>JARQOC010000002.1:564949530-566197030 GCA_033576535.1 Allobates femoralis | reverse complement strand
AAGACGCAAAAAACAACAGGTGAAGGTGCAAGGAGAAGCATCTACCTCTGATATGGCGTCTATATCTGTGTCTCCAACACCTTTGGAAACTCAACTGCCTACAACATCTGGCCGCAAAAAAAAAAAGGTGAAGGTGCAAGGAAAACCATCTACCTCTGATATGGCGTCTATATCTGTGTCTCCAACACTTTTGGAAACTCAACTGCCTACAACATCTGGCACGGGTAAAGTGAAGTGCAAAGGTTCTTCTAAAACAAGAACAGACAAGACTGCTTCTGCCATCACAAGACACAAATTGGCTAAAGTCAAGCGTTTACAAATTATGTCACCTACCTCAAAACAACGCCGTTTGGCCCATTTGGCTGCCTCACAGCGTCAATTACGCCAAAAAAAAAACCTCAGGAATAAGTCTTCAGTCACTACTTCTTTTCTTGAATGTGTTGAAACTTCTACACAGCTACGCCTTATTTTTGTAGGCATCTACAAAAAACGTCATCGGTTGCTCACTTCACCAACGTCATTAATCCCTATTGGCTTTACTGATGATGATAGCAGTATTTTAGAACATACCTGTGGGCCCATGAATGTGTTATGTGAACATTGTGAAGCACAACATTTTGAGGCTGAAAGGCCATCTGATGGACAGTTCTCCCTTTGTTGTCACAAGGGTAAAGTTAAGGTACCATTACCTCAGTACCCTGAGCTCTTCACTACTTTACTAAAAGGAGACAGCCCATATAGTAAAAATCTCATGGAGAATATCAGGAGCATTAATAGTTCCTTTGCATTTGCTTCGATGGGTGCAAGTGTTTCGCAACCACCTGGACACGGTCCTTATTGTTTCCGGATTCACGGCCAAATTTACCATAGAACTGGAACTCTCCACCCCGCTGAAGGTCAAGTTCCAGCATATGCACAGCTCTATATTTTGGATAGTGCTACTGCTACTGAACAACGCCTACAGTCTCCAGAAAATCTCAAGTGTAATCCAGCCTTGATGAGAATTATTGCTGAGCAATTGGAAGGTATTAATCCCTTTGTTTCAGCCTACAAAATGTTACGGCAAGTGGAGGAAGAGGAAGAACAGAAAGCATTTGAACATGGCACAAAAATGCCTAATATCATCATGGCAATTAAACAAGACAGAGAGCAAGACCCAAGACGGTATAACAACCCTACTGTCCATGAAGTTGCAGTCATCTTTGAAAATGCTGATGGAGAGCCACCATTTAATAGAGACATTTTAATACATCTAAAACCAGACACAAATAATCCGTTGGCCCCCAAAACACAGCAAATAAGTATTTTACACAGTAATTTGGATGCATTACTGTATCCATTGTTTTTCCCTCATGGAGAGCAAGGGTGGCATGAATCACTCATACACCAAGGCCAAAATCCTCGCAGGGTAACACAGCTGCAGTATTACTGTTATTTGCTGTCAGTACGGGCAGAATTCAATCCTGTCCTTAATGGAGGAAAACTGACACAGCAGTACTTGGTGGATGCCTATGTTAAGATCGAGGCCAATCGTTTAAATTTTATACGACAACACCAGAAAGATTTGAAGGTGGAAGATTATTGTCTCCTTCAAGAACATTTGCTGAGAAAATCCGTAGAAAAAGGAATCCCCATTGGCAAAACCGTAATTTTACCATCTTCCTTTGAGGGAAGTCCCCGAAACATGCAGCAGAGGTATCAAGATGCCATGGCGATTGTAACTAAATTTGGAAGACCAGATCTTTTTATAACGATGACCTGCAATCCAAAATGGAGTGAAATTGTAACCAATTTACAGCCATGGCAGCGTGCTGAACATCGCCCGGATTTAGTGGCACGTGTATTCAGGATTAAACTTGAAGCCCTTTTGAAAGATATTAATTCTGGATTATTTGGCAAGGTTTGTGCTATGGTTCATGTGATAGAATTTCAAAAGCGAGGCCTACCACATGCTCACATTCTAATTATTCTGGATGCCAACTCAAAACTAAGAACTGAGGTGGAAGTGGACAATACTGTTTGGGCTGAAATTCCTGATCCATCACATTACCCTCTGCTCCATCAAATTGTCATGCAACACATGATCCATGGCCCCTGTGGACAACACAATCCCAATTCTCCATGTATGGAGAATGGAAAGTGTAAAAAAAATTTTCCAAAACAGTTTCAAACAAAAACTGTTATACCTGAGGATGCATATCCAAGTTATCAAAGAAACGAAGGACCTTCTTTTCCACACCATTCCAAGATGATTGATAATTCTTGGGTGGTTCCATATAACCCTTTCCTTCTATTAAAATATAAGTGCCATATCAATGTGGAAGTATGTGCTTCCATTCAGAGCGTAAAATACCTCTTCAAATATGTGTACAAAGGTCATGACAAAGCCAATGTGGAAATTTGTGAAACCAACATCAGACACGATGAAACTCATAAATTCATGGATTCCAGATATGTCAGTGCACCAGAGGCAGCTTGGCGAATCTTTGCTTTTCAAATGCATAGACAATCTCACAGCATTAGTCGTCTTGCAGTACATCTGCCTCATTCACAATCACTTTTTTTTCACGAGGGTGATTCTGCGGACAACATCAGTTATTCAATGGACAGACAATCAACACTCATGGCCTACTTTACCCTCAATGAGAATGATCCCAAAGCTCGGGAGTACTTATATCGTCAAATTCCTGAGCATTATGTTTGGAAAGAAGGTGCATGGGAAGTTAGAAGGAGAAGAGGTGCTTCAGTCATTGGTAGGCTCTACACTGTTAGTATTCAAGAACAAGAACGTTATTTTTTAAGGCTGTTGTTACTCCATGTTAAAGGAGCTACAAGTTTTGATAACCTTAAGACTGTTAAGGAAGTCACATACCCAACGTTTAAAGAGGCGGCATTAGCCCTTGGATTGCTCTTCGATGACAGTGTTTGGAGAAAAACTTTATTGGATGCCTGTGTTCTCAATATGCCTGCACAGCTCCGTGAAATGTTTGCGTATATATGTGTCTTTGGTCCTCCTAATCATCCTCTGGAGTTGTGGCAAGAATTTAAACAACACTTCATTCAAGATTACTGCCATGCCTACCACCCTGACACTGATGATTGTGAACATTGTGAAGGATACGCCATGACTGATGTTGAACATGTTTTAAAATTTCATGCTAAACATTTCATTGATTTTAATCTGCCACGCCCAAAAAGAAAACCACACATTCGTCCTCAATACAACAAAGAAGAAGAGTTAGTAAGAGCACATGAAATGAAAGCCACCTTAAATGATCAACAACGTTTGGCCTATACTGCAATCCATAAAGCTTTAGAGGATACAAGTGATAAGCCAAAGTGCTTTTTCCTTGACGGTCCCGGTGGAAGTGGGAAAACATATCTGTATCATCTATTGATTCATGAACTGAGAGGAGAAGGAGAAGTTGTCTCACCTGCAGCCAGTACAGGGATTGCTGCTAATCTATTGCAAGGAGGAAGAACTATCCATTCACTGTATGGCATACCAATACCAATTAATGAGACATCCGTTTCAAGAATCAAAAATGATACTGATGCGGCCCAACATTTGAAGACTACCAAACTCTTCATCATCGATGAGTCTACTATGTTGTCAAAATACGCTTTGCATGTAATTGATCAATTATTACGGGATGTCATGACAACTGATGTCTTCAACAAAAATAAATTACCCTTTGGAGGGAAAGTCATTGTTCTGGGAGGAGACTTTCGGCAGTGTCTTCCTATCATCTCCCACGGAACAAGGACAGACATTGTAGAGAGCTGCATTAAATATTCACGACAATGGCAGCTTTTCAATCAATTGCCGCTCATTAACAACATGCGCTCCATTGATTCTGAATATAGCAATTGGTTAATTCAATTGGGAAATGGAGAATTGTCCAATGATTACAACCTTGGTGATGATGTCATTGAGATCCCGCAAGACATGATCTGCACTGGCTCTTTAATCTTGGACATATTTGGTGAAAACATTGTCATTGATGTGAATAATGATGAAAGTATTCAGAATGCTGCATCACATGCCATTCTTTGTCCCAAAAATGACGCTGTGGATTTGATCAATTCTAAAGTGATGGATTGTATTCCTGGAGAATACATGGAATATATGAGCCATGATTCCATTGATCCAGATGAGACGGAAAATCCTGAACAATATCCTGTGGAATTTCTAAATTCTCTAACACCAACAGGAATGCCTTCTCATCTCCTGAAATTAAAAGTTGGTACAATTATAATGCTTTTGCGTAATTTTAACAGCAGAAAAGGACTTTGCAACGGGACTCGGATGATTATTATTGCTTTGTTTGACAACTTGATACAAGCAAAAGTAATTTCTGGCTCGGATGAAGGAAATGTAGTCTTCATTCCAAGAATTGATCTCTGTCCATCAGAGACTGGATTGCCTTTCAAACTAAGACGTCGGCAATTTCCCGTGAAGCCTGCCTTTGCCATGACCATAAATAAATCTCAAGGACAAACTTTGGAGAAAGTGGGGATTTATTTGCCAGAACCTGTTTTTGGCCATGGACAATTATATGTGGCTTTCTCACGTGTGAAGAGACGATGCAATGTGAAGGTGAAAGTGGTGGATTCATGCATTCAAGGGAAATTGGTGCCTAACTGTGAGAAAGTCTTCACCAAAAATATTGTCTATCGGAATATTTTGGGATGAACTTTTGCATATTTTATATTTTTACCTTTTCTATTTAAAAAAAAAAAAAAAAAAAAAAAAAAATTAGTTTAGTCTTTTCAATTTCAGTTTTTTATGTGCATAGTTTATACAATGTTTGTGGAAAAACACATTTTAGATTTCATTGGAGATGTGTATCATTCTGATTTTATCACAGGGTGATAGAAACCACTATTTAAAGCTCCAGTACACTACGTGCTGAGAGATTTGATTCTTATTCTTTAAAGGGAGAGGTTTTTGTGAACAGCTAAGAGACGGGTGGGACGGCTGTTCACACACATCTCATTACCAAGGTGTGTTCCACATGTTTAGATAGATAGGGACAAACATAAATTATTAATTAGATTCTACCACGACATTTTTCTTAGATTTTTTCACTTTGTTGAGGAATATACTAAATGATAATAATTGTACATGAAGGACTTATCAAGAACATACTTGCTGTAATTTTCATAATTGCATATATGTAATTTGTACTTAATTTGCAGTTTGTGCAGACAACATAGTTGTGGCAGTGTCATCCACATCAACTGCAGTCACCTGTGGTTAGTTAGTGGATGCATCTTATGCACCTGCTGAAGCTATGTTAACTCCATTTACTGTAGGTTAATTACAAGTTTTTTTGTTATTGCACGGATATTGCTGCAAGTCTGTAGTTGGTAACTCCTTCTGTATCAATTTACAAAATTTTATTATTTACATCACAATCCTCAAAAAATCTAAGAAAAATCCAGCAATTAAAAATATCTAAATTATATCAATTCGGATTTAGTTAGAGTAGGTCCCACCAGGCGTAAGGGCATCTTGACGCGATTGGTGGGCTGACACAAAGTGGCTGGATACATATATTAGTACTGTTAATTCATCAATTCAAAAAATTGACATATTAAGAAGTATTGCTACTTTGTGTTCTAAGACCCTTACAACATAATAGTTCAATTTTCCTTAAATGATATCAACCATACTAATATATGTAGTTGGTGTAAAGATGTCATTGGAATAATTGGATTATTATTTGAAAATCTAAAAAAAACATTAAAAATATTCTAGACACCCGATGCATTTGCATCGGGCTCACAGCTAGTGTATGAATAACTCATCTGAAAAGGAACCTTTTACGTGGAGATCAGCTGAAGCTATATATTTCAAGTGAAGATTACATTCTCTAGGGATGTTTGCAACTGAATGTTTGTCTTAAACATCACATTTATCATTGAAATAAAAAAAGCTGCAATTTTACAAGCTATCTATGAAGATGGAAAATAATTTCCATATAAATATATAAAATATACTTTGGAATGAAGTTGTATATTTGAGTCACTTTTAATATTATATTAAGGTGATATATCGTAAGAAAATACCTTCTCTTATGCTAAAAATTGTACTTCCCCATATATATATAAGCTAAAGTACCTGATAACTTTACTGGGGTTACAAAGTATTCACCCCTGCTCAGAAAGACTTATCAGGAGCAGAGTAGAGTCATTTACAGCAGCCTGTACTATGTGATTAAGCATATAAAATTAGAATTATGTTCTCAATTTATAAAGTTAGAGTTAATTGATAGTCTATGCCATGAAATTATGATCAGTTCCAGCTTTTGGCGCCCCTGAATTTAGGAAGTCCAGCCAATTATATTCATTTTAAAAATTAATAGGAGGCAATAAGTCAAACCCCATCAAATATTTTTTGGTTGCGGTACCAACAACCCAATATTATAACCCAATAGTATAATTCAGATGCATGCACATCATGCAAGCAAGGACCGCATTAAAATTCCTTATCAAGAACAGAAGAAGGCTTGATACTTTTGGAATTTGTAGGCTGGGAGCGAGGACTCCATTAAAAATGTACAGATTGCATTGCATCCAAATTTTGCTAAAGGTAAAAATTGTATGCAATATAAAAGTGAAATGGTATACAATATGTTCATATTTACATGTTTTACAGCATTGTAACTCATACTGAAATAAATTCCAGGAAGCTTTTGCACATTTCCACTAGGGATGAGCGAACCTTTCATGGTTCAGTTCAGATCAGCGAACTTCCGGGTGTTTGCTGAACAGTTCAACAAACTTATCCAATCCCTATTGAATTTAATGGGAGGCAATACCATAGCCATATAAAACACCTTTAGAGGGGCCCAAAAGCTGCTGAAACAGTTTCAAATGTTTTGCAGTGGAGCTCCACTGTTGTGGCATGCACTATTTTTTGGTGCTGTTTTAAAAACGCATGCATTTTTTTAACATGGGCCCCTATGGAAAACGCATGCGTTTTTTAGAAAACGCATGCGTTTTTTGATGGTACTAATGTACCATGCGTTTTTGCATGCGTTTTTGATGTCAGCTAATCACATAATTGCAAAAACGCACACAAAAACACATGGTACTGTCACACATGCGTTTTTGCTATTAAGACATGCGTTTTTGCTATTAGGGCATGCGTTTTTTTAACATGGGGGCCTATGGGTGCGTTTTTACATGCGTTTTTAAAAACGCACGTCTCCAAAAACGCATGAAAAAAACGCAAGTGTGACCCCAGCCTAAGTGACAGGTGTAGGCCTGGTGCTCCGAGACACCTGCCAAATTGATGCAACACACAACTAGAGATGAGCGAAAATTTTAAAGTTCGAATTCGGCTCTGTTTGCTGAACTGGCATATGTTCGCCGAACAGATCAGCGAACAGTTTGCCAAACTTTCAAACACCATTCAAATCTATGAGAGGCAAAATCAAGAGACTAGAAATACACCTTCAAAGGGGCCTAAAAGCTGCCAAGCACAACTCAAACCATTTCACAGAGGAGCCATGCTATTTTGGTGCAGCCACTAGCTTCTTACATTATTACTTAATTAAGCCTAGCAGTGACTGGAGACCATAGATAAAGTAAAAGACATAAAACTTAACTTTTACTGATCTAATTAATTAAAAAGGTATATAAACCTAAAATGACAATTTAAAACCAGTGCAACAAGTGTTAGTGCATCCTTGTAAAGTGATACTAAGCTCTTGTTTGCGAGAAATGAGGCACCAGCGGTATGAGCTGATAATGGGGTTGAATGAACCGTAGAAGCGCCCGTGCGCGAAAGAGTGCCATTGTCCACTCTGCTGTCTCTCCCCTGCACAATGTAACCCCCGAAGAATCTATTAAAGTACACGCCTGAAGCAAACTGGTGAGTGCCATCTTTCTCTACTTTGGAAAAATGATACTAAGCTCTATTGATCAACATTCAAGGACCACAATGATTTTGCTTGAGTATCAGCTAATCACATATAAGCATTTGTTTCTTGTTGTGCCTTTAAACATACGTAGCCAATAACTCAGGACTATTGTCCTACAAAATTCTAGCAAGTCAAAAATTCTGAACGTTCTCACCCATCTTGTGGACCTTCTGTTAATGAATGCATAGCCAGCTGAAACTTCCCTTGCAGAGTGTGTCCTTTTCTATGACAGCCACTTCATCAATTCAGGGTTGCAAACATCCCACCACGTGCCTCTCACTGACTGAAACCAACCACAGATGCTGGCACAGAGGGTAAGGGGTGGTTGTATAGCAGTTTGTCTGACTGCAACCAATCACTGAAGCTGTGACAGAGGTTAGTCAGTGAATATTCATAGGGTTTAATTAGCAGGACCTGAAACAGTTTGACAGAGGGGTTATCTTCTGGGAAACACAGGTATGTGTAATTTAACTCCATTAATCCCCTTTTGCTACCTTTTGCAGTCCCTAGCCCTTACTACCATTATTTTACAGTAGTCAAGTTCTGGTCCCTATATATTTATATGGGGTTCAGGGTTTGAGTCAAGGCTGGGTCCTGAAGCAGACTTTAAAAAAGAAGAAAAAGAAAACAACTAGGAAAACAAGAGAGCACGTACCCAAAAATAAGAAAAGTGAAATGCTAAACTGCAAGAAAATAAATAAGTTACTTGGTGACATTATTTTGATCAAAAAAATTTGTGAGCTGTCCCACCGCAACAAGGCGGCCCCATCGGAACAGCCCCTACCTAAAATCAACTACTAATACCTTATCACCTGTCTGTGATGTGCAAATGACAAGAATTGGATCACTGTATGGTTATAGATTACTTCCAACCCTGGTTTTATTTCATTATGTTTTGTTGCAGTCATGCAATCTGGGGTGTGGGCTGCCTTTGAGCTGGACATTATTTAGTGTGTGGCTTCCCATCGTATTGTGTGCTCTGTTAGGACCAGGTCCTGCTTGATCTAATCCTTGTCATTTCCATGTCACAAACAAGTGATAAGGTATTAGTACTTGATTTTAGGTAGGGACAGTCCTGATGTGGTCACCTTGTCACAATGGGACAGTTTACGCATTTTTTGATCAAAATAATGTCACCATGTACCCTATTTATTTTCTTGCACTTTAGCATTTTGCTTTTATTATTTTAGGGTATTTGCTCACTTGTTTTCCTTGCTGTTTTTCTCCATTATGAGGCCAGTGTGAACATGCACCACTGCATGGTTACATTTTAGTTGCAGCCCTGGGTTTATTTAATTTTTGTTTAAAGCCCAACGAACCCAAACATCCACGGTTCCTCTCATCTCTAATTATATCAGCAAATGAGTCCATCAGTGCTGCCACCCCTTTGGACTTGGGATGCTCCACCTTTTGAGTAACCACACCTTTTTTGGTATCCACCCCTTTTGGCCCAGCACCCCTTTTTGGGCAGTCACCTCCTTTTGGGCACATCAGTGTAGAGGGGAGTCATTCCTTGACCTCCCCAGTGAATTTTCAGACTCCACAGGTGGGTTTCCCTAGACACCCTATATCTCCACTTGGCTGACAAGAGATTGTACAAACTCCCCTATTACCATCTTGCCTAGACACTCTAACAGTCCTTGCTGTTGCTGCCTCAGTTCCTGCTGCTAGACCTCCTGGCATCGGTCCCCAGCTGCTGCTGGTGCTGAACCCCAACCTGCACCAAGTACTTTTAACAGCATTTTAATCAAATACACCCATGGCTGCTTAGCTCCCACAACTCAAAATAGTTTCACCTAGATATTCATAATTCCACCCATTCACCCTAAACTGCCCACTGTAATCCTCACACGTGCTTCCTGTAACACTGCCAGCACTCTAGAACAATATGTTGCAGTTTTCTCAATGTTATGGTGTTTACTCAATTGGATGGAGATTTGAGGCAAACACAGGAACAGCTTCTACTTAAAAAGCGCAGTATGATTATTCTGGAACAAATAAATTACTGTCCAGGAACATAACATAAGTAGTGATGAGCGAGCACTAAAATGCTCGGGTGCTCGATGCTCTGGCCGAGCATCTCAAGATACTCGTGTACTCGGCCGAGCACCGAGCCCAATGTAAGTCAATGAGTGACAGGCTCCGCCCACAGACTTCCGGTTATAAACCGAGTATTGCTGGGAAAGGGCGGGAGGGTGGGCTTTTTGAAATCACTGCTACATACAACACCTTGTTGTGGCCCCCACAGGGATCCTAACAATGAATCTGCTCCCTGTGTGGTGCCAGCTCACTGTGTGCACTGCAGGGAGCTGTGTACGTGTGTCAGATCGCTTATTATTACCGAGCAGTCCGAGCATCTCGGCGGTACTCGGTGCTCGCCGAGCATCCCGAGTACCGGGATACTCGTGCGAGTAACGAGTAGCGCAGAGCATACTCGCTCATCACTAAACATAAGACTTACCTCAGCTTTGCAGAAAGTAAACATGGTTTACAGTCTGCTTAAGTCATGAGTACACAAACAAAGGTTTAACGTTTAGCTCTGGTCACTTAAGGCCCCGTCACACCAGGCGATGGGGCTGGGGATGTCGGCGGCGACTGGTGGGTGCGTGCATGTTTTTGGCGTCCTGCCAGCGTCGCTGTCCCCCGTTTACATGGGGCGACACCTCCATCCCCGCGCTGGCGAGCTGTCAGGCGGCATCGCCGCCGGGGTGTCTGGAAACCCCAGCGGCGATGCAGGACAATGGGTGCGCGCACGTTTTTGGCGTCCCGCCAGCGTCGCCGTCCCCTGTTTACATGGAACGACACCTCCAGCCCCGCACCAGCGAGCTGTCAGGTGGCATCGGCGCCGGGGTGTCTGGAAACCCCAGCGGCGATGCAGGACAATGGGAGCCTATGGCTCCCATCGCCTGACAGGTCGCCGGCGCCTGGTTACATGGGGCGATGTGTGCACATCGCCCCATGATGGTCACCTGGTTTTAGAGCACTGCTCTGAAACCAGGCGACCGCCCGGCACTGCCGACATCGCCCCTTTACATGAGGCAACGTAGGGGCGATGACACTGGTTATAGGCCACGCCCCCACGTTGCCTCTGTAATGGGCGGTGATGTCGCCCCGTGTGACGGGGGCTTTAGAGCCACACTTTGGTGGTCTGCTGCCTCCAAACACAGAACCATGTGTCAAACAAACAGACACCATTAAAAGACACGAGAAATACCCATGAGTGGAGGTTTCTGGATAGTCAGACCCACCCTTTTCTCCAGCTATCTGTAAACCTGGCCCTAGGAACACCTTAACAAAACTTGTAGCACTACAGGTCCCAAAATAAACATTCCAGGTTTGCATTCCAGATGACAACTACCTTTGTAATACATATCAGCCATTTACAATGTAGCTGGTTGCCACCTTACAATATGCTTGCCACTTGTGTGCGTTCAGTCCTTTTTCACTAACTAATTATTGTGAATGTGAGTTTTCTGTCCACAAAGTGGACCAGTTAAGAACTTGTTTTCTATTTAGGTGGATCATAGCCATAACACCACTGAATATAATGTGTCAGAGAGCTGTCAGTAAAACAAATTGACAAACACTGACATGTGTAGAAACACTACTGTCCAGGAAACCAATGTACAATAGATTCATAAGTAGGAATTTTCTTAATACAACATTTTACTTAGTCTACAGTTACTGTTAAGACAACCAAATCTGTTCTGGTTTCCGTTCGATATTGGTATGCTTATGCCATTGTTCTATTTTTCCAAATGACAACTCTGAACTGAATATCTTGAATTACTCAGTGCTGTAAGAGTCGTAATTTATATGACTATAAATCTTCTCATGGGAAAGATATAGATTTAATACAAATTGTTTATATGTTAAAACTTTGTCCGCATCAACCTTATTTATGTAGAAAGAAAATTTCGTAAGATTGATGTTCTTCGTAAGATTAAAAGAAGTTCTGGCTCATAACTAAACCTTATCCACAAAGACTGGAACTAGGAGACAAGTACATAGATATTTTTTAAGTATACAAGCAGTGCAGTATGTCAGGGAGGACAATATTGCAACAGTGAACAAGGAATGGGAATTGTGCAATTTTGTTTTTTCTAGCTCTTCTAAGTGATGAAACCATAATTCACTTGCTGAGAGCTAACAGAAGGTAATTTTATGGTTACCAAGAAGAATGAGTTTTCATTTCTTTGGTATGGTTACTATATAAATTTATTGGTATACTTTGTATGTATTTCATTATAAATTCTGTTAGTGCTACAAGGAGACATATTGGCAAAGCATGTATGAAGCTTGTGGTTTAACAGACAGATCAGGACACCCTGTAATTCAAGATGAAATAAGCTCGGAAGATACTTGTGAGCATATAATAAATTGCCTGTACTGGTATGAAAACTGCAACCTCATTTTGTATCAAATGATCTATTATTTTGTTATCAACTCTATGACATTATATATAATATTAGAAGTTTCAACTCACTATACTCAGTGTTGTAATGTAACAATTTTAAAAAATATAAAAAATATATACAGTACATATATTAATATTTCAAGGAAAAAAGGAAACAATAAAAGGTTACCAATTTATTTAACCAGCTTGTCCGGATTTGTCAATATTTAACTCAAAATCACGTTATAAATAGGGAGAAATTCAATTCAAAAGTCTGAACAGTTGATTTGACAACTATTTTTTAGATATGTCATGTAAATAATGAGTGGATAAAGAGATATGACTGAGAAAGATTTATAGCTATTCGACTTAACATAGTAACTGACAACTATAACATGAGAATTGCAATATTTTTATCCATTATGTGCAGTTTGCCTTTTCTGTATCTCCCATATAGACATACAGTCATGGCAGAAAGCGTTGGCACCCTTGATATTGTTCCAAATAATGAAGGATTTCCCCAAGACACTTTTTTCATTTACACATATTTTGTTATACACATGTTTATTTTCTTTGTGTTCATTAGAACAACACAAAAAAAAAACAGAAAAAGGGGCAAATTTCACATTATTTCACACAAAATTGTTGGCACCCTCACTTAATATTTGTTTGTACACACATTGAAATAAGTAACTGCAAACAATTGCTTCTTGTAATCATTAACAGCTTATTACACCTCTTAACTGGAATTTTGAACCACTCTTCTTTTTCATGCTGCTCCCAGTCTCTCATATTTGAAGGGTACCTTCTCCAAACAGCAATTTTAAGAACTCTCCATAGGTTCAATGGGATTTGGATCTAGACTCATAGCTAGCCACTTCAAAACTCTCCAGTGCTTTGTTTCCATCCATTTCTGGGTGCTCTTTGGAGTATGTTTGAAGTAATTTTCCTGGTGGAAGACTCATGACCTAGGACACAAACCCAACTCTGTGACACTGGGCACTACTTTGCGACTGAACATTTGTGGGTAATTTTCAGATTTCATGAACACAATCAAGGCACCCAGTGGTAGAGGCAGCAAAACAACTCCAAAACATCTCTAAACCTCCACATAATTGACTGTGCTCTGTTCTTTGTAGGCTTCATTCAGTTTTTGGTACACAGTAGAATGATGTTCTTTATCAAGAAGCTCAATCTTGGTCTCATCTTCTATTCACAAGACTCTTCACTGGAAGGATTTTGGCTTACTCACATGCTCAAACGATGACGGATAGTTCGCTCTGACACTAATACACCCTGAAACGGCAGAACAGCTTAAATTTCTTTGTAACTTGATTACAGCTGCTCATCCATCATCCGGACTATCTTGCATTGCAACCTACCATCATTTTTTCTCTGTAACATCCAGGAAGATTAGGTAGAGTACCATTGGTTGTAAACTTCTTAATTATGTTGTGCACCATGGACAAAGAAACCTCAAGATCTCTAGAGATTTACTTGTAACCTTGAGATTGTTGATATTTTTCAACAATTTGGTAATCAAGTAGTCAGACAGTATTCTTCTCTTTCTCTTCTCTATGCTTAGTGTGACAGACACAGACATACAATGCAAAGATTGAGTCAAGTTCTCTCCTTTTCAGATGTAGTTTTCATATTGAAAAATCACTATATAAGCCACATAAAAGTTACAAATTTGTGATATTAGATTGAATAATGATCAACCTTTTAATACAAACTATAAAAAGAAATATTGTTTTTATTACAGTTAACTGTGAGCTTTTGCAAGCAATATAATTTTCCTAAAATATTGTTTAAAATTGTTCCTGTACTAGATATACAAATGTTAACAAAACTGTTGGTATCCTTCTATTGCAAGACCAAATAAATTAGCTGGAACACATATTAATATAAGTGCAGGTGCACATTCACACTGGGCGTTAAAACCAAATGAGGGCTGCTGAGCTGGCGAGGGCTGCAATTTAAGTGTGGGTTGCAAAGTAAGTGTATAATTTTCCAAAATATCATAAATTGTGAAAACTGTAATTGTTTTATTTCCTTGGTGCTATTGTCTGTGTCTGTCTGTGCTGTCAAAAAGGGGGGTCTTTGTAAGTTATGATTCTCAGGTAATCAATTGTTTGTAGCAGCTACAGATGTTACTTGCTGTTTGGAGAACTACAAGTCCCAGCCACACCAAGTGAGGGCTGCTGAGCGGAAGAGGACTACAATTTAAGTGTGGGTGCAAAGCAAGTGTATAGTTTTACACAATAACAGCATGTCGATTATTTGGAAGCCCAGAAAATGGATGTAAATATGCAGCTTGGAACACTCAGAGTCAGGACCATTGCAAACCAGGAGAGGAGGCTAGAGCTCACCGAGCATGCTTTGGCTGGGGACAGTGATATGGAGGTGGGTGGTGGTAGGGAAGGTCAGGACCAAGGGGTAGGTAGCTGAGTAACAGAAGAAGGGGTAGTAGGAAAAGTGTCAGGGAGCGAAGTCCTGATCTAGCACAACCTAGAAAATAGGCCTGTTTGGCTGATATTAAGGATGCAGACCCAGGACTAGGATCACTACAGCAGAACATAGCTCCTCACATCCAGGAAAATAACTATTGTAGAATGGAGGAAAATAGGAGTGCAGCAAAGGCCAGACAGACGTTGGTGGTATATATGCCTATTATCGGGGTCATCTGTCGTTGAGACTGTGAATGCACACCAGTGTGTTGTCTGCCAGGTGCTTGGGTTCAGCATATTGCGGATCAGATAGAAAGATTGCTGGGTGGGGCAGGGGAAAACTCAGTGGTCATGGTACAAATTGGTACCAGTGACAATGTTAGAGGGAGGTGGAAGGTCCTTAAAAATGATTACAGGGAACTAGAAGAGAAGCTGAAGTCCAGGATACACAAGGTGGTGTTTTTAGAAATACTACTGGTATTCACAAGCTTTACTAAAATGACAGCAGGAGCTTAGAGAGATTAATATGTGGCTTAAGAATTGGTGCAGGAAGGAAGGATTTGGGTTTATGAAGAACTGGACTGACCTCTCCATTGGCTACAGACTCTACAGTAGTGACCGTCTGCGCCTCAATGGGTAGAATGCAGTTGTGCTGGCAGAATAAATGGTCAGACGGATGGAGGAGCTTTAAAACGAGGATCTGGGTAGGAGTGAAAGTAGTTGGGCAAAAAAAGGATACATATAGTAGACAGAGAGAGTGAGACAGTAGGGGTCAATAAGGATTTAGTGGGGGCTGGGAAGTACTAGAAAATAAGGGAGGCAAGAAGTAATAAATATGTTAATGGCATTAAATGTCTGCTGTCAAATGCAAGAAGTCTTAAGGCCACGTTACACACACAGATATCTGTTCAGATATTGGTCACAGATCTCCAGTTGCAATGAAATCATGGACACATTGTTCTATTTTGTGGCCGTGTACTAATGGAAAATGTGTCCATGAGTTCACTGCAACCAGAGATCTGTGACCAATATCTGAACAGATATCTGTGTGTGTAACGTGGCCTTTACAAACAAAATCAATAAATTGGAGACTTTTTTTCAGTCATAGAGTGCGATTAGCGATGAGCGAGTGGATTCATTACTATTCGCACGAATACTACAGTATTTGCATTACTCGTTATTCTGTGAGTATTTGTTTACTCGCCTCGCTATATTCCGATGTCCCGCCCTGCAGTTTTGGCGCCTCCTCTGCAGTCATGCTGGGCCTCTTAACCAATCACAGTAATGCCGCAGACATCTTGGCTGTGGCATTACTTTGAATGGCTGGCCGTCCAGCATCATAGGGTCTATTTAAGCCCTGCCGCCACCATTTTGCCCGCATTGCATCCGGTGCCTGCGTTCTAAAAGCATAGAGAGATCGCTCAGCTATTAGGTAAAGTGTTAGGGTGCCGTATGATGCGTACCCAGGGCTCGGGTACTCAGCTCTCAGACGGGTTTGATCTGGGATGTCACGGGTGGCTGCCCGAGGCCGTGCACTGGTGGTCAATGAAAAAGGGTTAAAATAAAGTATATACAATGTCATGAAGCCACCTGCAGTAACTGGTGAGGCCCACCAGCGCCGCCACAGTCCTCCGGTGGTCGATGGTATTGCGGTTTTGATGGATTAGTCCCCCGCAGGCAGGACTGGACAGCCGGGGCTGCGTTCTCTAAGAAAACAGTTTATACAGGGAAAAATGCAGCAGATTCGGAACTTCACTTCACCGGGTACTTTACTGAAAACTTCTCCAAAGTCATTACAGTTCTCCAGTGCAGTAGATAGCATAGTGGCAAATGCTACGGATGCTGCAAGTGGAACTTCTGGCTGATAGATGGATCCCTCCTTGTGTACCTTTGTTGTTCCTTTCTTTCCTTTTTGCCTCCTAGTGGTGGTAAAGTCTGACTTCTTCAAGATAGTCTAACCTCCTGCTGCTTCTCTTAGTCCCCTCTCCTTTGTACCCGTCGCGTGAATCTTTTACTGTCCTTCGCAGGATCTGACTGCAGAACTGATTCCCCTCTTTTGGGCTCTTTGGGAGTCGGGGCCGTATCTAAAATATGCCCGTTCAACGGATTATCTGTGAGCCGTAAAGTTATTCACAGTTGCTGGCTCCGGTACCCGGTTTCTCCCTTTTGGGGCAAACTCTTCTGTTACTCGATCCTCCTCTTAGAGTGAGCTCGTGACTGAGCTATCATCTCTTTCTTTCTCTGGGATCTGTTCTGTCTTGGACCCCTCAGCCGAGGAGACCCTCCTTGCTCCCTTCAGGCTCGAAGCCTGCTCCAACCAAACTCCTCTCTCTCTAACTGCCGCTCACTAGTTCCCCCTAGAGGCTACTATATACCCTCCCGGGGTCCCTCCCACCTACTAACCTAGTGTGTGGGTGTTAGCTCTAGGGTTCCACCTACTGGCCATGGTTCCGCCTGCAGTGGGGTGACTACACCGCTTTTATGGGTGTAGTACCCCTTTTGTTGCACCCACATGGTGGGGCGCCACAGTTACACCTGCCGACACCGTCGGAGATGTTGGTGGCGACTGGCGGGTGTGCGCACGTTTTTGGCGCCCCGACAGCGTCGCCGTCCCCCATTTACATGGGGCGAAATCTCCGGCGGCACCCTGGCGAGCTGACAGGCGGCATCGCCACCGAGGTGTCTTAAAACCCCAGCGGCAATGCAGGACAATGGGAGCCTATGGCTCCCATCGCTTGTCAGGTCGCCGGCGGTCGGTTACAGGGGGCGATGTATACACATCGCCCCATATCGGCCGCCTGGTTTCACATCACTGATGTGAAACCAGGCAACCTCTCGGAGGCGCTGACATCGCCCCTTTACATCAGGCGATGTCGCCGCTGATAGGCCACGCCCCTACGTCGCCAATGTAATCGGCAGGGATGTTGCAAGGTGTAACGGGGCCTTTAGGACTTTTCATAACACAAAAGCTATTTTCAAGTCTAACTCTAAGGTTTACTACCTAAGTGTAGTTTAGGAAGGGAGAGATATTGGAGGAAAGACAGTTGAAAGGAGCCGTTCAGCAGCTGCATAATACCACCAAAACAATAGCTCTTTTAAGAGGTGAAGAAACAGTACAGAGTTAGGCTAGGGTCACACTTCCAAAATTCTAAGTTCCCTGCATTGATCAATTCGCACCACGCATGCACCACGCACAGTGGAACGCATCATGATGCGTTCCCCTGTGCGTGGTGGAAATCGCACCTCCCACAGCCCTCTGTGTAGCTGGTATCCAGGAAACACAGCAGCTTGCTAGGGGCCGCGTTGCCCACTACGCAGCCTGCGTGAAGGCTGCGTAGGGAGAAAAAAATTCTAAGTTCTCTGCAAACAACGCAGGGAACTTAAAATTTTGCAAATTTGACCCTAGCCTTAGGCCTTGTTTACACATACCATCCGTTTTTGCCTTAAATCAGTTTTTGGGTACATTTAACCCAAAAACTTAAGTGTCAATGCATTTTTTAACAACACGTGCGTTTTTATCAGCATTCCAAAAAAACACTGCATGCAGCGTTTTTGAGTGCTGTAATAAAATGCATGCGTTTTTTTTAACATGGGGCCCTATGGGAAACGCATGGGTTTATGCATGGCACATATAGGCACCATGCATTAACGCATGCGTTTTTGCATGCGTTTTTGGTGAAAAAATGACTAAGTCCCAAACTTTCCAAAAAACGTTCAGAACCTCAGGGGACACTATTGGCACCCTTAGAAAAACGCATCTGTTTTTTCTAAGGGCTTAAAAAACGGATTGGTATGTGTGAACAAGGCCTTAGACTACAGGGAAGGAGAGTTACTTTGGCAGGGTCAGTGTCTGGCAGGGTCAGTGTCCAGCAAGGTCAGTGTAAACGATCCACTTAGTAGGTCCATAATACCCCCTAAAAATAGCTAATTTCAGAGCTGAAGACACTCAAGAAAGTCATTTTTTCCCTGCTGTTTTTGGAGTGACAGGCAGCCTGCCTTCTGCTGTCCACATTACAAAAAAGCAGTTTGCCCCACGCAAAGCAGCAGTAGTCCAAACATTTACTATTGCCTGCTACAAAGCTTGCACCAGGCCATTTAACCCGCTGGTGTTTCTTCTGTGCACATTACCTTACTTAAAAAGGCGATTATTGTCCAGCTTAAAGCAGCTTTAGTCCAAACATTTCCTACTGTCTGCTACAAAGCTCACACCAGGCCATTTTATCCACTGTTTTTGTGGTAAAAGGCTGGCTTCTGTTGTCCACAATACTTAAAAATACGATTGTTGCCCAACGCAAAGCAGTAGTAGTCCAAACATTTCCTACTAAACGTGTCACTTCCGGCACTCCATAGCGCGACTTTGGGTTCAGCAGTACGCATGCTCTGTGGAGCATCGTACATCAGCTGAGCTGTGATCAGCTGACGTACGTGCATCCCCAGAGCGATGCACACTGTGGAGCCTGAAGGAGGAGGGACTCCCAGACTCTGCAAAATAAAGGCTGCTTTTACAGCCCCCATTGTCCCACCAACGATCTGAGGGATCTAAAAGGACTTATATAGTGTGTACACCCCATAACAATAAATAAATACATATAATGCATCTGATGAGCCTTTTCTGAATGTCAGTATGTACTCACTCTTTCTATATAGATATATATACAGTATCTGTATACAGTATACAGATATATACAGTTGTGGCCAAAAGTATTGACACCCCTGCAATTCTGTCAGATAATACTCAGTTTCTTCCCAAAAATGATTGCAATCACAAATTCTTTGGTATTATTATCTCCATTTAATTTGTCTTCAATGAAAAAACACAAAAAGAATTGTCCTAAAGCCAAATTGGATATAATTCCACACCAAGCATAAAAAAGGGGGTGGACAAAAGTATTGGCACTGTTAGAAAAACCAAGTGATGCTTCTCTACTTTGTGTAATTAACAGCACCTGTAACTTACCGGTGGCACCTTACAGGTGTTGGCAATAAGTAAATCACACTTGCAGCCAGTTGACATGGATTAAAGTTGACTCAACCTCTGTCCTGTGTCGTTGTGTGTACCATATTGAGCATGGAGAAAAGAAAGAAGACCAAAAAACTGTCTGAGGGCTTGAGAAACCAAATTGTGAGGAAGCATGAGCAATCTCAAGGTCACAAGTCCATCTCCAAAGACCTGAATGTTCCTGTGTCTACCGTGCGCAGTGTCATCAAGAAGTTTAAAGCCCATGGCACTGTGGCTAACCTCCCTAGATGTGGATGGAAAAGAAAAATTGACGAGAGATTTCAACGCAAGATTGTGCGGATGGTGGATAAAGAACCTCGACTAACATCCAAACAAGTTCAAGCTGCCCTGCAGTCCGAGGGTACAACAGTGTCAACCCGTACTATCCATTGGCATCTGAATGAAAAGGGAAAGTATGGTAGGATACCCAGGAAGACCCCACTTCTTAGCCCTAAACATAAAACAGCCAGGCTGTAGTTTGCCAAAACTTACCTGAGAAAGCCTAAAACGTTTTGGAAGAATGTTCTCTGGTCAGATGAGACAAAAGTAGAGCTTTTTGGGCAAAGGCATCAACATAGAGTTTACAGGAGAAAAAAAGAGGCATTCAAAGAAAAGAACACGGTCCATACAGTCAAATATGGCGGAGGTTCCCTGATGTTTTGGGGTTGCTTTGCTGCCTCTGGCACTGGACTGCTTGACCGTGTGCATGGCATTATGAAGTCTGAAGACTACCAACAAATTTTGCAGCATAATGTAGGGCCCAGTGTGAGAAAGCTGGGTCTCCCTCAGAGGTCATGGGTCTTCCAGCAGGACAATGACCCAAAACACACTTCAGAAAGCACAAGAAAATGGTTTGAGAGAAAGCACTGGAGACTTCTAAGGTGGCCAGCAATGAGTCCAGACCTGAGTCCCATAGAACACCTGTGGAGAGATCTAAAAATGGCAGTTTGGAGAAGGCACCCTTCAAATATCAGGGACCTGGAGCAGTTTGCCAAAGAAGAATAGTCTAAAATTCCAGAAGAGCATTGTAAGAAACTCACTGATAGTTACCGGAAGCGGTTGATCGCAGTTATTTTGGCTAAAGGTTGTGCAACCAAGTATTAGGCTGAGGGTGCCATTACTTTTGTCTGGCCCATTTTTGGAGTTTTGTGTGAAATGATCAATGTTTTGCTTTTTGCTTCACTCTCCTTTTGTGTTTTTTCATTGAAGACAAATTAAATGACGATAATAATACCAAATTGCAGGGAAGTCAATACTTTTGGCCACAACTGTATAATATATATATATATTTATATATCTTAGGGCCACGTCACACACACAGATATCTGTGCAGATATTGTTCGCAGATCTCTGGTTGAAGTGAAATCATGGAGACATTGTTACATTTGTATACGGCCACAAAATGGAACAATATGTCCATGATTTCACTTCAACCAGAGATCAGCGAACAATATCTGCACAGATATCTGTGTGTGTGACGTGGCCCTTATACAGAGAGAGTGAGAAAGATATATAAAGATATATATACATATAGGCAACTTTTTATATATCTTTATATAGCTTTCTCTCTATACATATATATCTACTATATAATCTCCTAATTGTGTCTGTCTGATGCCGAAATCGCGCGCCAGCTAGCTGCGGCAACCAATGAGCGCCGCGTATGCAAAAAGCCACATGCATTCAAAATTAGAAGATTATATAGTAGCTGTAACCTGGCGACAGCGACGCTGTGCATCGCTGTCACCAGGCTACATGTACGGCCGCGGTGACCACCGGCACCGGTACCCGCTGCCTCCCTCTTCACCTCCTCGCCTTCCTGCCTCACTCCTATCCTTCCTACCTCCCTGCCTCCCTCCACGCCTTCCGCTGTTCTCACCTGTCTTCTCCGTGTACAGCTGTTATGTGACAGGGCGGGCTGATGTGACAGGGTGGGCTGTGTGACATCACATCAGCCCGTCCTGTCACATAACCGCTGTACACATTGCGATGCTGCGGGTGAGAACAGAGGGGGGCGAGGGGGATCTTGCCCCCTTGCAGCCATCCTGCCCCCCTGCAGCCATCCTGCCCCACTGGCTCCATCCTGCCCTTCCTGGCTCCATCCTGCCCCTCCCCCCTGACTCCATCCTGCCCCCCTCCCTGACTCCATCCTGCCCCCCTCCCCGACTCCATCCTGCCCCCCTTCTCGGCTCCATCCTGCCCCCCTTCTCGGCTCCATCTTGCCCCCCTTCTCAGCTCCATCTTGCCCGGCTCACTCCATCCTGCCCCGCTTGCTCCATCCTGCCCCCCTTTCCAGCTCCATCCTGCCCCCCTTCCCGGCTGCATTCTGCCCCCCACGCATCCATCCTGCCCCCCTCGCATCCATCCTGCCCCCCCGCATCCATCCTGCCCCCCAACATCCATTCTGCCCCTCTCGCATTCATCCTGCCCCCCCCGCATGCATCCTGCACCCCTGCATCCATCCTGCTCCCGCGCATCATATTGCCCCGCTCGCTCCATCCTGCCCCCGCCGCCATCCTACCCCCCGCCTCCATCATGCCCCCCCCCGGCTCAATCCTGCCCCTGCCACCATCCTAACCCCCCGCCACCATCACCATCATGCCCCCCTGCTCCATCCTGCCCCCCCGGCAGTTAGCGATCATGTGACCGATCAGCTGATCGGTTTCCCAGGCAACGACAGGTCCTAAAGGCCTGTAGGATCTAGAAGACGGAGGTGGAGCGAGCCGGCAGACAGGTGAGTATCCTCACTGAGGATTTTTTTATTTTTACTTTTACTGTTGAGGAGCGGAGGCCAGGAGGAGTGGGGGGGCAGCGGGGAGCGGAGTATCGCCATATACTATAGTGCTGCTGTACCTGTACTATAATGTACCGCCATATACCATAGCACTGCTATACATGTGTTGTAATGTACCGCCATATACCATTCTACCGCTATACATGTGCTGTAATGTACCGCCATATACCATAGCACTGCAATACATGTGCTTTAATGTACCGCCATATACTATAGTGCTGCTATACATGTGCTTTAATGTACCGCCATATACCATAGTGCTGCTATACCTGTACTATAATGTACCACCATATAACATAGCGCTGCTATACATGTTCTGTAATGTACTGCCACATACCATAGTGTTGCTATACATGTACTGTAATGTACCGCCATATACCACAGCTCTGCTATACATGTGCTGTAATATACCGCCATATACTATAGTGCTGCTATACATGTGCTGTAATGTACCGCCATATACCATTCCACTGCTATACATGTGCTGTAATGTACCGCCATATACCATAGCACTGCAATACATGTGCTTTAATGTACCGCCATATACTATAGTGCTGCTATACATGTGCTGTAACGTACCACCATATACCATAGTGCTGCTATACCTGTACTATAATGTACCACCATATACTATAGCGCTGCTATACATGTACTGTAATGTACTGCCACATACCATAGTGCTGCTATACATGTACTGTAATGTACCGCCATATACCACAGCTCTGCTATACATGTGCTGTAATGTACCGCCATATACTATAGTGGTGTTATACATGTGCTGTAATGTACCGCCATATACCACAGCTCTGCTATACATGTGCTGTAATGTACCGCCATATACTATAGTGCTGCTATACATGTGCTGTAATGTACCGCCATATACCATAGCACTGCTATACATGTGCTGTAATGTACCGCCATATACCATAGCACTGCTATACATGTGCTGTAAAGTACCGCCATATACCATACCGTGTTTCCCCGAAAGTAAGGCCCCCCCGATTGTAAGGCCGCCTAGGGGTAAAGGGGGGGCCTGCTAATGTAAGGCCTCCCCCGATTATAAGGCCGGGTAGGGGGGAGGGGGGTCTTACTATCGGGGAAACACGGGGGGGGAAGGTTTACATGCATACACATATATACACACCATACACACTACACACACAGTCACACACACACACATAGCACCGCTTCTTACCGGGTCCGGTGTGGGGTCCCCGATGGTCCTGTGCCGTCCTCTGTGCTCCGGTCCGGTCCCCGAGATGATCCGCTGCCATCCGCCATGTTCCGGTGCCGGTCCTAGGCTCCATGGTCCCTGCTCTTCCGGAGTTCAGGCCTAGCTCCGCCCAGGTCATAGTGTGGGCCAATCAGCATAGCGGCGCTGACGTCAGAGGCAAGCGCCCGATGATGCTTGCTTGAGCGCCGCTATGCTGATTGGCCCACACTATGACCTGGGCGGAGCTAGGCCTGAATTCCGGAAGAGCAGGGACCATGGAGCCTAGGACCGGCACCGGAACATGGCGGACGGCAGCGGATCATCTCGGGGACCGGACCGGAGCACAGAGGACGGCACAGGACCATCGGGGACCCCACACCAGACCCGGTAAGAAGCGGTGCTATGTGTGTGTGTGTGGTGTGTGTGGTGTGTATGGTGTGTATATATGTGTATATATGTGTATGCATGTGTCTGTCTGTATGTGTGGGAGTGTGTGGATGGATGGATGGTGGGGCCTCCAATGTAAGGCCCCCCCCGAAAGTAAGACAGGGGGCCACTTTTGGCCACAAAAAGAATGTAAGACCCTGTCTTA
The DNA here is from genome assembly GCA_033576535.1 of Allobates femoralis. Taxonomy (NCBI): domain Eukaryota; kingdom Metazoa; phylum Chordata; class Amphibia; order Anura; family Aromobatidae; genus Allobates; species Allobates femoralis. The sequence goes on along the minus strand of JARQOC010000002.1, from coordinate 566,172,652 downwards.
CTTTCGGGGAAACACGGTAGCACCGGAGGTCGGCTTGCGGATCCATGCGACGGCGGAGCGGCCGCGAGGTAGCCGGGAGCCGACCTGGGCTCCCGGCTACCTCGCGCCGGCGGAGCAAGCCGGGGATCTCCGTGCCGGGCATATCCGCGGCTCAGCTCCGGGGAGCCGCAAGCCAGCCGGGATTTTCCCAATACCGCAGCCGCAATTCAAGCCGCAGCACAGCGTCATGTTTAAAAATCTAAGAAGTAAAACAAAAAATTTTAAAGATGGCGGCGTATTTTGCGGCGCTCTTCTCATTGGTCGCCGGCAGGCGCAAGCGACCAATGAGAAGAGTGGGACGTGGCACGGCGCCATATTTGAAATCCAAAGTTCCCGCTGGATTTAAAATATGGCGCCGTGTTTCGCGGCGCTCTTCTCATTGGTCGCCGGCAGGCGCAAGCGACCAATGAGAGGAGTGGAGCGGGGCACGGCGCCATGTTTGAAATCCAGCGGGAACTTTGGATTTCAAATATGGCGCCGTGCCCCGCCCCACTCTTCTCATTGGTCGCTCGCGCCTCCCGGCGACCAATGAGAAGAGCGCCACGAAATACGCCGCCATCTTTAAATTTATTTTTTTTACTTCTTAGATTTTTACACATGGCGCCGTGCCGCGGCTTGAATCTGATTGGTCACTTGCAAGCGAACGACCAATCAGAATTGCGGCGGCAGAACCGGGCAAATCCTGGCTGGCTGCCGGCTCCCCGGAGCTGAGCCATGGATATGCCCAGCACGGAGATCCCCGGCTCGCTCTATATATATATAGACCAAAAAATGACCACAGCACTCCAGTTGGTGTATTCCACCTTTAATGGCCTTCAGGCATCATGGTGGGACGTTGCGGTCCTTAGACTTTCTTCCAGCAAGCCTCCATTGCAAATGCTGGGCTTTTTATACAACCAATTTACATCTCAGTATAATCATTTGCATTTACAGTCACAATATATACTGTGCAATATCTGCTCTGATCATATTAATACTCCCTCTCCTTCCTCCATATGTGATAACACCATTATATACATGCATATACCTTCTCTGTTCATTTGTGTGCCCAGTGTTATACTGTATATACTCCATTGGCCCCTCGCTCAGCACATATATCGCTTATTTATATATTATTTTTCATTTACTGTGTCTCATGTAACTCACCGCATCTTCCACGCTGCCTCCAGCGTTGCGGAAACTGTATTGCGCATGCGCCGGCGTTCCTCTGACGTCACCACCATTCCGAACACAGGAAGCTCGGCCGTGGCCATCTTGGGACTCCCGCGCATGCGCAGTTCCATTTCTTCTTCCAATACACCTAGTGTCCATCTGAATATGTGTTCCCCCTATACTACCACTTCCTGTATCGCTCCAAATCGTTTATTACCTCTCTTTATTACTTATAATGTTTTGTAAATCTTGCCAGAGAGGTTTTAATTCTTATATCTTAAATGTCTATATACATTAAAGGGATCCTGTCACCCCCAAAACACCTTTAAAGCTATTAAAAGCTGTCCCTAGAGCATAGTAACACTTACCCTACACTCCTTTTAGCTCCTAAAAGCATCTACTGAGAATGAAGATAAACGTTATTACAGTACCTCATTAGTGATTATAATTAGTGACTATTGTATGCAGAGTCACCCAGCCAGGCTCTCCCTCTTCATGATAACACGCCTCAATAGGCGTGATCTTTATCTCTGATTCAAATCCGCCGCCTCCCCGCCTATTGAGGTGTGTTATCATGAAGAGGGAGAGCCTGGCTGGGTTACTATGCATACAATAGTCACTAATTATAATCACTAATGAGGTACTGTAATAACGTTTATCTTCATTCTCAGTAGATGCTTTTAGGAGCTAAAAGGAGTGTAGGGTAAGTGTTACTATGCTCTAGGGACAGCTTTTAATAGCTTTAGAGGTGTTTTGGGGGTGACAGGATCCCTTTAAGCTATATTTTATATTGTTAGTGATTACTTATATAAAGTGCTGTTGTGCCATATCTTCTCATGTGAATCAGCGTATTATTTTTAATAGTATCACTCTCTATGCATATATTACCAACATCCATGTTAATAGATTTATATATTTCTAACTCATTATCCACCAATATTTTGTGGGGATATATACTAGGGATGGGCGAATCTACTCGCTAGGACTCGTTACTCGGCGAGTAGTAAGGGACTCGCAGGACTCGGTACTCGGCGAGTTTCCCAGTGATGACTCGCACGAGTCCAATGCAAATCAATATCAATCCTAGTTTTGTCAGAAACGCTGACAAAACTAGGATTGCCATTGTTTGCATTGGACTCGTGCGAGTCATCACTGGCTACTGTGCCAGTGATAGCAGGGAAACTCGCAAAGTAACTGCTGTTTCTTTGCGAGCCGAGTCCAGCTGTCTTCTCTGTGCAGCTCCAAGGTCCTAGAACCTGCCTGCTCACAGAGATGATGTAGCAGTGCTGAGATTATTCTCAGTCTGCTCATTCCCTGTGCATGTAGCAGAGAGGACATCGCGTTTTGGACTACGTCGGACGGAAGAGGATTTTTTTAATTAAAGATGGAGTCCCTAATGGCTTTTTTTTTTATTTCAAATAAAAAATTTTCTCTGTGTTTTTTTAACCCTTTATTGGAGATTCTTAGTGGCTGGGTCAAACGTGGCCTGACATTAAGAATCTCGGGCTTAATACCAGCTTGTATAACAAAGCTGGTATTAACCCCTTTATTACCCAGCGTGCTACCGCCACCAGGGCCGCTGGAAGAGCGGGGTTCAGCGCCAGAGGATGGCGCTTCAATGAACGCGCCATCTTCTGGGGCGGCTGCGGGCTGCAATTTGCAGCGGGGGGTGCCCAGAAAGCTTGGGCATCCCTGCACTGCGGATTCCAGCCCCCAGCTGCTTAGCTGTACCTGGCTAGACATAGAAATTGCGCGGAGCCCCACGCATTTTTTTAAAATTATTTAATGAATTTCAGAGTCAGAGTCTCAGAGTCAGAATCTCAGAATTTCATGAAATAATTTTAAAAAAATGCGTGGGGCTCCGCGCAATTTCTATGTCTAGCCAGGTACAGCTAAGCAGCTGGGGGCTGGAATCCGCAGCGCAGGGATGCCCAAGCTTTCTGGGCACCCCCCGCTGCAAATTGCAGCCCGCAGCCGCCCCAGAAGATGGCGCGTTCATTGAAGCGCCATCCTCTGACGCTGAACCCCGCTCTTCCAGCGGCCCTGGTAGCGGTGGCACGCTGGGTAATAAAGAGGTTAGGGCCAGCTTTGTATTATCAGCTGGCCCTAAGCCCGAAATTTATGGTGGTCACGCCAATATTAGACATGACCGCCATGAATTTCTATTAAATTGTTTTAAAAAAAAACACAACACAAAGAAAATTTTTTATTAGAAATAAAAAAAAAAGCCATTAGGGACTCCATCTTTAATTAAAAAAATCCTCTTCCGTCCGACGCAGTCCAAAACGCGATGTCCTCTCTGCTACATCCCCTGTGTATAGATATAGATCTCTATGCACAGGGAATGAGCAGACTGAGAACAATCTCAGCTCTGCTACATCATCTCTGTGCACAGACATTCATGTCTGTACACAGGGAATGAGCAGACTGAGAACAATCTCAGCACTGCTACATCATCTCTGTGCACAGACATTCATGTCTGTACACAGGGAATGAGCAGACTGAGAACAATCTCTGCACTGCTACATCAGGCAGCAGGCAGGCTCTAGGACCCTGGAGCTGGCAGCCAGCACAGAGGAGACAGGACTCTTATCTGTGCGAGTCAGCGATTACTTACAAAGTAAACGAGCAATGCAAATAAATGACAAAACTAGGATTGCTTCAGGCTGAAGCTTCCGAGACACATCTGCGAGTTGTAAATCTCACACTACTCGCTATTACTCGCTTCCCCATTCATTAACATTGGACTCGCTAGACTCGCAACGAGTAGCGAGTCCTGGGCTCGGACTCGCTAGAGTCAAGCGATTCCGAGTAATTTAGGATTCGCCCATCACTAATATATACCAGATCCTATAGCACTCCACATTCCTGTGGTGAGTGCTATCCCTGTCAGTATGTAGAATTGAGGAGTATATACCCCTCTCCTCTACTTCTGTTCAAGGTTCGGACCCCCTCATAGAGGTATCCCCCATTTCTTTGATATGGAACAAGTTGAAGATCATCCTCTTTCATATATATTTGTACAAATATGCACAAGAGAGTCCACTTATGTAGTATACGCTATGGAGGTCTCTCATCATAAAAAAAAACTCCAAATACACATTTGCTGTGCCAAATCATGATTCTTTAATATATAATATAAAGTGCTTATGTGCCTTAAAATTAATATGATTATAAAAAGTGCATTAAATCTACCAAATTTGGTACCAATACAGGTTGTGCAGCATCAGGGATTATTCTATCCAAATTTAGACGTGTTCAATTCTTTATGTGTGAATAATCTGTGCGATTCGTGCTTCAAGTTCCCCAATGGAGTAATATGCAAGCTTTGTGCCTAAAAATGACAATGTGAAAAAGAAGAAGAAAAAATCTCATTAAAATTCTGAATAAATTCAGCATAAAACAAAAGGTAACTACCTTTACACAAAATCTGATCTCCAACCGTACACTAAAGTATGGACTGTAATTTGTAATCAGCGTTTAACCCTCCAGGTCTTAAAGTGCCTAATTTATGAATCCACTGGAGTTCTCTCGTTTTAAGGAGTCTTATCCTATCCCCTCCTCTTCTCATAGGGGGTATCCTGTCTATTATCCTGAATCTTAAATCCTTCTCTGTATGATTCGCTTGAATGAAATGTTTCGGGACTGGGGGTTCAAGATCTTTTGCCTAATGCTACACCTATGTAAATTCAACCTTGTTTTCACATCTAACGTGGTTTCTCCTACGTACCATTTCTTGCAGGGACACTCTAATAAATAGACGACATAGTCAGAATTACATGTCAACATATGCTGAATCTTGTACTCGATCCCTGTGGTTGGGTGTCTGAATGTATCACCCTTCAACATGAGGCTGCAATTCACACAATTGACACATGGGTAACAACCCACCCTCTTCATACCTGTCATTGTTCTTTGTTTAAGCTGTTTCAATGGCCCTATATCAGACTTTACCAGGGTATCTTTCAGATTTTTATTTCTTCTATATGCTATCAGCGGAGGGTTTTTATACTCATCTATATGCGGCATACATTCTCCCAGTATATTCCAATGTCTCTTTACTATTTTTACTACTTCTCTCGTCTCTTCTCCGTAAGTTAAAACTAGTGGTATCCTATTTTTGTTCTCCTTTCTCCTAATAGGGTTCTTTGCTTTTTCCAATTCTCTATTTAGGACGCTTTCAGGGTACCCTCTTTCCTTACATTTTTGCAGTAAGGTCTCTATAGTTTCTTGTCTACTACTTTCTTCACTTACTATTTTGTTGACCCTCTTGATCTGACCCTGTGGTACTGCATTTTTCATTTCCTTAGGGTGTCCACTGTCATAATGTAATAGTTTGTTTTTATCTGTGGGTTTTACGTGTAATCTAGTTTCTATTTTGTTCTCTTTTAACACCACCTTCACATCTAAAAACTCAATCTCCGTATCTGAGCTCACTATTGTGAATTTTATGGTTCTGTCTATTTCATTCATAATTGCGAATGGCTTTTTTGCCCCCGGCGTCGTCATGTGGATACGCGCGAAGCATTGGCCGCGAAGCGGCCATTGCGAGTCAGAGACTCGCCCTTCTAGAATCCCGATGCATGTGCATTGGGCTCCCAGCTAGTTTCATTCATAAATACAAAAAAGGCCTCCAATTCTTCATCGGTGCCCTTCCATATCAGGAATATATCGTCTATGTATCTCCACCACTTCTCCACATGGGAGAAGTGGTGGGATACATAGACATGCTGCTCTTCCTGCATATGAGCACCTGCATATGAGCACGCCATTTTGGCCCCCAATGCGGTCCCCATGATTTGCAAATAGTAGGTGTCTCCAAATAAAAAGTAGTTCCTTGTTAATACCACCTCTAAAAGATCCATAATGAATTGTCTACACTCTATGGAGTAATCCGTACTTTCTAGACATTTCCGTACCACCTCTAGGCCCATCTCATGCCTTATGGACGTGTACAATGAAGTTACATCAAAAGACACTAGCTTAATGGGAGTATTTATCTGACACTTTCTTAATTTTTCCAAAAAGTCTCCCGTGTCTTGTATGTATGATTTTGCTGATGAGGCGAAAGGGTGTACAATTTTCTCTAGGAATGTGCCAATATTATAAAAAATAGAGTCAATCCCCGCCACTATCGGTCTACCCGGGGGATCAATCAAATCCTTATGTACCTTCGGTACTAGGTATAATACCGGAATCACTGGATATTTTATCATAAGAAAATCATACAATTTATCGTCTACAATTCCTCCTCTTTTCCCTTCATCAAGTATTTCTTTAATTTTACGTTTTATCTCTAGTTTTGGGTCCCCATTTAATTCTCTATAGACATTCTGATCTTTGAGCTGTCTATTTGCTTCTTTTAAATATTTCCCCTTGTCCATGATGACGACCGCCCCACCTTTATCGGCTGGCTTTACCACTAGGTTGCCATCATGGACAAGTTCTTTCACGCCTCTAATTTGTTCTGACGTTACATTGGGGTGGTTTAGTTCTTTTCTCGCTAGTTTCCTCAGATTTTCTACCTCTTTTTTTACCACTTTAATGAAGGCTTCTATTGCTGGCTCATTGTCTTCTGGCACATAATCACTCTTTGTCTTTATACCTAATTCCCTCAAACTTAATTCGCTCTTTTTTGACTCCACCATGTTAGCCTTACCGTCTTCATTCGTCTCCTCCGTCTTCATCCGGCTTCTTCCGGCTTCCTCCGGTGGGTGCAGGCAATGACGTCATTGTCTGCACACCAGAGGAGGAAGCTGGAAGACGCTGGATGAAGACGGAGGAGCGTGATGGCGGCGGCGGGACAGCGGCAGCGGGACAGTGATAAGTATAATAATCTATTCCTTTACAGGATTGCTGCAGTAAGGGGGGGCCCTGTATACTGATGGGGGGCCTGTATATACCACTGGGGATGCTGCTGTATACTACCAATGGGGCTGCTGCTGTATACTACCACTGGGGCTGCTGTATATACCTCTGAGGCTGCCGTATACTACCACTGGGGTTGCTGCTGTATACTACCACTGGGGCTGCTGTATATACCTCTGGGGCTTCTGTATACTACCACTGGGGCTGCTGCTGTATATACAACTGGGGCTGCTGTATACTACCACTGGGGCTGCTGCTGTTTATACCACTGGGGCTGCTGCTGTATATACCACTGGGGCTGCTGCTGTATACTACCACTGGGGAGGCTGCTGTATACCACACTGCTGGGGGCTGTATACTTGTGCTGGGGTCCACCCTCGGCTTATACACGAGTCAATAGGTTTCTCAGGTTTTGGGGGCAAAATTAGGGGGGTCGGCTTATACATGGGTCGGCTTATACACGAGTATATACGGTATATATAAATAAAACAGAAAAAACTGCACAGCACTCAAGATATAGTGTGAACAGGTGCAAGCTGCGATGCTGGAACAAACAACCAGAAAAAATTCACTGCAGCACTCAGCTACTACCAAAAATGCACACATGCTAACAAGCGGTTCTTGGTACATATATTGGCCAATATCTGTTTGCTCATCAACCACACCACGGTGACCTCCCTGTCCCACTTCTAAGTGAGTGGACACCATCTCAACCTCAGACCACCTGAGCAAACCATCTGAGCAAACAGATATTGGCCAATATATGTACCAAGAACCCCAGAAAACAAAAAAATAAGAATATTGAGTTTTTTGAATAAAAAACGTAAGTTTTTAATTTTTTCCTCATATATAGACCGCTTGTTAGCATGTGTGCATTTTTGGTAGTAGCTGAGTGCTGCAGTGAATTTTTTCTGGTTCTTTGATCCAGCATCGCAGACTATGCAAATAGGCGCGAGAATTCAAAGTTCGAATTTCGCGCCAATTTGCAGCCCAGCGACAGTGGCGTGTTAGCGCCGCTGTCGCTGAAGCCCGGCAACAGGCGCTAATGTGCCACTGTTCCCTGTGCATCCCGGCAACCCGCCTCGCCTCTCCCCCAAGCGCCCACCTCGCCTCCCGCTCTTCTCACCCGTCTGTACACAGGGAGGGCTGTGTGATGTCACATCAGACCGCCCTGTGTACAGACGGGTGAGAACAACGGGAGGCGAGGGGGATACTGCCCCCCACCTCCCAACCCACCCGCATCCATACTGCCACCCTTCGCCTCCCGCTGTTCTCACCTGTCTTCTCCGTCACTGCGGTCATGTGACAGGGCGGGCTGATGTGACATCACACAGCCTGCCCTGTCACATGACGACCACTATAGATGGCTGCTCCTCCGCCACCATCCTACCCCCCCATCCTGCACCTCCGGCTCCATCCTGCCCTGCTCGCTCCATCCTGCCCCACCGGCTCCATCCTGCCCCGCCGGCTCCATCCTGCCCCCCCCACCCGGCTCCCTTCTGCCCCCATGGCTCCATCCTGCCCCCATGGCTCCATCCTGCCCCCCCCACCCGGCTCCATCCTGCCCTGCTGGCTCCATCCTGCCCCGCCGGCTCCCTCCTGCCCCGCCGGCTCCATCCTGCCCCCCCACCCAGCTCCCTCCTGCCCCCATGGCTCCATCCTGCCCCCATGGCTCCATCCTGCCCCCCCCACCCGGCTCCATCCTGCCCTGCTGGCTCCATCCTGCCCCGCCGGCTCCCTCCTGCCCCGCCGGCTCCATCCTGCCCCCCCCACCCGGCTCCCTCCTGCCCCCATGGCTCCATCCTGCCCCCCACACCCGGCTCCATCCTGCCCCGCTTGCTCCATCCTGCCCCCCCGATCCTCACCCACCACCCTGCCACCATCCTGCTCCTCTAGCTTCTTCCTGCTCCTCCGGCTCCATCCTGCCTCGCTCGCTCCATCCTGCCCCCCCACCACCATCCTGCCCTGCTCGCTCCATCCTGCCCCACTCACCACCATCCTCACATAGTGCACAATTGGTATCATAGCCCCACATAGTGGACAATACAGCATAATGGACAATACATCATCACCATACAGTATAATGAGCAGGAGATGCATGGCTCTGCTGTATCAGGTTATGGTGACAAGACAGATCTGTGTCAGTGTGTTCAGAGCACAGCAGTGTGATGATTTCTCTTCTGTGCTTTGGAAACAGTAGTGGTAAGTGGTGATCTGCAGCTTTGTATTGTACTGATGATGTCAGGCTTTGATCACTGCTTTCCGCCGCTAATACTCACCCTGGACCTCTGCTCCTGGAATTTCTTATCACCACTCCTATACAGGCAGCTCCTGTCACCGCTCAGCTCACATTGAGCACTGAATAGTGATAGGAGGAAAGTGTAGCCTGCAGCATATGCTATAGGGCTTCGAAAAGATGGTGCTGGTCTCCTTCCACAGCTGTGACCTGGACAGCACTGGTAACAGCGGGAGATGGCTATAGTGTAGCAGATGGGGTTGGACTGCTCTACAGTCTACTATGTAAATGGTTGGCCGTATATGAGGTGTCAATGTAGTTAAACAGCGGCGAATGCAAATGGCAGCCCATAGTGGCTGCACAAAAAATATTTAAAAAAAACATGAACTGAATTTTATATTAAAAATAATTGATAATATAATCAATAATTGTTTATGCAAAAACAAAAATCGCTGCACTTTCCCTTTAATTTTGGAATTTATTATGGTAAACTAATTAATATTTCAAGCTGTGAGTTTACTTCAAAAACAGTACACAATCAAACACTTCCCGTAACCAGAAATGTCACATCATATGAGTTCAAAGAATACTTCCCAGTCACTTGTTGATTCACAAAACACTATTAAAGTAACTGATTCTTTTGCGGTCACAGAACAATCAGAAAAAAATATCAGAAGCTCCTCATAGGCATCTGTATGCTAAGACTTTATAGACATTGTGAAAGGCCAGCAGCCAATGTTTTATGTAATATCAACAGTAATTTACTAGTAGTGTAACTGCTAAAGCATCATTAAAAAAATGCATACAAAGACTGTAAGTGAGCATGAAAAATTACAAGTGAGGGTGGAGGCAAACGGGTGTATGACTCGCGTTGAACACGATTGAGCATGATTTCCTCGCGTGACTGCCCATTGAAGGAATATGGGTGCGAGAAAATCTCACAGCACACTGTGATAGTCACATGCGTGTGCGATCTTTCAATGTCTTCAAACACTGCTGTTGTCAAAGCAGTGGTGTTTGAAATTGCCAGTACAGCAACCAATCAGCTTTCACCGCTGTGAATGCTTTCCATGGTGCTGAAGTTTTTAGCACCATGGAAAGCATCTACCACAAATTTCAAACACCGCTCGTGTTTGAAAGTCTGGGCTTTCCATGGTGTTAACTTTTAACTTCAGCACCATGGAAAGCATTTACCGGTCGATTTAACCAATCGGCTTTCACCACTGCTGTCACAGCGGTGAAAGCTGATTGGTTGCTGTGTTGGCAACACGGCAATTTCAAACAAATTTGGATACGCCGGTAAATGCTGTCGGTGGGGCTGACATTTGCATGGCGGGATTACTCAGCATGCTCATTGAGAAAACATCCGCATCAGCACACTCACTCGCACCACACACTGACACCCGCAGCACACTCACAGCACACTCACATGCATACAGCCATGCACACCACACTCGCACCACACTCATTCCAAAAATGCACAGCACTCGCATCACTGTCATGCATTAAAAACACCCTGTTTTTGATGCATGACAGTGTGCCTCTATCCTGTAAGGAATATCATATCCTAGATTATCGATGGCTGCAGCCAATGGTGTAGCTTGAAGCTTATGGGCCCCAGTGCGAAAACTCCAATGGGGCCCCCAATTATTGCAAATATTTAATAGTATAGTGTTTTTCTATAGTACAAAGGGACTTTTGGGGCCGCTAGGATCCAGGGCCTGGGTGTAGTCATGAGCAAGTAGCAAAATATCCGCACTTGCTATACTCGTAAAGAGTAGCTTTTAATACTCGCATATTCGTCCAAATAGCAAGTCCAGTGTTAGTCAATGAGTTATAGGCTCCACCCACACATCCAGCCATAAAACGAGTATTTCCAGGACAGGGCAGGAAGGTAGGCTTTTTTACGATTTCAATGCCTGAAACACCTTGCTGTACTCCCAGAGAGAGCCTAACATTCAATCTGCTCTCACTGGGGTGCCTGCTCCCATTGTTTACTGAAGGCAGCTGTCAAGTTATGTAAGATCATTCACGATCAACACATCACTCACGAGAACCAGCCTTATTCGCCGAGTAACGATTATAGTGAATACTGTACTATCTGTGCGAGTAATGAGTATATGCGTTTATCACTACCCAGGTGCAATTGCAACCCCTGTACCCATTGTAGTTACGTCCCTAGTCTTGTGTCCTCATGACAACACGTTGCTATTGGTATTCTTTTTTGTGCATAAAAAATATATAAGGTGTGGCGACCCGGGGGTCAGTGGGTGCTCTCCTCCGCAGGCCTACAAAGACAACGTGGACCAGGGCTCATAACCAGCTGAACGCCCGTGCTCCTTAACCGTGGGCGGAACACTACTCAGACAACACAGGGTGAGGGAATCACAATATTAAGGCTTTATTGGATCCCCAAACAGTTAACAGCATATAACACATAACCAAGCACAACACATAATGTAACAGGCAACAGAGTCTCACCCTTCCGCTGGCTCACCAGGGTTTAGAATGTAGCACAGCAAAGTCTGTAGCCAGGTGACTTTATCTTCCCAACCTGGGTTGCTTCCTTGTCCCCATGCAGTCTTTATCACAGCCGAATCCGATAATCCGATGCTGAAGTCCTTGTGGTTCTATAGTCCGGGTTCTGGTCCCCTTGGTCAGCACCGAAATGCCTAGGCCTAGGGTTATGGCTCGCTAACCGAATCCGAAGACCCTAGATTAGCTGCCTGTATCCAATCTTCAATCTCCAATCTTCAATCCAGTGGACCTCTAGCCGGGACCGAAATCCCTAGACTGAGGCCACTAGACAGAATTTAACTCACTATGGTTAATGAACACATCTCCTTATATACCTTCAGCCCTCATTTCAGGATATTGGGAACGTCACGATTGGTGCAATAACACTGTCTTGTCATTGGTTGTACCTCAAGTCTCATTTAACATATTTTTAGAAGTATTGCAATCCAAATGCTGATTGATATAGCACCTAGCAGTGATACAATGGAATGTTAGTATTAGACATTGAGTCTGCAATCAATGACACTAAAACAATAGTGGCTGGAGCCATGTACATAGAATCAACATTCACAGGGTAATAGACAATGGACGATTAGCATAATTAAGTTCTCCGGTCTTCAGTGACGAACAAGTTAGATAATTACATTACCATGCTAAACTTAAACCACAGTAATCTATGAAAATACTGTAGGAAATTCTCCTTGGCCAATACAAGTTTATAAGCCTATATATAATCTGTCTGGGTTACATAAGAAATCTTCTACAATGTTCTACATTGAAGGGGTCCATTTCGTCACATAAGGCATCTGGGATTTTTTTGGTGCTGAACAAATTTATACAGATTGTTTTGACTGAAATCATCCTTATTTTACTGTTCATAGTGAATGTATCTAATGTCTTCATTTCAGAACTAGCATTCACTTGTAATCATAATGATTTATCATGGTTTCTCAATGTGTCTGTAAAAAATATTGATTATGATTTTTTTGAAAAACTGTTCAGAAAAAAATAAAAAATCAAGTCAGTAACCTTGGTCCAGTCCATGACTGCAGTAATAATTCTGGCCAGGCGAACGGAGGCACTTGCCACTGAGAGGCTGCGCCAAATTCGTTAAGGTGCAATTGTGGCCTCTCGGTGGTAGGTAGAATTAACCTGCCAAAGATGGTTCTCATGCCGAAACTCCTTTATGTGCTCCATACTTAAACTGTTTGGGTACAGCGGGGACTGTTTCAGAAATTGAGGTAATTACTGCGGAAACTGGCATGGGGTACGGGTCAGCCAAGACTGAAGCTGGAAACACTACAGAGGCCAAAAGATGAAGGGGGGCTGGCTATGCCGGATCCATGGATCTATTTTCTGGCTGCACAGAGTCAACATTTCAGGGGCTGGGCAGAGTGTGGTGCAGGGTCTTCTACTCTATTGATACTTGAACACTTTATTCCTCAGAAGCCACTGGTAGGGGGGTTGGAGGCTGGAGACTTAGGCAGGATTGGGGGTCGGTTTCCCACTCTGTGCCTGGTTCACAAGGTCTGGAGCAAGGTTAGGGCGGTGAGAGGGATTACAGGTGTCTTGAGATGTACCCCTCTATGGTTGAATGTGAATCTGGGGGAATTTTACAAACTGGGGGAGCAGAAAGTGTGGAGGCGCAGGGGCATAACTTGTGTGAGTGGTATATTCCTTACATCTCTGAGTTGCTATCACTCGAACTGTATTATTTTTGATGGCTACTTTCGATTTAAATATTTATACTGCAAGTAATCGGTAGCTGTGTGCAGAAGGGGAGGGGAAGGGAGGGGGTGTTGAGGGGAGGGGGGAGGGGGGGATTGGGTTGGGTTGGGGTGTATTACCATGTAAAACCTTGATGCTTATTTGTGGATTTTGTTATGCTTGAAATTTGATTATTAAAACATATCTGATCAAAAAGGTGCAATTGTGAATCAGTTGAAAACTTTTACTACCGTATATACTCGCGTATAAGCCGACTTTTTCAGCCCAAAATTTGGGCTAAAAAGTCCCCCCTCGGCTTATACGCGAGTATATGTATATATACAGCCGCAGCCCCGGAGGTATACAGGTCCCCCCCATCAAGCTCCAGGGCCCCCCCCTTGAGCGGCGTCCTGTAAAGGAATATCATACTTACCAGTCTCCTGTCGCGCCGTCCGCAGCTGCCGACACGCGATCCCGGGCTTCATTCAGTGAGAGGTGAGTTCAGTGAGAAGACCTGTGGTGACGTCAGAGGGGGGGCGTTCCCGGGGCGTTCCCAGCGCTGATTGGCTGTTCGCGGTCATGTGATATGTATCACATGACCGCGAGTGCCCGGGAACGCCCCTCTGACATCACCACAGGTCCTGTCAGAAGAGACCTCACTTGGAACTGGGGATCGCACAGCGGCAGAAGGCGTCGGACAGGTGAAGTATTGATTCTTTTTTATTTTTCAGACCTCAAGGGGGGGGCCCTGGAGCTTGATGGGGGGGGCCTGTATACCTCCGGGGCTGCGGCTGTATACAGCCCTGGGGCTTCTGCTGTATACAGCCCTGGGGCTTCTGCTGTATACAGCCCTGGGGCTTCTGCTGTATACAGCCCTGGGGCTTCTGCTGTATACAGCCCTGGGGCTGCTGCTGTATACAGCCCTGGGGCTGCTGCTGTATACAGCCCTGGGGCTTCTGCTGTATACAGCCCTGGGGCTGCTGCTGTATACAGCCCTGGGGCTTCTGCTGTATACAGCCCTGGGGCTGCTGCTGTATACAGCCCTGGGGCTTCTGCTGTATACAGCCCTGGGGCTGCGGCTGTATACGGCCCTGGGGCTTCTGCTGTATACAGCCCTGGGGCTTCTGCTGTATACGGCCCTGGGGCTTCTGCTGTATACAGCCCTGGGGCTTCTGCTGTATACAGCCCTGGGGCTTCTGCTGTATACAGCCCTGGGGCTGCTGCTGTATACAGCCCTGGGGCTGCTGCTGTATACAGCCCTGGGGCTTCTGCTGTATACAGCCCTGGGGCTGCTGCTGTATACAGCCCTGGGGCTTCTGCTGTATACAGCCCTGGGGCTGCTGCTGTATACAGCCCTGGGGCTTCTGCTGTATACAGCCCTGGGGCTGCGGCTGTGTACGGCCCTGGGGCTTCTGCTGTATACAGCCCTGGGGCTTCTGCTGTATACGGCCCTGGGGCTTCTGCTGTATACAGCCCTGGGGCTTCTGCTGTATACAGCCCTGGGGCTTCTGCTGTATACAGCCCTGGGGCTGCTGCTGTATACAGCACTGGGGCTGCTGTATACTACCTAAGGGCTGCTGTATACTACCACTGGGGCTGCTGTATACACCACTAGGCTGCTGTATATACCTCTGGGGCTGCATATACCTCTGGGGCTGCATATACCTCTGGGGCTGCATATACCTCTGGGGCTGCATATACCTCTGGGGCTGCATATACCCCTGGGGCTGCATATGGGGCTGCATATACATATGGGGCTGCATATACATATGGGGCTACATATGGGGCTGCATATACCTCTGGGGCTGCATATGGGGCTGCATATACCTCTGGGGCTGCATATGGGGCTGCATATACCTCTGGGGCTGCATATGGGGCTGCATATACCTCTGGGGCTGCATATGGGGCTGCATACACCTCTGGGGCTGCATATGGGGCTGCATATACCTCTGGGGCTGCATATACCTCTGGGGCTGTATATACCTCTGGGGCTGCTGTATACTACCACTGGGGCTGCTGCTGTATACTACCACTGGGGAGGCTGCTGTATACCTCACTGCTGGGGGTTGTATACCTGTGCTGGAGTCCACCCTCGGCTTATACGCGAGTCAATAAGTTTTCCCAGTTTTTGGGGCAAAAGTAGGGGGGTCGGCTTATACACGGGTCGGCTTATACACGAGTATATACGGTAATTAAAAATTAGGAGGACACTGTGATTCTAATAAACTAAGTAAGCTTCTAAAAACTTGACTCCTGTCCCTTTGCAGCGCCCTCAAAACTGCAATTGTTTTTCGTCTGTCTGAATGTCAAACACTCACCGAGCGGTGAGGGCAGCGCTTAGGATTAGGAAGTCGAGCCTCTGAATGGAGCTGATTGAATACCAAGGACCTGTGCTGACGTCAGAGGCACCTGATCGCTCCTGTGACCGGCTCCTCGTGATCCAGGAAGGCATCTGCTCTGTGGTGCACGCTGAGCACCGAAGGCTCATTACCGGGTTATGCAGGCTGCATAACCTGGAAAGGTTAGTGTTAACTCCTAACCATCGTCATTTAAACAACTATCCCCCAGATCTCACACAGGAGCGCCCCTCTCTCTCTCTCCTTTTGTATCCTTATATATTGGGGGGAGAGAGTTCCAGAGTATAGTGGATGCATGGGAGAAATCTTGTATGGGGTTGTGAGAGGAGGAAATGAGAGGGGAGTACAGAAGGAGTTCTTGGGAGGATCACAGGTTGTGTGAGGGTAGGTGTCGGGAAACCATGTCAGAGAAGAATGGAGGGGATAGGTTGTGGATGGCTTTGTATTTCATGGTTAGGGTTTTGAACTGGGATCTCTGAAAAGTGGGGAGCCAGTGAAGGGGTTAGCAGAAGGGGGAGAAAGGGGAGTAGCAGGGAGACAGGAGGATTTGTCAGGCAGCAGAGTTTAGGATAGATTTGAGAGGTGCAAGGGAGGTAACAGGGAGGCCGGTGAGCAGGGGTTTGCAGTAGTCAATGTGGATATGATGAGAGCAAAAACAAGCGTTTTAGCAGTGTAGTGGAAGAGGAAAGTGCGGATCTGGGAAATGTTTTTGAGCTGGAGTCGGCAGGAGGTGGCGAGGACTTGGATGTGAGGCTTGAAGGAGAGGGAAGAGTCAATTGTGAATCAGTCCCACAGTTTTCACTAAGGAAAATTAATTATGTTTTCTATTTTTATAGTATAGGAAAAATACACACATAGCATATTTAAGTAATAAATTAACGCTGTGTTGACTGGTACGTGTTAAATTTGTACTTTTAACAGTTTATAAAATAATACACATCAGCTAATTTCTAACTGGCAAAAAATTATGTACTTTAGCTGTAAGGTTGACCATAAAATATCTACTAGAACAGCAACTCTACTTTTATTGGAAAAATTACAGTTAAGAACAGGTCTGAACCTTGAGTTGCTCAGGTTTTGGTAAAAAAAATGTATGTAAAGAGTCTTACAAAGTTGACACCCTACGTCATTGGCTACAACTGTGTAGTAAATATATAAGTAATATTTTTGTGTACACCTACTGTATGTCCAATCTTTAAAAATAGTGTCTTTTTGAAATTATCATAAAGAAGTTTATATGTAATGGTTTCCTACTATTGTCATCTAGTGTACATCTTGTATACATGTGATAAATGGGGATACAACTGCTAAGCTTTCTGTTGGTCACTAGAATGGTGAACCCTTATTTTAGTATGAGCACTACTATTTCTCTATCTCCCCTAAAATTATATGGAGCAATGCTGTTTATACTCAGCAACTGCTCTGTACAACTTGCAAATGTACAGAAATAATCTTTATGGACGTTAAAGTCAAGATCCTTACATGTGTTGAGATTTTGTACCAACTCTTCTAGTTATCTGCCGTTGAGTTTCCCAAAAAATTAGCTACCACTAATGTGAATGCTACCCGTGTAGCTCTTTCCTTACCCTGCAATAAAAGTCAAATCAGGGTGGCTCAATCACCTTATGTGGTTATGTGACACACAACCAGCGAAAAAGCATCAAACAGCTGCTACAGAATCCAGATGCCAATGGCAGATACAGAGAGACTAGATACAATAGTGAAAAAATCTGCACTGCTGTAGGATAGATAAAGGACTCAAATAGTATTTTCAATTGTCCTTCATCTATCCTATAGCAGCACAGATTTTTTTTTTTCACTATTGTATCCTGTCTGTTTTATTGTAGTGATATTCTCTTGCATGTCTATCCCATTCAAACATAAAGCAGCACAGAGCTTTTATAAAAGTAGGTGATACAAGTGTAATTGGAATTACGTCATAGGAGCTGAGTTGATGTTTGATAGGTCAACCTAAGATGATAGGACATTGAAGGCTCAATAGACTAAATACAAGATAATAATTCACCATACACTAAAAATTTCATAAGTAATTACAACCTCCTCTGGATCCTGAAAAGTAGAGTAAATCAATATATTTAATCATTATATTCCACAAAATTAGTTGATTTCAACGGTTTTCGTCTCTGAACCAAATTAGCTGTACAACAGTCTAATTAAAAAATAAAAAATAGGATAACCAATGATGCTGACTTAAGGAGACAAGCAAAATAATTTTACAAGGTTTATTCAAAAATTAAACAGGCTCCACATTTTGATAATGAACTAGCGCTTTTTTCAGGACAACAGTTCTAATGGGCTTTAATACATACTACAGGCTATAAATTAGAATAATGGTCCTAGATCATATGACACAAGCCTGATAAAAATCACAAAAGTTTCACTAATAACCAGTGCAGGTTTCGTTAACCCCTTAATGACATATGACTTCATATGATTTTATCAGCCATCCTCTGCCTCTAAAGGGCCCGTTACACGCTGCGATGTGGCAGCAATCCGACCAGCAATGTGGATCGCTGCCACATCATGAACTTATCGTTGGTGAGATGTCACACAGGCAGACTCATTAGCGATCAGGACCAGTAAGAACGCTGGTAACCATGGTAAACAGTGGGTAACTAAGTGCCGCGCTCTGCTTAGTTACCCGCTGTTTACCTTGGATACCAGTTCCCAGCGCTTGCTGTGCGGCGCTGGGAGCTCACTGATCGTTGGTCTCCTGCTGTCACACGCAGCGATGCTGCGTGTCCAGCGGACGACCAACGACAGATTTATGATCCTGTCCATAGATCTGCGATCAACGATCAACAACATATTGTTGATTGTTGATACGTGTCACACACATCGATGTTGTTTTGACATCACTGCAATGTCACCAAACCAGTGACGTTGCAATGATATCGTTCACGATATCGTTGTGTGTAACGGGCCCTTAAGACTCCGGTCACATATCTGTATAAAGTCATATATATGTAGCAAGTCTGTTTTGACAACACTTGTCTATGTGAACAAGATTTGAGAATCAGATGAAAGAAAAGGGGGTCAGCTCACCTATGGATGGAGGCAGTCCATCCGGGATTAGGAAAATGTGAGATCCAAAAATCCAAGTAGAAAAAGGAAATCCAGCGTATTCTGCTCCATAAAAAATCTTTAATTTTATTTCCACATTTAAAAATCATAAGACATAATAGAAAAATGGGGGATTAAACCATCAATTTAGAATCCCAAATCAAACATGTTTTGGACCTGCGGGTCCTTTCTCATTGCAATGTGGAATTTACATGTGCAATTTAAATGTGGAAATAAAGTTCAAGATTTTTTACGGAGCCAAGTACGCTGGATTTGCTTTTTCTACTAGGATTTGAGAATGCAATAGTGTACTAAAGGCAAATCAGTGACGACTCAAAATGGATATTCCCATGTGACATGTATGTGTGTGTACTTTCGCTTTAGCAGGGTATGTACAGGCAGTCTCTGGATGCATGTACATTCTCTGCTAAAGCGAAATCAAAAGCGAACAGTAGTAAAAAAAAAAATAACATACTCACCTCTCAGCAGACTGTCCCGGGACACGTCTGTTCGGCTGCAGGACCTGCCAGTACACCAATCAGATGATACTGGATCCAGATTGGACGTCGTGGGATTACGTTGGAGAGATTTGGTGGGTATTTAAAAAAGTAGTTAATGAGGTGTGTGTGTTTTTTATAATAAACATTTGTTTTCTGGTGTCTGTGTCTTTATTTTTAAAACTCTATGCTATTGCTAATAGCCAGCTTTCTTATTGACCGCTGACATTAGAGGCTTGGTGACAGCTCCAAAAAAGGCTGTCACCAACCCCATTATTACCCAGTCTACCACCACAGGGTAGCTGGAAGAACAGGGTAGCCCTCAGTTTTGGCATCTCTGTTTGAGGTGCCAATTCTGGGGCGGCTGCTGGTTGGGGGTCTTAGCGTGGGGGCCTAGAATGCTTGGGCCTTACCACGCTGAGAATTCCAGCACTAGCTGCCTGGGTTAAATTTGCTGGCACTAAAAATCTGGTGAAGCCCACATCATTTCTTTTTTAGTTTTCTTTGAAAAAAACTAAAAAAATAGGACATTAGGCACTGCAACTACTATGCTAGTAGTCCTAGCTTCATAATTGTTTGGCCCTTGAGGCCTGCTTCCTTCAACCATGGTACATCCCTTTGGGCTAATATTTGGAGACACTATGCCTGCACATTGTGCAATGGCAGTGGAACAACAATGCCAGTAGTCCAAGTTTATAATTGTGAAGCCTTTGTGATGATGAAGATGGGTGGTTTCTTCCTGCGTTAAGCATCACACAGCCCTCAGGGCAGATCGCTCTCTTTACACTATTTACATACTGAGCTGTTGAAGATCGCCTCCATCATCATTCGCCCTTACGACAAAACGGCAATCATGCGCCCATTTCAGCCTTTTCATCAGTCCCCAGACCGCTTTTTTGGGTCCAGCAGACAATTACTCGCATTTCCCGTTGACTAACATTGGACTTTCTAGTCGCACCAAATATCCGAGTATTACGATCTACTCGGCATGAGTATAGCGATTCTGAGTATTTGGCTACTCTCACATCCCTACCCAATATTTAAGGGTTAATTTAATATGGAGTGATTGGGATGGGGTTTGGCTATTCTGAGTCTAATTACAGGGAAACAATGGCAGATAATAGAAGTCAGCAAGCAGAGAAGTTACCCACCTGAGTGATAATGTGGCTGTTAATAGATAGTTATTAATTAAACCAAAATGCAAGGTAAGAACAAGCTAGAACATAGTTGAGCATATGAGAAATACTGCAAATCTGCTGCCCAAAAACGATCAAAGCTAAAATCAAGTTTTAATTTTTCCTCATTCTTTTTTAAAACTATTTTGAAAAACCTATTACACACAAAAGTTTATTTTTTGTGGTCGTTCTTATCATTTTATTTAGCTAAGCTACACAACCTGGTCTAATTGTACTGCCATTCAGCGCATATAGCAATAATGGTACCAATAACAATAATAACAGGCACAGCACTTG
The DNA here is from genome assembly GCA_033576535.1 of Allobates femoralis. NCBI lineage: Eukaryota > Metazoa > Chordata > Amphibia > Anura > Aromobatidae > Allobates > Allobates femoralis. The sequence goes on along the minus strand of JARQOC010000002.1, from coordinate 566,151,723 downwards.
TACAAAGTATTCTATTCCATATTATTAGATGCGTCTATGCCACCCTAGAGACAAAAAGGTCAAAGTAAAATTTGCTTAGGATGACTTAATATCTATGTTAGCTAAGTGAAAACTCAAACATATTTTGCATTTGAAAGCTAAACATGAATTTACTGGTCAGCAGGTCTGGTAATAACAGCAGAAATTCAGTTATGTGCACCGCTCGTTATTTTGCATTAGAAACCAGATAAAAGGGTGATGCCAGATAAAGCAGCAGGGACTAACGCATGTATGGGTAAACCCACAAATGCTTGAATAAATATGATCCTGTTATTAGCTAAATGTTGTTTTTAGATGCATGCTTTTAGGATCACTGAAGTCCGTTTATTAAGCATGATAAATGGAGCTGAGTAGTCCTGAAAGCTCACATCTAAAAGCCTCAGTTAACCAATAAAAGTATTATATTTAGCTAACCATGCGTAAGGAAGGGGACTGAGTGCTATTGAAAGCCTGATTCTACAAGCATCAGTTAACTTATAAAGCTTCCTGTTTACTAATAATGTATTCATTTGATTTGGAAAAAAAGAAGTCACATAAGAAAAATGTTCTGAAATTAAACAGAAGTGTAATCTTTGTGTTCACCTATCAGCTTTTTTATGAAAAATGTCAGCATACTAATAGGATATAGACGTTTTTTTTCTCTACATCCTAAAACCTTCCATGGCTGTATCAACTTATTGACACGTGTGCATTAAGGATATTGTACAGAGCAGGAGAAGGCACATTTTGTAAATTAGGTGGTATGCTAGAACAGAAGACCCCAACTCCAACCTTAATGGCCTAGCAACATTTCATGTGTTCAGGATTTCCTTAGCATTTGACAGTTGGAATTATCACTTGTGCAGGAGATAGCATTCAACAGTTGGTAATTCAAAGGGAATCCTAAAAGCCTAGACTGTTGGTGGCCTTGAAGTCTGAAGTTGGGGACCTCTCTACCAGAAGACGAGACAATAGCGGTGGCTTACTCAACAACTTTACTTCTCTAAAGGAGCCAGGCACAGCCGCTGCGCTGTCCCTGCTGGGGCTTCCACACTACCACCCTCACCACCAGCACTGCAAGCTGCACGCCATCCTGGGATTCACCTGGTGCACTTCTTCGTATCACAAGCTGTACTTCCGGTTCAATTATGGAAAAATGATGCAGCACTCACCGTTCCAAGTATTCTGTGCTTTATTTCTTTCTTTCAGGCAGTGTACAGGGGGTGCAGGGGAGAGGAGGGGGGTCTTAACAACGGACCGTTTCGAGCTGTAGTAGCGCTTCTACGGGTCACAACACAGTAGAAGCGCTACTACACTGCGAAATGGCCCGTTTTTAAGACCCCCTCATCTCCCATGCAACCTCTGTACACTGGCTGAAAGAAAAAATAAAGCACAGAATACTGGGAACGATGAGTGCTGCATCGTTCTTATATTACTCAACAACTATACCTTCATCTTACATGACCAAGCTGCTGCTCCTTTCATCTCTGTATTAGCACGAAAAAATATGAGAAGTTTAAACTTAACCTTTACTAAACTCAAATTTAACCCCTTAGTGATGGAGCCAATTTCCACCTTAATGACCAGACCGTTTTTTGTAATTCTGACCAGTGTCCCTTTATGAGGTTATATCTCCGGAACGCTTCAACGGATCCTAGCGATTCTGAGATTGTTTTTTTCGTGACATATTGGGCTTCATGTTAGTATTAAATTTTGGTCAATAATTTTTGTGTTTATTTGTGAAAATATAAAATAATTTGCAAAAATTTTGAAAATTTGACAATTTTCAAATTTGTAATTTTTATTCTGCTAAACCAGAGAGGTATGTGACACAAAATAGTTAATAAATAACATTTCCCACATGTCTACTTTACATCAGCACAATTTTGGAAAAAAAAATTTTTTGGGTTAGGACGTTATAAGGGTTCAAAGTTCATCAGCAATTTTTCATTTTTCCAGCAAAATTTACATAACCTTTTTTTTTAGTGACCACATTACATTTGAAGTCTCTTTGAGGGGTGTACATGACAGAAAACACCCAAAAGTGACACCATTCTGAAAAATACACCCCTCAAGCTACTCAAAACTACATTCAAGAAAATGATTAACCCTTCAGGTGCTTCACAGGAACTAAAGCAACGTGGAAACAAAAAATGGCCATTTTAATTTTTCCAACAAAAATGTTCATTTAGCCTCAATTTTTTCATTTTCACATGGGCAACAGGATAGAATGCCAATGTTGGCCAATTTCTCCTGAGTACACCGATACCTCATAGGTGGTCATAAACCACTGTTTGGGCGCATGGCAGGGCTCAGAAGGGAAGAAGCGCAATTTGACTTTTGGAGCTAATTCACCATTCAAAAAGTGAAATGGCGCTCCTTCTCTTCTGAGCCCTACCGTGCGCCCAAGCAGTGGTTTATGACCACATATGAGGTATCGGTGTACTCAGGAGAAATTGGCCAACAAATTTTAGGATGCGTTTTATCCTGTTGCTCATGTGAAAATGAAAAAATTGAGGACAAAAGAACATTTTTACGGATCAATTTGTAAAGCCCCAGAGGGTTCAAAGTGCTCACTATGCATCTAGATAAGTTCCTTGGGGGTCAAGTTTCCAAAATGGGGTCACTTGTGGGGGAGCTCCAATGTTTAGGCACACAGGGGCTCTGCATACGCGACATGGTGTCCGCTAACAATTTGAATGGAAAATTAGCTCCAATTGTTAGCGGACACCATGTCACGTATGGAGAGCCCCTGTGTGCCTAAACATTGTAGCTCCCCCACAAGTGACCCCATTTTGGAAATGAGACCTCCCAAGGAACTTATCTAGATTGGTGGTGAGCACTTTGAACCCCCAGGTGCTTCACAAATGAATCCGTAAAAATGAAAAAAGAAAATTTTTGTGGAAAAGAAAGTACTTTTTCATTTTTACGGATCAATTTGTGAAGCACCTGGGGGTTCAAAGTGCTCTCTATGCATCTAGATAAGTTCCTTGGGGGGTCTAGTTCCCAAAATGGGGTCACTTGTGGGGGAGCTCCAATGTTTAGGCACACAGGGGCTCTCCATACGCGACATGGTGTCCGCTAACAATTTGAATGGAAAATTAGCTCCAATTGTTAGCGGACACCATGTCACGTATGAAGAGCCCCTGTGTGCCTAAACATTGTAGCTCCCTCACAAGTGACCCCATTTTGGAAACTAGACACCCCAAGGAACTTATTTAGATGCATAGTGAGCACTTTGAACCCCCAGGTGCTTCACAAACTGATCCGTAAAAATGAAAAAGTACTTTTTTTCACAATTTTCTTTTTTTCCTTTTTACAGACTAATTTGTGAAGCACCTGGGGGTTGAAAGTGCTCACTATGCATCAAGATATGTTCCTTGGGGGGTCTAGTTTCCAAAATGTGGTCACTTGTGGGGGAGCTCAAATGTTTAGGCACACAGGGGCTCTCCATATGCGACATGGTGTCCGCTAACAATTTGAATGGAAAATTAGCTCCAATAGTTAGCGGACACCATGTCGCATATGGGGAGCCCCTATGTGCCTAAACATTGGAGCTCCCGCACAAGTCACCCCATTTTGGAAACTAGACACCTCAAGGATTATATCTAGGGGTATAGTGAGCATTTGGAACCTACAGCTACTTCACAGAATTTGATAATGTCATATTGAACATTTTCTTTTTTTCACACAATTTCTCACTTATAGAGCATGTGCACAAGATACGGAGACACTGTGTCCTGGTTGTCTCCTCCCCTGCATTTTTTTTTTAGTATTTCTTTATTAAATTTTAAAAAAAAACGACGTGGGGCTTCGCCATATTTTTGGTCCAGCCAGGTACAGCAGGCAGCTACGGGCTGCCACCAACCCCTTCTGCCTAGTTTTACCTGGCTGGAAACCAAAAATATAGGGAAGTCCCTTTTTTTAAAATTATTTCATGAAATAATTAAAAAAAAAATGGCGTGGTCTTCGCCATATTTTTGGGCCAGCCAGGTACAACTAGGCAGCTGGGGGCTGGAGTCCTCAGCGTAGGGAGGCCCAAGCTTTCTGGCCCCCCCCCCCGTTGTGAATTGCAGCCCGCAGCCGCCCCAGAAAATGGCGCATTCATATAAGCACCATTTTCTGGCGCTGTATCCAGCTCTTCCAGCTGCCGTGTAGCGGTGGCAGACTGGGTAATAAGGGGTTAATGCCAGCTTTTTCTCAGCTGGTACTAAGCCCGAGATTCATAACGTCTGGCCAATATTAGACCGGACCATTAGGAATCTCTAGTAATTTGTAAAAAAGACACAAGACAGAGAAAAATATTTTTATTAGAATAAAAACACAAACACTACTTGGACTCCATCTTTATTATTCATTCTTCGTCCGACGTAGTCCAGTGGGAAGGTCCGACGTAGTCCAGTGGGAGGTCCTGCGACGATTCTCAGTTTTATAGCATATGGGGCTATCGTACCCTTTTTTTCCGACGTCTGTAGACGTACGGCTGTCGTCTAGGGGTTAAAAGACAATGGCTCATTTCATCTCTGGGTGCCCACGGTAAACTTTTTTGCTAGTTTTTGACTTTGCATGTTTTTACTGCATCAAAAAGCAACATCTTACAGTCCTAGCAATGTGGAATGGATTTACAGAAATCTCATGCCCACTGGGCTTCTTTTCTATGCTGTGTAAACCCACTTGCAGCTCTATTTTAACAAATACAGCATGTTAATTTATCCTTGGTAGATTTTCCTCATAGACCTGCATTAGATGTGGAAAATCTGTAGGTAGAAATCATGTGTTTTTATTTAGTTTCTGTGGATGAAAGCATCAAATATTGCGAGTAATCTGCAAGTAAAAATGTCAGTACAGTTTTATCAAAGGCAAATACCAGGAAATATTAAACACGAAGAAGTTTCATTTAAAGCATATCACACCAACCTGAGGCCAAAAAAAGTGCGTTAAAAATGCATGTTAAAATAGGTATGCAAACATGAGATTAAAATGCAAGAGACCAAATGTACATGATAGGTGCAGAAATGGTGTACTATGCTTCTACTTTCATTCAGCAGAAACTGATCCTAGATTAGCTGCCTGTATCAAGTCCAGTGCACCTCTAGCCTGGACTGAAATCCCTAGACTGAGGTCACTAGACAGAATCAAAATCACACTGGTTAATGAACAGGTCTCCTTATATACCCTCATAATAGAAATCGGTAGGCTCTCCTTCCGTGTGGGTGCTCTAGAAAAACAGACCTATATATAATGTGAGCTAGGCACAGCACTCATCCTAATAAAATATTTTACGAAACAATCTCTTGTATTTTTGCCAATGTTACTATTTTCACATCAAGTGTTTGCAAACTCAAGATTTACGTTAACGTTTCGGCCTTTTTTCGGCCTTCTTCAAGAATCTTTAATACAAAGATAAAGAAAGCAAACAATTTGTCAGGTTTGGAAAAAATCACATGACTTCGCGTTCTTTACAATCCACTTATGTATAGTAACATGTAATAAACAATACACAATATACAATATACCCTCAGCCCTCATTGCAGGATATTGGGGACTTCACGTTGGCTGGATCTCAAGCCTCTTATAAATCATTTCTAGTAGTACTGCAGTCGTGTCAAGGGAGAGCCACATACTGATTGACATAGCACCTAGCAGGATATATTTAGTCTGCTATCCAGGACATTAAACAATGGTGGCTGAGGCCATTTACATAGAGTCAACAATCCACAAAGTAATACAATGGCATTCTAATAGGATTAAGTTCCTCTGACCTTCTATAACAAATAGGTGAGATAATTACATTACACATGTTAAACACTAATAGTCATCTACAAGACTTGTAGGACAATGAGTGAGCCATCACAAGGTAGATAAGTCGCTGTCAATGCTAAGAAAGCATTCAACAGAGTTCATTGGGGATTCCTTTTTCGAACCTTGAATAAATTCGGTTTTGAGGGAGGAATTGTGAATGCAATTAGCTTCTTATGTTCCACCCCCTCAGCTAGGGTGATCACTAATAACTGCCTTTCTGATAAAATTCCCCTGACTAATGGGACCAGACAGGGATGCCCTCTTTCTCCCATTCTTTTTGATTTCTTTATCGAACCCCTAGCAGAAAAAATGCGTTTGAACCCTTTAATCAAAGGAATTCCTCTCTACCAAAGACAATTTAAAATCTCCCTATTCGTGGACGACATTCTCATTACATTAACCGACCCCTCAACTCTATAAGAAATCTCCTGAATACCATACACCTATTTTCTGAGATACCACTTTACAAAATCAACTTAACAAAAACTCAAGTTGTAAGCTTTAACCTAACACCACAGCTATTAGATATACTTAAGTCTGAAACAACATTAGACTGGGGAAAAGGGAATATACAGTTAGGGCCAGAAATATTTGGACAGTGACACAATTTTCGCGAGTTGGGCTCTGCATGCCACCACATTGGATTTTAAATGAAACCTCTACAACAGAATTCAAGTGCAGATTGTAACGTTTAATTTGAAGGGTTGAACAAAAATATCTGATAGAAAATGTAGGAATTGTACACATTTCTTTACAAACACTCCACATTTTAGGAGGTCAAAAGTAATTGGACAAATAAACATAACCCAAACAAAATATTTTTATTTTCAATATTTTGTTGCGAATCCTTTGGAGGCAATCACTGCCTTAAGTCTGGAACCCATGGACATCACCAAACGCTGGGTTTCCTCCTTCTTAATGCTTTGCCAGGCCTTTACAGACGCACCCTTCAGGTCTTGCTTGTTTGTGGGTCTTTCCGTCTTAAGTCTGGATTTGAGCAAGTGAAATGCATGCTCAATTGGGTTAAGATCTGGTGATTGACTTGGCCATTACAGAATGTTCCACTCATGAACTCCTGGGTAGCTTTGGCTGTATGCTTGGGGTCATTGTCCATCTGTACTATGAAGCGCCGTCCAATCAACTTTGCAGCATTTGGCTGAATCTGGGCTGAAAGTATATCCCGGTACACTTCAGAATTCATCCAGCTACTCTTATCTGCTGTTATGTCATCAATAAACACAAGTGACCCAGTGCCATTGAAAGCCATGCATGCCCATGCCATTACGTTGCCTCCACCATGTTTTACAGAGGATGTGGTGTGCCTTGGATCATGTGCCGTTCCCTTTCTTCTCCAAACTTTTTTCTTCCCATCATTCTGGTACAGGTTGATCTTTGTCTCACCTGTCCATAGAATACTTTTCCAGAACAGAGCTGGCTTCTTGAGGCGTTTTTCAGCAAATTTAACTCTGGCCTGTCTATTTTTGGAATTGATGAATGGTTTGCATCTAGATGTGAACCCTTTGTATTTACTGTCATGGAGTCTTCTCTTTACTGTTGGCTTAGAGACAGATACACCTACTTCACTGAGAGTGTTCTGGACTTCAGTTGATGTTGTGAACGGGTTCTTCTTCACCAAATAAAGTATGCGGCGATCATCCACCACTGTTGTCATCCGTGGACACCCAACTGTTGATTTTGCTACTCCAAGCATGTCTGCTATCTCTCTGATGGATTTTTTCTTTTTTTTCAGCCTCAGGATGTTCTGCTTCACCTCAATTGAGAGTTCCTTTGACCGCATGTTGTCTGGTCACAGCAACAGCTTCCAAATGCAAAACCACACCCCTGGAATCCACCCCTGACCTTTCAACTACTTCATTGATTACAGGTTAACGAGGGAGACGCCTTCAGAGTTAATTGCAGCCCTTAGAGTCCATTGTCCAATTACTTTTGGTCCCTTGAAAAAGAGGAGGCTATGCATTACAGAGCTATGATTCCTAAACCCTTTCTCCGATTTGGATCTCGAAACTCTCATATTGCAGCTGGGAGTGTGCACTTTCAGCCCATATTATGTATATAATTGTATTTCTGAACATGTTTTTGTAAACAGCTAAAATAACAAAACTTGTGTCACTGTCCAAATATTTATGGCCCTAACTGTAAGTCATTTAGGCATATATCTAAGTAAACCCTTGTCTTCAATCATTGATGTCAACTTAGCGGATATATACAAAACTATCCAATCAGATATACAACATTTAACCAAATTAGAAATCTCATGGTTAGGCCGAGTTAATGCATACAAGATGTGCCTGCTTCCCAAGCTTCTCTACAAATTCAGGTCTATTCCCCTCTGTGTGCTGGCAAAGTGATTGCAGAAATTTCAAACACAACTATTTATTTTCGTATGGAACAAACTCAAAGCCAGAGTAACGAAATCGACGCTTATCAAGAGTAAAAATAAAGGAGGCCTGGCCACCCCCAATATCAGTGCCTATCTACAAGCAAAAATTATCAAGCTCAGCCAAAATTTGTGGACAGACACTGAAAGACCAGCCTGGCTAGGGCTGGAAGAACCTAAGAACCTACATAATAAAATGTGTCTGCTTCTCACTGCGTACCTTTGCGACAAAAAGAAAACTCTGCCTAAAAGCATAATGGTTAAAGCAGCAATAAAAACATGGAGAGCCTTACTTAACCTATCTACTGCACACTTTGCACCGATACCTCCGGACTGGATAAGCATTGAAACTTTGGAAATAATTGATCCTAAAATAAAAATGAAGATGTGGAAAACAGCAGGAATTAATACCATTTCTGATATATTAGACAATTCAAAGATTCTTTTACCCTTTGAACACCTCAGAAGAAAATTTACACTAAATCAGTCTGAAGCTAAGATCTGGTCCAAAATTCATGCACGTACAGATAAAATTAACTTTTTTCTGCCACAAAATGTAACCCAAATTCTTAAAAATCCCCAGAACACTCTATCTTGGAAGACTAAAACAATCTACCAGAACTTTAATCAGGATGTCGTCTTCATTAAGTCCTCAAACTTAATAGCTAATGACTCCCCCTTCCCCACCTCTTAATATAAACATGGACAAAGAACTCGAGTTTTCCTACCACAATTTGTTATTATTATAGTCCTTTAATGTCACCTATAGTCTGTACAAATCCTTTGAGAAACAAACTAATAATTGGGAATGTAGTTGTGTTTAGAACTAACCAATCACATTTAAACTCATTATGACTGTCGTTAAGATGTGTCTGAAATTTGTCAAAACAGTGACAGTGCCTATAACTAATAAATAGTTAGAACCAACAAACTCTCCAAGTTCCTCCAGAACTGGGGTGTATGGATCTCAACCTTTTCCCCCTCCTTACTGAAATAGGCCAACATACATCACATCTTTTCATGCTGCCTACACAGTTAACTGCCTTACATTACGATTTTTGTAAAAATGCCCGGAATGTATACAAGTTTAAACAAGTGCCTTTCTATTGGTAAACTTTTTCTTTTTATCATATCTATATCTACGTTATTATTTCACTATATTATGCCTATATGTAAGTCCCTTTTTGTTTGTAGTAATTGTACATTGTATGTTGATTGTTTATGTTGTTCTTGTACTATTGTTTTGTCTTTCTTTTTTCCCTTTCCTTCCCCCCACCTATCCCTCTTATATTTATGTATCCCTTACCCCTCCCAACTCCTTATAAAAATTTCAATAAATATATTTGGACAACTAATAAATAGTTATCCGCTGCACACTAAACATTACAAATGACATATTGGCTAAAGAATGAATGACTATCATATAGGAAATTAATGTAAATTTAGCCTTGTGTAGTTTACCATGTTTAGTTCACCATCTTGTTGTAGTCAAGCTTCCTACCACACCCATACACGCAGGTTTTAATTGCCCTCAGAGGCACATATCCTCATATGCATTTGTACCTCAGACAGAGGCACAAGGTAAGGGAGATAGGGACCCGATAGACATAAGAGCACCTTGACGCAGGTTATCGGGCTTACATGCAATGGCCTATACATCAACTAAGATTCTCATTTTTTCATTATGTATCCTGAAGCAATGCCAATTTCCTCATCCAAATTTGCATTAGTTTCCTATATGATAGTTATTCATTCTCTAGCCAATATGTCAATTGTAATGTTTAGTGTGCAGCGGATAACTATTTATTGCATATTGTCTTTTTCCTGCTAACACCTTCACATACAGGTGTGCCAGTCATCTTTACTTTAATATAGTTACAGTTTTCTGACTGACCACCCTTCCCCTGGTAGCCTTGTCTTGTTTACCATGTTTAGTTCACCATCTTGTTGTAGTAAAGCTTTCTACCACACCCATACACGCAGGTTTTAATTGTCCTCAGAGGCACATATCCTCATATGCATTTGTACCACAGACAGAGGCAAAAGATAAGGGAGATAGGGACCCGATAAACATGAGAGCACCTTGACGCAGGTTATCGGGCCTACATGCAATGGCCAATACATCAACTAAGATTCTCATTTTTTCATTATGTATCCTGAAGCAGTTTCTGCAATGCCAATTTTCCTCATCCAAATTTGCATTAGTTTCCTATGTCATAGTCATTCATTCTTTAGCCAATATGTCAATTGTAATGTTTAGTGTGCAGCGGATAACTATTTATTGCATATTGTCTTTTTCCTGCTGGCACCTTCACATACAGGTGTGCCAGTCATCTTTACTTTAATATAGTACCTATAACTATACATCTCTCAAAAGTTGCTGAAAAGACTAAAACAACATTTTTCTAGGAGGCTGTCAGATGCCTACAGAAGCATAAAAGGCACTGCTGGAATTTCTGGGAAGTACTAATTGTGTGCTGCATATGTTAACCTTGCCCCATGGTCTTCATATATCTGGCCTGTGGGTAATTATAATGAAATCATCCAAGGCCAGAGTGTTTTGCAAAAACTTAGATAAAGTCTGCCAAAATCATGTGGGAAAATGTATTATGGTATGATAAGAAAAAGTTTGAACATTTTGGCCATAATTCCAAAGTCAAGACTGTACAGACAATGCATGATGCTTTGGGGATGTTTTTCGGTTTGTGGAACTCTGGCTTTAGTCAAGGTGGAGGGGACTGTGAAAAATTCTAAATATCAGTCAATTTGCATGAAAACCTTCAGGACTTTTTTAAAAGCAAGAGGAATTTCAGCTTTCAGCACAAAAGCGACTCTAAGCATACCTCTAAATCAAAAGAATTTCTATGCCTGAAGAATATAAAAGTTTTGGAATGGCTAACCAGAGCGCAAATTGATTCCAATTGAAAATATTTGGGTTGAGCCAGGAGAACCTTGCATTCTGGCAGATTTGATACGCTATCGCGAGGAAGAGTGAACAAAAAATTTGCAATTCTAGATGTGCCATGCTGATAGACTCCTATCCAAAACACTGAATGCTGTCATACACTGAAAGCATTCTTCAACAAAGTATTAGTTTAATGGTGTGCATGTTTATGCAAATATTTTAGTTCTTTAATTTTTTTAGCTCCGAAAAGATTTTAGTTCATTTTTCAATTGAATTTTACATAATATACGTAATAGTAAAGGTGAAAAAATTCCAGAATGATTCATCTTTGCATGATTCCTTTTGCGTGACAAATGCTTTGCATTTTTACCCAGTTGTGTATACTTTGATATCCAATCTGTGTTCTGGAGCACATTTAAATTACATTCAAAATAATTGCATGTATATCTGTTGAATCATTTATAAGTGTTAAATCTAAATATAGAACAAGGGGGTTTCAGAGGCTTGCAAAAGTATTCATACCACTTTTTTCACATTGCACCCACAAATATAAATGTATTTTATTGGGATTTTATGTGATATACCAACACAAAATGATAAGTGTTTGCATAAAGTGTAAAGGAAATTCTACATTGTTTCTTAAACGATTAAAAACAAATTGTGATGTGCATTTGTATTAAACCCCTTAAGGCCGCTTTACACGTCGCAATATCGTTCCGATATTGCATACAACTTCACGGGAGCGTGCACGTTTTTGGCACTTGTCCAAAATCGCATAGTAGATGTTACAGAGGGAGATATCGGCAGGCAACGCAACTACGATGTTGTACGCCCCTCTTGCACACTATGTCTGAGCAACTCAGGGAATCATAGTTGCGCTGTCACACAGCACGATCCTGCCAAATCGTCAAGCTAATATTGCACGGTTGAAGAGCATGCACAATTCAAAAACGATGTTGTAGTTGCATCATTTTTGAGTTGCGTTGCCCATTTACACGACACAATGCACCAACGATAAAAAGTCACGTGGTAGGGGTGTTGCAGTTGTTATCGTAGTTGCGTTGCGATATCGCGACGTGTAAAGCGGCCTTTATGGTCTGAGATTCCAAAATAAAATTCTGAGTGACCATTTACCTCCAGAAGTCAAGTCACTTAATTAGTGAATTGAGTTCACCTGTGTGTAATTTATTCAGTTTATATACAGCAGTTCTGTTAAGACCTCAGAGGTTTGTTTAAGAACATTAGGAATTATCATGAAAGCCAAGGAACACACCTGATAAGTCAGGGATAAAGTTGTGGAGATTACAGCTTGCAGCATGTTAGATCATAAAAAAAATAATTCCCAAGCTTTGATCATTGTAGGGATCTCTGTTCAATGCATCATACTAAAATGCAAATCTGGTGGTCAACATGAAATGATATTCCAAACAAGAAGAATACTAATAAGAGAAAAAGACAAGGGGCCCATGGTCACTATGGACAAAATGCAAAGATCCACAGCTCAGGTGGGAGAATCTGTCTATGGGAAAATTAATAGTCATATATTCTTATTCTTCAAATACTGTATGGCTCTTATGGAGGAGTGGCAAGAGGACAGCTTTTTTTGATAGCTAGCTGTAAGAGATTCCACTTGCTGTTTGTAAAAAGCCACGTAGGGGACACAGCTATCTACATAGTAGAACTTTTGGGGCTAAACCCAAAATGCTATGTGTATCAAAAAACAAACACTGGACATCGCCAGGAAAACAATCCCCTTCCTCAAACATGGTGGTGGCAGGGAGATGCTTTTCTTCAGCAGGTAGGGGCATGCTGTTGAGAGTTGATGGGAAGATGGATGGTGCTAAAAACAGGGCAGTCCTTAAAGTAAACCTCTTAAAGGAACATTCTGCTAAGAAGTCAGCAAATTCAGCTTTGGTTGGTAACTGTTCAGATGAGAGAAAGCATTAATGCATTTACAGTAATGCTATTCTTCTATCTTCTGACTGCCTAGAAGAGCTGGCAGGATGTGTTTGATGAGGGGAGAGGGTCGGGAGGGGTTAGATGACCTTCCAACTCCATTTTTTTGGCTGGCACTTACTGTGTTGAAATTCCTGCAGCCAATCAAGGCGCAGAAACCATCCACAATGTTGAGACACAAGGGTTTGTGTCATTGGCTGACTAAGTAACATATCTCTCAGCATATAAGGAGTGGTGCTGCTTAGGGACACTGCTGCTGCCTTTGCTTCATGCTGCTGCATGCTAATCAGAAAGATAGCTAGCTACTCAATCTATTTTTTAGATAGATAGCAGTGTGAGAGGTACCATCCAGGCATTTTTGTTTAGAACAACTGATTGCCAAATCTGTGTGTGTTCCCAAAGATGCATTTTTTGCATAGAACAAGTGATTGCCAAATTTTTGTGGTTTCTCAAACAGCCCATTTTTTGCCTCAAACAAGTCATTGCCAAATTTCTGTCTTTTTGATAATTGATGCCACTTTTGTGGTGTCTGACATTAATGTTTTTGAAATGTGGAGACTTATAGGGGTCTCATTGTCTCCTGAGTTCACCAGGGCTCTCTTAGCACAATGCCTACAATCGTCACTCATCCCCCTTTTCCTGATCAATGTTAAAGCTTGAAATGGTAGGCCAGATCTTGTCCCAGGCATCCATTGGGCATTATTTCGCTGTCACAGATCAATGTTTAATCTTGAAATGGTAGGCCTGGCCCTGTTCTAGTCCCTGTGCCATGCATCCAGGCTGCACCATTATTCAATTTCTACTCATGATCAATTGATGCCACTTTTGTGTTTGTCTGGCCCTAATTTTTTGAAATGTGGAGACTCAATGGGGTCTTCGTCTTGTGTGGTTCCTGCATTTGCCATGATTCTCTGAGCATGATATCTACAGCTGTCACTCATCCACCTGATCAATATTGAAGCTTGAAATGGTAGGCAAAGCCTTGTCTCAAGAATCCAAGGTGTGCCATGATAACAATTTTAACTCTGAGGAATGGATTCCACTTTTTTTGGTGTCTGCCCCCAATTTGAGTGGTTTTAGCAGCTCTTTGGACCCCCCCAAAGCTGTTTTCTATGTATTTGATTTTGCCCCCAATTGAATGTGGTTCAGGAGGATCGACAAATTTTTCGGCAAAATTCTGGAAGTTCGACAAACCAAACTGAATTTTAAAAGGTTTGCTCATCTCTAATTACAGCATTAAAGGGGGGTATGAAATACAAAGTAATTTTAACTCTAAACGCCCATCTATTTAGTGCTATAATCAAAATTATTTTCCAATATACTTAAATTAAAAATTCCCTATCCTTTTCTAACAGCTTTTATTTTTTTCTCCACTTCCTTTTTAACCCCTTCACCACCTGGCGATTTTGCGTTTTCCATTTTCATTTTTTCCTCCCCTGCTTTCAAAAGCCATAACTTTTGTATTTTTTGCCAATAGACATATGAGGGCTTGTTTTTTGCAGGATGAGTTGTAATTTCAGATGCAATCATTTGTTTTACCTTACAGTGTACAGGAAAATGGGAAAAAATTTAAAGTGTGGCGAATTTGCAAAAAAAGTGCATTTACACCTTTGTGTTTGGGGTTTTTTAATTACCATGTTCACTACTTGATAAAAATGATATGACGGTATTATGCCTCGAGTCGGTATGAGTTTGTAGATGACCAACATGTATACTTTTACTGTTATCTAAGTGGTGAAAAAAAATTCAGAAAATTGAAAAAGAAATTGCACTTTTTGTGCCATGTTCTGCGACCCGGAGCGTTCTGATTTTTCGGGATCTGTGGCTGTGTGATGGCATATTTTTTTGCGTCTTGAGCTGACGTTTCTAATGATATCATCTTTGTGTGGATGCGCTGTTTTGATCGCCCGTTATTGCATTTTATTGCAATGTTAATAACAATGTTTATGTAAATAACATAATTTTGGCATTTGGACTTTTTTTAAGCAGTTTACAGCTCTGATTAATTGATTTTATATCTTGATAGATCGGGCTTTCCTCATGCGGCCATACCAAATGTGTGTATTTTTTTAATACTTTTATTTTGAATTGGGCAAAAGGGGGGTGATTTGAACTTTAGTGTTTTTTTCTTTTTCGTATTTTTGAAAACTTTATTTTTTAATTAGTTCTTTAATTTAAACTGCCCCATAGGGCACCACAGTGCTGCAGTGGCCGATCGCTTGCGCTTTGTCTTGATGAGCTGCAGCACATCTGGACATGATCACTGTGAGTGGTTGTCAGCGCTTGCCAACTACTCACAGGAAGTGAACCCTGATAGCATCCGGGGTCACTGCAGGACGCCGGGCTATCACGTGATATTCGACATTTTGGTCACACTCTGACCATTATCAAGAATGAGAACATCTCAATATAAAACAAAAACATATATCACTATTACAAACAAAGTAATTAACAAAGGTTCATATCACTCTGATACATTAAGGTATGCACATGTATGTTACAGTTACATGCAGTGGTATTCAAATCAAAGAAAATATTGTTTATACACGAGATTTAAATTGACCTCTATATCTGATGAAGGAGAGGCCGACATGCGCATTGGGGCGCACGGACCTGGGTGCTAGGACTTGAATACCGGATCTTCTCACATAACTCCAAGGTAAACTATTTGCTGCATACATACCAGCCCCCTTTGACTACCCCTCTGACACCCGTATGGGGAGTGGATAATTCATAACGCTGTTGAAATATAGTGCTATGAGGCGGTGGGCACACATCAATTACCCTGCTAGTTGGTGACTTATCATCATATAGGTGTACCTATCAGTATTGGAAGTACTTTAATCCCACACTGACTGCCCCATGTTACATCTATGGGGAGAGAAGAGTGAATATCACGATGTATGCATAGGGATAATCGATTATGGAGATGGGATTTAGATCACCTTGGTAATATATTATGTATTGTGAGAGAGTCCAGTAATCTATTAGACAGAGTATGTCACTATACCATGTTCCTCCCTTCTGTGTGAGTGATCGTGACCATACTTTAGGGAATATATTTTATCAATGGAACGATATGATATATATTATATTTGACCTCTGCTATATTATTGTATAAAAGTCCAAATTACCCTGTCACCGTTGTTATAAGGCACTATTGCACTTTAATCTGCATCTTAATAAAAATGAATTGATTATTATTCATGAGTTGTGTCGCATAGTGTGTTGTTGAGTTAACTGTGGGTAGTGCGACCACTGAATATCCAATGTCCATGTACAGTTCTGGAACTATAGATTCCAAAAAATGTGTACGAGAGTTATTTGGGAGCTTTTTATTAACTCTATATCTGACTGTAGTCTCACTACATCACATTAAAGTACTAAAACTGGCAAAAATTACCAGGGATGGGAAATAACTATATGGCAATCACTGAGGTGAGTATGTTTCCATTGTTCAACAGGAAAAGGTGCCTGTGAAGTAGAGAGAAAGCAAGAAATATGACCTGCCCCAGAGCCATGGGGTACTCCGTTCCGGGCGTTAATTAATGGGGGATGTCATAGTCGCCTGTGCCCGGTCCCATGGCCCTCGTGGTCGCTAAAAGTCAGTGAAAATAATAAAATGAAAATTGTTTGTGACGCCACCTACGGTTCCGGTATGGTTACTGGATTTGTGGTTCAGACTTCCAGGGTGATGGTAGGTCAGCCACATGGTTACGCTTCCCGTAGGTGGAGCGGGATCCCAGGGGCAGTTGAAGTAGTTTTTACACAGAGAGGCAACTTACCACGCAGCCTTTTTCATTTACTTGTCACTTCAATGCAGCAGTGTACGACTCCTCAGGCAAGGAAAATAAAGTACGTCACACAAGTCATTAACTTTGATAAGGTTTTACTTGCAGCTCTTTAGGCAGGAAAGCAGGTTACACAGTCTTTCGGGACTTTCTGGCCTGGGTAGTCACCAGGCAACTGGGATGATTTCCTCAGGACTCTTGGTGGTGTGCCTGCCATTCCCTACTGGTCCCTTTACTGCATTCAACTCCTCCTCACAACAATGCAGCACCTCCGCACGCAGAGCCTCGAGCCAGCTTCCCCGGGTCTTTGATGGACGACTGTCCTTATGGTCCTCTCACCCTAGTTCAGTGTACCTTTTTGAGGTATATGCCAGGACTTAGGCCACAGCTTCCTGCAGAAGCTCAGGGCCTCCGGTTTAACAGTTTGGTTATAAACTCCCGCACCGTGTCCAGAGCCGGTTCTCTGTACGGGACCAGACCCTTTTGGTCGGTAGTACCGGGTCCAGATTCGGGCGCACCGTAACTCTTGGTGCCCTTAGGATCTCTTTCAGTCACGACGACCTTCCCCTGCGTCTTCCTCTGCTCGTCTCTTTCTCTTACTCACTAACTGCCATCCCACCCATACACTTTTAATACCCATGTGACTCCTCCCATGGGACTCGGTCTTCCCTGCAGCGTGTTCACCCAGGGTTCTCTACTCTTGGGTGTGCATGAATGGGTGTTGTGAGGGTCCCTTGTTTACCATCCCATTTTCCTTAGTCACAGGAATACCACACACTCTTATTTGGGAGCAGTTCCCCACCATGGCGTCCCGACCAGTGGGCACCACATTTATGGTAAAATTGACTCATATAGGAAAAGAAAAAGAAACTCATTGCTAGGTAATATTACCTCATGCAGTATAGTTAGTACTTCAAATAAATAGTCCCTGGATATCTGGATTACTATAATGTTCTCCTGTCTGAGATATAATAAACATTATTCATATTATAGGCAAGTATCACAAGCTATAAGTAAAAACCAAGAAAGATATATACAGTTTATGGTAACACTATATTACCTTATTAGCAAAATATCCAGAGTAATTCTTTAGTGTATAACGTTATTCTGTGGCATAAAATAATCCCTTTAGGGGTTACTTTTTCTTTCTATACATCAATCTGTTCAACAAAGAAAAATAAATAAGTTCGCCTCTATTCCATATTAAGGGTTGCTATGTGTCATTTGTTATAAATTCAGACTGTAAATTCTACCTGTGTGGTCAAGTTTATATTATATGTCCTCCATATGTCCTGTAGCCACTTATGTGAATAAAGACACTCTTCCTGGAGCTCATGTAGAAAGAAAGAATAGAATAATTCTCATCTGCACTTCATAACATAATAACATATACCGTATATACTCGCGTATAAGCCGAGTTTTTCAGCCCAAAAATTGGGCTGAAAAGTTACCCCCTCGGCTTATACGCGAGTCACTGTATACTGTATACAATGTATACAGTATACAGTGCCCCGATCTATATACAGGCCCCCCCGCCGCAATCCTGTAAAGGAAGAGATTAGTATACTTATCCCTCCGCTGTCCCGCTGCCGCTGTCCCGCCGCCGCTCCTCCATCTTCATCCAGCGTCTTCCGTCTTCTTCCGGGTTCCTCCAATGGTCGCAGGCAATGACGTTATTGCCGGCGCGACAGAGGAGGAAGCTGAAAGAAGACGGAAGACGCTGGATGAAGATGGAGGAGCGTGATGGCGGCGGCGGCGGGACAGCGGAGGGATAAGTATACTAATCTCTTCCTTTACATGATTGCGGCGGGGGGGTGTGTGTATAGATGGGAGGGGCTGCATATACCTCCTGGGGCTGCATATACCTCCTGGGGCTGCATATGGGGCTGGATATACCTCTGGGGTTGCATATGGGGCTGCATATACCATATGGGGCTGTATATACTTCTGGGGCTGCATATACCTCCTGGAGCTGCATATGGGGCTGTATATACCTCTGGGGCTGCATATGGGGCTGCAAATACCTCCTGGGGCTGCATATGGGGCTGCATATACCTCCTGGGGCTGCATATCGGGCTGCATATACCTCCTGGGGCTGCATATGGGGCTGTATATACCTCTGGGGCTGCATATGGGGCTGCATATACCTCCTGGGGCTGCATATGGGGCTGCATATACCTCCTGGGGCTGCATATGGGGCTGTATATACCTCTGGGGCTGCATATGGGGCTGCATATACCTCTGGGGCTGTATATACCTCTGGGGCTGCATATGGGGCTGTATATACCTCTGGGGCTGTTTATGGGGCTGCATATACCTCCTGGGGCTGCATATGGGGCTGCATATACCTCCTGGGGCTGCATATGGGGCTGTATATACCTCTGGGGCTGCATATGGGGCTGTATATACCTCTGGGGCTGCATATGGGGCTGCATATACCTCTGGGGCTGCATATGGGGCTGCATATACCTCTGGGGCTGTATATACCTCTGGGGCTGCATATACCTCTGGGGCTGCGTATACCTCTGGGGCTGCATATGGGGCTGCATATACCTCTGGGGCTGTACATACCTCTGGGGCTGCATATACCTCTGGGGCTGCTGTATACTACCACTGGGGCTGCTGCTGTATATACCACTGGGGCTGCTGCTGTATACTACCACTGGGGAGGCTGCTGTATACCTCACTGCTGGGGGTTGTATACCTGTGCTGGAGTCCACCCTCGGTTTATACGCGAGTCAATAAGTTTTCCCAGTTTTTGGGGGCAAAAGTAGGGGGGTCGGCTTATACACGGGTCGGCTTATACACGAGTATATACGGTAATATACCATGTACTGTAATACTACCTTTTTTGGATGAGAACACCAGTGCCTGTGGTTCCTAATCAGATCACAGTAGAACACAAAAAAGGAAAGTTTTCAAAACTGTGCTCAAACAAACCAATACAGTGTCTGGGAGAGGTATGATACATAGTACCTGATTGTGATGCAAGGAAAATGAGGATTTAGCCGCATGCTGTGTCTGTGTGCGGTGACGTGATCTATGCCACTGAAATCATGGCGGGTGATGTAACATCTGGTGATGCATTAGGTGTTAGAGCACATGCGTGAGACTAATGTGGAAATTTCAGTAGTAACCTTGGTGACACTGATTTCTGTGCTTGCTCAGTGCAATTAGGGGAAGTGTGGTGGTAGCTGCAAGTGATTTCTGGGACTAGTATCACATCTGTAAAGGAAAGAGACAAAAAATTAGATTGAGACCATATTGAAACCAGTATATATAGCAATACTTTAACATTGAACAGTCTCCAGTACAAATTTACCAAACAATGGTAATGTGTATATGCAGTATTATGCAATATACTCATACATCTTGGTAGTAGTATGGTGGAAGGATATAATCACACAATTATTATCATTCAAAAGCAGAAAGAATAAACTATGTTATGTCCCCACACCATGCTGTTAAAGGGGCAGAGTTCAATCATGAGTCCTGACCTCGTATTCTCTATTTAGACCCAAAGATTCCAGCATCTGTAACTCATGTATCCAAAATGATTCTCGGGTCAAGAGTTTTTCCACCCTATTAACTCCTCTTCTGGATACAAGAATCTGCTCTATAACATGGTATTTGAGCTGTCATACTCTATGTTCCTTAGCTATGAAAGGTTCCGGTATCGATAGAAATGTTTTGCCACATTTTACTGTGGACTTATGTTGACTAATTCAGTCCCGGATATGCTGGATAGTCTCACTAAAATACCCGAGACCGCCTGGGCACTTAATCAAATATACCACATACAATGAATCACAGGTAAAGAAACATTTAATTCTATACATTTTACCTGATCTCAAGTGAGAAAAAGTGTCACTTTTATTTACATTAGAACATTGAGCACATCCGAGGCATGGATACGTACCACTGCATGAATTGGTAAGTGGCTGTTGTATGGCCCTTGGAACACCTGAACCGATATCTGCCCTTACCAGAAAATCCTTTATGTTATGAGGATGTTTCCTGAATATACCGGAGCTCTCTGAGCACCATGCCTACACCTGTCATTCATCCCCGTGCTACAAATAAATGTTGAAGTGGGGATTCATTGGAAAATGCCAGTGCATAAAGTATCTGCCTCCTCCCTGATACAAAACATCATCAGTTATCTTCATTTCAGCGGTAGGGCTAGTCTCTGCATGATTTTTACAAAGATGGTTTGCTATCTCATCATCTCAAATCAGAAGTAATGAACCAAACACAGTCTTGACAGTCATTGCACACTGTCAGTATGTTTTGTAAGGTGACAATCAGGCTCCCCTACAGGAAAGACAGTTAGATTGTGTAATTAGGGAAGGATAGTCCCACTACAGGGACTAATCCAGCCACTGAAATGAAGAACAAAGATGATGCTTTGTTTTTTAGAGACTGCTGCAGTGACAGCATACATAATTTAAAACACTTTCTTCTGATTATAATCTGATTATAATATTTTTGAACCATAAGATGCACCTATGTTTTGGGGAGGAAAACAGAAAAAAATAAAGCAAAAAATGTGGTCATGATGGCCTTTTGTTAGAGACCTAAATATTCAACAGACTGTTTTCAATGAAAGGGCACTGGAGATCACGGTCTGCACCACACTGACGATATTTTATTGAAGCCAGACCATAGAAGCAAAATGCATTATCATTTCTAAGTTCTCATAAAGATGTGAGACTGGGCACTGACCTGTATTCAATCCTTCACTTAACAAGATGGTGTCCAGGCACGCGTTGCTCAGCCCCAGCTCTGCAAATTGTAATCCATAGGAAGAGAGGATGGCGGCACTCGTGTTACCTGGTTGCACACCGACTTTTATTAAACCACATGTATTACATCCAAGGGTGCAGGGATGCACCCTTTGATGTAATACACATGGTTTAATAAAAGTCACTTTGCAACCAGGTAACACGAGTGCCGCTCCTCTCTTCCTATGCATTATCATTTCTGCCCACACCCATAATCCCACCCACCTCTCAGCAATGGCTTCAGTGTAGAAAGGTAGCAAAGAAATTATGGGTGTGAAGAGCAGTGAATATTCATTTTCTTAAACAGCGGGCACAAGTGCTAGCCCCAGGGGTAGCTACTGCGACCCTGCTTCTACCTCCTGTGACTCTGCACCTTTGCACCACAACCTCAACCAGGTACATTTGGACAATAAGATGCACACCCCACTTTTCTCCAAATTTCTTTTGGGGGGGAGTGTGTCTTATAGTCAGAAAAATGCTGTATTCTCAAATTCTGCTTTTGCTTTGTATTTCGGATCATCCCATTAAGAAATATAAAGGAAAATTCTATTTGGATATACTGTATCTAACATGTTATAGTGTGGCTGCCATCTTGATACAGCATTTGAAGCTGTTTTTGCTGAAAGGAAATGCATATTACCTGCATATTTACATATCTACACTAAAATCTAAACATCATGCTCACCTTAAAAATAGTCACCAGTAATATATCTTCTTCTGTTAGAATTCTGTTCTGTTATTTCTCACTTATCCTTGTTCTTTTCCTCTCTGATTTGTAAATGTACTAAGAGGGAATGGCTTTGAAGTTATAGAAAAAAAATCAAAAACACTTTTCTCACAATACAATTCTGTCGTTTGGAGTGTAATTCTCTACAATATATTACTATACAGTACTCGATGTAAAACTTCAACTTCAGATCTCATTGTGAAGATTACGCTTCCTATAAGAGTTTAGCAGCCTATAAACTGAGAATGCAGTACTTGCAAAGGAAAACAAAGCAAGGAAAAAGTGAAAATGTAGTTCACTTGCTCCTTTCATGTCCAGATAATATAGGCCAAACCAAAGCAAAAATCCAAAAAGGCTGGATATTTTTTGGATTTCTACTAAAGTAAAACAATGGACTTGATAGAAACCTGTCATTGGATGATGGATGCCCATACTAATGGCTGCATAAACAGTAACATAAACATAGACAGTAATTTCACTATTGTAGTCAGTTATGTTATACGATGAAATGCTGCAGCATTTTAAAGTGAACATACCTTGAAAAGCAAAACTATGTGTCTATGTGTCTTATCTGACTAGACCAAGGCAAGTTCCAATTGGTATCTCTCCCTTCCAATAACTTAGACTTAAGCTAGGGTCAGATTAACGTTTTGCTGCGGTAGAGCTAAAAACTTAGACTTTGGCAGCAAACGCCATGTTAGCACCGTGTTAACGCTGCTAATATTAACCTATAGGGAGGCGGGCCTTTCCATGGCTCCAACGCCAGCATCTGAATAAAATCTTGCTTTATTTCCTAATGCGATCAAAGACGCTTCCGAAAGTGTCTTTGCTCACGTTAGGAAATAACGCAAGATTTCACTCAGATATCAGCGTTACAGCTGCATTAGGGGCTGCACAGGGTAATATTAGCAGCGTTAACTCGGTGCTAACATGGCGTTAGCACCGCATTATTGCTGCCAAAGTCTACATTTTTAGTGCTACCCCAGCAAAACGTTAATCTGACTCTAGCCTTGCAGGTTCCTCCCTAAATGCTCTCACAGGGAGACAACTGTCTGTCATCTGTGGCAAAAAAAGACTGTCACATCCAACAGATGTGAACAGGTGCCTAGCTGAAAAAAACAGTATAACTGCAAAAATATAAACAGTGGCACTCTACAATGCTGAAATATGTTACACTTGAATAAAGGAAATTTTGGTATTGCATTACTGCCATAGGAATATTTGAAAGCAAGAGACACTTAGTTTACGAATTGGCCAATCCATGTAAGCCCGATAACCATGACCAAGTGCATCTCACTTATCTGGAACCTAATTAGAATATGCCTCTAGCTGGATTAAAAATCTGCATGTCAAGGGTAGA
Source organism: Allobates femoralis (assembly GCA_033576535.1). Lineage (NCBI taxonomy): Eukaryota > Metazoa > Chordata > Amphibia > Anura > Aromobatidae > Allobates > Allobates femoralis. The sequence goes on along the minus strand of JARQOC010000002.1, from coordinate 566,127,982 downwards.
TCAGTTCCTGGTTCAATAAGAAAATGAACACGCCTTGGCTAAAGGGCATAGTACTCAGACAGACATAGTGTCCTACAAGATATATAAAAAAAGACTGCCAGGCACATGTAACAGGTGTGAACAGGTGCCTAGCTGAAAAAAAACAGTACAACTACAAAAATATCAATAGCGGCATTCTTCAATGCTGAAATATGCTAAACCTGAATAAACTTAGTTTATGTATTGGCCAATCCATGTAATGCCGATAACAATAACAAGGTGCATCTCATTTATTGGGAACCTTATGAGAATATGCTTCTAGCTGAATTAAAAATCTACTTGTCATAGTCGGATCTATCTGTCGGAGCAATCACCATATAAAAATGGAAAAAAAAAGAAAAATTTATTATTTGTTTTTTTAAATTCATGTTCACTATGATGTCAGTATGATGCCTCAGGTAGGTGTCGGTAAGTGTTCGTAGATACCAAACATGTGAACTTTTATTGTTATCTATGTTGTGAAAAAAAATGTTTTCAAAGAAAAAGAATTGCACATTCGGCACCTTTTTCCGCAACCAATAGTGTTCTCAATTTTTGGGATCTGCTGTGTGATGGCTTATTTTATGTCTTGAGATGATATTTCTAATGATACCATTTTTGAGCAGATGTGCGTTTTTGATTGCCTGTTATTGAATTTTATTACAATGTTGCAGTTACCAAAAAAATTTAATTTTGGGCTTTGGACATTTTCTTCAATTATGCAGCTTACAGATCTGATTAATTGATGTTATATTATGCAATACCAAATATGTTTATTTTTTAATAGTTTTATTTTCAGTGGGACAAAAGTGGTGTGATTTGAACTTTTTGAACTTTTGTGTTTTTTTATTTTTTTCATATTTTTTAAAACTTTTTTTTTAACTTTTTCTTTATTTGATATAGCCCCTTAGGACATCTCATCACTGAACACTGTGGTCGCTTTTGTTATGCAGAGAGATGCCTCAGCACCTCTCTGCATACCACAAATTATCACTTTCTGGCAGCTAAGCAGCTCAAGCATCACTGGCAGGAAGTGATTTATGACAGCATCTGAGGTCATCAGCTGACCCTGGGCTGTCATAGGAACGTATCTAGGCCCCGTGATTGCATCATGGGGCCTTCGATGCTGGTGGAACATTGTGATTCCTGCCACAATGCTTTGGATCGTGCTGTCAGTAATTGACATTGCGATCCAAAGAGTTAACAGTGCTAATATAATCACTGATCCTGGTGGTCCTGGAACACTGGTGGTGTTAGCTTCAACAAGTCAGCTTGTCAGATCAGCTGACATGTGGGGGATGATGCGAGCTCAGTGAGTGAGCTTGCATTAAATGGTCAGAGGCGGCTTAGGGTGTACTAGCCATTAAACCTTTGGTTGTGAAGGGGTTTTAAGCATATAAAAATTTAAAGTTTGAACGTTTCGAATTTTTCTAAAGTTTCTCCAAACTTCCAAGATTTTCATAAACAAACACAAAAATTATCAACCTATGTTTACCACTAACATATGGCAATAGGAAAATCACACCTGAAGCCAAATAAAAATGGGAGACGTTGACTCAATATTTGCTTTTTGTGTCTGTGTGTGCCACACTAAGCATGGAAAACAGAAAGAGGAGAAGAGATGTATCCGAGGACTTCAGAAGAAAAAAATGTAAAAAATATTAACAATCTTAAGGTTACAAGTCCATCTCCAGACAACTTGATGTTTTTTTGTCCACAGTGTGCAAAATAATTAAGAAGTTTACAACCCATGGCACTGACGCTAATAACCCTGGAGTGGATGGGAGAGAAAAATGTCCAAGTTCATGTCCCAAAGTAATTCAAGCTGTCCTGCAGGCTCAGGGGGATCAGTGCAAGTCTGAACTATCAATACATATAAAAATCCACACATGATTATTTATTGTTCATCCATGAGAAGATGTAAAGGAGTCAGATAGTACAGCTATTGATGCATTTTTGGTGCTAACTGTGCCTTTAATCATCTATGATTAGGAGTGCATTTACTGGCAGAAACACATCATTTGTAGCTATACAATATATAACTAAATAATCATGAATGGATTTTATATTTCCTGGTGAGATGTGCCATCATTTCCTTGTTAAAAGAAGAGGGAGGGGGACAAAAGGCGCAATAGTGCCCTTATCACTAGACACTAGCTTGTGTTAAGGTGAGAAAAGTGAACCACTCACCTGTTCCAGTTGTGAGACCCACAACTGGTTTGTAGACCTGTTTGGATAAATATCCTGATGGCTGCTGCTGGACTTCCACCGGTCTCACAAACGTGAAGACGAAACCAGAAGCTTAGGGAAGAGAGGTGTACCACAGTCCGCGCTGCCAAGTTCACTCACATCAAAAAAAACGAGTGGACGATGTCCAGTTCAATCCTTCTTTATTTTCCTACGCGTTTCGGCGCCTAGCCTGGCACCTTCATCAGGGTGAATATCCCTGATGAAGGTGCCAGGCTAGGCGCCGAAACGCGTAGGAGAATAAAGAGGGATTGAACTGGACATCGTCCACTCGTTTTCTTTGATGTGAGTGAACTTGGCAGCGTGGACTGTGGTACACCTCTCTTCCCTAAGCTTCATCATTTCCTTGTTGGACTGCTGGCAACAGTGAAGGACGCGCACCTACCATAACATTACAGCTGAAGCTTTGGAACAAATCCTGCAGTGTGGTGAGCTCTCACTCTGTTTCTTAAATCTAACCACATGTGAATTAAATGAAATGTTATGGAGGAGACCAAGGAGGACCCAACTGCTGAAACAGAGATATAAAATGAGAGAAAATACAGAACCAACCCTGGACATTTTAGTTAAAAACAGGTAGACTACTTTATACAATGCAGACTGCATAAAATGCTAGACTGCAGTTTACCAAAATGTACATGAGTAAGACAAAATCCTTCTGATAAATTAGTATGTGTAAAGATGAGATAAAATAAAGCTTTTTAATAAAGAACATCCTTTTACCAAACACAGAATGAGTCCTACAAAGAGAAGAACACAGTACCTATAGTCAAATATGCTGAATGCTCAAACATGTGTTGGGGTTGTTTTGCTGCCTCGGGCACTGGGTGCCTTGACTTGTGTAAAGCATTATGAAGTATGAAATGTACCTAAGGATTTTGTGTGACAATGTTATGACCAGTGTCAGAAAGCTGGGTTTTCGTCCTAGCTCATGGATCCTCCAGCAGGACAATTACCCCAAACATAATTTAAAAAGCCCCTAGAAATGGATGAAAAGAAACTGCTGGAGAGTTCTGAAGTGGCCGGATCTAAATCCTATTGAATATCTGTGCAGAGATCTTAAAATTGCTTTTGGGAGAAGGTGCTCTTCATATACGAGAGACTTTGGGTAGTTTGCTAAAGAAAAGTTGTCCAAAATTTAAGGTGAGAGGTGTAAGAAAAGAAAGTGATTGCAGTTATTTATTCCAGGGTGCCAACTATTTTGTCTGTTTTGTGTGAAATTATGTATGATTTCCATTTTTCTCTCCGTTACAACACATACAAAGGAAAAAATCATGGATATGACAAAACGTATAATTACAATAGTGTTCTGGGAGAAGTACTTCATGTTTTGAAACAATTTCAAGGGTGCCAACTAGAGATGAGTGAATATCTGAGTGTTCGGATTTGTTCACTGTATGTGGAGTTCTTGATGAATTAGTCAATGAACATTGGCCGAATTTTCCGAACATTATTGAAATCAATGGCAGGCAACTTAAAATGCATTGAAAACACCTTTCAATGTGTCTGAAAGCTGCCAAACACAGACAGACACACACAGGTTATCTTACCATGTCTCTGCTGCTTGATTGCTCCGGTTCATATTCCCGCATTCCCTCTCTCCTCCGCATCCGCACTGGTGGTGAGTGATGGGCGCAGTCAGCTGTTCTGATCATCATAGCAATCGTGTCACGTGACCAGATAGTGTCAGCTGATTTGGTCACGCACGTCACTCACCACAAGTTCTGCTCCAGGTGTGCGGTGACTTGATGAGGTCAATCAAATTGATTGAAAGTTCGCTCATCACTAGTGCCAACACTTTTGGCAATGACTACATATGTACATAGTCCTACCAGGCCACTGGTAGTGGATCCAAGAATGAGAGAGGACAAAAAGACCACCCAACACATGGTCAAAATTGTTGGTACCCCTGGTTTAATGAAAGAAAAACCCACAAAGGTCACATAAATAAGTTGAATCTGACAAAAGTAATAATAAATAAAAAAATCTATAAAAAGAGCAAATGAAAATCAGATATTGCTTTTTAACCCTGTTTCCACAGAATTTAGAAAAACTAATTAAACTCATGAAATAGGCCTGGACAGAAATGGTACCCTTAACTTAATATTTTGTTGCACAACCTTTTGGGGCAATCACTGCAATCAAACTTTTCCTGTAACTGTCAATGAGACTTCTGCACCTTTCAAATGGTATTTTGGCCTACTTAACAAGAGCAAACTGCCCCAGTTGTCTCGTGTTTGAAGGCTGCCTTTTCCAGACAGCATGTTTCAGCTCTTTCCAAAGATGCTCAATAGGATTTAGGTCAGGGCTCATAGAAAGCCACTTTAGAATAGTCCAATGTTTTCCTCTTAGCCATTCTTGGGTGTTTTTAGCTGTGTTTTTTGGGTCATTATCCTGTTGCAAGACCGATGACCTGCGACTGAGACCAAGGTTTCTGACACTGGGCAGCACATTTCTCTCTAGAATCCCTTGATAGTCTTAAGATTTCATTGTACCATGCACAGATTCAAAACACCCTGTGTCAGTGTCAGATGCAGCAAAGCAGCCCCAGAACATAACAGAGCCTACTCCATGTTTCACAGTAGGGACAGTGGTCATTTCTTGATATACTACATTTTTCCATCCGTGATCATAAAGATGATGTGCCTTACCAAAAAGTTAAATTTTTGTCTCATCTGTCCATAAGACATTTTCCCAAAAGCTTTGTGGTTTGTCAACATGTAGTTTGGCAAATTATAGTCTGGCTTTTTTTATGATTTTTTTTTCAACAATGGTGTCCTCCTTGGTCATCTCCCAAGAAGTCCAGTTTGGTTCAAACAACAACGGATGGTGCGATATGACACTGATGTTCCTTGAGCTTGAAGTTCACCTTTAATCTCTTTAGAAGTTTTGCTGGGCTCTTTTGTTACCATCCGTTTCTTTGACCTGTCATCAATTTTCCTCTCGTGGCTAAGTCCAGGGAGGTTGGCTACAGTCCCATGGATCTTAAATTTCTGAATTATATGGGAAACTGTAGTCACAGGAGCATCAAGCTGCTTGGAGATGGTTCTTATAACCTTTAACTTTAACATACTTGTCTATAATTTTGTTTGTAATCTCCTGAGACATCTCTTTCCTTTGCTTCCTCTGGTCCATGTTGAGTGTAGTACACATCATGTCACTAAACAGCACAGTAAGTATATGTAGCCCTATATACAGGCCCACTGACTGATTACAAGATTATAGACACCTGTGTTGCTAATTAGTTGACACACCCTAATTTAACATGTCCCTTTTGACACATTATTTTAAGGGGTACTTTCATTTCTGTCCAGGCCTATTTCATGAGTTTATTTATTTATTTTTAATTCTGGGGAAGCAGGGTTGAAAAGCAATGTCTGACTTTCATTTATATATATATATATATTCCTTGTATTTAGCTTTTTCAGGAGAGACTTCCTTGAAATAAATGTGCAGCTACAGAGAAATCAGAGTTAGTGGGTGCAAACGTAAGGCCTTTAGAAAGAACCTCAATTTATGTGGGGGTTAATATATGGTCGGATAGGTTAATCACCTGAAGTGGATCTTTCTCTTTCTCTTTTGATTTAGGAGGATTGCTTGTTTTCAAGTAACAATTTCACGCTCATCCATCCTCCTAGACATTGTTGTTCCTGCCCCTTCATCAGCTGATTCCGCTTCCTGCGTTTCATCACCTGGTATAGTGTGAGGATTGGATTTTTGTCCCGAATTTGGCATTAACCCATTTTGCTTCCCTTAATGTCTTTTTCCCCCTCAGTGAAAGCATTTAGGGAATTAAAGCAAGTAGGTAGTGATGAGGCATTAAACAAATACAGAAAATTAAATAACATTTTTAAAAAGCAAATCAAGGCAGCAAAGATTGAGACAGAGAGACTCATTGCCAGAGAAAGTAAAAAGAATCCCAAAATATTTTTTAACTACATAAATAGTAAGAAACTAAAAATTGATGGTGTTGGCCCCTTTAAAAATAGTCTGGGTGAAATGGTGGATGAGGATGATGAAAAAGCCAATATGCTAAATGACTTTTTTTCAACAGTATTTACACAAGAAAATCCCATGACAGACAATATGATCAGTGATAACAAAAATTCTCAATTAAATGTCACCTGCTTAACCCAAGAGGAAGTACGGCATCGTCTAAAAATCACTAAAATTGACAAATCCCCGGGCCCGGATGGGATACACCCCAGACTGCTGCAGGAATTAAGTATTGTCATAGATAGACCATTATTTTTAATATTTAAAGATTCCATAATAACAGGGTCTGTACCACAGGACTGGCGTATAGCAAATGTGGTGCCAATATTCAAAAAGGGGACAAAAACTGAACTTGGAAATTATAGGCCAGTAAGCTTAACCTCTACTGTGGGTAAAATCCTAGAGGGTTTTCTAAGAGATGCTATACTGGAGTATCTGAAGAAAAATAACCTCATGACCCATTATCAACATGGTTTTACGAGGGACCGTTCCTGTCAAACTAATCTAATAAGCTTCTATGAAGAAGTAAGTTCTGTACTGGACCAAGGAAATGCAGTGGATGTGATGTATATGGACTTTTCAAAAGCTTTTGATACGGTGCCACACAAAAGGTTGATACATAAAATGAGGGCAATGGGGATAGGAGAAAATATGTGTAAGTGGGTTAAGAACTGGCTTAGTGATAGGAAACAAAGGTTGGTTATTAATGGAACACACTCAGAATGGGTCACAGTTAACAGTGGGGTACCAAAGGGGTCAGTGTTGGGCCCGCTTCTATTTAATATATTTATTAATGACCTTGTAGGGGGCATACAGAGTAGAATCTCAATATTTGCGGATGACACTAAACTCTGCAGGGTAATCAATACAGAGGAGGACAATTTTATATTACAGGAGGATTTATGTAAACTAGAAGCTTGGGCTGCTAAATGGCAAATGAGCTTTAATGGGGATAAATGTAAAGTCATGCACTTGGGCAGAGGAAACAAAAGGTATAATTATGTGCTTAATTGTAAAAGACTGGGCAAAACTGTCACTGAAAAAGACCTGGGTGTATGGGTTGATGACAAACTCACATTTAGTGGTCAGTGTCAGGCAGCTGCTACAAAGGCAAATAAATAATGGGATGCATTAAAAGAGGCATAGATGCTCATGAGGAGAACATAATTTTACCTCTATACAAGTCACTAGTGCGACCACACTTAGAATACTGTGTACAATTCTGGTCTCCGGTGTATAAGAAAGACATAGCTGAACTAGAGCGGGTCCAGAGAAGAGCGACAAAAGTCATTAGAGGACTAAGGGGTCTGCAATACCAAGACAGGTTTTTAAGCTTGGGGTTATTTAGCTTGGAAAAACGAAGGCTTAGGGGTGATCTTATAATAATGTATAAATATATGAGGAGACAGTACAGAGACCTTTCTAATGATCTCTTTACTCTTAGGCCTGAGACTGGGACAAGGGGGCATCCTCTACGTCTGGAGAAAAGAAGGTTTAATCATAATCACAGACGCGGATTCTTTACTGTAAGAGCAGTGAGACTATGGAACTCTCTGCCACATGATGTTGTAATGAGTGAGTCACTACTAACATTTAAGAAGGGCCTGGATGCCTTTCTTGAAAACTATAATATTACCAGTTATACATACTAGATTCTTTGATAGGGCGTTGATCCAGGGAATTAGTCTGATTGCCGTACCTGGAGTCAGGAAGGAATTTTTTCCCCCAATGTGGAGCTTAGTGTTGCCACATGGTTTTTTTTTGCCTTCCTCTGGATCAACATGTTAGGCTATGGGTTGAACTAGATGGACTTAAAGTCTTCCTTCAACCTTAAAAACTATGTTACTATGTTACTATGATATTGGTGTCAATTTAAATGTCAATCTTTTTGAGAGTCTCCTTAATTAGTCCTTTCTTTATAAACTCCTGCAATTCATCCATCTCTGTTTCTATGCGTGCAATACCAGCCTTATTATCAGATGATAATGATCAATTAGGCTGCTAGAACATATATTAGCGAAAGTTTTCCACTGAGTTCTAAACTCACTATAATCGATGGGATATGTGGGAAAAAACGGAATTCTCAATCCTCTTGGGTTGAGGCCCTTTTGCAGGTACCTCTCCAGGGTACCTCAGTTCCACCACTGCTTACTTCTTTTTACTAAGTCCTTAAATCTCACTATCTTATCACAGAGACATCTATCATAATCCTTGTCAACCAAATCACCATTATATTTTAATGTCTCGATTAATTACTGGAGCCACCACTCATCACATGTCCTATTGACCATCTTTGCCACAGCAAAAACTGTGAGAAAGACATAAACAACAAATATAGTCAAACAATCCATTTGGCAATATAATAAGAAAAAAATTAGAGGGTATTTCTACCAGGTGTGGGTAAAGCGGCTCAACACAGCAAGCAAGCACTGAGAAAAAAGAAACGAGAAAATGTTGAGTTAAAATGATCCTCAGACACTTAGTATGGACATTTAGTATGTACAGACAATGTTAATCCTGCATAGCAATAGTTGCATGCATATATAAAAGGATCATAAGTAGGGATGGGCGAATCTACTCGCTACTATTCGGGACTCGCCCGAATAGTAGCGGACTCGGGGGACTCGCTACTCGCCGAGTTTCCTTAGGAATTACTCTGGGGTAGCGATCACCTGTACTTTTGCAGTCTATCTATACAGATACACTACAAAAGTACCCTAAAAGTTAATCTAAGGGGTTAAAAACAATAAACATTCATACTCACCTTCTGTGGGGCCTGTACCTTATGTACCGGGACCGGTACCGAAGACCTCCGGACGTCACAAGACCTCAGATCACCGGGAGAAGATGGGCTGAAGGACCTGTGAGATTTCAGCCAATCAGCATACGGCAGAGCAGTCACATGGGTTTGTCACGTGGCTGCACTGCCAGCCAATCAGATTGGCCAGATCCCGGTACATAAGGTACAGGCCCCACAGAAGGTGAGTATGAATGTTTATTGTTTTTAACCCCTTAGATTAACTTTTAGGGTACTTTTGTAGTGTATCTGTATAGATACACTGCAAAAGTACAGGTTACTATTCGGACTCGCTGGACTCGCAACTAGTACCGAGTCAGAGTCCAGCGTTAGAGTCCAGCGATTCCGAGTATTTCAGGATTCGCCCATCCCTAATCATAAGCCAAATATGTTATGTTGTTATGTAATAAATAACAACCACATGAGATCAGGTAATTATATGTGAGCATGTCTTCATGTGTCTGAGGTCGGCCTGCAGTGTATCTGAGTCACAAGTTTTACCTTGGTCTCATTTATGTGTATTATGTTGTGTCTCACCTATGTTTACATAATAAATCTAGAATATGAATTTTTGTAAAACATTTTGGCTTCACATTTTCTGGTCTCCTTTTTCTCACTTTCCCCTAAAAAGGCTGTAATTGGCCTCAAACCTGTGATTACCTAATCTTTCACTTTCCCCTAAAAAGGCTGTGTTATACCTTAAACCAGTAATTGCCAAATCTTTCAGTTTTCCCTAAAAAGGTTGGTTCTGGCTTCAAAACCGTGATTGCTATATCCTTCAGTTTCCACTAAAAAAGGCATTTTTTGACTCAAGACAGTTATTGCCAAATCCTTCAGTTTCCCCTAAAAAGGCTGTGTTTGGCCTCAAACAAGTGCTTTCCAAATCTGTCTGCATTAAACACGAATGAGAAATCCCAAGAGAGTGTTGGAAGGTGGAGTAGGCTTGGTGTTCGAGGTGTATGTGGGGTTGGTGCTACTGCTAATGATACTGAAAGTGATAGTTACCTTATACTGGGTTGTATTCCAAGCAAAGGGACAACTTCTGTTACTGACATCACAAAGCTCTCACTGATCTCAGGGAGGCCAGTCGAGGAAATCGCTGCGGGCAGCTGGATAAAGCGCTCAAACACAGTGAAACCCATGGTGCATTGCCCCCTGGGAATTTGAATATTCAAATAGAGTCCGTGGAGCCTCCTTTAAGAGTCTCAAACACGGGACTACCCAGATATCCCTCCAGGGCTAGGTCCTTCCCTGGAGGGATATCTGGCTAGTCCCATGTTTGAGATTCTTAAACAAGGCTCCACAGACTCCATTTGCAACTTCTGTTACTGGACAGACTACTCCAGTCTCTTTGCCAGCATCAGCGTGATACAAGTTGTGGATGAGGCCCAGATAGAGCTTTTTCTACAGTTCATGGCAACTGTTGCATCAAGTGGCCTGTCCTCCTGTACCTCAACATCACAAATAGCACAGTTCTTAGAGGTGGCACCCCAATTACCCAGGTTTCCCCCATGTTATAACTCTCTAACTGCACAACTGATTGTGGGGAAAGACAGATGGGTGATTCTGCAGAGATGTTCACAAATTCTATTCCATCTGCATCAGAGGTCTGCACCGAAGATTCACAGAATCTTTTAGACCAAAGAAAGAGACTGGAGTAGCCCATCCACTAACAGAAGTTGTCACTTGTCTTGGGATACATCGAGCTGGTGTTTGGTCAGTACCACTTTTAGTAACATTAGCAGTAGCACCTACCCCATGTACACCTCAAACAACAAGCTTATTCCCCCTTCCATCAAGCCTATTCCACTTTCCACCACAAGCTCGGGATTTCCCACTCATGTTTAATGCACACAGATTTGGAAAGCACTTGTTTGACACCCAATAAAAGCCTTTTTCGAAGAATGACAAAGATTGGGGAATCCTTTTTTGAGGCCTTCCTTGGCTTTTTTCAGAGAATATGAATGATACTTAACATAAAAAACATTTTTTCCACTCATTGTTAGTGGTTTGGTGAAGCCATTTATTGTCAAACTACTGTTTTTTTTTCTTTTTAAATCATAATGACAACCAAAACATCCAAATGACCCTGATCAAAAGATAACATACCCTAGTGATTTTGCCCTGATAACATACACAGACGTTTACACAAATGGGTTTGAATGGCTAATAAAGGTTACATCCTCACCTGTGTCCTGCTTACTTGTAATCAGTGTGTGTGCATAAAAACTGAGTGAGTTTCAGGGATCCAGAAAAACTCTGGCATCTTCCATTCAACAACTGACATTTCTGGATCTGAGTCACGGGGAAAGCAAAAGAATTGTCAATGGATCTTTGGGAAAAGATAGTTGAACTGTATAATACAGGAAAGGGACAAAATGATATCCAAGGAATTGATAATGCCAGTGAGAAGTGTTCAAACTGTGATTAATATCTGAAAATTCAGAGGCTCTGTAAAAACCAAACCACAGTCAGGTAGACCAATATATATTTTGGCTACAACTGACAGGAAAATTATTCGGGATGCAAAGAAAGATCCATAAATAACACCAGGTGAAATAGAGGACTCGCTGAAAACTAGCGATGTAGATGTTTCAAGATGCACAATAAGGAGGCATGAAGTAAATGGGATGCATGATCAAGTCACATTAAGAAAGCCATTACTGCATAAATGCCACAAAGTATCGCCTACAATATGCCAAACAGCACAGAGAATAGCCTCCAAACTTCTGGAACAAGGTAATTTTGAGTCATGAGACCAAAATCAAACTTTTTGTCCACAACCATAAACGTTACATTTGGAGAGGTGTCAACAAGGCCTATAATGAAAGGAACATCATTCCTACTGTAAAGCACGGAGGTCGATTGCTAATCATGTGAGAATGTGTTTGCTACAAAGGCACAGAAAACTTGGTCAAAGTTGAAGGAAAGATGCTCTCATCAGCCCGGAAGCTGTGCATGGGATGTACTTGAAGGTTCCAACATGACAACGATCCAAATCACAAGGTCAAGTAGACCTGTCATTGGCTACAGAAAGTTCTGGAGTGGCCATGCATGTCAGTCTCCTGACCTCAATATCATTGAACAACTCTGGGGAGAACTCAAGCATGAAGTTCAAGCAAGAAAGCCCAGGAATTTACAGGAACTGGAGGCTGTTTGCCAAGACGAATGCACAGCTTTACCATCTGAGAAAATAAAGGGCCTCATCCACAACTACCACAAAAGACTTCAAGCTGTCATTGATGTTAGAGGGGGCAATACACAATATTAAGAACTGAGGTATGTGAACTCTTGATCAGAATCATTTGGATGTTTTTAGTTGTCATTATGATCTAAAAAGAGAAAACACAGTAGTTTGACAATAAATGGCTCCACCCAACCATTAACCATAAATGGAAAAAAACTTTTTGTGTTATCATTAAAATTGTCTGAAAAAAGGCCAAGAAAGCAAAAAATCTGCCGGGTACATACATATATTTATTATATAAAACACATATTATTTATAATGTAATTTTCCTATGTGATTGTATGTAATCATAAATACGTGACTACCCACAGCATTGTAAAACAGACATTGTGAAAATTGATAAGTGGATGCTTAGGTGTACTCTGCGGATATCAACACTTTGACCTTTGAGTCAACCTTTTTGAATTATCTTCTACATTATAGACAAATATGTATTATGCTGAGGAGTTGCAGGGAAGTTTTACTTAAAATCACTTTGATTTATCCCTCTAATTTTAAATGAAACGCATGCTTGACCAGGGGATTTAGATTTTACAGCATAAATAGACAACCCTAATTTACTAAGAAGACAGCATCATGACAGCATCACAAGGACCTCTCCCAAACTCATTTATAATCATTGTTAATAAAATGGCTTTGGGGGGAAGCGAGCCCAGGAGCACAGGAAGCCGCTCACTTGACATAGAAATAACATGCATGAGTTTATATTTCTTTGTTTTGCGGCGTCTGTTCAGAAGTAAAGAAAATAACCTTTACTGCATTGTAGGAATAAAAAAGGATGATTCATCTCTGTAAATCTGCTTGTTGAATTTGATGGATCATTCTTAAAAGCAATGCTGCTAATCTTCAGGTTTTCTTTTTTTAGGTTATTCACAGATCAGTGGGTTTTCTGGCTAATACAGGTCCTGATTCTCTTCTGTCTTCACACATGGTATTCATCATATCTTGACAAGGAAAGACCTTCAGTCAACAAATAACCTTCACTGAAGTAAGACATGTAAGTGGGTTTCTGTATGAAAGCTAGCTGTTATGGATGAATAAAAAACAACCACAATGTAAAAACAACGTTATTTGTTTTACAACTTAACATAATTTGTTTATATGCAATATTTGTCTTACTGCAGCTTGAATCACTTAAAACAAGAAGGAAATAGGAAAATAGACTATCTTAATGGTAGAAATTATATATGATCTCTATCACCAATTTTCTCTCCCCACTTAATGTGTAATAAACACACGGGTGTGAAAAGTATTTGCCCCCTTCCTGATTTCTTATTCTTTTACACGTTTGTCACACTTAGGGACCTTTCACATCTATGATTGTAAATTTGCGGCAGATCCAGCAGATTTTTCCGCATCTGCCCCATATTTACAGCATTGCAGATATGTGACATGTTTGTCACACTTAAATATTTCAGATCATTCAACAAACTTAAAGAGGACCTGTCACCAAACCAGGCATGGTGATCTAATTACAGCACTGGATGCAGCATGTCTGTAGCATCCAGACAAGGGGTCCCCCAGCCCTTGAGCCCCCTGTTCCCCGAGTAAATGCACTTAGAAAACTTACATCCTGCAGCCAGAAAGGAGGTGGCTAGAGGCTGGAGCCAAAGGGCAGATTCACACCCCCTGCATGTTGAATCTGCCCACCGCAGCCTCCCTGATGCTAATCATTGTCTCCCTCATCTGCAGTATAACACAGAGTTTATTTTAGAAATGGCCACTTAGCCCCACCCCCTGCGGTGACTTCACGGCTTATACCCGCCCTGCTCTATGGTTAACATAGATCAGGGCGGGTATAAGCGGTGATGTCACTGCAGGAGGCGTGGCGGCTGGCCTCCTGCTCTGACATCACCACCTTTCCCCGCCCTGCTCTGTTAACCATAGGGCAGCGCAGGTATAAGCAGTGACTTCACCGCAGGGGGTGGGGCTAAGTGGCCATTTCTAAAATAAACTCTATGTTATACTGCAGACGAGGGAGACAATGATTAGCATCAGGGAGGCAGCGGTGGGCAGATTAAACATGCAGGGGGTGTGAATCTGCCCTTTAGCTCCAGCCTCTAGCCACCTCCTTTCTGGCTGCAGGATGTAAGTTTTCTAAGTGCATTTACTCGGGGTACAGGGGGGCTCAAGGGCTGGGGTCCCCTTGCCTGGATGCAGCAGACATGCTGCATCCAGTGCTATAATTAGATCACCATGCCTGGTTTGGTGACAGGTCCTCTTTAAATAATAGACAAAGACAACACAAGTAAACACCCAATGCAGTTTATAAATGAAGGTCTTTATTATTAACGGAAAGAGGAATCCAAACCTATGGCACCTTTGTGAAAAAGTGATTGCCCCTAAACCTAATAATTAGTTGGGTCACCCTTAGCAGCAACAACTGCAATCAAGCATTTGCTATAACTGTCAAGTAATCTTTTACAATGCTCTGGAGGAATTTTGTCCACCTCATATTTGCAGAATTGTTATAACTCAGGCTGAAGACAGCTGAAGATAGGGATTGAGACACACATTTCAGTGATATTCACTTTTTTAGACTGTGTGCTGTTATTTACTTAAAATAATTTCTTTATCACCAGGAGATGATTACTCCACAGAATTCAGCTCATGCACCTGCTACACCAGCCACACACCCTTCTCTGATAAGCAGTTCAATGTCATTAGACAAAGCTGTGGTAAAACAGTCAATTGTCGTCCAGCTCTGCACCCCCTCCCTCCCTGTGTAACTGACGCGCACAGGGCTGTGGGGTACTCAGCTCTCTCTTCTTCTTCTATTCCGGGAATTCACGGGTGGCCATCCCGGGGCCGTGGCCCTGGGGGTCAACTGAAAATGGGGATGAATATTTACAGGGGATTATTTACAAGTTGTCTTTGTTGTGACGCCACCTGCTGAGTCTGGTGATGCTCACCAGTGCCGCCACAGTCCTCCAGTGGTCGGTGGTATTGCGACTTGGATGGAATAGTCCCCGCAGGCGGGACTGGATCACCGGGGCAGTGATGCTGTAATAAAACAGTTTATATTTGAAAGGATGCAGCAGAGTCAAAGCTTCACTTCACCAGGTAACTTTACTTGATCTCTTTCTTTCAGTTTACAGTTCAACAGTTCATTAGATGGAATACTGGTGAATGCTCTGGGCTGCAATTGAGATTTCTGGCTGCAGATGGAACCCTCCTTTATGTTCCTTTCTTTTACTTCTATTCTGTTCCCAGTGTGAAGCCTGATCTCCTGTAGATAATCTGGCCTCCTGCTGCTTCTTGTTCTGTCTCCTCTCCCTTTTGTACCCGTCAGGTTAACCTTTTTTTGAATGCCGCAGCTGCCACTGCACTTCTGGCTTCCCTCTTGTGGGACCTTTGGGAGTCAGGGCCGTATTTATAATATCCCTGTTTTACGGATTTTCTGTGAGACTTGGAGTACTCACAGGTGCGGGCTCCGGTACCCGAGTTTCTTCCTATGGGGCAAACTCTATCCATTACTCACTTCTCCACTCAAGTTAACTCTGCAATCCTGAGTTTCCTTGCTTTCTTTGTTACTTGTTTGGGATCTGTTCTTTCTCAGGGCCCCTCAGCCGAGATGACTCTCTCTTTCCTCGCAGACTGGCTGCCTGGTCCTTCCACACCTCCTCCTTCTTCCCGCTCTCTCGACTAACTCTCACTGACTAACTGAGCTCTCCGGTTCCCTCGAGAGGTCGCTTCCTCCCACCACTATCCCTAGTGTGTGAGTGCAGCTCTAGGGCTCCATCTTGTGACCATTGTCCCAATTGCAGTGGAGTACTACACCGCTTTTCTGGGTGCAGTACCCCTTTTGTGGCACCTACGTAGTGGGGCGCCACATAACCCAGATATGGACTGAATAAATTATCCGTCTGCCTGCAACCCGGTGAGCGCTCTTCTTTCTGACAGTATTGATTACACTTGTGCTTGAGCTGAGCAACACTGTTCGGGTGTGTCGCAAACCCACGTAATGGAATAATTGCCCAAAGATAGGACCCAGTGCCCGGTTTTCTTTCTTCAAGTCTGAAAGCTGTGGTTTGGACTGGGTTAGCTTTCTGAACTCTGCTACATCTAAGGCCGGCTTCACACCACGGTTTTTGAGATCCGGGGCTGTCCCGTATGAACCGGACAGCCCCGGATCCGATTTCAGCCCCATAGTATCCCTATGGGGTCGGATGGGGCTGGATGGCAGTGATTTGCCATCCGGTTTCCATCTGTCCTGGAGGATCCTGGAGAATTCGGGTTTTTATCCTGGACACAAAATCGCACTATGCTGTGATTTTCTATCCGGGGCAAAAATCTTAACTAATAGGATCCTCCCAGATCCGGCGCGACCTGGCACCCCCTAACAAGGGAGACTATGGCGCCGGATCGCGCTGGATCTGACAGAAAAGCCGGCACTGAACTTTAACACTGTAGAGAGCTCCCCACTGATATTTCAGGACTGGCTAGCAGAAGCTAGCCGCAATTTTGAAATATCAGCAGGGACAGCTCCTGAAAGCTGCGATTTGCCGATTCTGGCAGAAAAAAGGACTGGAGGGTATGTTTGCCCTCCAGTTCTGTTCTGTCCGGGGCTGTCAGGCTGTGTCTGGTGCTCCCTACAAAACACCGGACACAGCCTGAAAGCTCAAAACCATGTGTGAAGCCAGCTTAAGAACTCAGACTGTGTCACAACTGCTTCACCCAGGAAAGTGAGTGGCACATTATTGTAATTAGGTTCTCTTTACCAACATTATGCTGCATGCAGATGAAGTAGCAAATACCTGGTGACAAATTCCCTTTCCAAAACAATGTAAGTTATATTTAGTGAGCTGAACACTGCTCTTGCTCACAATCTGTAAAGTTGCTTAAAGTCAATTTGTCAAAAGCCTCAGCCATTGTAAGCTCTCTCTATGGGCATGCAGGTCATAGAAAATGAATAAAATGATACCTTGATAACTGAAATCTGATGTCTTGCTCTAGAGTAATTAACATTTTTGTTAATATGTAAATGAGCTATTAAAATGATCTGTTAAGATGGGGCCTGACACCTCTAGACCTTATTTTAAATGATAGGTGGCAAAATCCCTTTGAGATATGTATTGACTGATAATCTGCTGTCCTGATTTCATTGCAGAGCTGTATGTGATTATAACTAACACAATACAGTGGGGCTGAGCTTTGTCTTCTTAAAAACACATCTGCAGCTGCAGCCCTCCTCTCTCTTAGGGTGGATTCACATTTGCATTCCCCTCCGCAGCGTTCTGCGGAGGGGAACCGCAATGTGAGCGCAGCCATGGTGCGCTTGACTGCGCATGACCGTGCGCTACCATTCATTTGCCTATGTGATTTGTACGCATGCGCATGCTGGTTTATAGCCCCCCCATCCTGGTATAAAGCCCCACCATCCTGAGATATAGCCTCCCCATTCTGGAAAAGGCCACCTGTGCTGGCACATGTCCCCCTGTGATGGCACACAGCTCCCTGTGCTGGCAAACATCCCCCTCTGCTAGCACACTTACCCATGTGGTGGCACATGTCCCCCTGTGATGGCACATGTCCTCCTGCGATGGCTCATATCTTTTTGTGATGGGACACATCTGCCTGTGTTGGTACATGTTCCCCTGTGCTGGCACATCGTCCCCTGTGTTGACAGATATTCCCCTGTGCTGGGACATAGCCCCCTGTGATGGCACACAACCCCTGTGATGGCACACAGCCCCCTGTGATGGCACATGTCCCCCTCAGATGGGACAGATTCCACCCGAAACACATGAAAAAGTCCATTGTCTACAGCTAGGCCCTCAGATATAACTGTATTGCTCCAACCCAGCGGACAGGGATGAACATTTAAACCATCTAAAAAAGACTTTTTTAAACCAAGGCTACCACCCCACATCCTTTAATGATCAGATCATTAAGGCTACAAGGATCCCTAAAAGTCAAGCACTCCAATACAGAGAAAAAGAAGAAAACCATCGTGTTCCTCTGATTGTGACCTGCAACGCACAGATTGAGGTACTGAGGAAAACTGCCAGGAAACTTCATCACATCCTACACAAGGATGACCAACTAAAAATAATATTCAAAGACCCTTAATTGCTATGTTACAGGCAGCCTCCCAATTTAAGAAACATCATGGTCTGAAGTTCGATGTCATCAGATACACCAAGAGAACTTATCCATGCAATGTGAAGAGCTGCAAGACCTGTGCTCACCCAGAGACCAATGACAGGATACAGATCCCCAACACACAACAGGATTATAAGATTCCTGGTACATTCACATGCTCCTCTTCCAATTTTGTATTTAATTATGTGCACTATATGTACTGTGGCGCTTTTAATGTTGGGGAGACAGGACAACGGCTAAGAGTAAGGATGAGGTCTCATCGTCACACAATTACAGACAAAAAATCAATTTACCAGTGGCCAAACATTTCTGTGGACAAGGACATAATATTGAAAATATGAAAGTTGCAATATTGAGAGGTAATTTCAAATCACAGGATCATCGAAGGGTCTGTGAATCCAAGCTCATTAGAACTTTTGATTGTATCCAGAAAGGGCTAAATCTATCTGACGGATTTATGATTCATTATAACATCTGAAGAATGTTTTTCAGAGACACTGAAGAAACCAGGTGTACATATAAATTAGGGCCATAAAAACTTTGACATCACTAAGCCTGGCTAATGAAGGATCCTCTTAAAGTTTTGTTTTATTTAGTTATTTTAAATGTCCATTCATTATACCTTGCATCTGCCCTGAGTGTACACTTATATATTTGTTTTTCTTTGAATATTTTGTCATACCATGCTTGATGAAGAGACATGAGAAGTCTCTAAAGCTTACCCTGTAACATCACTTATTTTATTTTTTATTAGCCATTAAAAGGTATCACAACTACAAGATTGTTATTATGTTTCTCCCACTGACAGCAATCAACATTTTTGTAACTGGCTAACACAGTACCAAAACCTTTTCTTCTAACCACATGTCCCCCTGTGATGGCACAAGTCCCCCTGTGCAGGCACATAGCCGCCTGTGATGGTACACGTCCCCCTGTGCTGGCATACATCTCCTTGTGATGGCGCACAGCCCCTTGTGATGGCACATGTCCCCCTGTTATGGCACACAGCCCCTTGTGCTGTCACACTCCCCCTGTGATGGCACATGCCCCCCTGTGATGGCACATGCCCCCCTGTGATGGCACATGTCGCCCTGTGATGGCACACATCCTCCGGTGCTGGAACACGCCCCCCTATGATGGCACACATCCCCCTGTGCTGGCACATGTCCCCCTGTGCTGGCACACATCCCCTGTGATGGCACACAGTCCGCCTGTGCTGGATATGTCACCCCCCCATATTGGATATGGCCCCCCATTCTGATGCCCACACTGAAATAACAAACTTTGAACTTACCTCTCTGGTGCTACCCTCCATCTCTCCCTGTTTGCCAAACTTCCTGGGTTCGGGGGAAGCCAGTCATGTGATCAGCAAAGCAGAGTGATGTCGTCAGTGCGAGCCTTGATCACATGACTGGTTTTCCCGGGACCCAGGAAGTGCAACAAGCAGGGAGAGACAGAGCGCAGCACCAGAGAGGAGAGTTCAAAGTTTGTTATTTTAGTTTGGGCAGCAGCATGGGGGGCCATATCTGGGATGGGGGGAACTGCAGACTCATGGGATATGCCTGCTCCTCTTGTCCATATCTCGGCGTGGTTTCAACACAGATGGACAGCAGGTGCAGTACATATTACCGGAGGCTAATGAGTGGGAATACATGACCTCCCGCTACCTCTGCAACCTGCAGCCAGTCTCTTCCAGCCCCCAAACACCACTCCAGTGCCGCTCCCCCCCTCTCTACAGCACAGAAACTAGATTCGGATTATAAATCACACCCTACACTTTCCTCAAACATTTGGGGAAACAAAAGTGTGTTTTATAATCCAAAAAATATGGTACATTGTAATCTGTAGCTGATAGATAACCAGTGTAATGACTGTCACAACGTGGAGGCATCCGTGTAGCTGCTGGAAGGAAATACAAACCTGACTGCCACATTCAAGACAGATTCAAGAAGAGAAAATTTAGTAAGAGGGAGACCAATCAGTAGAGATTTGCAGTCCTCCACATGAGAATGAAGAAGAGCACAACGACAGTAAGAATTTTAGCAATTTTAAAAGTGAGAAAATGTCATATTCTGTAAATATTTTTAAGATGCAGATAACATAACAGAGTGATTGATTGGATACAAGGAATAAAGGGAAGGTTCCGTGTCAAATATGATTCCAAGGCAGCAAGCATGCTGCATGGAAGTTATGATTGGACCACCCATGGAAATTGCTATATCGGATACAGGTAGGTTAGTAAAGGGAGGAAACACAAGAAGTTGAGTTTTGGAGTGATTCCATTTCAGCGAGAGGGAGAACATGTTAGAGAATGCAGACAGACAATCCCTGCTATTTTGTATTAAAGTAGGGGTGATGTCAGGAGAAGATGTGTATAATTGGGTGTCATCAACATTTACATGTGCTGGAAACCAAATCTACTGATGTTTTATCCAATAGGGGCACGATGTAGAGTGAAGAGTGGAAGCTAGAACTGAACTCTTGAGGAGGTACAGGGAAGAGGGAGGAAGAAGAGCTGGTTTGATTGAGACTGAGAGAGCAGATAGTGAGGAGTAGCTGGTGATTCAGTGTCAAATGCTGCAGAGAAATCTAAAAATCATGAGTGAGTAGTGACCATTATATATAGTTGTTTTAGTAGATTGTTAGAGACTCTAGTAAGGACAGTTTCTACAAAATGTAAAGAACGGTAACTAAATTGTAAATGGGCAAGAAGAGAGTTATCTGAGAGATAACTAGTTAAATGAAAGTGGACAAAGAGTTTCAGGAATAATTTAAAAATTAAAAAAAGATTACAGTGAAGTCTGTATGAGATGAGTGAACTTTCCTGAACGAGGTTTGCCCATTTCAAATTAAGCACGAACATTGATGATTTGGTTCGTGATTTAAAAACCCGAGCAATTTCCTAAAAAAGTTTAGCCAACATGACTTGGTTGGGGGAAATGTGTGACATTTTAAGATGGCCCTAAAACTTTCCTTGAAGGTTTAGGGGCAAAATGCTCACCGGAAGACCTGGTGGCTAAGAACTCTGCTAACCTAAGGTTAGCCCAAGTCACAGCCATTGGTTCTACCAGTTTCTTTCAACATGGTGCATTTCGTGGAGCTTTAAAATACATTTTTTAAGCTTCCTTGAGTTTGCAAGTGTTGTGACACCAGCAAGCTGTGAACCTTTAGAAGAGTGCCAGATGCGCTGTGAAATGTAGGAGCCTTAAAATCTCCTTTAAATATCCCTGTAAGAGAGCTTTTAATCTTTTTTCTTTTTTTTCATATTATTTTTTTTAGAGAGAAAACCTTTAATATTGCTGAGGTTCAGCAGCATGTGAGGCCACTTTTTGTACACTTATCTGCTAGCAATTCAGATTAAAATAGCATATATCCATTATATGCTTAACTTACATGGTCTTATAGGTCTGTTCACACTCATAAAACACTGTAATATGTAATTTGCTTCTTGAAAATGGGCAATTTATTTCCCTTCCTTCCATACTTTTAAAATAAAAGATTTTTGGCATGTGCACTAATTAGTGATGGGCGAGTCCTAAATTACTCGGAATCGCTTGACTCTAGCGAGTCCGAGCCCGGGACTCGCTACTCGTTGTGAGTCTAGCGAGTCCAATGTTAATGAATGGGGATGCGAGTAATAGCGAGTAATGTGCGATTTACAAATCGCAGATGTGTCTCGGAAGCTTCAGGCTCTATCTGCTACAATAGCTAAATCATGTTTAATAGGCTCCCGCTGTCACAGCACAGTTAACTCTCTGCTTACTGGCGCTGCAACAAGAAGAAGAAAGAAGACAGAAGAGAGAAGAAAGAAGAGAGAAGACCTGGGTCTTTGGAGGGATATGTGGTGGTAATAAAGTTGGAGTCCGTAATGGTGTCTGTGTCTTTATTTTTAATAAATAATTTTTCTCTGTGTGGTGTTTTTTTTAACCCTTTATTGGAGATTCTTAGTGGCCGGGTCACTTCTTGTGTCCGGCCAGGTACAAATAGGCACCTGGGGGTTGGGGGCAGCCCGTCGCTGCCTGCTGGATCCGGCTGGTTCCAGAAATACGGCGAAGCCCACGTCATTTTTTTTCTGAAAAATCAATAAAACAATCCTAAAAAAGGGAACTGCATCTTTATTAACCCCTCGCCCATGGTCCAGGGGTTAATAAAGATGCAGTCCCTTTTATTTACATTGTTTTATGGATTTGTCAGAAAAAAATTTGACGTGGGCTTCGCCGTATTTCTGGAACCAGCCAGATCCAGCAGGCAGCGATGGGCTGCCCCCAACCCCCAGGTGCCTATTTGTACCTGGCCAGGCACAAGAATATAGGGGACCCCTTTTTTTTTATTATTTCATGAATTTCATGAAATAATTAAAAAAAATGCGTGGGGCTCCGCGCAATTTCTATGTCTAGCCAGGTACAGCTAAGCAGCTGGGGGCTGGAATCCGCAGCGCATGGAGGCCCAAGCTTTCTGGGCACCCCCGCTGCAAATTGCAGCCCACAGCCGCCCCAGAAGATGGCGCGCTCATTGAAGTGCCATCCTCTGGCGCTGAACCCCGCTCTTCCAGCGGCCCTGGTGGTGGTGGCACGCTGGGTAATAAAGGGGTTAATACCAGCTTTGTTATACAAGCTGGTATTAAGCCCGAGATTCTTAATGTCAGGCCACGTTTGACCCGGCCACTAAGAATCTCCAATAAAGGGTTAAAAAAAACACAACACAGAGAAAATTTTTTATTAGAAATAAAAAAAAAAGCCATTAGGGACTCCATCTTTAATTAAAAAAATCCTCTTCCGTCCGACGTAGTCCAAAACGCAATGTCCTCTCTGCTACATCCCTGTGCATAGATATAGATGTCTATGCACAGGGAATGAGCAGACTGAGAACAATCTCAGCTCTGCTACATCATCTCTGTGCACAGACATTCATGTCTGTACACAGGGAGAGCAGGCGGGCTCTAGGACCCTGGAGCTGCGGCAGCCTGCAGGACCCGAGCCCGACACAGAGCATACAGCAGGACTCGTTACTGTGCGAGTTTCCCTGCGATTACTTGCACAGTAACGAGTCCAATGCAAGTCAATGGCAATCCTAGTTTTGTCAGAGTCTCTGACAAAACTAGGATTGCCATTGATTTGCATTAGACTCGTTACTGTGCGAGTAATCGCTGGGAAACTCGCAGAGTACCGAGTCCTGCGAGTCCCTTACTACTCGCAGAGTAACGAGTCCTAGCGAGTAGGCTCGCCCATCCCTAGCACTAATGTGTTATCTTGCACCTTGTCCGTGCATTGCCCACTAACTAGCCTTATTCAACATTCCAAATGAATTGTTGGTGAGCTAAAAAGCTATTTTGTTTTTCTTATTTCTCCTCCAAATCTGTCAGGATTCAAAAATCAATTTACCCCAACCACAAGCCCAGATGTTGCCTGTGGAATCGGGAATGGAATTTGAAAGTCAAGTGCCTTCTGCAACCCATCCCATGGAGAGATTAATGAGAAGCTAGGCAACAAGAATGGGCAAACAATAATGTTCCCTAAGCAATTAGGTCCTGGTATGTCACTGCGGAGGACGATTCCATCTTGGGATTGCCATACAATACTGCAACACCCTATGACTGCAGTCTGCACTTTGGAGACCTGATGAATCCTGCCCAAGACTTGCCACCTCTGGATGAGCTGATTTTCTTCGCCACCCAAGGGACCCAGGGTGCTTCACCACAACCAGAGCAGCTCTCAGAGGAGATGCTCACATATGTGACCTGGAGTACAACCGCACATCCTGCATTGGGCATGATTTGCAGCGAGGTCAGGATCCAGTGCTGGTCCCACATGCCTGAAGAGTTCCCACCAGAAAGGAGCTGTGAAGCAAGAGAAGGTGACCTATTCCATATGCCAGCAAGTATCTTCAGAGTTTGGAAGCAGGATCCTGCAGCATGCCTGGCCTCATTAAACTTGCATCTGGTGGGTCAGCAAATCGAGGAGGATGAGGAGGTAGTAGTGGCAGAAGCACCTGTTTTCCTGCCTTCCACTACCACCAGAGGCCTTCAACTGGAAGAATGTGATCCCCCCTCCCAGCAAGTATCCTTATAGGCATGATCCACCCGGGCCTTGTAATTTCTTGAAGAAATTAGGCTCTCAGATTCCCTCACCCCAGAGTGGTTGCAGGGATATAAGATTAACCCCTTTGAGGAGCAATGTACCCAAGGTCAGGTGGGGATCTTGTTCAGAAGAGGAGTTTTGGGGTTCTAGCCAAAGATGGAACTTGCAACTGGTTGCTATATCAACTGGTCCACCCTGCAGCTTGACCATCTCCATTCCTGACTATGCACCCTGTATTTTGGGGAGGTGATCACCTTCATGAAGGTAAAGGGTTGTAAGCGGTGGTAGGGATGAGTTGGGTAGACATAGTTTTATATTTCCCAGGTTTAGTGCCGGTTACCCTGCTGAGACTTTCCCCATGAGACCTGGGTCTAGACAACCCAAAGATAGAAGGAAAAGACTTATTGCAATGTCTTACCAGTATTTTGTGTGTGATTGTATGTATCATGTCTTCGAGGTTTCCACTATGGCCGACTAAAGCATTTTAACGTCATTCTTTCGGTGCTGGACTGTTTGTGCAAATAAGAGGTTCTTTGATGCTCCCCTACAGATGCTGGAGAACAAGCTGCAGGCCTCTGGCCTGAAGGTGTCAGGTATGTAAATACAAGACATCTAACAAAGTCATGTAAAGGAGGGCTGGGCAACTTTAGTCCTCAAGGGTCACAAACAGTGCATGCTTTCAGGATTTAGTTATCATTGCACAAGGTGTTGGAACCATCAACTGTGCAGGTAATTAAATTACCACCTGAACAATGCTATGGAACACCTAAAGATTTGCATTGTTTGCAGCCCTTGAGAACTGGAGTTGCCAACCCCTGCTCTACAAGTTTCTTTGAGGAGGCAAGGGGGCAAGATAAATCCTTGAGCCCTGCCAGCACGACTGCGACTACCCCGTTCTATCTTACAAGCTTAAGGTGGGTCATATTCACATAAAGCATCCCCGATGTGCTGTGAAAGCAGGCACAGGTAACAATGTGACAAACGGTGCCATCATGAAGATTACTGCAGTTCAACCTTGGAGGGTCACAGAGGGGCTATCCCTCAAGTGTGAACTGCACTCACTCCTTGACATCACCGCTCCTCATACACGCTGTCTCACAATACCATCGAAATATACCTGCTACATATCGTGCGATATCGTGGCTCTCATGAGACAGTGAGTGTTACAAGTGCTGACAACACTTAGGTTATCTCAGGTCACACAGTGGGATTCACTGCTGCGTGATACCTGCTGTGTAACCTGAGACAACCTTAGGCTGCTTTCACATAACGATTTTCGGTAATCCGATTGTATCCGTTTTGAAATCGGACCCCAAGTTCCCCTATGGGAATCGGATGGGATTGGATGTGCCACTATTGGCATCCGATTTTGGCACCATCCGATCCCATCCGATGTAATCACGGGCACAAAATCGCAGCCTGCTACGATTTTGTGTCCGTGACTCACATCGGACAGCCTCGGATCACTGCTGATCCGAGGCTGATCCTAGTGCCTACAGCATAGGAGCCTATGGACATCGGATCCGAGGTCACCTCGGATCCGATGTCGGCTCCGTATCCCCTGTCTCTCCCTACACCTGCCTCCTCCATCTTCTGCCCTCTCCTATTCTATATACTGTGCCCTCGCTATTCTTTGCTGTGCCCCCTCTTCTCTATCCTCATCTATCCCTATCCTGTCCCCTGTCCTCTCCCTGTGTGTAAAAAGCTGACCGGGTCGCTTACATCATCACAGGCTCTTCTGCCCTGATCGTGCTGCAGCGTTGGAGCCGGTGACAGGTGATGTATGCTCCAGGAGGAGTTTTTTTTATTTTTTTACACACAGGGAGAGGACAGGGAAGAGGACAGGGGACAGGATAGGGATAGATGAGGATAGAGAAGAGGGAGCACAGCAAAGAATAGCGGGGGCACAGCATATAGAATAGGAGAGGGCAGAAGATGGAGGAGGCAGGAGTAGGGAGAGACAGGGGACCGCAGGATCCACACGGATCCTGCAGATCGGATGGCTATTTTCCATCCAATTGCAGGCATCCGTATGGATCCGTGCCTGTCCGTGGGATCCCCCTTCAAAGTCGGATCCCACGGACAGGCACAAAAACGTTATGTGAAAGCACCCTTAGTGAACTCACACCTTGTCACACTGCTGAGAGCCATGCAGTGCCTGCTTTCCCACCATATGGGGATGCAGTCAATGATCATTAGTATTTATTTGGGTGTCATTTTTGTCTTTTCACATTTTTTTACATGCTTTTTTTTGTTGGGAGTTTATTTTAAATCAAATATTTATTGGTGTGGTTATTTGTATCCTTAGGCTGGGGTTACACATGAGCCCTTGGTCCGTTTTTGGCTTCATTTTTGTTAATTTTTTTTTCTAAGTCCAAAAACTGACAGAAAAACTGATTGGATGTAATAAACACCCTGTCCGTTTTTTTCTGCACTTAAAAACATTACTATGTCCGTTTTTGAGCCAAAAACGTTGCTAGCAACGTTTTAGGGGTCCGTTTTTCAAAAAAAAAAAAAAAAAATTTTTTTTTTTTTTTTTAACATGGGCCCTATGGAAAAACGGATCCGTTTTTTGGAGGTGCCTTAAAAAACGGATCCGTTTTTTTTTTGAGAATTTTGGTCAAAAAATGACTAAGTCCAAAAACGTTCAGGGGTGTAGGAGGCACAAAAAGCACCCAAAAAAAAAACGGATTGGTCATGGAAATCACTTCCAAAAACGGATTTCTATGTGTAACCCCAGCCTTACTGACTTGGTTAGTGTTGTTGGGTATCTGATTGATGCCTCGACATTATTATCCTGTGGGTTTGCTGTCAGCTCACATTACAAGCTGGAATCAACTACAAATACCATAACCCTGTTTGCCAATGAACTAGGGCAGTGGAAAAGTGGGAGCTAAGTGGCAGGAGTGTCGCATCTAACACTCCTGGGGCGGCTGAGACCTGCTAATTTTTTTTTTAAAGATTTTTAATTCTTTTAAGATTATAAAGATTACTTAAGTTTTCTTCTGTTTAAGTGCATGGATGGATGGTTAGATGGATGGATGGATGGATGGATGGATAGACAGATAGACAGACAGACAGAGAGATAGATAGATAGATAGATAGATAGATAGATAGATAGATAGATAGATAGATAGATAGATAGATAATCAATAAATAGAAAAATGTACAGCAGCGTTTGTATATAGCAAAATACTAGGTGCTATATCAAGAGAAGAAAGAAGAAAAAAGCGACTAATGGGTGTGATGAAATATATAATATACTTTATTAAGGACGTGCATAATCAGGTAAAAACGACAAGGGGAACAATTATACATCCAACCACATATACGGACTTAAATATCAGGAATATTAATATATAATAGTACAAAGACCAAGGTGCAAGTGCATATTATACCTACATAAATGATAAATATCCCATTAAACATATAGTTAATATCCACCATAATATACCTTACAGTGCCAAGCTTCTCAGATAGATAGATATCTATATACTATATTATCACATCATCAACACATTTTGCTTGCAAAATGTGTGTGAAGCTAATTGCGTTCACCGCATCCGGATCTGGATGCGGTGAACGCAATTCTCTTTCAAAGTGTGACCCTAGCCTAAGACTCTCACTCTTCCCATATGGGAGGTATGGGTGTGCTCCACATAGTCAAATATTACCAAGCTGCACAGCTAGTCAGAGTGCAAAAAGTGAACTTTTTTGAATTTACCAAATGGCTGCAATTAAATAGAGTGAAAAATTTAAAGGGGTCTGAATACTTTCTGTACCCACTGTGTAAAGTCAGATATTCTGACCAAATGTGCAATCAACCTAGGTAGTTAGCACAACAGAAGCAATTAAAAGCCATTTAGCTGTGCAATATCTGTATTAAAACATATGAATAAATCCATGTACTGTTTACTTTAATAAATTTGATTCACATTGACCCTTTGTTCTCCTATAAGCAAACAAAGCCTTAGCATATTACGGATATAGATCAAAAGAATTTTTCACAATTAAATAAAATATAGTTTTAAGCTTTTACAAAGAAGCACGCATGTTCAGTGACTAGAGATCAGCGTGAAATATTCATAAAATAACAATGTGAGTAACCTCTTAGACAGATAAAGATTGGAGGGCAACATCAAACACAGATTCATCTCTAGTGTTGTATAGAGTTGAGTGAACCTTTTGAAGTTCGGATTTGGTTCGGTGTCCATACATTGGAGGAGAACTTAGTGGAAGCTAACAAATTGGAAAACGAGGTGTCCTTGTGTATTTTGTATGCTATAAATGATTTCTCTGTGTGTATGTGTTTTTTTAAATTCTTTACTGAAAGTATTGCTAATGGCCGGCTGTCATACTGACGGCTGACATGAGCGATAGGGCTTGATGTCAGCTGCCAAAAAAAGCTGATATCAACCCGTTTATTACCCAGTCTTCCACCACCACCAGAGCAGATTGGAAAAGCAGGGTAACTGCCAGATTTTGCACCTCTCATGAAAGTGCCAATTCTGGGTCGGCTGCTGGCTGCAATTTTTAGCATGAGAGGTCCTGAATGCTTGGGCCTCACCATGCTGAGAATTCCAGCCCCCAGCTGCCTGTGTTACCTTAGCTGGAAACATATACGGCAAAGCCCATGCCAATTTTTTTCAATTATTTAGTTAAATAATTTTTAAAAAAAGATGTGAAGCTTCGCTGTATTTTTGGTTGCAAGTCAGGTACAACTAGGTAGCTGAGGGCTGGAATCCTCAGTGTGGGAAGGTCCAAGAGATCTAGGCCCTCTTCACTGTGAAATGCAGCCTTCCCCCAAAAACATTTGCACATTTATTCATTGGCTCCATTTTCTGGAGCTGAATCTGACTCTTCCAGCTGTTCTGTGGAGGTGGCAGACTGGGGAATAAAGGGGTTAATGCCAGTTGAATATTGCCAACTGGCACTAAGTTCAAGGTTCATAATGTTGGGCCAATGTTAGACCTGGCCCTTATGAATCTCTAGTAAATGGTAAATAATACACAACATAGAGACAAAAACTTTTTTTAACAAATAAAGGCAAACACATGCCTCAATTCCATCTTTATTACTCCTACATAACCGTCCATGATACTCTGTGACGTCCTCTCACGGTTGAATGATTTCCAGCTACCGCTGTGAATGGGGTGATGTCACAGTCTGGGTCACCTGAGTTCAGCTACAACCATAATTCCAGTCCATAAAATATTTAAAAAAATCTTTCTTCAAATACTTCTTGGCCTAGTCTTGATGTTTCCACTTAAGTGTCTTGTTTAGTGGTGGTTAGATTTCATCCTTCCTTCTCTTGACTATGTCTCTGAGCTAGGGATGAGCGAGTCTACTCGTTACTACTCGGTACTCACCGAATAGTACGGTACTCGCTTTACTCCTTACTCTGCGAGTATCCTTGCGAGTACTCGCAGAGTAACGAGTCCAATGTAAATCAATGGGGAATGCAATTCCTCTGCTTCTGGACCCTATAAAGAGGTCTTGCAGCAGAGGAAAAACCTACAATTCCCCATTTTATTGTTTAAAAGCATGCGGCTGCTATCACTGCATTAAGTGAAAGCCGGATTCTCCCGGATTGCCCCGGTCCGGAGCAATCCAGGACCATAGAGCCCCATGCTATGGGGCGCCGGATTGCACCTGACGGGTACAATACGGGAGAATCCGGATTTTCAAAACTGGATTCTCCCGGATTGTAACGGTCCAGTGCAACCCGGCGCCCCATAACATGGGGCTCTATGGTCCCGGATTGCACCGGACCGGGGCTATCCGGTTTTCAATCCGGTTTTTAAACCGGTTTTCTATTTTTGACCTTCCCGCCTGGATTTTCAAATGAACAGCTGACTTCGGTCAGCTGTTCATTTGAAGTAGCAGTGCTGGCAGGGTTCATGTGAGTACATGCTTTCCTGCATGAACTCACATAAACTTTCCCAGGGAGCACAGCTCTGCTACATCTCCGGTGAAGGTTTTCTACCGGAGATGTAGCAGAACTAAAGAAGAACCCTGCATTGGACTACGTCGGACGGAAAAGGATTTTTTTTAATAAAGATGGAGTCCCTAAGTGTCTTTTTGTTTTTGTTTTTCAAATAAAAATATTTTTTCTCTGTGGTGTGTTTTTTTTTTAAAATTCACTAGAAATTCATGGTGGTAATGTCTACTATTGGCGTGACCGCCATGAATTTCGGGCTTAGGGCCAGCTGATAATACAAAGCTGGCCCTAACCCCTTTATTACCCAGTGAGCCACTGCACCAGGGCCCTGGAAGAGTTGGGTTCAGCGCCAGAAAATGGCGCTTCAATGAACGCGCCATTTTCTGGGGTGGCTGCGGGCTTCCATTCACAGTGGGGGGTGCCCAGAACGCTTGGGCCTCCCTGCGCTGCGGATTCCAGCCCCCAGCTGCCTAGCTGGACGTGGCTGGACATAGAAATAGCGCGGAGCCTCACACATTTTTTTTTTCATGAAATAGTAAAAAAAACGGGGCTCCCCTATATGTTGTGGCCAGGGCGCCAGAATATGACGCCACTGGTAACTAGGCAACCGCAGACGGGGGATGTGACGCGCTGATACCCGCGACTTTCGGTTTTCGGACCGGACGTCACATGGCACGCTGGGTTAATGGAATACACTATAAATAGCTAGTTTCCCCTTAGTACGACCACCCTCCTCAGAAGAAGCTGGTGCGAAACGCATCAGGGGGCGGCCGCAGTAAGGTAATGGACCCATGATTGGTATTGCATGTTTCATCCTCTACCTTTGTATATTTGTGCATTCAGTTTTGAGGCACATATTTGGCTGATTGTACATATTGCCTTTTATACTGAGGATTGAACCCTACTTTGCTGTATTAATGTTTTTCATGTGGTCCTCCTTCTGTGTACCTTTTTGACATTGTCATTTTACATAGTGTTATTTTAATAAATTAATATTGCAATTTATCTTTCCTGACTCCTTGGAGTTTGTTTTTTAAAGTATATGAGTCCAATGTAAGTCAACAGGGAGGCAAGTAATTGTGAGTAATTCCTCTGCTGCTGGGCCCTATAAAGAGGTCTTGCAGCAGAGGAAAAACCTGCAGTTCCCCATTTCATTGTTTAAAAGCCAGCGGCAAAAAGCCACCGGCTTTTAAACAATGCTGGCAGCTGCTGCCACCTGACAGCAGGATCTGCCGCTCCCCCCACTGCCTCCCCACTCTATCCTAAGTTAGGATTGGGTGGGGAGGCTGCAGGGGAAGCGGAGGATCCTGCTGTCAGCAGTGGCTGGCACTATTGTTTGGGAGCGGGGGGGGGCGCCGATTCACTCACCGTCCTCCGCGGCCCGCCATCTTCTTCTCAGTGTCTTTGAGATAGCAGCCGCAAAGCACGGCCGCTATCACTGCATTGAGTAAAAACCGGATTCTCCCGGATTGCCCCGGTCCGGAGCAATCAGGGACCATAGAGCCCCATGTTATTTTTAATTTATTTACTTCTTCATGATAAATTATTTAAAAAAAAAAACTTGACAAGGGGTCCTCCCTATTTTTTATAACCAGTAGTTATTAATCAGTGTTCCTATTAGTTACACTGATTGCATATTGAGCATTTTTTGTCTTCAGCATATCTAAATAATATAACTAAAATTATATATAATATTACGTTATTTTTGTAAAAGTTCCTTAGTAAGCAGTGTTTTGTGGAAACACCAGACATGACTGGATGAAATGCATATGATTTTTGGATTCAGCACATCAAAATTCACAAATATCACATGATATCTTTTAGTCAGCAAAATGATGTGGAGCAATGTTATCAATTATGATTGTTAGTATTAAAAATTAGACACTGAACTAAGTAGATTGGATTGAACAGATTAGCATCACCCAGTATTCCATATAATAGCTGACATTAAAAGCAAGACACATTCAACCATATGAGAAGTGTAACAGCAAATAAGATCATGCTTGAAAAAGTAGCATTTCTTTCTTCCCACTGTTGAAGTGCACTACAGAAGAGTATACTGTTGCAGGTGGCACTTTTTCGAAGATAGCATAATGTTGAGTGATCCCATAGTGTAGTCAACTTTCATACAGCTCTAAATACATATCAAGACTTTTATGCTTTCATGCACAAATAGTTTCTGCATCTGACAGCACACAAAAGCAAGGAATAATTCTTCACTTCTTCAAGCAACTGCTTTGTGTAGACATGTGGCCGCACAGATGTATGATAGTAATTTATTATTTTCTTAGCCAGACTTTATTCAGTCTTGCCTGAGATGCCTGTATGAAAACATTCACTTCTTTTAGCCTCAGATTCATACAAAAAAAATAATAAAAAGCAACCAATATTTATACTTTTATGAACAATTCAGCCTTTTGAATCCCTAGTCTTTTCTTGGTTCAAAGGCCACATTGTCCATTTGTATTGCTCTCGAGTCATAATAAAACCTAAACCTATTCTCAAATATATAGCATATTGACAGTATACACAATGTACTCTTGTATGTGAAAGGTTGTATAATCTGATCAAAACATCATAATCTTGAATCTGAACATTACACAGAACAACGATTTCTTGCAATTTGAAAGAGTGCCTTTTGTCTGTGGTATGTAATGGGTAGAACCCAACTTGAACACCTTGCACTGGAACTGGAGTGCCATGTTTCCTTTTCTGTAGTTTACACAACTTGATAGCTACTATATAATCGTCTAAGGTTCTCTCTCATGGAAATCGCGCGCCAGTGCTCATTGGTCAGACGCAGTGGCCAATGAGCACAGCGTATGCAAAAGAGCCGCGCGGAAAGAGAACAAAACATGGCGGCCGCTAGCACACCTGCAGAGGACTCCCACCGCAGCCTCATGCACACTAACCCCCGCCTCGATCACACCTCTCTCCCCGCTCGGCTCCCAGCACTCACCGCTCTCCAGCACTGCCTGCACCCGCCGGATCTCAGCACCCACTGCTCCTGCCGGACCCCAGGACACAACGCCTCCCAGCACATTACAGCACATCCCCACCGCTGTTTCAGCACATCTGCCAGCTCTCTGCATCCTACGCTTGCCTGCTTCCTCCCACCATCTGCCCACTTACAGCACACCCATGTTCCCAGTTCCCCCCCCCCCTCTTGCCGGCTCACAGCAACCTTTGGTTCTTGCCTTCCCTGCCCTCCTGGCATCTATCTCCTGCACACACACCCTTGCTCCCAGCACCTCCCTGTTCCCAGCAATCAACCCCCCTAGATCCCAGCACCCCCTCCACTCCCAGTATCTCATGGCAGCTTCCCCCCTCTTGCAGCACATCCCCCCCACTGGCTCACTACATCTGCCAGCTCTCTGAACCCTCCGCTTGCCTGCTTCCTCCCGCCATCCGCCCACTTACAGCACACCCATGTTCCCAGCTTCCTCCCACCCCCACCCACCGGCTCACACCAAACTTTGGTTCCCTGACTCCCTGCCCTCCCGGCATCTCCCTGCTCCCTCACCCCCCCCTCACTCCCAGAACCACCCGGTTCCCACCAATGAACCCCTCTTGATCCCAGCACCCCTCTGCTCCCAGTGTCTGATGGCTCTTAGCACCGCACCTTTCCCATTCCGTGTACACCATATTGCTCCCAATAAAGCTCCCAGCACCTCACCCCTCCCACCATCCACTGCCTTTCAGCACCCCAGGTTCACAGCTTCTCCCAGCACCCACTCCCCCCGCTACCAGCACCCCCCCCCAACTCCCAGCACCCCACCCCCGCTCTCAGCATCCACCGACTCTCAGCAACCCCAGCCTCCCGGGATCCCCTTCTCCCAGTACCCCTCTCCTGTCTTACCACTTCCAGATCCTAACACACCACAAGGACCTGTGTCATGCAGTGAGTCCCCTAATGCTCACTCCACATGCTTGCTCCACATACACACACACCCTGCACGCTCCCTTTATCAACATACACACGCATGCTTGATCCACATATGCACGCTTGCTACACATGTGCACGCTCACATTATCCACATACTCCACATACATTCTCCATGTACATGCATTCTGCACTTGCATACTCCATGTACACATATTCTTACCTTAAACTCACGCATCACATGCATGCATGCTCCACACATGCACACTCAACATACAAACACATGCACTCTATACGCACACGCTCCACATACATACGCATGCATGCTCCATATTCGTTTGCACGCTCCTGTACGCACTTTCCACATGCACGCTCTACATACATCCCCATGCTCCACACACGCACACTTCACACATGCATGTGTGAACCATGCATGCATGTGTGAAACGTCAGTGCATGTGTGGAGTGTACGTGGATGTGGAGTGTGCATATATATGTAGAGCATGTGTGTAGAGCATGTAGAAAATGTGTACCAGAGCGTGTGTGTGCATGTGGAGCATGCGTATGTATGTCTGTGGAGCATGCCTGTAGTGTCTGAGTGCATATGTGATGCATGCATGTGTAAAGCATGAATGCTCCACATACGCACGCATGCTCCATATCTACGCTACATGTACACGCATTCTGCACATGCATGCTCCACTTACACGCATTCTACACTTGCACGCACCACGTAAACACATGCTTCATACACGCACACTCATCATACATACATACACGCATGCTATACGCATGCACACTCCACATGCATACACATATGGTGCAGGGAGCGGCGGCAGCGGGCGACTGCGTGCTACACAGCGAGGCTGACACACCCCGCACCCCGCCCACTGACACCGGGTACCAGGGGCTGCCGGGGTTGGGGCTCCCAGGGTGCAGGGAGCAATGGGAGCGTGCATCGTGCTTCTCCTCCACACTCTCCTCCTTCTCATGGCCACACAGTCTGTCACCGCCCATTGGAGCCTCTGCACACACATTCCGTGCCTGCCAATGAGAAAGGTGGCAGCAGCACATGCCAGCCGGGGCCCAGCTGCACTGACAGGAGGCGGCTGACACCCGGGATTATCCTTCCTCCTGCCGCCTCTGCGTCCGCCTCCTCCACACCTCTGCTCTGCTGACACCGCAGGAAACTGCGCTCAGCACCAGGGACATGAGGGCCAGCCCTGGGACCGCCAGGAAATGGAGAGGTGAGAGCCCGTGTGTGTGGCTGTGCGTGTGAGTCTGTTTGTGTCTGGGTCTGGGTGTGTGTGTTTGGCTGTGGGTGTGAGTCTGTGTGTGTATGTGTGTGGCTCTGAGTCTGTGTCTAGGTGTGACTCTGTGTGTGGGTGTGAGTCTGTGTGTGGGTGTGAGTCTGCTCCTTCCTCCCCTTGCCTGTTCCACTCCGTCCTTACACACCCCACTGCTTCCTCCTCCCTCCTTTGTCCTCCTCCCCTCCACCACTCCATCCTTTGTCCTCCCCCTATCTGTGCCACTCCATCCTCCCCCACCCCACCGCTTCCTCCTCCTTCCTTTGTCCACCTCCCCTCCGCCACTCCGTCCTCCCCCTGCCTGTGCTGCTCCGTCGTCCTCCACCTCGCCACTTCGTCCTCCTCCCCCCCGCCGCTCTGTGCTCCGTCCTCCCCCTGCCTCTCCGTCCTCCTCCTGCTTGTACCGCTCCATCCTCCCCCATCCTGCCGTTACCTCCTCCGTCCTCCATCCTCCTTCCCCCACCACTCCATCCTCGCCCTACCTGTGCCCCTCCTTCCTCCATCCTCCTCCCACCTTCCACGCCGTCCTCCCCCTGCCGCTCTGTCCTCAAAGTCCCTCCCTATTCATCCCTCACCACCTTCCACATGCAATCCCTATTTCTATATTCTAGAATACCCGATGCGTTTGAATAGGGTCACCATCTAGTATATCCATAAATGACTTAATTTTACTACAACTTCGGGGACTCATTGGTGAGGAGTGGTGCTCTTTAAAGTAGTTTATAAATTTTACATAACATTGAAATGTTTCCCAACATCATAGACCACGTTGTACACTCTTGCCAAAAAGTCATCTCAGTGAATAAGGGTTTGTTGCCAGAATTGTGTTGAGATGTATTCCCAACCTGTATGATATTTTAAAATTATTTGAAATAAATTGAGAATTTTATTTATTCCGGGACTTGCCAAAATTCTTTTCTTACATTGGAAGTGAGTAAGGGGAAACATAGAACCCACATACATATATATATGTATATACATATATATATATATATATATATATATATATATATATATATATATATATATATATATATTACATATATATAGAAGAGCACAACACCACTAAAAGCAATAGATACTTTTTATTACAAATTACAAAAGTTAAAATCAATTGAATAAACAAAGAATTCCCAACTACTACGATAATCAATTCAAGCAGAGTAATTAGGTAAATGCCATAATATAAAAAAGATATAGAGTAGGTGGAGAAACCAAAATTAAATGTTTAGTGGGGCCTATCTATTCTCTCCAAGCTGGAAAGCAAAAGGCAAAAGGCAGGAGGGCGGTGAGAGTGGCGGAAGCACTTGTGTCCAGTGAAAGGAGTGACTACGTACCACAGTGGTATACAAAAAGCAAAGTAGGTGTAGGGGGAGGAATAAAGATTAGTGATGAGCGAGTGTGTTCGTTGCTATATGCATGAATAGTACAGTATTCGCATTATTCGCTATTCTGTGAGTTTTTGTGTACTTGCCTTGCTATATTTGGATGTCCCGCCCTGCAGTTTTGATGCCTTCTTTGCAGCCACTAATCATGCTGGACTTCTTAACCAATCACAGTAAAACCGCAGACATCTTGGTTGTGGCATTACTGTGATTGGCTGGCCACCCAGCCTCATAGATAATTCATAGGGTCTATTTAAGCCCTGCCTCCTCCATTTTACCCGCATTGCATATGGAGCCAGTGTTGGAGAAGCTTACGGACAGATCGTTGAGCTACTAGGGAGAGTGTTAGACCTCTTCAAAACACAAAAGCCCTTTTGAGGGCTACCTCAAGTGTACCTCAGTGACAGTGTAGAATAGCAAGGGAGAGATATTGGAGTAGGGACAGTTGAAATTATCCGTTCAGCAACTGGATAATACCACCAAAACAATAGCATTTTTGAGAGCTGAAGAGACAGTACAGAGTTAGACTATAGGGAGAGTGAGTCACTGGAACAGGGTCAGTGTCTAGCAGGGTCAACGCAAAGCATCAGTACTCCAAAACTTCCTACAGCCTGCTACTAACCTCACAGCAGTGCATTTAATCTGCTGGTACTTCTGTGCACATCTTAAAAAGGCGCTTTGCGCAATGCAAGACAGTAGTATTCCGAAACTTGCTACTGCCTTATACTAACATCGCAGCAGTGCATTTAATCCACTGGTGCTTTTGTCCACATTCTAAAAAGGCGTTTTGCCAGACATAATGCAGCAGTACTCTTATGGTACCTTTACACGCCGCCACTGCAGGATGGATACAACCCGCTACAGGCTACAAATGTAGCTTGTCGCGCCAATATCGCCCGTAGTAGCGGCGTCTGAAGACGGGACGACACAGCCGGCTACAGATACATCTGTATCCGTGCACTGCCCATAAACAGATGGCAACAAAGCCGATTGTAGCGAGCTGTATCGGCGTGTAAAGAAGGAACAGAAGGGTTGTTCCTACACCATGCTATGTAGCTGGGGCGTGACACAGGCTCCGGGTTTCCGCGCCCCCTTCAGCGATCATTGGAGGATGCTCCTGCGTTGCGATTGGTTGTCGCCGCACAGGGCGGCATATTTAAGGAGCTGACGAGTCACACTACACAATTGCTCGAGCGTCAAGTATTAATCAGCCTCCTGCGATGCCTGGCCAATCATGGTATTATTGCTTTGTCCTATCAGCGTACGGACGTCTCGTAATCCACAATTGTAGCACGCCTATGTGCTGTCCCTGCTGCACCAGGTACGCCCATAGTAGCTGTTTGTAGCGGTGTGTAAATGAGCTACAGATGGCTACTTGAGACACCCGGTGATGTAGCTAGCTGTAGATGTAGCGTAGCGTAGCGCACCTTGTGGCGGCGTGTAAAGAGGGTGCGTTTCCCGTTTGTAACCGTTTGGGTGTGCTCGAGCACGTGAAGTAGCGGTTGGTATCCATCCTGTTGTGGCGGCGTGTAAAGGTACCTTTAGAGTACCTTTACACGCGGCTACATTTCTAGGGTGGCTACAGGTAACTTACTGGTTGCAGTGAAATCATGGAGACAAGGTTCTATCTTGTTGCTGTGTACAAATGGAATAATCTCTCCATGATTTCACTGCAACCAGTAAGTTACCTGTAGCCACCCTAGAAATGTAGCCGCGTGTAAAGGTACCCTAAGGGGCCCTTTACACGCCGCTACTGGCGGGTGGATACAACCAGCTACAGGCTACAAATGTAGCTTGTAGCGTCAAAATACCTCGTAGTAGCGGCGTGTAAAGACGATAGGAGGCAACCGGCAACAGATACATCTGTTTCCGAGCACTGCCCGGAAACAGGTGGCTACACAGGCGATTGTAGCGAGCTGTATCGGCGTGTAAAGAAGCAACAGAAAGGATGTGTCGACACCAGGCAATGTACCTGGTATGTAGCTGGGGCGTGACACAGGCTCCGGGATACCGCCCCCATTCAGCGATCATTGGTGGAAGCTCCTGCGTTACGATTGGTAGTCGCTGCATAGGGTGGCATATTTAAGGAGCTGACCAGTCACACTACACAATTGCTCAAGCGGCATGTATTAAACAGCCTCCTGCGATGCCTGGCCAATCATGGGTTTCTTGCTTTGTCCTATCAGCGTACGGATGTCTCGTAATCCACAATTGTGGCACGCCTATGTGCTGTCCCTGCTGCACCAGGTCCGCCCATATTAGCTGGTTGTAGCGGTGTGTAAATGAGGTACAGTGAGCTACAGAAGGTGACTTATGGCACCCGGCGGTGTATCCGGGGATAGATGTAGCGTAGCGTAGCGTAGCTTGTGGCGGCGTGTAAAGATGGTGCGTTGACCGTTTGTAACCGTTTGTGCGTGCTCGTGCACGTGAAGTAGCTGGTTGTATCCATCCTCCAGTAGCGGCGTGTAAAGGTACCCTAAGGGGTACCTAAGGGTACCTTTACACGCCGCTACTGGAGGATGGATACAACCAGCTACTTCACGTGCACGAGCACGCACAAACGGTTACAAACGGTCAACGCACCATCTTTACACGCCGCCACAAGCTACGCTACATCTATCTCTGGATACACCGCCGGGTGCCATAAGTCACCTTCTGTAGCTCACCGTACCTCATTTACACACCGCTACAACCAGCTAATATGGGCAGACCTGGTGCAGCAGGGACAGCACATAGGCGTGCCACAATTGTGGATTACGAGACGTCCGTACGCTGATAGGACAAAGCAAGAAACCCATGATTGGCCAGGCATCGCAGGAGGCTGTTTAATACATGCTGCTCGAGCAATTGTGTAGTGTGACTGGTCATCTCCTTAAATATGCCGCCCTATGCAGCGACTACCAATCGTAACGCAGGAGCTTCCACCAATGATCGCTGAATGGGGGCGGTATCCCGGAGCCTGTGTCACGCCCCAGCTACATACCAGGTACATTGCCTGGTGTCGACACATCCCTTTTGTTGCTTCTTTACAAGCCGATACAGCTCGCTACAATCGCCTGTGTAGCCACCTGTTTCCGGGCAGTGCTCGGAAACAGATGTATCTGTTGCCGGTTGCCTCCTATCGTCTTTACACGCCGCTACTACGAGGTATTTTGACGCTACAAGCTACATTTGTAGCCTGTAGCTGGTTGTATCCACCCGCCAGTAGCGGCGTGTAAAGGGCCCCTAAGGGCCGCGTTACACACACCAACTTCTGTGACCAACTTCTGAACAGATCTCTGGTTGCAGTGAAATCATGGACACATTGCTCCATTTTGTGGCTGTGTACAAAATGGAGCAATGTGTCCATGATTTCACTGCAACCAGAGATCTGTTCAAAAGTTGGTCACAGAAGTTGGTGTGTGTAAAGCGGCCCTAAAATGTGCTACTTCCGGCTACTAAGAATTCAGCAGTGCATTTAATCCACTGGTGCTTCTGTCCACATTCTAAAGAGGCATTTTGCCCAGCTTACAGCATCAGTACTCCAAAACTTGTTATTGTCTGCTACTAACCTCACAGCAGTGCATTTAATCCTCTGGTGCTTCTGTCCACATTCTAAAAAGGCATTTTGCCCAACTTAAAGCAGCAGTACTCCGAAACTTGCTACTGCCTGCTACTAACCTGGCAGCAGTGCATTTAATCCGCTAGTGCTTCTGTCCACACTTTAAAAAAACAGTTTGCTCAACGCAAAACAGCAATACTCCAAAATTTTCTACTGCCTTCTACTGACCTCGCAGTAGGCCATTTAACTCACTATTTTGGCTGGGACATCTATGTTGGCTTTTGCCATCCACACCTAAATCTGTAAACAAACCCAAAATGCCCGAAGAGCCTGTTGGTAATGGACAGAGACATGGCCGTGCAAGTGGAAGTGTCAGTGGTGTCCAAGAAGGCACTGAGTCTGTGTCAGCTTAGATGAAGAAGCATGCATTCACTCTGTTCCTGGAAAAATTTCCCGGA
Source organism: Allobates femoralis (assembly GCA_033576535.1). Classification (NCBI taxonomy): domain Eukaryota; kingdom Metazoa; phylum Chordata; class Amphibia; order Anura; family Aromobatidae; genus Allobates; species Allobates femoralis. The sequence continues at coordinate 566,086,980 of JARQOC010000002.1, read as the reverse complement.
ACGGAACGTAAACATGCGCTGAAGCCAGAAGACCAAGAGCAGATTCTGTCTTGCATAGCAGACACGGCCTCTATGCAATTGTCAAGCAGCAGCAAATCTTCCACGACCACACAGTCTAATGTTGATACACAGAAGGCTGGCTCATCCAATACTGAAGCTGGCCCTTCTTCCTCCCATCATTATAAGTCACAGAAGACATAAAACCCCAAGCTTGGCCACTCAGAGGATCTATTTGGTTCATATAATTTGATTGGCTCTGGTCTATCACCGTGCAGCATCGAAGAGGGATGTGAGGAGGTTTTGTGCGTTGATGCTCCAGTATTTGAGGACCTACGGCCAGAAGAAAGCCACTTGGAAGAACGTCATTTACTGTCTCCAGAGGTGGAGGCTGATGATGATGAGAAACAGTTGCCATTAGGTCAGCCTACAATGTCAACTGGGAAGGAGGACAAGTTGGAAGACGAGGTGGTCTATGATGAGTCCACTGATCTGACCTGGCATGCATATCCATGACATCAACACAGAGGAAGAAGGATATGTAGCACCCACACTGGCTCCAAGGGGTTGCCATGGTTTGCCCAGAGTGACAACTGGGTCAACTTTTCCCAAGACCACCCCCACTGTTGGCCAAGTCAGGGCAAGAGTACATTCAGCTTCTGTGAGGAATTTGTTTTCTGAAAGTCGTTCAGGAAAAAACATTGTAGTCTGTAGCATCTGCCATACCAAGTTGAGCAGAAGCCAGGCAAAGGCAACCTCAGCACCACCTGTATGTGAACCACCTGCAAGCCAAGCACCCCAGTAGGTGGATGGAACACCAGGGTACCAAATCTGCATTTGGGGGTCAAACCACTGCCATGTCGCCTGGGCTACATACCTCCTGCCCACAAGCTGTGGTTGTTCACTCACAACAAACTTCAAGACCTTGATAACACCTCAGAAAGACAGCATAAATACATAGCCACACACTCACAGGCACAAATACTAAACTCCCCCATTGCCAAATTGCTATCTTTGGAGATGATGCCGCTTAGGCTTGTGGGAACACAGTCTTTCCATGATCTCTTGGCTGCAGTTGCCCCATGATACAGTGTTCCCAGCCACCATTATTTTTCCCGGTGTGTCATTCCTGCGTTACACAAGCACGTGTTAAACAATCTGAACTGTGCTCTCACTGTAACTGGGAAGGTCCACCTAACAACAGAGAGGAGGTATGTTGGGTTCACTGTTTTATAGGGTGCACAGAGAAAAAAATGAGTATACTATGAGATAGCTCTGGCACACCAATGAAGTAGGAACAAGATGCTTTGAAAAAAAAGTTCATTTATTGGCAACTCCGGCACAGGAATCGATACATAAACCAACGTTTCAGCCTTACAAAACGGCTTTTTTCAAGGTTTATCTAGAACAGGATTTACAATAAATAATAAGCAGAGTCAGTGCCAATGTACCAATATTATCAACATTAGAAAGTGATACAAAGGAAAAAAGAACATAGATTGGTATACAACATTCTAAATGTGGTCTAGTGACTCATCACATTACATCATGGATGAAACAAAATTGTAAAATGAAAGTAAAAAACAGCTGAATTATATGTATAGGTAATACATCAACAAATTTCATAAATAGTTGCACGTATATGATTACCTATGTATCGAGGGTCCGTGCCACTGCTGTTGGGAATATCTGCTCGTCATCCAATGCTCGCTGTGTCGGCATGTGCTTATACATATAACGAAACAAGAATATGTACTGTAGCTCAGAAAACATTCTTGGCATGGTCAAGTGTAATGATGTAAAGAGAAAATGTCAACTTGAAGTCTCATGAAGGTAAAATGCAGTTTTCAAGAAGGACCAAGAGAAAAGAAAATATAGGTAAAGGGCTAGAGAGCAAGTAATAAAGGGACCAGTAGCTCCTGAGACATAGAGCTAATGAGTACTCAAATATGAGTCCAAGTGTGAGAAGTAGACAACGAGATGGCTTAGGATAAAAAATATCATGTCACATACCTCAAGTACCACTATGCAACTTCTGTAAATTAATGTATAGGAGTGATGTCCAGTAAGGGGTATACCGCTGCTCTGTTCAGGAGAAATAACCTGATGAGTAGTGTACTATGGTACACAAAACTACTCTATTGTAATGTATGTGATTACCTATAAGTGGTTGGAGAGCGATCCCCCTGGTATTAATGAACTTCAATTGATAGAAAATGATAGTATCTGTGTTCAGAAGTCGTTCTGTGTGGTGATATGAACACCATTGGCAGGGAGCGTTTAGTGCTGTTGTATAAAGGTATTAGGTTAAGGTGATTAATGCCAAAATCCCTTTTGTCACTATCCATGTATAATATGTGTCAAATGGGACACCCTTGTATTACATGCACTTAACGATGGAAGTATCTTGAAGATAGGAAAGGGGCAAAATCCTAAAAAGTGTAGAATAAACATATGACTTTTAATGTGCAAATGAGAGAAGTTACAGTTGTAGAGGACTAGTGTCACTGTACCTAAGAGTGTTTCTGGCGTGCTTCCCGCTGTGTGTGCCTCCAGCTGCTGTCCGCTGCTATTTAAAGTGAGGGTGCAGCATTGCAGTGACGCATTTCCGGTTTGATGGTGATGACGTGTTTCTGGTTCTGCTCCGTGGAATGCACGGAAGTGAAAATAAGTGAACCGCATACGAAATGCGCATGTGCGAGCATGTTCGGAGTGGTATTAGGTGCAGATTCAATGTATATAGCAAAAAATTGTCAAGAGGATAAAACTTAACATTTATTCATATCTTTAAAAGACTAGATGTCTATCTAAAACCACACACGTAGTAACCACACCGTGCATATGTGTCACACCAGTGAAATAAAAGATCCTCTATTTTTCTCTAGAGGTTCAAATTTGGCTGAGAGTATGACCAGCGAGATTAATCTCTCTCCTTCAGTGGCCACAAAACAACCTATATATAGCCAGATTCTAGTATTATCAAGATCACAATACTTATCCTTGGCATCAAATCTAGTATATACATGTATATCAAGAATAATAAACCCACTCTCCCCTTAAAATGGAAAGTTGTTACCGGATTCTTCCTGGAGTTACAGAAATTTCTGAGTCCCTGGTGAACCGAATGTCCTTTAGCTAGAGACGTTCCGGTTTTGGGCTCATATTCACATGTTCATATTACCACCATAGTAGACTCCCAACACATTTCGGTTATCATTCCTCATCAGGGGATTTACGGTTTAGTTGTTAGAGGGGTCCTGTTCAGAAGTTTCCTCTATGATCACATTTTGATGTCTCTAGGGATAAGACATAATTATTTATTATGCTGGTTCCCACATGGTGCACAGCACTGGTATTCCTCTTGTATAGTGGTTGCCCAACAGGGACATATTGCCCCAGGGTCACTTACCCAGCGCTGTCCAGTTCAGCAAGTATCTGCCAGAGCACACCGCCGTGGTGTTCTGCCGCGCTTTATGGACACAAACTATCAGTCACATGGTGTGCTGCGCCCCTGGAAGTGATGCACATGCTTGTACAGCATTGCGCAATGGCACTTATGGTCGGGCGAGCTCTGTGGAATGCAAGCATGCGTTCCACGCTCATTCCCTACTTCCTCTTTACAGGCAGGAGTGGTCTGGGGCCTTTGACCACTCCCCAGAGGGCGTAGAGCTACATAGGAAGCGGTTTATGTCACAAACTCTGCTTCCCACATATGTAGAAAGCCTTGCATCCTAGCAAGCGCTTTCTTCTTGATCCAAGATAGATGGATTACAGAATCCTGTCACTTATGTTTTTACTCTATACACAATGGAGCAATTTTAGTTATTATAGTTTCTCTAAAGGGTTATCTTTCGTGGAGCCTGCATAGATTTCATTAGTATACAATCAAAACCTCATCCAGCGGGGCAGACATTTATTCTCAGGTTAATTCAGATATATTGGCATTCTCTTAGTTAGATGAGTAATGGGACTTAGTTGGATTTATGTTAAGGATAGATTAGTTTGGACTTTTTTGGTTTATTTAAACCTTTTAAGATTGTATCATTCATTCCAAATTACAGGAAAATCAGGATAGTAAGAAAAGGAAAATATAGTAGTTTGTGACCCCAGCACCATCCCTAACTGTCATTTACACTGTCCTTGCCTATCTGCAGAGGTCGGCACCCTAAAATTTTCGCATATGGTGCCCCCGCTCCTCGTCGACTCTCCCTCCTATTTTGGCTATATATAGGTTGATTTGTGGCCACTGAAGGAGAGAGATTAATCTCGCTGGTCATACTCTCAGCCATATCTGAACCTCTAAAGAAAAATAGAGGATATTTTATATCACTGGTGTGACACATATGCACAGTGTGGTTACTACTTGTGTGGTTTTAGATAGACATCTAGTCTTTTAAAGATATGAATAAATGTTAAGTTTTATCCTCTTGACAATTTTCTGCTATATACATTGAAATTGCCAGAACCCTCACTGGGACAATAAAATATCCACGAGGAATTAAGGCCCATATCCTGCTATAATTGTGTTTTAAGTGCACAACCGCTGTTAGTAATACTACCTCTACTCTGAGTGCAGGAGGGAAGTGAAATCTCAGGATGCAGTGGTACAGTTAGAATTGTCAAGGTCTCTGTGAAGTAAGGAAGAATACTCGTAGGTGTTAGAGGAGGCATTATATATAACATATATGCAATCACAAAACTGTGCTACCAACAGGTCATGAAACATGTCTCATGTACTTAGGATCCACATATAAGTAGTTTGCTGTGGTAACACGAAAATTTCCAAAGAAGGGAAAAAATAATAAAGATAGATTATCAAAAACTGTTCACCCAGTACCCAGTGGCGTAACTTCAGGCCCTGGGGCCCCGATGCAAAAGCTCCTTCAGGGCCCCCAATTATTGCAAATCTTTAAAAGTATTAGTCTTATTCTGTGGGCCAAAGGGACTTTTGGGGCTGGCCCTAGGCTTCAGGGCGATCGCAACCCCTGCACCTATTGTAGTTACGCCACTGGTTGCACCCTTAAAATGAGTTTGTTTAGCATGGTTACCCCTCGGTATATCATTCTTAAGATCAAATTATCTCCTTATTAACCAGTTTGTCCATTATAGAGGGGTTAGAGCCTATACTCATATTCCCTGTTTAATCCAAAGGGTTCCAAGGTTTGGAGCTGGTGAATCCAGTAGGATTCTCGTTTCTTGAGTTGTTTAACCCTATCTACCCACATCTGCTAGTTGAAACCTGTTCTATAACTTGAAAACATAATTGTGAGATAAAATGCTTACAGGTAGAAAAATGATAGGGTTTGGGTAAAAGGTTCTGGCCGCACCTGATTGTGGACTTGTGTTTGCTGATGCGGTCTCGGATATGCTGCGTTGTTTCGCCGACATATCCGAGATCGCATGGACACGTCAGAAAATATACTATGAAGGAGGAATCGCAGGTGTAGAATCCTTTGATCTTGTATGTCTTTCCTGAGCATGAATGGGTAAATGTGTTCTCTTTCCTGACGTGGGAGCATTGCATACAGCCCAAACATGAGTATGTGCCCTCTCGTTGAATCGACAAAAATGTCTGTCTGGGTATTTTCAGATTAGAGCCTACGTCGGCTTTGACAAGTTGGTCTCATAGATACAGTGGTCTTTTAAGACAGAAAAGGGGTTTGTTTTGGAACTCTATTACCTCCGGGTATTAGTTACTTAAAACTGGACAGTGTTTGTTGATAATATTACGGACGAACGTATGGTACGGGTGAAATGTTGTTACACAAGTTACCTGGGATGGGCGTATTGGTTTTGTGCGTGAAACCTCACGTGGTACTGTCAAATTTGCAGAATACCCGTGTCTCTGGAATTTAAGACTCTTGTCTTTGTGTCTTTGGATTCTTGTCGTAGGATTGGATATTATCCTTGTGATTCTGGTCAGTTGTGAATGTGGTAGTGATATTTTAATGTGGTTAGGGTGACAGCTCTTGTAATGGAGAAGATTGTTAGTGTCTGTTGGTTTGATATATAAGTCTGTAGATAACACACCCTCTAATTCCTTTTGGACCAGAATGTCCAAAAAGTTAATTTTGGTTTGATCCCAATGGATTCTGAAGGATAAATATGGGTCAAATGAATTGATACTGTCATAAAAGGCTGACAGTTTAGTTTCCGTACCAAGTCAAATGAGGAATACATCATCGATGTAGCGTCTCCAAATAAGACAATGTTTCTGCATCAATGTATGATGAGTGATGTAATCTTCCTCAAATTTGTCCATAAAGATGTTCGCATAGGGGGGCGCCACATTGGACCCCATTGCTGTCCCACTACTTTGAACAAAGAACTGGTCCTGGAATAGAAAATGGTTATGTTCAAGAACCAATGTCAATAGATCATGGATCATTGAGATCTTGTGCTCATGGAAGGACCTCATCCCCGGCCCTATTGTACCCGTATGACTACTTGTGATCTGTCATCGTTTGTCGTCGTCTGTGGTCGTCTTCGACCACTTGTCTTTGTCTACACTCTAAATTGTAAAGCGCCATGTATCCTAATAGCGCTATATAAATACCTATTATTAATAATAATAATGGAAGTCTGAATACCTTTGGAGGAACCATGTGACAGCTTGTAGTCCCTTAGTGTGATTAATACTAGTATACAGTGAATTAACATCCAGAGTGACCAGTATTGAATTTAGAGGGACTTCACGAATTGTCTTAAGTATTGAGAAGTGTCTTTCAGATAAGATGGGATCAGAGGGACTAGTGGTGTTAACAATCTATCTAATACATTTGCAAGTGGTGGCAATATGGAGTCGGTCGAGGCCACTATAGGACGGCCAGGAGGTCGGGTCAGATTCTTGTGTATCTTTGGTAATATGTAAAAAAACAGTGTAATTGGGTGATGGTTAATAAGGTATTCTGCCATTTTTCCATCTATTGTACCTTTAGAAAAATAATATTGAATCACATTGACTATGAGTGACCTAATCTTGGGAGTTGGGTGATGATCAACTGGAGAGTATGTCTCTCAATCAGCAAGTTGTCGCTCAATTTTAGCAACATAGTATTTGTCGTCCATAACCACGATTGAACCATCTTTATCGGCCGGTTTAATTATTATGCTTTTATTGTTTTTAAGATCCCGAGGAGACAAATTGTGATGGAGACGAAATTCACCCCTTTTGATCTTGTCATTCATGTTGTGAATTTCGTTTTTGACTAAATCAATGTATGTCTTAACAGGATGATAACATCTGGGTGGCATAAATGTGCTTTCTGTCCTGAGACCAAGTCACTCAATTTGGTGCAGTTAGTTAATCTGTTATCTTGAGTGTTTATGCTAAAAGCATGTTGTTTCTACTTTATTGGTGTGCCAGAGCTATCTAATAGTACACCTAACAACAGACACCTGGACATGTTTTGTGGACAGGGACAATACATTTCTGTCACGGCACACTGGGTGAACCTGGTGGAGGGTGGTACAAAGGCGCAAAGAGGAACATCATGCATCCTACCCATGCCAAGAATAGCGGGAGCGGGGCCAACCTTTGTCAGGGTTTCTTCATATTTCAGTTCCTCTCTCCCCTCCTCCTGCTTCTCATCCTCCACATCAATGCCAAGCTGGGTCCTGTGAAGCAGCGCATCGGCAAAGCGGCAACACGCTCTGCTGAAGCTGATCTGTTTAGGTCAGAAACCACACACTGCAGCAGAGCTGTGGCAAGCTTGAAAGCAGCAGACCAATCAGTGGCTCTCCCTGCTACACCTCCAACCCGGTCTGGTCATCTGCAATAATGGGTGTAACATGGTGGCTTCTTGAAAGGTTACCAAGCTGGTACACGTGCCATGCATGGCTCACGTGCTAAACCAAGTTGTTCAGAAATTTCTAAAAACTAACCTTGACTTGACGTACCTCCTTGACAAGGTCCGCCATGATCTTACAGTGCTGCAAAAGCGCTTGGAATTTGCCAAATCACCGACTCATTTGCAACCTGCCCACACGGTGGAACTCTACCTATCATATGTTGGTGAGGCTTAGTAAGCAGCAGAGAGCAGTAGCTGACTACCATCTTCAAAATGCCTGTCAGATTGAGACTCAGCCATCACACATAACAACTGTTGAGAGGCTGTGAGGTTCTTGAGAACTTTGAGTACTGCACCAACCTTGTGAGCGGTGTTCAGGCTATTATCAGTGTAACCATCCCGCTGCTGTGTCTCCTGAAACAATCATTGCATAATCTCAAAACGGAAGCTTTGAGTGGCCAGCATGATGGTATGGAGACAGATTTCAGAATGGGTGATACTACCCAGCCCAGTCAATATTCTGAGGCAACATTGGGGGATGTGGAGGAAGATGAGGATGATGAGACGGAAGAGGACCTGTTTTACTGTGCTACAGTGGGGACTCCTAATGACTCAGAGAGAACACCACTCCAAGCTTCATGTCTGTCCAGGCTTGATGGGTTGGAGAGGAGGAGGTGGAGGAGGAGAGTCAGCGTGAGGAGAGGATGAGTACTGGTCCTACTGTTGGGGAACCCAAAGATTTTCCTTTTGCCAGCTTGGCTCACATGGCACAGTTCATGTGTACTTGTCTGTGGCACGACCCTCGCATGATACACATTTTTTTTCAACAACCTATATTGGTTGGCAACCTTTCTCGATCCAAGGTACAAGGAGAAATTTAAATTTCCTTCTCTCCTTTTGGAGTCACCCAACAGTTTTAAAAGTGAATCCTTCAAAGGAGTAATTGTAGATCAGTTGCTGAAAACCTCACCCTCAGACAATGCTGGTGGCAGAGGTACTTTTCAACACCAAGGTATAATAGGGAGAGACATGAACACCAGAAATTGAGCAATTTTCAATAAACCAGCACAACAGGAAGAGCTATCTCTGCCTGTAACAATGCCAAGGAGAAAGAAGTTGCAGAACATGGTCAAGGAGTACTTAAGTACCATACGTGCATCATTTCTGATGCTTCAGTTCCCTTTAATTATTGGGTGTGCAAGCTGAACACTTTGCCCGACCTCTCCTTATACGCTTTCGCATCAAAATTAGTTGAACAGCACGTCCATTCCAAACTGTCTTCCCATCTCTCCAACTTCTCCCTCTTTAACCGTCTACAATCCGGTTTCCGACCTCATCACTCCACCAAAACAGCCCTAACCAAAGTCACCAACGACATATTGACCCTAAAGAGCAAGCAATGCTACTCCCTCCTCCTCTTCTACCTATCTGCCGCCTTTGACACAGTTGACCACTCCCTCCTACTTCAGATCCTGGAATCTCTTGGCATCACTGACCTAGCCCTCTTCTGGATATCCTCATACCTAACAAACCGAACTCAGCATCAGCCACTCCCACATCTCCTCCTCGTCCTACCCACTATCTGTCGGCGTCCCCCAATGCTCGGTTCTGGGGCCACTACTCTTCTCCATCTACACCCTCGGCTTAGGTCAACTCATTGAGTCCCATGGCCTCCAGTACCATTTCTATGCCGACAACACCCTGATCTACCTATCTGAGCCAAACATCACCTCCCTACTATCCAAAATTCCACAATGCTTCTACGTCATCTCATCCTTGTTCTCTGCTTGCTTCCTTAAACTGAACATGGACAAAACTGAGTTCATTGTCTTCCCCCCAAGTTGCTCTCCCACTTTACCAGACTCTCCCCAGTCTCCCACGCCAAGTGCCTTGGGGTTACTCTCGACTGTTCCCTCTCCTTCAGGCCTTATATCCAAGCCCTCGCCACCTCCTGCTGATTTCAGCTCAAAAACATTTCCCGTGTCCGCTCTTTCCTTGATCACGACACTACCAAAACTCTTGTGCATGCTCTCATCATTTCCCGCCTTGACTACTGAACCTGCTCACCGGCCTCCACCGCTACCTCCCTTGCACCTCTCCAATCTATCCTAAATTCTCCTGCTTGACTAATCCATCTGTCTCCCTGCTACTCCCCTGTCTCCCCCCTCTGCCAAGCCCTTCACTGGCTCCCCACCTCTCAGAGATCCCGATTTAAGATCCTAACTATGACATACAAAGCCATCCATCACCTGTCCCCCCATACATCTCCGACATGGTCTCCCAATACCTGCCCGCAGGCAACCTATGATCCTCCCAAGAGCTCCTTCTCTACTCCCCCCTTATCTCATCTTCTCACAACCACATACAAGACTTCTCCTGTGCTTCCACCATACTCTGTGAAAGAAAGAATGCGCATATAGGGTCTTATCTCAATTAAAAACTTTCACTTGTCGATGTGGAATTGCTCACCTTAGTCAGTTGTGAAACCCACAACTGGTAGAATAGCGTACAAGCAGCTGCTGCAGGGACCGCACTCTCAACGGTGACCGTGGTCGTAATGCAGAATCTTGGACAAAGTGCTTCAGTGTCCGTGCTGCTGCTCCAAAGCCAAAGAAACACAGACACGGGAATGTCTGGTACAGCTACAGCCTTTATTTTCCTCCTACGCGTTTCGGAGCCTCCTCCCGAGCTCCTTCCTCAGGGAAATGTTGATGTTCCCAGAAGAAGGAGCTCGGGAGGAGGCTCCGAAACGCGTAGGAGGAAAATAAAGGCTGTAGCTGTACCAGACATTCCCGTGTCTGTGTTTCTTTGGCTTTGGAGCAGCAGCGCGGACACTGAAGCACTTTGTCCAAGATTCTGCATTTCCACCATACTCTGGAACTCTCTCCCCCAACATATCAACATATCAGACACTCGCCTACCCTTGGTAGTTTCAAAGGAAACCTAAAGACTAGAGATGAGCCACCACCCCGGTGGTCGTCGAACACCATTGAAAATTAATGTAATAAGTGTTTTAACATTAGTACCGAGCAGGTGGAGCACCTACAGGGAGGGGGGGACACAGCACCGGGAGTGGGGAGCGAAAAACACAGGCAGGAAGCCGGCGGTGAGAAGAAGACTTCACCGCCGGCTTTCCTGGTCTGTGCCGCGCTCCCCACTCCCTGATGCCCCCTCCCTGATCCTTGGAATGGGGAGTGAAGGAGCAGGGCGGGGAAGTCGGCGGCAGTAAAAAGACTGCCCTGCTGGCTTTTCTTCTGTGTTCTGCGCTCCCCGCTCCCTGATGCGGGGAGGGGGCATCATGGAGCTGGAGGGCAGAACACAGCAGGAAAGCCGGCAGTGTCTTCACCACTGGCTTTCCTGCCTGATATTTCAAATGATCAGCTGATGCAGATCAGCTGTTCATTTGAAGAAGCCGCGGTGCTGTCTAGGAAAGTTCATGTGAGTTCATGCAGCATGAACTCACATGAACTTTCCCACGGCTGCACAGTCAGCTACATCTCTGGTAGAGGTTCTGTGGTGCCCCTGCGACCAGGGTGGCCACAGGTAAGAACTGAAGCCAGGGAGGTGGAGACAGTTTTCTACAAACACCTTTACAAACACACCCACAGACACAAGACCCAACCCGGAGCCCGGGACTCTAGGCGGGCAAGGGATGATAGGGTTTAGAGGGATGAGGGTGGGATGTAGTCAAGGTGACAGCACTGGGATAAAAGGAAGAAACCAGGAAGTAGAAAGTAGTAGGCCAGAGGGTGCCGAGCAGTAAAGACGAGGACTCGGCCAGTACAGCTGGGACAGAGAGGAAAACGGCAGCGTGGCCAAAGGAAGACTTTGAGGAGGAGAATCCATTTTAGTGCAGAAGTCTCATAGGTAGGAAAGAGCCTAGTGGTTCCTTAGTGCAGCACAGACACTGGAGGCTAGGAGAATACCAGAGTGCTGGCTGTGAGGTGAGTGGAGTCCCAAGCCCAGATCACAGACATCCCAGCAGGGAGATGCAGATTCCATGTCTGATTTCCTAACACAGTGCTATGAGACACAGCAGCGTACCAGGGCTCAAAAACACTAAACCCGGTGATAGGGTCACAGTGAAAGAACTAGAGAAAGAGGGGCCTGAAAGGAGTCAGAAAGAGGGGATATGACTGGAAGGAATGCTTGACTGCAGGAGTATCGGCAAAGAGTAAACTGTGTGTGAACTGTGAACTGTACTGAGAAAGTTGTGAAGAATTTAAGTAAAACCCGGTGAACCCTGCCAGAGTCTCCAGTGTTTGCTTCCTTGCATGTTAAACTGTGTTATACCCTGTCAGGAGTAGCCTGACCCTTGGCGGGCTCATCCATCCAGCTGCAGCACCATCCATCCTCCTGGCAGAAGCAAACAGCAGTGGTGGTCCCCATTGACCACAACCTGTGGGTGGCGTCACGACTATCCCTGTAAATAACCCTTTACTTGTGATCTCGGGACACGGTCCGGACCAAGACCGCTGTGATAACCCCCCGTGATACCCCGGTCTGGCACCGAGTACCCCGTCCCAGTGGGCTCAACAGTTCTCTACCAGAGATGTAGCTGAGCTAAAGAAGAATACCTGATTGGACTATGTCGGACGGAAGAGGGTTTTTTAATAAAGATAGAGTTTAAGTGTATTTTTTGTTTTATTTCTAATAAAATATTTTTTGTGTGTTGTGTTTTTTTTTTACAAAATTCACTAGAAATTCATAGCGGTCATGTCTAATATTGGCGTGACTCCATGAGTTTCGGGCTCAGGGTCAGTTGATAACACAAAGCTGGCCCTAACCCCTTTATTACCCAGTGAGCCACCGCACCAGGGCACTGGATGAGTTGGATACAGCACCAGAGGATTGCATTTAAATGAACGCACCATCTTCAGGGGTGGCTGCAGGCTGCAATTCACAGCGGGGGGGGGGTAGAAAGCTTGGGCCTCCCTGCACTGCGGATTCCAGCCCCCAGCAGCCTAGTTGTACCTGGCTGGACATAAGAAATAGTGCAAGTCCCCACGCATTTTTTTTTTAATTATTTCATGAAATTCATGAAATAACAAAAAATAAGGGCCTCCTTCTATTTCTGTTTCCAGGCAGATAAATAGACACCTGGGGGTTGGAGGCAGCCCGTTCCTGCCTGCTGTACCTGGCTGGACACAAAAAGACGGTGAAGCCCACGTCAAATGTTTTTGGAAAAATTCATTAAAAAAATACATTTAGGGACTGCATCTTTATTAACCCCTCGAGGCTGAAGCGCTGCAGCATTGTAAGGGGAGTTAACTCAGGTCACGGAGGATAGCTCAGGTCAGGTGACCTGAGTTAACCCCCCCTTACAATGCCGCTGTGCTACGGTCTTGAGGGGTTAATTAAGATGCAGTACCTAAATGTAATTTTTTATTTTTTTATGAATTTGTCCCAAAAATTGTGACGTGGGCTTCGCCGTATTCTTGTGTTCAGCCGGGTACAGCTGGCAGGTCCGTCTGCCCCAAACCCCCAGGTGCCTATTTGTACCTGCCTGGAAACAGAAATAGAAGTAAGCCCTTTTTTTTTAATTATTTCATGAATTTCATGAAATAATTAAAAAAAAATGTGTGGGGCTTCATGATATTTCTATGTCCAGCCAGGTACAGCTAGGCAGCTGGGAGCTGGAATACGCAGCACAGGGAGGCCCAAGCTTTCTGCGCCCCCCCCCTGCAAATTGCAGCCCGCAGCCACCCCAGAAGATGGCGCGTTCATTGAAGCGCCATCCACTGGCGCTGTATCCAGCTCATCTAGGGCCCTGGTGTGGTGGCTCACTGGGTAATAAAGGGGTTAGGGCCAGCTTTGTGTTATCAGCTGGCCCTAAGCCCGAAATTCATGGGGTCACGCCAATATTAGACATGACCGCCATGAATTACTAGTGAATTTTAAAAAAAAACACAACACACAGAAAAAATATTTTATTAGAAATAAAACAAAAAATACACTTAGACTCCATCATTATTACAAAATCCTCTTCCGTCCGACGTAGTCCAATCAGGTATTCTTCTTTAACACAGCTACATCTCTGGTAGAGAACCTCTACCAGAGATGTAGCTGAGCTGTGCAGCCCTGGGAAAGTTCATGTGAGTTCATGCTGCATGAACTCACATAAACTTTCCTAGACAGCACCGCGGCTTCTTCAAATGAACAGCTGATCTGCATCAGCTGATCATTTGAAATAACAGGCGGGAAAGCTAGCGGTGAAGACATAACATAACATAAACTCGAACTGCCGAATTTGAAGCTAATTGTTCGCATTCGTCAAATGACTCGAACACCGCCCAAAACAGCTCGAATTTGAGATTGGCGAACATTTTGAATCGAACATCGCTCATCTCTACTGAAGACTTTCCTCTTCCAATAAGCCTACAAACTACGATGAGACCCAGTCGCCACACTGTCACACGATTGGCGCTTCCCCCACCTACTGTTTTCTCTCCCGTCCCTCGTAGACTGTGAGCCCTCATGAACAGGGTCCTCTCCACTCCTGTATCTGTAAAACCTAATTGTCCATGTATACTGTATTTGTCTTTGTTCTCCCCTCTTCATATGTAAAGCGCCATGGAATCTAATGGCGCTATATAGATACTGTAAATAATAATAATAATAATAATATATACAAAACCTTGATATCCAACTCTGATTTCTGTATCTCTGTACCTTCCAATCACTATTTACTGTTTGATACTCTTATATGATGTAAAAATATTTGCTCATACGATTAATCTATATAGCCCGTCTTCTGCCCCTTTTAACTGCCTGGTATAACTGCATAGCACTTTTAAAATGAGTGCTTTTGAATTCTGTACAACTAACCCCCTGCATCAAATGATCCCCAGGCTGAGCCTAAATATATAGAGAAGTTTGTGCTTAGATCAGTGTTAATTTAACTCGATAATATTGTACTCTGTCCCTTAGCTACGTATGAGGGAACAATATTAAACCACCTTAATGATAGCAAATCTTACAAATAGTTGACTTAAAATTAGTGATGAAAGAATATGTTCATCACTATTCGTTCAAACATTAATAGTGACCTTTCAGGCTACTTAGTACTTTTCGATGGCTGGCTGCCCAGCGTCATAGGGGCTATATAAGCCCTGCCACCACCACCTTGCATACATTGCATCCAGAAACAGCATAGTGTGAGCATAGGGACAGAGTGAGTAGCATCTGGGGGAGTGTGTCTGCAACATAAATACAACAGCAGCAGCTCTTTTAAGGCCTATATCAAGGCAACAATAGATTTCTGCTAGCTGAGTACAAATGTAAGAAACATTTTTGAAGAAGGAGAGGGAAAGCAGAGTAGCAATCCAGTACCTTCAGATTAAAGCAATTGCTCTCTTTAGAGCTTAATCTTCCCCACATATTAGTGAAGCAGTCTCAAATAGTGTACTAGCAGTTTTTTCTGAACTGCTAAAACTGACTTCTGCCCCCTCTAATTTTGGGCTTACATTTTTCTTGCCATCGCAACTATAGTCCAAAACAAATACTGAGTACTACTCTGACATATTGCAGAAGTAATCTCGAATAGTGTGCTAGCAGTTTTCCGATCCTTCTAAAACGGCGATTTCTGCACTAGAGAGGAGCAAACACCTGAGTGTTCAGATTTGGTTTGGTTCGCCGAATAGTGTGGTGTTTGCAAAATTGTTCACCAGTTCACTGAACCCCTCAAACTCCATTGTAATGAATGGTAGGCAATATTAAAACACATGGAAATACCTTCAAAAGGTGTCCAAAAGCTGCCAAACACAGCTCAAATAACAGTCACATACAGAGATCGATCTTACCAGACTCCCGATGCTTGTTTCGGGACCGCTCACAGTCTCCCTCTCTCTCACTCACTTACTTCCGGACTGCAGCTCTCTCAAAAGAGTTTGATCAGCACATCTTGAAACCAAAGTCTGGTTTGAAATTTTTGCCTGAGAATTACTTTGCTGATGCAGTATAACTACCTTGTGTCTTGTTGCTAAACTCAGCTTTGTCAAAATGTATGGACATGTTACAAAAAATGCCTAAAACATCCGCAGCTTTGAAGTAGAGTTTAGCTGATCCTGTTTTAAGTCTCCTACTGTTACTTTTCAGTTAATGGCTGTGTTTACACTTATATGAAACTGAGGATCATTATTACCTGGTATAATAAGTTACTCAAACACCTGATTATAATCATACAAAATCCCTCACTATGTGCAAGTGTGCCTAAAAGAATTGATGCTGTTTTGAAGGCAAAAGTTGGTCACACCAAATATTAATTTGATTTTGCTTTTATACATTTACTTTGTATTTTGTCAGTTGATAAAAATTAACTTTTAGCATTTTTATTTTTGAAAGCATTCCCATTTTGCAACAATTTTCCTTGCTGACCTAAAACTTTTTTACAGTATTGTAAGATGGATGGGCCAGGTACAAATTAGCAGCTATCCCTTTGCTCAAACAATGACTCCCAGAATGATAATGAGAATCGGGAGGGGAGACTGTAACACAACTCTTTGTTGTTTTAGTAGATTTTTTTGGGACGAGAGATCTTCAGACCATACAAACCATTGACGGTATTATCAAACTAAATTCATTCAAGTATGGTATGTTACGTCTCACCTTGGCAATAATGGGATATTTGATTCTTCATCTACAAATTGATTGGTAGCAAGTAAAATACATTAAATGAATTTATTGCATCAGAGCACAAAGAGAGTCATTATTGTAACAGTGACACATTATTTCCATCTGGTAATGAGCACACAAGATGTTGTACAAGCTGTGAGATGAGCTCTGTTTTATTGTAATTAAAATTTAGAGTAACACTTAAGCTGTAAGGGAACTGAAGAATGTTATTATCATGAGATAATGATTTGTAGGGTTCTAAAGTATTTAGGGAAAAAAAAACATCTTGACTTCTTTATTGTTGGAGTTGAAGTGTATGATTACACAAGACATGCAGATGTGACCTACTCTGTGATGAATTGTTTTATTCTACTTTGACGTTATTTTGTAACATGTTCAATATTGATGTTCGGTACTTAGTATATGAAGAGAACGGTGGCAGTTAGAGCTTATCAAGAATAACTGGGTGATTAGGAAATCAACACACATCATTAGATAGATGAGGTTGATGATGACTCCATGAGAACAAAAGGTGATATACACTGGGTAATATAAAGGTCCATTTATATGGGCCGATAGGCGGCGGATTGAGCTCATGTATGATGATTAGATTGTTTATGCCAGTGTTAACATATTTTTTATTGCCAACATATCACCCGGTGTAAACAGAAAGTGTGATGCCAATAACATGATGTTGTATGGGGAAGGAGCATATGTATGAACAACCATTTTGTTAGTTATCAGGCCAGCAAACAACCACTCATCAGCCCATGTAATTGAATCCATTCTTTAAGAGACCAGATCTCCTAACATGTCTCTTTTTGTAAATACTTATTTTCCCATGAACTAACAAGTTTGAGTTATCTTTCTTATATTTCTGAGTTGAGCCATTCCTTCTGGTAGGCGTTCTAAATATTTATATATCAATTGACAACTGGGTGTTACTATTTTCTTATAAATGGATGCAAGAACACAAATATAAACTAGGCTCTCAATGGCCATATCCACTGTAGAATGAATGCTCTTGTAAACAATTATGTTTGCAGTAGGTGGCTCTAACTTCATACTATTCTATATATATATACAGTTAACCCAATTCATGACACCATTGACCATGAAAATCAAACAGCAATCTATTTGATCAAGAAAACGTTTAATATAATGTCATGCTTTGGCCAAATACTAAAGTGCATCTAGCATTCTTTCCATGGCTTTATTATGGACATAGTTTCTATTTACTGCTAAAAGGGTCGTAGGTCATTGTATGTTAGTGTCCTTGCATTTTTGTCAGTGTGGAAAAACCATTTACAATATTTCTTATACTTGTAAAAGACCTAGATACATTGATATTACTAGCATTTCCTATTATGTGTAAGGAGCATGCAATTCTACATCATGTCCTCTGTACTTGTCACTTTTCCTAGCTATGCACAGTGTATATTAAAAAGCTTTTTATGTGATGCATGCAATAAATAATCCAATAAAACAAAAGCAACTGTCAACACAAGATATTTTATGACCTTGTTTTTCAAACATTTTTCTTCCTATCAACATAGTAAAATTGCATTATTTAAATAGTAACCCTCTTTGCATTTATTACATTAAAATGAACATTACACAATAGTAAATTATAATACCAGATAACAGCGCAGCTTTCAAAGCTAAGAAATGGATAAATAGCATTTGTTTGTTCAATTCCAGACAGTCTTATGCACTAGACATTTTTCTGATTTTTTATACTGAAGTGGAGGCATTGCTGCTGGTTCAGCAGACAGATGTGCAATACAATGGCAATTTTTACATGAACATCTTATATCCAACAGATCAGCCGAGACCAGCTTTTAATAATAATCAATGGACTACATTTGCTGAGCCGGAAAAGCACTAATGTAATTATCAGAGATGAGCGGATCTGACGAAATTTGAATTCAGATTAAGGGAAGGCCGCGATCAAGAGACTTATTAGCAGCTGTGGTTTATTCGACCAGTTTCAAAGTCTACACCAGCTTCTTCATCAGGGAATGACCACTAAGATGTTTGTGGTCATTTCCTGATGAAGAAACCAGTGTAGGCTTTGAAACGCGTTCAATACATCACAGCTGCTAATTAGTCTCTTGATTGTCGACTTCTCTTCATCTGCATTAGAGCAGCGCAAAAAAGATCCATTTGTTACTCGTCATTCTCATCTCCTTTGCTCTTGGATCTGCTGCAGCCCTACATTACATGCATTTTATGATTTGTACCAGATGAGCACACCTAATACCTCTGATTCTTTGTTACCATCAGATCAGACCCTATGTGCTCTGTTTCATTCCTCAACATATCCTAGAAATTAGAATTAGGCAAATCATGAGAATTCATCAGGGAAATGAATGTTCCATATTATGTTCTAAGGTCTCTACAGACTCCAAATCATAATAAATGTAAGATATAAAAAAATATTAATACTCCAGAACAAGGACGAGCCTGTTGGCTATGGGGTGGAAGGACAGGTAAGTGGTAAGATGAGTATTCATTTTTTTTTCCAACACCTTTCCCTGGCCTATGGTTCAACATCATGGCAGCAAGCAGGCAGCTATTTTGTAGAATTAGTCCAGAACTAATTGCAAAAATTCCATTATCTATATGAATAAATTTGTGCAATTCTAGTACTTACTATTAGATATAATAAATATACTTAGATTTTAATTTGCAGAATACATTTATGCAATTCTAATACTAACTGTTATATGTAATAAATAAACTTAGATTACAAATTACAGAAATAACATTTTGATATAATTTCCAACCAAGAACTTTGAAAGTAAATGTACAACTCAAACAATTGTAAAGAATACAGAAATGTCATTAGAGGAAATAATTCTGAAAATATTTTACCAATTTTTATTTTAATGAATTAGAATTATTTTATAGACTGTGAGCCCTCGTGGACAGGGTCCCTGCACCTCCTGTACTTGTACGTCCTGATCGCCTAGATTTAGTGTACTTGTTCTTGTCTCCCTCATCCTCATGTAAAGCGCCATGGAACCTAATGGCGCTATATAAATAAATAATAATAATAATAATAATAATAATTTGGCTTCAATTTGCATTAGCTCCAGATAGTAAGGTTATATTCCCTTTCTATTTGGTGAGTTTTTGATGTTGCAGATTTCCAAGTGATTATTTTCATAGAATAAAAAAAGGGAAAAAAGCACAAAAATAGTGAAATAAATGTGGATTTTATTGACCAACGGCACAGCCACACATTGGGCATTAAAGTCCACATTTATTTAATTATTTTTGTGCTGTTTTTCATTTTTCATTCTATATACAGCATATATATAAAGCAGAAAAAAAACTGCATAGCACTCACAGACTAATGTGAACCGGTGCCAGCAGGGCTGCTGAATCAAATAACTAGAAAGAAATGCTCTGCAGCACTCGGTTACTACCAAAGATGTACATGTGCTAACAAGCTATATATATATGAGAAAAAAGTTAAAAACTTACGTTTTTTCAAAAAACTCAAAATCATATCTTTTTATTCTGAAGTTCTTGGTACATACATTGGCCAATGTCTGTTTGCTCGTCGACTGCGACAAAGTGACTTCAGGTCCGACGAGTCCTACTCTGATATCCCTATCCTCCTTGTCCACCCCCCACCTCTCAGTGGGCAGACCCCATCTCAACCTCAGATCACCTGCAGTCAACAAGGGTGCAATTGCAGCATGGAACCAGCAACTCCATAAAATACAAAGCAGAAAAAAAACTGCATAGCACTCACAGACTAATGTGAACTGGTGCCAGCAGGGCTGCTGAATCAAATAACTAGAAAGAAATGCTCTGCAGCACTCGGTTACTACCAAAGATGTACATGTGCTAACAAGCTATATATATATGAGAAAAAAGTTAAAAACTTACGTTTTTTCAAAAAACTCAAAATCATATCTTTTTATTCTGAAGTTCTTGGTACATACATTGGCCAATGTCTGTTTGCTCGTCGACTGCGACAAAGTGACTTCAGGTCCGACGAGTCCTACTCTGATATCCCTATCCTCCTTGTCCACCCCCCACCTCTCAGTGGGCAGACCCCATCTCAACCTTAGATCACCTGCAGTCAACAAGGGTGCAATTGCTGCACCGGTTCACATTAGTCTGTGAGTGCTATGCAGTTTTTTTTCTGCTTTGTATTTTATGGAGTTGCTGGCTCCATGCTGCAATTGCACCCTTGTTGACTGCAGGTGATCTAAGGTTGAGATGGTGTCTGCCCACTGAGAGGTGGGGGGTGGACAAGGAGGATAGGGATATCAGAGTAGGACTCGTCGGACCTGAAGTCACTTTGTCGCAGTCGACGAGCAAACAGACATTGGCCAATGTATGTACCAAGAACTTCAGAATAAAAAGATATGATTTTGAGTTTTTTGAAAAAACGTAAGTTTTTAACTTTTTTCTCATATATATATAGCTTGTTAGCACATGTACATCTTTGGTAGTAACCGAGTGCTGCAGAGCATTTCTTTCTAGTTATTTGATTCAGCAGCCCTGCTGGCACCGGTTCACATTAGTCTGTGAGTGCTATGCAGTTTTTTTTCTGCTTTGTATTTTATGGAGTTGCTGGCTCCATGCTGCAATTGCACCCTTGTTGACTGCAGGTGATCTAAGGCTGAGAGGGGTCTGCCCACTGAGAGGTGGGGGGTGGACAAGGAGGATAGGGATATCAGAGTAGGACTCGTCGGAACCTGAAGTCACTTTGTCGCAGTCGACGAGCAAACAGACATTGGCCAATGTATGTACCAAGAACTTCAGAATAAAAAGATATGATTTTGAGTTTTTTGAAAAAACGTAAGTTTTTAACTTTTTTCTCATATATATATAGCTTGTTAGCACATGTAAAAAAAAAAAAAAAAAAAAAAAAAAAAAAAAAAAAAAAAAAAAAAAAAAAAAAAAAAAAAAAAAAAAAAAAAAAAAAAAAAAAAAAAAAAAAAAAAAAAAAAAAAAAAAAAAAAAAAAAAAAAAAAAAAAAAAAAAAAAAAAAAAAAAAAAAAAAAAAAAAAAAAAAAAAAAAAGGTCCACGAGTCCTGCTAAGCATTTCTTTCTAGTATTTGATTCAGCATCCCTGCTGGCACCGGTTCACATTAGTCTGTGAGTGCTATGCAGTTTTTTTTCTGCTTTGTATTTTATGGAGTTGCTGGCTCCATGCTGCAATTGCACCCTTGTTGACTGCAGGTGATCTAAGGCTGAGATGGGTCTGCCCACTGAGAGGTGGGGGGTGGACAAGGAGGATAGGGATATCAGAGTAGGACTCGTCGGACCTGAAGTCACTTTGTCGCAGTCGACGAGCAAACAGACATTGGCCAATGTATGTACCAAGAACTTCAGAATAAAAAGATATGATTTGAGTTTTTTGAAAAAAACGTAAGTTTTTAACTTTTTCTTCATATATATATAGCTTGTTAGCACATGTACATCTTTGGTAGTAACGAGTGCTGCAAGATTTCTTTCTAGTTATTTGATCAGCAGTCCCTGCTGCACCGGTTCACATTAGTCTGTGAGTGCTATGCAGTTTTTTTTCTGCTTTGTATTTTATGGAGTTGCTGGCTCCATGCTGCAATTGCACCCTTGTTGACTGCAGGTGATCTAAGGTTGAGATGGGGTCTGCCCACTGAGAGGTGGGGGGTGGACAAGGAGGATAGGGATATCAGAGTAGGAACTCGTCGGACCTGAAGTCACTTTGTCGCAGTCGACGAGCAAACAGACATTGGCCAATGTATGTACCAAGAACTTCAGAATAAAAAGATATGATTTTGAGTTTTTTGAAAAAACGTAAGTTTTTAACTTTTTTCTCATATATATATAGCTTGTTAGCACATGTACATCTTTGGTAGTAACCGAGTGCTGCAGAGCATTTCTTTCTAGTTATTTGATTCAGCAGCCCTGCTGGCACCGGTTCACATTAGTCTGTGAGTGCTATGCAGTTTTTTTTTCTGCTTTGTATTTTATGGAGTTGCTGGCTCCATGCTGCAATTGCACCCTTGTTGACTGCAGGTGATCTAAGGTTGAGATGGGGTCTGCCCACTGAGAGGTGGGGGGTGGACAAGGAGGATAGGGATATCAGAGTAGGACTCGTCGGACCTGAAGTCACTTTGTCGCAGTCGACGAGCAAACAGACATTGGCCAATGTATGTACCAAGAACTTCAGAATAAAAAGATATGATTTTGAGTTTTTTGAAAAAACGTAAGTTTTTAACTTTTTTCTCATATATATATAGCTTGTTAGCACATGTACATCTTTGGTAGTAACCGAGTCCTGCAGAGCATTTCTTTCTAGTTATTTGATTCAGCATCCCTGCTGGCACCGGTTCACATTAGTCTGTGAGTGCTATGCAGTTTTTTTTCTGCTTTGTATTTTATGGAGTTGCTGGCTCCATGCTGCAATTGCACCCTTGTTGACTGCAGGTGATCTAAGGCTGAGATGGGGTCTGCCCACTGAGAGGTGGGGGTGGACAAGGAGGATAGGGATATCAGAGTAGGACTCGTCGGACCTGAAGTCACTTTGTCGCAGTCGACGAGCAAACAGACATTGGCCAATGTATGTACCAAGAACTTCAGAATAAAAAGATATGATTTTGAGTTTTTTGAAAAAACGTAAGTTTTTAACTTTTTTCTCATATATATATAGCTTGTTAGCACATGTACATCTTTGGTAGTAACCGAGTCCTGCAGAGCATTTCTTTCTAGTTATTTGATTCAGCATCCCTGCTGGCACCGGTTCACATTAGTCTGTGAGTGCTATGCAGTTTTTTTTCTGCTTTGTATTTTATGGAGTTGCTGGCTCCATGCTGCAATTGCACCCTTGTTGACTGCAGGTGATCTAAGGCTGAGATGGGGTCTGCCCACTGAGAGGTGGGGGGTGGACAAGGAGGATAGGGATATCAGAGTAGGACTCGTCGGACCTGAAGTCACTTTGTCGCAGTCGACGAGCAAACAGACATTGGCCAATGTATGTACCAAGAACTTCAGAATAAAAAGATATGATTTTGAGTTTTTTGAAAAAACGTAAGTTTTTAACTTTTTTCTCATATATATATAGCTTGTTAGCACATGTACATCTTTGGTAGTAACCGAGTGCTGCAGAGCATTTCTTTCTAGTTATTTGATTCAGCAGCCCTGCTGGCACCGGTTCACATTAGTCTGTGAGTGCTATGCAGTTTTTTTTCTGCTTTGTATTTTATGGAGTTGCTGGCTCCATGCTGCAATTGCACCCTTGTTGACTGCAGGTGATCTAAGGTTGAGATGGGGTCTGCCCACTGAGAGGTGGGGGGTGGACAAGGAGGATAGGGATATCAGAGTAGGACTCGTCGGACCTGAAGTCACTTTGTCGCAGTCGACGAGCAAACAGACATTGGCCAATGTATGTACCAAGAACTTCAGAATAAAAAGATATGATTTTGAGTTTTTTGAAAAAACGTAAGTTTTTAACTTTTTTCTCATATATATACAGCATATATATATGTATACTGTTGTGGCCAAAAGTATTGACACCCCTGCAATTCTGTCAGATAATACTGAAATCACAAATTCTTTGGTATTATTATCTTCATTTAATTTGTCTGAAAAAACACAAAAGAGAATGAAGCAAAAAGCAAAATATTGATCATTTCACACAAAACTCCAAAAATGGGGTAGACAAAAGTATTGGCAGTCTCAGCCTAATACTTGGTTGCACAACCTTTAGCCAAAATAACTGTGATCAACAACTTCCGCTAACCATCAATGAGTTTCTTACAATGCTCTGCTGGAATTTTAGACCATTCCTCTTTGGCAAACTGCTCCAGGTCCCTGATATTTGAAGGGTGCCTTCTCCAAACTGCCATTTTTTAGATCTCTCCACAGGTGTTCTATGGGATTCAGGTCTGGACTCATTGCTGGCCACCTTAGAAGTCTCCAGTGCTTTCTCTCAAATCATTTTCTAGTGCTTTTTTGAAGTTTGTTTTGGGACATTGTCCTGCTGGAAGACCCATGACCTCTGAGGGAGACCCAGTTTGCTCACACTGGGCCCTACATTATGCTGAAAAATTTGTTGGTAGTCTTCAGTCTTCAGACTTCATAATGCCATGCACACGGTCAAGCAGTCCAGTGCCAGAGGCAGCAAAGCAACCCCAAAACATAAGGGAACCTCCGCCATGTTTGACTGTAGGGACTGTGTTCTTTTCTTTGAATGCTTCTTTATTTTCTCCTGTAAACTCTATTTTGATGCCTTTGCCCAAAAAGCTCTACTTTTGTCTTATCTGACCAGAGAAAATTCTTCCAAAACGTTTTAGGCTTTCTCAGGTATGTTTTGGCAAACTCCAGCCTGGCTTTTTTGTCTCGGGGTAAGAAGTGGGGTCTTCCTGGGTATCCTACCATACAATCCCTTTTCATTCAGACGCCGACAGATAGTACGGGTTGACACTGTTGTACCCTCGGACTGCAGGGAAGGTTGAATTTGTTTGGATGTTAGTCAAGACACTTTATCCACCATTCGCACAATCTTGCGTTGAAATCTCTTGTCAATTTTTCTTTTCCGTCCATATCTAGGGAGGTTAGCCAGAGTGCCATGGGCTTTAAACTTCTTGATGACACTGCGCACGGTAGACACAGGAACATTCAGGTCTTTGGAGATGGACTTGTAGCCTTGAGATTGCTCATGCTTCCACACAATTTGGTTTCTCATGTCCTCAGACAGTTCTTTGGTCTTCTTTCTTTTCTTCATGCTCAATGTAGTACATACAAGGACACAGGACAGAGGTTGAGTCAACTTTAATCCATGTCAACTGGCTGCAAGTGTGATTTAGTTATTGCCAACACCTGTTAGGGGCCACAGGTAAGTCACAGGTGCTGTTCATTACACAAATTAGAGAAGCATCACATGATTTTTCTAACAGTGCCAATACTTTTGTCCACCCCCTTTTTTATGCTTGGTGTGGAACAATATCCAATTTGGCTTTAAGACAATTCTTTTTGTGTTTTTTCATTGAAAACAAATTAAATGAAGATAATAATACCAAAAAAATTGTGATTGCAATCATTTTCAGGAAAAAACTGAGTATTATCTGACAGAATTGCAGGGGTGTCAATACTTTTGGCCACAACTGTATATGTGTATATATACATATATATATTTATATATATATAATGAGAAAAGTTCTGAGCAACACACAAATCAGGGT
This sequence comes from Allobates femoralis, assembly GCA_033576535.1. NCBI lineage: Eukaryota > Metazoa > Chordata > Amphibia > Anura > Aromobatidae > Allobates > Allobates femoralis. Next base: position 566,061,389 of record JARQOC010000002.1, on the reverse strand, counting down.
GCAAATCCGTCCAGCAAACCAACTCTTGCTTCAATATAATAGAAAAAATGACAGCAGCACTCCCTCATCTGGTTCTTCAGAAGCCTTTATTCAGGCCTTCAGGGCGACCTTGCGACGTTTCAGTCACCAAGTGACCTTTGTCTAGCCAAAAGTCACTTGGTGACTGAAATGTCGCAAGGTCGCCCTGAAGGCCTGAATAAAGGCTTCTGAAGAACCAGATGAGGGAGTGCTGCTGTCATTTTTTCTATTATATATACATATATATATATATATATATATACATACATACAGTGCCTTGTGAAAGTATTTGGCCCCCTAGAACTTTTCAACCTTTTGCCACATTTCAGGCTTCAAACATGAAGATATAAATTTTAATTTTTATTTTTTTGAAGAATCAACAACAAGTGGGACACAATCGTGAAGTGGAATGAAATTTATTGCATATTTTAAACTTTTTTAACAAGTAAAAAACTGAAAAGTGGGGTGTGCAATATTATTCGGCCCCTTTACTTTCAGTGCAACAAACTCATTCCAGAAGTTCAGTGAGGATGTCTGAATGATCCAATGTTATACTAAATGACTGGTAATGATAAATAGAATTCAAGTCTCCGTATAAATGCACCTGCTCTGTGATAGTCTCAGGTTCTGCTTCAAGTGCAGAGAGCATCATGAAGACCAAGGACAACACCACGCAGGTCCGAGATACTGTTTTGGTGAAGTTTAAAGCTGGATTTGGATACAAAAAGATTTCCCAAGTTTTAAACATCCCAAGGAGCACTGTGCAAGTGATCATATTGAAATGGAAGGAGTATCAGACCACTGCAAATCTACCAAGACCCGGCTGTCCCTCTAAACTTTCATCTCGAACATGGAGAAGACTGACCAGAGATGCAGCCAAAGGGTCCATGATCACTCTGGATGAACTGCAGAGATCTATAGCTGAGGTGGGAGAGTCTGTCCATAGGACAACAATCAGTCATACACTGTACAGATATCCATAAAAAGTCTCATTTGAAGTTTGCCACAAGCCACCTGGAAGACACACCAAACATGTGAAATAAGGTGCTCTGGTCAGATGAAACCAAAATCAAACTTTTTGGCCACAATGCAAAACAATATGTTCAGACTAAAAGCAACACAGGTCATCACCCTCAAAACACCATCCCCACTGTCAAACATGGTGGTGGCAGCATCATGGTTTGGGCCTGCTTTTCTTCAGCAGGGACAGGGAAGATGGTTAAAATTGATGGGAAGATGGACGGAGCCAAATACAGGACCATTCTGGAAGAAAACCTGTTGGAGTCTGCAAAAGCCCTGAGACTGGGATTTATTTTCCAATAAGACAATGATCCCAAACATAAAGCAAAATCTACAATGGAATGATTAAAAAATAAACGTATCCAGGTGTTAGAATAGCCAAGTCAAAGTCCAGACCTGAAGCCAATCGAGAATCTGTGGAAAGTGCTGAAAACTGCTTTTCACAAATGCTCTCCATCCAACCTCACTGAGCTCCAGCTGTTTTGCAAGGAAGAATGGGCAAGAATTTCAGTCTCTCGATGTGCAAAACTGATAGAGACATACCCCAAGAGACTTGCAGCTGTAATTACAGCTACATACTATTAACTCAAAGGGGCCGAATAATATTGCACACCCCTATTTTCAGTTTTTTATTTGTTAAAAAAGTTTAAAATATGCAATAAATTTTGTTCCACTTCACGATTGTGTCCCACTTGTTGATTCTTCAAAAAAAAATTAGAATTTATATCTTTATGTTTGAAGCCTGAAATGTGGCAAAAGATTGAAAAGTTCAAGGGGGCCACATACTTTCACAAGGCACTCTCTCTATCTCTCTCTCTCTCTCTCTATATATATATATATATATATATATATATATATGTACATATATACTGTATATACACAGAGAGAGAGATAGATGGAGCAAACCTATCTATCCATCTAGCACCCTCTTGGGGTGAACATAACTTACTGAGCTTTTCTGAGCCATTGTAAGTGGCATCTATTTAGGGCATAGAGACTGTGAAGGGTTACCATATTCCCTCCAATTAACCCCTTTATAAATAGAGAGCAGCTCTCAAGGTATGGTGGCATCTGACCTCAATAAGAAGTTTGTACTCCAGATGGATGCTTCAAATAAATGGTGATGAACATCCAGTCCTATACCTGAGCAGGAAACCTTCCTCCCGTGAGAAAAACTATGCCTTCACGGAGAGTGTTTGGTTATCAAAAGTATCTAAAGGGTTGAGAATGCGCAAAAATAGGGTCTTATTCTTTATAGACAGATATAAGTTGTCAATACTGGTATTGCTCACCTGATATGGTTGTGTGGCACACAACCAGCGTAATCGCTCAGGAAAAAAACAGCTGCTGCAGGGACCGTACTTCCACAAGATGCGGTGCTCAAATCACAGGTTATTTTTTGGACAAAGTACCTTCTTGTCCGCGCTGCTGTCAGAAACATATACCACCGACACGGGAAGTCTAGGTATTAGTGATGATTTATTGCCTTATTTCCAACGCGTTTCGGAGCCACTTCCCTGAGGAAGGAGTTCGGCAAGTGGCTCCGAAACGCGTTGGAAATAAGGCAATAAATCATCACTAATACCTAGACGTCCCGTGTCGGTGGTATATGTTTCTGACAGCAGCGCGGACAAGAAGGTACTTCGTCCGAAAAATAACCTGTGGTTATCAAAAGGGTAGTGAACACTTTGAAATATTACCTGCTAGGCCAAAATAATAGGCGTTTCAATTTAAAGTGTTAGATTATGCGCCCCTGAGGTGGCTCAGAGAAAGGAAGGGGAAGAATGCATGGGTGACAAGGTGGTTTCTAGTGCTCCAGGGCTTCACTTGCTTTGTAGATTACAGGCCTGAGAAGGCTGGGATACATCCTTGTTTAGTGTCTGAAAGTTTTCCCCTGCTTTGGGCACAGGGGGGATATGCAAGCTGGTCAATGGTAAAATCCTAGAAGAGACATTTTTCTCTGAGGCTATTCGTTTCATTGATGTGAAACCCAGAATTCAAGGGGCCGTGTTTTTTTGTGAACAGTCAAAGAGATAGGTGGGATGGCTGTTCACATATCTTCACCCTAGGGTGTGGTCCAGCAGGTAATATGAATGCCTCTAGAATCATTAAGTGTTCTGTATTTTGAGATGGCAAACCTCGAAAGTGTTGCTCTAGTTGAGCAGACCTGCACCCTAATCCTGACCCCACAGTTATTTGGTCTGGTTTTGAGTGTTGGTTTGTTTTCTTTATTCCAGACAGAAAGTTTGTTCATTGTAACTTTACTCTTGCTGGTTTATGGAGCTTTTAATAAACTTACTGAAGATTTCAATGAAAAGCATTCCTGTGTCTATCGCATAAAACAGCTGAGTGAGCCGATCTGCCACAATACATGTTGGGACCCTCTGCAGGTATTTGTAATTGCTCGGACAGGCAAATGAGGGAGTTTTGAAACACGTAAAATATGCAGACTCCCACGGCCTCCTTACCTCACCGGTGGTGTCCAGTGGAGTGTCTTTCTGAGAAACCTCTCAGAATGTATCTCCAAATTAACTGATTGGTGTTGTGGAACATTATTCTTTAAATTACATCAGAATTTTTAGGATTTATTTTGAAGTAATAAATTGTTGTACGAGCGAGTTTGGGGGGAGTCTTTATTCAAAGTTTTTTTTTTCCCTGTGTGTCTTCTTTAACTCAATATGCTTGCCAGGTTAATAATAGAGCTTTCTCATAGACACCTATTTATTACTAACACCAGGACTTGATGCCAGCTGACAATTGACAATTGACATCAACCCCATTAACCTATTACCCTGATTGCCAATGCACCAGGCCAATTGTGAAGAGCCAGTTAAAGCGCAAGAGTTGGAGCATCTAATGTGAGGCATGAATTCTGGGGTAGTTAAGGACTGGTATATTTGGGCTGGGAAAGGCCAAATAACCATGGCCCTTCCCACCCTGATAATACCAGCAGTCTGCTTTACCTTGGCTGGTTAATAAAATAGGGCAGATGCCACGCCATATTTTTAAAAAAATTTTATTTAAACAATTTTTCAAAAATGATATGGGATCCCCTCTATTTTTGATAACCAGCAAAGATAAAGTAGACAAGCAGACAACTCAGGATTGCAGCGTGCAACTGTTTGCTTTACCTGTGCTAGTTATCAAAAGTAGGTAACAGGTATCCACATGTTTGCAGGGCAGTTGCCCCCATTTTGCTTCTGCAGCCCTTGCTACAACCATTTTCCAGCCGTTTTACAGCACAAAAGTTAGGATCACCTTTGACTTATATGGGATCCAGGGTCAAGTTGAGGTTCAGAACCAAAGTCTGGCCAAATACAGTAAGCCCAATCATCCATGGGTCCACTCATCACTAATCAGGAATACTCTATGTCTGATTTAGCACATCACTAACAGGTGCATACTATTTTGCTTGCTGTAGGCTTTATCAATTTAAACTGTTTGCAGTTTCTGAAGTCAATTCCAGTGTTGCCTACTTTCTTTATTCATTTAGAACAAATGCACAATTCCATCTGCCAAATACATGTTTGAAAATTCTTGATATTTCAATGATTTGTTCTAAGTTAGATATTTTTTAGTGTTCTATCAGGCCCATTTGATAAGTATATATGTATATTCCGACTACATGCTATATATATGAATAGGGTTGGATGTAAGTGCAGAGGTAATCTCTTACCTATTATTTAAGTTAGATCTTAAAATAATGCTCACAAGCAGGGCCGTATTTGCCATTAGGCACTTGTAGGCACGTGCCTAGGGCGGCGCCATTCATAGGCTGGTTGGGTCGCAAGCCCCACCCCCTTACCCCCCCCTTCATCATTAGGGCCGCCCCGCCCGCCTCCCCGCCCACCCACCTTACCTTGGCGTGCAGGCAGAAGACCCAGAAGAGAAGGAGGGGCCCGCCAAGGAGGGGAAACTTGAAGTTCCCGCTCTGTAACTTCCTGTCTCCCATGCTCCCAACTGCTGCAGTGGTGGCGGCGGCGGCGGTGGTACTGGCGGCGGTACTGGCGGCTCCTGCACCCAGCCGCCCCCTCCAGACCTAGAGAACGGGGAAGCAGCCGGCCAGAGGCACTGGAGGATGGTGCGGCTGGCGACGGAGCTCCTGCTGCACATCACTGTGCTCAGAGGGAGCCCGGCCAATGCCAGCAGCCAGCACCAGGTGAGGACCCTAGAAGTGTGAGGGAACTGTGCAGGGGACAGAAAAGCAGGGGGCCAAGTAGAGGAGAACAGAGGCTCAGGGGGACCAAGAAGAAGAGGACAAAGGCGCAGGGGGACCAAGGAGAAGAGGACAGAGGCGCAAGGGGACCGAGAAGAAGAGGACAGAGGCGCGGGGGGACCGTGGAGAAGAGGACAGAAGCACAGGGGGACTGAGAAGAAGAGGACAGAGGCGCAGGGGGACCGAGGAGAAGAGGACAGAGGCACAGGGGGGCCGAGAAGAAGAGGACAGAGGCGCAGGGGGACCGAGGAGAAGGGGACAGAGGCTCAGGGGGACTGAGAAGAAGAGGACAGAGGCACAGGGGGACTGAGGAGAAGAGGACAGAGGCACAGGGGGACCGAGGAGAAGAGGACAGAGATGCAGAAGGACAGAAACAGGGGGACAGAGGGGCAGAAGGACAGAAACAGGGGGACCAAGGAGAAGAGAGCAGAGGTGCAGGGGGACAGAAACAGGGGGACAGAGGGGCAGAAGGACAGAAACAGGGGGAGAGAGAAGAAGAGGACAGAGGGGCAGGGGGACAGAAACAAGGGGACAGGATAAGAGGAAAGAGGAGCAGCTGGTGGGACAGAGGAGAGGAGGACTAGGGTGCAGAAGGACAGGAGCAGCAGGAGGGACAAAGGAAAGGAGGATGGGGGTGCAAGAGGAGCAGCAGGATGGACAGAGGAGAGAAGGACAGGGGTGCAGGAGTACAGAGGTGAGGAGGAAAGGGGTCCAGGAGGACAGCCGAGCAGCAGGAGGGACAGAGGAGAGGAGGACAGGGTGCAGAAGGACAGCTGAGCAGCAGGATGGACAGAGGAGAGGAGGACAGGGGTGCAGGAGTACAGAGGTGAGGAGGAAAGGGGTCCAGGAGGACAGCCGAGCAGCAGGAGGGACAAAGGAGAGGAGCATGGGGGTGCAAGAGGAGCAGCAGGAGGGACAGAGGAGAGGAGGACGGGGGTGCAGGAGGACAGAGGAGAGCAGGACGGGGGTGCAGGAGGACAGAGGAGAGCAGGACGGGGGTGCAGGAGGACAGAGGAGAGCAGGACTGGGATGCAGGAGGACAGTGGAGAGGAGTATGGGGTGCAGGAGGACAGAGGAGAGCAGGACTGGAGTGCAGGAGGACAGAAGAGAGCAGGATGGGGGTGCAGGAGGACAGAGGAGAGCAGGACAGGGGTGCAGGAGGACAGAGGAGAGCAGGACGGGGGTACAGGAGGACAGAGGAGAGGAGGACGGGGGTGCAGGAGGACAGAGGAGAGCAGGACTGGAGTGAAGGAGGACAGAGGAGAGCAGGACGGGGGTGCAGGAGGACCGAGGAGAACAGGACGGGGGTGCAGGAGGACAGAGGAGAGCAGGACAGGGGTGCAGGAGGATAGAGGAGCAACAGGAGGGGCAGAGGAGAGGAGGATGGGGGAGCAGGAGGATAGAGGAGCAGCAGGAGGGTCAAAGGAGAGGAGTATGGGGGTGCAAGAGGAGCAGCAGGAGGGACAGAGAAGAGGAGGACGGGGGTGCAGGAGGACAGAGGAGAGCAGGATGGGGGTGCAGGAGGACAGAGGAGAGCAGGACGGGGGTGCAGGAGGACAGAGGAGAGCAGGACTGGGATGCAGGAGGACAGTGGAGAGGAGTACGGGGGTGCAGGAGGACAGAGGAGAGCAGGACTGGAGTGCAGGAGGACAGAGGAGAGCAGGACGGGGGTGCAGGAGGACAGAGGAGAGCAGGACGGGGGTGCAGGAGGACAGAGGAGAGCAGGACGGGGGTACAGGAGGACAGAGGAGAGCAGGACTGGAGTGCAGGAGGACAGAGGAGAGCAGGACGGGGGTGCAGGAGGACCGAGGAGAGCAGGACGGGGGTGCAGGAGGACAGAGGAGAGCAGGACAAGGGTGAAGGAGGATAGAGGAGCAACTGGAGGGGCAGAGGAGAGGAGGATGGGGGAGCAGGAGGATAGAGGAGCAGCAGGAGGGTCAGAGGAGAGGAGGACGGGGTGCAGGAGGACAGAGGAGAGGAGGACGGGGGTGCAGGAGGACAGTGGAGAGGAGGACGGGGGTGCAGGAGGACAGAGGAGAGCAGGACTGGAGTGCAGGAGGACAGAGGAGAGCAGGACGGGGGTGCAGGAGGACAGAGGAGAGCAGGACGGGGGTGCAGGAGGACAGAGGAGAGCAGGACTGGAGTGCAGGAGGACAGAGGAGAGGAGGACGGGGGTGCAGGAGGACAGAGGAGAGCAGGACGGGGGTGCAGGAGGACAGAGGAGAGCAGGACGGGGGTGCAGGAGGATAGAGGAGCAACAGGAGGGGCAGAGGAGAGAAGGATGGGGGAGCAGGAGGATAGAGGAGCAGCAGGAGGGACAGAGGAGAGGAGGACAGGGTGCAAGAGGACAGAGAAGAGGAGGACGGGGGTGCAGGAGGACAGAGGAGAGGAGGACGGGGGTGCAGGAGGACAGTGGAGAGGAGGACGGGGTGCAGGAGGACAGAGGAGAGCAGGACTGGAGTGCAGGAGGACAGAGGAGAGCAGGACAGGGGTGCAGGAGAGCAGAACGGGGGTGCAGGAGGATAGAGGAGCAACAGGAGGGGCAGAGGAGAGGAGGATGGGAGAGCAGGAGGATAGAGAAGCAGCAGGAGGGACAGAGGAGAGGAGGACAGGGTGCAGGAGGACAGAGGAGAGGAGGACGGGGTGCAGGAGGACAGAGGAGAGGAGGATGGGGGTGCAGGAGGATAGAGGAGCAGCAGGAGGGCAGAGGAGAGGAGGACAGAGGTGCAGGAGGACAGGAGCAGCAGGAGGGACAGAGGAGAGAAGGACGGGGGTGCAAGAGGACTGGGGCTGTGGTTGGCGCTGTGTGTGGTGATAATGGCGGCTGTACCGTGTGTCTGCCTCCATGCAGCTGCCGCCACCTTCCTGTAATGGCAGGGTGTGGCATGCTGGGAGTTGTAGTTCTCCTGCCTGTCCTATATGATTTATGGGCAGTGTGTTGGGTGCTGGGAGTTGTTGTTCTTCCAGGTGGGCTCAGTGTTGTCCCGCCGCCCGTCTGTGGCCTGTCTGTCTCTTCTGGGATGTCCTCAGCTCTGTGCTGTGCACAGTGTACCACCATCTCCCCAGTTCTGTGCTGTGCACAGTGTACCACCATGTCCTCAGCTCCTTTCTGTGCACAGACAGTGTACCGTACACTGTCTGTGCACAGCACAGAGCTGGGGACATGGTGGTACACTGTCTGTGCACAGCACGGAACTGAGGACATGGTGGTACATTGTCTGTGCACAGCACGGAGCTGAGGACATGGTGGCACAATGTATGTGCACAGCACGGAGCTGAGGACATGGTGGCACACTGTATGTGCACAGCACGCAGCTGAGGACATGGTGGTACACTGTGCACAGCACGGTGCTGGGGACATGGTGGTACACTGTCTGTGCACAGCACGGAGCTGAGGACATGGTGGTACACTGTACACAGCACGGAGCTGGGGACATGGTGGTACACTGTCTGTGCACAGCACGGAGCTGAGGACATGGTGGTACACTGTGCACAGCATGGAGCTGGGGACATGGTGGTACACTGTCTGTGCACAGCACGGAGCTGAGGACATGGTGGTACACTGTTCACAGCACGGAGCTGAGGACATGGTGGCACACTGTATGTGCACAGCATGCAGCTGAGGACATGGTGGTACACTGTGCACAGCACGGAGCTGGGGACATGGTGGTACACTGTCTGTGCACAGCACGGAGCTGAGGACATGGTGGTACACTGTACACAGCACGGAGCTGGGGACATGGTGGTACACTGTCTGTGCACAGCACAGAGCTGAGGACATGATGCTACACTGTCTGTGCACAGCACGGAGCTGAGGACATGGTGGTACACTGTGCACAGCATGGAGCTGGGGACATGTGGTACACTGTGCACAGCACGGAGCTGAGGACATGATGCTACACTGTCTGTGCACAGCACGGAGCTGGGGAGATGATGGTACACTGTCTGTGCACAGCACGGAGCTGAGGACATGGTGGTACACTGTCTGTGCACAGCACAGAGGTGAGGACATGGTGCTACACTGTCTCCCGCCGCCTTAAAATCGGTCTGTTTCTCATCCAGGAGAGTCGGATGAGTGTCATCGTTTTTTGGTCCGTTTGGCAACTGCTGTGCGAGTGTCCGACATTTCTCTCAGATCACATCTGTGTGCAATCTGTTCTTTCCTCAGCAGCTATTAGTGTAGAATCATTTACAGGAACATTTTACAGTGTTCTCAGTTACAGAATGATAATGTATCCATGAAAAAAACATGTCCGACTCGGATGGTCCGTGTGCTGTCAGTGTGCGGTATCTAATTTTGTCAGACCTATAGACTTGCATTGGCGATTCTCGCACGTGAATCACAGACTGTCGCAGAATGTTGCGACTTTTTTCTCATCCTGAATCTGGCTGAGAAAAAAGTGTCCGACACTCGCCAATCTGCTCTCAGACATCGATTAACATTGGTCCGAGTGCAATGCGATGAAATCACACATTGCACTCATCCGAGTTTCACGCCAGTGTGTCCGTACCCTAATAATAAAATCCATATAGTAATCCTACAGTGTCTGCTGGACATGGTATGGGGAGGGTTTATGGATCAGTTAGTACACACCATACTTCTTGTTATTAACCAGTTAATGCTCTCTTGTCCACTGCACTGCAGTGTCAAAAGAGGAAGACAGCGAGACAGGCAGTGACATCGCATCAGAGAGCCCCTGACCTCGAAATAGAAGATCCTCAGATCCTGGTATTGTGACATCATATTAAGAGTAATATTTTTTGCACTTATATTACACTATGCACTCCATAGCACTTTACATACATCATCAACACTGTGGCCATTGGGGCTCACAATGTAAACATCCTGTCAGTAGGTCACTGTAGTGTGGTTGGACAAACCTTTTATATGTACTACATGATGAAATGTGGGGGGAGAAGCTATATGAAGCTTGGGGGGGAAGGCCGCGACTGGGGGGAAGATTGTCCATGACGGGGTGAGGGGCCACAATGGGGGGAGGAGCTGTGACGGGAGGGGCGGGCCGCTGACAGTGCCTAGGGCAGCAGGAACTCCAAATACGGCCCTGCTCACAAGGAAGACTAGCAGGCATTTGGCTCCCACATTTGGGCTTAGATTATCTGGTGTAAAACAAGTGAAGAAATGATTGCATCAAATCAGATTGAAGACTATGTGAACAGATTGAAGTTAGAGTTAGGGTGCTTTCACACTACGATTTTTGCTTCTCCGATGCTGCCCGATAAAAATCGGACAGCATCGGACCGATTTTCGGACCCCATGCATCCCTATGGGGATCGGACCGAATCGGCTGTGCACTAAATGCCATCCGATTTGGTCCGATACAATTCTGTCCGATTTTATTTTCGGTGCAAAAATCGTAGCCTGCTCCGATTTTTGCACCGAAAATAAAATCTGACAGAATCGGATCGGACTAAATCGGATGCCATTTAGTGCACATCCGATCTGACCCGATCCCTATAACATGGGGCCCTATGGAGAAGGGTCCAAGGAAACATCTGATGTCTCCTCGGACCCGATTTTACTGTACTGAGCATGCTCAGTACAGTAAAAATGCTCAACTAGGAGCACAGGGGTTAAAAAAAAAAAAAAAAGTTGATGCTCACCTTCCCCCGAGCCCTCGCCGTCTCCCGCCATCTTCCTGGAGGTTCCCGGTGGCTCCCGCAGGCTCCCGATGTCTGCAGAGGTCTTCTTCTGCAGTTCAGGACCTGCGGTGATGTCACAGTCACGTGACCGCGGGTTCACCATGGTAACCCGCGGTCACATGACTGTGACATCACCGCAGGTCCTGTGTACAGCAGAAGAAGACCTCTGCAGACATCGGGAGCCTGCGGGAGCCACCGGGAACCTCCAGGAAGACGGCGGGAGACGGCGGGGGCTCAGGGGGAGGTGAGCATGAACTTTTTTTTTTTTCCTTTTTTTCAGCCCGAAGGCCACGATTTAATGCTGGAATCGGATGCCTATTTGGCATCCGATTCCAGGCATCAGAAGGGAGCCGATGCTGTCCGATTTATATCGGACAGCATCGGCTCCCTAAAAATCATAGTGTGAAAGCACCCTTATCTTACAGGCAGCAATTATCATGTCAAGCTGAATTGTTTTCTTTTTTTTCATGTGCAGTCACTTGGACTATACATGACAACTGCTGTTGTGTAGCCAAGTATTATTGCAGGTTGCAGGAGAGACTAACACATGGAAGCAGAAGTGGGCTGAGCCGGAGGGCAGGTGGGCAAATGCCCCCCAAGCCACTTTCCGAGCATCTATCAAGTGCAGACATTTGATTTTGGCTGTTCAGGGTGTGGCCATCACACTAACAGACATGGGTGCACACAGTGCACTGTACACCTGTTTCTGCTAGCAGTGATGTGGCCTGGCCACGTTGCTGCTAGCAGAAACAACTTCATATGTGCACTGTGCTCATGTGGTGCCCCTATGGCTAGGTGCCACAGGGTAGTATTGCACCTTAATAATAATGTATTAACCCTGTAAAGTTGTCAGTTCAAGGTTCACCTCATGGAGTCTATTCTTACACCCACCTAGGACCACACCACTTAGAATAGGGGCGCCGGTAATTTAGTAGGTCCCAAAAGGGGGGGTGGAGCCTAGGATAGCGTAGTGGGAGGGAGAGTTTTAGTTAGACAGTTAGTGCTGGGAAGGCAGTCAGAAAGGACGAGCCTGACAGCAACACTGCTAGGAGCAACCCCAACCGTCAAGGGGGGAACCGGGACAGGGTAACGGGCCAGGACTGGTTGGAGCCATCTGGTCACATTGGGGAAGCATCGGCAGTGCGGGTAGCCGTAGCGCTCAGACGTTCATCTCTGGCTGCAGACAGACGAGCTGCAGACCCATCACTAAAGAGATAGCTGACAGCACCACAAGGTACCTCGCCCCTCAGGACTAAAAACTAGATCTAAGATCACAGGATCAACCGCCTGAGTACCGGTGGCGGGGGTAGTATCCGGCCCTGTCAGAATCGGCAAAGGAAACCCGTGCCCCACCGTGGGAGACCAAGGGACTGCGGGAGAGCACTGCGAGGGTGGTAGAGTTAAGAAGAGTAAATTAGACCCAGAAAGCCATAAAGGGAAGAACATCTAGAGACTCCATAACGGGGAACCTGTAACTGGTGACAAGTCCCCGGTAAACCAGACTGTACCGTTTATCATCATCATCTGTCGGTACCCATTAAAGTGGAGTTAAAGTTATCCTTATTGCGGTGCCCGGAGGGCTCACCATCATCAGCAGCTCAGCAAAGGGGTAAGAACTGCAACACCAACCATCACTACAACTCCCCTCATCCTCATTCCACTTCCATTCCCACTCCCCTCAGGTAATAGCTCCACCTGTAGGGAACTGGACTACTCTCTGCTGCACCCACCATCACGGCCGGCTTGCAGCACCGGTACAATATTACCGGGAACTACAGGTGGCGTCACGATCCCCTGTAAATACTCCCTCCTCCCCCCCCAACATCTACTCAAATGATCACCAGGGCATGGAACCGGGATCCCGACCACCCGTGATCTCCCCATCCAAGCTGCCATCAGTTCCGGTGTCCGAGTACCCCTAGCCCTGGCCGCATCACTCACTCATGTCTGTTACAGTGTCGGCGATTGAGCACTATGCCCTGCACAACCACATGCACAAGAGGAGCTGAAGGGGAGGTAAGCTGGGGAAGATGAGCTACAGTAGGTTTTGGTTCAGCTTTCCCATATTAAAAATTTTGAGAATTTGTCTGTGTGAGCATGTTTGATGTGTAGTTCTATGTATTTCAATGAATGTGCCTGTGCATATATTTATGATTGCCGTATGTGGAGTCAGGAAGGTATTTTTTTCCCCAATGTGGAGCTTAGTGTTGCCACATAGGTTTTTTTTTGCCTTCCTCTGGATCAACATGTTAGGCTATGGGTTGAACTAGATGGACTTAAGGTCTTCCTTCAACCTTAAATACTATGTTACTATGATACTATGTCTGTTTATATCTATTTTTGTGAATTTATCTTCATATATGTCTATGTATGTATGCCTTGATGTGGATATACTGTATCTGTGTATATAGAAGAAAGCAGCGGCATTCACCGGTTTGCGGTCATATGGATGTTTTTATTCAATCCTTTGTAATAGATTGAATAAAAACATCCATATGATTGCAAACCGGTGAATGCCACTGCTTTCTTCTGTATACTTGATTGTCTTGTGCTCTAGCTGAGCAACACCGAGCGGTAGTGTCACAGTCCACACACTGGATCCGACAGCCCGAAGATAGGATCCAGTGCCCGGTTTTCCTTCTTAAACTGTTATTTATATCTGTGTATATGTTTGTGTATGTGCGTGTCTGAGTGTGCATGGGGCCCACTTAGACTCCTTAACCTAGGGTCTATGAAAACCCATAGCTGGCCCTGATCATAGATGGCAATAATTTTTAATTTGCTTGGGCCTACCTGATGTTTTGGAAGCAAATCCAGCAAATTAGGCCATGCACCAGTTGAAAAGTGATGTGTTGTGTGTATGTGGCACTCCTGCGGACTGGTAGCCACAGAAAAGAGCAGCAGCTGGGATGGTAAGCCATTCACCCCAAACTAAAAGCACCCAACACATTCCCGGATCCCTATATCTAGGACTTTATGCCAGGCAAGGGAGATGTGGGGAGGAGCTGAGTGGTGGGTGGAGCTTAGAAAGGAGTTGGAGCAGAGGACGGGAGTGACCTACAGAGAGAGACTGTAAACAACAGAGGGTAAAAACAGAGAGTAAAAACACTGAGACCCGGTGGCCGGTGTCATCAGAGGCTGACCGGGTCCAAGGCTACTGACCAGGTGTAGAGGAGAAGGAGTCCAAGGTGGAAGACCGGCTTTACGGAGACACTGAGGGACTGGGTCGACTGACAGGGTACTGGCCCTGTAAAAGTGGTTGGCAGCTTCAAGCCCCGGCTACATATTAACCGGTGTGGTGAAGGGTCTCTATGACCGGAACCAAACAGACCGTCACATCAAGGAAAAGCCTCACATAGGACTAGGGATCCAAGGGAAGGATACCCAAAATAGTCCACAACTGCTGGCCCTGAGGTAGTGAGTGCTCCTGAGGAGAGAGACCCGGAAAGGCATTAAGAAAGGGGGTGCTTTGGTGAACCAGACCAGCTGTTAACAGGCTACCCTTATGCTCACTGTAGGAAAACTGTGACTGTGTAAAAGCAAGCAGTGAAGTAAAGTACCCGGTTAAGCTTGAGACATGTGTAAGATTCTTTATTGAAGGTCCAAGGCTGTGGAGACTAGCATTTGAGATGAGGTTGAGCCTGAGAGGTCTGAAGGACACCTGTCAGAAGTAAGTCATACCCCCACGGTCACCACACAACCACTTCACCAAAAACTATTAACCCGGCCCAGGGGTTAAATCAACCCTGCCTGTGGAGGGCTTATCACCTTGCTGCATCCCATAATCATCCCTTAGAGCTGAGACAAGCAGCGGCGGTCACATATGGCCGCATACCACAGGTGGTGTCACTGACAAACTTTTTTTACATTTTTTTCCCCTTTACACTTTTCCCCTTTTTAATTGCGGTCACTCCAGGGTCACGGATTCGGTCCACGGCCACTACCATGACAATTCCCATGTGTCCAGACGGCAGGGACCGGTTCCGAGTAACCCATGACCCTGACGGCGATGCATGTGCAAAGCACTTTAGAACATAAATGGAGTAGGGCTTAAAGAGGACCTGTCACACCCCCTGGTGCATGGCAATATGCGTGTCAGCTGCATTCAGGAAGGGGTCCCCCATGGCTCCAGCCCCCCTGTACCCTGAGAAATAGACTTTAGAAAGTGTACATGTAGTGAGTCCGGAGGGACTTACTAAGTGATGAGTCATTGCTCTTGCTGGTGTCCTCCCCACCTCCAGCCTTCTTTGTGCCACCTCCAACCCTCTTACTGCCGCCTCCTTTATTTGTCTCCCCTCTCGGCCGCTCAGTGCTGCTCTGCTTTTGAACTCAAGCAGACGCAGAGAAAGCAATGGGTGGGACCGGGTCCCGGCAGCTGACATGCCTCCTGCCGGTGATGTCAGCGCCGGAGCCTGCCCTGCACCAGCTTATGTATGTACAGCAGGTCGGGCTCTGGCGCTGACACGCCTCCTGCAGGCGATGTCAGTGCCGGAGCCCGCCATGCTGTACATACTTAAGCTGGTGCAGGGCAGGCTCCGGCCCTGACATCACTGGCAGGAGGCATGTCATCTGCCGGGACCCGGTCCCGCCCATTGCTTTCTCTGCGTCTGCTTGAGTTCAAAAGCAGAGCAGCATTGAGCGGCCGAGAGGGGAGACAAATAAAGGAGGTGACACTGAGGGGGCTGGAGGGGGCACAAAGAAGACTGGAAGTGGGGAGGACACCAGCAAGTGTGATGACTCATCACTCAGTAAGTCCCCCCGGACTCACTATAAGTACAATTTATGAAGTCTATTTCTCAGGGTACAGGGGGGCTGGAGCTATGGGGTCCCCTTCCTTGAATGCAGCTAACATGCTGCATTCAGTGGTGCATTTAGATTGCCATGCACCAGGGGGGGTGACTGGTCCTCTTTAAGCAATTATCACTAAGCTAAGATAGTGGAAAGCAGATCATTGATTGCCTGAATTCTTCTAAAATATATGTACTGGTAAGTGGAAAATGTATTTAAAGTTTGTAGTATTCAGTACTGCAATATGAAGAAGTTCAATACTTTGGACCAATTAGGATTGTGGTTGAGGTATTTTTCTTACAGTCATGTCTTTAGCCGCTGAGATAATAAATGTTCTGTCTCATCTGCTATCTTGCTTGTCAGAATATTTCTACATACTGGAGGTTTTATCTTCCATCTGATTGTTGTGTGCCAGTTTCTATATCTTGACTTCTTGCTATGTTAAAATTATCTCTTATTTCAATTTCACCTTTCCTTTTTATGTTGAAATATTTCTACTGTACCTTTTGTTGGCAGATTCATCTTTGTCAGGATGTAGCAGCTTATTAATATCATATTCTGAAGTTCATAGAAAAGAAATGTACTAAGATATTGCGTGCTTGCTTCTTTCTATAACCCTGGTGTAAAACTGCTAAAGTGTAACAATGTATTGTATTGTAAAGTATTACAAGGATCAACTACGAATCAACGTAAAATCAAATTCCCTAAAATTTGCAGGATTCCAGAGAATTTGATTGATTCATGTGGAACATAAAATAAAATTCCTGTGCCATACCAATCAAGAAAGAGAAAGTGGGCTCACATGATGACAGGGGCAATATAGTGAGCTTACCCCTAATGCCTTGCATCTATCATATGATCTAGCGCAGCCAATTAGAGGGTCTATCACAGGAATTACATAATATGAGTGCAGGGAATGCCAGGGCAATTTTAGGATTTTAAAGCTCAGGGATAATAGGTTTGAGCACACAGTTCATTATTACCGATAGGATAGACGAACCTAAAACAGAGGATTGCATTGGGGAAAAAAGTTGAACATGGGAATGGTAGTCTCACTCTTTGGGTGGAAACACATGAAGTGAGACTCATGCGAGATACTCACCCGGAATGGCCGCCGACTCTCTGGATGGGAGCACCTCAGCTGCTTGTATTTCTATGGTGCTGACACTCTCCCGTCCAGAGAGGCAGAGGCCATTCCGGATGAGTCATGCAAGTATCTAACGTGTCTTGCATCATAGGTTTCCACCCTTTGAATAATAATACAAATATTCTAGACATAGGGAGGTGCAGGACCTGCAGAGTCTGTGCACTACTTTACAGCACCTTAACCCTGCTGATCTGTATGGTCAAAAATGACCGAATTTGAATTTTTTTATTTCTTTTTTCACTTGTTTATGAACAAGCATGTTCACATACAGTATAATAATGCAACAGGTATTCAAACAAAACACTTATATTAGCTAAAAATCAAGACTTTAATAGGTCCGGTCAAAAATGAACGGAATAAGTGTATAGTAGACCCGAACAGAACAGCAGGGTTAATTTTTTTCATTCTTGATGCACTACTAACAATGAGGGCAGTTTAATACCTCATTGTCCTAATTTTGCTACTGAAGAAAAATACTAACACAAGTGTTTGTGTGGCGCCCCTGTGTACAGGGTGGCCACAGGTTGGAGCTGCAGCCAGGCAGGTGGGGACAGGTTTTTCACAAACCCCATTCATACATACACCCACCGACACAAGACCCACCCGGAGCCCGGGACTCTAGGCGGGCAAGGGGTGGTAGGGCCAGTCACAGTGGGTGGGACATAGTCAAGGTGATGGACCGGGTACAAAAGGGGAAAACTAGGAGGAATTAGTTAGTAGGCCAGTGGGTGTCGAGCAGAAAAGACAAGCAGTAGGCCAGAGTGAGCTGAGCAGTAAAGGACAGCAGAGTAAAGAGAGAAACTTCACGAAAGGTTTTGGGCTCCCTGGAGGTGCAGAACCCTGCAAGGCACAGTCCCCTGGAGAGAAAGCCCACTCCACAGCCCGGAAACAAAGGGAAGGGGAGAGACCAGACCAGTGCAGCTGGGTCCGAGGAAACCGGCAGCAGTGACAGAGCACGACTGGGAGATGGTATCCCCTGATGTACACCGGAGTTCCACAGGTAGGAGAGAGCCCGGTGGTCCTCTGCAACATAGGGACAACCAAGGCTAGGCTGGGACCAGAGAGTCGGCTCTAAGGTGACCGAAGCTATACGCCAGATCACAGACACACCGACAGAGAGTTCAGATTCCATGTCTGATCTCCCAACACAGTTGCAGGAGGTTCAGCAACACATAGGACCCAGGCTTGCTACCCACACACCAGGGGGAAGCCAAAGAAGGGACCGAGTTACCACCATAATGCACACGGGAGAAGAGAAGTTAGAGAAAAGCCTGAAAGGTATCAGAGATAGAGAAGGGTCTCAGAAGGGAAACCTGGCTGCAGAAGGTTAAGTGACTGTTCGGAGTTCTGTGTAAAGCAACTGTGCTGTGTACAGTACTGAAGAACTTGCAAGTAAAACACGGTGAACCCTGCTAAAGTCTCCCGTGTGTGATTCCCTGCACGTTGAACTGTTCTATACATTTTTACATTCTGTCAGGAGCTGCCCAACCCACGGCGGGATCCTCCATCTAGCTGCAGCACCCTCCATCCATCCTCCTGGCAGAAGTAAGTAGCAGAGGTGGTCCCCTCACTGACCACAACCCGTGGGTGGCGTCACGACAATCCCTGTAAATAACCCCTTTTACTTGTAGGCTTGGGACATGGTCCGGACCAAGGACCGCCGTGATAACCCCCGTGATACCCTGGTCCGGTACCAAGTACCCGTCCCAGTGGGTTCCACATTTGTGACAGAGAATGTGCGCTTCCTGGCTTGTACTAAATGCAAACCATAAGTTATATTTTTTGCATTTCTTTTCCTTTTTTTGAAAAAAGAAAAATATTCACAAACTGGAAGTTTTAACTCCACTGTCTCACAGAGTGAATGTCGCAAAAAAATTTTTTTTTGCAAACTTCCTTATTGTCCAATAGTACACCAATACAGGACATTCAATTACAACACCCTTTTTGAGACTTGAAACTACTTAGCTATCCTTGTCCTGCTCTTTTCTCTTAGCCAAAAATATTGAGATACGTTGCTTCAATACAGTAATAGGAGACCTAATATGTTATACACATCTTGGGCAATTCTATATCTTGCAGTTTGGAGATTCAAATAGCTTAGGCTGGTTTCACACCAAAGTTCTATCAGGTCCGGGGCTGTCCGGGGTGAACCTGACAGCCCTGGACCCAATTTTACTGTAGCGCAGCCCTATGGGGCCAGATGGAGCTTCCTTGTTTGATGGTGGCAAGGTAACATTCCCACTTGCTTCCTCCGTCCTCTCCCGCAACCTTGCACAACAGTAAGGTGATCACCTTTTCCTCCTTATCCTTTTCCATTTCTTCCTCAAGCTTTGAATTGACAGATGACATCAAGCCTAGAGGTTAGTTATGGAGAGGCATCTATCAGAATTCCTTATTACTTACTTGGCAAGTGAATAGTTAAAAAACACATAAGGAGAAAAATATTTTTTTAAATAAAGTCTCTCCCACACCTATTTGATTACGGTCTGAATTTCCAGGATTTTTTATTTAATAAATTGGCAAACAGGGGCGAGTGGGGGAGTTTTTATACCCTATTGGATTATTGTCTGAGTTTCGTGGGACCATTTCTGATAACAAATTGGTTAACAAGGGCATGTGGGGGAGTCTTTTTTTAACCATTCAATTGTTGAGTTAGTAATGGGGATGTCTGATAGACACCCACCCATTACTAACCTCTGGGTTGGATGTCAGCTGTGATTTCACAGCTAAAATCAACCCTATTAATTATTAGTCCAATTGCCACCCCCAGGGCAATTAGAAAAATGTAATGGATGTACCAATTCTGAGGTGGCTGTGGACAGGTAAATTTAGGCTGGGAATGGCCCTTCCCACCCTGATAATAACAGCCCACAGCTGTCTGATTTACCTCCGCAAAAGTAGATGGATGCCATGTCATTTATTTTTTTAATTATGTATTAGCATCCCCTATCTATTTTAGATAACCAGTCAAGGTAAAGCAGACAACTGGGATTTGCAGGCTGCTGCTGTCAGTTTATCTGCGCTTGTTATCAATAATTGGTGGTCCTTTTTTAAAAAAAAAATTATTTATTTATTTTTTTCAAGTGGTGCACCGGCCAATCACAGTCATGCCAATACTGCACATGGCTGTGATGGGGCCGGAAGAGCCCACACTGGAAAAGCTTTATTATTGGCTGCTCCACAGCCTTTTAACAAGCTTTATACGGATGGCAAACTCATAATGGAACACGGACTTACAATTAGAAGTTTGAGTCTGGGGTTCAGCACCATTAGGTGTCCGGTGCGAACCCCGAACCTGTTCCTTATTACTTATATTTCAAAAAGACAAAACTATTTTCTGTGGCTTTGGACAGCATGTGATTAACACTGTTATTGAGGTTACTGTAATGGTAGGCAGGAGGAGTTGCTAAATACCTGTTTTTATTTCTGAATTCTTTTGTATTGTACTTACTTTTCAGATCATGCATCAGCCATTAAGATTACCTAGAGTGCTCCTAGAAAATATTCCAATCTTAGGCATATCAAAAGAACATGATGTAAATGGTGTGAGCAATATCAAAAGAACATGGATAAATGTATGCAAGTAGAAGGAAATTCCATCTTCCATATAGAATGTTGGTAACTGACCCCATTCTTTGCACCTTCAAAGAAAAGCATTTGGTGTGCTCTGGTTTAATAAATCTTGCAATGATCCCTGCAGGAAAAGTATACAAGTCAACTTCCCTCCAGAATGAAGACATGATAGTGCTATTCCTTGAGAATTACTCTGTAAGTCAATGACCTTTTATAGAGTCAAACAAGAGACACCCTTCTGAAGACAACACTGTTTGTTCCTCATCAATGCAGAATATGGTTTTGGATGGCTGGATGAGGTTTTCAGTAGCTCTTTAATTGTGTTGATGCCCAGACATCAGTTGAATATCTGCAAGAAGATAATTGAGAATGTTACATACTACACTCTATGAGGAGCATCAATACCTTTCAAGAGATGCTTACAGTCATCTCCCACCGACATCCATTACCCTGCTCTGTACTAAAAAGTATCAAAAATTGTGCTGCTTACTGATGGGTATTTGTCTAAGATTTGGTTGATATTTCTAGTTACTGTATGTTTCAAAGCTTCAATACTTACCAGATATTGAAATATAAGGTAGCTAATCGAAAATTGCCCAAGACCATTAACTTCCATCAGGATTTAAACTGATTTTCATCCAAGAGAAAACAATTGTGAATTGTTTGGCTGTTTCTTCAACTCCCATAACTGAAGTAGAGTATGTAATCAAATGTGGGAACAAAATGCCTAGAGGTGGAACCCCCCAAGAGATAGAAATTCCACCATAAATGTTTTTTTTGGCCTTTGGAAGTCATACAATCTGAATTATGTTCCTTGGGGCAGGAAAGGTAGTGCATATGATTAATACTTTCAATACGCATGTAAATAGTCTCTTCAGAAGGAAGAGGCCTCGATAGCTGGTGGCACCTATTTGATGTAGCAATACTACAAGTCCCTATTGACCCTTCAACAAGCCGTGTCATATGACTAAATATAAGGAGCCAAACCAGAAACTTAATTTGCAGATTTGTGTTTCATGGTGTGACCCCTCCTCCATGCAAATCAGGAGATCTGCTTTGGTTAGGTGAAAAGCCTCTGGCTTGAATTCTGTAGGGAAACGTTTCCCATTGCGCAGAGTGCCAAGCCGACGTAAGAGGATTTATATTTAATCTTTGCCATGGTGTGCTGTTTTGAGAATAGTAACATATCTCCTTCCAGATTGAACTTCTGTTTGGTTATGAGGCATATATCTACAGCTCTTTACTATTATTCTTTTTATTCTGGAAGAGCTCTTTCTCAGAGTAAGCTCCATTTCTATTTAACATTAATAATATTGCTGCTACATGACAATGTAGAAAACAATGAAATATGCATAAGTTAATAATGTCCTCTGTTATGTTTTATTATCCCATGACTCTCCATTTAGATCCATTGACCTAATTTGCCTTGACAGAAACATAGTCCAAGTTTCAGAAATATATCAGTACGGGAATCTGTCAACTATTTTGGGAATTCTCTGTAATGTTTTCTTTGACTTGCTGTTGAATTATTTTGCAGATCATAATAAATACTCTTTAATATTGACACATCTAAAACTTGAGGCCGGGGAGGGAAATATTTTAATTTTTATGAAAACAAGGCATTAATATCCTTTATGCTCTGTGTCCAATATCATATTGTCATGGAAACCATTGCTCATATGTGTAATTTTCATAATTGAAAAGTATGGTACGGATTTTTCTTACTGTAAGCACATTCATTTTGCTAAATAACACTTAAATAAATTGAGATTTTATAACTAACCTTCTGGGAAGCACTGAATAGTGTGAAATGTTTGTTACAAGCATGCTGCAACGAGGAGGAAATAAAAAATGTCACCGTCAAGTCTCTGCAGATTCAGCATTTTTTGTAGGAGTGATAACTTGTATAAAATTTAGAGAATAAGGAAAATAACAGCTCACTGCTCTATTGTAAAATGGATTGAAAATTCAGCATCTGTTTGTTTGCTTGAGAGCACCACAATGGCTGTGCCTGACACTTGCCTACCCTCTTAATTAACAGTCCACTTTGCAAGGTTGACAAGTATTTAATTCCAGACAACTGTAAATGCTTCAAATGAACTGTTATATTTGACTAACTATGGTTTATTTTCTGTGACTGCTCTCAACAAGGCTCAGTGGGTTAAATGAATGCCTCATTCTTTGAACCCTAGAGTTCACAATAAGACATTAGCCTGGCTTCTGAGCAAATGGCAGTAAAGACAATTAATTTATGCAACAGATGGAAAATCCTTTACAATAATTAATATGATTTTCAAATATATATGTACCATATGCATTGTGAATTGTTCAAACATAAAGCTAAAACTGAGCATTCATCACCAATCTTCTTAACCTTTACTCACTTGTTCCGTATGAATATTAGCCACAATAAGTTTGTCCAAGGTGAACACAACTGTATAGATACAATTAAATTCTGTTATTACATCCTACTGCACAGTATTAAATATATCTATTTTTTGATTGAAGAGACTGACCAACTGTCTGTGATGCCATTGGACTCCGTAACTTGCAAAAAGACGTCCAATGGTGCAATAAAAGACCGTATTGCTGTCTAAACATATTCTGTGTTGCTGAGACATACGTATAGAAGTTTTGTCCTCATTACTACATGCATCTTTCAGTATAAACAGTAATGTATACTGAGCTATATGTCACTACATTATAGTAAACTCTTACAAAAGACGGACAGAATACTCTGCTGCCGAGTCACACGGTCATCACAGTCCGGCAGTGAGTTCACTGACGGCCATAGAAGGTACAATGCAAACTGCTTAGCTGTGAACTTCAGTGACCTCAATAAAATCACTGTTTGCACAGCCGTGCTCCTACGCTGACATCGGTGTGTTCCAGAGGCTGCAGTAAGCTGTCATATCTTGCAATGTCCCCGCTTCTGCAGCTTCTGGTTGTAGCAGAGTCTAGGATCATCATGTGATATCATGTGGATTACTTAGGAGCTGAAGCAGTGTTTTGTGGGTTAATAAATTGGTGAAAGAGTGTGTGCTTTTAATTTTACATAAAGGATTTTTATGGGTTTGTGTTTATTCTTTTCACTTACAGAATTAGTAATAGAAGTTTCTTATAGACACCTCTTCATTACTAAACCAGGGCTTGATAGCAGCTGTGACTTTTCATAAATTACAACTTTGATTAACACCATATATTTCCCTGATTTGCACAACACCAGGGCAATCGAGAAGAGCTGGGTAAAGTGCCAAATTTGGTGCATCTAATGTGAGGTCACGGCGGGCTGAAATTATTTGGATGGGATGGACACTGGACCATCCCACCCTGATAATATCACCACATTGCTGTTTGCTTTTTCTGCACTGATTATCAAAATAGTCTGGAGCCCACATAATTTGTATTTATTTATTTATTAATTTAAGACATTGGCTCCCATCTATTTTGATATCCAGGGCAGATAAAACAGACAACAGCAAATTGGTAATATCAGGGTGAGAAAAGCCATAGATATTGGTCCATCCCAGCCTGATATCAGCCCCCAGTTGACATTTTCACTTTGGCTGGTTAGAAAATAGGAGGAAGCCTACATCATTTTTTTTTATTATTTATTTCTTTTTACACTACACAGACAGCAGACTGACTGCAACCAATCACAGACCCTGGCACAGAGGGTTGGCGAGGGAAGCAGTGAATATTTATACGGTTTAATGAGCAGGACAGGGAACAGTCTGAGAGTGGTGTTATCTTCTGGGGAAACACAGGTATGAATGAATTAACTACTTTAGTCCACGTTTTGAATGCTTTTGGAAACCCCCTAGCCCTTACTACCACCAGTTTACAGCACTAAACATTGGGTCCACAGTAAGGCTAGGGTCACATATGCGGTAACATTTTAAGATCCTGACCCTGTTAAAAAGCTTAAAACCGGATCAGGAACCGTTCCCATAGGAGCCCATTATAGTAACCGGATTGCATGTAGTGCAATCCGGTTACTGCTTGCGGATCTGCAGCGTGCAGTAAAAATCATGCAGGCTGCAGTTTTCGCAGCGGTTAAGGAAACCGGAGGCAGATTGCTATAATGGGCTCCTATGGCTCCTGAAAGTTGTAACATTAGTTCTATGGGCAGCGCACCGCCATAGAACTAATGTTACAACTTTCAGGACCAAGGACAGGGGCTCATACTGTACGTACATTACGTACAGTATCTCCTATACTGTGAGGAGCTGCCGCATTCATTCATGGAATTGAAAAAGCCGGCAATAGTCAGCATTACTATAAGCACACATATTAACCCCTCAAATGCCCACCTGAGTGGACAGCATGTTTCTAGGGGGGGGCCTAACTTATTATATATGGATTTTGCGGTCAAGTTTGGGTCAAGTCCAAATCTTGCAATGGACCTTTTAAAGTCTGGCTGAACCCGGTGAACACACAGGTTCACCTAGCTCTAATTGTGAGTAAAATGAATAAACTAAAGAGAAAGAGAGAAATTTCCATTGGTCTTTCAAGTATTCATTAGTTGCTTTTTTCTAAGGCTGGGGTCACACATGTCAAGGTAATTGCGGTTCCGGCATCCAGATCCGGATGCAGTAACCTCAATTGCCTTCAGATACATTTTTGTGTCCAAATCTGTTCTTTAAACCACAATGCAGTAACCAGATTGCTCCGGATGTGTAATCTGGAGCAATCCGGTTACCGTATGCTTTGTTCATCCCTGCTGCCACAGGGATAAAAAAAGGGTGAAATGTTAATAATAGCTGTGGGCAACATGTCTCTAGGGGGTGCCCCCCCCCTAGAGACATGCTGTCTACTCATGTGGGCATTTGAGGGATTAATATGTGTGCTTATAGTAATGCCGACTATTGTCGGCTTTTTCAATTCTATGAATGAATGTGGCGGCTCCTCACAATAGAGGAGATACTGTACGTAAAGTACGTACAGTATGAGCCCCTGTTCTTGGTCCTGAATGTTGTAACATTTGTTCCATGGCAGTGCGCTGCCACATTCACATACTTTTAACTGAGGGTTAATTCTTCATTTTTCCCAGTGGAAAGTAGAACAAGAATGCAATGTTCACACTGTAAAATTACATTCTGTGAACTACATGTTGGCTGTTTTTCCCAGCAGAAAGTAGTGCTTAGAGAAAGCTACATTTATGGTAATTACCAATATTTATAATGAATAACTCATGACAAGAGATTGTTTAACAATTACTGTTGGTTAGCAATTTGTTTAAAAAAAAAAACGTGAAGAAGAAGACTATCAAACAGTTCTGGAAGTTCACGCATTTTTACTGAAAGGGACAATGAGAATGTGAAAGGAAAATTATGTGTAATTTTTAGAAGTAATAACAGCAGAAGTAATACAAATAGAATAGACCTTGGTTGATTGTCAGGGCTGATGAATATCTTGATCTGCATGGCAATGACATTAAAAATTGCATTCTTCAAAGACAGCTGACATTACTGCTATAAAAAAAACTTGTTTCTGCTGTAAGTCAAATGTAAAATACGAATTAACAGTGGAAAACATCTTGTTTAAAGACACAGTGTTCTACGGTGTGAAAGAAAGAAGTGACTGTAAATGTTTGAATGATTTTTTGTAGGTATTCTAATTTTTTTGCCAATGAGAATTATGGACATCGTGAGTTTATATCAATGCCAAAAGTTTATTTCAAAACATACTAGTGGCCATAATATCAATAAAATTACATGGTTCAGCTGTGAGGGCACTTTCATACTTTAGAATAAGAGATGTTCTTGAAGTCTAATGCAGCTCAGTTTAATGCTTTTTTATATTTTATTCTTCGATTATCTACATTATTTTTGTTCCGTCTTTTACTAGACCATGGGAGCTTGTATTTATCATAAGTTTCAAATAATTTTTACCCTTTCTTACAAATGTTGTTCTATCAGTAAGCATTAGACAACACATTTCAGATGTTATGAATAAACAGATGTCTAAATGTCCTGCAAAACATTTAAGAATCTTCTGGAGACTCACCTGGAGTATTTAAAACATGTGGGCAAGAGGGTGTGTAATTTCCAGTTTCCATCAGTGCTCCAATGACGTGATCGTGAGGCGTTGATTGGATTATCATCACATCCAGGGGGTCAGTTGATGTCCCCTTTGTCTGTATTTAGGATCCTTCTGTGAAGGCTGGCTGCAAGCCAGTGTTCATAGGAGATCGTGATTTCTGCTATACAGAGGAGTGCTGTTGCGCTGTACTGTATAGCTTAAGCAATCGGCCAATTACAGTTTCAAGTCACCTAACAGGACTATTAAATACAAAAAGAAGAAGTGGGGAAAAAGTTTTCAAAATTATGGGAAAAAATAGATTCAAACCATCCTCCTTTTGCACTTTTAAAAATAAAACAATAATAATAAAAAAAATGCATATTTGGTACTGCTGCATTCATAAAAATCAAATCTCAAGATATCAATGAATTAATCTGATTGGTAAATAGCATAACAAGAAAAAAAATAAAAAACACCAGTATTAAGATTTTTTTATGGCTACATTTCAACCCCAAAATTAAATCCGTAAAATCATCAACTTAGGCCCCCTTCACACTGCTTTTTTGCACATCAGTGTGGATCCTTGAATTTCAAAGACCACATGGACAGGCATGGATCTGTTCAAACGGATGCCAACTGATGTCCACGGATCGGTGTTTTTCACTGATTCGTTATCACTACCAGAGATAGGACGGGAAGGAGCTCTATCTTGCTTCTGAGCATGCTCAGTACAGCAAAACGGATCTCTTTAATGGATCCATTTTTTTTATGGATCTGTCTTGATAGACCCCCACTTTATTTGACCCAGACAGCTACGGATCCGTGTCTGTTCATTTGGGTCCACTTTTTTCAAGGCAGCCCAAAATCTCAACAGTCTTCGATTCTAGGTGTATGAAAAAAACTGACAAAAATGGATCAGTGACAAAACTGACACACAAGGATGACCATATAGGATCAATCTGTGCCCATAAGGATACATGGGAGGCCAAAACTGATCAGAGGCTATCCGTTTTAAAACGGATAGACATTGATCACAAAGAACGTATTCTGAAAGCAGCGTTAGTCCACAAAATTAAGCCATCACATAGCCACAAATACTAAAAAATTATAGTGTTATGGGTCACAAAAAATGTCAACAAAAGCAAAATTGTAATGCTAGAGTTCCTATACGAACCGGCAGTGACACCGATGCACTTACCAATGCAGTCCTACATGTTCCTCCAAGAACTGCTCCTTTACCCAGATCACAGATCTCCTGTCAACATGCTTATGGCAAGCATCTGCGCACTCCCTGATTCTTATGGGGCAGCATATGCAATTCTGAAGTGTCCACAGCCTACTGCTGGGAGGCATCAGATATTTAAGGCACTCTCCTCTATTGGGAGGTATCTGTGCAATCTTAGTCTCTTGTAGCCAGTGCGACTTGTGGCTACCAGCTTGTGGTCCGGCCACTGGATCCTGTTCAAAATATGCTATTTGCCTGTATCCTAAACCTGAGCCTGTCGAAGTGCTCAAATCTGCACCAGTTCTTTCCTGATGTTCTTGAACCCATTCCTATATCCTGGCATCAGCCTGAATTCCTGATTTCATTCCTGTGTTCTGTACCAGCCATAGTTTCTGAATTAGTTCCTGTTTACTGGTATCAGTCTGAGTTCTTGTATCTGTTTCCGTGTTCCAGTATCAGACTGAGTTCCTGATTCTGTTCCTGTGTTCCAGTACCAGCCTGAGTTTCTATATCCATTCCCGTGTCCTGTAGCAGCCGGTGTTGTTGTATCAATTCCTGTGTCTTGATACCTACCTGTGTTCTGATACCAGCCTGAGTTCCTGAATTTGTTTCTGTGTCCCAGTACTACCCTAAGTTCCTTAATTCGTTCCTGTGTCTTGTTACCAAAAGGAGTTCTTGCTTCGATTCCTCTTTCCCAGTGATAGTCTGAGTGGTTGTATTCATCTAACCTGTTCCCGTTTGGGTCAGCTACAGCAGATTAGGGGATTGCTTTGGAGTGGCATCTGGTGGCTACCTGCAGCACAAAACTAACCTTACTACCAGGGGCTCTAGAGAAGACCTTAGTTATGCCTTGCCAGGATAAGCGTGTGCTCCATGGTCCAATGAATCCCCATCACCTGGCCATACTCACTGCTGTCCTGGCCATAACAGATTGCACATGACATGGATCCTAATGACTCTAATTTCCCATGCTCTCTGTTTTTCTAGAAAAGGTTGCCTGCTGATCAACAGCATAAATTCCTGAAAATGTACCTGCTGACAGAACACACCCATTTTCCTCGCTGGTCATTCTGCTCTGGCCATGACTGTGAGGTTGTACTGTGGTTGTACCTCATATATGGTTGTAATGAGGTTGTACCTCATATATGCCTATTAGTCTTTGGGCTCCTTGACTGTGCCCTGTGTTCAGGTCCTGTACTTTAGCCGTATGTCTGAATCTGGCAATAGGCCGCAGTACGTTTCTTGCTGTCTGGCAGCTTAGTCTGCCTCTCCTTTTGGTCTGTTTGCTTTATCCGCCCAGTCTTGGCTACTTTTTATTTTGTTTTTGGGTTTTCAAGACAATCTTATGGCTTTGCGCAAACTTCCATTTGGTTTGGAGATTCTTGTGCTGGAAAATGTCTAATATGGATATGTTAACAAATAAGTATAATCATATTTCCTCTTAATGGATAGAGGAAAATGGTCCTTTTTATATACAAAAAATATATGAGACTGTATAAGATAAAGGTATGAGAGAAAGGAGAATGAATGTGATACAATTTTAGTATCCTTTTCCTCTGAAATAACCTCCCTTCGCCCCACAAATAGGAACGTCCTAATAGCAAATAATTTCTCTTCCATAATGAGAGCAAAAGGAGGAGACATATATAGACAACCTGATGTCTGGACCTCGAGTGGCTAAGGGGGTTTATGGATAGGAACGTAGGATTGCAGTATACAACAACCTGTGAGTTCCATTCCCAGAAACATCACATGAAATAATGATACTAGAGAAAAGAATGAAAGTAGTTAAGTAGACTTGAATGACTGATGATCCTGAAACATCTATGGTTTTTTTTTTTTTGGAAGAAAATAATTATTTTCCCTTAAAGCAACTATACATAAAATGTCCTCAGAATAGTTCAAAACTGTGATATCCTTTTTTACCCGCTTTTTATCTGTCTATTTATATATACCTTTTATGAGAAAGAAACAAGAAAAGATAATTTTTCAGGAAAAATATCTTTTTTACCAATTCTTTAATTTTTATACATTTAAATTTTTATGTAAGTTTTTGTAACTAATTTATAGATGCAGAAATGATCTCCTTGAATAGTAGCTACTATAAATAAGCCACTTCCAAGAAAAAGAAATTGTGCTAAACTGTTAGCTAGAGTATAATGTGACCTCAGTATACTCATCAAGTGAGGTCTGCATATGCAATTAATTAACCAATTAGTGGGAAAGAGGAAATGATCCTTTATGATTCTGTATATAAGAGTATGTTTTTAGAATGTCTGTGATTTTTATCTGATGAAGGCTTGTTATATGTTAAGCTGAAACGCGTAATAAAAGAAGAACTTATTTTGGAATAATTTGCCATCCCTGTGATCCCTCTGGTAGCGCTTCAATTCAAACCAGAAAAAAATTTTTTTCCTGAAAATGTACCTGCTGACAGAACACACCCATTTTCCTCGCTGGTCATTCTGCTCTGGCCATGACTGTGAGGTTGTACTGTGGTTGTACCTCATATATGGTTGTAATGAGGTTGTACCTCATATATGCCTATTAGTCTTTGGGCTCCTTGACTGTGCCCTGTGTTCAGGTCCTGTACTTTAGCCGTATGTCTGAATCTGGCAATAGGCCGCAGTACGTTTCTTGCTGTCTGGCAGCTTAGTCTGCCTCTCCTTTTGGTCTGTTTGCTTTATCCGCCCAGTCTTGGCTACTTTTTATTTTGTTTTTGGGTTTTCAAGACAATCTTATGGCTTTGCGCAAACTTCCATTTGGTTTGGAGATTCTTGTGCTCACTACTGCAGTTACCATTGGCATTCTTGGTTACCGTTGTCAGCATCTTTTTTTACCTTGGCTTTCTGCTACCTTTGCTGACAACAGTTTTTTGGACCTACGTTTAGGGGAACATAAGTTGGGGATACTGTAATGCTAGCATTCCTGCACTAACTGGTACAGATGCCGACATACTCCCTGCCACTGCCACATGTTTTCATCCGGTTACTGTTGCAGTCATTGCAGGTCTCCTGTCCAAGCTCTTAAGGCACATATCCCCGTACCAGTCTAAGTTCCTGTATCCTTTCCTGTGTCCCAGTACCATCCTGTGTTCTTGAATTCAATCCTGTGTCCCAGTACCAGCCTATAATCACCAGTACAGAAAGGATTAAATGACCGCACTGCTGGATCCGAATGAATATCAAACTTTGAAGGACATCAAATAGGATATATCGGCTGTGGTTTTGTAAGAGGGTGGACCTGCTGTCCTTCGCCCCTCTGAAGACATTGATAATTTAATTGTATTTTGTGTATTTTCATTATAGAGTGTTTTAAGCATATTGTATTATAGTGATATAAGGAATGTTATGTAGTGTTATGCTGCACTAATGGTAGATATGATATGGTGCAGATATAGCACAGCTAGTAATGAGCACATAGTATATGCTATAAGATAGAAGGGTTAAATCTGGGTGAGTCACAGGGGGAGTGGCCAGTCTAGTGTGAGGTGAGTTTAGTTTCGTTTTCAGTCAGGAGAGAGTGGACACAGTGAGGAAAAGACAGAGACAGACTTGTAGACCTGGAATGTCTGCTGCTGGGGGAACAAGACTCTGAGAATCCCAGGGTGAGGACTTCTGAGGTCTGGGGCTCAAGGCTCGGGGCTGGTGTTAAAGGAGAACGCCTGAAAACCCCCTTCTGTTCAGGGGAAGTCAGACAAGAAGTCGCTGGGTAGGAGAGGCATGGAGTCTGGAACTTCAGAGAAGCTGAACTGGGGATTCCTAAGACAGCAAGAAGGAATAGTCCAGGTGGTGAGGAAAGATGAATGTACACTATCATGAACTTTGTGGATGGA
Organism: Allobates femoralis; assembly: GCA_033576535.1. Lineage (NCBI taxonomy): Eukaryota > Metazoa > Chordata > Amphibia > Anura > Aromobatidae > Allobates > Allobates femoralis. Next base: position 566,029,882 of record JARQOC010000002.1, on the reverse strand, counting down.
AGATGTTATGTCTCATATACTGTGGAGATATATGATGAACTCAGTATGTTAAGTAAAGTTATTGTTGAACAGTATTGTCTGATGTCAGCTGAATTATGTGCGACAGCTACTGAAGAGAGAGTTGCAACCTGCAGCCTTAATGTGACCATGCCTTCTTTGTGTGATGTCATATCTGTGGATTAAGTCGGACCTGCATAGGGTGTATTTTTATGTTTTTTGTTTTTTTTTAAATAAAGGATTTTTAACTGTGTTTTTTGTTTATTTCTTTTTAATTTCATATGTTTAGTAATGAGGGTTCTCATAGACACCTCTCCAATTACTATTCCAGGGCTTCACGGAAGATGTGATTTTTTGACAAATCACAGCTGTCATTAACTGCTTATAGTACCCCAATTGCTACTGCACTAGGGCAAGCAGGATGAGCTAGGTAAAGAGCCAGGGTTTGACTGTCTAATGGATGCGACAAGTCTGGGGCAGCTGCGAACTGCTACTTTTTTGCTAGGGAGGGCCCAATAATTATGAATTCCAGCCCCCAGCTGTCTTCTTTATCTTTACTGGGTATTAAATTTGGGGGGGACCTTATGCCATTTTTTTACAACTCTATATTTAAATAATAAAATGTGGGCTCTTCCATATTTTGATACTCAGCCAAGTATAATCATTTATTTTTTATGTGTGCACGGTGAAGTGGGATCATATATATCAGGATATGGGATTATATATACCAGGATAAGGGGATCATATATATTAGGATGGGGGCCGTAGTCTAGGAAGGTGGGTCATATATATCAGGAAGTGGGATTATATATACCAGGATAGGGGCTATATTCTAGGATGGGGGATCATATATACCAGGATAGAGGATCATAAATACCTGGATGGAAGACATATACTAGGATGTGAAAGATATACCAAAGAGGAGGCACATATACCAGGTTGCAGATCATATTCAAATATCAGAATGAAGGATCATTTACCAGAATGTAGGAAATATATTGTACATCAGAATATATAACATATACTAGTATAGGAGACATAAATACCTGGAAGGGGCCCAGGAATGGGAAAATCGGTAAAGAAATGGGGGACATTGCCCCCATAACAGTGTCAGAAGCAGTGTCAGGAACAGTTCATCATGAACACATTTTTTTTCCTATTTTCCTCCACTAAAGCCTGAATGTGTCTAATAGTATGGTGCATGTTATATAGTGATGTTCTGATTCGCTGGGACTTTAAAAAAGAGCAGGGTTCGGGACCCCGATTTTACCTGAACTTGACCCTGAACCCTATATATATCAATGGGGACCTATACGTAAGGGCTATAAAATGGTGGTAGTAAGGACTATAGATTTGCAAAATGAAGCAAATAGGGGATTAAACCAGGATAATGACACATACCATTTTTGCCCAGCAGATAATGTGGCACCCCAGGGGTTAATGTGCCACAGTGACACCACAAAGGGTTAACTCCCCACAGAACCCACAACACTACACTAGCGCCTCCAGGCCAGAAGGGGGAGCTTCCCTATATATTCTGGTGTGGAGAGAAAGTGGGGAAGAGCAGAGTGGTGGGAGGAGCTAATATTGTTTACCTCAGAGTGGCAGTGACAGTTAGTCAGTTGGAGTTAGTTCAGTTCTTGAAAGGACTGAAGAAGAAAGACTGGTGGTGTAAAGGGGCTGCCTTAGGCCTCTCCAGAGCCTGCTACCCACTTCCAGGCCTAGCCAGGGTCTGAGGGAAGGAGTAAGAGAAACAGGAGAACACATCTGGGAGACTGAGTTACCTCATAACTCGCCCCGGAGGAGCGCACAGACCGGATACCGGATCCGAAACTGTAACTGACACACGCAGCACAGTAAACACCGGACTAGTGGAGGTTATATATTTACACTGTACCTCAGTGAAGCAACACGGCGGGGTCAGAAATACAGAGGAAAGACTCAAGTTGCCTAGCGAAGGGGGTACCTGTGAGGAGAGACAGGCCAGCAGCCTTGCTGAAGCGGCAGCAGGGCCACACACACAGCGCAGGAGAGGGAAGCTGAGGACCCGGACAGGGTGGGTGCATCCTGGCCCTGGTACAGACTCCGTGGACAGTACTCTGCTAACAACATCATCTGCAGTAAAGACTTGGAAAACTTCAAAACCGTGAGTTTGTGTGATCCTTGTGCTCAAATCCTGCATTCCCTCACAAGCAGCTATCATCTCTACTACTACCCCTATCTTGCAATATCCATAGCACCATCTATAGACTGTTACTATCTCTGCCCCGGGGAACCAAGCTCTACCTGCGGAGAGCCATTACATCCCCAGCTGCCAAATATCATCCCCGGAGGTTCTCAGCAGCGGTGGTCACCCTGACCACAACCCGTGGGTGGCGTCACGACAAACTCCCCAGTAAATATACCCTCCATTACTTGTGGGCTCGGGACACGGTCCAGACCAAGGACCGCCGTGATACCCCTGTGATACCCCGGTGTGGTACCGAGTACCCCGTCCCAGTGGGCTCCACAATAACATGATTGTGACTGTTTCCTGGCCCACTCATTAAGCATTATGAATAGTCACTGATTCTCCCACCCTCTGTAACAGCATCTGTGATTGGTTACAGTGCTGGCATTCACCAGATTTTCCTTTCCCCCATCCACCATTTCACCAAGACAATTTTTTTCAGTGGGCCAACACTATCATTTTTCAATTTCTTATTATTTATGTAGTTGAAGAATATTTCTGGATTATTTTTAATTTCTCTTGAAATGGGTTTCTCTGTCTCTATGTTTGCTTCCTTGATTTTCTTTTTTCAGAGTGTATTTAATTTTCTATAATTATTTAGTACCTCATCACATTCACTACCTGCTTGCTTTAATTCTCTAAACACTTTCTTTTTGTCATTTATTGTGTCCCTTACAGCTCTATTTAGACATTGTGGTGTCCTTCTATTTGTAGCTTGTTGAGCACATCCTAATCAGGATGCTCATAACAGTGTTTAATTTGCTTTATGTACTTTTATTTCTCAGGAAATCATCATACTTGATGGCACTTTTACATCATCTCTTAACCGTTGGAAATTTCCGTCCCTGAAGTTTAGTGTTCTTGTAGCCCCTCTACTATACATCTTATTAAAAGATACATAAACTTATTATTTTATGATCACTTTTACCCAAATTGACTCCCAATTTTATTCAGGGTATTTGAAGTTGCCCACAATTATGACCTCTCCCTGATTTGATGCCGAATTGACATGCCTGACAAGGTAAGCCCGGGATAAGGTGGATCCACTGGACCAAAGGTATCGATCACTGACCTGGATGAATCCACCTGTGCGGCCACCAAGAGTTCACTAAAGTCTATTTTTAGAATTATTTTTTCATGTTGTGCCATGATTGTGAATCATAATGAACCTGTCGATATATTCCTTCTTTTTGTAACTGTTCAAAAATGTAATAAAAATGTTATTGTTATAAAAAGAAGAGTTCACTAAAGTCACAGCAGGTGGAAATAGGCTTAAGCTGATAACTGACCAACAGGAGACAGCTCCAGGGAATCATGGTACCCCAGCAGCTGGCACCATGGGACAGATTATGGGCACAGGTGCAGAGATGGTAACAGAGATAGACAAGTACAAAGCGGTACAGGAGATGGTAAAAGCTTGCGATGGCTAGCAGACCCAGGCAGACACAGAGGATGACAGAGGCTGGTGGAAACTGGCAAACACAGATGAGCACAGTAGATGGCAGAGGTTGGTGGTAACTGGCAGGCAATTGAAGGAAGGGACCACAGACACAGGTGAATACATGACAACCAGGCACAGAGCAAGGGGATACCTGACAACAAGCTACAGCCAAGGCAACTAACTAGACACATTGAACAGGCACTTCTCAATACTGGAGGATTCCTGAAATACCATGGGCACCTCAGCCATAGGCTGAGAGGCAAATCTGAATTAGGCCACGCTGGCCCTTAAGGGCAGTGTAGAGCGGTTGCACCCTGAGAGCACTCCCGAGAGTTCTGCCACACATATGTGGGCTTTGAGAGCCAGCAGAAACAGGTGAGGCAGACCTCTGCTGGGAGCCAGTATGGTGAGTATATCGGCCAGTACTCCATCCCTTATGCCTCCTTTTTTTAGGCCAGAACATTTTTTTTCTAGGACTAGGGGGGCACCAATATTCTTCCTGGGTTCCCCATACCTTTCTTCTGGACCAAAATCCTTTAAATCAATCATGAAAAAAAGTTTCCCCTTTCATCTTTTTTCAGAGTTGACTGGCTGAAAAGAATTACCAGGGTTTTGAAGAAACCAGTTTAAGGAGAGAGACGTGAAAGGAATTTGGTATATGTTGCAAAGCAGGAAGATTCCATTTATAAGAGACATTATTGATCTGTTTGATAACTTCAAAAGGACCAATGTATCAAGGTCCCAATTTGTAAAACAGGATTTTTAGGTGGATGTAAATAGAGGAGAGCTACACCTTGTCTTCAGTAATAAAGCATGGGGAATCCAAACGCCTTTTGTCTGCATGTCTCTTTATCTGTACAGATGATTTCTCTAGAGCAACTTTAGTCACCTTCCAGATCCTGGAGAATTCCCTGGAATAGAGCATCAGCTGCTGGAATGCTGGAGGTGGAGGATACTGGGAAAGGTATACACCACTGTTGACCGTAAACAATAAAAAATTGAGATTTCACAGAGGCCTCACTGGTATGATTATTGTATTAAAACTATACCCAAAGTAGCAGCCTGACACAGTTATTATGGAGAGCATTGGTGAAGTGCCACAGAAATAAAGTCAGAAACTGATTGACTCATTCTACATGGCCATTAGACTGCAGATGAAAAGCTCAAGAGAAATTTAAGGATACCTCAAGGAGTTTATAAGTCACCCTTCATAACCATGATGTTAATTGGACTCCTCTGTCAGACATGATGTGTTGTTGAAAGCTGTGTAGATGGAAGATATGTGGATAAATTGTCTTGCCAGTTAGGGAGCAGATGGCAGACCAGGCAGAAAGATTAAATGAACCATCTTGGATAAGTGATCCACCCCTACCTGAATGACAGCACAGCCAGAGGAGACTGGAAGGTTGGTGATGAAACCATGGCAATATGTGGTTGGCAAAGGGAGTTGAGGCAAATGACTAGATGGCTGCTGCTTTGGGGTCTTATTCTGGGAACAGGACCAGCAGGAGAGTACAAATGCCACAATGTCCTTGCATTGGGATAATCACCAGTAATGAGACGAGAAGAAGAGTCTCCCTTTGCCCAGCATGACCAACCAACTTGTACAAGTGGCACCATAGAAGGATCATCCTCCTGTTGACTTCGGAAGTTAAACTTTTCCCAGGGACTAGCAAAGACAAATTTATCAGAGCCATGGTGAGCATGTTAGACTGATTGATTATATGTAGAAGCTCCTCTTCCGCAACAAGGGGTAGAAAGGACCTGGAGTGCGCATCAGCCATGATGTTCTTGTCTGACTCGAAATGTAGAACAAAGTTAAAGAAGGTGAAGAAGAGAGAACATCTAGACTGCCGGGCATTGAGTCTTTGTTCTGACTGTAGATAAACAAGATTCTTATGGTCGGTATATACTACCATGGGATGGACAGCTCCCTTTAGTTCATTCTTCCAGAGCCAGATTGACGGCCAATAACTCACGATCTTCTATGGAATAGTTGCGTTCTAGGACCATGAAGGCTTTGGAGAAGAAACCACAAGAGACCTTTTGCCTCAAGGGGGCCTTTTGCATATACACCACTTCGGCTCCTGAGGAGAAGGTGTCCACCTCCAGACAGACCTGCTTATCTATCTATCTATATACATACAGTTCTGGCCAAAAGTATTGACACCCCTGCAATTCTGTCAGATAATTCTCAGTTTCTTGCTGAAAATGATTGCAATCACAAATTCTTTGGTATTATTATCTTCATTTAATTTGTCTTCAATGAAATAACACAAAAGAGAATGAAGCAAAAAACAAAACATTGATCATTTCACACAAAACTCCAAAAATGGGCCAGACAAAAGTATTGGCACCCTCAGTCTAATAATTGGTTGCATAATCTTTAGCCAAAATAACTGCGATCAACCGCTTCCGGTAACCATCAATGAGTTTCTTACAATGCTCTGCTGGAATTTTAGACCATTCTTCTTTGGCAAACTGTCCTAGGTCCCTGATATTTGAAGGGTGGCTTCTCCAAACTGCCATTTTTAGATCTCCCCACAGATGTTCTATGGGATTCAGGTCTGGACTCATTGCTGGCCACCTTAGAAGTCTCCAGTGCTTTCTCTCAAACCATTTTCTAGTGCTTTTGAAGTGTGTTTTGGGTCATAGTCCTGCTGGAAGACCCATGACCTCTGAGGAAGACCCAGTTTCTCACACTGGGCCCTACATTATGCTGCAAAATTTGTTGGTAGTATTCAGACTTCATAATGCCATGCACCACGGTCAAGCAGTCCAGTGCCAGAGGCAGCAAAGCAACACCAAAAGTTAAGTTTTGGCAAACTCTAGCCTGGCTTATTTATGTCTCGGGGTAAGAAGTGGGGTCTTCCTGGGTATCCTACCATACAATCCCTTTTCATTCAAACGCCGACGGATTATACGGGTTGACACTATTGTACCCTCGGATTGCAGGGCAGCTTGAACTTGTTTAGATGTTAGTCGAGGTTCTTCATCCACCATCCACACAATCTTCAAATCTCTCGTCAATTTTTCTTTTCCGTCCACACCTAGGGAGGTTAGCCACAGTGCCATGGGCTTTAAACTTCTTGTTGACACTGCGCACGGTAGACACAGGAACATTCAAGTCTTTGGAGATGGACTTGTAGCCTTGAGATTGCTCATGCTTCCTCACAATTTGGTTTCTCAAGTCCTCAGACAGTTCTTTGGTCTTCTTTCTTTTCTCCATGCTCAATGTGGTACACACAAGGACATAGGACAGAGGTTGAGTCAACTTTAATCCATGTCAACTGGCTGCAAGTGTGATTTAGTTATTGCCAACACCTGTTAGGTGCCACAGGTAAGTTACAGGTTCTGCTAATTACACAAATTAGAGAAGCATCACATGATTTTTCTAACAGTGGCAATACTTTTGTCCACCCCCTTTTTTATGTTTGGTGTGGAATTATATCCAATTTGGCTTTAGGACAATTGTTTTTGTGTTTTTTCATTGAAGACAAATTAAATGAAGATAATAATACCAAACAATTTGTGATTGCAATCATTTTCAGGAAGAAACTGAATATTATCTGACAGAATTGCAGGGCTTTCAATACTTTTGACCACAACTGTATATGTATATATATATATATATATATATATATATATATATATACACATAAATCAAGGAAAACAGGCAGCACTCCAGTTCAGGTGAATAAAGGGTCTGTTTTTTATTTAGAGCCCATGTGCCACATGGGCTCTGAATAAAAAACAGACCCTTTATTCACCTGAACTGGAGTGCTGCCTGTTTTCCTTGATTTATTTGAATTGGTTTGGACACTAATACACAGGACTTGCCCCGCGGATGTGTACCGTATATACTCGTGTATAAACCGATCCGTGTATAAGCCGACCCCCCTACTTTTGCCCCCAAAACCTGGGAAAACCTATTGACTCGTGTATAAGCCGAGGGTGGACCCCAGCACAGGTGTACAGCCCCCAGCAGTGGCATATACAGGCCCCAGTAGTATATATAGCAACCCCAGTGGTATACAGCAGCCTCCCCAGTGGTATATACAGACCCCACCAGTATATACAGCAGCCCCAGTGGTATATACAGCAGCCCCAGTGGTATATACAGCAGCCCCAGTGGTATACAGGCCTCAGCAGTATATACAGCAGCCCCCAGGGGTTATACAGCAGCCCCCAGGGGTTATACAGCAGCCCCCAGGGGTTACACAGCACCCCCCAGGGGTTATACAGCGGCCCCCAGGGGGTACCCAGCGGCCCCCTGGGGGTACCCAGCGGCCCTCAGGGGGTACCCAGCAGCCCCCTGGGGGTACCAACAGCCCCCTGGGGGTACCCAGCAGCCCCCTGGGGGTACCCAGCAGCCCCATGGGGGTACCAACAGCCCCCTGGGGGTACCCAGCAGCCCCCAGGGGGTACCCAACAGCCCCCTGGGGGTACCAACAGCCCCCAAAAGCTGGCACTGTCCCCCCTTGTAAGGGCCCCCCCCGCTGCTTATACATTACCATCCCGGTGTTCTGATCAGCGCGGCTCCTCGGTGCTTCTTCTTCATCCTCCCGTCCTCGCTGGCTGCATCCGGGATCTCCGGCCGTCGCGCGATGACGTCATATGCCTGCGACGGCCGAGATCCCGGATGCAGCCAGCGAGTACGGGAGGATGAAGAAGAAGCACCGAGGAGCCGCGCTGATCAGAACACCGGGATGGTAATGTATAAGCAGCGGGGGGGGCCCTTACAAGGGGGGACAGTGCCAGCTTTTGGGGGGCATATATGAACTGCTTCCCCCTGCCGCTAATTGACAGGGGGAAGCAGTGCATATATAATGAGCGGCCCCACGTGACGGGGCCGCTCATACAGAAGCCTCCCCCCGCCTCCTCCAGCCTGAGGTACCGTATTGACCCGTGTATAAGCCGAGGGGGGACTTTTCAGCCCAAATTTTGGGCTGAAAAACTCGGCTTATACACGAGTATATACGGTATATTATTGTGCTGTTCCATTTTCTCTTTTTATATATATACATATATATATATATATATATCCTTATATAGATATATCATTTATTAAAAGGTTGCACATATTTCATAGTTCAGCAAAATTGTCCACTGTTTCAAAATCTTTTACTAATTTAATAAACAACCTGTATTGATTGCTGTGACCTGCTTTTCATCCCTCTATGCATGAATTTCTGTGCAACACTAGCAAACAGTCAAATTACAAATGCTAAATTGATTACCTTCATGTAAAATAATAGTAACACAATGATTGGATATTGGCATCTAAACTTTCCCCCTTCTCCCTATCCTCTTTTACATTATCTTTTTATTGTGTCAGCAAAACAGGCAATACTATCTATGTGTTAATATTAAATTAAAACCAATATAAGTTCCATGCTACAAAAAGAAAACTAGAGTTCTGCAATTTTCTGCATTGATCTGGAATACATAGGTCACTGCATTTGCATGATTTGCTGCAAAAGTGTCTGCCCACAGAGAAATGGAGGACATTTGGAATCAGCACTGTCAAAGGTCAATTCCAGAGAATTTAATCATTTTAAAGTAAATTGTCAACATTGTTACATTACCTAAGTAACTACTGAAGGGTGATTAAGAAGATAACATTTTCATTGCATTTGTCAAGCAAAAGTGAAAGGTAAAGTAGGGTGGTTGAAGAAACTTACCATGTGATACCTGCAAATAAAACTTGTGGACTATTTGTTTTTGATACAAAGCAATATTCTACCATTTCATTGCCCTTATTATAATTCTCCCATAGGATTTTATTTTAAAGTAGGGTATTTTCTCACTTTTTTTTTTCTTTGATTTGTGTTTATTGGCCAGTGTGAACATGCTTTTATACCTTTTTTTTACCAAAGAAAAACGGAGTTTTTAGAACATTTGTATTGTAATAAGCTTCTGTGGAGCTACTGGGACATGTATGCTGCTAACATGATATATAACGTGCAATAATATGAGGTCCAGTACTGGCATCTATCTTTGATGTTATGCATATGCATCATATGTAATTTTATACGTTTGTGTCATTTTGTGATTTGATGCCCTGGTGATTTATATACCTGTCTGTACCTGTAATCTGACAATGTAAATTGTGCAATAATGGTGTTTTCTATACTTTGCCCCATGTGTGCCACCTTCTGTTATAATTGGCACTGCAAACTTATTACAATACAAACGTTCTAAAAACGCACTCCTTCTCTCCGTTTTTCTTTGGTAAAATTTGATATTGGACTCTGTAGGACTAAGTGATTATACGTCACTTTTTGACCTATTTACAGATTGTATGGAATTGTAGCTGATGCTTTTATACCTTGCATGCATATCAATTCCTGCTCTGGCTCAGTCTTTTGTATTTCTGGGTAGATGCAATGTTTTGATCACCTATTATTGCCTTTTATTGCAGTGTTGCTGCAACCAAAAAACTTTTTCGTTTTCCCTTTTCTTCCGTTGCGCAGTTTAGCGATCAGATTAATTGATTTTATATTTTGATAGATTGGGCATTTTCAAACAAGGCGATTCCAACTATGTGTATTTCTTTTTTAATGGTTTTTTTCCCAGTGTACCAAAGGGGAGTGATTTGAACTCATAGGTATTTTGTCATGTTTTTAAATTTTTCTTTCACTTTGTCTTTATTTTACTTGTCCCTGTATGGTGCCTGAACACTGCAGTGTCTGATCGCTGTTGCAGTGCAGAGCTGTCTTCATCCACGGCTTTGCACAGCACAAATGATCATCTCCCGTGAACACCGCCAATCAGGGAGCGTTCACAGGAAGTGAGAAAGTGACAAGGATCATCATCACATCACAGGGTCGGCAATGGTAGGGGGAATTGTGCAATCCTTGCTGCGGCGTGTTAGATTGCACTGTCAAAGTTTGATAGCACGATCTAACGGATTAAAAGAGTGGTATAATACCTATACATCATCGGTCGTGAAGGGTTAAGGAGAACCTGCCATCAGGTCTACACATATTAAACTAAATGCATTTTCATATTGCTGCTGTTATACTTATTTAATACATGCTTTCATTGAAGAAATCTACGAAATCTGTAGCCTGGTTTTTATAAAATCTTCATTAATCTTCATGCATCGGGGTGGGCTTATAGGCCCGGACTGTGGGTAGGTTCTTCAACTCTGCCATGGCCTATCTACTGTCTATTGTTTAAATTTCACACTGGTGCCATCCTAGCCACTGACAGCTCTAATGCAGACTGATCTCCCAATGGATTTCAATAAAATAGTGCCAGTAACGATACATGTTCAAACTCAGATCTCAGCTCAATGATGCCAGTAGCAGACTGGATAATAAGGGGTTAATGTCAGCTGACAGCAAGCCCAGAGGTTAGTAATGTCAAGGCGTCAATCAGATACCCATTAAAACTAACCAAGCCAGTAAGGAAATTGATAGCCACATTAATAAATATTTTATTTGAAAATTAACCCCAAAGACATTCCTCTTTCAACTTTTTTTTAGTTAAAATCCATTTTTTAAAGTTTACCATTCCACACAACCTGTCAAAAAAACATAAATAAAGTCAAATAAATGCTGAAGAAGAGCCAGCATATGGGGAAATATAATTGACTGCCTCCCCCATAAGGTGGGGTTGCAGGCACTGCATGACTCCCAGCAGTGTGCCAAGCTGTGAATTTCCTGAGGTTGTCTCAGGTTACACAGAGGATATCACGCAGCAGGGTATCCTGCTGTATCACCTGAGATAACCTCAGTGGTGTCCGTCCTCGTAACACATGTGAGAACTGGGATATCGCATGAAATCTTGTGGGTATATCTCACCGGGATTGAGACAGAGCGGTTAAGGAGCGGTGATGTCAGGGAGTGCAGCGCAGTTCAAACTTGCAGGATAGCCTGTGTGTGACCCCTCGAGTCTGAATTGCATTAATGTTTGTGATGGCACTGCTTCTAACACTGTCACCACTGTCTGCTCTCATAGCATATGGAGGATGCTTTCTGTGAACATGACCCCCCATATGCTTGGAAGGCTTGTGTCCATGGTGCATTGTTTGATGCTGTTTTGAAGATAATTTTGAGAATTTGCATCAAAATCTGCCTGTCTATCCTGAAGCCAGCAATGTCTATGTAAGTTCAGAAGTGCTGGGCCAACATAGTTTTTTTTCCATGCAGATTAGGTGCAGATTTTGGGTCAGAAAAAAAATCTGAACCACATGTGTAATGGAAAAAAAAGCAACATGGGCACAGCACTTCTGACCTGTCATAGACTTTGCTGGCCTCAGGACAGACATGCAGATTCTCAAAATGTATGTCAGAAAAAGCATCAAACAACACACTGTGGGTACAGGGCATAAGAAGGTCTAGGGAGAGCTGCAGTTGTGATGAAAGGGTTCCAAGATTCCTCTTGCCCCTGGCTACCTTAATAGAGACTTCTAGGGCAGGATTTCCTTAGCAGTGCACGAGGTGTTGGAATAATCACCTACACAAGTGATGATATTACCATCTGTCTAATTCAATGGACATATGCTTTACATTAATTGCTAACAGATATGTTTAGAAGAGGTTGCCTCACACGCTGCTGCCACTCTGCTATAATAAAGGTTTGCTCTTTAACAAAAAACAACATTAATAATAATAATGATAAAAAATATTTTAAACAAAAAAAAACAAATACAAAGCTCTCTTAAACAGATTTTTAAAGGACATTGTAAGATTCCTGGATTCCACAACTGCTGCTCTCTCTGGTACTGTTCTAAAAATTCACACCCTACAGGTGTTCCAACTGCAAACTCAAGGAAGCTTAAAAAATTTTTAAAGCGCTATTAAATTCTACAGATTAAACAAAAATGGTAGACCCAATGGCTGGGAACACTCCTAACCGTAAGGTTAATTATTGTTCCCAGACAGTGGGTCTTCCAGCAAGTGTTTTGACCTCCAAGATTAATGGAAAGTTTTAGTGCCATTTTAAAATGTTTATCTTTTTCCCGAACAAAGCCATGATAGCCAATTTTTTGGTAAATTGCTTGCGTTTCCGATCATCAACAGAACCTGCAATGTTTGTTCTAAATTTGAAGTTGGCAAACATGTTTGGGGAAAGTTCACTCATCTCTAGTAGTGATAAGCGAGCACTCAAATGCTCAGGTACGTGACTCAAATAACGACTATAATTGAAGTCAATAGGAAACGAGCATTTTTCTCAAAGATCCTCCCAGGAGGTCTAGGGGGCATGGAAATCACTGAAATAATTATATATAACTAGATGGCGGCCCGATTCTAAAGAATCAGTAGTCTAGAATCCATATATAGTTTATTTTCTAATAGTTAGGGGAGTGCGGTGAAATGAATTGTGTGTATACAGGTGGCTGAGTGGGTAGCAGAGTATACGGTGGCTCAGTGGTTAGCAGTGAGTGCGGTGGCTCAGTGGTTAGCAGTGAGTGCGGTGGCTCAGTGGTTAGCAGTGAGTGCGATGGCTCAGTGGTTAGCAGTGAGTGCGATGGCTCAGTGGTTAGCAGTGAGTGGGGTGAGATAGGTCAGCGCAGCGCCGTGGCCAGAGTAGTGAGCGCAGCACCGTGGGCAGAGTGGTCAGCTCAGTGCCATGGGCAGAGTGGTCAGCGCAGCGCCGTGGGCAGAGTGGTGAGTGCAGCGCCGTGGGCAGAGTGGTCAGCACACACATACACACACATAAACACATACACACACTCGGCTATACTTACCACCGACCTTGAGTCGACATGTCGCCGCCCCTGGACGACTGGATCCAATATGGCGTCCGGGAAGTTTGGCGAGACTTCTTGGACGCTATATTGGATGCAGTAGTTCGGGGGCGGCAAAATGTGGACTGAGGATCCAGGCGGCAGATGCAGGGCTGGTGGTATGTATAGCGGAGTGTGTGTGTGTGTATGTGTGTGTACAAAGTGACGGACGTGCGGACAAAGTGACGGAAGTGCGGTCAAAGTGACCGAAGTGCGGACAAAGTGGCGGAAGTGCCTACATACACACACATATATACACATACTGTACATTGCATATGGAGGGGTGAGGAGAGCGGAGGCAGGAGGGGTGAGGAGGAGGGGAGGCTGGAGGGGTGAGGAGGGGTGAGGAGAGGGGAAGCTGGAGGGCAGAGGCTGGAGGGCAGAGGACAGGGGAGGGTGGAGGGCAGAGGACAGGGGAGGCTGGAGGGCAGAGGACAGGGGAGGCTGGAGGGCAGAGGACAGGGGAGGCTGGAGGGCAGAGGCTGGAGGGCAGAGGCTGGAGGGGAGAGGCTGGAGGGCAGAGGCTGGAAACAGAGGACAGGGGAGGGTGGAGGGCAGAGGACAGGGGAGGCTGGAGGGCAGAGGCTGGAGGGGAGAGGCTGGAGGGGAGAGGCTGGAGGGGAGAGGCTGCAGGGGAAAGGCTGGAGGGCAGAGGCTGGAGGGCAGAGGCTGGAGGGCAGAGGACAGGGGAGGCTGGAGGGCAGAGGACAGGGGATGCTGGAGGGCAGAGGACAGGGGAGGCTGGAGGGCAGAGGCTGGAGGGCAGAGGCTGGAGGGCAGAGGGCAGGGGAGGCTGGAGGGCAGAGGCCAGGGGAGGCTGGAGGGCAGAGCACAGGGGAGGCTGGAGGGCAGAGGACAGGGGAGGCTGGAGGGGAGAGGCTGGAGGGCAGAGGCCAGGGGAGGGTGGAGGGCAGAGGACAGGGGAGGCTGGAGGGCAGAGGACAGGGGAGGCTGGAGGGCAGAGGACAGGGAGGCTGGAGGGCAGAGACTGGAGGGCAGTGTCTGGAGGGCAGAGTCTGGAGGGCAGAGGACAGGGGAGGCTGAAGGGCAGAGGCTGGAGGGCAGAGGCTGGAGGGCAGAGGACAGGGGAGGCTGGAGGGCAGAGGGCAGGGGAGGGTGGAGGGCAGAGGACAGGGGAGGCTGGAGGGCAGAGGACAGGGGAGGCTGGAGGGCAGAGGACAGGGGAGGCTGGAGGGCAGAGGACAGGGGAGGCTGGAGGGCAGAGGCTGGAGGGCGGAGGCTGGAGGGGAGAGGTTGGAGGGCAGAGGCTGGAGGGCAGAGGACAGGGGAGGCTGGAGGGCAGAGGACAGGGGAGGCTGGAGGGCAGAGGACAGGGGAGGCTGAAGGGCAGAGGATAGGGGAGGCTGGGGGGCAGAGGACAGGGGAGGCTGGAGGGTAGAGGACAGGGGAGGCTGGAGGGCAGAGGCTGGAGGGGAGAGGCTGGAGGGCAGAGGCTGGAGGGGAGAGGCTGGAGGGCAGAGGCTGGAGGGCAGGGGAGGCTGGTGAGCAGGGGAGGCTGGAGGGCAGAGGACAGGGGAGGCTGGAGGGCAGAGGACAGGGGAGGCTGGAGGGCAGAGGACAGGGGAGGCTTGGGGGCAGAGGACAGGGGAGGCTGGAGGGCAGAGGATGGAGGGGAGAGGCTGGAGGGCAGAGGCTGGAGGGCAGAGGCTGGAGGGAAGGGGAGGATGGAGGGCAGAGGACAGGGGAGGCTGGAGGGCAGAGGACAGGGGAGGCTGGAGGGCAGAGGCTGGAGGGCAGAGCCTGGAGGACAGAGGCTGGAGGGCAGAGGCTGCAGGGGAAAGGCTGGAGGGCAGAGGACAGGGGAGGCTGGAGGGCAGAGGCTGGAGGGCAGAGCCTGGAGGACAGAGGCTGGAGGGCAGAGGCTGCAGGGGAAAGGCTGGAGGGCAGAGGCTGGAGGGCAGAGACTGAAAGGCAGAGGCTGGAGGGTAGAGACTGGAGGGGAGAGGCTGGAGGGCAGGGGAGGCTGGAGGGCAGAGGCCAGGGGAGGATGGAGGGCAGAGGACAGGGGAGGCTGGAGGGCAGAGGACAGGGGAGGCTGGAGGGCAGAGGACAGGGGAGGCTGGAGGGCAGAGGCTGGAGGGCAGAGGCAGGAGGGCAGAGGCTGGAGGGCAGAGGACAGGGGAGGCTGGAGGGCAGAGTCTGGAGGGCAGAGGCTGGAGGGCAGAGGGCAGGGGAGGCTGGAGCGGCAACATGACCGCTTGGCACAGCTCTCCTCCTCCAGGCTGCATACCTCTCTCCCTCCGTGCAGGCTGGGCAGCAGCGGTGTCCGTGTGTCAGGGGCCACTTGGCCTCCTACTGGGCGTGAGGCAGAGGGCCGGAGGCTCGGGGCAGTCCAGAAGCGGAGGCCGGTACGGGCGTGCGGGCGGCATTGCGCAGAGAGTCGTCAGCAGTAGGGCCGGGCGCCGGAAGTGAGGGGGAGGAGCCTGCAGCAGTGTAACCGGCAGAAGCTAATGCCGGTAACCTGCCTAAGTGGTGTGTGGCGGACGGGAGACCACCGGCAAAGGCCAGTAGTCTCCCGCCCGTGATGTGTGTGTGTTGGGCAGTGTAGGGGCGGCCGTAAGCATGGCGGAGCTAGCTGAGTCCCGGCTCCCGCTTACGGCCGCCATCTTGGGTCACCCTGAGCGGGTGTACCTGTGGGCAGAGTGACCGGACACTGGGGCAAAGTGACGGATGTGACGTCACAAATCCCTCCGGGATTTATATAATAGATAATAGATTGAAATAATGCTCAAATGGAATGGAAACAGCATGTGGACGACCCCTTTATGCATCTCTGACTCCTAGGTCATAGCTGGGGTTAATGTTGTCAGAGTATTATGCCACTTTAACGGAATGACAATAAACTATACAAAACCGAATATAAGAGGGAAAAAAAATTGCACATTTGGCGCTATTTTACGAGTCCTGTAGCATTCTCATTTTTCAGGATCTGGGGCTGTGGGATGGGGTTTTTTTTGCACCTTGAGCTGACGTTTCTAATGATACCATATTTGGGTAGATGCGCTGTTTTTATCACCCATTATTGCATTTTATTGTAATGTTGTGGTGACCAAAAAAACGTAATTTTGGTGTTTAGCCTTTTTTTTCCTTTACTCAGTTTACCGATCTGATTAACAGATTTTGTATTTTGATAGGTGGAGCATTTTGGAACATGGGGATACCAAATATGTATATTTCTTTATTTTTTAATAGTTTTATTTTCAATGGGGAAAAAAGGTGTATTTTTCATGTTTTTAAAACTTTTTTCAATTTTTTCCTTATTTCACACTGCCCCTTAGGGGCTTAACTGCAGTATGTAATCGCTTCTCCTTGTACATATGAGCTGCTGCATATGATAAGGAGAAATTATCCCTTTCTGTGGATGACGGCACTTGCCAGGCATCCACAGGATGTGATTCCAGACAGCATACGGGGTCATCACAGGACCCTGGGCTGTTAAGGTAACACATCGAGGTCCCATTATCTCATCACAGAACCTCCAATGCCAATGGGAAACAGCGCAATCCCTGCCATGGTGCTTTTGATTGTGCTGTCAGTGATTGACAGAGCGATCCAAAGGGTTAACAGCACCAATCGGATCGCTGATCCAATCGATGCTGTTAGCTTCACATGTCAGCTGAACAGGTCAGCTGATGTAGAGGTAATGATGTGATCTCATCACGTGAGCTTGCATCAGAGGGCGGGACACGATCAAGGACATATATAAACATCATTGGTCATGAAGGGGCTAATAAGATTATGACTCCTATCTTGGAAAGGCCTATGCATGCACCTGCTGCCGAAAATTTGAAAGAAGCACTCTGATATAGCGTGAAAGAGGTGTAAAGGAGGCAAATCTGAGTAGGTTTTCAAAAACCTCAGAACAACTAATTTGAGCACATGGGCTAGGCAATGGTATGTGTGCCAGATTGCCAAGATTCAGAGCCACCACTAGGATACGGACAATATCACAGGATGTAGGAACTAGAGTAGGAGGTGAGGTGAGGTGTAATGTAGCATCCCTGGCCACAAGCTCTTGTACACGTGTCAGTGGTTTAATAGACCTTCCCAGTAATTGCATTGGTCATGGCATGGTTGTTATAATGTAAACTGGAAATAGCACATAAGGAGAAATAAGGGTGGCTGGGGACCAAGTACCATGGGACGACCACTGCCATGAGGCTGTGGAAAGCCTCAGTGTCCACATCCCTAAATGGCAACATTTTCAGGGCAAGCAGTTTTGAAATGCACCCGTTTAGTGTTTGGGCCTGTGGGTGGGTGACTTGGTATTTCTGCTTGCTTTCCAAGGCATGGGGTAAAGACAGCTAAACGCTGTGCTGGAACAAGGAAATGGACGTGGTTTTTTATGGTGTTTGCATATGTGCTATGACAGTTGCAAGGCAGGAGGCATCTATGCCTGCATCCTGGATAGGTAATTAGCAATCAGGTAGCTCAGGGGAAGAGACAGTGATGTCATCTACAGACACTGATTATGAACTCAGGCATTCTGCCCATCTAGTTGAGTGCTTGGATGACATGTGTCTGAGCATGCCAGGGGTGATCTGGCTGGTAGTGGTAAGACCCTTGCTAATCTTGCTTTAACAAAGGTTGAAAATCACTGCTTTCTTGTCTTCTGCACAGTTCACACTTTAAAAAAGAATCAGATTGAGGAATGCATAACTATCGGCCTGGGATGTGGTTGCGTGTGAGTGTTCTCGAGAACAGTTGACGGCCTCATCCCTAGGTCCATCCTATTACCTTTTCCTGCCTTTTACTGTGCTGCAGATACCTCCCCCTCTGCACTGCTGTGCTTGCTGAGCATGCCACCTTGCCAGGTTAGGTCGGCTTCATGATTCACCAACTCGTCTTTCACATCCTCACACTGGGCCTCTTCCTGACCTGTTGACTTAGCTTTGCTTTATCATCATCCACCTCCTGAGGCAGTAATTTCCATTCCCCACCATCGACTTCTTCTGCCAGTGGCTTCTCAAATATTTGGGCATCAACGCACATAATCTCCTCAAGTCCCTCTTGATGAGAGGCCAGTGTGGTTTCATTTGTCTCATAGGATCCGCCATGGTGAGAGAAAGGAGAAGTATGGTAAGGATTGTGCGGTTTAGACTCTTAGCTAGTGAGGCTGGACCGTGTGGAAGGCAGAATGGTGCAGGAAAAAAGAATGAAAAAACATGAGGGGCTCTCCAATGTGTGATACCTGGTGGTCTAGTGAGGAGGGTGGGGAGCCAATTAGCACACTAACCTTTCCTGGTTGTACCGCCCGTACAACTAGGTTCTCTAGCCTTAGGTGTTATGCCACACACCGAGCGAGCCCAGCGTTTCCGGGAAGGCTGTGGATCATGTTACGGTGACGTCACTGCAGGTCCTGTAAATTAAGGTCCTTCAGGCTTCTTCTCCCTCCGGTCTCCTCTTAGGGCCCCTTCACACATCGCAATCTTGCCTGGCAATCCTAAAGGCGATATGTCGCCCCGGAGCAATCGCCGTGAAATTGCCTCACAGTTGCGGCGTGTGATTGGAGAATTTCACGGCGATACATCACCTCTTGGCCATCGCCTGATTCCTGAGCACTGCTCTAAAATTAGCCGCAATCATGAAGACGATATTTCCGGGTTGTGGCGTGTGATAGGGCGATAGTGATGGAAACAGCGTTGCCTATGATTTCCCGTAGGTGTGCCTCAGCGTGCTGCAGTCCACGCCCCGTCTGAAATTATTGATGTGGGCTACTGTGTCCCCATTGACTGTCACTTGACACCGCGCCATATTTGAAGAGCTGTCCGTTCACCACCACACAATGGCAATGGCGTCATGTATTAGCTAGCCTTCCAGAGCAGGCTGCCCAATCGTAACGCTATTGCGTTGTCCAATGAGCGCGTATGGGGCGCAGTGTAAAGCTCTGCAGCACGCCTATCTCGTCGCCGCACTGAACATGTACGCCCACATTGTCTTTGGAATTGCGGTGTGTGAAGCGGCGATGGAATTCGGCAGTATTGCTTCCGCTGTGGGTGAGACGATTTCCGGAGCGACACATCACCTTACTTTCAGGGCGTAATTGCGGCGTGTGATACCGCCATCGGCGATCTGAGGCGACCATGAAAAACGTGCACTCACACGTTAGATTGCCTTATATCGCCAGGTGAGATTGCGGCGTGTGAAGGTACCCTTACTCAGCTCTGCTAATGTGAAAATTCAGCTATGAGTAAAAAAGCGAGTAAGAACTAAACTGACTTTAGTTTAGTCACCACATACAGCAAGTCTTGCAATAACCTCAGGAAATTATTAAATAAATACTGTTTTTTTTTAACTAATGATCCAATTCTGGGGAACGCCACCCCATCTAAGCCCAACATTATATTTAGACGTAATCAAAATTTAAGAAATCTTATATCTCCAAGTAGAACTTCTCTACAAGGTATTGGGGGAAAACAAACCTGTAGCAAGAAAGCTGGCTGCTTTAAATGCAAGACACCTAGGTGTTTATGTTGCAATGTGATCAAGGATGTCATCACAACCTTATCCTCAAGAACAACGGGAGAGGGATTCCAGATAAACGTACCGTATATACTCGTGTATAAGCCGACCCATGTATAAGCCGACCCCCCTACTTTTGACCCCAAAATCTGGGAAAACCTATTGACTCGTGTATAAGCCGAGGGTGGACCCCAGCACAGGTATACAGCCCCCAGAAGTGTGGTATACAGCAGCCTCCCCAGTGGTACATACAGGCCCCAGCAGTGTTACAGCAGCCTCCCCAGTGGTATATACAGCAGCAGCCCCAGTGGTAGTATACAGCAGCCCCAGAGATATATACAGCAGCCCCAGAGGTATATACAGCAGCCCTAGAGGTAGTATACAGAAGCCCCAGAGGTAGTATACAGAAGCCCCAGAGGTAGTATACAGCAGCAGCCCCAGTAGTAGTATACAGCAGCAGCCCCAGTAGTAGTATACAGAAGCCCCAGTGGTAGTATACAGCAGCCCCAGTAGTAGTATACAGCAGCAGCCCCAGGGGGTATACACAGCAGCAGCCCCAGGGGGTATACACAGCAGCAGCCCCAGGGGGTATACAGAGCAGCAGCCCCAGGGGGTATACAGAGCAGCAGCTTAGGGGGTATACAGAGCAGCAGCCCCAGGGGGTATACAGAGCAGCAGCCCCAGGGTATACACAGCAGCAGCCCCAGGGGGTATACAGAGCAGCAGCCCCAGGGTATACACAGCAGCAGCCCCAGGGGGTATACACAGCAGCAGCCCCAGGGGGTATACACAGCAGCAGCCCAAGGGGGTATACACAGCAGCAGCGCAGCCCCAGGGGGTATACACAGCAGCAGCCCCAGGGGGTATAACAAGCAGCAGACACAGCCCCAGGGGGTATACAGAGCAGCAGCCCCAGGGGGTATACAGAGCAGCAGCCCCAGGGGGTAATAGCACACGCAGCAGCACCCAGGGGGTATACACAGCAGCAGCCCCAGGGGGTAATACACAGCAGCCCCAGGGGTATACACAGCAGCAGCCCCAGAGGTCTTCATGCTTCCTGTTCCTTCGTCGGCGCTCGAACAATGACGTCATTTCCTGAGCGCCGGAGAAGGAACAGGAAGCATGAAGACCCGGAGCATCGCGGTGACCGAGCAGCGGAGCGGCGGCGGCAGCGATAAGTATAAGGACATCTTCCTTTACAGGTTGCAGCAAGGGGGGCCCTGGATACCACGGGGGGGGGGGCTGTATACAGCTGGGGCTACCGTATATACCCCGTGTATAAGCCGAGGAGGGACTTTTCAGCACATTTTTTGTGCTGAAAAACTCGGCTTATACACGAGTATATACGGTATATTTAAATTGCCAATCCTCTTTCATAATCTATGTATTAAAGTGCACTTGTGGACATCAATACATGGATAGAACAATCCAAACCAAGCACTGACACAATATAAAAAATGGTTATATGCTACACAGCGTGTCTAAGCACTTTATATTCGAACATCAAAAAGATCCTAAGCAACTCAGTTTAACCATTATAGATCATATTAATAATATAGTGCATGACCGTAAGAAAGCATTGGCAAACAGGGAGAACTACTGAATATACAAACTCGGTACCTTGTATCCAGAGGGTGTAAACCTGAGTTTGGAGAATATTATTCACATTGTCGTTTAGTTTGTGTCTGGGCAGCTGCGTTTCATTTTTGGATTGATGCTGAGGGGTGCTGGCGTTGGCGCTGCTGGGCGCGGCCGTGGACTTCTGTTGGTGGGTGCGGTGCGGGTGCTGTGTCAGGGGTGCCTGCGTTTACTATGTGAATTATGTATGCTCTGTAATCTGTATGATCTATTCTATGCTGTATACGTGAGTAATTAGCAGTTTATGACAAAAAAATAATACTCTGCTGTAATGTGTTATGTAAAAACATGGTTGTTGGTGTCACTTCTGCTGCCAAGCGAGTCCCCCAGGCATGTGCTTCCTCACAATATATACAGCGCCTTGTGAAAGTATTAGACCCCCTTGAACTTTTCAACCTTTTGCCATATTTCAGGCTTCAAACATAAAGATATAAATTCAAATAATTTTTTTGTGAAGAATCAACAACAAGTGGGACACAATTGTGATGTAGAACGAATTTTTTTTGATGTCTTAAACTTTTTTAACAAACAAAAAACTGAAAAGTGGGGCGTGCAATATTATTCGGCCTCCTTGAGTTAATACTTTGTAGCGCCACCTTTTGCTGCGATTACAGCTGCAAGTCGCTTGGGGTATGTCTCTATGGGTACCTTTACATGCGGTAACTTTTCTAGGAATTTCACTGCCAACTTACTGGTTGCAGTGAAATCATGGACACATTGTTCTATCTTGTTGCTGTGTACAAATGGAACAATGTCTCCATGATTTCACTGCAACCAGTAAGTTACCAGTGAAATTCCTAGAAAAGTTGCCACGTGTAAAGGTACCTTAACAGTTTTGCACATCGAGAGACAGAAATTTCTTGCCCATTCTTCCTTGCAAAACAGCTCGAGCTCAGTGATTCTCGATTGGATTCAGATCTGGACTTTGACTTGGCCATTCTAACACCTGCATACGTTTATTTTTGAACCATTCCATTGTAGATTTTGCTTTATGTTTGGGATCATTGTGTTGTTGGAAGATAAATCTCTGGCACAGTCTCAGGTCTTTTGCAGACTCAAACAGGTTTTCTTCCAGAATGGTCCTGTATTTGGCTCCATCCATCTTCCCATCAATTTTAACCATCTTCCCTGTCCCTGCTGAAGAAAAGCAGGCCCAAACCATGATGCTGCCACCACCATGTTTGACAGTGGGAATGGTGTTTTGAGGGTGATGAGCTGTGTTGCTTTTACATATCGTTTTGCATTGTGGCCAAAAGGTTTGATTTTGGTTTCATCTGACCAGAGCACCTTATTCCACGTTTGGTGTGTCTCCCAAGTGGCTTGTGGCAAACTTCAAATGAGACCTTTTATGGATATCTTTGAGAAATGCCTTTCTTCTTGCCACTCTTCCATAAAGGCCAGATTTGTGCAGTGCACGATTGATTGTTGTCCTATGGACAGACTCTCCCATCTCAGCTGTAGATCTCTGCAGTTCATCCAGAGTGATCATGGGCCTTTTGGCTGCATCTCTGATCAGTCTTCTCCTTGTTCGAGATGAAAATTTAGAGGGACGGCCAGGTCTTGGTAGATTTGCAGTGCTCTGATACTCCTTCCATTTCAATATGATCGCTTGCACAGTGCTCCTTGAGATGTTTAAAACTTGGGAAATCTTTTTGTATCCAAATCCAGCTTTAAACTTCACCACAACAGTAGATTGGACCTGCCTGGTGTGTTCCTTGGTCTTCATGATGCTCTCTGCACTTGAAACAGAACCCTGAGACTATCACAGAGCAGGTGCATTTATACGGAGACTTCATTAAGGTGCCGTTACACGCTAAGATCTCGTTAACGATATCCTTAGAACGACCACGTGACAGTGATCGTTCCGACATCGTTAGTGCATTGTCACACACAATTTGGCAACGCACCAGTTAAATAGGAGAGCAAGGACTGAACGATCTTTTAAAGCGGCAGGAATAGGAGATTTTTGAACAACATTGTTCAAAAAGGTGTCACACTGAACGATGTAGCTTCTTCAAGCAGCGTTAATTGGACGACAAACGATAGATTTGAGGTCAGGACCTCATTTTTGTGATGACCGTTGCAATGATTTATCCTTCCTACATCGTTCGTTTACACGCAAGGACGCACTAACGATATTCTTAGAACATTCACAAATCTGTAACGTTTCAAGGATATCGTTAACGATATCCTAGCGTGTGAAGCGGCCACACAGGTGGATTCCATGTATCATTACCAGTCATTTAGGACAACATTGGATCATTCAGAGATCCTCACTGAACTTCTGGAGTGAGTTTGCTACAGTGAAAGTTAGGGTACCTTTACACACGGCTACATTTGTAGCTTGTCACCAGGTAACTTACTGGTTGCAGTGAAATCATGGATACATGATTCCATTTGTACACAGCAACAAGATAGAACCATGTATCCATGATTTCACTGCAACCAGTAAGTTACCTGGTGACAAGCTACAAATGTAGCCGTGTGTAAAGGTACTCTAAAGGTGCCGAATAATATTGCACGCCCCACTTTTTAGTTTTTTATTTGTTAAAAAAGTTCAAAATATTCAATAAATTTCTTTCCACTTCACGAATGTGTCCCACTTGTTGTTGATTCTTCCCAAAAAAATTAGAATTTATATCTTTATGTTTGAAGCCTGAAATGTGGCAAAAGGTTGAAAAGTTCAAGGGTGCCAAATACTTTCACAAGGCACTGTATATGCTTGTATAATATTGCATATGTATATACAATTTAATTTTTATTGTGCATTCTATTTTTAGATATCTTTATATATATATATATTATATATATATATATATATATATATATATATACAGTGTTGGCCAAAAGTATTGACACCCCTCCAATTCTGTCAGAAAATACTCAGTTTCTTCCTGAAAATGATTTCAATCACAAATTCTTTGGTATTATTATCTTCATTTAATTTGTCTTCAATGAAAAAACACAAAAAGAATTGTCCTAAAGCCAAATTGGATATAATTCCACACCAAATATAAAAAAGGGGGTGGACAAAAGTATTGGCACCCTTAGAAAAATCATGTGATGCTTCTCTAATTTGTGTAATTAACAGCACCTGTAACTTACCTGTGGCACCTAACAGGTGTTGGCAATAACTAAATCACACTTGCAGCCAGTTGACATGGATTAAAGTTGACACAACCTCTGTCCTGTGTCCTTGTGTGTACCACAATGAACATGGAGAAAAGAAGACTAAAGAACTGTCTGAGGACTTGAGAAACCAAATTGTGAGGAAGCATGAGCAATCTCAAGGCTACAAGTCCATCTCCAAAGACCTGAATGTTCCTGTGTCTACCTGTCCTGTGCGCAGTGTCATCAAGACGTTTAAAGCCCATGGCACTGTGGCTAACTTCCCTAGATGTGGATGGAAAAGAAAAATTGACGAGAGATTTCAATGCAAGATTGTGCGGATGGTGGATAAAGAACCTCGACTAACATCCAAACAAGTTCAAGCTGCCCTGCAGTCCGAGGGTACAACAGTGTCAACCCGTACTATCCGTCGGCGTCTGAATGAAAAGGGACCGTATGGTAGGAGACCCAGGAAGACCCCACTTCTTACCCCAAGACATAAAAAAGCCAGGCTGGAATTTGCCAAAACTTATCTGAGAAAGCCTAAAACGTTTTGGAAGAATGTTCTCTCTTTTTGGGCAAAGGCATCAACATAGAGTTTACAGGAGAAAAAAAGAGGCATTCAAAGAAAAGAACACGGTCCCTACAGTCAAACATGGCGGAGGTTCCCTGATGTTTTGGGGTTGCTTTGCTGCCTCTGGCACTGGACTGCTTGACCGTGTGCATGGCATTATGAAGTCTGAAGACTACCAACAAATTTTGCAGCATAATGTAGGGCCCAGTGTGAGAAAGCTGTGTCTCCCTCAGAGGTCATGGGTCTTCCAGCAGGACAATGACCCAAAACACACTTCAAAAAGCACTAAAAATGGTTTGAGAGAAAGCACTGGAGACTTCTAAGGAGGCCAGCAATGAGTCCAGACCTGAATCCCATAGAACACCTGTTGAGAGATCTAAAAATGGCAGTTTGGAGAAGGCACCCTTCAAATATCAGGGACCTGGAGCAAGTTTGCCAAAGAAGAATGGTCTAAAATTCCAGCAGAGCATTGTAAGAAACTCATTGATGGTTACCGGAAGCGGTTGATCGCAGTTATTTTGGCTAAAGGTTGTGCAACCAAGTATTAGGCTGAGGGTGCCAATACTTTTGTCCGGCCCATTTTGGAGTTTTGTGTGAAATGATCAATGTTTTGCTTTTTGCTTCATTCTCTTTTATGTTTTTTCATTGAAGACAAATTAAATGAAGATAATAATACCAAAGAACTTGTGATTGCAATCATTTTCAGGAAGAAACTGAGTATTATCTGACAGAATTGCAGGGGTGTCAATACTTTTGGCCAACACTGTATATACATATATATATATATATATATATATATATATATATATATATATAAAATATATTTATATCTTACATATTTTTTACTTAATTTTTGAATTTTATCTACACCCTTTATTTAATTTTTATCTAATTCTACCTTTTTTATTCATACTTATACGTTTCTTGCTGGATTTTTCTTCAAGCTCCTGTCCATATATATATATATAATGTATATTTTATATTTTCCATTACATATATATTTAATTTAATTCGTAGAGAAAATTTCTCCCTTTATCAATATTATGCTGTAATCTGGGGAGTTTAACATATAATATGATTACTCACTGTTATCAGCCATTATTTTTAATGGACTTCAAGGGGTTAATTCTGTTTTTGTTTCAACTGAGCACCACTTACAACTGCATGTATCACCTGATGAAGGCGCGCACCACCACTGAAACGCGTTGTTATTAGGGATGAGCGAGTAGTGAAGTATTCAGACTCGCTATACTCATAACGAGTAGATCCCGATAATCGAATACTCATTACGCGTAGCGAGTCCAATGTAAGTCAATGGAAAATACGAGTAATATCTTTGCTAGACCCTATACAGTGGTCTGGGGCTGAGGAAAAGGCTGAAATGGGTGCCTGATTGTTTAAAAGCCGGCGGTACAAAGCCGCTGGCTTTTAAACAATCATTCAGCCCAATCCTTCGCCTCCTATCCCAATCCTCCATTTTCCCCACTGAGTCCCACCCCAATTCTGAGTTAGGACCGGGCGGGTAGCGCAGCACAAGGGAGCAGCGAGCGCAGGACCCGGGCGGGGGAAGCTGGCGTTGAGAAGACTTCACAACCGGCTTTCCCGTTCGGTGCTGTGCTCCCCGCTCTCTGATGCCCCCTCTCTGCTCACAGCCACAACACTGCCGAGCGCCAACAGAGCAGTAAATAACTCGGAAGTTAATTAACTTCCAAGTTATTCACTGCTCAGCCCTGTGCTCGGCAGTTTTTGCCGACAGAGGAGTGAATAACTCGGAAGTTAATTAACTTCTGAGTTATACACTGCTCAGCCCTGCGCTATGTAGTTTCCACCGGCACTCGGCAGTGTTGTGGCTGTGAAGGCAGAGTTCACTCACGGTCATAGCCACAGCTATGACCTGGGGTGAACTCTGACTGTTTTTTTTCTAATAAAACTTTTTTTCTCTGTGTTGTGTTCTTTTTAACTGTCATGTCTAATATCTAATATTGGCGTGACCCCATGAATTTCGGGCTTAGGGCCAGCTGATAATACAAAGCCGGCCCTAACTCCTTTATTACCCAGTGAGCCAACGCACCAGGGCCATGGATGAGTTGGGTACAGCACCAGAAGATGGCAATTCTATGAACGCCGTATTTTCTGGGGTGGCTGCGGACTGCAATTTGCAGCGAGAGGGGGGGGCCAGAATAAGCTTGGGCCTCCCTGCGCTGTGGATTCCTGCCCCAAGCTGCCTAGTTGTACCTGGCTGGACACAGAAATAGCGCAAAGCTCCATGTATATTTTTTTATTATTTCTTGAAATGTTTTAAAAAATTAAAAAACAAAACAAAAAACATTTAGGGACTGCATCTTTATTAACCCCTCCACTCGAGGGGTTAATAAAGATGCAGTCCCTAATATAGTTCTTTTTTTATTTTTTAATGAATTTTTCAAAACATTTTGACGTGGGTTTCGCCGTATTTTTGTATGCCGGCCAGGTATAGCAGGCAGGAACGGGCTGACCCTACCCCCCAGCTGCCTTTTTGTAAATGGCCGGATACAACAATGTAGGGAAGGCCTTACTTATTTTTTATTATTTCATGAATTTCATGAAATAATAATAAAAAAATATGTGGGGCTTCACACTATTTCTGTGTCCAGCCTGCAACAACTAGGCAACTGGGGCTGGAATCCACAGTGCAGGGAGGCCAAAGCTTTCTGGGCTCCCCCTGCTGTGTACTGTAGTCCGCAGCCACCCCAGATGATGGCGTGTTCATACATGCGCCATTTTCTGGCACTGTACCCAACTCATCCAGGGTCATGGTGCAGTGGCTCACTGGGTAATAAAGGGGTTAGGGCCAGCTTTGTATTATCAGCTGGCCCTAAACCCAAAATTCACGGGGTCACACAAATATTAGACATGATCACTGTGAATTTCTATGAAAGTGTTAAAAAAAAACACAACACAGAGAAAAAAAGTTTAATTAGAAAAAAAAACAACACTTACAGACTCCATCTTTATTATGAAGATAATCTTCCTTCTGACGTAGTCCAAATGGGAAGGAATCTCAGCTCTGCATCCCACTGTATAGACACACGTCTATGCAGAGGGAGAGCAGGCTAAAAACTGACTGTGACAGTCAGAGTTCATCCCAGGTCATAGCTGGGGCTATGACCATGAGTGAACTCTGCCTTTACAGCCACAACACTGCCGAGCGCAGGCGGAAACTGCCGAGCGCCGACAAAGCAGTGAATAACTCAGAAGTTAACTAACTTCTGATTTATTCACTGCTCTGTCGGCGGAAACTTCTGTTTCCAGCCAGGTACAAATAGGCAGCTGGTGGTTGGGCGCAGCCCTTTCCTGCCTACTGTACCTGACTGGCGTAGAAAAATAAAGAGAAGCCCACGTTGAAATTTTTAGGAAAAATTCCACTTGTAGGGTTAATAAAGATGCAGTCCCTGATATAGTTCCCTTTTTATTTTTTAATGAATTTTTCAAAAAATGTTGATGTGGGATACGCCGTATTTTTGTATGCCAGCCAGGTATAGCAAGCAGAAACGGGCTGCCCCCACCCCCCAGCTGCCTATTTGTACCTGGCCGGGCACAACACTATAGGGAAGCCCTCTTTTTTTTATTATTTCATGAATTTCATGAAATAATAAAAAAAAATAATACGTGGGGCTTTGCGCTATTTCTGTGTCCAGCCAGGTACAACTAGGCAGCTAGGAGCAGGAATCCACAGTGCAGGGAGGCCCAAGCTTTCTGTCCCCTTCCCCCCTGCGAATTGCAGTCTGCAGCCACCCCAGAAGATGGTGCGCCATTTTCTGGCACTGTACCCAACTCATCCAGGGTCCTGGTGCAGTGGCTCACTTGGTAATAAAGGGGTTAGGGCCAGCTTTGTATTATCAGCTGGCCCTAAGCCCGAAATTCATGGGGTCACACCAATATTAGACATGCCCACCAACCATGAATTTCTATTAAAGTGTTAAAGAAAACACAACACAGAGAAAGAAAGTTTTATTAGAAAAAAAACAAAATAACACTTAGAGACTCCATCTTCATTACAAAAATAATCTTCCGTCCGACGTAGTCCAATCCAGTTTTCTTCTTTAGCTCAGCTACATCTCTGGTAGAGAGCCTCTACCAGAGATGTAGCTGAGCTGTGCGCTGGGTGGCCGTGGGAAAGTTCATGTGGGTTCATGCTGTTAAGCATGAACTCACATGAACCCTGACAGCATCACGTCGCTACTTCAAATGAACAGTTGATCAGCATCAGCTGTTCATTTGAAATAACAGGAGGGATAGCCGGCAGTGAGAAGACATCACCGCCGGCTTTCCTGTTCGGTGCTGCACTCCCCACTCCCTGATGCCCCCTCCTCGCTCCCCCCGCCGCCTTTCTGCCCGATTCTAAGTTAGGACGGGCGGGAGTGCAGAACCAGGGAGCGGGGAGGGGGCATCAGGGAGCGGGGAGCACAGAACGTGAAAGCCAGTGGTGAAGTCTTCTCACCGCCGGCATCCCTGCCCGTGTCCTGTGCTCCCCACTCCCTTGTGCTGCGCTCCCCGCCCGGTACTAACTCAGGATCGGGGTGGGACTCGGCGGGGGGAGTGGAGGATAGGGATGGGAGGCAGAGAATCGGGCCGAAAGATTGTTTAAAAGCTGGCTTTTAAACAAACAATCATGCACCCATTTCAGCCTTTTCCTCAGCCCCCAGACTGCTGTATAGGGTCCAGCAGAGACATTACTCACATTTTCCATTGACTTACATTACCGAGTATTCACAAGGAAACTCGCGGAGTAAGACGAGCAGCCTGAGTTCCGCACTATTCGGCGAGTACCGAATAGTAACGAGTATACTCGCTCATCCCTAGTTGTGATTAAACACCCTGAAGCAATATCCTCCTTCTTGGCCTCTGTCTGGTGCCTGCATACACTATTTTTATTCTTAATCCTCCAAAATGGTGCAGGAAGACAGACTGGAGGCATTATCTGCCATACAGCTAACCAATTGTTCCTACTTTTCTAGATTCAAAAGTGGTATCCTGCACTCCCTGCACACTGGGACAGGAAGTTAGGTCTAAATGATGAATGCATTTGGTGTGATGACTGTTTGATGTGCTCTTGCAGCAAGCCCAATTTGGCTTGCCCCATTGCCACAGCCTCTGCGTGCACTATCGTCAGTGGGATATCTACTCCCCCATCCCTTACTGCTCGCCTTGTGAATATTAAATTTGGTACTGTATGTGGCTAAAAGCAGTATTATTAGAGAATATAATCTATTTAAACTGGCCATGAAAGGGCTTTTGTTCCTTTGTGTCAGCACCAAAGACTGTAAGGCCTAAATATAGATAACTCTAGTACACTATCTCTACTCCAGCAGCTCTCCCTATACTAATTCCAGCAAAGAGTGATTTTATTAGAGAATAGAATCTATTTCAGTTAGAACTAAAAGGACTTTTGGTTGTATATGACAGGACCAAAAACTGCAAGGCTATAATTCATGAATATAGATACACCTAAATCACTATTCCTCCTGCCTCATTTCTACCTACACTAATTCCAAATAAGTGCTGTATTATTTGAGAATGGAGTAAAAAGGAGTGTTGATTTAACGTAGCACCAGCAAGAATAGTAAGGCTATAAAACACTGTAAGATGCTGTCCGTTCTATTGCAGAAACTATCCCTACTTTATTTCTTGGTACAGTACTTGGAGTGTAGGGTCACCTGCGGTTATATAGACCTGATGACCCTATGCAGCTGACCAATCACAGTAATGCCAGTAGCCAACATGGCAATAGCATTATTGTAATTAGCAGGCAATCCCCACATGTTTAGTTCCTAAAAATCAGCGGCAGAACATCAGGGGCAGGGAATTGAGCTTGAATTGAGGAACAAGGAACCGGATACTTGATCAAGCGTCTTGAACACCTTGTTACTCAATCGAGTAACATGCAGTGCCAAGAACACTTGCTCATCACTATATGACAGTGGTAAAGATAAATGTTTTTTTTTATCAAGAAAACCCAATGAAACTCTGACCCAACTCGGATGGTAAAATCTGACACACTGACCATACTAACAAAAAATTTGATCAAAAACACTGACGATGAAAATCATTTATTTGTTTTGCATACATGAAAAATCACCAAACTATAAACGAGCCATTAGATCCAGGAAATAAATCCAAAACATTGTCCAAAATATTATTATACCTTTTTAACATTTCTTAATAAATACCCTTATAAAATTTAAAACTGTTCACTTGAATGAATGAATGAATGATTGAATGAATGAATGAAGCGGCAAATGCAAAACATTATGCCTCCTTCTGCTGATAGCTCCTCTGATAGGTATTTGCCATCAGTATCTGTGCCGATATAACCACTTATCAGTAAATTACTACACTACACAAGATAATCTGTTTAAACATATTCATCTCAGCTACTTTTCTATATGCTTCAAAATTGAGATTTGTTTTGTGACTACTTTGTGTAAATACCAGACTATGACAGTTTCCTACATGTAATAATTACAAATGCTGACCGCATATGAGGATTATATCATTTGTGCACACACTGATGATCTTTTACCTGGATGCTGCATGTGAACATATCTAAGGGTACCGTCACACACAGAGATATATTGCATGCAACTCACTGGTTGCAGTGAAATCATGGACACATTGTTCTATTTTGTTGCCGTATACAAATGTGACAATGTGTCCATGATTTCACTGCAACCAGGGTGTTGCATGCAATAGATCTCTGTTTGTGACGATACCCTAAGTGCTCCATATGTTTCTGGCTTTACCTTTTTATAATTAATAATAGGAATAATCTCTCTGTATTCACAGCACTATGAACTGCATCTCAGGTTTCATAGAGTTCTGCAGATAATAATGTTACAGGGTCGTACTAATGATAGGTTGGCATTGAGCGAAATACCCATCTAGTATCTTAACAACACAATATTTGGATAATGGCCAATCACCCTTCTAAGTATTTGAATGCAACCTCCACAAAGTCTCCGAGACACATTAAGAAAGAAAGACTTAAGACGGAAGCTTTCTTTTATCAATGACGAATATAATCAGCCTAATACACTGCAAATTCAAAAGTGAACTAATAGTATTTAATCATTTTATTAATTTGACTTTTTATTCCAGTAATAAAAGAAACATTTTTTTTCTATATTTCCTTTTTTAATTATTCTTGTGGTTTTTACTTTTATAACAATCTTGTAAAACAGTACTGTAGTGTTTAATGAGTACTTTCTGTACTAGTGCCTGTCCAGATGGAAAAGTGCCAGCATAAAAAGTGCCCATCTGTCACCACCCATAGGGAAACAGGTTTGTTTTTATTTTGTACTTTTAATCAAAATAAATGTAATCGTATAAAAAAAAAATATCCATCCAAAACCCATTCACTGGATGTAATATATTGTGTATTTGTGTTTTACACCAGTCTACTTGTTCCTAAAATTAATAATTCATACTCTTATTAGGAAAACAAAACAATAGATTTTTTTTACCTTCCTTGCAATTTTTCTTTTCACATTGCGCTTGTAATTGGCTATGAAATAATGATCTGGGCATGCAATGTATTTTAAAGTGTAATCTCATAATTTTCAGAAATCTTTACCCGCACCCGTAATAATTATTAATACCCAAACACTAGCGGTGAAATGTTTTATTCTTGATGTCATGGAGCAGGTATTAATGATCCACAGTGGACCGGAAATTACCATATCGGATGTGACCATAGCTTTAATACAGTAAACAATCCGACTGTTAGGGACACGGATGATTTGAATCAACAAGGGTGAAAAGATTTGGATAGTATGTGCATTAATGTTAATAGAAATAGATTATAGAGGAATATTTGTGATGTGACCTTCTGCACACTAATTGAAATAGTACTCAGAGTCAGCAGTGAAGTAATCAAGTTAAACATTGACTCATAAATCATCATGAAAAGTGCTGTCACAATTATTGCACTATATATCTGGCCAGTCTCACTAAAATGTCGGCTACAGCGATCTTTAGGTTAATAGGAACAGGTATGGCATTTAAAGACTATTTGAATCAAATCTGCGGTGAGGTGGGATGTGTTACTCTGTTAATTTATAGATAATTTGAAGTGATGTACTTAGGGATAGCAGCGACACAGCTGAGCTCTTGGATGAATGTGAGAAGTGGCCGTGTGCATAAATATAAACTTCCCACAGTTTACAGGATTGTTTTATAGCCTGACCCTACAAGTTGAAATATGCCATTTTGATTAGACTTCCATCACACTTATGAAAGTCTGTGATGCACAGTGTTAAACGAGCGTTGGCCGACAACATGACAGTAACTCAACAACCTCCGCATAAAAAAATACAAGTAAAATACGCAGAACATTAAACATAGTTCAGTGTAAACTGTGGTTTTTAGTGGCCCATGGCAACAATGCGGCCCAATACAGCAAAGCCTTTGTGACGTTTTATGAAGGCTCAGTCGTATGGAGGATACAAACACCTGCCACCATTTGAATAAGTTACTGCCTTTGTTTTGAGTTATATTCATTATTATGTTTTTCACTCAGAAAAAATAATAGTAGTGTTTAATTACAGTTTCATATATGCCAGCAATGTCTGTTAGGGGATTACTTGCTGATTCTTTGGGATCCAATGTCTAAAACCCAGAGTGAATCAAGAATCAGGGCTCCAGAAAACAAAGTTCTTAAGGCCCCATCACACACTACGATATCGTTAATGATATTGTTGAAACGTCACTGGTTTTCAGTCGTTCTAACGACGTCGTAACAACGTTGTTCAGTGTGACATGTACATCCGATCAAGGATAATCGGACAGATCGTTAATGAGAGGTTTGTGAACCGGACCTTAAACCAAACGATGAGCATTCATTCAACCTGCAGCATGGGTGTGTGACACCTCAATAACAATGTCGTTAACGACCTCGCCTATTGAGAAGTGAAGGACGTAGGCGAGCTAACGACAGCAAGTATCATTTTCTTGTCGCGGAATCATTGCTGCGTCGTTAACGATATCTGTACTTGTGACATTTCACTAACGATCATTGAACATCGTTCAAGCGATCTAGGTGAAGTCAGATCGTTGATCGGATCATTTGAATATTGAAGCGTGAGACGGGGCCTATAGAAAAGACAGTTTATCAAATCACCAGTCAATAATCCATTCAAGGTGTGGTGCACGCATTAATTCATGGGCACACACCCAAGTGAGTACATGAATTAAAAAGGATGAGGAGAAATCCATCTTCTGCAATAGGAGGAATGAAAAATTCTTATGTCTTTATCAGAGCATCTTAAAATACATTAAAATTTGACTTTTTAAGCAACTTACTGCCCTTACTTACAGCCTCATATTAAGTAAGTAGCAGTAAAGTAAGCCTCATATTAAGTAAGTAGCAGTAAGGTAACATATTAAGAAAGTAACATTTAGTTGCTTGAATACGTAAGAGAAGTTTTAATGGATTTTAAGATGTTCTAATAGAGACATATTTTAATCAGATTTTTTATTCCTCCTTTTGCAGAAGTTGGATTTCTCCTTATCCTTTTTAACTCCAGAAAACAAGACTTTGCAGCTCCAGTATGAATGGACTAGAGATGCATAAGTTGAGTTTTTTAATGCATTCATTGCAACGCTGCGGTATAGGCTGGATCGCCCCCGACATCGCTCTGGCGATGTCACACGGCGCGATCCAGCCTTATCGCAGGTCACCGGTTGACAGGCTTACGGTTCTTCCCGTAAACCTGTCAACCTGCGACCAGCGATAAAACGCGGTCGCGCCGCTCGTTTACACAGCGCGACGTCGCTAGCGACATCGCTGATACGTCACTTTTTCGACGATGTCGCTAGCGACGTCGCCAGGTGTGACAGCACCTTTATAAAACTAAAACACACTATAATAATCTGGAAAAAATATATATCATCAGAAAAAAATGACAAAAGCCTGACACAAGTCCATTAAGAGTATCTGAAAGTTAAGCACCAGATTTATCATATTCACAATGTAAATACAGGCTTTGATTGCCAGCTTTAACACGCATGAATAGATAGCAGAGAAGGGAACAGCAAGAATAGGCAGGAATAACCATTCAGATGACAGTAGTTAAAAGTAAGATGGCTCCCACACTATCTCATTGGGAATTCTAAAGACACAAGTTGTTAACAGTTTGCATATTAATAAAACCTCTTGCTGCTAAAATGGAAACTGCCATAAATGTCCCTCATGAACAGACAGTAATTGCTAACATAAAGATGTAGGTGATTTGAGAAACCAATCACTCTCCGAGCAGAACATAATATGCGATATGTATATATAACAAAGCGACAAATGCAAATATTTGAATGCCGATTTTCATTTAACATTTTATTTTGCATCACAATTGAGTGACCTGGTGATTTCAACACATTGTAGTATGGGATCATTTAAAATATGTGTTTGTAATTGAACTTGAAGAACACCTCATAAACCCTCTCTCACCCCACTTTTATGAATCATAAAGGTTAATGTGGCTTCTCCGAAAGTAAAAGATGTGGTTAGAGCCATTTGCAGATTCGCATTAAACAAAGATGGGAAAAAGCTGAAATAATTCACTTGCTAATTTTGTTTTTCTTTCCGTTCATGTACTTTACAGAAACATTACGAGACAATCTATGTATTAATAACACTCGCCGATACTCAAACGCAACTTAAAATTTCATTTTGTAAGGATTTATAAAGGTTTACAAAGATACATAAAAGCTTGATAAAAGCTCATTGAAAGCAAAAGAGATATAAAGCTTTTACCATTGAAGATTACCAGTTTCCAAATATAGATACTTTGTATTGGGCTTTGAACCCTCTCAAAAAAGGAGCTTTGTACTATAGGTTATATTGGAGCAGTAATTAACACAGAGCTGCTCTCTATCTGTTAAAGGTACACTAAACACACAAACTTTAAATGAATGCTTTAATATTGATGTGTGACTTTATCGTTGCTCCTAATGGAGGAATGACATGTTAGGTCTGGAATGGCAGTATATGAGAAAACTTAAATGTCTTGCATACTCCTCTGGGAAATTTTATATGCAAATTGCTTTTTTAAAGAGGACTTGAACTCTAGTACCACCTATTGGCAGTAACAATCCTAAAAGTCAATATTGACTCTCTAACGAGCCTTATCTTATGAACAAGGATATACAGTGCCTACAAGTAGTATTCAACACCCTGCAGATTTAGCTGGTTGACACATGCGGAATTAACTTGGCATTGTGACATTTGGACTGTAGATCAGCCTGGAAGTGGGAAATGCACTGCAGCCAAAAAGATTTTTTAATTTTTTTTTTTTTAAAGCGTTAAAAGTTAATTCAGAGGGTCATTTATTATTCAACCCCTCAAAGCACCAGCATTATGTTTGGTCCCCCTAAAGTATTAAGAAGTAGTTCAGGCACAAAGAATTATGAGCTTCACATGTGTGGATTAATTATCTCTTTTGCCAGCCTTTTCTAACTATTTAAGACCCTCCCCAAACTTGTGAACAGCACTCATACATGGTCAACATGGGAAAGACAAAGGAGCATTCCAAGGCCATCAGAGACAAGATCGTGGAGGGTCACAAGGCTGGTAAGGGGTACAAAACCCTTTCCAAGGAGTTGGGCCTACCTGTCTCCACTGTTGGGAGCATCATCCGGAAGTGGAAGGCTTATGGAACTACTGTTAGCCTTCCACGGCCTGGACAGCCTTTGAAAGTTTCTTCCCGTGCCGAGGCCAGGCTTGTCCGAAGAGTCAAGGCTAACCCAAGGACAACAAGGAATGAGCTCCGGAAACATCTCATGGCAGTGGGGACATTGGTTTCAGTCAATGCCATAAGTAACGTACTCCACCGCAATGGTCTCTGTTCCAGACAATCCCGTAAGGTACCTTTACTTTCAAAGCGTCATGTCAAGGCTCGTCTACAGTTTGCTCATGATCACTTGGAGGACTCTGAGACAGACTGGTTCAAGGTTCTATGGTCTGATGAGACCAAGATCGAGATATTTGGTGCCAACCACACACGTGACGTTTGGAGACTGGATGGCACTGCATACGACCCCAAGAATACCATCCCTACAATCAAGCATGGTGGTGGCAGCATCATGCTGTGGGGCTGTTTCTCAGCCAAGGGGCCTGGCCATCTGGTCCGCATCCATGGGAAGATGGATATCACGGCCTACCTGGAGATTTTGGCCAAGAACCTCCGCTCCTCCATCAAGGATCTTAAGATCGGTCGTAATTTCATCTTCCAATAAGACAATGACCCAAAGCACACAGCCAAGAAAACCAAGGCCTGGTTCAAGAGGGAAAAAATCAAGGTGATGGAGTGGCCTAGTCAGTCTCCTGACCTTAACCCAATTGAAAACTTGTGGAAGGAGCTCAAGATTAAAGTCCACATGAGACACCCAAAGAACCTAGATAACTTGGAGAAGATCTGCATGGAGGAGTGGGCCAAGATAATTCCAAAGACCTGTGCCGGCCTGATCAGGTCTTATAAAAGACGATTATTAGCTGTAATTGCAAACAAGGGTTATTCCACAAAATATTAAACCTAGGGGTTGAATAATAATTGACCCACACTTTTATGTTTAAAATTTATTAAAATTCAACTGAGCATCATAACTTTTTGGTTTGTAAGATTTATGCTTCTGTTAATAAATCCCACTCTCGTTTGCAGTTTGAAGGCTCTAACTTATTTGCCTCTTATCAAACCACCTAAATCTGCAGGGGGTTGAATACTACTTGTAGGCACTGTAAGCCAAATCATATTCTCAATTTGCAGACACGGTATTTCAGAATTTTTACTCATGAGGGTCAATATTGAATTCTAGGATTGCTATTGTAGGTAGCGCTAGAGTTTAAGTCCTCTTTAAAGAGGCAATTTGCAAATTTAGTCGTCATCATGGCTTATTAGACTGAGTTCACATGAGTAGATTGAAAAAAATTGGACAATTTTAAACCTGAAAAATGTATGTTTTTTCATCTATAATGTCATTGTATGCCATTTGTATCTACTGTTGCTTCTCTGTCTGAACTAGTACGTGCAAATATCTTTTATTCCGGCATACCCACTGCACCCCCATCTACTGTTGCTTCTCTGTCTGAACTAGTACTTGCAAATATCTTTAATTCCAGCATACCCACTACACTCCTCATCTACTCTTGCTTCTCTCTCTGAACTGGTATGTCTGAGCGCAATATCTTAATAGGTAATAATCCTTCCGCTCATTGATCTTAGTTTCACACCTACTCTTATCTGTACATCCTGCTCTGTTTGTTCTCCCCCTGTGTAACATCCAACTGTCCATACTAATTGAAACCTCCTAATTCCCTACTGCTTACTCCTTAGCCTGTCTCAGTGCAGGTCCTCCCTTCCATTCTCACCTAATGCATTTCATGTGTACTTAGAAAAATTTAAAAATAGTCAACCTTGTCTGATGACCGTAGTCTGATTATATCTTCAAAGTACGTCTTCTAAGTATATTGCAGAAATATACCAGAAATAGTCCAGGAATAGGATGTATTTGCCTTTCTTTTCTCACCCTGCTTTTTCACTATGTTCACATTTGCCCTCACAGTTTTTGCTCCACTCATCCTCACTTTCCTTCACTATCCCTAAATCCCACCACCCTCTAACAAAATAACTATCTCCCCCTCTTATCTCCCCACCTCACCTCATTCACAGACCTGCTCCTTAACCTACGTTCTCTTTTCCTAAAATATAAAACAAACCGGCCACTCTCCTCCCACCTGCTCTCACTTTCTTTACTACTACTCACTGCTGGTGAGATATCTCCCAATCCTGCTACCCCCCCCCCACCCAATACTTCCCACCAACTCCCTCTCCTATTTCTGTCATCCTAAAACAAGCTACCGCAATCTCTCACATGTGAAATCTGTGCCCCTGGTCCCCACCTCCCTGCTCCCTCTCTCTGGAGCACTTTGTAATGCCCGCTCCATCCACAGCAAACTTCATGTGATCCATGACCTTTTTCCCTCCTGCAACCATTCTTTCCTGGGCCTCACTGAGACCTGTCTATTCTATATCCCTGAGGAAGGTGCCAGGTGGGGCACCGAAACGCGTTGGAGTAGAAGAATAAAGAATGAGAATCTGCTTTATGAAACTCTGACTCTCATGTGAGTTTTCTTGGACTTGAGCAGCGCGGACCGTGACACACCTTTTTTTCCCATCATCTTATGGTGGAGGAGTAGGTTTCCTTCTTTCTACAAACTGCTCCTTCAATCCAATCCAACCCCCACCTTCCCTTATACTCCCTTTTTTTAAAGTTCACTCTGTCCGCATCTACTCTCCCTCTAATCTCCAAACTGCCGTTATATACCAACCTCCGGGCTCAGCCACCTCCATCATCGACCAATTTTTCACCTGGCTTCTTCACTTCCTCTCTGCTGACATTCCCACCATCATCACGGGCGACTTCAATATCCCTACTGACAACCGCCAGTCAGCAGCTTCCAAACTCCTGTCACTTACCTCATCCTTTGGACTCATTCAGTGGTCCAAAACAGCCATCCACACAGATGGACATACATTAGACCTTATCTTCACTCGCCTCTGTTCCCTATCTACTCTCACAACCTCCCCTCTCCTCCTATCTGACCATCATCTACTCACTTTCTCATCCTTGGCCCCTTAACCTACCACCCATGTCCATCCACTAGCACATTCTTGCAGAAACCTTGCACACCTAGACACTCACAGACTCTCACACTCTATTCTACCTCTGTCTTCCATATATTCACTTCATGACACGGACAGTGCCACCGCTTTCTTCGATGCCATACTCACATCAGCCATAGACTCATTCACCCCCATCTTGCATGCCAAAGTGCGATGAATGAATAGGAGACCCTGGCACAACAACCTCACCAAAAAAACTTTGGCAAGTGTCCAGGGATGCGGAGCGGCGTTGGAAGAAAACGCACCTGCCAGATGACTTCACTGCTTTCAAACAAGCAACACTCGCCTTCAAATCAGCCCTCAGCTCTGTTAAACAGAACAACTTTACAAACCTAGTATCTACCCTATACTACAATCCCAAACAACTGTTCAGCACATTTAACTCTCTCCTCTGCCCACCACTGCCGCTTTCGACCTCCCTCATCTCTGTTGAGGAATTAGCCACATGCTTCAAATATAAGATCGACCAAACAAGGCAAAGCTTTATTGTTCCACCACCCCTACCACACCATATACCAGGCCTCTGTCCTTCCCTCATAACCTCCCTCTTCAACATCACTGTAGGAGAGCTTACCCATTTCCTCACCAAATCACACCTCACCACTTGTGCACTTGACCTTATCCCTTCCCATCTCCTTTTCAATCTCACTACCACACCAATCCCAGCCCTAACCCATCTCTTCAACCTATCACTGACTTCTGGTACCTTCCCCTCTGCCTTCAAACATGCCATGATCACACCTATCTTCCAAAAGCCAAATCTTGACCCGACTACTATACCCAGCTATCGCCCCATATCACTGCTCCCGTTTGCTTCCAAACTCCTTGAGCAGCATGTCCATGCTCAACTTCCCACCTCTTATCTAACTCTCTGATCAACAACCTCCAATCTGGCCTCCTGCCCCATCACTCCACCAAGTCTGCCCTAACCATAATTACTAATGACTTACTCACTGCCAAAACTAACAGACAATTCTCCATCCTCCTCCTTCTAAACCTGTCTCCGGCCTTCAACAGTCAATCACTCCCTCCTGCTACACATCCTCTCCTCCCTTTGGAATCAAAGACCTTGCAATCTCCTGGATCGCCTCATACCTTTCCAACTGTACATTTAGCATTTCCCACTCCCACACTACCTCCTCATGCCACCCTCTCTCTGTAGGAGTCCCACAAGGCTCTGTCATGGGGCCCTTACGTTTATCTATCTATATCCTTGGCCTAGGGCAACTCATTATGTCCAATGGCTTCCAGTACCACCTGTACATTGATGACTCTCAGATCTACCTCTCTGGCTCAGATGTCAACACTTTGCTGTCCAGAATCCCGGAGTGTCTGTCATACATATTCTCCTTCTTTACCTCTCATTTCCTAAAACTCAACGTAGACAAAACTGAACTCATCTTTCCTCCATCTCATGTATCTTCCCTACCTGATCTATCTATCTCAGTTAATGGCATCACGTTCTCACCTGCAACTGATATACGCTGCCTCAGAGTAACCCTTGACTCTGCCCTGCGGCCAGCAGGACCAGTCCTCAGGGTGCAGGGGATCGGGTCCCGTCTAGCCGCCGGCACTGTAGACATACTTACCAGGTCCACACTCCCACACTGCCCGCTCAGTCTGCAGCGGCTTCCCGGCGTCTCTCTCCTGCCTCCTCACTTCCATGTTTCCTGGGGAACTCGCATAGGGTGCGCGCGTGTCGCTCTTTGCAAATTTAAAGAACCAGTACGCCTTTTTTCTGACACCACCTCTCAGCCAATCGTATCACTGAGAGCGCTATAGTATATGGCGGTACATTACAGTACATGTATAGCAGCACTATAGTATATGGCGGTACATTACAGTACATGTATATCAGCACTATGGTATATGGCGACACTCCGCTCCCCGCGGCCCCCCCGCTCCTCTACAGTAAAAGTAAAAAAATCCTTAGTGAGGATACTCACCTGTCCGCCGGCTCGCTCCACCTCCTTGTTCTAGGTCAGACAGGCTTTTAGGACCTGTCGTTGCCTGGGAAACCGATCAGGATGGAGCAGGGATGGTGGCTGGGGGGAGGAGGCAGGATGGTGGCTGGGGGGCAGGATGGAGCGAGCGGGGCAGGATGATGGTGGCGGAGCAGGATGGAGCCGGAGGAGCAGGATGGAGCCGGAGGAGAAGGATGGAGCCGGAGGGGGCAGGATGGAGCCAGAGGGGGCAGGATGGAGCCGGAGGGGGCAGGATGGTGGTGGGGGGGCAGGATGGTGGCAGGGGGGGCAGGATGGTGGGGAGAGGGGCAGGATGGAGTGAGCAGGGCAGGATGGATGCGAGGAGGGAAGGATGGATGTGGGGGGCAGGATGGAGCCGGGGGGCAGGATGGAGTGAACAGGGCAGGATGGAGTGAGCGGGGCAGGATGGAGTGAGCAGTGAGGATGGAGCCGGAGGAGCAGGATGGTGGCAGGATGGTGGGGAGCTGGGCAGGATGGAGCGAGTGGAGCAGGAAAGAGCGAGCAGGGCAGGATGGAGTCGGAGGAGCAGGATGGTGGTGGGGAGGACAGGATGGTGGCGGGGGGCAGGATGGTGGTGGCAGGATGGAGCCGGTGGGGGGGCAGGATGGAGCCAGCGAGGGGGCAGGATGGTGGCGGGGGGCAGGATAGTGGCGAGGGGCAGGATGGAGCCGGTGAGGCAGGATGGTGGCGGGGGGCAGGATGGAGCCGGCGGGTCAGGATGGAGCAAGCAGGGCAGGATGGAGCTGGTGGGGGGGAAGGATGGATGCGGGGGGGCTGGATGGATGCGGGGGGCAGGATGGATGCGGGGAGTGCAGGATGGATGCGGGAGGGCAGGATGGAGCTGGGGGGGCAGGATGGAGCTGGCGGGGCAGGATGGAGCAGGAGGAGCAGGATGGTAGCTGGGGGGGGCAGGATGGTGGCCGGGGGGGGCAGGATGGTGGCTGGGGGGGCAGGATGGAGCAAGCGAGGCAGGATGGAACGAGTGGAGCAGGATGGAGCGAGTGGGGCAGGATGGAGTCGAAGGAGCAGGATGGTGGCGGGGGGGACAGGATGGTGGCGGGGGGGCAGGAAGGTGGTGGCAGGTTGGAGCAGGCGGGGGGGGGGGCAGGATGGAGCCAGCAGGGGGGCAGGATGGTGGCGGTTGGCAGGATAGTGGCGAGAGGCAGGATGGAGCCGGCGGGGCAGGATGGAGCAAGCAGGGCAGGATGGAGCTGGTGGGGGGCGAGGATGGATGCGGTGGGGCTGGATGGATGCGGGGGGGCAGGATGGATGCGGGGGTGGAGCGGGGCAGGATGGATGCAGGGGGCAGGATGGAGCCGGGGGGCAGGATGGAGCCAGTGGGGCAGGATGGAGCCGGCGGGGCAGGATGGTGGCGGGGGGCAGGATGGAGCTTGGGGTGCAGGATGGAGCCGGCGGGGGGGGGGGCAGGATGGAGCCGGCGTGGGGGGGCAGGATTGAGCCAGCAGGGGGAACAGGATGGTGGCGGGGGGGCAGGATGGTGGTGGCAGAATGGAGTCGGTGGGGGGGCAGGATGGAGCCGGCAGGGGGGCAGGATGTGAAGATACTCACCCGTCCGCCGGCTCACTCCACCTCCCAGGACAGGACGTCATTGCCTGGTAAACCGATCAGCTGATCAGTTTCCCAGGCAACAACAGGTCCTCAAGCCATATAGAAGACGGAGGTGGAGCGAGACGGGGGGCAGGATAGTGGCGAGGGGCAGGATGGAGCCGGTGAGGCAGGATGGTGGCGGGGGCAGGATGGAGCCGGCGGGTCAGGATGGAGCAAGCAGGGCAGGATGGAGCTGGTGGGGGGGAAGGATGGATGCGGGGGGGGCTGGATGGATGCGGGGGGGCAGGATGGATGCGGGGAGGGCAGGATGGATGCGGGGAGGGCAGGATGGAGCTGGGGGGGCAGGATGGAGCTGGCGGGGCAGGATGGAGCCGGAGGAGCAGGATGGTAGCCGGGGGGGCAGGATGGTGGCCGGGGGGGGCAGGATGGTGGCTGGGGGGGCAGGATGGAGCAAGCGAGGCAGGATGGAACGAGTGGAGCAGGATGGAGCGAGTGGGGCAGGATGGAGTCGAAGGAGCAGGATGGTGGCGGGGGGGACAGGATGGTGGCGGGGGGGCAGGATGGTGGTGGCAGGTTGGAGCCGGTGGGGGGGGGCAGGATGGAGCCAGCAGGGGGGCAGGATGGTGGCGGTTGGCAGGATAGTGGCGAGAGGCAGGATGGAGCCGGTGAGGCAGGATGGTGGCGGGGGGCAGGATGGAGCAAGCAGGGCAGGATGGAGCTGGTGGGGGGGCAGGATGGATGCGGTGGGGCTGGATGGATGCGGGGGGGCAGGATGGATGCGGGGAGGGCAGGATGGATGCAGGGGGCAGGATGGAGCCGGGGGGCAGGATGGAGCCAGTGGGGCAGGATGGAGCCGGCGG
Organism: Allobates femoralis; assembly: GCA_033576535.1. Classification (NCBI taxonomy): domain Eukaryota; kingdom Metazoa; phylum Chordata; class Amphibia; order Anura; family Aromobatidae; genus Allobates; species Allobates femoralis. The sequence goes on along the minus strand of JARQOC010000002.1, from coordinate 565,985,544 downwards.
GGCAGGATGGTTGCGGGGGGCAGGATGGACCTTGGGGTGCAGGATGGAGCCGGCAGGGGGGGGGCAGGATGGAGCCGGCGTGGGGGGGCAGGATTGAGCCAGCAGGGGGAACAGGATGGTGGCGGGGGGGCAGGATGGTGGTGGCAGAATGGAGTCGGTGGGGGGGCAGGATGGAGCCGGCAGGGGGGCAGGATGTGAAGATACTCACCCGTCCGCCGGCTCACTCCACCTCCCAGGACAGGACGTCATTGCCTGGTAAACCGATCAGCTGATCAGTTTCCCAGGCAACAACAGGTCCTCAAGCCATATAGAAGACGGAGGTGGAGCGAGACGACGGAGGGTAAGTATCCTTATGGGATTTTTATATTTTTATCACCGTGGAGGAGCGGGGGGGCCGCTGGGATCGGGGGGGGCCTGAGGAATGTGGGGGCAGGAGGAGCGGGGGGGCCGCGGGGAGCAGGGGGGCATGAGGAACGGGGAGAACAGGAGGAGCTGGGGGGCCGCGAGGAGAGCGGGGGGGCAGAGGGAGGGGTGCAGCGAGGAGCGGAGGGGGCAGGAAGAGCGGGAGTGCCGCGGGGAGCGGGGGCAGGAAGAGCGGGGGGGCTGTGAGGAGAGCCGCCGCTGCGGCCACTGTGTATACCGGCGACAAATAGGCAGGCTGCACTCACAGTCTGCGCTCACTGGTGCCCGCCTCTGGCGGGCACGAATGAGCAGCCTCTGTCTGTCACGCGATTTCAGACATACAGACAGGCAACATTAGACAATTATATAGTAAATTAAAGCTGCAATTAACCATTACTACATCGTATCATCATAGGACTAGCCCCCAAATTATATGTCGATGAATATTTTTCTAACATTGTTCCACAATTTTTAGATACAGTTGTTCACAGATTAGTGAACCTCTGACCATCTTTGCTTCTGAGAGACTCTGCCTCTGTGACACATTTATGAATGTATGTGATTTAATTGATAGATGACCCTCCAACTGTTTTTCATTAATACCAATTAGTTTTTCAATCTTTTGTTACCGCTGTCCCAACTTGCTTGAGATGTGTTGCTGTCATTAATTTGTAAATTAGGTAATATTTTAACATAAATCTTTCACATCTGATCTGTGTTCTGTTGTAAATAAATATTGGAAATAGATCTCCAAATCATTGCATTCTTGCTTTCTTTACATTTTAAAGGGATCCTGTCACCCCCAAAACACCGTCATACCCGGCGCCGGGTGACGTATTTACACCGGCGCCGCGCTGTCAGCTTCAAAATGCGCACTGCGCATGCCCATGCGCATGCGCAGTACGCATTTTGAAGCTGACAGCGCGGCGCCGGTGTAAATACGTCACCCGGCACCGGGTATGACGCGGATCGCGTCATACAGCCCCACACTGAAGCCCGCACGCAATGGGAGAGATCGGAGGCGCGCAGGGAGGCGGCAATTTGAATCCATGAGGAAGATCACGCCTATTCAGGCGTGATATGAAGAAGAGGGGCAGCCTGGATGAGTGACTATGAATAGCATAGTCACTCATTATCATCACTAATGAGGTACTATTATAACGTTTTTCTTCAATGTCACTTGCTGCATTTAGGAGGTAAAAGGAGTGTAGGGAAAGTGTTACTATGCTGTAGGGACAGCTTTTAATAGGTTTACAGGTGTTTTGGGGGTGACAGGATCCCTTTAAATAGTGTTGCAAACATTTTGAATTGGAGTTAGGGCAATTGTACCCATATGTTCCTGTCCAATGTAACATTTTGTCCAATATAATGATGCTTACATATGGGTCACATGCTGAATCTTGTTGTCATAGCATACAGGTGTATCTCAATTAAGGGTGGATTAAGGGTAGCCAGGGCCTGGGGCTGTTCAGACTCTGTGGGCCCCCTGGTCATGTGAACAGGGTCATGTGACAGGGGTCATGTGACGGGATCATGTGACAGGGGTCATCATATACCTGAAATTGATTATTCCATAAAAATAGTTGGTGGGTGAAACTCTAACCTGTCAAACATCCATTGATCTAGTCAATTCACCCTTCAGTTAGGAAGAAAAAAAAACACTTTAAGCCATGGTATTGAATAGTCCATTAGAAGTAGGTTATTATGCCCTGACTGCCCCTGTACTCAGAATAAATAACTATAAAAATCTCGAACGGTGTGCACCCTGTATGATAATCACCTGCTACCAGTCTGATGGACTTGCTTGCAGATCGGTCCATCCCGCCTCCTCGCAGTTCGACAGCGTCTTCTTCTGAATTATGTAGATAATGTCTCCTGCCACCTGTGTTATCCACGTGACCACGTCCCATTTTCCCTTTGCCTACGCTATGCCCATAACTCTCCGGCTTTTGCAGGCGCAATGTGCTCCATCATGGGGTTATCCTACAAGTTTAAACTCTCAGTGATGTCACCATACATTACACGCAACAGACTGGGAGGCTGGAACCATGTGCAGAGACCCCTGCAGTTCGCGCATGTGTAGATGAGCTTTACATTGTAGCCACAGTAGGGCAGAGCACAGTGCGTTTGCGCAAGCTGGAAAGGCATCTGCACAGACGTGAGATGGGAAACTGGGACGTGGATAACGCAGGAGGGGTGATCCATATCATTCAGAAGAAGAGGCTCTCAGACGGCGAGGAGAGGCTGAATGGACCAATCTGCAAAAATTTCAGACCGGTAACAGGTTAGAATACAGGGTGATAGATTTGTATACCGTATATACTCGTGTATAAGCCGAGTTATTCAGCCCAAAATTTGGGCTGAAAAGTCTCCCCCTCGGCTTATACACGAGTCAATACGGTGGTGGGGGCTGTGGAGGCTGGAGGAAGCGGGGGGAGGCTGCTGTATGAGCGGCCCTGTCACGTGGGGCCGCTCATTATATATGCACTGCTTCCCCCTGTCAATCAGTGGCAGGGGGAAACAGTGCATATATGCCCCCAAATGCTGGCACTCGCCCCCCTTGTAAGGGCTCCCCCCCCCGCTGCGTATCTTACCATCCCGGTCTTCTGCACAGCGCCGCTCCTCGGTGCTCCGTCCTCGCTGCTCCCGTCCTGCTACATCCGGGATTCCCGGCATATGACGTCATCGCGCGACGGCCGGGGATCCCAGATGCAGCGAGGACGGAGCATGGAGAACGGAGCACCGAGGAGCGGCGCTGTGCAGAAGACCGGGATGGTAAGTTAAGCTGCGGGGGGGGCCCTTACAAGGGGGGCGAGTGCCAGCATTTGGGGGCAGCTGTAATCCCCCCCGGGGGCTGCTGTATCACCCCAGGGAGCTGCTGTATACCCCCAGGGCCGCTGTATCCCCCTGCGGGCCGCTGTATCCCCCCTGGGGGCCGCTGTATCCCCCCTGGGGGCTGCTGTATCACCCCTGGGGGCTGCTGTATACCCCCAGGGCTGCTGTATCCCCCCTGGGGGCCGCTGTATCCCCCCTGGGGGCTGCTGTATCACCCCTGGGGGCTGCTGTATACCCCCAGGCCTGCTGTATCCCCCCTGGGGGCTGCTGTATCCCCCCTGGGGGCTGCTGTATACCCCCAGGGCCGCTGTATCCCCCTGGGGGCTGCTGTATCACCCTGGGGGCTGCTGTATACCCCCAGGGCTGCTGTATATACTGCTGGGGCTGCTGTACACTACCACTGGGGCTGCTGGAGCTGCTATATACTACCACTGAGGCTGCTGGGGCTGCTGTATACTACCACTGGGGCTGCTGGGGCTGCTGTATACTACCACTGGGGCTGCTGGGGCTGCTGTATACTACCACTGGGGCTGCTGGGGCTGCTGTATACTACCACTGGGGCTGCTGGGGCTGCTGTATACTACCACTGGGGCTGCTATATACTACCACTGGGGCTGCTGTATACTACCACTGGGGCTGCTGTATACTACCACTGTGTCTGCTGGGGCTGCTGTATACTACCACTGAGGCTGCTGGGGCTGCTGTATACTACCACTGGGGCTGCTGGGGCTGCTGTATACTACCACTGGGGAGGCCTGTATACCACTGGGGGGGGCCTGTATACCACACTGCTGGGGGCTGTATACCTGTGCTGGGGTCCACCCTCGGCTTATACACGAGTCAATAGGTTTTCCCAGATTTTGGGGCAAAAGTAGGGGGGTCGGCTTATACACGGGTCGGCTTATACACGAGTATATACGGTAAGTTATTTATTCTGTGTACAGGGGCATTCAGGGCATAATAGCCTGTTTCTTACAATGCAGCATAGGCGTGTGCGTGTTTCTTATAATGCAGCATCAGAGTGTGCACGAGGCCTTAAAAATACTAAGGAAAAAAATCACCAAATACTCAGCGTGTGTACGAGGCCTTACAGATACTGAGGTAAAAACACACCAAATACTCAGTGTGTGAACAAGACCTTAAAAATACTGAGGGAAAAACTAATCAAATACTCAGCGTGTGCAGGAGGCCTTACAAATACTGAGGGAAAAACTGACCAAATACTCAGTGTGTGAACGATGCCTTAAAAAAATACTAAGGTAAAAACGTAAAAACTCACCAAATACTCAGCGTGTGCATGAGTCCTTACAAATACTGAGGAAAAAACTGACCAAATACTCAGTGTGTGCATGAGGCCTTACAAATACTGAGGTAAAAACTCACCAAATTCTCAGCGTGTGCACGAGGCCTTACAGATACTGAGATAAAAAAACTCACCAAATACTCAGTGTGTGCATGAGGCCTTACAGATACTGAGGTAAAAACACCAAATACTCAGCGTGTGCACGAGGGCTTACAAACACTGAGGAAAAAAATCACCAAATACTCAGCGTGTGCACAAGGTCTTACAAATGCTGAGATAAAAACGCCCCAAATACTCAGCGTGTGCATGAGGACTTACAGTACAAATAGTGAGGGAAAAACTGACCAAATACTCAGCATGTGCACGAGGGATTAGGCCCATTGTGATCCGATCCGAGGCTGTCTGCTATGGACCGGACAACCCCGGACCGGATCAGCACACAGAACCGGAGGACTAATATGCCCTCCGGTCCGGTGTGCAGCCGCACGCAGCTGAGGCTGCTGATGATTCAGGACCGTGGCTCGCGGGGAGCTAGCGTTAGTCCTGAAATAACAGCGGCGTACGGCCGCAGGTGTCCGGTTCCCGGATCAGGGCAATCCGGCCCCATAGGCACCCATGTTAGGGAGCGCCGGATTGCCCCGGATCCGGGAGAATCCGGGAGGATCCGGTTTGGGGAGATTTTTCTCCCCGGACACAAAAGTGTGCATGCAGCATTTTTGTGTCCGGGTGAAAAATCCGAGTCTTCCCGGATTCACCCGGACACATGGAAACCGGATGGCAGATAGATGCCATCCAGCTCCATCTGGCCCCATAGGCAAACTATTGGGCTGAAATGTGATCCGGGCCTATCTGGTTCTCATCGGATCGGCCCAGATCACAAAAAACGTGGTGTGAAGCCGGCCTTACAAATACTGAGGAAAAAAATCACCAAATACTCAATGTGTGCATGAGGTCTTACAAATGCTGAGGTACAAACTCACCAAATACTCAGCGTGTGCACGAGGTCTTGCATATACTCAGGGAAAAACTGACCAAATACTGAACATCTGCACGAGACCTTACAAATACTGAGTTGAAAAATCACAAAATACACAATGTGCGCACCCACTACCCCTCCACCATGATAGACATGTGTCTACATGCTGTATGTGCCCCTCTATGTGGATATTTTGTTTGAATCATGTATGCATGGACTCCATACATACATGATCAAAGCAAGATGGCCACTTAGAGGGGCACTTGATACAGCATGTAGAGCCATTTCACATGTTTTTGTGTTATCCAAGAAGGTGGGGCACAGTTTACATGGGGCAAATTTGCCTCATGTAGTTTCAGGACAGACAGACAGTCCTCTGTCCATTATTGTCTCCCCACATCCTCCCTGACCACTCCAGTGATTAAGGGGCCTTTCACATCAGCGGTTTTGCTGATGTGCGGCCGATCCGGCATGTGGCGCCGTTTGCGGCCGTTCCGGTAGGTGGTGCCGCATGTGCCAGATCGTCCGCCTAACGGCCGACTTGCTACCAAGGTACGGCAAGCCCTATGCATTATCTATGGGTCTTGTGGTCCGTTGTGGCAAGTGTGGTTCTGCCAGGTGCGTCAGATCCGGCACTTGCGGCCGCGAAAAAAAACACCGCTTGTAGCATTTTTCTTTTCACAGCCACCTGGCAGAACCGCACTTGCCGCACTGGACCGCAAGCCCCATTGACAATGCACAGGGCTAGCCGCATCTAGGTAGCAAGTCGGCCGTTAGGCGGAAGATCTGGCACATGCGGCACCCGCTACCGGAACGGCTGCAAACATCAGCTAAACGCTGATGTGAAAGCAGCGTTAATTAGGCCCACAAACACAAATTCTTTCAAATTGTGGCAGATCCAGCAGATTTACCGCATCTGCTGCCTAACTGCCGTTGCGGCGATGAGGAAAAACGCGTTCAGCAGCCGTTTTTTTCACTGTCGCAAATGCCGGATCTGCTACATCTGGCAGATCCACACTTGCTGCACGTGACCGCAAGCCCCATAAACAATGCATGGGGTTTGCCGCAAGTGTGCAGCAAGTGCAGCCGTTAAGTGCGGTAAATCTGCCGGATTCTGCCAGAATTTGAAAAAAAAGCAGATGTGAAAGGGGCCTTAGTACACAAATCATTTAATTACTGCTTACATTCTTTCTTTACTCTGACTGACTCCTCCCTGCCTTGCAGCAGCCCCAGGAGGTCTGGCTGGCAGTGCACACACAGAGCACAGCCACAGGCAGCAGCTGCAGCAGCAGAGCAGGAGTCAGGAGTGGACATATCACTCACCTCACTGTCACAAAGGCACGTTCCACCAGTGCTCTGTGTCAGACTCCCTCTCTTCATGCAGGCGGCGGCCCAGGAGGTGGTGGACAGCAGTTGGCGGGTGAGACACAGACTCAGTCAGGAGGACAGAGGAGTCTGCTCAGTCGAGATCAGCTGCCTGCCTGGGTCTGGGAAGTCTGGGTCCTCCTGGAGCAGGAGGATTCAGCAAAGCTCGGCTGGGCCCGGCAGAATCTGCATAGCAGGGTGGACAGTGACGGCCGGGACTCAGGAGAAGAATGCTGCCAGCAGAGGTGGCTGAGACTATAGGAGTGGGAGCAGCATTCCCAGGGGGCTACCACTGGTACATACACCTTGTGCGCACACGGCTCCCCAAGCCCCGTACAAACATGGCTCCGCTCCATACAACTAGTACACACTCAGCTCTGCTCCATACACCTCGTATACACAGCTCCGATCTGTACACCTCATACACACTTGGCTCTGCTCTGTACACCTTGTACGCATGCAGCTCCGCTCTATACACCTCATACACACTCGGCTCCACTCCATACACCTCATACACACGCGGCTCCGCTCCGTACACCTCGTACACACGTGGCTCCGCTCCGTACACATCATACACACTCGGCTCCACTCCGTACACCTCGTACACACGCGGCTCTGCTCCATACACTTCGTACACATGCGGCTCCACTCCGTACACCTCATACACACTTGGCTCCACTCCGTACACCTCGTACACACATGGCTCCTCTCTGTACACATCATACACATGCGGCTCTGCTCCATACACATGCGGCTCCGCTCTGTACACCTTGTACACATGCGGCTCTGCTCCGTACACACGTGGCTCTACTCCGTACACTTCGTACACATGTGGCTCCACTCCGTACACACGTGGCTCCGCTTCGTACACTTTGTACACATGCGGCTCTGCTCCATAAACCTCATACACATGCGGCTCTGCTCCGTACACATCATACACATGCAGCTCTGCTCCATACACCTCCTACACATGCGGTTCCACTCCATACACCAGTACACTCTCGGCTCTGCTACATCCACACTGTAAATCACTCCTGACCCCACACATAAGCTTCACCTCATCCACTTCCACACCTCTTCACTTCATCCTGCACGGTGGAGTCCAGTCCTTCATACACATGGAGGAGCTGATCATGTGATCCCTGACTCTTCCCCTCTATTGACATCATCACAGGTCCTGTAAGCACAGGTCCTGTGCGGCACTACAGGTGGGCTCACACTGCAGGGGGCGGCGTAACACAGCTGTGATGGTCAGGACTATAGGACAGGGAGCATCAGCAGGGGGCCGCGCTATCACCAGGCGCCCCTGCGGATGCCGCCCCCTCTCAACTACCAGGGGTCGTCACCTCATGAATGCTGCGGCCCTGCGTGCAGAGTGCGGTGTGGTGTGTGGTGGCAGATTATAATGGGGCAATTTACCCCCTGGGCTGTAGGCCCCCCCACACCATTGGGCCCGGGGCTACAGCCCAGATTGACCTCATTATAATCCGCCACTGATCTCAAGGACTTAGAAAATTATCAAAAAGTTAATTTATTTCTGTAATTCTATACAAAAAGTGAAACATATATATTATATAGTCATTACCATCAGAGTGATCTATTTCAAGTGTACATTTCTGTAAATGTTGATGATTATGGCTTACAGCCAATGAAAACTCAAAGGTCATTATGAGGCGGTCGAAAGGGTAAGGTACTCGGGTACCCGGGCTGATGGCGGATTTGGTGGGGGATCATGGATGGTCGATCCCTGATCCCGTGCCATGGACCCTCAATGGCGGGGAACGGTGAGGGATAAGGGGATATTTACAAAGGAACGTGATGCCACCTGTAGTTCCCGGTAATATAGCACCGGCGCTGCAAGCCGGCCGCTGAGGTGATGGTGGGTGCAGCAGAGTGTGGAACAGCTCCCCACAGGTGGAGCTTTACCTCAGGGCAGAGGGGATAGATGAGGGGAGTAGTAGTTGAGTCTTTGCTGACACAGCGATGAATTGCGGCTAATAGACAAGCACACAGACACACAGGGATTTTTGTTTCGGTACCTTTTACTGGTGACAGAGTAACAGGTACAGTCCAGCGTATTAACCAGGTCCCCGGTGCAACTTGGGACTTCCACCTTAGAAAATTATGAGGCCTCCTCTGTGTCTGTGCTCTGTGATGTGGGATGAGTCCTGCCTGAACCTGAACCCACCGCTTCTTCTCCCTCTTTTGGCTTTGTCCTAAACTGGCAATGAGGTCCTTCTGCGGGGTCCCTGTTTCTCCTATGGCCCCTGGTCCTGTGCTTGGTCAGTTTAGTGTCTCTTACTAGCTCTCCTCAGGGCTGAACTTCTCCTGAGTCTTCTGGGCTTTTGCTGTAGCTCTATATGCTGGCAGCATCGGACTCCAGTATCCAGGTGTAGTAAAGGGCTGTAGAACCGATTCCCTTCCTTAGTTCCCTGCTTTGTCCACTTGCCACCGACCCTTTCCCTAGGGTGCGCACAGCGGTCAGTGGTCCTGGTCCTGGGCCTGGATCTCCCCCAGCGACCAGTTCCTCTGTCTCTTCTCTCTTCCCTCTCCTCACAGGAACTGAACTGAAACTACAGGGACTAACTAACTTCTCCCCTCAGGCCTGGATGTTCTTAAAGGGGAACTGACTTAAAGCAGCCAGTAGGGCTCCCCCTTCAGGTCTGGGGTGGAAGGTGGTGTTTGCTGTGTTAACCAAAGTGTAATTCCCTCCTTGCACCAGTGGAACCTGTGGGAGTCCCCCCGCAGGGGTGCCACAATTATGTCAGAAAATTAAAGTAGGACGGGTTAAAAAGAGCACTGCTGTATTCCATGATACATCAAAGGGTGACTATAATATTGATTTATTAGTCAACGTGTTTCATGGCTCCCTGAAATACCTTGAAACATGGCAATATGATACTGATTTATCCTGAGGAAGGGGCTAGGGAGCCCTGAAACACGTTGACTAATAAATCAATATTATATTCACCCCTTTATGTCTCGTGGAAAACAACAGCGTGGTTTTTCATTTTCCCTACTCTATGTGCACCACATTGGGGACTGCAGCAGCTGTGATATGCTTTTATAGTGGTTGTGACTCTCACAACCACACAAGATGAAGCCTCTAATACCTATTTAGGTCATATTTTATCTCTCAGACGCTTCATCCTCCCTACTTTAATTTTCTGAGATTATGACCTTTGGGTTTTCATTGGCTGTAAGCCATAATCATCAACTTTAACAGAAATAAACACTTGAAATACATCACTCTGTAATGACTCTATATAATATGTGTTTCACTTTATGTATTGAATTACTGAAATAAATTAACTTATTGATGATATTCCAATTCATTGAGAGGCACCTGTAGTTTCACCTTGTATGTAGTCCTCACACTTCACTGTCCTATACTGTTGCCACAATTGAGCCTCATGTGTTGACAAGGCCATTTTTAAAGTAGTTCAGGTTCAAGCTGATTTTGAGCCCTAGAAAACTATACCAAATCATAGACAAAACATACTTTATATCTCTTTCTAAGATATAGCTGCATATTGATATAGTTCGATGTTAGGAAATGATGGATCTATATTGTTCACAGAATTTCAATTTACAGATACATAAGATACAATTATGAAATATTAGTTAAACTTCATGTACTCCTCATGGCATGACAATCAAGAGTTAAAGGAACATATACTTATGTAATTAGAAAAGTCCTGTACATGCATCTACCTTCAATAGAACAGTCACATAAAACGAAGTCAGTCAATGTTAAGAGGCTGAACTAAATGCTGCCATTGCATTAATCACATACCAACTCTAATTAAAAGAGCCATGCACAAAGCTTTCTCAAAATGTTGCCCAGGTATTGCAATAATTTTTGATCACCCAAGCCTGGAAGACAAATAATTAGAGCTGCCAGAGCATTCTGATGAGTGATGTCAGCATCTCCAAGTGACCTTCCCTTCACTAATTAATTTTCCTTTTAAGAAAAGAGACCCTGTTGTTGCACATTATTAATTGAGTTCACTAAAAGATGCGCCTGATTAATTTTTGTTGATAATACTTGTCATTCTGAGCCGAGGCACTAATTATTCTATTGGTTTAAAAATATTTATTGCTTTAACCAAGCTTTACTGTTTAATGTGCGGCGTACCCAGTAAACATATTATATAGGTTTTAAGTATTTTTGGCAATGCTAAATAGAGATTAGATTGTGTTGTAAGATAAATCTTTAATTTCATTAAAGTGGACCTGTCGCCATGAATTCCCATTTTCGGTTCCAATATTAGATGAAATATAGTTTATTGGGATAGAACTATGTAGTCGTTATCTTCTCCCTGTCTTTTTCTTCATGGGTTTTACCATGTGCTATTTATTATGTATCTATAAATTTGTTATTCAAGGTGTAGTGTAAGTATTAGTAGTGGGCAGCTGCAACTGAAGGGGAGCAGGATGTCAAATATTTGGGGTACAAACAATTGTACATTTTAATTAATTGATTTTAGAACAACAATAAGTTCCACAATTGGATGTGTAAAAAAAAAAATGTTCCTGAGATATTCTTAGAAATGTGCCCCTGTGTATTGTATGTATCCGACTATGCAGGAACAGGTCAGATATACCATAGCTGTTGGGCAGCGGAGTAAGTAAACGAGAGTATACAGACATTACAGCTGGGGATCACAGAATATAAGAGTATAGAGGCATTACAGACGGGGATCACAGGATATAACACTATACTGACATTACATCCAGGGATCACGGAATATGAGAGTATACAGACATTACATCCAGGGATCACAGAATATGAGAGTATACAGACATTACAGCCGGGGATCACAGCTGATTCTTTCTGTTTTGAAAAACATTTAACTGTCTGTCTAAAATCTTATTTTAAATAACAGAAAGAATCAGCTGTGATCTCCAGCTGTAATGTCTGTATACTATTGTACTTCCTCTTCTGCCCAGGAGCTGTGCTATATCCGACCTACTCCTGCATGGTCGGACACATCCATTGCACAGGGGTACATATATAAGTATATTTCAAGACAGGAACATTTTTTCTTAACACATCCAATTGTGAAATTTATTTTTATTCTAAGATCTGTTAATTGAAATCTACCATTTTACGTGGCACAACTCTTTTAAGTTAAAACTAAATCAGCACAGAAGAAAATAATCTAGAAAAAGACTGGAGTAATAAATCACAGTGCTGTTGGAGGCCTAAGATCTGTATGTGTCTGTGTGACCTAGAGTTATAAGATGTATATGACTGGGTATGGGCTGGATTTAAAAGATTTACGGTATATGCTCAAGGTGTCTCTGTAAATTAATAGTGTCTAGGTGAAATGTTCTAAAATCCTGTAAAATTACATAACTATAAGGCTGGATTTCATGGTGGGCAATGAGTCTACACAACCCATTTTCCTAGAGTAAAGTTTACCCAACAAAATATAAATAGTTTCAATAAGTAGCACAAGAGGTGGTAATGCAATTATCATAGCTCCAGTAGGTACATCATGGCTTTGTACTGATATCCACTTACTGTCTTTTTCTGGTTTTGTAGCACATCCTTGGGGTGGGCCAGCCTCTCTCTGCACACACATAAATTAAATAAATAATAATCTTCTCACTTAGACTAGAATTTAATGATCACAGGCAGCAACTCTAACTATGAGCAGAAGGCCACATTGAGGAATGTAGGAGAAATTAGAAATCCTGAGCAGTATTGCAGGCAGTGAACTAGTTACCTAGCGATTCATATGTACATAGCAATGTATTTCTATGTACCTTTATTCTAGAGATAAATATGATCAGTTTCTTTTGTTGCTATAAAATCACAAAAGAATAAATAAAAAAAAATTGCAAAAAGCATGTCAGTTTCTTTCTAATTACAAAAATGTCATTCTCATTTTTTTTGCCCCAGGGACTTGAACCCACAGCCTCTAAAATTCCAGGCTGGAGCTAAACTTCTGAGAGACAAGTTAAGCTGACATCACTGGGATGATTTTTATATAGTTGAAGTTGCAGTATAGCCTCTGACTATACATACAGAATATGCATAAAGACACATTGTACATAGAGATACATTGTACATACCTAGGTATTTCTATGTCCCTGTATTCTAGAGGGAGAATAAAAGAGAGATTTTTTTCTTCCTATTAAATTACTTAAATATAATAAAAAACAATAAAATAAATTACATTTTTATTGCATTTTTTTTTTAATTAATAAACATCACAAATCAGCAAATAACATACATGTTTGGTGTCCCTGTATTTGTAACAACCCGCACAACACAGAAATCAGATTATTCATGGTGATCAGTAAATGGCATAAAAAATGTCATAATGGATTATTTTTCTCTAGTAACCCATACAAAAATGTAACAGAAATGGAATGCTGAGGCCATGTTTACATGCAGTGTAAATGATGCGTTTTTTTCTGCTGCTTTGTACATGCTAAGCAGCTATCCGAACGACGCAACCTTTATAAAACCTGCAGTTACTTTTGTAAGTGCAGAATCAAAGCTCTTCCGCACTTAAAAACAAAGCTTAAAAACGACTTTGCATCTGCACAATAAATGCATCAAATAAGGGGGTAAATGTATAATAATGCAGCAAAAAATGCAATAACAAGAGAAGGCTATTATTATGTAGTTCAGTGTACACCTACAGTTTTGAAGATTAGGATGGGGTCAGCACCACCTTGCAGCGTCTCCCATACAGCCTGGGGAGATTTCACCGCTGCCTGCAAGCTTTCAGCCCTTGGCTATGGAGGATGATGAGGAGGGTCCTCCCTGCTGCACCGCTCTGCACGCTCTGGTGCTCACTCCCAAAAGTCCGATACGTCACATCCAGTTTTGTATTATAGGAGAAGAAAAAGAAGTCGCACTCAGAGCTTCTATAAACAGCGGTTCTTTATTGTGCTTCAGTGCACACAGCAGGTGGTGGCATGCGGGTGGGAGGACGGGGGGCACGACGTTTCGCGCCGTATAAGACGCTTCAGCAGGTTAGTCCTCCAGGACTAACCTGCTGAAGCGTCTTATACGGCGCGAAACGTCGTGCCCCCCGTGTACACCTACAGAAAACAAGAAACACAGTATTTATGCAACGTACAATATGAACACGACCTTACAGATATCATATAGCAAAGCTTACATAAACATGAGAAAGTTCTGGCTGCTACGACTTTGACTGAAAAAACAACAAATAAATCCATAGTTCCCAAGTAGAAAACAGCATGATGCACAGATGACATTACAGCAGCCCTAACTAATAGAGATGAGCGAGTACTAAAATGCTCGGGTGCTCGATGCTCAGGCCGAGCATCCCAAGATACTCATGTACTTGGCCCGAGAACCGAGCCCAATGTAAGTCAATTAGTGACAGGCTCCGCCCACAGACTTCCGGCTATAAAACGAGTGTTTCTGGGAAAGGGCGGGGGGTGGGCTTTTTCAAATTGTCGCAACATACAACACCTTGCTGTGGCCCCCAGAGGGACACAAACAATCAATCTGCTCTCTGTGAGGTACCAGCTCACTGTGTGCACTGAAGGGAGCTGTGTATTTGTGTCAGATCAATAATTATTAGCGAAGAGTCAGAGCATCTCAGCGGTACTCGGTGCTTGACGAGCATCCGGAGTCCCGGGATACTCGTGCAAGTAACGAGTAGCACCGAGCATACTCGCTCATCATTACTAACTAATCAAAAGTTACATTGGGGACACCGGCATACCTTTTGATTAGTTAGGTTAGAGGTTAGGTTAGCAGCCTTACGAGGTAAGTGTTTAGCAACCTTCCCTGAAACTGGCAGCTACTACTGACCTGGGCATTGTCTGACATGATTCAAGCCCCCCATCTCTTTAGGTCTACACCCTGCAGTATCTGGCATCTGCTGAATCTCCATAACTGCCCTGCATCATCTCCTCCTGCCATGGTTCAAATAAATGGCTAATAGGTGTGGCTTTGGGGTGTATCTAAAGGCATGGTCAAAATGTGTCCTTTCTATTCTTTCAAAGTGGTGAAATGTGCAGTTATTGCAATATGACCAAGTTATCACCTATTCACAGGATAAGTAATAACTTGCTGATTGCTGAGGCCCTCAAAAACATTGCACACCACTGATATCAGACTTACCAGATGGTACTTGCCTGGATACACCTTCTTACCATTCTTAGATATGAGTACCATGTAACACATCTTCCAATCTTGTGGCACCAAACCTGGTACAAGCATGTCTAAGAACATGAGACAATGTCCCTCAATATCTGTAATTGAATATCATCTAGCCCCGGGGTATTGCCATCTTTATAGACACAGGCGTAAGTCTTCTTATGTTAAATTTGTCATATCAAGTGGCAAACTTTGACTTTTTGCATTGTTGAATGATCTCTGTAACAGTCAGTTCATTGGTGAACACTCATGAAAAGTGTCTTCTTAACATCCAATCCTTTTCTTTGTCCTCTATATTAATCTTATTATTTTTAAAGGGTCGATACCATCCATTTTTTGGGGGCCATTGATTTATTTGGGATTTATTTTAATGTTATTGCTAATTTTTTGTGTTTCAGTAGCTAAATTTGCTAACTTGATTTCTGTTTTACATTTCCTAATGAGAACTTTGTTCTCCTGGAATGCGGCTTCTATATTCCCAGTCTCTAAGATTTTAAATGCCCTTTGATTTTGTCTTATTGTAATTTGTACTGTATTGTTTTTCCGTAGTGGTTTCTTTTTATTCCTGGACATTTTATTACCACATAGAATAACTTTTCTACAGAATTCTGGTAATATATGAGACATCAAAGCATGCAAAGATTTGACGTACAAAAATGGAATAGCTTACACAAGATTAATACTCATTTATTACTAGCACATATGTGCAATATTGTGTAATGGAAGGTGGAGTTGATTACTTGTGGTTCTACTCCCTTGCAAAAGGAACATTTATGTATCATGCATTTGCAAAGGAGTGGTTACAGCACATTCAATTACATCTAGTAGTGCCATTGAGAGAATATTCCCCCCTGCTGGCTAAATAAACCACTCAGAACTCATGAACAATGGAACTGTTTTCTTCAGGGAAAAATTCCAGAGAGATACCGGGTCAGATAATAGTTGCAGCATAGTAGCAAAATATAAAAGCTCAGAGTGTCAGAGGAGAGGCGGAGTTGGCAGCCAAATCAAAGATGGGGACAATCTTGCAAGCAGGCGTACAGAGTGCTTATCACTCTGATGTAGAAACAACTGTGACGGTTTATAAACTAATTAGGTCTGAATGGTGTCACCTGAAAGAAATATCTTCTGAATTCAGACTACGTAGTCAAGACCACACTATGCCTGTCATGATAGGAGCCCCAAGTGCCAAAGGCAGACTACACCCGTCAAGACCAGAAGTCAATACTACGTGGTAAAATGCCGGAGACCAGACTTTGCCAGTCAAGAACTCCAGTTCAGACTGCATAGGTCAAGAATGGAAGAGAGAAGACCAACTCTCCTGAGTGATACAAGTGAGCCAGGCCATTGCTTCCTGCTTAGCTGTGTGGTACCTAGTGATGTGAAGTAATCTTTGCAATTGGACTCAATTTCTATTGGGTCACTCTGTAAATCTTATGCAATCACCCTAACTTACAGTTGAATCATTTAATAAGTCATATCATGACTGGCTCTGTTACCTAGTGACTCTAAAGGTACCGTCACACCTGGCGACATCACCCCTACGTCGCCTAATGTAAAGGGGCGATGTTGGCACCTCCGAGAGGTCGCCTGGTTTCACATCAGTGATGTAAAACCAGGCAGCTGATATGGGGCGATGTGTACACATCGCCCCATGTAACCGGCCGCCGGTGACCTGACAGGCAATGGGAACCATAGGCTCCCAATGTCCTGCATCACCGCTGGGGTTTTGAGACACCCCGGCGGTGATGCCGCCTGTCAGATCGCCGGCATGGCGCTGGAGGTGTCGCCCCATGTAAATGGTGGACGGCGACGCTGGCAGGGCACCAAAAACGTGCACGCTCCCGCCCATCGCCACCGACATCTCCAGCTGCGTCGCCAGGTGGGACAGTACCTTAACAGATATAGTGACACTGAATATAGTTCGACCTAAGGGTATGTGTTACATAATAGTAAAGTAGACACAGCTTGGTTATCTATATTACAAGTTGTTCAGTAAATAAGTGTTTCTGTATATCGCATGTGCACTCTAATTATCCTGTAACTCCCCAACTCCAGTCCTCAAGAGTCACCAACAGTGCATGTTTTCAGGATTTCCTTAGCATTGCACGTGTTGGAATTATCTCTTGTGCAGATGATTAAATTATCACCTGTGCAATACTAAGGAAATCCTGAAAACCTGCACAATCGGGGGCTCTTGAGAACTTGAGTTGGAAACACTGATATAACCTATTTTATAGGTTCTCGATTCTTCCCTATTGTGTCACATTCTAAAATGTATAATAATATAATATGTATAACAAATCTTATTTGTAAGTCACCATTGAGTGCCCTCCTCTGTGCTGTTGTATCCAACATTCTTAAATGGAAATAAGTACTTCAGGCACCTGAAAGCATTGCATTAATTTAACTTATTGTCTTCCTGTAGCAAAGGTGTATGGAGTAATAGAGGTTATCATTTAGGTATGGAATTTAAACAACATAGGATGTCTTTGATTTACAAAGCTTTTAAAAAGTTTTGAACTGCACAATGTCCCTCAAGGCACTTGCTTTATGTGCCAAATTAAAAGATGGCAGAATATTATAATGTCTTATCAATGCCGATCAAATTGGTAATTGTTCTGCAATACAAATGGAATCATTATGAAAACTTACTCATAATATAAGTTACTTGTAAAACTTGTAACTCCACTTTACTGCGGCACCGTGGAAATCCCTGGTGGGACCTCAGTCTCTGAAGAAGTAGTCAGCATTAGAATAACAACAGTTACTTTCCTTATAAACAACTTCTTTTACCCACTAGGACACAGCTATCGTTTCTGTGATCAAAAAGAGTATACAAATCATTCCTGCCAGCTGAATACAAAGTACCGAACATCTGCTGCATCTGTGATCCTGGGAGTTGTAATCATATTTTTAAAAATATGCACACTTCGTTATAAATATTAGAACTGAAGCTCGTGAAAGCAATCAAATATTTATATTAGGAGAGCTTAAAACATTTTTACTTTGTTGAAGACTTCCTATTAAGAGACTGTTTAACTATTTCCGGTTTTGAAGTGGCTAGAAGGCTGAGGCGTAAAATTCAATTTATATTTCAAGTACCTGGAAAGATTTTCTAAAACTGGCAAGAAGTGTATCATAATGTCAGATGTAATATAACTGCATGTTAAAGGGAACCCGTCAGAAATTTATAACCCCACCTATCCATCCAAAAAATTATTTATGTGTCAATTTAGCCCTTTAAAAGATAAGGTACCGTAGTTAAACCCCTTTAACAAAGTCATGCACCAAAGGCTGATGTTGGAGGTAGAGGACAGACAGGGTCATCTGCCACCAAGAGAGTGAATGTCGAACAGTGTGTGGTCTACCAGGTGCTTGGGTTCGGCATATTGCAGATCAGATACATTGATGGGTGGGTTTGGGAATACCCAGCAGTCAGAAGATGATGAAAGGTAGTTAAAAATGATTTCAGGCAACTAGAGAACAGCTGAAGTCTAGCACCTCCAAGGTGGTATTTTCAGAAACACTGCAAATGCCATGATCATTGTAAGAAAGGAAGCTGGAGCTTAGGGCGTCGGACAAGTTGCTTAAAAATTGGTGCAGGAAGGAAGGGTTTGGGTTCATGGAGAACTGGGCCAACCACTTAGTCGGCTACATGTTCTTCAGTAAGGATGGGCAGGACCTCAAGGGGGTGGGTGCCGCTCTGCTGGGGAATAGGAAGGCCAAATGGATGGAGGAGACTTATAATTAGAATCTCAGAAGAAGGAGGATGGTTGTGCAATTAAAGGGATAGCTAGAGCAGAGAGAAAGTGGTAGGCAGTAGGTGTCAAAAAGGACTAAGAGTGGTTTGGTACTATCAAGAAAAGTAGGGAGGTGATTAGGAGTAATAAATACACTAATAGTATTGTAGTCTGCTGTGGAATGCAAGAAGTCTTGCAAACAGAATGAATGTGCTTAAGAGTGAGACTCTTATGTAAACCACTAGATGGGTGCCTGATCGCATCGAGAGAGGGCTATAACGTTACTATGGAGGCAGGCTCTCTGGCACTGGGAGTGGTAGCCGTCTCACCCCCTGTGTGCTCTCCTCTCATTCTGCTCTCTATATCCCCCCAGTGTGCTGTCTCTCTCCCATCTTTGCTGTCTTCTACTCTCAGTGCTCTCATTGACCTCCCCCTGTCCACTCTCTCTCCCTCATTTGCTGTCTTCATCAAACATGTACTGTCCACTTTGATCTGTCCCCTTTCCACTTTCTCTCTCCCCTAGTGAGCTGTCTCTCCCCCTGTGCTGTCTTCTTCTCTCGTGTGCTCTTTTTTTGAGCTGTCTCCCTTGTTTTGTCTTCTCCTCCTGTGTGATGTCTCTTTCCCCCTGTCTTGTCTATCCCCTTTTGTGTGCTCCCATTCAGCTGTCACCCCCTCATGCCCTGTCTCTTCTTCCCTGTGCACTTTCCCCTCTGTGTGCTATCTCTCACCTGTGCACTGTCTCTCCCTCCCAGTGTGCTGTCTCCCTCCCCCAGTGTGCTGTCTCACTCCCCCAGTGTGCTGTCTCCCTCCCCCAGTGTGCTGTCTCCTTCCCCCAGTGTGCTGTCTTGCTCCCAGTGTGCTGTCTCTCCCCCTGTGTGCTGTCTCTCCCCCAGTATGCAGTCTCTCTCCGATGTGTGCTGTCTCTCCCTCCAGTGTGCTGTCTCTCCCTTGTGCGCTGTCTCTCCCCCATGTGCTCCTCCCCTGTGTGCTGTCTCTCCTCCCAGTGTGCTGTCTCTCTTCCTCCTGTGTGCTCTCTCATTATTCCCTCTGTGTGCAGTCTGTACTTGGGCGGCGTGTGTTCCACTTTGGAATGCATATAGGAGGAACAGGTCCTCCTCCTCTATGTGTTCCACAGTGGAATGCTAATGGGAGGAAGTAGTGATGGATGCCAGCCACATGAGGTGAGAATAGGGGAGGGCTCGCAGACTTGGGAGACACCTGGTCCTCTACTGTGCATGACAGAGTGTCCAAACATAGCGCACACGTGCACATTGAGAGTGTGGTGGGCTCTGAGGTGGCATGGCAGTGGCAATGGAGGAAGAGGAGGTGGCAGACTGAGAACCTGGAGGACAGCAGCATCATGCAGCCGACATATAGGCACATCACTTGGGTGAGCCAATATGGCGGCCGTTTTGTATTTTTTTGTATTTCAGGTTGACCAATCAGGTGCCGGTCAGCTAGCCAATCAGGTGGCGTATATCAAGGACATCTGGACACATCCAGTCCAAAGGCAAATACTGTATGTAAGTAGATAGATTATAATGTGGATGACATGGCTGGACAAGAGTCACAACTGGTGGATTTTGGTTTGAGGGTGATGGACCCAGCGCTAACTGATGTAACTACACTAAAATTTGCTTGGGATGACGGGGGATGGGCAAAAATTCACTGGAGGCTAAATCACAAAAAGAAAATTTTATTATTCAATTTCCAGTGATTACAATGTAAGGTTTATTAAAATTTCCAATTTAAAAATTTAAGTTTAAAAATTGAGGAGGGAGTTCCTCAAATGTACTGTTCCTTTTTTAAGGATAAGGTTTATATAAAAAATTTTTCTGGTAGTCCTGGAATTCCTCACTGTCTTGAGACATCAAAATATTGCTTCATAATCCTTCTATTACCCCCTTCTGTGTGAATAGAAAGAAAAAGGGAAAGGTTTTTTAGTAATTTTATGGGAACTGGTTCTCCCTCAGAGGTGTGTTTAACAGCTATTTAATACAATAGTACTTGGTAGTTTAGACTGGTAATGTAATTGGGTACCTGTAGTCCATACGAAAGTGCTGTAGTGGATACCCTTTTCTTTATAATGCTGTTTTGCTGATGATTAACCCCTGGAATTCTGCTTGGGCTAAGAGAAGGGGAGGACACAATCAGTTAAAAGAACACGGTTTCCAGTAGAGACTAACAGTTTTACAAGTACCTGTGGATTATCATGCTTGATGCACCCTTCCTTTTCCTATGATAATTTCAGTATTGCTTTTTATATAGGGGATTGAGCTGCAAGACACTGGAAGGTTAGTCTAATATCAACCTTTGCTCTGTGCTGCTAAATGGTTAACCTACTTTCAATGTGTCTGCCTCCAAGTGCTGCTGTTTCAGCTGATCAAACCGCAGGTTTGCAGGACTGGAGTGCTCACACACCAAGCGCGGTCGGTTCGTGTATGTAGCTATGATAGTATCTATTACTTACTATGTGCTGATATCTGGGATGTAGCGGTCCGAGGTCCTCCTAGGGTGATGCGCACAGGGTGCAATTGCGTACCAATCCAGACTGACGTAGTGCAGCCCTCCCAGCACTGACGTTGCAAGGGAGAACTAATCCTGTGTGCCGCTCTGCCGTCACGTCACTTCCGGTGTCAACATCCGGAGACGCGGACGCGGACACGCAAGGAGACCGGGTGTGCGCCACTGGCCACGGCGCATCACCCTAGGAGGACCTCGGACCGCTACATCCCAGATATCAGCACATAGTAAGTAATAGATACTATCATAGCTACATACACGAACCGACCGCGCTTGGTGTGTGAGCACTCCAGTCCTGCAAACCTGCGGTTTGATCAGCTGAAACAGCAGCACTTGGAGGCAGACACATTGAAAGTAGGTTAACCATTTAGCAGCACAGAGCAAAGGTTGATATTAGACTAACCTTCCAGTGTCTTGCAGCTCAATCCCTATATAAAAAGCAATACTGAAATTATCATAGGAAAAGGAAGGGTGCATCAAGCATGATAATCCACAGGTACTTGTAAAACTGTTAGTCTCTACTGGAAACCGTGTTCTTTTAACTGATTGTGTCCTCCCCTTCTCTTAGCCCAAGCAGAATTCCAGGGGTTAATCATCAGCAAAACAGCATTATAAAGAAAAGGGTATCCACTACAGCACTTTCGTATGGACTACAGGTACCCAATTACATTACCAGTCTAAACTACCAAGTACTATTGTATTAAATAGCTGTTAAACACACCTCTGAGGGAGAACCAGTTCCCATAAAATTACTAAAAAACCTTTCCCTTTTTCTTTCTATTCACACAGAAGGGGGTAATAGAAGGATTATGAAGCAATATTTTGATGTCTCAAGACAGTGAGGAATTCCAGGACTACCAGAAAAATTTTTTATATAAACCTTATCCTTAAAAAAGGAACAGTACATTTGAGGAACTCCCTCCTCAATTTTTAAACTTAAATTTTTAAATTGGAAATTTTAATAAACCTTACATTGTAATCACTGGAAATTTGAATAATAAAATTTTCTTTTTGTGATTTAGCCTCCAGTGAATTTTTGCCCATCCCCCGTCATCCCAAGCAAATTTTAGTGTAGTTACATCAGTTAGCGCTGGGTCCATCACCCTCAAACCAAAATCCACTAATTTCAAGACACTAGAGCACAGGTGTACTTAGGACCTCCTAGCAGCAAAACCATTGTGGGTACCCCCATATCAACACTCTCTGAGTGGGGAAACCAGCTTGCTCCATTGTAAAAAACTATATACAAGAGTCACAACTGGGTGACAAGCATTTATGGTTACACTTCATTCAGGAGTTAAAGGAAAAACAAAAAGGAGAGGAGTGTACACTTTATAAAATCCAATCTAAGAATTGTGTATAATGAAGACATTGGTGGGAGCTGCAACAATGTACAGTTAGTATGAGTAAATATACATGGACAATAATGGTAAGCTGCTAATTGGAGTTTGCTAAATGCTTCCTAATATTGCTGAACAGTTAGAATATGAAAATTTACAATAAATGGAAGAGAACCAAAAACTAAATTGGACCTGAAGTATAACCATACAGTAATGTGCATGTTCACGCAGGCCTCAAAACAGCAAAATCAAAGAAAAGAAACAAAAATGAGCAGATACCCTAAAATAAGTGAATAAATAAATTGAGAAAAAAATAAAAATAGGGCACTTGGTAACATTATCTTGATCAAGAAAACGTGAAAGCTCTGAAACACGTAACTAAAAATCATTGTCATATTTTACTCAGTACTGATTCCTGATAGCATAGCATATACACCCTTTCTACTAGCGGTTCATATACATTCATGATACACTGTCACCTATCTAATAAAGAATAAGGCTGAAGTTTTCAGTAAACTAAAAGGCTATGTGACGAAGTTAAGTAACAAGGTTCAGAGAAAGTCAATTAGTATTTGAAGTGATAACGGAGGTAAATTCACATAACATCAAATAGAAAACTATTTAGAACAGAATGGAACAGAACATTAAAGAACAGTTCCATAAACACCTGAAAAGAATGGTGTAGCGGAAAGAAAGAATAGACCCTTGACTGAC
The DNA here is from genome assembly GCA_033576535.1 of Allobates femoralis. NCBI lineage: Eukaryota > Metazoa > Chordata > Amphibia > Anura > Aromobatidae > Allobates > Allobates femoralis. The sequence goes on along the minus strand of JARQOC010000002.1, from coordinate 565,962,185 downwards.
ATCAACTAACTAATGAATGCTAACAGATTCCAATCAACCTGGAAAATACTGGGGTGAAGATGCAATAACAGCCACTTATCTACAGAACCAACTATTTTCAAAAGGAGAAGACTCCTTACGAACTGTGACATGGTGGGAAACAGTGTGTGCAATACTTAACAGGTTTTGGTTGTGAAGCATGTGTATTTGTATTTATTCCACAAGAGAAGCGCTCCAAACTTCAATACAGAGCCAGAGAATCTTTGTTGGATACGCTAGGGTCTAACTTGCATCAGCACTCAGGCTGACAATTCCGTTAAAAACTTAGTCTCTGGCAGGCTCATTAATGGAATGTAACGCTATGCACCGACTGCCTATGCATCTCTATGGTTACATGAACAATAGTGCAGCCACCAACTCCACACACAAGGACCAGATATACACTTTTGCAGAGCGCACAGGAAAACGCTGCAAACCGCGTTTCCTGTGCACTCTGCAAAAGCGCATATCTGGTCCTTGTGTGTGGAGCCGGCGGCTGCGCTATGCTTCAGGCAATTATAGAGGTGCATAGGCAGTCGGTGCAAGTTTTTAATGGAATCATCAGCCTGAGTGCTGACGCAAGTTAGACCCTAGCCCTACAGTGACAACTGCAAAGGGTACAGAATCCTAGAGCCTACAACAGACAGAACTACTATATGTAACAGTGAAACTTGCATTGAGGATCTAAACAACACAATGATGGCAGTAAAGAGGAATCCAATAATGAAAAGATTACAGTAACACCCAATGAGCAAATGGTTGCAATTACTGCAAATCCAAATACACAAGGTAAACAAATATTGGTGCACACAGATACAGAGCCAAGATGTATATAAAGTGAGCACATCTAGTGCATATGAACCCATATCATGGGAGGATATATCTTCATTATCAGAAAGGGAAGCCAGTAAGTTGAGAAAGGCAACAGAAACAGAAGTGTTAAGAAGGGTGAAATAGAAGCAACAAGCTACAGACATTATAAGTTGGAGGATTTACATTGCAATGTCAGTAGAGGGCACTGTTATATCTGCTGATGCTTAATAATATGTATAATAACTGTTTCTTGCTTTGAACTGCTCTCTCATACACCAGACAATTTAAAATAAATTGTTTTTTTTCAGTAGATGATGTGTACATTTGATGCATCTTCGAAGTAAAACCTTGGTTTCTGCCACAAATGTCTGATTGTTGTTACGTCTGCTGGTGTCAAACACAGATATGTTAATATTCAAGGTAATTATATACTACTAGAATACAGTAGAAAGCCTACACCTTCTGGTAATAAAATGTCCAGGAATAAAAATAATACATTGTGGTTAAATAGCACAGTATTAAGCATCATAATCATAAAACAAAGAGCATTTTAAATCTTGAAGGCTGAGAACTCAGAAAAAGCATCAATGGAGTATGAAGATCAAAGTTATTACAGAACAACAAATCGCCCACACCATTAAATACAAACAACCCATTTATTGTAAATATATTTATGCTACACAACAAAAATCTGATTGTGACGACCGTCCGTTGCAAAGGCTGAGCTGCTGGTATTGCAGCACCCCGAGAAACTCTGAGACCCTTTTTACCTCTGTACAGGGATATGGAATTACAGCGGAGCCCAGGAGGTAGCTGCCTATAGGTGAGCAGCAGACTGGAGCAGGGAGGTCACCAGGAAGGGACAAGGCTGGGAGGTCAGGGAATAGATAAGTCAGAATAGAAAAGCGTAGACAGAAGGCAGCATCAAAACCGGGAGGGCAGCAAAAGTACATAATCATCAGGTGGTAGAAGGGTCAAAATCCAGGCAAAGATCAGAGTCAATGTAATAGAGCACAAACTATGGCAGTTTATAGGACAGACCCCAAGGTATTTGAAGTATATAATTCCCTCTCATAGGCTGGAGCAAAGAGCCTGATGATCTCATCGGGGCCGCCCCTACAACCAGGCAAGATAGTGATACGCGGCTGGTACCAACCATCCCACTTCTGATAGAGGAAAGAAGCCTGCACCCAACAAATGCCTCAGCAGGAACCTCTCTTCTTTAACCAGCATCACCCACAGAAGGAGCATGGCGATGCCTAGTGACAAAGGCAGGAAGCAAAGGAGCAGGACATTGCCCCTCTATCGCTGGCACCGCTAGCTGAAAGAATCCGGCAGCGCCTAGTGGCTGGGTCAGGAATAAAAGTCACAGAGTCCGACGGCGAAGTGACACTGTTGTGATTGACCTGTTTAAAGATAATCTTAGCAATTTAATTATATAGGTAAATGGGAAGGTTGAGAGATTAAATATGCACTTTTTATTTGTGTTCACCAATGAACTGCTTGTGCCAATTATTATTTAGCTAAGCAGAAGAAAAGCATCAGTACTCAATGTCAAGCAGCAGTTTCACATGCTAGTAAGATTTTAGGGTGTATAAAAAAGAGATAAAACCCTATGATCCCAATGTATTTTTCCCCTCTACAAATCACTTTTAAGGCCACATCTGATCCCGTTTTGGATATTGAGAAGTTAGAGTCTGTCCAAAGGCGTCAACTAGATTATTACTGCAAACATTTAAAGCATAAATTGACAGTTTTCAATGTGGATGTTTTTCTGCTTTATCTTGATGAGATTTGGTGAAATATACTGTAATTGGTATCTACTACATAATAATTTTTGGTCTATAATTCTTCATTTTCTACCTACCCATTTTTAATTTTCACTAAAGATACAGACAGAGCTATTGAAGAATTGCATATTTTACAATGATTGCTAGAGTAGTCCCAATAAGCTCATTAAACTGATATTTCTGGGGGGCATGGCCTAGCCGGCAATGTAAGAGGTCGCAGCACAGAGCTCACCCGCCTGAGACCCTGTGTTTGGGCTGTGACCGCTACTTTGCTGGGAGTCTGCACTACACTGACAGACACCGGAGGATCCCGGACCCTGAGGGAAGTGACCGGAGAGCGCTGGGAGGAAGCAATGACCCGCAGGAGGCAGCGGGACGCTGGTGCTGCAGAGATTAACAGATCCCAAGATGGCGCCGCGGCTGTGAGGGAGGCGGAGAAGGAGAATGCCGCATGTGCTGTGAGGATGGCGGCAGCTGCAAAGTTGGTAAAGTTTGCAAGACTGGAGGGTCTCGGGGAGCAGGGGAGAGAGGAGAAAGATTCTGGGGCTGAAGATACAGAAGAGGAGCAGGAGCAGCCTGGGCAGAGTGATGGGAGAGGAGAGTCTGCTGGAGCATTTAGCCCTCAGATAACACAGGGGGCTGGAGGTGATGGGCAGACTTTGTGTGATACAGAGCCCACACTGAAAGATATATTTACTGCTGTGAACTTTTGCAAAGATGCCCTGACTGTATTAACTTAGCAGGTTCATGGCATTCAGGCGGAAATGGGCAGCATGAAGAAAGCTATGCAGAAAGGGTTAATGTGGCAGAGGAGGACATAGCTAAGATGCAGAAAAGCCACAAACAGTTTGCTAAGCAGTTGGAGGATGTTATCACTAAAAATGACAACTTGGAAAGCCACTCGCGGTGGGACAATATTAAAATCGTTGGGCTGCCAGATAAGGCCGAAGGTGTCAACCCCACTGAATTTATAGAGAAGTGGCTGCTACAAAAAAAATTGGTGCAGACAATCTCTCTAAGGTGTTCGTGGTAGAAAGGGCCCACAGAATCCCACTGCGGCAAGTAGCCCCTGGAGCTGCTCTTAGTGCCATGTTGGCAAAGATCTTGAACTACAGAGACCGGGATACTATTCTGCGGAAGGCCAGAGACACCAGGGATATGACCATAGATGGACAGAACATTTCTATCTATTCAGATTATTCCCCAGTGGTACAAAAGCTTCACATGCGTTTCGGGGAAATAAAAAGGAGGCTGAGGGGACGTACCCGGCTAAGCTGCGGGTAGTAGCACTGGACAAAGTACATTTTTTCTTATCCCCGGAGGAAGTGGCTGATTGGATGGACCGCAACAATAATGAAATTGCAGTAGAAGGGCGATGGCTGAGAAGGATAGATATGGACTCGGGAATAATATCAGCTGACGAATTCGGGTTTCCCTTTTTTCCGGGATGGTTGTTACCCGGGGATAGTACTGTTTTTATGACTAATACTGTTTTTGAAAGTTAAGTTTTGAATTCTTACATATTCCCTTGCAGGTTGATTTTTTGTATTGATTATCCAGAATGGTCAATAGTTATGGCCGGGAGGAATACCCGGATAGTGGGAGATCGAATGGAGACGGCGGTTGCTGAAAGCCTAAATGGCGGATATGTTAATTGCTACTAAAGGCGGGAGAGCATAGTGGGTAGCTGGGGTAGGCACTGGGTGGTGCGATTGTTGGGTGGTATGTGAGGCTAGGCATATCGTTTACCCATTCTCTGTGGAGAAAAGCAAATGATGGGTGGAGGTGGAGGCTTTGGGGTGGGAGAACGGGGTGGGGTTGGGAGTGGGGAGGGGGGGTCAGGAGGGAGAAGGGAGCTAGATGGTGGGATGGGAGATGCACATAGAGGGGGAAACAATGCATGTTATCAGTTACACGATGCAATGGCAACCCAGTTGAGGGCTATTAGCTGGAATGTGAGAGGCTTGGCAGACAGAAGCAAAAGAGCAGTGGTGTTCAGACATTTGCTGTCATTTCAACCATCGGTTTTGTGTCTGTTAGAGAGACATAATGGTCAATGAAAGGGTCGGCACGTTGGTTCAGTCATGGGTTCGACATTCTTATCATGCCACATTTTTGAGTTACGCAAGAGGAGTGTCAGTTTTGGTGCATGCTTCGGTGCCATATGAGGAGGTGGAGGTGAAGGTTGATAGGGATGGACAGTATGTGTTTGTGGTTTGTAGAGTGTATGGGCGTTTGATATGCTTGGTGGCGGTGTACTTCCCCCCTCCGTATTCTGAAGGGAAACTGCAAGAGATTATGGATCTGGCGGGACGCAGAGTGGGAATACCATTGTTAGTGGTTGGAGATATGAATAATGTGCTGAATTGGGATTTGGATAGAGAAGGTAGAGGTCAGAGAGGGACCGGGAGGGTGGGAGACACGGCCTTTGCTACACACATATGGGAATTAGGCCTTGTACCAATCAGCATAGCAGCGCTCAGAAGCAAGCATCATCGGGCGCTTGCCTCTGACGTCAGCGCCGCTATGCTGATTGGCCCACACTATGACCTGGGCGGAGCTGCAGCCTGAACTCCGGAAGAGCAGGGACCATGGAGCCTAGGACCGGCAATACCGGTGCAAAACGGCACCGGAACACGGCGGACGGCAGCGGATCATCTCGGGGACCGGACCGGAGCACAGAGGACGGCACAGAACCATCGGGGACCCCACACCGGACCCGGTAAGAAGCGGTGCTATGTGTGTGTGTGGTGTGTATATATGTGTATGCTTGTGTCTGTACGTATGTATGTATGTATGTACACCCCCCCCCGTGTTTCCCCGATAGTAAGACCCCCTTCCCCCCTACCCTGCCTTACATTCGGGGGGGACTTACATTAGCAGACCCCCCATCCCCCCACACCCTGTCTTACTTTCGGGGGGTCTTACTATCGGGGAAACACAGTAGACTTGTGGAGAGCGAGGAATCCAGAGGTGAAGTGTTTTTCAAGTTTCTTGGCTTCGTATGGCTCGATGTCACGGATTGATCTGGCCTTAGTAATGACCAATTGGATGCTTTGGTGGGGAAAGCTTAATACTTGCCTAGGGTAGTCTCGGATCATAAACCAGTTGAGGTCATCATTAATATGAGAGATGGGCATATGAGACACTCTAAAGAATGGAAGTTACATCCTGCATGGTTGAAATCTATCAATATGGAACAGCTGGGAAAGGAAATAGAGATGTTCTTCATAGAAAATGACGGGAGCGCCACCGTTTGGGTTGTGTGGGATGCCATGAAGGCTTTCCTGAGGGGCCTATTGATAAGGGATGTTTCTAGGTGCAAATCAGAATCGCGGAGAGAGGAGCAGATGGCTATGGATGCACTGAAAAGGGCAGAATATGAAGCAATGAGACTGCCCACACCGGAGACGCAAAAAGTTCTAAAAGAAGCTCAGGAAGAGGTGGATAGGGTTCATACACATTTGGCGGAAAAGAAGCAGGAGTTTCAGAGGGTTTCCTATTTTGAAGAAGAGGGAAAGGTGAGACATTTACTTTCTGTTGTTACAGCGGCTCTGAGGGAGTCGTCCTATCTGTACGCAGTGGAAGATGAGGAGGGAAGGCTGGTAGATGAGACTGTGGAGTTGTCCCAGCACAACGGTAGCTCACTGCTTCTGTGTCATCATATACATGTCCAGCATTGCACACATCTTTTGCTTAAAGGTTACTAAGGTACCGGGTTTGCATTTATATGTTGGTAACCATTTGGCACCCGGTATATACGGCAAGGCTATCGACATTATTTGGGCCGCTGCTCCGGGTGCTGCGTTCCGGGCATCTCCCCTGTCAGGGACCTGTGCATCATCCGAGTCACTCATGATGGGGCCCCACTAGTTAATTGCTGCCAACCGGTGAGATGAAACAAACTTTTCCTGTCGTCATCGGCTCTGCAGAGGGAGCGGAGCACCTTGGGTATTTCCGGAGCAGGGAGCTGCGCTTCGCGAATCTCCGGCAGAGTGAAGAGGGCGGGGCTTATCTTCCCGCTCTTTTCTACCTGCGCTGTGGCGAAGCTCACTTTCTGTAATGGCGGACCGGTTATACAGTTCAGAAACAGTTAATAAAGTTCAGTTCTTGGCACACAGTACCCGGTTTCACCGGGCACGGGATCCTGTTCGTGACGCCAGAATTTAGGCGGTCGACAGGGTATGAGGTACTCGGGTACTGGGGCTGATGGCGACTTTGATGGGGGAATCACGGCTGCTCGATCCCCAGTCCCGTACCCTGAACCCTCAATGGCGGGGAATGGTGGGGGAATAAGGGGATTGTTAACGTGATGCCACCTATGGTACCCGGTAATGGGTATACCAGCACTGCAGCCACCCGCTGAGATGATGGTGGGTGCAGCAGAGTGTGGTACAGCTCCCCATATATATATATATATATTTCAATTATTAAACTTATTTTTTTACTTTATCTTTAAGTCTCAATAGGGGACTTCGATTTTCTATTGTCTAATCAGACTGTGCCATGGTCCGCTCAAGTGTTTTATGCTAAGCAGGTTGCTTCAAAGCAGGGGTACTGACATGTGACATAGTAGTATGTTATATGTTGGGAAGGGGTTAAACTTTTTTTTTTTATTCTTTCAGACTGTTGGGTATCAATTTAAATCTAACTTTTTACTTATGTCTAATTTCAATTTAAAATCAATGTATCAACGACATGCTCCGTAATTTACAGATGCAAAAGACATAAAAAGGAATATTTCTGGTGCCACTGTGACTAGCGCTCTGGAAATAATAAAATATTTAGAGAGTTTTGTAATCTGTATTCCTTGTCATTTACTTTCAGCTGCAAATTACTATTAGCAAAGACAACAAATAAAATGTTCTCATCCCAGTATATTGCTTGTTCATTACAGATTGTCGTTCTTTCTATAGAAAATCTCCATACACATTACAATATTTACATCAATACAATCAGTATTCGAAAAGTGTTGCAATTAATAAGGTGAGCCATTAAAGAGGCTATTACATACCACCCCTTTCAGATCAGTATTTTTGCAGAGGTTTTCAGAAAACGTGGTGACATTTTGTATGTAACCCCTCTCATGTACATCACCATGGCATTAATGGTGCTATATAAATAATAATAATAATTGGTGAAAAAAACTATTGGGAATGCATTGCATAACCACAGCTGGATTTTTTAAAACTGATCAAAACATTTCCGTGGTAAATATTGTTTTTATTTTATTGGATTGTAAGTTTTACTATTCTATTCTCCGACTAGTTATGACTGAGCTGCTGTATCGAGCATTTATAGATATGCTTTATAACAACCACATGGACCAGAGAAGACTTGTCGAGAAATTAGTCATTGATGTCTACTGGAGAATATTCTGAGAATGCTCGGTGACCTGTAATGCAAGGAAGTGAGTTATTGTACATGATTTATCTAATATTAGAGAAGTGGATTTAAATTGATTGTGTCCGTGTATATCAGGAGTGTAAAATGGGTCAGTATATATACTCACCTCTATTGGATTATTGCTATCCAGGCTACTAAGTAAGTATAAGAGGTTGGAGTTATCCTTCCACAGATGATGACAATGTTCTCTTAGAATCCTACAGTTGTGGCCAAAAGTATTGACACCCCTGCAATTCTGTCAGATAATACTCAGTTTCTTCCTGAAATTGATTGCAATCACAAAATCTTTGGTATTATTATCTTCATTTAATTTGTCTTAAATTGAAAAAACACAAAAGAAAATGAAGCAAAAAGCAAAACATTGATCATTTCACACAAAACTCCAAAAACTGGGCCAGACAAAAGTATTGGCACCCTCAGCCTAATACTTGGTTGCACAACCTTTAGCCAAAATAACTGCGATCAACCGCTTCCGGGGACCATCAATGAGTTTCTTACAATGCTCTGCTGGAATTTTAGACCATTCTTCTTTGGCAAACTGCTCCAGGTCCCTGATATTTGAAGGGTGCCTTCTCCAAACTGCCATTTTTAGATCTCTCCTCAGGTGTTCTATGGGATTCAGGTCTGGACTCATTGCTGGCCACCTTAGAAGTCTCCAGTGCTTTCTCTCAAACCATTTTCTAGTGCTTTTAGAAGTGTGTTTTGGGTCATTGTCCTGCTGGAAGACCCATGACCTCTGAGGGAGACCCAGCTTTCTCACACTGGGCCCTACATTATGCTGCAAAATTTGTTGGTAGTCTTCAGACTTCCTAATGCCATGCACACGGTCAAGCAGTGCAGTGCCAGAGGCCGCAAAGCAACCCCAAAACATCAGGGAACCTCAGCCATGTTTGACTGTAGGGACCGTGTTCTTTTCTTTGAATGCCTCTTTTTTTCTCCTGTAAACTCTATGTTGATGCCTTTGCCCAAAAAGCTCTACTTTTTTCTCATCTGACCAGAGAACATTCTTCCAAAAGGTTGTAGTCTTTCTCAGGTACGTTTTGGCAAACTCCAGCCTGGCTTTTTTATGTCTCGGGGTAAGAAGTGGGGTCTTCCTGGGTATCCTACCATACAGTCCCTTTTCATTCAGATGCCAACGGATAGTACGGATTGACACTGTTGTACCCTCGGACTGCAGGGCAGCTTGAACTTGTTTGGATGTTAGTCGAGGTTCTTTATCCACCATCCGCACAATCATGTGTTGAAATCTCTCGTCAATTTTTCTTTTCCGTCCACATCTAGAGAGGTTAGTCACAGTGCCATGGACTTTAAACTTCTTGATGACACTGCGCACGGTGGACACAGGAACATTCAGGTCTTTGGAGATGGACTTTTAGCCTTGAGATTGCTCATGCTTCCTCACAATTTGGTTTCTCAAGTCCTCAGACAGTTCTTTGGTCTTCTTTCTTTTCTCCATGCTCAATGTGGTACACACAAGGACAAAGGACAGAGGTTGAGTCAACTTTAATACATTTCAACTGGCTGCAAGTGTGATTTAGTTATTGACAACATCTGTTAGATGCCACAGGTAAGTTACAGGTGCTGTTAATTACACAAATTAGAGAAGCATCACATGATTTTTCTAACAGTGCCAATACTTTTGTCCCCCCCCCCCTTTTTATGTTTGGTGTGGAATTATATCCAATTTGGCTATAGGACAATTCTTTTTGTGTTTTTTCATTGAAGACAAATTAAATGAAGATAATAATACCAAAGAATTTGTGATGGCAATCATTTTCAGGAAGAAACTGAGAATTATCTGACACAATTGCAGGGGTGTCAATACTTTTGGCCACAACTGTATATCTGATTTCACTAAAATATGAAATGAAGTGATCTTACACTCTATGGAAGGTTATATTCCCATCACACAGACTTACTAGGACCAATGTTGTTTAGATGAGCATTTATTCCCATGAACTGAAGGTCAGCATGAAAAAAAATTGCATCACATCTTCTGTATGTTGGATGAGATTCATCTATTCAAAAAGAAAATTCAGAACCCATGTGGATTCATTGTATAGTTTTCAATTTTTACAGATACATTGTCCTTAACATAGTAACATAGGTTTTAAGGTTAAAGGAAGACTTTAAGTCCATCTAATCCAACCCATAGCCTAAGATGTTTAACCAGGGGAAGGCAAAAAAAACCCATGTGACAATTACTAAGATCCAAATTGAGGAAAAAAATTCATTCCTAACTCCACATACTAGACTAGTTCCCTGGATCAACGCCCTATCAAAGAATCTAGTATATATAATCTATAATATTATATTTTTCAAGAAAGGCATCTAGGACACTCTTAAACTTTAGTAATGACTCACTCATTACAACCTCATGTGGCAGAGAGTTCCATAGCCTCACTGCTCTTACAGTAAAGAATCCACGTCTGTGATTATAATTAGACCTTCTTTCCTCCAGACGTAGAGGATGCCTCCCTTGTCCCCGTCTCAGGCCTAAGAGTGAAAAGATCATTAAAAAGGTCTCTGTGCTGTCACCTCATATATTTAAACATTATTATAAGATCACCCCTAAGCCTTCGTTTTTCTAAGTTTAATAACCTGTCTTGGTATTGCAGACCCCTCAGTCCTCTAATAACCTTGGTCGCTCTTCTCTGCACCCGCTCTAGTTCAGCTATGTCTTTCTTATACACCAGAGACCAGAATTGTATACAGTATTCTGTGTGGTCGCACTAGTGACTTGTATAGAGGTAAAATTATGTTCTCCTCATGAGCATCTATGCCTCTTTAAATGCATCCCATTATTTTATTTGCCTTTTCAGCAGCTGCTTGACACTGGCCACTAAATGTGAGTTTGTCATCTATCATACACCCAGGTCTTTTTCAGTGATAGTTTTGCCCAGTGTTTTACACTTAAGGACATAATTATACATTTTGTTTCCTCTGCCCAAGTGCATGACCTTACATTTATTCCCATTAAAGCTCATTTGCCATTTATCAGCCCAAGCTTCTAGTTTGCATAAATCCTCCTGTAGAATCATTCAAGACTGCGATTTTGTGTTTTTGTGCTTTAGTTTTTTCCTTCCCTTCTATACAGATCCATAGCTATTATATTTTATCTCCATAGCCATATGAAGGTTTATTTTATGTGGGAAAAGTTGTACTTTTGAATTACATAGTTCACCATGACAGCGACGGATACAGCTGGACTATAATATGTAGCCAGTAATTATCCCAGTGCCAAGTAACTGATGAAGGTCCTGTTATACCGAAACGTTTTATTTAAGCATTGGATCATACATGTAATAAAAATAAAATACATTTTTGTTTTGAACATACGGGAGTGTCCTGTATATCTTTTTCTCTACTTCCTAGTATGAGACTGATAAGACCCGTCCACGTCTTACTATGCACTCATAAAACTCATGTCTTTTTTACATGTCACTTTCTTAATAATCTGCATAAGTCTATATCCAGAAATCACGGAATGTGGATGATTACACAGTGATTTATTAAACACATATTACTTAAAGTTACAACAGGTTAAGGCTAGGTCTATTCAAACACATACAGTGGTCTTCATTGAACATTGCATAGGGGTTTCCATCATAATCCCTGGAAAGCAGGATTGGACTAAATTCAGACTGTACATTTTTGTTCCTTTTTTTTTTTGCAAAACAAACCGCATCATCCATTTTTGATTCGTTTATTTTTGTGCAGCCATTTTTTCCATTAACAATGGCTTTAAGGAAAAAAATAGAGGAGAAAAGACGGACCGCTAATTGACATTCTTTTCCTAGATGCTCTTTCTGCCCCAAAATCAGTCCAGTAAAAAAGGCAGCGTCTGCACAGCGTTTCTAAAAACTCATTGACTTTGCTGGGCATCACAGAAAGTGATCAGTTTTCCATGCAAAAACAGATCAAAAAGTGTGAACATGGCCTTACAATGGAGGCCCCTGAAAAGCCCTGAGACATTCACTAAAATGAAGCCTATGGAATGAACAATCCGTCAGGGCTCTGTCGGAGGATTCCAACAGTAATCCCAATGAAGTGCTAAGTAGAGACAAATGAATGCATGTGACCCTAGCCTAAAAGTTATTTTAGTCAATATGTGTGATCAGATAGGCTAAGTTCACATCTAAGGGGGGTTGTTTTTCTGTTCCTATGCGTTTTTGCACTGCAAAAATGCTGAGAAATGCAGAGTAACACATGTGTTAATGCACTCATTGGTTTCAATGGAAAACGTATGCAAAAAAGCATGTATCTTTCAGAAAAAGCAAAACACCTGCGTTTTTGCAAACGGGCTGCGTTTTCAAAAACGCATGCGTTTTGCTTTTTCTGAAAGAGACTTTTGTCGTTGCATGCGCTTTTATTGCATTTTCCATTGAAACCAATGGGTGCATTAACGCATGCATTTGCAATGTGTTTTTGGCACACATGCTGTCAAAAATGCATTGCAACCCAAGCAAACAAAGGCAGATGTGAAAAGGCCCATATATATTTTAGAAATATAATGGAAAGCATAAATATGTAATACCACTTACATTTAAGACACCTTTTTATAAAGATTGGTAGAAAATGAGGCAGTAATCTGAAAATACTACACAAAACTGAAAAATCCTGTTGCAAATGTATTCCCTTTGAATATTGAGCCATCCAGTGGCTTTCTATGCTGCTGCAGTGTACTGACAGAAATATACTAGATGCATAAATGTCGTAGATATAAATCTAGTTAATGATCTTTCTGGCATACATTAAAACAACATTTGCAATTTGTGGAGAGGGTTTCAAAAGGAGCAGGAGATGTACCGTAATTTGTGAAAGAAGAAAGGACGAAACTGAGCGGTGTCCTACTGATATACCAGTTATTCACTCGCTTCTCATAAGAAACACTGAAGTATTCTTGTAATATGATTAGTATTTTTAGTACTATTACACATTCAGTTATGAATGAAGAGATTAACAATATATTGTTTAAAATATTTACAATGATTGAATAAAAATTGCAATTGCTTTATGTACTTACCCCTCATATTTATTTTTACACTTTTCAGCGACCACCAGGGCCACGAGCCCGGCCACCGGCCACCAGTGACAGTGCCCATTACAAACGCCCGGGACCCGACTTCCCAAACCCTGGTAAATGGAACTTGTCATCTACAAATGTATGAAATACAAACATATTGCCACCATAACCAGGGCTTTGGAGTCGGTGTCCATTTTGGTGGAGTCAGAGTTAGAGTCGGTATAAAATGGACCAACTCAAGACTCAATTTATAATAAATTGAGTACAATGGTTCAATGCAGTATGTGCGGAATATTATTATTATGAATTATTATTATGTTCTTTCTAAATAGCTTGATAATTGTATCATAATTATGATTAAAGCCTGATGTTCACATTGTACTACAATAAGTTTATCCCTCAAGTATGAGGGAGTCAGTGTCAGAGGTTTGTCTTACTGACTCCCCAGCCCTGCCGTAACACCTTAAATATTATTTACTAATGCCTATTCTCATAATGGGTTAAAATCATTAAAACAACCTGTGACTATAACCTTTCTTGAGGGTTACCCTTGGATTTCTCCTAACACACGTTTTTAACAAATACTGTATGTTTAAATCTGTCTGTGTATCAGTAGGAATAGTCTCTGTGATTGGTAACCATATTTAATCCCCTTTTCTGAGATTTTGTTAGGGGCTCACCTTGGGTGGCTGAGTCTTTAAAGGGGTTGTCTGGGCTTTTTGTATACTTTATATGTCTATCTAGGCTGCAAAATGTTGACAGTTTTACACCCTGTTAGCATTTTACAGGGTTACCTAGATTTTTTTGCGCCTGGGGGAGCAGCCTCAGCCACCAACTAGAGGTGTATTTGTTTTGGAGCCTGGGTGCAAACATCACTACTTGACATTTGCACGCAGTCTCCTACAAGCACGCACCCGACTCCTACAGGCCCAGCCTCCAGCATGCCCAGCCACCCTCACACTCCTAAAGGCCTACCTCCCAGACTCAGCATGTCCAACCACCCTCACACTCACCTACCGGCCCAACCACCCTCAGACTCCTACAGGTCTGGCAACCCCTTGACTCCTACAGGCCCACATCCCACACTCCTACAAGCCTGCCCCTCAAGACTCCTACAAGCCCACCACAAGTCTCCTACAGGTCCACCCTTCACAGATTCCTACAGTCCCGCCCTCCCAGTCTTCTACAAGCCTGCCCCTCATACTCCAGCATGCTCGCCCCCCCAGACTCCTACAAGCCTTCCCCAGGCACAAGCATGCCCATCCCTTCAGTCCCCAATATGACCACCCACCCCCATTCACCTATGTAAACTGAGCCAGATTGCACACAGCAGTCACCTCCTCCTCTGCTACAGTTTGCCGAATCCACAGCTATGTGAAGGAGATAACCTCTGAGTGCACTGAGCTGCACATTTGGTACACTGTGGCACAGGAGGAGATAAGCGCTGTATGCAATGCAGTGTGTGAACTCATTCCCCCCCCCCTCGTCTTGTCAATGGAGCCGATCCTCCTCTCTATCTCCTACAGCCACCTGCTCTGTGAAGCTGAGTCGCAGCACTTACACAGAGCAGGAGACTGCGGCAGAGAAGAGGGCACTCAACCGACTCCGAGGCCGGAGGTGAGTGCACACACAGCATTGCATACAGTGCTCATCTCTTCGTCAGCCACAGTGTACCAAAAACGCAACTCAGTGCACTCAGCGGTCATCTGATATATGCATATTTTAACTGAACACACTGGCATGGTCGGCTCCAAGGCAAAAACGTCTCAGTGGGTCCCAGGTGAAAGTGTCTCAGTCGTCCTCTTTAACACATACTGGCTGTATATATATATATATATATATATAATAACAAACGACTGCAGCACTCCTCTTGTTTTAGTAACCTCTTGCCTTTATTGGGCCTTCAGGTGTACAGGGCAACGTTTCGGGACAAATCTCCCTTCTTCCAGCAACTTACCACAACTAAAGCGAGGTTCTTATACAACCCCCCACCAATCACCTAATTGAATTTGCATATTATCACCTGTTAATCAATTGTATACATGTGCATGCATTACTCTCAGTCATATGTCTAATAGTGCACCACCTCCAGTGTACATTTTACTTCCAGTGTTACAACTCTGAATGTTTATATGCTAACATTGCATCCTTACTGTCATTACTGTACCATTACTGCACATTCAGCTGCCAGATATCATGACTTTTGGCAGGTATCGCTATTCCTAATGTGCGCAGCGTCATCCGACATGCTTTAGACGCCAGCGCATGCGCATTGCAGAGGGTTTACGGCCGTCGTTATGGATATACCGGATATCCTCCCGACGCCATCTTTAGACTCGCGCGCGTGCGCGGTACGCATTATGAAGCCTACACTCGCTTTAATCGCTCGATTTCTCATAAATGTTACATTACGTCTTTTGGACTTAATAACCAATCAATTTTCTTTGCAAGTTAGTCCTGCTGCTTATTCATATTATATATTATTAAATCTATCGTATTTTTACTAAAAATGAGCATTAATGTGAATATATAAACATCAAGATTCTTGGAAGATATCAACCCTTCACCCTGGGTTCCCCTGGTATAGCGTCCTCCAACGCTAGTCACTAATTGGTACAATAATAAGTAAAAAATAAGTAAAAAATGAATAAGTATGAGATATTGTACCCTGATCTTTTTTCAGAATGTTTGTATGTACTAGTGTTAATATTCTGTCTTATATACTGCAGGTGATGTAACAGTTGAAAGATACCATGACGAAGATAGCGGGATTAGCAGAATATCCTCAGAACTACAGCATATATTAAGGCATTTTGGAGATAAGATTTAATTTTATTAATGTTAACCTATCATGAATGCAAAACCCTAAGATGGAATAAATTTCATTTGAGATGCAGCATAAAGTTTGAGCATTATTGATCTTAATATCAAGAAAATGTGAAGTTGAAAAACCTGATTGATCCCAAGACTGGTTGCTATGTAGTGGGGTAAAAACCGTACATAGTGGGCCGACAGGTAAACCTGTAATGAGCGTTGGAGGACGCTATACCAGGGGAACCCAGGGTGAAGGGTTGATATCTTCCAAGAATCTTGATGTTTATATATTCACATTAATGCTCATTTTTAGTAAAAATACGATAGATTTAATAATATATAATATGAATAAGCAGCAGGACTAACTTGCAAAGAAAATTGATTGGTTATTAAGTCCAAAAGACATAATGTAACATTTATGAGAAATCGAGCGATTAAAGCGAGTGTAGGCTTCATAATGCGTACCGCGCACGCGCGCGAGTCTAAAGATGGCGTCGGGAGGATATCCGGTATATCCATAACGACGGCCGTAAACCCTCTGCAATGCGCATGCGCTGGCGTCTAAAGCATGTCGGATGACGCTGCGCACATTAGGAATAGCGATACCCGCCAAAAGTCATGATATCTGGCAGCTGAATGTGCAGTAATGGTACAGTAATGACAGTAAGGATGCAATGTTAGCATATAAACATTCAGAGTTGTAACACTGGAAGTAAAATGTACACTGGAGGTGGTGCACTATTAGACATATGACTGAGAGTAATGCATGCACATGTATACAATTGATTAACAGGTGATAATATGCAAATTCAATTAGGTGATTGGTGGGGGGTTGTATAAGAACCTCGCTTTAGTTGTGGTAAGTTGCTGGAAGAAGGGAGATTTGTCCCGAAACGTTGCCCTGTACACCTGAAGGCCCAATAAAGGCAAGAGGTTACTAAAACAAGAGGAGTGCTGCAGTCGTTTGTTATTATACTGGAGGCAGTAAGTGGATGAGGCTGGACTGAATTGCACCCTAAAGAAACTGTGCTGCTTTCTTTCATTTCATCATTATATATATATAAATATATATATATATATATATATATATATACTTTATATATAAATATATATAACTATTATTATTATTATTGTTATTATTTATTTATATAGGGCCATTATATTCCATGGCACCTTACATGCTAAAAGGGGCAGACTAGGACAAGTAACATAGTAACAATATAAGTAACGATAAATGTGGACAATTCGGTCGTACAGATACAAGAGGGGAGAAATCCTGTCCGCGAGGGCTCACAGTCTATGAGGGGCGGGTGGGGATACAGTGGGAGGGGGAAGTTCCAGTCGTGAGGTGGTGTGGTGGACCGGTTCTTATTGCAGGTGGTAGGCTTGGCGGAACAGGTGGTTCTTCAGGCTTCTTTTGAAGATTCCCAGGGTAGGAGAATGCTTCATGTGTTGGGGAAGTGAGTTCCAGAGTATGGGTGAAGCACGGGAGAAATCCTGTATGCGGTTGTGCAAAGAGGAGATGAGGGGGGAGTAGAGGAGGAGCTCTTGGGAGGATCGCAGGTTACGTGAGGGTAGGTATTGGGAGACCATGTCAGAGATGTATGGAGGGGACAGGTTGTGAATGGCTTTGTGTGTCATGGTTAATGTTTTAAACCGGGATCTCTGGGAAGTAGGGAGCCAGTGAATTATTGGCAGAGGGGGGAGACAGGGGAGTAGCGAGTAGACAGATGGATTAGGCGGGCAGCGGAGTTCAGGATAGATTGGAGAGGTGCAAGGGAGGTATTGGGGAGGCCGGTGAGCAGGAGGTTGCAGTAGTCGGGGTGGGAGATGATGAGAGAGTGAATAAGGGTTTTAGCAGTGTCGTGGTCAAGGAAAGTGCGGCTCCTATAGATGTTTTAGAGCTGGAGTCGGCAGGAGGTGGCGAGGGCCTGGATGTGGGGCTTGAAGGAGAGGGAAGAGTCAAGGATAACCCCGAGGCAATTGGTGTGGGGGACTGGGGAGAGAGAGCAGTCGTTGATGACAATGGATAGGTCAGGTAGTGAGGGGGAGCGTCTTGAGGGGAAGACTATGAACTCGGTTTTGTCCATGTTCAGCTTAAGGAAGTGAGCAGAGAAGAAGGATGAGATGGCGGACAGGCAGTGTGGAATTTTGGATAGAAGGGAGGCGATGTCAGTACCAGAAAGGTAGATTTGGGTGTCGTCGGATTAGAGGTGGTGCTGGAGGCCATGGGACTCAATGAGTTGCCCTAGGCTGAGAGTGTAGATTGGGAACAGTAATGGTCCAAGAACCGAGCCCTGGGGACCCCGACAAATAGGGGGTAGGGCGAGGAGGATGTGTGGGAGTGGGTGACGCTGAAGGTCCGGTCCGTTAAGTATGAGAAGATCCAAGAGAGGGCACGGTCCGTGATGCCAAAAGATTCCAGGATCTGACGTAGAAGGGAGTGGTCAACAGTGTCGAAGGCGGCGGACAGGTCGAGGAGGAGGAGAAGAACAGAGTAGTGGCGCATGCTTTTGGCAGTCAGTAGGACTTTGGTGACTTTGGTCAGGGCTGTTTCAGTGGAGTGGATGGGTTGGAAGCCAGATTGCAGACGGTCAAAGAGGGTGCAGGAGGAGAGGTGAGAGGACAGCGCAGAGTGGACATGGTGTTCAAGTAGTTTAGAGCTGAAAGGGAGGAGAGATATGGGGCAGTAGTTGGAGACAGTTGTGGGGTCGATGGAAGGTTTTTTGAGGATGGGTGTGATCAAGGTGTGTTTGAAGGCTGAGGGAAGGTGCCAGTGGTAAGTGATAGGTTGAAAAGAAGAGTTAGGGCTGGGATGATAACTGAGGTGAGGTTGGGAATGAGGAGGGATTGGAGCAGGTCGTGGGCGCTGATGGTGAGGTGTGATTTTGACAGGAGGGAGGAGAGCTGGTCTTCAGTTATGGGGGGGAAGCAGTTGATGGAAGGAGAGGGCAGTATAGGTGAAAGGGGAGGCTGTGGGGACAGTGGATCAAAGCTGTCTCTGATTCTGTCAATCTTTTCTTTGAAGAAGGAGGCAAAGTCTTCTGCAGAGATAAGGGGAGAGGGAGGGGGAGCAGTAAGGAATTGAAGGTTTTGAAAAGTTGTTTGGGATTGCGGGACAGGGAGGTTATTAGGTATAAGAAGAAGGTTTGTTTGGCGGTAGGAAGTGCAGTCTTGAAGGCGATGAGGGACTGTTTGAACAGCGCAAAGTGCTCAGTGGAACGTGATTTTTTCCAGCGACCCTGGATGCCCATCTCAGGTCTTTAGAGAGTGTGGTGTGCCAGGGTTGCCTGTTAGTGCGGTGGAGCGTGGTATGTGAGGGGGAAGGCTAGGTCGAGAGCCTTGGTTAATGTGGTGTTGTAAAGGGTGGTGGCAGTGTCTGTGTCACGTATAGATGTTATGTTAGCGAGAGGGAGGAGGGATTATGAGAGTGAGTGTAGATCAATGTGTTTTAGGTTTCTGCGGCGATGATCAAGTTTGCGGAGAGGAGCTGGTGTAGTAGGGGAGGTGAGGGATGAGAAGGTCAGCAGATTGTGGTCAGACAGGGGGAGGGTTGAGTTTGTGAGGTTAGTAAGGAGCAAAGACGGGTAAAGATGAGATCCAGCGTGTGGCCATCTTTGTGGGTGGCAGAGGAGGACCATTGAGAGACCCCGAATGAGGAGGTCAGGGAAAGAAGTTGAGAGGCAGTTGGGTGAGCAGTGTCAATAGGGATATTGAAATCGCCCATAATGATGGTGGGGATGTCATTAGAGAGGAAATGAAGTAGCCAGGTGGTGAAATGGTCGAGGAAGGTGGGGATGGATCCAGGGGGTGGCTGATGACGGCTAGCTGGAGGTTACAGGGGGAGACGATGCGGACAAAGTGGGCTTTGAAAGATGGGAGAGTAGCAGAGGGGGTAATGGAATAGGGGAGAAAGAGCAGGTGTCGGATAGGAGTATACTGGCACCTCCGCCATGTTTGTCAGAGGGGCGAGGGGTGTGGGAAAGATTGATTCAGCCGTAGGATAGTGCAGCAGGGGAGGCCGTGTCGGAGGGGGTGAGCCAGGTCTCTGTGATGCCAAGGAATGAGAGTTTATTAGAAACAAAGAGTTCATGGATGTATGGGAGTTTATTACAGACTGAGCGGGTATTCCAGAGTGCGCCTGGCAGGGAGATTAGAGGAGCAGGGGCTGGTGGGATTGGTCTAAGGTTGGTCAGGTTGCGAGGGTGGGTGATGATGAGGTTATGAGAGTTGGTGATGGGACGTGGGGGTGGGCGGGGGGGTGTAGGTGACTGTGGGGATGTGGCGGGGGGGGGCAGGATTAGGGGAAATGTCACCAGCGAGTAGGAGGAGCAGGGAGAGGGTTAGCAGGTGAGAGCAGGAGAGTTTACGTGGTGAGCATGCCTGATTGGAGATGGAGGATTGAAAGTGAAGGAATAGTTCAGAGGAGTGGGTGAGGTGGTTAGGTAGGATGGAGGGTGAGAGAAGTACTTTGTTGCTGGGTGGAGGGATGAGCGGGGGTAGCAGGAAGTGGAGAAGGATGGGAATGAGAGTGCAAAGGAGGGGATACATTGCGAATGGTGAGTTGGGGATGGGAGTAGCGTGGGTCAGATGCAGCGGGAAGGAGAGCTGTAGTGGTGGGTGAGTGGTCAGTAGTGATGAGAAGTCTGGGGTTTACATACTGAATACATAATTGCAGCACAAGTGAACAAATTACATATCTGTTTGTTTGTGTTGCATGACTTACCCGTTTCCTGCCCCATTTAACTGCCTGGTGTAACTGCATAACACTTGTACAGTCAGCACTTATGTATTTGGCATGATTGCAAGACCCCGCATGATTGCACCCCTTAGCTGGCTCTAGATATATAGTGAGTTTCTACTTAGATCTGGGTCTATTAAACTTGTTAATCAATCAATCAAAGAAACTCAGGACAGCAGGAGGCAGTAAATGCAAGACAAATAAACAGAATTCCTGGGCATCATGGGTCATAAACACTTCTGAACCAAAGATGACCTCTGAATAGGGATGGGTGAGTCTACTCGCTAGGACTCGTTACTCTGCGAGTAGTAAGGGACTCGCAGGACTCGGTACTCTGCGAGTTTCCCAGCGATTACTCGCACAGTAACGAGTCCAATGCAAATCAATGGCAATCCTAGTTTTGTCAGAGACTCTGACAAAACTAGGATTGCCATTGACTTGCATTGGACTCGTTACTGTGCAAGTAATCGCAGGGAAACTCGCACAGTAAAGAGTCCGGCTGTCTGCTCTGTGCCGGGCTCGGTCCTGCAGGCTGCCGCAGCTCCAGGGTCCTAGAGCCTGCCTGCTGCCTGATGTAGCAGAGCTGAGATTGTTCTCAGTCTGCTCATTCCCTGTACATAGACATCTATATCTATGCACAGGGATGTAGCAGAGAGGACATCGCGTTTTGGACTACGTCGGACGGAAGAGGATTTTTTTAATTAAAGATGGAGTCCCTAATGGCTTTTCTTTTTTATTTCTAATAAAAAATTTAATGTGTTGTGTTTTTTTTAACCCTTTATTGGAGATTCTTAGTGGCCGGGTCAAACGTGGCCTGACATTAAGAATCTCGGGTTAATACCAGCTTGTATAATAAAGCTGGTATTAACCCATTTATTACCCAGCGTGCCACCGCCACGAGGGCCGCTGGAAGAGCGGGGTTCAGCGCCAGAGGTTGGCGCTTTAATGAACGCGCCATCTTCTGGGGCGGCTGCGGGCTGCAATTTGCAGCAGGGGGTGCCCAGAAAGCTTGGGCCTCCCTGCGCTGCGGATTCCAGCCCCCAGCTGCTTAGCTGTACCTGGCTAAACATAGAAATTGCGCGGAGCCCCACGCATTTTTTTTAAATGATTTATTTATTAAATTTTCGCCTCACAGCATAGCCTATGACGCTCTCGGGGTCCAGACGTGTGACTGTGCAAAATTTTGTGGCTGTAGTTGTGACGGTGTAGATGCCAATCTCGGACATACACACACACATACACACATTCAGCTTTATATATTAGATATGGTACATTTGTTTCTCTTGTAGTTTTGCTGCTTATTAATCAGATTTATATTTTTGAAGGATAATACCAGACTTGTGTGTGTTTTAGGGTGATTATGTGGCGAGATTAGTGTATGTGTGGTGAAATGTGTGCTGAGGGTGGTATACCGTATGTGTTCAAGCACGTGGTAGTGTGTGGCGCATTTTGTGTGTGTGTTTCGCATCCCCGTGTGTGGTAAGTATCCTATGTCGGGGCCCCACCTTAGCAACTGTACGGTATATACTCTTTGGCGCCATCGCTCTCATTTTTTAAGTTCCCCTTGTTCACATCTGGCAGCTGTCAATTTGCCTCCAACACTTTTCCTTTCACTTTTTCCCCATTATGTAGATAGGGGCAAAATTGTTTGGTGAATTGGAATGCGCGGGGTTAAAATTTCGCATCACAGCATAGCCTATGGTTCTGTTGGGGTCCAGACGTGTGACTGTGCAAAAGTTTGTGACTGTAGCTGACAGCTGTCAATTTTTGTCCAATAGTTTTCCTTTCTCTTTTCTCCCATTATGTAGATAGGGGCAAAATTGTTTGGTGAACTGGGACGCGCAGGGTTAAAATTTCGCCTCACAACATAGCCTTAGACGCTCTCAGGGTCCAGACGTGTGACTGTGCAAAATTTTGTGGCTGTAGTTGCGACGGTGTAGATGCCAATCCCGGACATACATACACACATTCAGCTTTATATCTACTATATAATTGCCGTAGCACGTTTTGTGTCGGCCCCCGCACGTCGTGGCTATGTCACACTGTGACGTCACCACGCCGTGCGAGGCATTGCCCGCGTAGCGGGCATTGCGACCGCCGCTGTCATCCCGCCACTCGGCATGAGGGGCCCATTGCCTCCACCCCCTGGGGGGCCCCGTGCTCACCACAGCCGCCCGCCGTGCGCCCGGAGAGGAGGGAGGACGGAACTTCCTGTCCGGCAGCTCTGCCCGCCCCTCCTCTCCTCCTACAGCACACGCACGCCGGTGGCAGTGAGTCCCCCGGCCCTCACATCTGTATGACAGCACCCCCCCCCTCCAGCCTCCGCTCTCCCCTCCAGCCTCCGTTCTCCTCTCCAGCCTCCCTTATGCCTTCCAGCCTCTGCCATCCAGCCTCCGCTCTCCCCTCCAGCCTATCCCCTCCAGCCTCCGTTCTCCCCTCCAGCCTCCGCTCTGCCCTCCAGCCTCCGCTCTGCCCTCCAGCCTCCGCTCTCCCCTCCAGCCTCCGCTCTCCCCTCCAGCCTCCGCTCTCCCCTCCAGCCTCTGCCCTCCAGCCTCCGCTCTGACCTCCAGCCTCCGCTCTGACCTCCAGCCTCTGACCTCCAGCCTCCGCTCTGACCTCCAGCCTCCGCTCTGACCTCCAGCCTCCGCTCTGACCTCCAGCCTCTGACCTCCAGCCTCCGCTCTGACCTCCAGCCTCCGCTCTGACCTCCAGCCTCCGCTCTGACCCCCAGCCTCCGCTCTGACCTCCAGCCTCCGCTCTGACCTCCAGCCTCCGCTCTGCCCTCCAGCCTCTGCCCTCCAGCCTCCGCTCTGCCCTCCAGCCTCTGCTCTGCCCTCCAGCCTCCGCTCTGACCTCCAGCCTCCGCTCTAACCTCCAGCCTCCGCTCTCCCCTCCAGCCTCCGCTCTCCCCTCCAGCCTCCGCTCTCCCCTCCAGCCTCTGCCCTCCAGCCTCCGCTCTGACCTCCAGCCTCCGCTCTGACCTCCAGCCTCCGCTCTGACCTCCAGCCTCTGACCTCCAGCCTCCGCTCTGACCTCCAGCCTCCGCTCTGACCTCCAGCCTCCGCTCTGACCTCCAGCCTCTGACCTCCAGCCTCTGACCTCCAGCCTCCGCTCTGACCTCCAGCCTCCGCTCTGACCTCCAGCCTCCGCTCTGACCCCCAGCCTCCGCTCTGACCTCCAGCCTCCGCTCTGCCCTCCAGCCTCCGCTCTGCCCTCCAGCCTCTGCCCTCCAGCCTCCGCTCTGACCTCCAGCCTCCGCTCTGACCTCCAGCCTCCGCTCTGACCTCCAGCCTCCGCTCTAACCTCCAGCCTCCGCTCTAACCTCCAGCCTCCGCTTTCCCCTCCAGCCTCCGCTCTCCCCTCCAGCCTCCGCTCTGCCCTCCAGCCTCTGCTCTGCCCTCCAGCCTCTGCTCTGCCCTCCAGCCTCCGCTCTGCCTTCCAGCCTCCGCTCTCCCCTCCAGCCTCCGCTCTCCCCTCCAGCCTCCGCTCTCTCCTCCAGCCTCCGCTCTCCTCTCCAGCCTCCGCTCTCCCCTCCAGCCTCTACCCTAAAGCCTCTGCCCTCCAGCCTCTCCCCTCCAGCCTTTCCCCTCCAGCCTCTCCTTTCCAGCCTCCAGCCAATCCCCTCCAGCCTCCAGCCAATCCCCTCCAGCCTCCGCTCTCCCTTCCAGCCTCTGCTCTCCCTTCCAGCCTCCGCTCTCCCCTCCAGCCTCTGCCCTCCAGCCTCTGCTCTGCCCTCTAGCCTCTGCCCTCCCCTCCAGCCTCCGCTCTCCCCTCCAGCCTCCGCTCTCCTCACCCCTCCATATGCAATGTACAGTATCTACTATATAATTGCCGTAGGCACTTTCGTGTGGGTACCCGAAAAGACCGTGGCTATGTCACTCTGTGACGTCAGCACGGCGAAGCATTGGCCGCGTAGCGGCCAATGCGAGTCGTTGGCTTGCGCGAGCAATGGCCGCGAGGCCATTGCTCGCGCAGGCTGAGGACGAGCAATGCGAGTCGCTGGCTTGCGCGAGCAATGGCCGCGAGGCCATTGCTCGCGCAGGATGAGTACGAGCAATGGCCGCGAAGCGGCCATTGCGAGTCGCTGGCCGAAAATCGAACCAGAGGCTCGCCCTCAAAGTTAACGATTTACCGGTCAGGTAGCGCGAGCAATGGCCGCGAGGCCATTGCGAGTCGCTGCCTGAGCTGCGCTTCTAATTGGTCGGCGCCAGCGAGTCGTTACACTTGCGGCGCGCTTGCGGTAATCCTCATACAAAGTATAGTATTCTAGACACCCGATGCATTTGCATCGGGCTCACAGCTAGTATTAGATAAAGGCTGCGACCGTATACATATACAGGGTGAGCCATTTATATGGATACACCTAAATAAAATGGAAATGGTTGGTGTTATCAACTTCCTGTTTGTGGCACATTAGTATATGGGAGGGGAAAACTTTTCCAGATGGATGGTGACCATGGTGCCCATTTTGAAGTCAGCCATTTTGGAACCAACTTTTTTTTCAATGGGAAGAGGGTCATGTAACACATTAAACTTATTGAGAAATTCATAAGAAAAACAATGGTTTGCTTGGTTTTAATGTAACTTTATTCTTTCATGAGCTATTTTCAATTTTCTCTTTGTTTTCAGCTGTTGATATATCACAGAGGTTAACACGTGAGGTACGGATAGAAATTGTGTTGATGTCTGGTGAATGCAGTACCCGGGTCATTTCAGCAGAATTCAAGGCATTCAGACATACTACGAGACCACCCATATCCCATGCTATAGTTAGCAAACTGCTTGCCAAATTTCGTGAAATAGATTCAGTGTTGGATTCGCCAAAATGTGAACGCAAGAAAACTGTCACTAATGGACAAACATCAGTGGCTGTCCTAGCTTCATTCAGCAAGAGGTCACAGTGTAGCATCCGCTGTATGTCACTGGAGAGTGGCATCTGTCGAGCCCCAGGCCCTGGGGTACTCGGGTATCAGGCTCCAAGGGGTTAACAGGGATGTCATGGGTTGCAGCGCCTGAGCCTGTGGCTTGAATGACACTTCAAAAAGGGTATATTTACAGGGGATAAGAGTTTGTCATGTGACACCACCTGTAGTATCTGGTGAGGGGTCACCAGAGTCGCCACAGTCCGCCGGAGGTAGATGGTATTGCAGCTGAGTTGGCAAAGCCTGCAAAGGGAACAAGTTGATGTAGGAAAACACACATAGAGGCAAAGTCACCTTCTCCCGGGTACTTTACTGTCAACTCGTAGCAGCATCAGATACAGTTCACAGTTCAGCATTTAGATGTTACAAAAACAGGTAGCTTAACGGGTGGCTGCAAGTGGATCCCAGGTAGTATGGTGGAACCTTTGGATTACCTTCATTAACCAACCCGTGTCCGTTCTTCCCCATCTAGCATTGGCCTTTACCCAGTAGCTCCGTGTAGGTAGTACTGGGGGTCCTATCCCTCGTGGTGAGGAAGCAGGCAGACCGCTCTACTAGTAGGGTGCTGCAGCTGATAAACAAGCCACAGCAGCCGGTTGCCGACTGCAAAGCTGAACTCTGGCCGGATCCTCAAGCCCAGCATTCCCTTAGTGGACTGGATTATCCCCTGGAGTATGGTCGCTCCACTCTGAGGATCTCCCTTTCTCTCTAGGGCCCGGACTTCTCTCGTTGGGCGCCCTCTTTCAGGACCTCCTCAAGGTCCCTTCTTCTCCCCTCCGGTTTGGCTTGAAATTGCCCCGGTTTGACCTTCCGCCTCGTTCCACTTAGCCAAGAAAAACCTCCAACTGTCCTAACTCCTCCGCTCCTCTTCCATCTACCCGAACTCAAACTCTTCTTGAGCTCCCCATGGGGGTGAATATATCCTCTCCCGAGTAAACTCCCTCCGCTCAACTAATGTGGGAGTGCTGGGAATGGGTCCCATCAACCATCCTAGGGTCCACCTGCAGCTGGGGCATTTACACTTCTTTTACGGGTGCAATACCCCTCTGTGATGCCTGCATATGTAGGGCACCACACATCAGTCGAACATCTCTTCAGCGGATATTATATCAGCAAAAAAAAACTGCAAAGCACTCGTTACACTGTGCGAAAGTGCAAAGCTGTGCTGCTTGTCGATCAACATGCAACAAAAAACAAAAAATCACAGCTGCACTCAGTCTAACCAACAAGTGTGTGCTGACAAGCAATAATGGTTTGAGAAAAAATTTTAAAAACATCAGTTTTTTCTAAAAAACTCAGTACTCACTTTTTTTATTAAAAGCCGGGGCTCTTGGTACACTCATTGGCCAATGTATGCCTGCCCTCCGGCCACTTCTCGGCGGCCCCGGGGTCCGGAGGGTCCTAACGCTGACATCCCTGCCAGATCCTTGTCCGTGGACTCCCTGGTCCTTCTGACCTCATCCTGAGCACTGGGCAATGGACATGCCCTGCAAAGCAACAGGCACAGGACATGCTCTAGAGCAGGGGTCTCAAACACACGGCCCCCGGGCCGCATGCGGCCCGCCAGGCTGATTGATGCGGCCCGGGGACACACTGTGCAGATGCAGAACATGCTTGCCAACTATAAGCGGCCGCCGGCCGCACTTTCACTTTTCTCCCGCCGGCGGCCGCACTTTTGCACTGCCCCCGCCGGCGGCCGCACTTCTACACTGCCCCTGCCGGTGGCCGCACCTTCACTTTGCCCCCGCCACCTTCAGGGACAGTAAAATTCATTCTGCCGCCGGCCGCACTTCCGCATTGGAGACGCCGCCTTTGATTGCTTCTCCCTGGCGGCGGTCAGGGCGAACCAATCGATGGCTGCGTTCATCCCAAGCTCAGCAGCGGTGACGTCAGCTGCTTTGCCGGCGGGTGCAGCCGAGGGCACAAGACAGAGCATAGGCCAGGTCAGAGTGTGTGAATGTGTGAGTGTTGATCATGGCTGTGTATGTGTGCGTGTGTGTGTGTGTTTGTGTGAATGATGATGATGATGATGGCGGCTGTGTGTGACTAATGATGGCTGTGTATGGGTAGGGTCACATTGGCGTTTTTTGTTTAAAATCCTGATCCGGTTTTGAGCTTTAAAAAAGCTCAAAACCGGACCAGGAAATGCTCCTGATGGAAGCCTATGCAAAACCCCGGATGGCTTCACAAGCCATCCGGTGGCCGGATCCGGCACTGCTGCCTGCGTTTAAAATCATGCAGGCAGCAGTTTTCGCAGCGTTTACCGGGCCGCACTGCGGTTACCGGATGGCTCAGGATGTGTAATCCTGAGCCATCCGGTAACTGCCGAGGTTGCGGATCCCGGCTATTGGCGGGATCCGCAACCTTAATAAAGAGTTAAATTGTTGATCTCAATGACTTGTTAAGGTCTGTAGGGGGGCTTAGACCCCCCTACAGACCGGCCGACCACTTATACAGTGTACTTGTACAATTTGTCAATGGGCACGGGCTCTTCGGAGCAAAGTGCCCCCCCCCCCGTATCACTATACAGGGTGCATACACCCCTGTATTACAATGATGCATTAATCATGTGTAGTCCAAAAAGGATTTGATTACTCGCAATGTAAGTTCATACTTACATGCTGTTGTAGGCAGAGTCCAGCGAAATCCATAGGCGGGGCTGTGTGCAGCAGCCTCCGCCCGCTCCATGTTGATGGCCGCCCCCTCTGGCCGTAATCCACTGTTGTGAGGGCGGATACGTCGTTAAAGGGGCGTGGCTAACTATGTGCCGAGGTTATCCACGCCCCTTTAACGACGTATCCGCCCTCACAACAGTGGATTACGGCCAGAGGGGGCGGCCATCAACATGGAGCGGGCGGAGGCTGCTGCACACAGCCCCGCCTATGGATTTCGCTGGACTCTGCCTACAACAGCATGTAAGTATGAACTTACATTGCGAGTAATCAAATCCTTTTTGGACTACACATGATTAATGCATCATTGTAATACAGGGGTGTATGCACCCTGTATAGTGATACGGGGGGGGGGGGGCACTTTGCTCCGAAGAGCCCGTGCCCATTGAGAAATTGTACAAGTACACTGTATAAGTGGTCGGCCGGTCTGTAGGGGGGTCTAAGCCCCCTACAGACCTTAAAAAGTCATTGAGATCAACAATTTAACTCTTTATTAAGGTTGCGGATCCCGCCAATAGCCGGGATCCGCAACCTCGGCAGTTACCGGATGGCTCAGGGATTACACATCCTGAGCCATCCGGTAACCGCAGTGCGGGATTCAGCACACATTTTTGAAAAAAATGTGTGTGCCCGCCATTGCGTTCACCGCATCCGGATCCGGATGCGGTGAATGCAATTTAGGTTTTCAATGTGACCCTACCCTATGTGTGCGTGTCTGATGATGATCATGGCTGTGTATGTGTGCATGTGACTGATGATGATCATGGCTGTGTATGTGTGCATGTGACTGATGATTATCATGGTTGTGTATGTGTGCGTGTGACTGATGATTATCATGGCTGTGTATGTGTGCGTGTGACTGATGATTATCATGGCTGTGTATGTGTGCGTGTGAATGATGATTATCATGGCTGTGTATGTGTGCGTGTGACTGATGATTATCATGGCTGTGTATGTGTGCGTGTGACTGATGATTATCATGGCTGTGTATGTGTGTGTGTGACTGAGGATGATCATGGCTGTGTATGTGTGCGTGTGGACTGATGATTATCATGGCTGTGTATGTGTGCGTGTGACTGATGATTATCATGGCTGTGTATGTGTGTGTGTGACTGAGGATGATCATGGCTGTGTATGTGTGCGTGTGACTGAGGATGATCATGGCTGTGTATGCGTTTGTGTGTGTGTTTGTGTGAATGATGATGATGATGGCTGTGTGTGAGTGATGATGATATTTGGCGGCGGTGATGGCTGTGTGTGACTGATGATGATTATGGTGGTGGCGGCAGTGGTGGTTGTGTGTGACTGATTATGATGATGGTGGTGGTGGCAGTGGTGGTTGTGGGTGACTGAAGATGATGATGGCGGTGTCGGCAGTGGTGGTTGTGTGTGACTGATGATGATGATGGCAGTGGTGGTGGCTATGTGTGACTGATGACGGCAGAAGTGGTGGTTGTGTGTGACTGATGGTGATGATGGCAGCAGCGGTGGCTGTGTGTGACTGATGATGATGATGGTGGCGGTAGTGGTTGTGTGTGACTGATGATGATTGTGGCGGTGGTCGCAGTGTGTTAATGATGATGGTGGTGGTGGCTGTGTGTGACTGATAATAATGACGGCGGTGGTGGCTGTGTGTGTATGATGATGGTGGTGGCTGTGTGTGTGTGTCTAATGATGGTGACTGTGTGTGTTTGTATGATGATGATGGTGCCTGTGTGTGTGTATGATGATGATGAAAATGATTTTGATGATGATGGTGACTGGAAGACAGACTCTTCCGCCCACCCACCTCAGCATCTCCCGCCCACCCACCTCAGTTTTCCGGCTGCTGCGGGTGACCTGAGGGTGTCTCAGAATCCCGCCTTGTTAATGCTGTGGAGGGCAAGCGAGGCCCTGAGAGCAGTGAGGAGGAGTTGCTTCCGGATGTCATCAGGGGAAGATCCTGCGGCGGAGGACCAGGCAGCTCATCGCTGGCGCCGGTATGGTACTGTAACTTAAGTGGCAATTACCGGGTCTGGCGGGGGCACAGCAGCACAGACGGTGAGGCTGGGTCCAGGAACTAAGGATGTGCACTGGGCTCTGTGTGCGCTTTGGGCTCTGTGTGCGCTGTGGCCTCTGTGTGCGCTGTGGCCTCTGTGTGCGCTGTGGCCTCTGTGTGCGCTGTGGCCTCTGTGCGCGCTGTGGGCGCTGTGTGCACAGTTCCATGGGCTCTGTGACCAGGATGGGGACATTATTACAAGAAGAGGAGCAGGATGGGGGCATTACTTCAAGAAGAGGACCAGGATGGGAACATTAGTACAAGATGAGGTCCAGGATGGGGACATTAGTACAAGATGAGGGTCAGAATGGTTGACAATAATATACGATGGGGACATTCCTACAAGAAGGGGACCAGGATGAGGACATACCTACATAAAGGAGATTAGGGTGGGGACATTCCTACAAGAAAGGGACCAGGATTTGGGCATTACTACATTGAGCAAAAAATTCTGGTATTGCTAAAATGTCACTTAGTCCTACAATGAATGCGGCTCCCCGATATCAATTTTTTTCTATGTGCGGCCCACCAACCCAGCCGAGTTTGAGACCCCTTCGCTAGAGAGAACTTGGCACTAAACGTGATTTGCAGAGCACAAGACACTGGACATAATTTGCAGTGCATCAGGCACTGGACATGATCTGCAGAGCACCAGGCACTGGACATGCTCTGCTGAGCACCGGGCAATGGACATGATCTGTAGAGCAGTGGGCACTGGACATGATCTGCAAAGCATCGGGTTCTGTACATGATGTGCAGAGCACTAGGCACTGTACATACTCTGCAGAGCACTAGGCACTGGAAATTATCTACAAAACACTGGGCACTGGACATGAACTGCAGAGCCCTGGGCACTGTACATGATCTGCAGAGCACTAGGCACTGTATATGCTCTGAAGAGCACTGGGCATGATCTGCAGAAAACCAGGCACTGGACATGATCTGCAGAGCACAGTGCACTGTACATGATCTGCAGAACAATAGGCACTGTACATACTCTGCAGAGCACTAGGCACTGGAAATGATCTACAAAGCACTGGGCACTGGACATGATCTGCAGATCACTGGGCACTGGACATTCTCTACAGAGTACCGTGCACTGGACATGATCTGCAGAGCACCAGGCACTGGGTACTGTACATTATCTGCACAGCACTAGACAATGGACATGATCTGCAGAGCACTGGGCACTGAACAGGATCTGCAGAGCACAGGGCGCTAGACATGAACTGCAGAGCACTGGGTACTAGACATGATATGCAGAGCACTGGACACCGGTGATATGTTGACATGCTGCTTGATGGCTATGGGCCCCTGCCTGGGTGCTGTGTATTTGCCCCTGTGAAGGGCCCCCCTGTATGCTGTGCTGCCCCACCCCCTGCTCTCCCGCCTAATCTGTGAATCTGCAGATGCTGATCACAGTGCATAACTGTACTGACATGGAGCAGATCCTTATGATCTCTTGCAGGAAGTGCAGAAGGTGCAGGAGATAGAGATCTGCAGCAGGCTCTGTACAGTCAGGCACTGTGATCAGCAGCTACAGATTCACAGATTAGGAAGGAGAGAGGGGGGAGGGCAGCTCAGCACACAGGGGCCCCTTGTCAGGGGCTAATACACAGCACCCAGGGGCCCACAGCCATCAGGGGGAGGAAGCAGTGCAAGAATAGGGCAGGGGACACTGTCCTGCGGCAGATGGCATGGGGCCCCAGGCTTTTCAGGACCCTGGCATTTGACCGGGTGCACCAGGTTCTGACGCCGGCCCTGCACACTGGGGACAAGATGCCACAAAGCTTTTAACATCTTGTTTCCACTTAAGTGGAATGAATATCACTAGAAATAAGAAAGGAGTTCTGCAGTACATTAAACTCCTAGTTAACCAGACAGTAAAGTAGAAGAAGCCTAGGTTTAATGCTTTTCAAGTGCGGGAATGTCCTTTGCATGGAGGACTAGTAGAAGAAATAGAAGCAAGAACATTTTCTGGTGTTATCGCATATGAAGGTGCATCTTCAGAGGCATCACATGAATCAAAGGACCAGAAAATGCCATCATTCATGTTGACATTTTTTCTGTAGTAATAGATTTGTACATGTTTGGATTTTAAAGCAACAATTTTTATAGTGCTCATTAACTTCTGGATCTTATTATAGCTTATTCTGAATCATGTTGTACAATCATAGAGAAAACTGTGCATCCATGTACAGAAGAACAAAACATTTGCCGTAAACTCCTGCCTTTATACATCTCAATGGATATAAAGGGAATATATAGGAAACATAATCTCAGATTCCTGTTACAACTACAACAATGCTGGACCCTGGAGAGGTGTATAAGCACTATACATCAGGAATGCAGCATTAACCATTCCATTGTCCTCTACCATTAATCTCAAAATTATTAATTTGATTCCCTTGTCCACAGCCTCCATAGTTTGTAGTTTTGCATCCACTTCTGGCATGTGACACCTTATATTGATTAATATATGTTGACATATTCTGTATGTATAATTTTGCTTGAAGTGCTGTTAATGACAGAAGGTATATTCCCTAAGCATTGTGCCTTCTACTAGCTGAATGTATTGTTACCCAAATTCCACAGTAAAGAAATGTTCATTTTTACAAAATGGATTGTCTCTGTTCTTGAAGTATGTGAGAGTTGCCATGTTCATGGAATGTACATGCTTCAAAGGGAATGCTGAGCCTAAATTTTGCCTTACATATTCATTCAGCATACATCTACCTCTTTAGGTTCCACCATACACATGAGGACTAAGCTTGGCCGAGCACTCATGTTCTCTTATGGGAAATGAAAGCTGTTTTTAGACACCGCTTATGGGTAAAGCCACACTGGCATCAAACTCGCGATAGTGCAATGTAAGAAAATCTTGAGTTGCTCTAGGGCCAATGTTAGGCTACGTACACACATTTGCGTATTTTGCGCACGTTTTTTGCCGCAATTTTCAGCCGCGCAAAAAAGTGCAGCAAAATACGCCGGTGCTTTCACACACCGCGCTTTCTTCTGCCCATAAGCACAGGTGATGTTACAGAGGGGAGGAAGAATCCTGATTCCTCCTGCCCTCTGTGACATGCGTGACTGCCCCCCATTAGATTTCACAGTGTATTAATATACACTGCGAAATCAAAGTTAAATAAAGTAAATGTATGAAAAATAATAAAGAATGAAATACTTACCCTCCGACGGATGTTCGGGTGTACAGGAGCCGGGAGCCGCAGCAGGAATTGACCTGCTAGGACTTGCCATGATGTCAGGGGACGTTCCTGGCGCTGATTGGCCACTAGCGGTCATGTGATACATATCACATGTCCGCAAATGGCCAATCAGCGCCCGGAACGTCACTCTGACATCACGGCAGGTCCTAGCAGGTCGATTCTTGCTGCGGCTCCCGCCTCCCGGACACCTGAACACCCGTCGGAGGGTAAGTATTTCATTCTTTATTATTTTTCATACATTTACTTTATTTAACTTTGATTTCGCAGTGTATATTTAATACACTGCAAAATCTAATGGGGGCAGTCACGCATGTCACAGAGGGCAGGAGGAATCAGGATTCTTCCTCCCCTCTGTGACATCAGATGCAGCAGCGCCGCCCCCTATGGGAAAAAGCAGTGGCGCTGCTGCGTAAACAATTGACACGGTCATTATTTTTACGCCAGCGCTTTTTCCTATTAAAGTGCGGCGTATTTTACGCACTGTCTGTACGGCAAAGTGAATATCCCATTCACTTTGCCGGCAGACAAAAGGCACATTGCATATTTTGAAAAGCGCGCGCAAAAAAGTGTGCAAAAATACGCAATGTGTGAATGCAGCCTTAAACTCTCAGTCAGGGTTTATTGGTTACTTTTTTCTCTGATGAACTTGGACTGTGTGCACAATCGCAAAATGCTGCAATTCTACACGTATATCGCAGGAGACCTACCACTGTAATGTCTACAGGTGCGGTAATCACATTGCACTTGCATTAAGCACTCACGCGACTGTCATGCATCAAAATCACTCTGATTACACATACGCTAGTTTGCCTCTACCCTACATCAAATTATCTCCCCTTAAAGCAAAAAGATCAAGCAACAAAATTCCAACTACAGCATCTGTCTGGGAGGAGTCGTGAAGCTCACCTACACGTGTCTATGGAGTCAGAGCTGTGGAGTAGAAGTGTGTGCCCATTTTGGTGGAGTTGGAGTTGGACTGACTCCAACTCCTAAAATATATGATAAATTAGGTACAGTAGTTCAATGCAGAATGTGGTAATTATCATTATTATGATTATGAATTATTATGCTATGTGAATATCTTGATTATTGTATCATAATAATGATTAAAAGCCTGATGTTCACATTGTAGTACAATAAATGTATCACTTAAACAAGAGCCATGTCAGAGTCAGAGAGTCAGAGTCATGGAGTCTGAGTCAAAGTCAGGGAAATTGAGGAGTCAGAGTTGTAGAGTCAGAGTCGATGGTTTGGCATACACATTAGATGGACAGTTATTTTGATTGCAAGCTGTTTCCCCCTTCTCCCTGCTCTCTACACACTCAAACACACACATTTGGTAATCACAAGGTTTGCAGGCAAAAATATTCCTTCAGAATCAAGATTTGGGGTTAATCCACTGTCCAAACTCATATAGCCAAATCAAACATTAGTTATGGGCCTTAAATTAGCCTTAGCTCTTTATTAATCAATATTTAATATAAAATTAACCAATAAGTACTTCATACAAATATGTGCTTGGCCAGCAGACTCAAGCACATCACAGCTTACAAATATTGGCACAGCATAGTTTTATGGTTATGTTAATTTCTAAAATGTGAGTCCTGTAACAGCCAATGATATGAAATAGCCCTCAAAATAAAAATTAATCCTGATGTGTGATAAAAAATTAAATACTTTAAAAAAGTTAATTAATAATGCACATTTTTTTTAGTTTGTCACAGTAAGTACAGTAAAGTGAACCTGACAGCTGATGCATGCTGCCCTATCTGTGGGCAGCCTGTGTAAATCACTGGCTGTCTAATCTCAGCCAGGTATATTTGATTCTGAAATACTGTGGTGTTTCAGAGAAAAGCAAACTTCTAAAAGCTGCTAGGGTCCTAGACCAGATTGTAAATTAGTTGGACAGGTGGGTCCTCAGCAGCTTCTCCCCACCTTCTGCCTTTGATTGACATTTCCGTGCCTATGTATAGGAATGCACAGGGTGGGGAGAAACCACTGGGGATCCATCTGTCCATATAGTATACAGTGCATCTCAGTCCCCGGCAGAATATATCAGCTGTCAAGTTGCAATCAAAAACTGAATAAGACACAGGACATCTTTTTAAAGGCCAAAAAGCCATGATGTGTTGAACTATAGTAAAATATACAAGATAAACCCATCACATACATTGATGTAAAGTAACAAGAAATTAGCAAATTGATTTGATGTGAATCAACTTTATGTCACACGTCAAGATGGAGGTGAGAGAGGGATGTAGTCTCACTTCTCCCAGAAGCAGGCTTACCCTGAGAGTGGTGGTACTAATAGCTACCCAGTTTTCACCAGAGCCTCTGATAGTGAGGTTGGACTTGACTGACTATAGGCATTTGGCAGCTCCTGGTTGAAGTATTCCACTAAGGGAGCTGCTCGGCACAGTGCAAGATGGAAGGAAAGGATAAGCTGTCACTAGGAAAGAATAGGGAATGGTAACCTGACAACCCCTGACATTTCCCTCAGCAATCCTGAGCTCTTTGACATCCATAAATGGGTTATTTCACACTGTCCTGCAATCACAATCCCATCCTTATCTTTCACAGATCACAACCTTGACTACTGTGCAGGGCATCAGGAACACTACTCCTCCCCTAGGATAAAGACACAAAGGGGATAAGACAGACAAGGGTAAAATAAACAGCAATTGTACAATGCACAACAGACAACAAGTATGAGTAAAGTGAGAGGATAACAACTCCACTCCAAGACCAAGATATAGCAAGCTATCACTGACAACTATCCAAGCTGAGAGGGGAGTATTTATAGAAAATCAAAGTGGGAAAATCAGAATAGCTGAGATAACTCAGGATTGAAAGCCTTGGATACCAAACTGCTTGAACCATTAGAGCTTTGGACCAAGGAAAATCTGCACAGCTAACTGGAAAGCAAAGAAGATCCAACCAGTGCAAGAGTGCATATAGCCAAGGACTGTGAACTTCTGACAGCTGAAATAGAGGAGACCACTCTCTATCATGGCACCCTTGTCACACTTTATGGTGAATTTCAAGAAACTGACATGTTCCGGTGAAGTCAATTTGTCATTTGATTTACGCAAATATTCACTGAGTCATGTTACACATTTATGGAAAGGAGAGAAGTCCGGCTTTCAGGATCGCGCTGTTCCAGTTCACAAGGAGTTAATCCAAGGACCAAGCAGTAATCATAATTTCTTTATTCTATAAAACTCTACGCATGCGCAGTGAGGGGCTTGAAGCCCGCAGAGCGGCGTAGGTGTACTGACGTCACCCGCTGCCGAAAATGACGCGATGCACGTCATTAGAGCCCCATTACAGCCTCGCCAGCGCTGAGGAGCGCTGGGAGGCGCTGATGACATTATGTCTTGCAGATCACGCCTATTAAGCCGTGCTATCATGATGACATGGGCCCGCCTGGGTGACTAAAGAATAGCCACTATACTCATTATCATCACTAATGAGTAAGTGCTATAACGTTTTTCTTCACTTTCACAGGATGCATTTATTAGCAAAAAGGAGTGTGGGATTACTGATGGGAGGCTGCAGGGGTATGTTTTAATAGCTTAGAAGGCGATTTGGGGGTGACAGGATCCCTTTAAATGGCACAGGCCAAAGTTCCAGTCCTCAGTATGAACAAGCTGTTATGTTTATGTAGACAAGTAAGTCACTGAATTCTAGTAGTAGCGCTTCAATGTGCTCAGTGGGAATTATAGAGCTTGTCATTAAGCTGAATTTTTATATTCCGTATTATTATTCATATTCTATTTCAGCAGGTCAACATTTCTAAATTTTAAAAAAATAAAAACATGCAAAGAAACTTTTTTAATGTCAAAATTGGTTACTCAATATCAGTGAAATCAAATTATTGGAAAACTATTTCAGTCATTAAAGCATCAGACTGGATCATTCTGTCAGCAAGCACCATTCCACTATTGAAAAATATTGAAACCAAGGCCAAAAGGTGGCAAAATGTGTTCTTATTTTATGTGTAATCATTATTTCTGATATGTCATATGTAATTTGATGCTCTTTAATTTTTTTAAGGGTTATTTTTAACCTTAAAAGTCATTGGATAGGTAAAAACTTGCTGATTGGTGGTAGTCCAAACACAGGGATAAGTTTCTAATTGGTCGAAGTCTGGCCAATAAAAACCCTACTCTACCCGATAAGGAGGTTCTGGGGCACGAAGCATTGGCTAAGCATAGTCACCACCACTCCATTCATTCTGTATGGGACTGCTGTAAACAAGAGAGCTATATACTCCGCTATCACTGGCAGTCCAATATAGAAATGTAGTGGTTGGTTGTGTGCGTGTGTGGCCAACACTTCACTCAGACACGATAAAATTATTTTTTTATTGAGACACTGCAGGACTATTTTTTGATTTTTAAAAGTTATTACCTTCAGCCCCATTTTCAAGATCAATGGGTATCCCTGAAGTTGGACCCTCTAGTCATTAGCAAGTTAATAATAACTTGTAAAAATGGGGATAATCCATAAAATAGTAAAAAGAAACGTAAATTAAAAGAATGATCGCTTATGACAATTGTTTTGCTTTTACACATCTAATGTGAAAAATATTAAATTCACTTGATATGTCTAACTTTCAACTTTAATTCAATCCCAAGGGGACGTCAAATTCCATATTTCCTAGAGAAGTTGTACTACAATATGTAACTTTAAAGGACAAATTTGTACTTGGCTTTTTTTAACCATAATTATGCATGCAAATTGATCTGTACAAATAAAGAAAAATGAATAAAGCCCTACTTAGTCATCTGAGAATGAGGTATAGCACTTGAACACTGGCATATGAGCAGTGCCTATAATTTCAGAAGGTTAAATGCAGCAAATATCACAGATAACTCCCACATCAAGCAAGTGAACCAAAAAAAGGGGAGATTTCCTTTGTGAAGGAGACATCAAGGAGATTCTGCTTAATCACTTCTTAATAGACTCAAAGACACTGTAAAAGAAGTTGCTTCAAATAATTAATCCTTCATTACTTCATTGTCTACTGAGAACATTACTAATGTAAATGAAAATAGGACTATAAAGGAGGATTAACAGGATCATTTAGTGCTGTTATGTTTAACTACACACACAAACTTTTCCTGTAAAGAACACAACATTATTTGGCACCAAAATAAAAAAGGTATAGAATAGAATATATCGACAAATCGTCTCCTTTGGGAAGAGCAGGAAATTTTTCAGCGTTAAGTATAAAGTCTATGCAGGCATACCGGCAGTGACATTCACACTTATGCTTGCAGGCTGGACATGAAATCTTTCCACAGTATGGGTCATAGCACAGATTCATCCATGTGTATAAACACACAGATGACAGATAACAATAAGGAGAAACTAGCACAACAATAAAAACCCAATATACTTGAACAATGTGAAAATACAAATAAACAGTTTATAATAACGGAAGGGTTTTTAACCTCTTAACGACGGCTTTACGTCTACAGACGTCGGAATAATACGGTACTTATGCCTAGCTGACGTCTCTAGACGAAAGCCAGGAATAAGCTCTGGTGCGCCGCCCCTGGAGCTAAAATCTCCAGGGTTTCAGCTACTGGGGGTAGCTGAGACCCTAGAGATTAGGAATCGGCTGCTTTTTTACTGATACCAGTAACGTGATGACCGGTAAGCACCGTTTACCGGTCATGACATTACAAAAAATGTCACCGCCGGTAAGAAATGCTTTCACTTTCATCCGACATGAAAGCACATGTAGGATCAAAGTGATCCATTAACCCCTTAGCCCTCCAAGTCCTCCGGTACCAGAGATCACCCCCACCCACATCATCCCAGGTCCATGAAAAAATGGCGACGGTGCGTTGCCTTCCCTGCATCTCCATGTGGTCTGACATGTCACACATATCAGGCTGCATGGAAATGACCTCCCCTGTTCTCCCTAGTCCCCCCCAAGGTCCCACCAGCCTCCGGACACCCCCCGCCCCCTCCCCTGACGCCTGGTGTCCGGTACCCCTTCCCCAAGGCCTGCATGCCAGCCCTGCTGCCTCTGAACTCCATCCGATGAGACCAAACATCACATCGGATGGAGTTTGCAAGGCCCCTGTCCCCCAAAAAAGCCCTCATGCCTCCCCCTCATCACTCTTACCTATCAACGATCCTGATCCTGGTCCCGGGGTCCTGCGGTCCTGGGGGCCTCAGTCTCCTCCCATCTGCTGGCTGCTGCTGTCTTCTGCGGCGCGTGCTTCCTCTGTGCGCGCACCCCGGGGTGCGCACACCGCTGTTAACTCCTTCTGTGCGGCCCAGGGAATGACAGGTCATGAACTCAGTGAGTTCATGACCTATCAGAATCTTCGGGTCACAAGGGGTTAACTGTGCTCTTCATGGTGGTCTCCACATCAGATCACCATCAGTGGTGATCCCATGATCCCAGGATCCCAATGTGATCCCAGGACCTTGATGGCTCATGAACTCAGTGAGTTCATGACCTATCAGGATCCTGGGATCACATAGGGATCCTGGGATCACCACTGATGGTGATCTGATGTGGAGACCACCATGAAGAACACAGTTAACCCCTCGTGACCTGAGGATTCTAATAGGTCATTAACTCACTGAGTTCATGACCTGTCATCCTCCTAGCAATGTACCTGCTCTTATAGCATATGGGGGATGCCCCCATATGTTATAAAACTGAGAATCGTCACGGGACCTCCCACTGGACTATGTCGGACCTTCCCGCTGGACTACATCAGACGTCAAAGAATAATAAAGATGGAGTCCAAGTAGTGTTTGTGCTTTTTTTCTAATAAAAATATTTTTCTCTGTCTTGCAATATATATTGTCTTTACAATATAGTAGAGATTCCTAATGGCCAGGTCTAATATTGGCCAGACATTAAGAATCTCGGGCTTGGTGCCAGCTGCCAAAAAGCTGGCATTAACTCCTTGTTACCCAGTCTGCCACCGCTACACGGCAGCTGGAAGAGCTGGATACACCGCCAGAAAATGGCACTTCTATGAATGCGCCATTTTCTGGGGTGGCTGCGGGCTGCGATTCGCAGCGCGGGGGGGTCCAGAAAGCTTGGGCCTCCCCACGCTGAGGATTCCTGGCTGGACCAATAATCTAGTGAAGCTCCACGTCGTTTTTTTTTATTATTTCATGAAATAATTTTTTTTAAAAAGTGCTTCCCTATATTTTTGGTTTCCAGCCAGGTAAAACTAGGCAGAAGGAGTTGGTGGCAGCCCGTAGCTGCCTGCTGTACCTGGCTGGGCCAAAAATATGGCGAAGCCCCACGTCGTTTTTTTTTTTTTTAATTTAATAAAGAAATAATAGAAAAAAAATGCAGGAGAGGAGACGTCCAGGACACAGTGTCTCCGGATCTTGTGTACATGCCCTGAAAGTGAGAAATTGTGTGAAAAAAAGAAAATGTTCAATATGACGACCTATTGTTATCAAATTCTGTGAAGTAGCTGTAGATTCCACATGCTCACTATACCCCTAGATATATTCCTTGAGGGGTTTTGTTTCCAAAATGCGGTCACTTGTGGGGGAGCTCCAATGTTTAGGCACACAGGGGCTTTCTATAAGCGACGTGGTGTCCGCTAGCAATTTGAATGGAAAATTAGCTCCAATTGTTAGCGGACATAATGTCGAGTATTGAGAGCCCCTGTGTGCCTGAACATTGGAGCTCCCCCACAAGTGACCCCATTTTGGCAACTAGACCCCCCAAGGAACTTATCTAGATGCATAGTGAGCACTTTGAACCCCCAGGTGGTTCACAAATTGATCCGTAAAAATGAAAAAGTACTTTTTTTTTCCACAAAGATTTTCTTTTTCCATTTTTACAGATTCATTTGTGAAGCACCTCGGGGTTCAGACTGTTCACCACCCATCTAGATAAGTTCCTTCGGGGGTCTAGTTTCCAAAATGGGGTCACTTGTGGGGAAGCTCCAATATTTAGGCACACAGGGGCTCTCAATACACAACATGGTGTCTGCTAACAATTGGAGCTAATTTTCCATTCAAATTGTTAGCGGACAGCATGTCGCGTATGGAGAGCCCCTGTGTGCCTAAACATTGGAGCTCCCCCACAAGTGACCCCATTTTGGAAACTAGAACCCCTAAGGAACTTATATAGATGCATAGTGAGCACTTTGAACCCCCAGGTGCTTCACAAATTGATCCGTAAAAATGAAAAAGTACTTTTTTTTTCACAAAAATTTTCTTTTGGCTTCAATGTTTTCATTTTCACATGAACAACAGGATAAAATGCATCCTAAAACTTGTGGGGCAACTTCTCCTGAGTACACCGATACCTTTTATATGGTCATAAACCCCTGTTTGGGCGCACAAAAGGGAAGGTGCGCCATTTAACTTTTTGAATGGAAAATTAGCTCCAAAAGTCAAATTGCGTTCCTTCCCTTCCGAGCCCTATTGTGCGCCCAGTGGTTTATGACCACATATAAGGTATCAGTGTACTCAGGAGAAATTGTTCAACAAATTTTAGGATGAATTTTATTCTGCTGCCCATGTGAAAATGAAAATATTTGAGGCTAAAAGAACATTTTTGTTGGAAAAATTAAAATGTCCACTTTACTTTAAGTTCTTGTGAAGCACCTGAAGGGTTAATAATCTTCTTGAATGTAGTTTTGAGTAGCTTGAGGGGTGCAGTTTTTGGAATGGTGTCACTTTTGGGTGTTTTCTGTCATATACGCCCCTCAAAGAGACTTCAAATGTGATGTGGTCACTAAAAAGATGGTTTTGTAAATTTTGCTGGAAAAATGAGAAATTGCTGATGAACTTTGAACCCTTATAACTTCGTAACAAAATTTTTGTTTTTCCCAAAATTGTGCTGATGTGAAGTAGACATGTGGGAAATGTTATGTATTAACTATTTTGTGTCGCATAACTCTTTAGTTTAACAGGATAAAAATAAAAAATTTGAAAATTGTAAAATTTTCAACATTTTCGCCAAATTTTTTATTTTTTCACAAATAAGCGCAACATGAAGCCCTATATGTTATGAAAAACAATCTTAGAACCGCTAGGATCCGTTGAAGCGTTCCAGAGTTATTACCTCATAAAGGGACACTGGTCAGTATTACAAAAAAATGGTCTGGTCATTAAGGTGGAAATTGGTTCTGTCACTAAGGGGTTAAGCATTTTGAAAAAGGTTATGTCATTTTGCTAGGATATGGAGCCACTGCAATGGCAGACTTAGACAGGAAAGGGCCCCTGTGCAAAAATACATCGGCCCTTTGCAATCTACTAATGTAATAGTGACAGAAGCTTTGAATATGAAAGTGGGCCCCCGTGCACCTTGAGCCCCATTGCGGTTGCACAGTTTGCACCAGTGGTATGTCCACCCCTGACTCACTTAATGGTCAGGGGGATTCTCTGGCTCCCTCACTGATACTGATATGGGAGGAAACATGTCTAGCACTGTGTCCCTAATTTTCTGTGCACTTCTGGTCCCCTCATTCTGCAAGGAAATGCAATCCAACCTATTTACCTGAATGGAAATGTTATGTCCTACATAACCCACCTAGTGGGTGACTAGGGCCCATATTCTTTCAATTTAGGGTCAACTTTTATGCCCCACACTGGATAGGAAAGATGTAAGAAAATAAGATTTAATAAATAAACTATTCAAAACATTTCTGTTTGACATTTTAAAGCCTTGTCTAGTATTAAAGTTTCACCAAAAGAGAAAATTTATATGGAGTCTGTCTCTAT
The DNA here is from genome assembly GCA_033576535.1 of Allobates femoralis. Taxonomy (NCBI): domain Eukaryota; kingdom Metazoa; phylum Chordata; class Amphibia; order Anura; family Aromobatidae; genus Allobates; species Allobates femoralis. The sequence continues at coordinate 565,918,986 of JARQOC010000002.1, read as the reverse complement.
CTATATTAAGATTTGCATCTATGTTATTTAATATGCTCATATATTCACATCCTATTACAATACGTATTATACTGTATTTCAGACCCTCTAATAGTATTTTAAAGGGGTGATCTGAAAGCTAAAAAAAGTCCATCTGAATCCCTATCTATGTAATGCCGTAATCTAAACTACCGTAATTTCTAATATGCTTACATTTAAACCTCCTTATCCTTCACTAAATACACAATCTAACTGCTATTGTTCTGTTAGCCCTACTTCCTCTCTGATGACACTTCATTTGATAATCCCAGTGCATGCTGGGAAACTAAAACAAAGCGTTATCTGTTGGCAGAGGTTGGTCTCTGCACGCTCGCAATTCTGACAACACACGCTAACAGTATGTTCTATTCTGTTGTCAACTCGTCACTACTGATCTGGACTGGCAACAGGGAGCACGATATAATTGTGAACAACACACAGTGCACAGGGATTAATCCAGCCCCTAAAATGTGAGTCATTGATGACTCTTTATTTCAAGGATGGGTCAAGAGATGTGCCAGTGATCGCAACCTCTGCCCCAGATGACACTTTGATGCCAACATGTGATGCTCCAAACCCCCAGGGGTACATAAGGTCAGCTTGGCACAGTTTTACACTGACACACACTGTCCACGCAGGCACAGGGAGGCATTGGGAGTGAGAGAGAGTGATCCATGCAAGCTCTAGAGTGGCACAACACTTGCTCACAACCCTGACAGGCTGCGAAACCCTATTTACTAGCTCGAGCGACACAGTCTTGCTAGCCTAATAGAGCTGCCACTAGTTCCTTGTTGGGTATAAGTTTGGTCCGTTACAGGTTATACTGAGCCAGAAACCAGCCTAGGTAGTGTGTAATATTAATTGAGGACTCAGACGCGTGTGGGTTCATGGATAAAGTTAAAAGAGCAACCCAGGAATAAATATAATTAATAGTCATAAGGGCTCAGTAGATATTAACAATATATACACAATGAATATACAGATATTACAGTCAGAAAAGTAAATTAGAGTAACAGGTTAAAACAGGTTAAAAAAGGTATATACAGATAAATGTAAGTCAGTAACCAGTTCCTTATTGCTGGCGGACACATGGTTACGGTATGGAGCCAGGGCCTTTTCTTTGGTTACTCCCAACACATGACCCAATGTGACCTCACCATATGGTGCCAATGAGACTCCACTGAATTGCCACTTCCACACTCTAAGTTTACAAAGAGCAGGTCCTGTGAAACAAGTTTTCCTGTCAGTAAGTGTCTGTCATGGGAGGGGTCCTAAGCTTCAATGGGAACTTCTTCCTTGGCTAAATTACTTTTGGTCACCTATCCATCTGTCTGTAGAACCATACGTTTATGTAAGGATCCCTTTTCAGACTGCTATTCTGAACAATAGGGGCAGGTAAAAGACATCAATGATTACAGCTGGGGAAATATCTTGCTGACTTCTAATTGATTGCCATGTCCAGATATCTCCCATATTCTTTACACCTCCCTACTTTAGAGAGCTCTAGGGTGCAGCACATTCCTGTGTTGCCCACATGCCCATCCACAACCTCCACATGCCAGGATAACCCATCAGCATTACCATGGTTATGGCCCTTCTTGTAGTGAATGGCATAGTGGTACTGCTGGAGCACAAGGCTCTAGCGTAGCATCTTTCCATTCATCCCTGAGAGAGTGTATAACCACCTGCGGGGGTTGAGATCTGTCTCCATGGTAAAGTGGCGCTTGTACAAGTGGGGCTGCAGATGCTGCAAGACCCACACAATTGCCAGGCATTCCTTTTCCATCGTGGAGTAGGCCACCTCCCTCAGCAATGCCTTTCTGCTCAGCTACAATATGGGGTGTTTCTGGCCCATAGTTATCCTTGTGTGGCACCCCAGGGCTAATTTGCCACAGTACCACTGTGGCACCCCAAGGGTTAATGTCCCACAGAAACAACACAAAGGGTTAGCTCACCACATCACACAACACTGGACACTACACTAGGAAGTGGGGAAGAGCAGAGTGGTGGGTGGAGCTTAAGTGGCACCTGCAAGAGTGGGAGGAGCTAATGTTGTTTACCTCAGAGTAGGAGTGACAGTTAGTCAGAAGGGAGTTCAGTTTGAGAGAGAGTTGGAGTTGAAGTTCCTCAGAGGACGGAGGGAAGGACCTGGGAGCAGAGGAGCTGCCTTAAGCTCAACCCACGGTCCACCGTCGACTTACAGTCCGGCCAGGGTCTGAGGAAAGGTGTAGGACAAGTAAAGGAACACACCTGGGACAAGGAGCTACCCTAAACTTACCCCAGAGAAGCGCATAGGACGCATACCGGATCCGATGCTGTGCCTGAAACAGACAGCACAGTGAACACCGGAATAGTGAAGGTCCACCATCTTCACTGTACCATAACAAAGCAACACGGAGGGGTCAGTGACACGGAAGACTCTAGTTGCCTAGTAGATTGGTACCCGTGAGGGGAGACAGGGCCAGCAGTTCAGCTAAAGGCGGCAGCAGGGCCTCACACAAAGTGCAGGAGTGGGAAGCCAAGGACCCGGTCAGGGTGGGACCAACCCGGCCCCGGTACAGACTCCAAGGACAATACTCTGCTTATACCATCTGCAAAGTAAAGACTTGGAAAACTACAAAAACCGTGAGTTTGTGTGATCCTTGCACTCCAGCCCTGATCACCCCCATAAGCAACACCATCTCCACTATCATCCCCTTTCCTGCAACATCTATAACAACCATCATAGACTTCAATTACACTGCCCCGGGGAACCAGGCTCTACCTGTGTGGAGCCGTTCCATCTAAAGCTGCCAAATATCATCCCCAGAGGTTCTGCAGCAGCGGTGGTCCCATTACTGACCACAACCCGTGGGTGGCGTCACGACAGACCAAATCCCCTGTAAATATACCCCATTTTATTGTGCGAACTCGGGACACGGTCCGGACCAGGACCTCCGTGACATTCCCCTAGCAGCAATTCGGTCCAGCACCGAGTACTCCGTCCCAGTGGGCTCCACAACCACCACAAAGGGTTAACTTCCCACACAACCCACAACACTACACTAGCGACACTAGTGCCTCCAGGCCAGAAGGGGGAGCTAAAGCTGCTTCCCTATATATTCTGGCGTGGAGAGGAAGTGGCAGTTAGTTCAGTGCAGGGCAGCACTGAGGAAGAAAGACCTGGGTGTAAAAGAGCTGCGTTAGGCCTCTCCCATGGTCCACTGTCCAGTTCCAGGCAAAGCCAGGGTCTGAGGAAAAGGAGACAGAGCAGAGAGGAACACACCTGGGAGACCGAGTCTCCTGAGACTCACCCCTGAGAAGCGCATAGAACGGATACCGGATCTGATGCTGTGCCTAACACACTGTAAGGCCATGTGCAGATGATGATTATTTGGTGTGTTTTACTTCAGTATCTGTAAGGCCACGTCCAGAAGATGAGTATTTGTTGAGTTTCATTTCAGTATCTGTAAGGCTATGTGCAGATGATGATTATTTGGAGTGTTTTACTTCAGTATCTGTAAGGCCATGTGCAGATGATGATTATTTGGTGCATTTAACTTCAGTATCTGTAAGGCCATTTGCAGATGATGATTATTTGGTGCATTTCACTTCAGTATCTGTAAGGCCATGTGCAGATGATATAATTTGGTGCACTTTACCGCAGTATCTGGAAGGCCTTGTGCAGGCGATGAGTATTTGGTGCGGTTTTTAACGCAGCATCTGGAAGGCCTCGTGCACAGCCTGAGCATTATGTCACATTTAGGGGACTACAACAAGAGTCTCCATTTTTCCCAAAAATTTGGGCCCAGACACCACTTCAGTGGCATCAATTGCCCCGCAGCTGCATGCTGAAAATGGTTGGTGAGGTGACTTTCATGCAGCAAAATCCAAAATCCTCAAGCCTTTAGTCTCCCCATGTTATCTGTAAGATTTGCCACCAAAATGTAAGTAGCGGCCAAAAAATCTGGGTAACTATGAAGACAGCAGGAGAAGGGGCTGCTGTCCAAGTCTTGCCATCTCCACGAGTTGTGCGTCAATCCTTTCTATGTAGACATTCCTCCACTGCTTCTGCTTCCTCAACCTTGTCTTGGTCCTCCACCTGCAACCAAAGCCTGTCTGGTAATGCCACATGCGTTCTAACTGTGCACAAGGAATCCTGCACACCTCCTTACTATGCTGGCAGCAGGGCTCAACAGCATCAGGCAGTCTTTACCTTGAAATGTATGGGAAGTGTGAGTCACACAGCTGAGGAGTTGTGGTCTGCTGTGGAGACCAAGTTTCATCAATGCTTGTGTCCACTGAACCTGGGTGCAGCCCTCTGCAGGGGCAATGTGACACACGTTACTGATTGCAGGAAGGGGGGAGGGGAGACCTGCAGCCAATATACTCACAAGGCTCCTCCACTGGATCTAGTGGTTGGCGTCCACCTCAATAGTCATAAGAAATTGTAGAGACGATCTAGTGGCATGCTTCATCTTCCTTTCATTGTGAAATCATAAAATCATCACAGCGCACAGGGGGTGCCGCTGGACTCGTTTCGGAGGAACAGACCTCCTTAATCATCAGCAACATTCAAAATGAAAATACAGACATATATACAATTTTAAAAAAAAAATGAACTCCCGTGCACAGACGATACCAATCAGTGAAGGATCTTAACTATTTGCTTGCCTGACCCAGTGAATGACCCAGTATAGACACATAAAAATACAATTTTATTTCTTATAAAGTGATGTTATACTCGAGACTCTTTCTACAAGAAGCTGCAATATGGATGGCAAAAGGAGAGAGAAATTTTCCTTTTTTCTCTTTTTCTATATGGCTGTATTTTAATGACAATATGGACCAACAACCCCATTAAAGGGAATATGGCCAAAGATCTTATTATTATTATATACTTAATCTTTATAATTGTAATCTTACAATTGGCTGGAAGATGGTCTTTCTCCAGCAGATGTTACTCTTGCTTTCCCACGTACCCCACGTAGACAAACTTTTTTTTCCCTTTCCACCACGCCTATTCCCCCTTCCACCAGCAGCAGGCCTTTTGCCACTCATTTTATATGTGAACAAATTGGCAACTCTGCAGTTGTTGGCAAAAAATATTCTGATGGAAATCGAGCAGAGCTGATTGGCCAGACAGTGGTACTAGGTGCAAAAAATTACGTTTGCTTGTTGGAGTAAAAAAATTATTAGAATGAACTACACTCAAGGTGTATTTGGTTGTATTAAACGTGGCCTACAGTAAAGGTTTAGTGAACACTGCTTTTAAGCAAAAACTGACAGGTTAGCTTGTTACAGTAAAAAATTATGGATTCAAAGAGCTATATTACTGTGGTCAGATGCTGTGAGAAAGACTTGCACAGCCCTGGCACACACCTGACACACACACATGCCTGGCAAAAACTAATAGAGACTGCTCTAACCTAGCCCTGGTAAGGGCTGCAATTAAAACTAGCCCCTACTTCTATGAAGTAGATCTGAAAAGGGCTGATAGACTACTACTCCCTAGTCCCTATCCCTAATCGCTACTCCTATGGAGCAGCCCTAAAAAGGGCTGATATTACTAGTCCCTACTCCCTAAACCTAGCTATCTAACTTTGTATTCACTCACTAGCTGACTGAGAGAATACAATTTAGTTTGCAATGTTTAGCGGTCGCACACAGCAGCAGCCGCGGGTGCCGTCTAACACCTGCAGCAGCTATCAGCAAAATGGTGGCAATCTTTAAGATGGACGGGTTTTATAGGGCTAGGACATGTGACAGACACAGCCAATGATGACATTAGTTGTGCGAAAAAATGCACTTAGCAGTGTGGGACTGTGATTGGCTAGCAGACTGAACTATCCCACTGTACATGCTTTAGGAGAAAAAAAAAAAGAGGAGGACCTTATTGCTGCAGCTCTGATACAAGCCCCCCTGCACAATATACACACAAATTGGATGTTAACATTCATTTGCAGTATTAGGGCTAGGTTTAGGGTTAGGAAGATTAAGCTTTTGTGGATCGAAGCGTTATCGAACATATACTAGAACTGCCGAATTTCAAGCAAATTGTTCTAATTCGGCGAATGACTCGAACACCGCCAAAAACAGCTCGAATTTGAGATTGGCAAACAATGCGAGTCGAACACCGCTCATCTCTAGTCATAACACGGTGAATTTTCAGAACCAAGGACAGCAGCTGTCATTGTATGCTCTTAGCGTACAGTAGTGTGGACAGCTCCTGAGTGCAGGAGCCGCCCGACAATTACAGTAATTTACTGTTTAGCGATAATTGCCAGCTGTTAAGAATAACGTGCATTAACCCCTGCTGACCCAGTGTGTGATGTCAGCATGTGTCCAGGGAGTGTGGACATACCTGGACACAAGCTGGCACCACACAAACATGGGGTTAACCCTGCATAAACTGGCTTATTAGCTGCACCTGCAACCTCACAGCTGACATGCCACACAGAGGCTGCAGATGGAGTTGATATGCAGGTTAACCCTGGGAATTTCGAAATGTCGACAGCGGCTGTGTTTTTTATGAATGATCTTTCACCGCTGCTGTCACAGCCATGAAAGATGATTGCATACTGTGCCAGGAAACCAGCAATTAAAAAAAAAAGCTGGTAAATGCTGTCAGCGGGCCAGAGGTTTGCTCAGCGGGATTACATGCTGAGAAATCCCGCCGACCAAACTTCAAGACTGTGGACAACATCACACTGAAGCAGCACACTCACTCAAGCAGCACACTCGCTCAAGCAGCACACTCGCAGCACACTCACATGCATACAGCCATGCACACTCACCCACACGCACCACACTTACACAAAACACGCACTACACTTGCATCACTGTCATGCATCAAACACGCTCCGTGTTTGATGCATGTGTGGCGCCCCTGCGGGTATGCGCCACAGAGTGGTATTGCATTTAATATCTATGTGTAATATTATTGTAAGTTGCTAGGTTAGGATTTAAATCTTATGGAGTCTATTTTTAGCACTCACTTAGGACCGCACCACTTAGTGTAGGGGGAACTGGTAATATGGTAGGTTCCACAGGTGGGTGCGGAGCTTAGGATAGAGTTAGAGTGACAGTTGAGAATTTACCTCAGACGGCATTGGGAAGGCAGACAGAGTGGTCAGGCCTGGCAGCCCAGCTGAGTGGAGGGTACCCCATCTTTATGTGGGGGCCCAGGACAGATGGCAATGGACCAGAACTGGTAGGAGCCAGCTGGTCATGTTGAGGGTACACCGGTGACATGGACGACCGAGGCAGCCAGGAGTTCAGCCCTGACTGCAAAGCCGACGAGCTGCAGGCCCAACAGAAAAGGGTTGCTGACAGCACCACAAAGGTACCTCTCCCCTCAGGACTGAAAACTGGTTCAGGACACTAGGAGAAATAAAAAGGGACAGACATTTACTGCGGTGCTGGAAGGGAACTTTGTAGTCTCGGGTTGCCCTGTCCAGACCGGGTAGTAGACAGACCTTATCTCCTAGAAACAGACCGTAGGACTGGCGGGGGAGCTCTTCAAAGGTGGGAAAGACAGAAAGATCTGGAAAGAGAATAGAAACCCTGAAAGACAGAGAGAGAACATCTAAAGACTCCTTAAGAGAAATCCTGAGTTGGTAACAACACCCTAAACCAAACTGTACCGTGTATTGTTATGCCATCAGCCGGTACCGAGTAAAGCAAAGTTAAAATGGAAATGGTTTCTGTTATTCTTCCTGCCGCAGCTCAAAGGACTTAACATCATCAACATCAACAGCAGAGGGGTAAGAACTGCACCACATTTCCATCACTGTCCTCCCTCACCGTCTCATCACAGCTGCCCTGAGGTAAAGCTCCACCTGTGGGGAGCTGTACCACACACTGCTGCCCCCTCCATCACCTCAGCGGCCGACTGGCAGCGCCGGTACGACCTTACCGGACTCTACAGGTGGCGTCACGTCCCCCTGTAAATAACCCCTTTTACCCCCACCGTTTTACCATCAACACCTGGTATAATTGTTCGCCAGGGCACGGCACCGGGGATACCGACCATCCGTGACATCCCACACAGAAGCCCCGGTGACCGAGTACCTCATGCACCCCAGCTCTGGTTGAAACACATGACAGTGTGGCACCAGCCTTACTGGACTACTTGCTGTAGTTTTGATCAAATCCCTGTTTTTACTGCTGTAGATGTAGCAGTGGTATAAATGCTGAACTGTGTATGGCCTTGTCCACACACCTGCGCTCTCAGTATTTAGCGCTTCTGCGCTAAATACTTAGATTTTGTGCGAGAGGCGCAGGTGTGTGTGTGCGGCCGCTTTCTGCAGACGCTGCCCCTGGTTACCCGATGTGTATCGTGGTAACCAGATCATACAGCAGGCTGCATAGTGTGCGCTTATCCCGAGCGCACAGGGAAACGCTAAATACTGAGAGCGCAGGTGGACAAGGCCTATAACTATACCCACACCATTGATTGGCAGCTACCTATGCACACTATGCATTGTCAACAAGCTGTCAGTCAGTGGTGTGGCTGGGTTACACAAATTAGCAGGTGCTTTGAGACCTAGTCAGGCAGTGATGAACTTCTGCTGATAAAACACTGACTGTATTAAAACTACAGCACACAACCTTTACTAACATATCCATGGAATCAGGCTCTCTGCTCCTACATTATTCTGGTTACAGATTAAATAGAAAAAACCTTCTTACAGACTGTCACTGTGAATCCATTGTATATTGGTTCTATGTAGGTCAGAATATCCTTGACATATGTCAGAATTTAAGTGACTATTAGTTATTTTCTAGTAAGATATGACAGCATTTTTATTTACTGAAAAGTCTCTTATTCCAGTCTATTTGCCCACATTTTTTTGTGGATGTCTCAAGTCGTGTTTGAATTATGTAAACCTTCAATTTTGCTGTTTTAGGTTATAGAAAAGATTTGTGTTTGTCTATCTGATACCAAACTGAAAGATATCCATTTATATGTCCAGTATCCACAGAGTTAATTTTCTTTATAAGAAATATGTTGCAAGGCTGTAGAGAAGCAAGAAGGTTGATGTAAGAACAAGAATAAACTGATAACTATCTGGTTACAAATTATGTCTTCATAAAATGTGCTGTGTGACATTTCATTACGCTGCCAATAAAAAATATTTCAACTTTCAATCTACTCCAGCAGCCGGTCACTAGAGTCTAATGTTACTCCAGGTCTTTGTCATTTAAAAGCAGTCTCTTGGCTTAAATATAAAGCCCCAGGCTTATGGGGTGAATTGCTGTAAATCTTTTAGAAACATCTCAACCAGTCCATGGGGCTTAACAGACAGTGATTTGGTGAATCATGGTCTAATGTATCTGAGAGATGTCTGATGGGGACAAAAATGTAAATTATGATGAACCCTGTAATAATATTGTACAGTACTTTGCCACCCAAGAAGAAAGGAGCAAGGTACACCAAAGTACAGAGATATCGGTATTTGTGCAACTTTTCATAGACTGTGTTATGAATGAAGAAATGAAGTAGTAAAACAATAAAGCTGAGTCATGGACAAACGTTTGTATAATAGGCACTTATGGCTATACAACAGGGTGTATATGGTGTATAGCGGTGTCGAGCCCACTGGGACGAGGGTACTCGGTACTGGACCGTGTCTGCTACGGGGGAAGTCACGGGTGGTCCTGGTTCGGACCGTGTCCCGGGCCCTGGCAAATAAAAGGGTGTATTTACAGGGGAGAATAGTCTATCGTGACGCCACCCACTATATGCGGCCAGTAAGGTGGCGCCGCTGCTGCAGAACCTCCGGGGATGATGTAGTGGCAGCATAGATGGTATAGTTCCAGTGGGTAGAGCTGTATTCCCCGGGGCAGTGATGGTATAGTCTATAATGGATATGGATGGTGGAGACGGGGTTAAAGAACACACACTCACGTTTTGTAATCAAAGGTGCAATTCTCCTTTTCTCCTGATGCTGCAGCTTCTTCTAATCTGTGTGCAGAGCCGACAGGCTTGTAGCTCTGCAGGTGGGAGCTCACTGCTGCTGGATGTAGGGCAAAGGTTGCAATCAATTCACAGACTCACAGTTTTGCTGTTTTCCAAAGCTTTACTGCAGATGTTGTTGCAGATTATAGTCCACGGAGTCTGTAATGGGGCTAAGCTCTCTTCCCACCCTGTCCGGGTCATCAGCTTCCTCGTGCTGCACTGTGTGTGTGTCCTGAGCTGCTGCTTCTAGCTGAGCTGCTGGGACTTCTCACTCTTTCTCTGTGTTCTGCTACCACTTGGCTAGGCAACTTGAGTCCTCTATGCTGTGCTGACCCCTCCGTGTTGCTTTGCACTGGTACTATGGGCATCAAGAAATCCCACTGTTCCTGGATTCACTGTGCTGTGGGTGCCAGACACAGTACCGGATCCGGTGTCCGTTCTGTGCGCTCTTCTGGGGCGAGTGAAGGTATCACTCCAGCTCCCAGACGTGTTCCTCAGTCTGTGGTTCTCCTGTTCCTCCGACCCTTGCTGGGCCTGCACTGAGCTAACTCTGCTCTAACTGTGCTCTTCACAGCACTGCACCGTGCTGAACTGAGCTCTCCCTCATGAGCAGGAGTATTTAAGAGAGCAGGTTGTGCTCCCCCTCCTGGCCCAGAGGTGCTAGTGTTTGTCAGTGTTTTGTGGGGAGAGAACCCATGTGATCTTACTGTGGCACATTAACCCATGGGGTGCCACATTGGCGCATTCCCTAATGGAAAGGCCAAGTGGAATACTGTGGCATTAGGATGAAAATACAATCAGTATTGATTGTAGATATCCAAAAAAAAAGGGCTAAGGGTACTTTCACATCAGCGGTTTTTTGAAATCGCGGCAGATACGTTTTTTTCACCGCATCTGCCGCTGGCCTTATCTACAAACTGAGAGCCTGAGAAATAGTTGACAAAAACTAATGAAACACATCTTAAGGGTGTATGTTCATGGTCAGGAATTGCACAGTTTTGGACTCAGCGCATTGCTGCTGCATTGTACAGTATCAGCATAGTGGATGGGATGTTTTTACCTGTGGTGCGTGTTTACGGACTTCTGCATCTCTGCTGCATGTAATTTTCATGCTGAGAAGTTAGAAGAGATAACCATTGGGTGCACGCAGGGAGAAGATGCCCTGCACCCACCACAGATTGTGAATACCGAGCAGCTGTGGTCTCCCTGAGTTCACTTCCGGATAACATTAAAAGAATAAATTTTATTGATTCTTTTTATAAAAAATGACTGGTCTGGTCTACAAAGTGTACAAAAGTGAAAACAAGGGGTGTGTATTTACAAATTCACTGAAGGAAAAAGCACATTTACAGTATGGATATACCTATTCTGTCCCTAAATCTGTAGGGCTACCTGACCGTGGAGGTATAAACACCCTAATGTTCCGGTGCCCCCACTCCGTGACGGCTTGCCCTATGATATCCCTAGATAGGTCATCACAATTATAACCAACATTTTATATGTAGGGGTATCAAAATCCAAAGGATAATGACAGAATTGAATCCGGATCAGGATCAACTTAACTCAGATGTAACGTTAGAGTTCACTGATGCCACGGCAATCCAATGTGCGGTCAAATTTTTCCTTCAGTCGTGACTTAAAAACAGTGGAAAATCTCCATAATTTATTCGTCTAACGCGTTTCGCCTTATAGAATATCATAAGGCTCATCAGAGACCGTTCAGGGAGTATTCGCACAGTTGCCTGTCATTTTTCTCTCTTTGAGACACAATAGGGTAAAGATAGTTGTCTCTTGTTCAAGAAAATTCCACAGTGAGGATCACTAGGGTATATTTACAAATCCCCAGGAGACAGGATACATACAATGATTAACATCCAGTCCCTTTATATTTTTTGGACACACACTTCCACAGCGACCATAATATCATGGAGTCTTGCTTATGATGTCCCCTTGTAATAGGAAATACCAGAGTAAGGGTTGTCTCAGGCTTTAAATGCCCTCAACATGGAGTCAAACACACTCCATGTAGTCTGGTTCCAGGGTGCTGTGTCCAGGCTGAATGACATTCTATGGGGCTTGCCGCAACTGTGCCGCAAGTGCAGCGGTTATGCGGTAATCGCGGCAGATGCTTTTTTTTTCACCGCATCTGCCGCGATTTCAAAAAACCGCTGATGTGAAAGTACCCTAAGCTGTGGCTCCTGTGCTACTTAGGAGAACTGAATATCTTCCTGGATATTACAATAACATAAAAGTGAATATTTCGTGTGCATCTTACCAAGTATTGCAGGGAGGCACAGCTTTGGTAAGTTACTGTGTAGAGATGTTATTTTGACTACAAATATTAGTAAATCAAAAGCATGGATATAAGCTACCGAGGTCATAACTAGAGATTTTCAAATCTGCAAAGAATTGAATTCTCCAAATAAGCAGATTTAGTTGCTGATTCAATTTGCAATTAAGTTATTGGTTGTGCATTGAATGTTCCTTATTACGCTCCAGAGCTTCAGTGAGCAGTGAGGAGAAGGCCGTGTGCTCACGATTCGGAGGCACTGTGTCTTGGACGCAGCGCCTCCAAACCTGCGGGAAGAGTGGGGTGAACTCAGGGAGACCACAGCTGCCCGGTATTCACAATCTGTGGTGGGTGCAGGGCATCTTCTCCCTGCGTGCACCCAATGGTTATCTCTTCTAACTTCTCAGCATGAAAATTACATGCAGCAGAGATGCAGAAGTCCGTAAACACGCACCACAGGTAAAAACATCCCATCCACTATGCTGATACTGTACAATGCAGCATTTTGGATGCATCAGCAATGCGCTGAGTCCAAAACTGTGCAATTCCTGACCATGAACATACACCCTTAAGATGTGTTTCATTAGTTTTTGTAAACTATTTCTCAGGCTCTCACAGTTTGTAGATAAGGCCAGCACAGCCCTTTCTCGGTGTCTCTACCTTAACTTCAGCGTCCCATTGTACCCGTAGAAGCATGACTTACGGTGCGGAACTGCCGTAGTATAGGCTGCTCCCCCGTCCTCCCACCCGCACCCTCCACCATGTAAAGACCCCGAAGCACAAAGAAAGCTCCAAATAAGCTCCTGTGTGCGGCTCCTTCTTTATCTCCGAAACCGGAAATATTTCTCAGGCTCTTTATGGCTTGACGCTTCAGCTGGCTGCAAATTCGTTGAGCTCACGTGAAGCGACTACAAATAATCTATATTCTGGTGAGTATAAATTTGTGTAAAATTCAAGGATAATTCAATTTCACTTAAATGAATTTGCTTATATTTAGTCATGTTAGTTGTTCTGATTTCAGCATTAAATCAGTATATATGTTCCTTATTTAGTTTGTTAAGAGTAAATTAGCTCCATCTAGTGGCTGAACCTTTAATCAGCATTAGCCCTTCATGCATCCCATCCTCTTTAGTGTTGCATTGTGGGTAAAAGGAGTCCATTTTTCCTTATGACTGAGGTACAGAGAACATTCACCATTTTATCCCCTCCTGATAGCATCGCTGGTAAGGAAGATTCTTTGCAGCCATCAGCTACTCAAAGTGTCACCCTGCTTTAGTCAACAGCATTTATGAGTCTATGTACAGGCTTTTGCAGATGTTGTTTGTACATTGTACAGCTATTTGTGATGTGTATTTATTCTGTTTCACGGTTTCAAAGGTGTGAGATAGGTACCGGAACCATCTGTATGCTGGTTCCACACAAACTTTGTATTAAGAATCCAGGAGAAGTGGAGATGCTTTTCAATTAAAATCTTGTATTGAGGTACAATGCATTAGATAAAAAGGGTGATTCTTCGCAGAAGGAGAAGTGTCGTTTGATCCGCGCTGCTACCGAAGGAAGACCAGGATAATGGAATGTCTGGTTGAAGTTATCTCTTTAATCCGACGTGTTTCAGAACTATTTCCCAGCTACTTCCTCAGGGACATTCTGTGACAATGTCCCTGAGGAAGGAGCTGGGAAATAGCTCCGAAACGCGTCGGATTGAAGAGATAACTTCAACCAGACATTCTATTGTCCTGGTCTTCCTTCGGTAGCAGCGCGGATCAAACGACATTTCGTCCTTGTATGCCAAAACATTAACAAGATACAGCGGTATGTCTGGGTATAGTGGTAGCTGTTTATTTTCTGAGGCGTTTCGGAGTCATATCCCTAACTCCCTCCTGTTCCCTGAGGAAGGAGTTTGGGATGTGACTCCGAAACGCATTGGAAAATAAACAGCTACCACTATACCCAGACATACCGCTGTATCTGGTTTTTCTATCATATGATCACAGCATCTCGGACCACGAGGTACTTTGTCCTGCAGAAGCTTATCATGACCACAGTGACCTGTGGAGGTACGGTCCTGGCAGCAGCTGTATTGTTCTGAGCGATCACGCCGGTTGTGTGCTACACAACCTTATCAGGTGAGCAGTTCCTAGATTTCACCATTTAAAACCTGTCTCCTAAAGGATAAGACCCTATTTTGCGCATTCTCACCCCTATCTTAGAAAACATTAACAAGGCATTTTAAAAAATATCATGGGTGCAACCTGGCGTCATTGAGAGTCAGGGGGATTGATGTTGTGTGGGGTGGATCCTGGGGGGGTTGACCTAAAGAAAATCCTGGCCCAAAGGAAACCAAATGGATTGTGGTACTGAATACACATGTGCCGCAGGGTCTGAATTAGGGGTTATCATATTCACCATTTCTGTAAGTGGCTGGTTTTTCTCTGCCCCCCACAACTCTTTTAATTTATCTTTTTTAATCTTTTTCTCATATGATCTTTGTATTCCGTTTAGGAATATATAATCTGTTTATATGGTCATGCCTGATACTCATCCTGGATCCATCCATGCTGCACTGTCACGGAGGATAATCACCTATTGGACTTTCAATTCCTTATATTATGTCACTGCACCACCCTGAATCAATAAGGATCTTTAATAAGGAAGTTATACCACAAAATGCAATATATATGTGTTATTTGTTATATGCTCACTTTATACTGACCTAGGTTTAAGTGCCAATATAATGTAGATTGTTTATCTTTAGATCCGCAATTGTAGGTGTGCAGCTTGTCCCATAATCTCTGACCAAGTTGAATTTGAGCAACCGCGTATGCCCAATTATCCTGGTGATATGTCCCAGGCCGGGAGCATGCACGGTATTGTCTTGATTCTGGCTGGTCATGCAAGAGAAAAAAAAACGATCATAGGCCACTATCAAACTAGGCAAACTCAAAAGCAACCACAACCTATCAATAAAGAGTTTAAAGCCCAATTCATTGGTGTAAAAAAGTCAATTTTATTGGTACATCATTTTTAAAAAAATAATAAATCGATAATTCATAAAAATATTATGATGAAAAACACCATGAATATAAGCATCCAATCATTATTAATACACTATAGGAGGAGAGAACCAAAAATAAACATTATATATTCATAGAGATAATGGTCACATAAAGAGCTATATTACTTTTCCATAAAGTGCCATTCCAAAGGATACAAATAATAATAGAGGTGTGTGTGGTCAAATGGCTACAGTGTGGTTTTTATTCAAGCAAGGGTTAATCCAGACTAGTGCAATACTAAAAAATGATAACTCAAACCCATAAATGTGTATCAAGCACAAAAAGACAAAAAATTAAGTAATCATACCACCCAGAAAAATTATATACCTTGTTTCCCCGAAAGTAAGACACTGTCTTATATTTTTTTTTGGTCCAAAAAGACCGCCATGTCTTACTTTCGGGGGGTGTCTTATATTAGCCAAATCCCACTGCAGCCTCCCATACACACACATACACCACACACCCATACACACACACATACACACCACACACCCCTACATACCCATACACACACATAACCATACACACACACACATAACCATACACACACACACATTCCCATACACACAAACCGTTTTTTACTGGTCTCCGGTGGCCCCCACTCTCCGGTGTCCGCGCTCTCCCCGCTGGCCTCCGCTCTCCGGTGGTCCCCCGTCCTCCAGCTGGCCTCCGCTCTCCGGTGGCCCCCTCCGCTCTCCAGTGGCCCCCTCCACTCTCCGGAGGCCCCCCTGCTCTCCGGCGTCCCACCGCTCTCCGGCGTCCCACCGCTCTCCTTCTTCCCACTGTAGCTGCCAAACTCCGCCCAGGTCAGGAGCCCTGCGCCAATTATAGCGCAGGAACCATGAGCCAATTACAGCCCAGGAACCGCTAGAGCGGGAATCAGGAGAGCGGGGGCCGCTGGAGAGCGGGGGACCACCAGAGAGCGGGGGACCAGCACAGTCCTCAGGTACGCCTTACATTCGGGGGGGTGCCTTATATTAGAAGGTAGGGCGCCCCCCCAAGCATGCCTTACTTTCGGGGGCGCCCTACTTTCGGGGAAACACGGCATACACAGGTATGTGTAAAATCGGTGCAAAAATTATAAAAATCACATTATATGTGTGCATAATATATACAATACACAATACGTGTAAACACAAACCAATCTGTGCCAAAAAAATGGTGAAAAACAATGATTTTGTGTTCACTAAGTGCTCAAAGTGTATAAGGTATGATTAATGTGTTAAATCATGATGAGGTAAATATCTAAAACAAACAGACTATGTGTGATGGAAAAATGAATAAAGGTTGTTCAGAGGGGAGAAACCTTCTATATACCATATAAGTGTGTACACTAAATTATGGAAAAACAGGAGAGATTATAAATACTGTAGTTGACACAGATGCACTTGCTTAAAGCGAACCTGTCACCCCCCCTGGACATCAAAAGCTATAATAGCCACCTTCTGCAGCACTAAGGCTGCATTCAGGGAAGGTGGCTATAGGCATTTGATGCCCTATATACTGTTAAATATTCACTTATATAACTGCTTACAGTTTAGAAGACCTAAGACCGGGAGGCAGGGTTTTGCGCTCCTCCGACCCGCCCCCTCATGTCAATCAGCCTGGTCGCCTGCTGCTGCCTCCCCTCACAGTCTAGCATGAACGCGCGCCTCCGTTCTCCTCTATGGCGCCGCGCATGCGCTGTGCGCCGGGTGTCCGGGAAGTCGTCGGGCTGCAACGTGAGGTGTGCTGCTCACTCCTAGACCGAGCGACGCCACGGAGACCCCCGGGGAAGCAGCATTTGGGGAACCCTGTGGGATCACCGGTTGACGGACGGGCTGCCGGCACACCGGAGCTGGGGAGCCTGAAAGTGTCAACCCGGGAACAACGCGCAGCTTGCCCGCTGCTCAGGTGAGGAGAGGAGGGGAGCGGGTGCACACCAGACCTGGCCCCAGAAAACTCAGAGAGCTGACCGCCGCTGGTCCCCTCAGCACTGATAAGAAACAGCATTGTGCCAGACTGGAGGCCCCCCAGCATTACTACTACTATAGAGACTAACACTACCACCCCCACCTGTGTGGCCTCACAGCCCGCAGCTGTTAGCACGCACCACAGAGGCTCTCCCAGAGACGCACAGAGGTGCTGCGCAAGAGACATCATCTGCAGTACCCGTATCCTCGGCGCAAACCTGATTAGACACAGTGGGGTGACAGGAAAGTCAACCTCGGAAAAGAAAAGAAGAGGTGATCTATACTGACCTAGCTGCTAGCTGACTCCGCTGTGACCCCCCTGTCATCCGAGGGGCACCTCACAATCCACATAGGCCTTGCCACTTCTGCTTCTGGAGTACAACTTCCCAGTAGGATCTCCACGGGCCTCTCTGCTCAGAACTATCTACTCACTTAGAGGGTCACAATATGCCCTGCTAAATCCCTAGCTAGACAGTAAGGGGAGCATGAGAAAACCTTATACATCAGTAAAGTAACACTACCAATATACAAGACACCATGGTGAAAACGACTCAAAAAACCCCCAAGGCAGCGCTTAAAGCGTCCAAATCAATCACCCAGGCAGATGTGGACCAATTTCTGGGAAAACAAAGTGACCATTTAAACAGCCTGAAACCTCAACAACATGCAGACCTCCCCTCTATGGACGACTCGAACTCGGAAATGGAGAGCGGGTCCGAGACTGGTACTAAATCCAAAGACACCATGGTCACTAGATCCTTCTTGAAACGAATTCTTACAAAAGCATTGGAGCCGATAGGTCGTGACCTGGCTGAAATCAAACAGGATCTCGCTCTCCAAGGACATAGACTTGAGTCACTTGAGACCACGCAGGGCCAGGTGATCCAACAGACCAACTCTATCCTAGATATAATCTAATGATTCATGAACAACAAATATACCAGATCCACATTTCACTAGAGGACCACGAAAACAGAGAACGCCGTAATAACATTCGCATTAAAGTTCTCCCTGAGACGGTAGCGTTCGAGGCCCTAGGGAAAGCATCTCTTGAAATATTTACGGGCCTCCTGAGAGACGAGGACTCCCATGATATAGAACTGGTCAGAGTCCATCGTGTTCTGCGCCCTAGGCCTGCCCCTGGGGAGACTCCTCGAGACGTCTTATGGAGATTTCTAGACTACCGGGTGAAAGACTTAGTATTACGCAGAGCCAGGGACTCTACTGAAATTATGTACGGAGACGCAAAGATCCTCTTGTTTCAAGACCTCTCAGCCATTACTCTACGGAAACGGCGACTATTAAAACCGTTCACTGGAGCATTACTGAGTAAAGGCCACAAATTCCGTTGGCTCTTCCCTTTCGGCGTATTTATCACTGCAGGAGGAAAATCCATCACAGCCAGGACCTCGTCCGACATAAGGGAGGCATGTGCTACTTTGGACATTGCTCTTGACTCTTACCCAGACCTAGAGTCCTTTCACTCAGCCTCGAACCTTTGTGCACTGCCATCCCCACCACCATGGCAACAAGCGCTGACTCCAAAATCTCAACGTTCCAAGCGCAGGGCAGCTAAATCTCCAACCCCGAAGGGTTTTAATGAAGGCACATGAACAGCCCCTGTTCTTTCTTTTTTTTTTCTCTGCCTCTGCATATCTCCTTTTGTACTTTTTTATTGCTTCTAGCTCTTTACATTTGGGATATTGGGAGACGACATTACCACCCCCCCCAATGAGCTTCTACTTCCGACCACTAGACACGCTGAAGAAGCTGAAGGGGGGGGAAGATCCTCCCACGCTACCTTGGGTAGATTTCTCAACACCTAGGTGTCTGAGACTTACGCATAAAAACAAAAACGTTTTGAATATCAACCGCCTAGCTTAAACAATGCCTCCTGCGGTATATCCTACCCCTTAACCCCCCTATCCCTTAACCCCCCTAACTCCTAACACACCCTCCCCCACTCTCCCTCCCCTCCACCCCCCCTTCCCTCCCCCCCCTACCCACCCTCCCCCCAATCTATCCCCCAATCCTATGTCCCCTCTCCCTACCTGCACATCCCACTCCTCCTCTAGGTTGCAGCGTTCTAGAACAGACAGCTGGAATGCACAATAAGAGCATTAAGCTCATCTATCTGACTCTGCAATAACTAACATGCGGTTGATATACTGAGTTGATACTGGTTAATTTTTAAGTGATGCATAACATATATCTTAGTGTTACTTATCATACTAAGCTCCCCGAGCTGACGTTACAAGTTAAATTTACTTACTTCAAATGAGTAGACTGATTCTGAAAATGTTTACCTTTTTGATGACTGATTGTTTTTTCTTGTTTATCCCTCTTAGGTGTCTTGTCTCCCCCTCCCCACAATTTCATCTTTTCTACTTTCCTCTCCGTCTCACTCTGCTTCTCTTCCATCCGATTCCCACCCTTCTACTTCGCTACCCTCTGCACCAGGTGAATTCATCCCCAACACAGAGCAACCCGATTCTACCGACAGAAGATCAACATGAATAGCGGTAAAGTATTAACATACATATCTTTAAACGCCCACGGCTTAAATTCCCCAAGCACTAGACACCCACAGCTCCACATACTTAAGAAACAGGGAGCAGATATTCTCTTCCTGCAAGAAACACATTTCAAACAAAACAAAATACCTAATTTCGACAAATCAGTATTTGACAAATGGTACCACTCTACGTCCACACACACGGGTGCCAGGGGAGTATCAATAGCGTTCAGGAAAACTGTACACTTTCAGCCACGAGAGACGCTATTGGACCCGGCAGGCAGATTTGTACTGGTCAAAGGACTTTTAAATGGCACGTTGATGACATTGGGCAGCCTTTATGCCCCGAATAAGAAGTTACTAAAATGGTTGATGGCCACATTAAATAAAATAGAAAGATTCCGCGAGGGACAGGTCGTTCTGGGGGGCGATCTTAATTTAGCATTGGAGCCTCTCCTGGACACCTCCAGACAAAAAAGTACTATCACTGGGAGAGATCTGGCTAGACTACGGGCACGATTGCAATCCATGCAGCTGATAGACTCCTGGAGATACATGAACCCATCAATGCGAGATTACACCTATTTTTCTAACCCACACAAAACACACCATAGACTGGACTACATTATGGTGTCCAGGGGAGCACTCCCTGCCCTCGAATCGTCAGAAATAGTACCTAGTGTTTACTCTGACCATGCTGCAGTAAAGACAGTGATATCCACATTACATAAACAACCTCCTAATAAGATCTGGCAAATAAATGACACCTTGTTGAACTCCTCTGACGTTAGGTCACGACTGCAAGAGAAACTAAAACAGTTCTTCCAACTCAATCACACTGGGGAGGTGTCCCCACAGTGCTTATGGGAAGCACACAAGTCTGTCCTCCGGGGGGAATTAATTTCAATAGCATCTTACCATAATAAGAGGAGACATATAGAGACCCAGACCTTATACGAGGAAATTGCAGAATTAGAGCTCCAACACAAAAAATCGCAAAACCAAGACACACTCGACAAACTTGTATCCAATAGAACGCGCCTCAAAGACTTACTAACCACTGCCTCGGCAAATATATACAAAAAATGGAGGACTAAGATGTATGCTCACGGGGACAAGGCCTCAAAATTCTTACTCTCCCACCTTCGCAAGAAACAATCACGTACGTACATACATACAATTAAAGACAACAGAGGAGTAGACACACACGATCAAACACGAATAGAACAAACCTTCCAAGACTATTATACGAGGCTATACAATATACGCCCTACAGATACGGAAGCGGAAAAAACACAGAGACATCGAGACATAGACCTTTTTTTGAAGGACCTACAACTCCCCACACTATCGGAAGAAGACCAAATAAACTAACTAGACCTTTCACACTCCGCGAGCTCCAGTCCACTCTGTCGCGCTGTCCTAAAGGTAAAACGCCTGGCCCAGACGGGTTTTCGACTTTCTACTATAAAACCTTCTCCTCCCTGCTACTACCACACCTCTTAACTGTCTGTAACGCCACACTGGCGGGACAACCCCTACCTAAACAAATGCTAGAGGCTAGGATCTCCTTGATACATAAGGAGGGGAAGGACCCGAGTCTGTGCAGCAACTACCGGCCTATATCCTTGCTAAATGTGGACTTGAAGCTTCTGGCAGGTATGATGGCACGCAGATTAGCGGACTTTCTTCCACGCTTGATCTCTACCAACCAAACGGGGTTTGTTGGAGGCAGAGAGGGGAGAGATAACGCGTATAAAGTTTTACATTTGATCCAATTTGCTAAAGCCCGCAAAATCCCACTGTTCCTACTGGGAACAGATGCGGAGAAGGCGTTTGACAGAGTGGACTGGACCTTCCTAGAGAGAACACTGACGAGATTTAATTTTCCACCCTCCCTGATTACCTCAATTATGGCAATGTACAACTTACCAACGGCCCGTATTAAGATAAACGACTCCATCACTGACACCTTTCCCATAGGAAATGTAACTAGGCAGGGTTGCCCACTGTCTCCATTGCTATTCGTGATGGTATTGGAACCCCTCTTGGTTGCGATTCAAAATAGACGTGATATTGAAGGCGTTACTATTGCAGGAGATCAGAATAAAACCGCCGCCTTGGCGGACGACCTACTGATATGCTTGACGAATCCCAAGAGGGGTCTCCCTGCTCTTATGGACCTTATGGAGAGATATAGCAACCTGTCCAACTACAAAATCAACATTGCTAAATCTGAAGCACTGGGAATCCAAATTAACCCCCGAACACTCCATGACCTAAAGCAACTTTACCCCCTAACCTGGCCTAAACAATACATAACATATTTAGGAGTGAAGCTGAGCGGAAATCAGGAGGACTTATTTAAACTCAATTTATTGCCCCTCCTGGCATCCACGACAACAATTATGAGAACATGGAAGGATAGTTATCTTTCCTGGATGGGGAGAAAAAACATCCTAAAGAGCCTGATTCTGCCCAGATTCAACTATATGTTTCAAATGCTGCCCATAACAGTCCCGTCTTTCTTCCTCTCTAAAATTAACTCCATGTTTGTCTCCTACGTGTGGAAAGGTAAAAAGCCCCGCATCTCTCAGCGCACACTGTCCCTCCCTAGAACCCTGGGGGGTATGGGAGCTCCAGATATCAAAACATATTATAAAGCAGCGCAGCTATCCCGGACAGTGGACTTTATCAGCCAACCTAGAGACAAGCAGTGGTTAAAGATAGAGGAATCACTGGCACCGTACAGCCTCCGCTCGATTATGTTACTACACTCCACAGAGAAAAAACTTATTTCCCAACTTCAACCACACACTAGAGCTACTATGAAAATTTGGCGAGATGTGGGGGAAAATCTTATGCCTTCCCTCACCCCCCTGGCCACTCTTAGAGACCTACTTGCCCACCTGGGGAGCGGAACCCCACTGGAGCATCATTTTAAAGATAAATCTCTTGATTACCCCGTAGACCAGCTACACCGTGAAGGTACTATTCTTACATTATCTGACCTTAGAACTAGACCCGGCCTCTCACGCCTAAACTTTATCCATTACAATGCCATGTACCACATTCTCCTGCCGCTTCTAAAAAAATCAGACCTAATGAGGAAGCTGACGGCATTCGAGAAACTCTGCGCTTCAGTGTCAAAGCCGCGCCAGATCTTCTCAAAAATATACCAATCATTGATAGCCTCCGAAATCAGCACAACAAGAGCCTACATAGCTCACTGGGAACGCGACCTGGGATACAAGTTTTCACCATCGCAGACACGACATATTTATAGATACTCACATGGCCCCTCTCAATGTGTTAGAGCCCAAGAGGCCTCTTTCAAAATAGTCACGAGATGGCATATTACCCCAGATCGTATTAAACTATGGAATACAGACCCTACAAGTAGCTGTTGGAGATGTGGAGCAGAGGCAGCTGGCTATCTTCATATATGGTGGAACTGCCCAGACTTACAGGTATTTTGGAAGACGGTTGAGAGGCTTATCCAAACTGTAATAGGAAAACCTCTACACCTAACACCGGAAATTGCATTATTACACTTGCCAACCTGGCCCAACATTAAAACGGGGTCACTACTAGCTCAACATATACTCACAGCAGCGAAGCTACTGATACCGCTTTATTGGAAAACTCCAAACACACCCACACTACCCCAATTGTTGGAAAAAACTCACTCCCTCTATCAAGTTGCTGAAATTGCGGCACTGGTCAATAATAATAAAACTACCCATTTATTAACCTGGCAACCTTGGCTAGATTACCGCCATCTTGAAAACATAAGAAACCACTTAAAAGAAGCATGATGGACCCTTATCAGTTGCGGATGGACGAAACCTACACTCCCCCCCCCCCTTTTCTTTTTCCTTATAACTGACCACTCTCTTACCCTCTTTACAACCACCCTTTGTGTTCTTACCACTTGTCCATCTCCCTTCTCTCTTCCCCTCTATCACATTGTTTTATCTATAAGCATTTCTCTATTGTAATATTGGGTCAAGGACCCCGACCTACAGTTTATGCTAATATTTACGCCAAAGATGCGTATGTATGGGACTCGAATTAATGCATGATCTTGGCTGTATATTAAGTTCTTGACTACCTTGCCTAGTTTACCTTTTTGTATTACTTTGCACTTAAAACTCAATAAAAAGAATTTTGAAAAGAAAAGAAAAGAGGGGGCGGGTCGGAGGAGCACGAAACCCCGCCTCCCGGTCTTAGGTCTTCTAAACTGTAAGCAGTTATATAAGTGAATATTTAACAGTATATAGGGCATCAAAAGCCTATAGCCACCTTCCCTGAATGCAGCCTTAGTGCTGCAGAAGGTGGCTATTATAGCTTTTGATGTCCAGGGGGGGTGACAGGTTCGCTTTAAGACCACTCCACTACCTCCAGATCAAAATATTACAGTATAGGAATGACACAGATCACAAAGGAATACTGCATACTTGGCATAATCATAATACAAAGCAGAAAAAAGTCAGAGTATTTGACCAGTACCTGCTCATAACATAGACAGATCACAGTGTTTAGTTCTCTTATCACATCAATATATCGTGACACCTCATGTAGTGGTTATATTTACCAATTCCTAGTGGATACAGGGGTCACCCTGACGTGTTTCACCTGGGGGCTTCTTCCTGAGGGTGCAGCTCATGGTATGTGCGCTCCTTATATAGGGATATCTATAATTAGTGTGCGGAAGTAATGGCGCTCAGTGTGCGATGCCCAGACTCCATCGCCAGGTCGGCGTCTGACATCACTTCCCCGGAACCTCCCCCCGACGCGTCATAGGAGAGGGCCAGAGAAGCGATGCTTGGGAGACAATTCTCCATGGCAACCAGCCAGAGTGTCGCACATCAAGCGCACGCGCACTAGATCTCACTTAATCCAGGGAATATGCAGTTTAAAGGTCCAATAGGGATCACAAGGTGCTACTGAAACATGTTTTCAACATATCTAGGCTAGGATGAACTAGTCAGGCTTATTATAGTGCAGTGTGCAATAAAACTATATGGAATTATCTATATATACAAAAATATATGTATTGTAATGTATATTAGGACAATCTAATGTGATTATAAAGTGCTGATGGTGTGAATTAATAACATTAAGTATATATATATATATATATATATATATATATACATATAGATTGATTAGCATATTGGTGCAGCACACCTCCCCTTGGTGCTCAGCAGTCACAGCTCCTCTCCTCCTTGCTGTATAAGTATACAAGATAAAGAACTGCAGCACTCTTCTTTTTGAAACAACCGCCTTTATTCGGCCATCAGGTGGGGGGTTGTCACCCCCCACCTGATGGCCGAATAAAGGTGGCTGTTTCAAAAAGAAGAGTGCTGCAGTTCTTTATCTTGTGTATATATATATATATATATAGGAAATATTTAAAAAGGATATAAAAAAATATTTGAAGAAGAAAAATAAATGAAATGAAAATAAATGAAAAAATGCTAAATAGATAATAATAAAAAAAATAATACAGAATAATAAATAATAAAGAAAAAACTAACATGTCATTTTATTGAAAATAAATGAAAATAAAAAAATAAAAAATAATAATAAATAGTAAATTATATATCAAAAAGAAAACCATTTTATTGAAAAAATAAAAAATATAAAAATAAAAAATAAAAATAAAAAAATATAATGATAATAATACAAAAATAATAAAATGATAATAAAAATAATAGAAAAATAAGACATATAAAGAAAAAATAATCCAAAAAAAAAAATAGAAAAATTATATATAAAATAAGGAAAAATCCAAAAAAATTGTTTCTCCTTCATCATCCCTGGACGATAATCTGAAAATTAAAACATGAATAATTAAAAGACATCCATAAAAAATAAAAAAAGTCATACCTAAAATCATAAGAATGAGGCAAAGCTGAGTATTTCGTGGAGCATTTTTTATGGATGGACAATCTTTTTACAAAAATGTTTAAAAAGGTAAAAAAAAATTTTTATAACAAAAAATGTTTTTTATATTATCCACGATAAAAAGTGTTAACATGTCTAAGTCTTTATGACAATGGTACTTATAATATTTTTGATGATTGCACTACTTATTTCTTATATTATTCTAATTTTTGTTTATTATATATATGTATTTTTCCTTATTTTATATATAATTTTTCTATTTATTTTTTTTTGATTATTTTTTCTCACCTCTTGCATATCCCCCCTCTGTCAATCACTACTGCAGCTGCTGAAGCAGAGGGGGCCAGTCACATGACATATTACATGAGGATGACATCACGTCAGGTCCTGGCTGGCTCACACTGTTGGCTCTTTCCTGGGGTGAGCAATGCCAATGCCTGTGATAATTTGCAGATTGCTGGTGATGAATAGAAGGTATCCTATGTGTATGTGCTGTTAATCTTCATCTCCTAGTAAAACTGAGCTGTAATGTAGCATTGGTAGAGAGACAGCTATGCTAATGAAGGTTCGATCTTGCAGCTATGTGTATACAGCCTGAGGTGTAAACCTTCCCAGAAGATTCTATATACAGAGCCTCCACTAGCCAGGGAAGGCCCAGGAATGTGTGCAGTGGCCAGGAGATCATTAGGGTGCGTGCACACGATCAGGATACACAGCGTTTTGGACGCAGAGTCTTTGCTCTGCGTCCAAAACGCTGCGTCATACAGTAGTAGCATAGTGGATGGGATTTCAAGAAATCCCATCCTCACTATGCAAAACCCGCCCGCAGCGTCTTTGGAGCTGCGGTGCGGGTTGCCGGCAGTCCGCTCCTCCACAGCATGTTCATTTCATGCTGCGGAGTCGGAAGCGGCTGCCACAGAGAGACTGCATGGAGAAGCCGCCCTGCACCCGCCGCACATGGTGAGTACGGGGCGGCTGCGGTCTCTTTGCGGCCACCCACGGCTTCCCTCAGGTCCGGAGGAGCTGCGTCCAACATGCAGCTCCTCCGGACCATGTGCACATACCCTAATGCTGCTTTGTACACTGCTTGCATCCCAATGTAGACCTCTCTGTTTAGGCCCAGTCACACATAACGATATCGTTAGTGAGATAGTTGTAACTGTGACGTTACAATGATCTCTCCAGCGATATCATTATGTGTAAAATCTAGCAGCGATCAGGCCCCTGCTGTGAGATCGCTGATCACTGCAAACTGCTCTGGGTCATTTTTTGGTCATTGGTCTCCCGCTGGTCACCACAGCATATGACAGCGAGAAACCAGCGATCAGTAACCTCACAGGCTGGTAACCATGGTAAACACCGGATATCCAGGTGGCACGCACTGCCTGGATACCTAGTGTTTATCATAGTTACCAGCGTCCTCCCTGCTTACAGGCAGCGCTAAGCAGGGAGGACACTAGTAACATCGCCTTTAGCGATGTGGGAGGTGGCTCCCAGGTCTCTGATCGCTGGGGAGATCAGCCTGTTTGACAGCTCCCCATCGACCAGGTAATGACGCTCCAGCGATCCCGGCAGGTCGTTATCGCTATCGGGATCGCTGGAGCGCTGTTGTGTGTGACAAGGCCTTTTCTTTGGAATGTAAATCACTATATAGGAAGTCCCACTGGTTGTATGCAAATCCTCTAACTTAACTCCTTCAGGGTCATCGAGACTCAAAAATTCCTAGCACTCTTAACGTTACCAATAAAAATGTATTCTTGTTTTTGACTTGCTTTATTTTCTCTTTCTGTTTTTTTTTAGCAATGTTCATTTGTGTTATTTCAGATGTTCCTACTATCATAATGGGTGACTTCAACATCCCCATTGACACCCACCAGCCAGCAGACTCCAAACTCCAGTCACTTGCTTCATCCTTTGGCCTCACTCAATGGTCCTCCACAACTATCCACACAGATGGACATACACTAGACATAATAATAATATAATATTTATTCATTTGTATAGCGCTATTAATTCCATAGCAGTTTACATACATCAGTAATGCTGTTTCTCTTGGAGCTCACATCCTATCAGTATGTCTTTGAAATGTGGGAGGAAACCGGAGTGCCTGGAGGAAACCCACGCAAACACGGGGAGAACATACAAACTCCTTGCAGATGTTGTCCTTGGTGTCCTTGGTGGGAATTGAACCCAGGACCTCAGGACCCCAGTGCTGCAAAAGCTGCAGTGCCAACCTCATCTAGACCTCATCTAGACCTCATCTAGACCTCATCTTCACCCGCCTCTGCTCCCTAACTAACCCCACAACCTCCCCTCTACCCCTCTCTGACCACCATCTACTTTCTGTCTCATCCTTGTACTCCTCACCTGTTCCCCATGTCCACCAACTCCCACACCCTCGCAGAAACCTCACACATCTTGATGCTCACACACATTTTACCGCTATCATCCATATCCTCACTCCATGACACAGATAATGCCACAGGTTTCTACAACTCTACACTCCTATCAGCTATTGATGCAGTTGCCCCAGGGGTTCATGGCAGAACACGACAAATCAACAGACAACCCTGGCACACGGACACCACTAAAAAGCTGCGGCAGGCGTCTAGGGTTGCTGAGCAGCACTGGAAGAAAACTCATTCAAAAGAAGACTACACAGCATTCAAACAAGCACTTCTAACATTCAAGTCAGCACTCACCACCACTAAACAGAATTACGTCCTTACCCTCATATCCTCTTTGTCTCACATTCCCAGGCAGTTATTCAACACGTTTAACTCCCTCCTTTGCCACCTACTGCCCCCTCCTACTTCTTGTATTTCTGCAGAAGACTTTGCAACACACTTCACCAGCAAGATTGATCAGGTCAGACAAGTCTTTGCTACCCAACCACCCTATGTATACCAGACCACTCCCCTCCCCCACTAACCCTCCTTCCCTCCATCACTGAAGGAGAACTCACACAACTCCTCTCCAGATCACACCTCACCACATGTGTATTGGACCCCATTCCATCTCACTTCCTCCCCAACCTCACCACCACACTCATCCCAGCCCTAACCCACCTCTTCAACCTATCACTAACTTCTGGTACATTTCCTTCTGCTTTCAAACACGCAACAATTACACCTATTTTAAAGAAACCATTCCTCGACCCCACCTTTACATACAGCTACCGGCTCATATCACTGCTCCCGTTCACCTCCAAACTTCTCGAAAATCATGTCCACGCTGTAACCTCATCCCACCTTTCATCTAACTCCCACTTTGACAACTTTCAATCTGGCTTCCGCCCCCACCACTCCATTGACACTGCCCTGACCAAAATTATTAATGACTTACTCACAGCCAAAGCTAACAGATAGTTCTCCATCCTCCTCCTTGTTGACCCTTCCTCTGCATTTTACACAATTGACCACATATTACAGATCCTCTCTTCCATTAGTATCACTGACCTTGCCCTCTCCTGGATCTCTTCCTACCTTTCCAACTGCACATTTAGTGTCTCCCACTCCCACACAACCTCCTCGCCCCATCCCCTCTCTGTTGGGGTCCCTTATGGCTCTGTCATGGGACCCCTCCTTTTTTCTATTTATACCCTTGGTCTGGGACAACTCATAAAGTCCCATGCCTTCCAGTACCACCTGTATGCTGAAGACACTCAGATCTATCTCCCTGACGTCACCTCTCTGCTATCCAGAATCCCAGAGTGTCTATCAGCCATATCCTCCTTCTTCTCCTGTCGCTTCCTAAAACTCAATGTAGACAAAACCAAACTCATCATCTTTCCTCCATCTCACACACCTCCCTTACCTGATATATCTACCACAATAAACGACCTCACACTTTGCCCTGTACCTGAAGTCCGCTGCCTCGGAGTAACCCTTGACTCTGCCCTATCCTTTAAATCGTATATCCAAGCCCTTGCCACATCCTGCCACCTCCAACTCAAAAATATTTCCAGATCTGTCCCTTCCTCAACCCTCAATCTACTAAACTACAAGTGCATGCCCTCATCATCTCCCATCTCGACTACTGCAACCTCCTCCTCTGTGGCCTCCCTGCCAACACTCTTGCACCTCTCCAATCTGTCCTTAACTCTGCTGCCTGACTAATTCACCTCTCTCCTCGCTATTCCTCTAGTTCTCCCCTCTGCAAATGCCTCCACTGGCTCCCAATTCACCAGCGTATCCAATTCAAACTCCTAACATTGACTTACAAAGCCGTCTAATCTGTCCCCCACATATATCTCTGAACTAATCTCCTGATATCATCCAACTCGTAACCTCCTATCTTCCCAAGACCTCCTCTTTTCCTTCACACTTGTACGTTCCTCATCTAACTGCCTGCAAGACTTCACTCGAGCATCCCCCATTCTCTGGAACTCTGCACCCCAAAACATCCGACTGTCCCCTACACTCGGAACCTTGAAGCAGAACCTGAAAAACCATCTCTTCAGAACAGCTTACAACCTGCAATGACCAGGGTGCCACCTCACCACCATTGGACCTGGCGCTCCACCACCATTGGACCTGGCGTTCCACCACCATTGGACCCGGCGCTCCACCACAACCATAGCAGACTCAACCTACTGTCTCTCTCCCCAATGCCATGTAGAATGTAAGCCCACAAGGGCAGGGTCCTCTCTCCCCTCTGTATCAGTCCGTCACTGTTAGTTTGGGTGTTGTATTTTTAACTTATTTGTATGCATCCCTTTCTCATGTACAGCACCATGAAATCAATGTTGCTCTAAAAATAAATAAATAATAATAATGTATTATCTTCCACCTCTTCCATGTAACACTGCATACTCATGATCCGTATTACCAGTGTTTTGGATACAGCATTTTACTGCTGCGTCCAAAATGCTGCGTTGTACAGTAGCAGCACAGAAATCTCATCCTCACTGTGCTTCTCCCCTCTGCAGCGTGTTTTCAGCTGCGGTGTGGGTTTCCAGACTTCCGAACTTCTGCAGCATGTTCATTTCATCCTGCACAGTCGGAAGCGATCACCATCGGCTGCACGCAGGGAGAAGCCGCCTCCACCGCAGATGGTGAGTACAGGGCGAATGCGGTCTCCATGCATGCACCCACGGACTCCTGCAGATCCAGAGGCACTGTGACTAAGACACAGTGCCTCCAGATCATGAGCACATACCCTAAAGATCCAATAGATGAATGAAGGAAAAGATCAACACCGACTGATGTCACCAATAACAAAAAGCATATTGACGTTAGTGTGACACTTGGCTTCTTCATTTACATGTCTCCTGAGAAGTAACAATGACTCTCCTTATATTATAGATTTATTTATTTTATTTATATAGATTATAGTGACCATGGTGTAGGGATCATGTGGTGGACTACAGAGGCTACATTATGCCATATGAAGGATTATATGGGCTCCATTATGCTATATAGAGGACTATTGAGGCTGCATTGTGCTATATGGAGGACTAAAGAGGCTACCTTATGCTATATGGAATAAAATAGAAGCTACATTATGCTATATGGAGGATTATGGAGGCTGCATCATACTATATGGAGGATTATAGAGGCTACATTATGCTATATAGAGGACTATAAAGGCTGCATTATGCTGTATGGAGGATTATAATGATCACCACGGGGCCCACTATGTGACACGTGTTTGATGGCAACTGTTAATGTGTGATTGGTGAGGACATGGTACAGAAGTGGAGTTGTTCCAATAGTGGGAGGCAGAGTTAGGGTGAAGGTAGAGCTAGTGTGGAGGCGGAGTTAGGGTGGAGTCTCATGGAACCCTAAAATTTTGCCAGTGAGGGGCCCCGAAATTCCTAGTGGCAGCCCTGTGTATATAGAGATGTGTACAGCCGGATGAACCACATGAGGGAGATGTATTACTGTTTCTTTGTCCTTTTCATGTATGTAATAGAATCACCAACTGTCATAGTCCATGATACTAAGTATTGGAGTTATTACACCACACCATGTATATGTGAGATTTAATATTGTATCCACTGTGGTAATACTGACATGGATTGTACAACAATGCTATAACTGTACACTACCGACTGTTCCAGTCTTACTATTGTGGAGTTCCCCTATGTTTTATCTGCACCTTTCTTATCACTGTTTTGGACGTATATTTAATAAATTGGGGTTTTAATTGCAATGTACTCCATGTCTTCTTCCAGTTTTAGATAGATTGTTTGGAGATTGTGTAAAATACCAGGGGTTGATTGAATAGATGATACATATGGATCTTGTGTTAATTCCTCAGGTTAATATGTAGCGAGGACAGAACACTAGTAAATATTAATCCTACTAACTCAAATAAAATGAATGAAATATATAAATCAAGTAAAATTCCTATTATAAAAACAAGTAAAGAATGGTAGCTGGTAAATATACATAAAACAAAAAAATGCCATGTTTCTTTTGACCTGGAAAGTCAGCTAGTTAGTTAGTTGGTTAGTTAGTTAGTTAGTTAGTTAGTTAGTTAAATAACAAAAATAGCAAAAATAGCACTCTACAGAGGATACACTATAGCAATTCGGCAAGTTCAGCAAAAATTATCTAAAAATATAACCAATTCTTAATAATTGTAATCAACTAATCAACAAGTAAAGCTTTGCTGTTGATGATTAATACATGAAGGCCATTCCAAAGGTTGTTTATTCTTCACACAATCTGTTTTCCTCTGCATTTTCTTTAGTGTAGGCAACAGATAGTTTGCTGCCAGATGAGGGGCAATTAAATTCTCAAGGCCATAGCGGAAAAATTCACAAGAAATAACTTCCTCTATTTTATTCCTATGAGGAAATAAAACTTAGGTATCTACTACCATGTCAGCTTCAGATGTCAGCACACAAATCACAGTGCAGCTGAATTACATTACAAATTACATCAAGTTTGTGGACAATTTTCAAGATATGAGGAGTGCACATTTTATTAGCACAGGAGAAAATGTTCTCTTAGTACATTGCTATCATTGTTCCCGTATTTAGGGAAAGCGGTATTTACAAGGTCATCTTTTTATGTGAATGTTATAGGCTCATGTTCCAGAGACCACTTTCATCCTCAAATAGCTTTAGGTATTCGATTTAACATAAATGGGTGTGAAAGTATAGCATATCTGATAAAATATACACCATGTAATATTAATATAATATATATATTATATTGTAATGCATTTACCTTTCTCATAGATTTACATTATGAAAGCACACAAAACTCTCTGTGATTCGGCTAAGCTGAATAATGGCCACATGATCTAGAAGGATTGCAGATAGAGGATTGTAACATCACTAGGAAAAGAGGAAGGATTTTTTGTCATGTAAAAAAATAATTCCAAGAGAATCATTTCAACACTTTTTCAACCTGCCAATACATCTATCTCAGGTGAATATATTATGTGTTTCATCTTCATAGCCTTTTATCTCCCTCTACAACTCATGCACTTAACTAAAGGATGAAACCCCTCACAGAATAACAGAGAAAATAGATAGCATTGCTGGTCAAGTATGGGTCTGTGTGGCATTATGCTCAGTGGCTATAAAATGGTCTATATACCCCCCTTAAAATGACAAAAATGTTAAAAATCACTCCAAGGAGAATCATTTAAGAACTTCCTAAACATATACTATTTACTGATATTTATACAATTCTACACTCATATCAGCTATTGATGCAGTTTCCCCTCTCGTTCATGGCAGAACACAACAAATCAACAGACAACCTTGGCGGACCAACACCTCTAAAATGCTTTGGCAAGGGTCTAGGTTTGCAGAGTGGCTCTGGAAGGAAACACATTCACAAGAAGACTTCATAGCATTCAAACAAGCAACTCTCATATTCAAGTCAGCACTCACTAAACAGATTTACTTCACAACCCTCATATCCTCTTTGTCCCACAACCCCAGGCAGCTATTCAACACATTTAACTCCCTCATACGCCCACCAATGCCCCCTCCGACCTCCCGTATCTCTGCAGAAAACTTTGCAATATACTTCAACAACAAGATCGACCAGATTAAACAAGGCTTTACTGCTCAACCGTCACAACCCCAATGTATACCAGACCACTCCCCCATTAACCCTCCTCTCGTCTATCACTGAAGGAGAACTTGCACACCTTATGTCCAAATCGCACCTCACCACTTGTGCATTGGACCACGTCCCATCTCCTCCCCAACTTTACCACCACACTCATCCTATCCCTATAGGCCGGTTTACACATAACGATGTCGCTGGGACATCGTTATCTGATCGCTGGTGATCTGTCACATAGGCAGAGTCACCAACGATCAGCTACCCGTGTAACGACCTCAACACCATGGGAAAGAATATAAAAAATTCTATTCTTTTCCACGATGTTGAGGTCCCGATATGCTGGGGTAAGTGGGAGAACACTGGTAACCATGGTAAACACCGGTTTACTAAGTGCAGCGTTCTGCTTTGTAACCCGCTGTGTACCCTGGTTACCAAGCACAGCACGCTGGTAACCAGGGTATGTAGCGGGTTACTAAGCAGAACGCTGCGCTTAGTTACCCACTGTTTATCCTGGTTACCAGCGCTGGGAGGTCATTGATCGATGGTCTCCCGCTTTCACACACGCTGATGCTGGCCGTCCAGTGGGAGACCAACAATCGAAAAATGGCCCTGGCCATTATATCAACAATCAGCAAGCTGATTGCTAATCGTTGCAGGATGTCACACGTAGCGACATCGCTACGAGGTCGCTGCAATGTCACAAGTTAACCAGCCTTAACCCACATCTTCAAGTTATCATTATCTTCTGGTATCATTCCTTCCGCTCTCAAACATGCCACAATTACACCTATCTGAAAGAAGCCATCCCTTGACCTGATCTTTACATCCAGATGCCGCCCCATATCGCTGCTCCTGTTTGCATCAAAACTTCTCAAAAACCATGCACACACTGTACTTTCATCCCACCTGTTATCTAACTCGCTCTTTGACAATCTTCAATCCAGCTTCCACCCTCACCATTCCACCGAAACTTACTTAATCATAATTACTAACAACCTACTTACCACCAAAGCTAACAGACATTTCTCTTTACTCCTCCTTCTAGACCTGTCCTCTGCATTCAACACAGTCGACCACTCCCTCCTACTACAGATTCTCTCTTCCATTGCTATCACTGACCTTGCCCTCTCCTGGATATCCTCATACCTTTCAAACTGCAAATTTACCAACTCCTACTCCCATACTAACTTCTAACCCCAACCCCTCTCTGTTGGGGTCCCTCAAGGCTGTGTCCTGGGACCCCTAATCTTTTCTATCTATACCCTCAGCGTGGGACAACTCATAAAGTCCCATGGCTTCCAGTACCCCCTATATGCTGAAGACATTCAGATATACCTCTCTGGCTCGGACATCACCTCTCTGCCGTCCATAATCCCGGAGTGTCTATGAGCCGTGTCCTCCTTCTTCTCCTCTTACTTCCTAAAACTAAATGTAGACAAAACCAAACTCATCTTTCACCCATCTCACACATCTTCTTTACCTGATCTATCAGAATAAATTACATTACATTTTGCCCTGTACCGGAATCCGCTGCCTCGGAGTAACGATTGGATCTGCCTTGTCCTTCAAAACACACATCCAAGCTCTTGCCACCCAATGCCTCCTCCAACTCATAAATATTTCCAGAAGCCATCCCTTCCTCAACCCTCAATCTACAAAAATACTAGTGTATGCCCTCATCATCTCTTGTCTTGACTACTGCAACATCCTTCTCTGTGGTCTCCCTGCTAACACTTCTGCACCTTTCTAATCTGTCCTTAACTCTGCTGCCCAACTAATCCACGTCTCTCCTTGCTATTCCTCCCCTTCTCCCCTCTTCAAATTCTTTAATTTTCTCCCCATTCCCCATCCGTTTCAAACTACTAACACTGACTTACAAAGCCATCTACAACCTGTCTCCCCATATATCTCTGAACTAATTTCTCGATATCATCCAACTAGCAAACTTTGATCCTCCCAAGAACTCCTTCTTTCCTCCACACTTGTGCATTCCTCATCCAACCACCTGCAAGACTTTGCCTGAGCAACCCCTATTCTCTGGAACTCTGCACCCCAACATGTCCAACTATCTCCTACACTTGAAACTTTCAAGCAGAACCTGAAAACCTATATCTTCAGAACAGATTACAGCCTGCAATAACCCTACCACCACCTGATGTGGTGCTCAACCACCACCTGACCTGGCACTCCACCACCACTTAGCCTTGCGGTCCACCACCACCAGAGCTGTTGCTCCACCACCATCGGAGCTGACCCAAACTACTTGTCCTCCTCCCCATTGCCTCTTATAATGTACCAACAAGGACAGGGACCTCCCTCCCCTCCATACCAGTCTGTCACTGTTAGTTTATTCTTTGTATTTTTAACTTGTTTGTATGTAACCCTTTCTCATGTATGGCACCATGAAATCAATAGTGCTCTATAAATAAATAATAATAATTTAGGCTACGTTCAGACTTTGCATTTTTGATCCATTTTTTTTTTATCTGTTTTTGCAGTTAACACATGACTTCAGGGCCGGGACGACAGCTAGGCGACCCTAGGCGATCGCCTAGGGCGCCATCTTGTGCAGGGCGCATTTTTGCTCACCCCCCGGCGCGTCGGCCAGAGAGGAAGGAGGGCGGGACTCCGACTTCCTGTCCCGCAGCTCTGCCCGCCCCTCCTCTCCTCCTCCGTACAGCTCTTACAGCAGACGCACGGTGACGGCGGCCTCGGTGACCTGTGGCGGTGAGTGTGCAAATATGGATACAAAGTTGCACACTCCTTTAGATGTTTTTGATGCAAGGTTTATTATGAACAGTTAATGACCACAGATGTCAACGCGTTTCGGCTTTAACCAAAGCCTTGATCACGACAATTGGCAGGTGTAGGTCATGGAATGTTCTAGGATAAGATTGGAAAGAGGCGTCTTTCCTTGGTGGTGAACGCTCGATTAAGGTGGTTTGCTATATTTCAATAATTCCCAAATGGGGATAGGCGTTTTTCAGCACGGTCCTTCATTCAGTGATAGGTCCGCCCCCGTCAGAGTCCTGGTAGGAATGAGCCACTTACTTACTGGGATTGAAGAAATCCTGTTAGTTGGCACCTCCACTCACCACCTACGCGGTGTGCACACCATTATACCCTAGTGAGTGTGCAAAGGCGCCCCCCCAGTCCGCATACTGGGCTCTGTATACACCACCACTGGGCCCTGTATACACCACCTCCACCACTGGTCCCTGTATACACGGTCACCACCACCACCACTGGGCCCTGTATACACCACCACTGGGCCCTGTATACACCACCACTGGGCCCTATATACACCACCTCCACCACTGGGCCCTGTATACACCACCACCACCACTGAGCCCTGTATACACCACCACTGGTCCCTGTATACACCACCACTGGGCCCTGTATACACCACCACTGGGCCCTGTATACACCACCACTGGGCCCTGTATACACCACCACTGGGGCCTGTATACACCACCACTGGGCCCTGTATACACCACCACTGGGGCCTGTATACACCACCACTGGGGCCTGTGTATACCACCACTGGGGCCTGTATATACCACTGGGGCTGCTGTATATAGTGCTGGGGCCTGTATATACTGCTGGGGCCTGTATATACCACTGAGGCTGCTGTATATACTGCTGGGGCCTGTATATACCACTGAGGCTGCTGTATATAGTGCTGGAGCCTGTATATACTGCTGGGGCCTGTATATACCACTGAAGCTGCTGTATATATTGCTGGGGCCTGTATATACCACTGGGGCTGCTGTATATACTGCTGGGGCCTGTATATACCACTGGGGCTGCTGTATATAGTGCTGGGCCTGAATATACTGCTGGGGCCTGTATATACCACTGGGGCTGCTGTATATACTGCTGGGGCCTGTATATACCACTGGAGCTGCTGTATATAGTGCTGGGGCCTGTATATACTGCTGGGGTCTGTATATACCACTGGGGCTGCTGTATATACTGCTGGGGCCTGTATATACTGCTGGGGCCTGTATATACCACTGGGGCTGCTGTATATATTGCTGGGGCCTGTATATACCACTGGGGTTGCTGTATATACTGCTGGGGCCTGTATATACCAATGGGGCTGCTGTATATACTGCTGGGGCCTGTATATACCACTGGGGCTGCTGTATATACTGATGGGGCCTGTATATACTGCTGGGGCCTGTATATACCACTGGGGCTGCTGTATATACTGCTGGGGCCTGTATATACCACTGGGGCTGCTGTATATAGTGCTGGGGCCTGCATATACTGCTGGGGCCTGTATATACCACTGGGCTGCTGTATATATTGCTGGGGCCTGTATATACCACTGGGGCTGCTGTATATACTGCTGGGGCCTGTATATACCACTGGGGCTGCTGTATATACTGCTGGGGCCTGTATATACCACTGGGGCTGCTGTATAACCCCTGGGGCTGCTGTATAACCCCTGGGGCTGCTATATAACCCCTGGGGCTGCTGTATTACCACTGGGGCTGCTGTATTACCCCTGGGGCTGCTGTATTACTCCTGGGGCTGCTGTATAACCCCTGGGGCTGCTGTATAACCCCTGGGGCTGCTGTATTACCACTGGGGCTACTGTATTACCACTGGGGTCTGTATACCACACTGCTGGGGGCTGTATACCTGTGCTGGGGTCCACCCTCGGCTTATACACGAGTCAATAGGTTTTCCCAGGTTTTGGGGCAAAAGTAGGGGGACGGCTTATACACGAGTATATACGGGTAGTAATCCTACAATGTCTGCTGGACATGGTATGAGGAGGTTTATGGCTCAGTCAGTACACACTCCATACTTCATGGTAAGGGGAGGGTTTATGGCTCAGTACACACTCCATACTTCTTGTTATTAACCAGTTAATGCTCTCTTGTCCACCGCACTGCAGTGTCAAAAGAGGACAACAGCGAGACAAGCAGCAACATGGCATCAGAGAGTCCCTGACCTCGAAATAGAAGATCCTCAGATCCTGGTATTGTGACATAATATTAAGAATAATATTTTTTGCATTTATATTACACGATGAACTCCACAGCACTTTACATACATCATGAACACTGTCCCCATTGGGGCTCACAATGTAAACATCCTATCAGTATGTCTCTGCACTGTGGTTGGACAAACCTTTTATAGGTCCCCGTTAAATTAAATTTACTTTCAAAGTATGTTGACAGTTTTATTCCCAGACATATTTTGGGGGGGAGGGGGGGGCGCCGTTTGCCTTAACTGCCTAGGGCACCAAAATGCCTTGTCCCGGCACTGCATGACTTGAATGGAATCCCAGCAAAGTCAATGGGTTTTCAAGCTGTGCTGTTCAATCTGTGCTTTCATAGCCTGGTGCGATTTTCTCCTTGAAAAGTGATCTTCAAAAAGAATCAGCCTGTCAGTTATGGGTGCACTTTTCTGATCCAATTTTCCCATTGAAATCATTCTGTATGGGCTCAAAAAATGCACCAGAAAAAGTGCAGCCAAAATGAATCAAAAACAGATCAGACATGATTAATCCATTTCTGATGCATTTGTTTTTGAAAAGCTGATCCAGATTTCCATCTGAAAAAGAGAGAAAAACACCCAAAATAAATCGGATCAAGAACGCACAGTGTGAACATAGTCTTAAAGCCATCAGAATCTTTCCAAATCTAATGAGAAACAAATTGAATGAAAAATAAAAATAAAATATTGTTGTTGTATAAGTGTGAACACCCTAATTTAATTGGAGATGTTCAGAATTAACAATTAAATTTAAACATATGTTTAATGGTAGTTGGTACAAAGCTACCATTACTTAAATTGATTTTAATTTACTCCATATGAAGTTTAGTTGTTTTCATAAGATTTTCTTTTCCTGACATTTGCTTAGTTGCATTTTACACCTAAAGCCATCTAATATATAATCGTCTAGCGGCCACTTCCGTCTGTGGCCAAAATTGCGCACCAGCGAAATCGCGCACCTATGCAGATTAGCCGCGCGCGCTCAAATTTTGCGCCGCAGATCATGTGCAGAGGTACACGTGAGCCAGCCGGGAGATGACTGGCGTCAGCCAGTCATCTCCCAGCTGGCGAGCCGCTGACCTCTGGGCAGCAGTAACTCAGCCGCGGCGAGCCAGCCGGGAGATGACCGGCGTCAGCTGGCCATCTCCCAGCTGCTGGCAGCGGTAGTGCCCCGCGTAGCATTCAAACCATGCGCCAAGCCGCGGTATTTTACTGATTGGTCGCCGCGGCGATCAGAGAAGTAGCGCGGCTTGGCACGTGGTTTGAATGCCGTGCCTCTCATTGGTCGCCGCGGCGACCAATGAGAGGCGCGGAATTCAAACTGCGCACGGCTTGGCGGGAAATATGAATCCCGCGCCGCTGATTGGTCGCTGCTGAGAGTAGCGACCAATCAGCGGCGCCACACGCGGTTGGAATGTCGCGCCTCTCATTGGTCGCTGCGGCATGGCGCCATATTTGAAATACAATGTGCTTAGTGTATTTCAAATATGGCGGCATGGCGAGCGTCACTATTTTGAATGGCCGCCGCGTTCAGCGACCAATCAGAATAGCGGCGTTCACCATGGCGCCATATTTGAAATACAATGTGCTCAGTGTATTTCAAACATGGCGCCATGGCGAGCGCCACTATTCTGATTGGCCGCCACTTTCAGCAGCGACCAATCAGAATAGTGGCGCTCGCCATGCCGCCATATTTGAAATACAATGTGCTCAGTGTATTTCAAATATGGCGCCATGGCGAACGCCGCTATTTTGATTGGCCGTCGCGTTCAGCAGCGACCAATCAGAATAGCGGCACTTGCCATGGCGCCATATTTGAAATACAATTTGCTCAGTGTATTTCACGTATGGCACCATGGCGCGCGCCGTTATTCTGATTGGTCGCTGCTGAACGCACATTGTCTTTCAGCTTTCAATTAGATTCGCGGCATATAAACCGCGCGCCAAGCCGCACACCGCATCCCTCATTGGTCGCTGTAGCGGCCAATGAGAGACGCGGAATTCAAACCGCGCACCAAGCCGGCTTGGCAGAAATATGAATCCCGTGCCCCTGATTGGTAGCCCTCTCAGCAGCGACGAATCAGCAGCGCTGGATTCATAAATCCCGCCAAGCCGTGCCACTTCGCCGATTGATCGCTGCGGCCACGGCGACCAATCAGAGAAGTAGCGCGGCTTGGCACGCGGTTTGAATTCCGCATCTCTCATTGGTCACTACGGTGACCAATGAGAGACGCGATGCGCAGCTTGGTATTTTGGTGGTCAATTTGAACTGCCGCTCTTAGTTTGATGCAGTTCACTCCTGTTTACAAGCCTGTCGGTTACTGTGACACAGTTCAATCCTGTCTACAAGGTCTGTCAGTCAGTGTGACGAACTTCACTCCTGTCTACAAGCCTGTCACTCAGTGTCACGAATTTCACTCCTGTCTATAAGGCTGTCAGTCAGTGTGATGTCCTTCACTCCTGTATACAAGGCTGTCAGTCAGTATGACGTCCTTCACTCCTTTCTACAAGGCTGTCAGTCAGTGGGACGTTCTTCACTCCCGTGTACAAGGCTGTCAGTCATAGTGTGACAAACTTTACTCCTGTCTACAAGGTCTGTTAGTCAGTGTGACACAGTTAACTCCTGTCTACAAGGCTGTCAGTCAGTGGGACGTCCTTCATTCCTGTCCACAAGGCTGTCAGTCAGTGTGAGGAAGTTCACTCCTGTCTATAAGTCTGTCATTCAGTGTGACGTCCTTCACTCTTGTCTACAAGGTATGTCAGCCAGTGTGACGTCCTTCACTCCTGTCTACAAGGCTGTCAGTCCTAGTGTGACGAACTTTACTCCTGTCTACTAGGTCTCTCAGTCAGTTTGACGTCCTTCACTCCTGTCTACAAGGCTGTCAGTTAGTGTGACGAAGTTCACTCCTGTCTATAAGGCTGTCAGTCATAGTGTGCTGTTCTTCAGTCATATATACATATCCTAGAATACCCGATGCATTAGAATCGGGCAACCATCTAGTTTTCCATAAACAGTTTAGACTCCTTCACACTGCAGGATTTCACTGATCAGTGTCCATCAGTGTTTGTGTGCCAAAACCAGGAGAGGAACTTGCAGAGAAAAACTATAATTGATAGATTGACACTTGTTCTGAGTTTTGGAGACATTCCTGGTTTTGGCGCACAAACACTGATGGACACTGATTAATGAAATCATGCAGTGTGAAGGGGGCCTTACTACACAGCAAAGGGATCTCATTGTTTAAGCTATCAGTCAGGAAAAGGGTATACATTTTTTTCAAATGAATTAGATATATCATGGAACATTGTGAAGACAGACATCAAGAAGTGGCTTAAATTCGCAACAATAGTGACATTATCTAGACCTGGAAGTTCCTTAAAAATTTATGAAAAGACAAGAAAAATAATTGTCTAGTTGGCTTCAAAGAGACCTGCAGCAACTTTAAAATTGCTACAGGGAGTTCGGGCAAGTTCTAGGTGTATACTGCATTTGACAACAATCTTCCACATTCTTCATATGTCTGGCCTGTGGGGTAGGTGGCAAGATGGAAAAAAAATCCATGCCCAGCTTTGTTTTGCCTAAAACAACATCAAGTCTTTCAAAAGCAGGTCGGAAAACGGGTTACGGTCTAATGAAACCAAGGTTGAATTTGTTGACCATAATTCCAAAAGGTATGTTTGTAGCAATGTCAGCATTGCACATCATGAAAAGATAACCACACACCCACAGTAAAGCATGGTGGAGACAGCATTAAGTTTTAGGGCTGGTTTTTTTTTCGGCAACTGGAACTTGGGCTTTGGTCAAGGTTCAAAGAGTCATGAACAGTTCTACAGTGCATTGTGAAAGCATTTGGCCCCCTTGAACTTTTCAACCTTTTGCCACATTTCAGGCTTCAAACAAAAAGAAGTGAAGAATCAACAACAATTGGAAACAATCGTGAAGCAAAACGAAATTTATTGGGTATTTTAAACTTTTTTAACAAATAAAAAACTGAAAAGTGGAGCGTGCAATATTATTCAGCCCCTTTACTTTCAGTGCAGCAAACTCACTCCAGGAGTTCAGTGTGGATCTCTGAATGATCCAATGTTGTCCTAAATGACTGGTAATAATAAATAGAATCCACCTGTGTGTAATCAAGTCTCTATATAAATGCACCTGCTCTGTGATAGTCTCAGGGTTCTGTTTTATGCGCAGAGAGCATCATCAAGAGCAAGGAACACAACAGGCAGGTCCAAGATTCTGTTGTGGCAAAGTGTAAAGCTGGATTTGAATACAAAAAGATTTTCTAAGTTTTAAACATTTCAAGGAGCACTGTGCAAGTGATCATATTGAAATGGAAGGAGTATCAGACCACTGGAAATCTACCAAGACCCGGCCATCCCTGCCATCACTGTCATTCTCTGACTACAGTATTTAAAGGGAGTCTGTCAGCAGGTTTTTGCTATGTATTCTGAAAACAGCACACAGATTTCAATGATGTGTCTCTTATCAAGGTCCATGGTCTCGTTTACTGACAATGTTTTTTGTAGCACCAGGAGCTTATCATCGATGTGACTAACTTGTGCGTGGGCACGTCTCCATCTTTTCCCCCTTTTGTGATTAGCAGCTCACTGTTTATTGACGTTGTATACAGAGAACCTGTTGTGGGCAGGGGAAGCTCTCCAAGCTCTACTGCATTTCAAAATCTAAAATTTTTGATTGTGTCACACAGTACACAATGATACATTGCTGGATTCAGGTGGATTGAGGGTCTCTCTGCCTACATCATGTTGCTTTCAGATGAGGTAGCAAGAACCTGCTGACACAATCTCTTTACAGAGCACTGTCAATGGGAAGCATAGTTCATCATCATATTGGCTTCCCAGCGATGTGATTGAGAGATGCTGATGGGTTGTCATGAAAGCTAGTGGCCTACTACTATGATGTTGCTATTGTGAAGCTGAGACTGTGGCTGGGCTTCATATGAAACAATGATTTTCTCTACAAAAATCTAAAACAATAACATTTATCTAACTATTTGAATCCATCTCACCTTTTCTCTAACTAAAAATAAAGAAAAAATAAACATATTTATTATTGCTGCTATGCTAAAGCTTCATTCCATCAAAACATTACAGTAAATGACGTAAAGACAGAAAAAAAAATCAAAACTGTGATTTTTCAGTCGCTGTATCTATGCCAAAAAATGCACTAAAAAGCAGTAAAAAAACAGCAGATGTACCAAATATATGGTATAAATACTGTATATATTTCTGATCATCATGGAAAAGAAAAAATCAAGTCTTCATACTGCAAACCATGTCCAATAAGGAACGGTTACAGGATTTGGGAATGTTTAGCTTGTGTCACTCCCCTGCTGCATGGCAATCTAAATGCAGCACTGAATGCAGCATGTCTGCTGCATTCAGGGATGGAGTCCTCCATGTGTCTATGTGCTGTGTACTCTGAGATATAACCTTAGGCAAACTAACTGTTAAAAGCCAGGAGGACATTCCCTGGTGCAGGAGTCAGCTTGATTCATGGGGCCATTCCCTCCCACTCTGCCTCTCTGTGCCGCATCCTGCTGTGCTGTTTATGCTTTGTTCAGACAGCAAGGCAGGAATCTGGAGCTGACGTCAGGACAAATGATTTGCATGCTGTGTGCAGCAGGATGAGTGACATAGAGGAGGAGGGCAGAGCCAGCACAGCAGAAGCAGCACATAGAGGCAGGGGGAGGGAATGGCGCCCATGAATCAAGCTGACTCCTGCACCAGAGAATGCCCTTCTGACTTTTAACAGTGAGTTTGCCAAAGGCTATATCTCAGGGTACACAGACACAGACACATGGGGGACCGCGTCCCTGAATGCAGCAGACATGCTGCATTCAGTGCTGCATTTAGATTGCCATGCAGCATGGGGGGTGACAGGTCCTCTTTAATAGCTGTTTACAAATATCTCAAGGGCTCAATTCATTGACATATACATAAAAAATTATGACACTAACCAAATTTTCTTTTTACAGATTTCGAGACTACTGTTTCACCATGGGGTTTGCAAGCTTTGCATCGTCATAATCATAGGGACCTATTTCCAGGTCATTTTAGCCACACAATGAATATGCTAACAGCAAATACCAGAAAACAATGGAGAAATTTG
Source organism: Allobates femoralis (assembly GCA_033576535.1). Classification (NCBI taxonomy): domain Eukaryota; kingdom Metazoa; phylum Chordata; class Amphibia; order Anura; family Aromobatidae; genus Allobates; species Allobates femoralis. The sequence continues at coordinate 565,874,114 of JARQOC010000002.1, read as the reverse complement.
CTCTTGGAATTTCCTTCCTGTTTTAAATGTATATTACATCGCAAAATGAATGTTGTCACTCAAATCTACAACTCGTCCCATAAAAAGCCATCATACTGATTCAATTCATTTTTATTGAAATTACAACAACAAAATAAGCAGAATGGACAATTGTACAATTAGTTTGAAAAGGATACATTAATCAATAGGCAACTGAACATTGTACAGAATCAAAAGTATTATCATTCTCAACATGGCAAAACAAAAAAAAGAAAAGGAACAAACTGTGAAATAGTAATTAAAATAATAAGAAATAAAAGAAAATTAATAAATAAGGCCGGAGATCTCCCAAAACAAAAGAAACCAATTATAATTAAATCAGAATTTTACAGCCTCGTCAGCCATAATCTCTCTCGATAAAAAAGAGTTAGGTATCTGGAGTTACATGTGACCACAGTCTCATCACTAAGGATGTGCTATAGCTATTAAAAATATATATGGCTTTTGGAATAAGAGTGGAAAAAAAATAGTGTAAAAATATTAGTAAATATTAGTATAATAAAAGTTATAATTTATGAATAAAAAGACATAACAAAAGTTTTAATAGAATTGTCTTTGTCATGGAGATTGGCATATTGCTGTTAGGCTCTGACTAACGTGATCCATATTAATCCCTAGAATGACAGTACTTAAGTCAAACACATCTGATTCATTAAAGCTCCACTCCAACGGTTTGGTTTCTTTTTTTTAAAGTGCTGGAGAGATGCTTTAAATATACGTTTCCTTTTCCCCAGTCATATACACACCCTCCGATATCTTCACCTTTTTCAGCATCGCTTTGGTTTCGCGGCACCATTTTGTGACAATAACTAATAACTTCTGACTGGCCTGAAGTCAAAAGTTACAATACAAGTGCTCAATTCATGTATATAAGAGCCAGAAAGAGACCAGAACAAGGCTCTCATTGACTTGTATTGAGTTGTCACCTCCAGCCAACTCCATGAAACACTAGAGCTGCTGACAGGTCACAAAACTGCAGAAGACCAATTGGAGTAAGGCAGATAACAGATGAAGACGCCAGTAGGGTGAGGTGACTTAAATTTAAAGCACCACTCCAGCAGTAAAATATGAAAAAAATTTCTGGAGTGGTGCTTTAAGAAGTACATTCTTCCTTATGAATCAGGCCTGTTTGAAAAGTGTCACCTGCCTGTGCCTCGCATGATTACTGGTCTAAGGGTGCTTTCACATCTGCGTTTTTCGTAATTCGCGGCAGATGCGGTGAAAAAACCGCATCTGCCGCGTTTACCGCATAAGGGTGCTTTCACATCTGCGTTTTTCGTAATTCGCGGCAGATGCGGTGAAAAAACCGCATCTGCCGCGTTTACCGCATAACCGTTCCACTTGCGGCGCGGTTGCGGTTTTTTCTATGCAAAGTATAGGCATACTTGCGGCAGGTGCGGCAAGTGCGGTTTTGCACTTGCGGCAGGTGCGGCCGCGAAAAAAACCGCAGTAAGCCGCGGTTTTTTTCGTGGCCGCACCTGCCGCAAGTGCAAAACCGCACTTGCCGCACCTGCCGCAAGTATGCCTATACTTTGCATAGAAAAAACCGCAACCGCGCCGCAAGTGGAACGGTTATGCGGTAAACGCGGCAGATGCGGTTTTTTCACCGCATCTGCCGCGAATTACGAAAAACGCAGATGTGAAAGCACCCTAACCGTTCCACTTGCGGCGCGGTTGCGTTTTTTTTCTATGCAAAGTATAGGCATACTTGCGGCAGGTGCGGCAAGTGCGGTTTTGCACTTGCGGCAGGTGCGGCCGCGAAAAAAACCGCAGTAAGCCGCGGTTTTTTTCGCGGCCGCACCTGCCGCAAGTGCAAAACCGCACTTGCCGCACCTGCCGCAAGTATGCCTATACTTTGCATAGAAAAAAACGCAACCGCGCCGCAAGTGGAACGGTTATGCGGTAAACGCGGCAGATGCGGTTTTTTTCACCGCATCTGCCGCGAATTACGAAAAACGCAGATGTGAAAGCACCCTAAGATACGCCACAGCTTGTTAGGAATTGGATGAGCTATGACATAATGCCATCCTATCTTTGCCTATTTTGGCCAAAAAAGACGTGAAAATGTCAAATGACGGTAGATTCTGAGTCCTATCAAGGTGGTTTACACTAGAACTTTGGCGAAAACACTGTGATGAATTGGGGCCAGTATGCATACATCATAGAAAATAACATTGTGTTTGAGTAGTTTACAAGAACACTTCCATACTTTCTCTAATTATTATAAAGCTACAAAGGCATGTAAAGCTGTTCTTCATCTTGCCCCTTGTTATCATGTCTTAATTGATAAAAATGAGAAGTGTACATAGGACTATGAAAAAATAGATGAAGCCATACCGGCCAAACCACATTGGTCATGAATGGATGAGCATTATTTAGCATGCAGAATAATAAATACTGCTTCATACATTACAGCAGTCTCTTTTATATAGAGTATGATATATTCATGTAAATCCTTATCCATATTAGTCTGCCTGCACAAAAGACAATGTCAGTGATAAAGTTAAGGAAATATTGGTTGTGGTACAATAAGATATATGAGGTGCACAGAAATGGAAAATGAGATTAAAAAACTATTGTACATTTAAGTTTTTATCTTCTAAGTGCATTTGGCCAAAGGCAAGAAAATGCTTTTACCCAATGCTGTATGTGTCTACACTGAAATAGCTGCTCTCCAGAGTTTTATCACCTTTATTATTTGAAAGGTGATATGAACCATAACATACAATGTGTTGCCTTGACTTATTATTAAACCTATTTAAAACAGTATTCTTTTAGTCATTGTCCACATTGATATAACTAACCAGCTCTATTGTTAAAGGGATTCTGTGATAGATATAATAGATTATTTTTATTCAGATGTCCAATTTTATCATGTACGTGAAAAAAACACAGACTGATTTTCGTGAGTGTATTACATCGGATTTGCTTCAGTGTTTGGTCAGTGTGGTCATTTTTACCATCATTGATTTAAACAACACAGACACGGACATGTGAACAGCTCAATAGTTTATTATGGGTAGATATGATTACAGGTGTGCTGTCATGAATGTGTCGCGTCCGGCTGAGACGTCTATGGTATCTGCGATTAGAAGGTCTCGGCGATTAGCAGATCACTGGTCCTCTTTGGATTCCTCTCAGTGATTACCATGAGAGGAGTGTATTTATTCTTCTTTGGTGTTGAAGGGTCGAGTTCCTTTTTGTTCTTGCTAAGATTCCATAAAGCTCTAATATCAGCTGCTGCACCTAGCTGCTATTAATAATAATAATAATAATAATAATCTTTATTTATATAGCGCCAACATATTCCGCAGCGCTTCACAATTCAGAGGTTCATATACAAGCAGTCATAAGTAACAGTTATCAGAAAATAGAATACAATACAAAAAACAATGCAATACAAAATACAATACAAAGCATAATACAATAATTAAAGCAAAATAATGACAGCCCTGCTCATAAGAGCTTCTAATCTAACACTGAGGTGGGGGTAACACAGAGTACAGGTGCCTATTTACAATGCCGAAATAGTCAACTTGAGGAGAAGGTGGAGCAGATAGGAGCAGCAGAAGTGGTCACCAACCATTATTTGTGATGCATTTGAGACTGGTGGAGCGGATAGGCTTTGTCTAAGTGACTTTGACTAGGGATCATGATTATTTAAACTCACTCATTACTCTCCCATGAGCCAATTATAGTTTCTTTATGCTGTCTTCCCAGGAGATGTTGTCCTTGTTAAAGCTGTGTGTAGTGAAAATATGTATCTGTAGGGGAATGGAGACCACAGCAATTAATGGACATTTGGTAAATTCTGGGTCACTACCCAGAGGTCATAACCTGTGCTTATCTGAGCAGGAATTGTAGTTATCCTGTATACAGGACCTGAAACCACAGGTGGTCTTTCTAAGAAGACAAAGGCCTCACACTTCTGGAGGCTTTCAAAGGAATCAACAAATGGTCTCTGGTGCCAGGGTCTTCTATTCCATATCTGAATTGGGAAACAAAGTGCTGTAAAAGAAGGGCATTTGAAATGTAATTTATCCATTGCTAAATTAGCCATAGTCCAGTCACAGATCTGGAATTAGAATATTAAAATTAAAAGGCTGCGCTAGAAATTTGACCTTAAAGAGAACCTATCACCCCCCTGGTGCTTTCAAAAGGGAAAGCACCACTGAATGCAGCGTGTATGCATGCTGCATTCAGTGGTGCTTTCACTTTTGAAAGCACTAGGGTGTGACAGGTCCTGTTTAAGCTTAGGCTTATGTAAATGCTTGTAAACAAAGAAGTCTTGGTTCACAGACTGAGGGATCAGACAACTGATTGTGATCCATATTTCATCTTTCCTCCCCTCAGGAAGTACAAGACATTAGACTGGAAAGTTTAGGTATTCTGTAAGTTTCTCCGTCTTATTTTATAACTGTTTTGCATCTGTTTGTCCTTTTTTATATCTTTTTATTGTAAGCACTTTAACTTTTATGTTAAAGATTAAAACTTTAATAAGTTTGACCCTTGTGTGCTCTAAAAGAATCCATAGCATTAGAGTGGGTGATCTGGATGGCAGACAGTAGTGTATTTCATGGACTTCTCACCCTGTGTATGAGAAGTGGTGGCAGCGTGTTGCGAAGCTGGGGGTGTGTGGTCTGTGTTGGCGTGTGATTTATGCTTAGTTTTCAGCCTAGAACAGGGGTTGAGTGTTATATTGAGTGAGTGGAGATTAATTAACCCTTGCAGGTGCCCCCCAAATCACGTGCTGAGAAGCGGGTACGTTACACTGTTGAGTTCCGTTGTTGTTTTATTCCCATTTGTCTCTCCCCCTGTGTTGTCTTATTGCAGTAGAAAAACTAGTGACATGCTGCCTTACTCACAAGCCACGGCTAGCCCAGGATCAGCCAAGGCCTAGGCATATGATCACACACAGGAAGAAGGACACGTCTATGGACAATAGGGAATGCAGGGTTTAACCTCAGGTGAGTTTTTAGGAGTCACCCCTCTCCCTATTATCTATGCCCCCTTTTAACCTGTTCCTTGGTTTTCCTCTCTTTTTCTCAACTCACCAGGCACCAGTGGACAGTCACTTTCATTACCTTTTTCATGGCCTGCTGACAAATGTCAGTTAATTTCCTACATAGCATACAAAAAAGTTGCCAGAATATTACTTGCAAAAAATTATACCACATTTATCAGTAAACCTGGCTTACACGTCATAGAGATATCCAAAACTAAAAATCCACACCAAAGTTACTCAAATTTCAGTGACTGGCCATTTTCTAAACCCTATTCCATTAGTGTTGAGCATATTGTTTCCCAAAATCCAGGCAATTTCTTCTTCTGAATTAGTCATAACTCTCATACAGTCATGGCCAAAAGTATTGACACCCCTACAATTCTGTCAGATAATACTCAGTTTCTTCCTGAAAATGATTGCAATCACAAATTCTTTGGTATTATTATCTTCATTTCATTTGTCTTCAATGAAAAAACACAAAAAAAATTGTCCTAAAACCAAATTGGATATAATTCCACACCAAACATAAAAAAGGGGTGGACAAAAGTATTGGCACCCTTACAAAAATCATGTGATGCTTCTCTAATTTGTGTAATTAACAGCACCTGTAACTTACCTGTGGCACCTAACAGGTGTTGGCAATAACTAAATCACACTTGCAGCCAGTTGACATGGATTAAAGTTGACTCAACTGCTGTCCTGTGTCCTTGTGTGTACCACATTGAGCATGGAAAAAAGAAAGAAGACCAAAGAACTGTCTGAGGACTTGAGAAACCAAATTGTGAGGAAGCATGAGCAATCTCAAGGCTACAAGTCCATCTCCAAAGACCTGAATGTTCCTGTGTCTACCGTGCGCAGTGTCATCAAGAAGTTTAAAGCATGGCACTTTGGCTAATCTCCCTAGATGTGGACGGAAAAGAAAAATTGACAAGAGATTTCAACGCAAGATTGTGCGGATGGTGAATAAAGAATCTTGACTAAAATCCAAACAAGTTCAAGCTGCCCTGCAGTCCGAGGGTACAACAGTGTCAACCCGTACTATCCGTCAGCGTCTGAATGAAAAGGGACTGTATGGTAGGAGACCCAGGAAGACCCCACTTCTTACCCCGAGACATAAAAAAGCCAGGCTGGAGTTTGCCAAAACTTACCTGAGAAAGACTAAAATGTTTTGGAAGAATGTTCTCTCTTTTTGGGCAAAGGCATCAACATAGAGTTTACAGGAGAAAAAAAGAGGCATTCAAAGAAAAGAACACGGTCCCTACAGTCAAACATGGCGGAGGTTCCCTGATGTTTTGGGGTTGCTTTGCTGCCTCTGGCACTGGACTGCTTGACCGTGTGCATGGCATTATGAAGTGTGAAGACTACCAACAAATTTTGCAGCATAATGTGGGGCCCAGTGTGAGAAAGCTGGGTCTTCCTCAGAGGTCATGGGTCTTCCAGCAGGACAATGACCCAAAACACACTTCAAAAAACACTGGAAAATTGTTTGAGAGAAAGCACTGGAGACTTCTAAGGTGGCCAGCAATGACTCCAGACCTGAATCCGATAGAACACCTGTGGAGAGATCTAAAAATGGCAGTTTGGAGAAGGCACCCTTCAAATATCAGGGACCTGGAGCAGTTTGCCAAAGAAGAATGGTCTAAAATTCCAGCAGAGCATTGTAAGAAACTCACTGATGGTTACCGGAAGCGGTTGATCGCAGTTATCTTGGCTAAAGGTTGTGCAACCAAGTATTAGGCTGAGGGTGCCAATACTTTTGTCCGCCCCATTTTTGGAGTTTTGTGTGAAATGATCAATGTTTTGCTTTTTGCTTCATTCTCTTTTGTGTTTTTTCATTTAAGACAAATTAAATGAAGATAATAATACCAAAGAATTTGTGATTGCAATCATTTTCAGGAAGAAACTGACTATTATCTGACAGAATTGAAGGGGTGTCAATACTTTTGGTAATGACTGTACAATATGATACCCCACATAAATCAAACATCAAAAAGTCCCCATGAAGGCAAAAAGGTAAATAAAAATTCTCTATAAACTTTATAGAAGTAGTCTAAAAAAAAGCACACCAACTTTACAGTAAATACACAAATTAAGGAAGAAACACACAGAAAAGTACTTTGGCCATATGGGAATATCAAGGTTTCAAAAACAGAGACAAGTGCCTCATGGCTCACTGAGGGAGACTGATCGCGCAACAATAAATAGAAACCATGTATAAATCACATAATATGCATGCTACGCACTCTGGTCCCATTGGTGTATCTATACACAGGAATATCTAAAGGTCTAGCAAAGTAGTTGGAGATCTCCCTTAAGCGGCCGTCACACGCTTCCATATCTTGAACGATATTGTTAGCGAACACGTGCACGAGCGATCTCTTACAATATCGCTCACATCGCTGGTGAGATATCACACAGACAGACTCACCAGCGATGTGGAGCCGCGATATCGCTGGTAACTATGGTACACTTCGGGTTACTAGGCGCCGCGCGGCGCTTAGTAACCCGACGTGTACCATAGTTACCATCTCCCAGCATAGGCTCTGCCACTGGGAGATCGTTCATCGTGGTGTCATACACCACGATGAAGCTGTTTGTTAAATCGTTCATCGCTAGATATGAGGTCCTGCTCTCATATCTGCGATGTCACAATGTAAAATCGCTTGATTACATGCAACGATGCCCAAACGATATCGCTTAAGCGATCAAAAAGGAGATCGCTTAAACGATATCGGGCTTAAAATGGTAGCGTGTGACGGCCGCTTTATAGTTATAGTCAAATGAGCGTAACCTTATATATTAAAAAAAAATAGAAGCAGATTGAGAAACGAGGGAAAATAGAAGAAGATTAGTATATTTAGGGCCCCTTCACATTGGCGTTTTCGCCAAAATGCGGCAGATGCGGCAGATTTACCGCATCTGCCGTCTAACAGTCGCACTTGTGACACACTTGCGGCAAGCCCCATGCATTGTCTATGGGGCTTCCGGTAAGTGTGCGGCAGGTACTGCAAGTGCGGTTCCGGCAGTTGCGGTAGGTGCGGCCGCGAAAAAAAAGCTGCTGACTGCGTTTTTTTCCGCGGCCGCACCTGCTGCGTCTGCCGCAACCGCACTTGCTGCACCTGCCGCACATTACCGCAAGCCCCATAGACAATGCATGGGGCTTGCCGCAAGTGTGTCGCAAGTGCGGCCGTTAGGCGGGACCTTTGACAGATGCGCTTTTTTGTCCGGATCCGCCGGAAGAAGAAATACAGAAATATTAATAAACATCTATTACACTGAGCACCATGACAATCATGTACCAAAAATTTGTACTCTAAAGTAATCAGTGCAAGATGAAAAATGACACACTAATCAGATATACAGTATATCTTATATATGAAAGGAAAAATTAATCCCACTCTATTGTCACCATTACTCTCCCATATTTGGACCACATGCTATTCATATATGTTCTTATAAATTCAAAAAATATATCAGTTTTGGGAAAATCCAGGTGATTTGACACAGAGGATACATCACCTCACTCACTCAATACTGACTAATCAGTGTGGATAATGCATTCACAGGCCAAATGGAAATAGAAAGAGAGAGAGGAAACAGGAAAAAGAGAGAAAAAGAGAATAAAATCAGGAAATGTATTCCCCTCAGTACTATGGGTCACTATGTAATTACTATGCAAAAAATACAATTTTAAGGGACCAATAAACAATTGAGAGAGAACCACTTATCAGACATGCCGGACACAATCTGGAAGATATCACCAACACCTCCACACATCGATCTAATTCCCATAAAGCATATCATACACTAGTAGTGTTTAACCATTTGCACAAAAAGGGGTTTAATTAACACAGGTAAGATCCTGGACTAGTGGTATGGCATATGGTATTAACAGCCCAAAAATAACAAACAATAGACCTAAAAGTGACACTGTGTGGGTGGGTGTAGTAAGATATCACAAGAAGGGGGAAAAATACTCTACCCAAACACACCCAAATTTCAAAGGTCCGTAAAATTCAATGAAATAGCTGAGGTAACAACACCCCACACATAACTCCTGCCAAACCAAACAAGACCTAATCCCTTTTCATGAATACATACATCATAGGTGACACATACCAATGAGATGTCAATGCAAAGGTTGTGGCCTCAACCTTTACCAAGCCCCATGGTGGTAGATATCCTCCAGATTGTGGCGGGCATGTCTGATGAGTGTTTCTCCCTCAATTGTTTATTGGTATCTTAAGATTGTATTTTTTGCATAGTAATTATATAGTGAACCATAGTACTGAGAGGAACACATTTCCTAATTTTCTTCTCTTTTTCTCTTTTTTTCCTGTTTCCTCCATTTTCTGTACAGTTCTTATCCTCTTTTCTACTTTTCCCTCTCTCTTTCTAGTTCTATACTGGGTCTTGAATACATTACAAATAAAATAAAGGGAAAAAGATGGCACTCACCGATTTGCAGCTTGCTCTTTTTTATTTGTAACCAGGGGGGATAACATTAGTGCGGAGAGGGGGTGGTGGAGGCCAGACGGTGGCACGTTTCGCGGTGATTCCGCTTCTACGGGTCTGTGCATGTGCTGATGCACAGACCCATAGAAGCGGAATCACCGTCAAACAGTGCCGTTGTCTGGCCTCCACCACCCCGCACTAATGTAACCCCCAGGTTACAAATAAAAAAAGAGCAAGCTGCAAATCGGTGAGTGCTGTCTTTTTTCCTTTATTCTACCGGAAATCTTACATGTTTAAGTGATGTGATTTATCGGTGTTGATAAAGGCGCAACCAAGTGGGAGTGTTAGGGAAAGCTTATACAGCTTCAAAAGGTGTGACTGTAATCTAGTGCCCAGTTACACTTCTTTTTGTTGCTAAAATCTTGAATGTATTATCCACATTGATTAGTCAGTATTGAATGACTGGGGTGATTTATCCACTATGTCATATGGCTGTATTTTCCCATAATTGATACATTTTTTGAATTTATAAAACCATATATTAATAGCATGTGGTCCAAATATGGGAGAGTAATGGTGACAATACACAGTGGGATTATTTTTTCCATTCATATATAAAATATATATTTGATCAGTGTGTCATTTTCCATCTTGCACTGATTACCTTAGAGTACAATTTTTGGTACATGATTGTCATGGTGCTCAGTGTAATAAATGTTTATTAATATTTCTGTATCTCTTCTTTTCTAACTATACTAATCTTCTAGTCTCTCTCTTTTCTCAATCTGCTTCTATCTTTTGAATATATAAGGTTACACTCATTTGACTGTTTATAACTATAAGGGAGCTCACCAACTACTCCACCAGACCTCTAGATATTCCTGTGTATAGATACACCGATGGGATCAGAGTGTGAGCATGCAGATTTTGTGATTTATACATACCTTGTATTTTTGGTTGCGTGACCGGTCTCCCTCAGTGAGCCGTGAGGCACTTGTCTCTGTTTTTGAATCTTTGAAATTTCCATAAGGCCAAATACTTTTCTGTGTTTTTTTTCCTTAACTTGTGTATTTATTGTAAAGTTGGTGTGCTTATTTTAGAGAACTTCTATACATCTTGAAGAGGATTTTTATCCACCGTTTTGTCTCTATGGGGACTTTTTGCTGTTTAATTTCATCTTCTGGCCTGAAGAGAAGCAGTTGCTGTTTGAGTGTAAAATAGCTGAAGACGTATGTTGTGGAGGAACCATGCTGAGTACACAGCAGATTGTGTTGTATTGAGTGTTAAAAAGTGATAACCCTTTCCAGACATCCACCACACGGCACAATTCAGGAACGGGTATATGAAGCAATTTCACAGGCTGAGCTCAACCCAAATCCTACAGACAATAGATGTGTGTTGTCACAGCCAGAATATGCCTCTAACAGCCACAGGTTGAGTAGAGCACGCCCACATGTGTTAATCTGTGACATGTTGCTGTCAGTCTCTGACAACGGTATTAACAGCAGAAATATCATTCTATGCAAACATCAGCCTCCCTGTAATGTGATCACAATGAGCGCCAATAGGCTCCAATGAGAGCAGGAGGTCTCTTGAAGACCCCCATGTCCGCAATTATGGCGCTCAAGTGAAACTCAGTATGTTTCTGGGCTGGTGATTATACTACTTACCGTAGATACTCCAGTATAAGCTGACCTGAGTATAAACCGAGGCCCCTAATTTTATCCCAAAAACTGGGGAAACCTATTGACTCGAGTATAAACCTAGGATGGGAAGTGCAGCAGACCCCCATCCTGTTATAAAACCCCTCATCACTGGTATATGACCCCATCAATGGTATATAGCCTGCATCACTGGTATATAAAAAACTGATACTGAGCCGGATCACAATGTGAACAGGGCTGTAAACCGTGTTCACACCACCAAGAATCTATATCACAAAAAAGACAGTGTAAAAAACGTCCAAAAATATATCTCTGCTATATAAGTAAAAAGCAAGTGCAAAATTGTGTCAACAGCAGGGTTCTTAGTTAGTAAGTTTTTTGCAAAAAAGGTACGGAAGCCGTTCTACCACTCCACGGTGACCCCTATCAGAACGGTCCCTAGACTAACGTATTTAAAACCTGATCTAGTGTGAACATACGTCATAGATGCAGGATGCAGCAGGGCCAGATTCATTATGGGCACACAAGGTAGAAGCAGCAATTTATGTGCTCAGGCTCAGTGAGAAGGGGTGGGGCACTTCTCAACTTGCAGGACAAGAAACTAATGAAAAACTGATACTGAGCCGGATCACAATATGAACAGGGCTGTAAACCGTGTTCACACCTCCAAGAATCTATATCACAAAAAGACAGTGTAAAAAACGTCCAAAAATATATCTCTGCTATATAAGTAAAAAGCAAGTGCAAAATTGTGTCAACAGCAGGGTTCTTAGTTAGTACGTTTTTTGCAAAAAAAGTACGGAAGCCATTCTACCACTCCATGGTGACCCCTATCAGAACGGTCCCTAGACTAACGTATTTAAAACCTGATCTAGTGTGAACATACGTCATAGATGCAGGATGCAGCAGGGCCAGATTCATTATGGGCACACAAGGTAGAAGCAGCAATTTATGTGCTCAGGCTCAGTGAGAAGGGGTGGGGCACTTCTCATCTTGCAGGACAAGAAACTGATGAAAAACTGATACTGAGCCGGATCACAATGTGAACAGGGCTGTAAACCGTGTTCACACCACCAAGAATCTATATCACAAAAAAGACAGTGTAAAAAACGTTCAAAAATATATCTCTGCTATATAAGTAAAAAGCAAGTGCAAAATTGTGTCAACAGCAGGGTTCTTAGTTAGTAAGTTTTTTGCAAAAAAGGTACGGAAGCCGTTCTACCACTCCACGGTGACCCCTATCAGAACGGTCCCTAGACTAACATATTTAAAACCTGATCTAGTGTGAACATACGTCATAGATGCAGGATGCAGCAGGGCCAGATTCATTATGGGCACACAAGGTAGAAGCAGCAATTTATGTGCTCAGGCTCAGTGAGAAGGGGTGGGGCACTTCTCAACTTGCAGGACAAGAAACTGATGAAAAACTGATACTGAGCCGGATCACAATGTGAACAGGGCTGTAAACCGTGTTCACACCACCAAGAATCTATATCACAAAAAAGACAGTGTAAAAAACGTCCAAAAATATATCTCTGCTATATAAGTAAAAAGCAAGTGCAAAATTGTGTCAACAGCAGGGTTCTTAGTTAGTAAGTTTTTTGCAAAAAAGGTACGGAAGCCGTTCTACCACTCCACGGTGACCCCTATCAGAACGGTCCCTAGACTAACGTATTTAAAACCTGATCTAGTGTGAACATACGTCATAGATGCAGGATGCAGCAGGGCCAGATTCATTATGGGCACACAAGGTAGAAGCAGCAATTTATGTGCTCAGGCTCAGTGAGAAGGGGTGGGGCACTTCTCAACTTGCAGGACAAGAAACTAATGAAAAACTGATACTGAGCCGGATCACAATATGAACAGGGCTGTAAACCGTGTTCACACCTCCAAGAATCTATATCACAAAAAGACAGTGTAAAAAACGTCCAAAAATATATCTCTGCTATATACCGTATATACTCGCGTATAAGCCGAGTTTTTCAGCCCAAAAATTGGGCTGAAAAGTCTCCCCTCGGCTTATACGCGAGTATATACGGGACCCCCTCACTGTTTGGCGCCCCCACCTCAGCATGGCCCCCCCCCGCACGCAGCGCTGCGCTCATACATTACCAGCCTGTCAGCTGTCATCCTCCGGTGGCGGATCGCGGCTCCCGGCTCCGGCTTCCATCTTCATCTGTGTCTTCCTGCATGTCACATGACCGGCCGGCGTCGCGATGACGTCATCGCGATGAGCCCCGGTCACAATGCAGGAAGACACAGATGAAGATGGAAGCCGGAGTCGGGAGCCGCGATCCGCCACCGGAGGATGACAGCTGACAGGCTGGTAATGTATGAGCGCAGCGCTGCGTGCGGGGGGGTGCCATGCTGAGGTGGGGGCCCCAAACAGTGAGGGGGGCCTGGGGCTGCTGTGTACTACCCCTGGGGCTGCTGTATATACCCCTGGGGCTGCTGTGTACTACCCCTGGGGCTGCTGTATATACCCCTGGGGTTGCTGTGTACTACCCCTGGGGCTGCTGTGTATACCCCTGGGGCTGCTGTGTATACCCCTGGGGCTGCTGTATATACCCATGGGGCTGCTGTGTATACCCCTGGGGCTGCTGTGTACACCCCTGGGGCTGCTGTGTACACCCCTGGGACTGCTGTGTACACCCCTGGGGCTGCTGTGTATACCCCTGGGGCTGCTGTGTATACCCCTGGGGCTGCTGTGTACTACCCCTGGGGCTGCTGTGTACTACCCCTGGGGCTGCTGTATATACCCCTGGGGCTGCTGTGTACTACCCCTGGGGCTGCTGTGTACTACCCCTGGGGCTGCTGTGTATTGCCCCTGAGGCTGCTGTGTACTACCTCTGGGGCTGCTGTGTACTACCCCTGGGGCTGCTGTGTATACCCCTGGGGCTGCTGTGTATACCCCTGGGGCTGCTGTGTATACCCCTGGGGCTACTGTGTATACCCCTGGGGCTGCTGTGTATACCCCTGGGGCTGCTGTGTATACCCCTGGGGCTGCTGTGTATACCCCTGGGGCTGCTATGTACACCCCTGGGGCTGCTGTGTACACCCCTGGGGCTGCTGTGTACACCCCTGGGGCTGCTGTATATACCCCTGGGGCTGCTGTGTATACCCCTGGGGCTGCTATGTACACCCCTGGGGCTGCTGTGTACACCCCTGGGGCTGCTGTGTACACCCCTGGGGCTGCTGTGTACACCCCTGGGGCTGCTGGGTATACCCCTGGGGCTGCTGTATATACCTCTGGGGCTGCTGTGTACTACCTAAGGGCTGCTGTATACCACTGGGGCTGCTGTATATACTGCTGGGGCCTGCATACCACTGGGGAGGCTGCTGTATACTACCACTGGGGGGGCCTATATACCACACTGCTGGGGGCTGTATACCTGTGCTGGGGTCCACCCTCGGCTTATACACGAGTCAATAGATTTTCCCAGGTTTTGGGGGCAAAAGTAGGGGGGTCGGCTTATACACGGGTCGGCTTATACACGAGTATATACGGTAAGTAAAAAGCAAGTGCAAAATTGTGTCAACAGCAGGGTTCTTAGTTAGTACGTTTTTTGCAAAAAAAGTACGGAAGCCATTCTACCACTCCACGGTGACCCCTATCAGAACGGTCCCTAGACTAACGTATTTAAAACCTGATCTAGTGTGAACATACGTCATAGATGCAGGATGCAGCAGGGCCAGATTCATTATGGGCACACAAGGTAGAAGCAGCAATTTATGTGCTCAGGCTCAGTGAGAAGGGGTGGGGCACTTCTCAACTTGCAGGACAAGAAACTAATGAAAAACTGATACTGAGCCGGATCACAATATGAACAGGGCTGTAAACCGTGTTCACACCTCCAAGAATCTATATCACAAAAAGACAGTGTAAAAAACGTCCAAAAATATATCTCTGCTATATAAGTAAAAAGCAAGTGCAAAATTGTGTCAACAGCAGGGTTCTTAGTTAGTACGTTTTTTGCAAAAAAAGTACGGAAGCCATTCTACCACTCCACGGTGACCCCTATCAGAACGGTCCCTAGACTAACGTATTTAAAACCTGATCTAGTGTGAACATACCTCATAGATGTGCTCAGGCTCAGTGAGAAGGGGTGGGGCACTTCTCAACTTGCAGGACAAGAAACTAATGAAAAACTGATACTGAGCCGGATCACAATATGAACAGGGCTGTAAACCGTGTTCACACCTCCAAGAATCTATATCACAAAAAGACAGTGTAAAAAACGTCCAAAAATATATCTCTGCTATATAAGTAAAAAGCAAGTGCAAAATTGTGTCAACAGCAGGGTTCTTAGTTAGTACGTTTTTTGCAAAAAAAGTACGGAAGCCATTCTACCACTCCACGGTGACCCCTATCAGAACGGTCCCTAGACTAACGTATTTAAAACCTGATCTAGTGTGAACATACCTCATAGATGCAGGATGCAGCAGGGCCAGATTCATTATGGGCACACAAGGTAAAAGCAGCAATTTAATGTGCTCAGGCTCAGTGAGAAGGGGTGGGGCACTTCTCAAACTTGCAGGACAAGAAACTAATGAAAAACTGATACTGAGCCGGATCACAATGTGAACAGGGCTGTAAACCGTGTTCACACCACCAAGAATCTATATCACAAAAAAGACAGTGTAAAAAAACGTCCAAAAATATATCTCTGCGGTGGTGTGAACACGGTTTACAGCCCTGTTCACATTGTGAACGGTTTACAGCCCCGGTCACCGCCCCCCCAGAGTCAGCAACTGTATGACTTGAGTATAAGCCGAGGGGGGTCAATTTTAAGCACAATTTTTGTATACCGAGTATATACGGTACTACAATATTTAGAGTGTAACTGTCATTTAAATTTTTTAATGTAGAGCAAATGATTATAATAAACTTTCAAATATACTTCATAAATGAAATCTGGAACAAAACCTTTCAAAATCCTTCCAAAAGAAGACTGTTCCTAAACTTGACATTCGCTCCTTGTCAGGGAGATCCATCTTCAGCTCCACACATGAATACGGTTTTATAATCTGAAAAATAAGGTATATTTACATTTTAATTTGTACATAAACAAATATGCTTACATTTGTCCAACATGTTGAGGTAATAACATGTTGGGGTAATAAAAATGCCCCCTGGGACCCATTTCAAACTGAATAATTGAATTTATGTGCTTTGTAGATTGAAACACATTTTAATACATATTACATTCTCAATCTACATCGCTACTTTTGTTTATTTTGACTTTGCTCTTGTCCTACATTTTAAGGACATATATTAATCTACAAATATGTTTAGACACACGTCTCTATATTTTACTCAAGGTTTCCGTTGTGTTTTTAATGTCAATTCTAAAAATGACATTGCAATACACTGCTTAATACACCCGTTCCATTTTTCATTTGTTACACTTGGTCATCCATGTAGAAACAATAAATCCTCATCTTTACAAGCAGACACAGAAAACACTTGTAATCCTCAAGCTCAGTGGATTGGTGTCCTAATAACTTATCATCTTTCCAGAGTTTATGTACAGCTTCTTTTTAATGAACATTAGACAGAGCACCTAAAAATTAATTAATAATTGGTAATTAATAATATTCATCATGTCCTAAGGTGACCAACAAGAGGAAAGTATCTTGTGGTTAAAGCAAAAGCTTGCATACTGTATCTCAGCAGAAATATTGCCAAGTGGGTTCATCTACTTCATATTTCTCTTTTATTCCAGTTCAAATTTGAAGTTTGAGTTCTACATTTTCTAAAAAAAGTTACATCTTGGCTTTCTGTAGCAAAGGATCAAAATTGTAAAAGTGCAAAATTTAGCCACTGCACCCCCCAGCGATTTTTCATTTTTTGTTTGTTTTTTTTGTCCCCTTCTTCCAAGAGCCATAACTTTTTAATTTTTCCATCAATATAGACATGCTAGCTGTAGCATCCGGGATAGTAATTAACTGTTCATAGCTATAATAAAATAGAATGTTTTAACAAAAAACTATTTAGCACATAAAAGTCTAAAGTAAATAGTCTTCGTCCTGTATACTGACGGCTGTGTGAGGCCTCATGCTGTATACTTGGGGCTGTGTGCAGCCTCCTACTATATACTGGGAGCTATGTGCGGCCTCCTGCTGTATACAGGGGGGGCTGTGTGTGGCTGCCTGCAGTATACTGGAGACTGTGTGAGGTCTCCTGCTGTATACTGTGGGCTGTGTGTGACCTCTTGCTGTATACAAGTGTCAATGTGCAGCCTCTTGCTGTATACTGGGGGGTCTGGGCGGCCTCCTGCTGCATACTGGGGCTGTGTGCAGCCTCCTGTGGTATATTATGGGCTGTGTATGGCCCCTTGCAGTATACTGGGGGCTGCATGCTGCCTCCTGTCGTATACTGAGGACTGTGTATGACCTTCTGCAGTATTCTGTGGGCTGTGTGAGGCCTCCTGCTGTATACTGGGGGCTGTGTGCTGCCCCCTATTGTATACTGGGTGTTGTGTGTGCCCTCCTGCTGTATACTGGAGACTGTATGTAGTTTCCTACTGTATACTGAGGGCTTTGTGTGACCTCCTTCTGAATACTGGGTATTGTGTACAGCCTTGTGCTGTATACTGAAGGCTGTGTGTGGCCTCCTGCTGTATATTGGGGACTGTGTGCTGCCTTCTGCTGTACATTAGTTGCTGTGTGTGGCCTCCTGCTATATATTGGGTGCTTTGTGTTGTATATAGGGGGCTGTGTGCGGCCTTCTGCTGAATACTGGGGGCTCTGTGTGACCTCCTGCTGTATACTGGGGGCTGTGTGCAGCCTCCTGCTTTATACTGGGGGCTATGCGGCTACGTGCACTGCTATTGTTCTTCCTTTGCCTATATGGATCTGTCCCTGTGTGCTCATCATGTGACCTATCACATGAGGTCTTACATAGACAGGTGTGTGCCTTTCCAAATCAAGTCCTATCAGTTGAATTAAACACTGTTGGACTCCAATTAATGAGTAGAACCATATCAAGGAAGATCACAAGGAAATGGACAGCACGTGACTTAAATATGAGTGTCTGAGCAAAGGGTCTGAATACTTATGATTATGTGATATTTTCTTATTTAATAAATTTGCACAGATATCTACATTTCTGTTTTTTCCAGTCAAGATGTGGTGCATATTGTACATCAATGAGAAAAAATGATTTTTTTTAAATTTACCAAATGGCTGCAATGAAACAAAGAGTGAAAAATGTAAAGGGGTCTGAATACTTTCTGTACCCACCCTATACTGAAAAACATGTTAAAAATTCAGAGTATTGTGAAATTGCAAAAAAAAAAGTGAAATTCCAGAATGATATTGGTTTTTTTTTATTCACCATGTTCACTATATGGTAAAACTGATGTGTCAGTTTGATGCCTCAAGTTGGTATGAATTTGTAGATACCAAACATGTATACTTTTCATTCAGAAGTTTGTAAAAAAAATTGGGCTTTTTGCGCCATTCCTAGCGACCTGCAGTGTTCTCATGTTTCAGGATCTGGGACTGCGTGGTGGCTTATTTGTGTGTCTGGAGCTGACTTTTTTAATGAAACCATTTTGATTGATTTTATATTTTGATAGATTGGGCGTTTCTGAACGTGGTGATACCAATAAGTGTATTTATTTAAATACTTTTATTTCCAATGGTGCAAAAGCCCGTTTTATTTTAATATTTTTGTTTTCATATTTTTTTAAAACTTTTTTCACTTTATTTTTAATTTACATGGCCCTTAGGGTAACTTTACACGCCGCCACCATGGCGAGAAATATTGAGGGTGATATGTCACCTAGCAATAATCGACGTCAAAATCCCTCCCAATTGCGGCGTGTAATTGGGGAAATTGTGAACTCTGTGCATTGCTCTGAAATCAGGCGACGGTGACAAGGCGACATATCGCCGCCAAATTCCCCAATTACACGCCGCAATTGGGAGGGATTTTGACGGCGATTATTGCAAGGCGACATATCCCCTTCAATATTTCTCGCCGCGGTTGCGGCGTGTAAAGTTACCCTTAGGGTGCCTCAACACTGCAGTGTCTGATCACCGCTGCAGTAAAGAGTCACTGATGCACGGCTCTGCACTGCTGAAATAATCATCTCCTGTCAATGCCACCACCCAGGCAGCGTTCAAAGGAAGTGAGTCATGACAGCAACCAGGGTCATCATCCGAACCCTCACTGTCATGGCAGCACATCGGTGCCCCATGATTGCATCACAGGGTTGCTGATGGTGGCGCAATGTGTTAGATTGTGCTGTCAGAGTTTGATGACACAATCTAATGAGTTAATAAGAGGGGGTGGATCCCCAATCCACAAGCACCTCTTAGTTGCACATGTCAGCTGATCATATCAGCTGGCATGTGCAGTGCAGGGAATGATGCAAGATCAGTGCATGAGCTCGCATCAAAGAGAAGGACATGGCCAACAATGTTCTTATACATTCTTGATCAAGAAGGGGATAAAGCTAACCATCGTTTTAATTTTTATTTTATAAATCAATAGTACACATGAAAACAAGCAGCTTTGTAATATATCTTATCAGACAAATTTGCTTCTTTCTCAGTCAGAAATGACCAGTTATTACTAAAATTCTCAATTCTGAGGTCAAATCTGATGTACAGTGAAGACATTCCCATTACTGAGCTAGGATATGGCATTTGGCACTGAGGAGATTTTATGTTGATAGAAGAGGGGGGAGATGTTGTAGCTCTGCCAATAGCTTCTACCTCTGCTGCTAGATCCTCCCCATCTTCTATCTACAATCTCATCAGTAACAACTGCCATCTTCTATCTCAGTAATGGGAAAGTCTTCACTGTACAACAGATTTGAACTCAGAATTAAGACTTTAATATTAACTCATCAAAATGGCACTGCTTTGCACTGCGTTTGTGTCTGCATGCCATCAGCATGCAGACACAAACGCTAATGTGAAGGTAGCCTAAAGAAATCATCCAAGATAACAGGAAGAGAATTATGGACTTGCACAAGTCTAGTTCACCCTTTGGTTCAATTTCCAGATAACTAAAGGTGCCTCCTTTATCTGTACAAACAATTATGCATAAATACAAAAAAGATAGGACTGTCCAGCCATCATACCGCTCAGGAAGGAGACAGGTTCTGTGTCCCAGAGATGATCATGCTTTGGTCCGACATGTGCATATCAACCGAAGAACAAAAGGAAAAGACCAGTGGCGTAACTTGAAGCTCGATGAAAAAGCTCAAATGGGGCCCCCAATTATTGCAAATCTTTAACAACAATAGTCTTTTTCTATAGGCCAAAGGGACTTTTGGGGCCCCCCTAGGCTCTGGGGCCCAGGGCCAATCGCAACCCCTGCACCTGTTGTAGTTACACCCCTGGAAATACCTTGTGAAGATGATGGCAGAAGCTGGTAAGATTGTATCATTATCCATGGTGAAAGGAGTACTGTATCAATATGAGCTGAAAGGCCACTCTGCCAGGAAGAAGCGATTACTCCAAAAAAATGCAAAGAAGACAGATTATTTTTTGCAAATGCACACTGGAACAAAGAACTAGATTTTTGGAGACATGTACTGTGGTCTAACAAAACTAAAATTGAGCTTTTTGGGGCATAATCACCATCATTACGTTTGGAGGAAAAAGGAAGAAGATTGGGACCTTAAGAACACATTTCTAACTGTGAAACATGGGGGTGGCAGCATTATGTTGTGGGGTTGTTTTGCTGCACGAGGGACTGGAGCACTTCACAAAATAGATCGCATCACGAGTAAAAAAGATTATGTGGCAATACTGAAGCAACATCTCAAGGCATCAGCCAAAGTTAAAGGAAGTTAAAACTTAGGTGGAAATGGGTCTTCCAAATGACCCAAAGCATACTGCCAAATTGGTTACAAAGGGGCTTAAGAATAACAAAGTTAATGTTTTGGAGTGACCATCCCAAAGCCGTGATCTCGATCCTACAGTTGTGGCCAAAAGTATTGACACCCCTGCAATTCTGTCAGATAATACCGTATATACTCGTGTATAAGCCGACCCGTGTATAAGCCGACCCCCCTACTTTTGCCCCCAAAACCTGGGAAAATCTATTGACTCGTGTATAAGCCGAGGGTGGACCCTAGCACAAGTATACAGCCCCCAGCAGTGTGGTATACACCAGTCCCAGAGGTAGATACAGCAGCCCCAGTGGTAGTATACACGCAGCCCCAGTAGTATATACAGCCCCAGTGGTAGTATACAGGGCCCCAGAGGTATATAGCAGCCCCAGTGGTAGTATACAGGGCCCCAGAGGTATATAGCAGCCCCAGTGGTAGTATACAGTGCCCCAGAGGTATATAGCAGCCCCAGTGGTAGTATACAGGGCCCCAGAGGTATATAGCAGCCCCAGTGGTAGTATACAGTGCCCCAGAGGTATATAGCAGCCCCAGTGGTAGTATACAGGGCCCCAGAGGTATATAGCAGCCCCAGTGGTAGTATACAGGGCCCCAGAGGTATATAGCAGCCCCAGTGGTAGTATACAGGGCCCCAGAGGTATATAGCAGCCCCAGTGGTAGTATACAGTGCCCCAGAGGTATATAGCAGCCCCAGTGGTAGTATACAGGGCCCCAGAGGTATATAGCAGCCCCAGTGGTAGTATACAGTGCCCCAGAGGTATATAGCAGCCCCAGCGGTAGTATACAGGCAGCCCCAGTAATGCAGGCCCCCCCCAGCGTCTCTCCGGTCACCTGTAAAGCAAGCTATACTTATCAGTGTCCCGCTCGCACCCGCCGCTGCCGACATCCGCGATCCTCCATCTTCATGCGACTCCTCTTCCTGTTTCCTGTGCGCGTCGCCGGGAATGACGTCATTGCCGGCGACGCGCACAGAAACAGGAAGAGGAGTCGCATGAAGATGGAGGATCGTGGATGTCGGCAGCGGCGGGTGCGAGCGGGACACTGATAAGTATAGCTTGCTTTACAGGTGACCGGAGAGACCCTGGGGGGGCCCTGCATTACTGGGGATGCGGGGGCTGCTGTATACCGATGTATACATCGGTATGTACCGATGTATACATCGGTATACAGCACTGACTCGCGTATAAGCCGAGGGGGGTACTTTTCAGCCCAATTTTTGGGCTGAAAAACTCGGCTTATACGCGAGTATATACGGTACTCAGTTTCTTCCTGAAAATGATTGCAATCACAAATTCTTTGGTATTATTATCTTCATTTAATTTGTCTTCAATGAAAAAGCACAAAGAGAATTGTCCTAAAGCCAAATTGGATATAATTCCACACCAAACATAAAAAAGGGGGTGGACAAAAGTATTGGCACTGTTAGAAAAATCACGTGATGCTTCTCTAATTTGTGTAATTAACAGCACCTGTAATTTACCTGTGGCACCTAACAGGTGTTGGCAATAACTAAATCACACTTGCAGCCAGTTGACATGGATTAAAGTTGACTCAACATTCTGTCCTGTGTCCTTGTGTGTACCACATTGAGCATGGAGAAAAGAAAGAAGACCAAAGAACTGTCTGAGGACTTGAGAAACCAAATTGTCAAACTGTATAAAAAATATATGGGTAAAGCTGAAAAGGCAGGTGCCAGCAAGGCGACCTACAAATTTGGCTCAGTTACACCAGTACTGTCAGGAGAAATGGGCCCAAATTCCTGCCAACTATTGTGAAAAGCTTATGGAAGGATATCCAAAATGTTCAACCCAAGTCATACAGTTTAAGTGTAATGGTACCAAACACCAATTAAATGTATGTACTGGATTAATTCGACCTCTAGGCTGTAGGGTCTAGAAAAAGGGGGAGAACCAAGCTAACTTTCCACCCCTGATACTGAAGGTGGAGGCCCAACTAAAAAAATGGGCAACCTTACAGATCTCGCTCTTGGGAAGGGTAGCGGCTATTAAAATGTCCATTATCCCCCGCTTTTTATACTTATTTGAAACACTATCGGTAAAAGTACCCATTATAACTCTAAAGAGTATCCAGTCGTCTCTAATGAAATTTATTTGGCATTCGGGACGACACAGAATACCGGACTCAGTCTTATGTGCGTCGAAACAAGAAGGTGGGGTAGCCTGCCCGGACATTCTGCTCTACTACTACGCTACGCATTTGCGCCATTTATCCCACTGGTCGACGTTGCCAATAAGCAGTAGATGGACAGAAGTGGAACAGTTATGGCTGGCCCCATACCATCCCGCCTCGTTAATATGGGGCAAACCCTCGGAGATTCACTCGAAGATGTTATTGGGCCCAATGGCATTTACCAGGGATATTTGGAGTAAATGCAGAATTAAATATCAGTTAGCAACACACGCCTCTCCCTTAACTCCTTTTCTGTATAGCCCACATACTTTGGGAGCTTTAGATTCTACCACAATGCGTAAATGGGCGGAGGTGGGCCTTTTTTGCTTCCGGGACATAGTAAACCCACTTACACGTGAACCACGACGCTTTGCCGAACTGCGTTCGTTATATAAATTGCCGGAAGGGTTGGACTACTCGTATCGACAAATAACACACTACCTTAAATCGATCATGGGGCCCAAAAAGAATGCAGGCCTGACCCAATTTGAAACATTATGTTCGAGGGGATCCTCTACTAAAGGCCTTATATCCGATATTTATGCTATCCTGAATTCTCGGGGTTCCTGGGGCTCGTTTAAACACGCCTATATGACGCGATGGGAAGCTTGGTTAGGGAGGGAGATTTCTGGCCCAATGTGGGGGGTGATATGGGATAGAACATTCAGGTCATCAGTTAATACCTTATATAAAGAGAACCAGATGAAAATATTAATGACATGGTATCACACACCTGAACTCCTTCATAAGTTTAATTCGAATATCCCAGACAATTGTTGGAGATGTGACCAGAGTAAAGCATCTTTGTATCATCTTTTCTGGTTATGCCCGTTAATCCAAGGTTTCTGGGACTCCGTAACAACAGTGCTGTCCCGGGTTATAGATCATCCCCTACCCCTAGACCCGGCTGTATGTCTCTTAAATCTTTTTCCCCCAGGTCTGAATAAATCCAAGAGCAGACTCTTAATGCACTTACTTACAGCAGCGAAATGCTTGATATCTCTAAACTGGAAGAGGAGGGCTCCACCCTCAGTATCAGATTGGTACGCATGGATAAAAGATATCCAATTAATGGAGCGACTGACTGCCACACTCCACAATACGATGGACAAATTTAACCAGACATGGCAGATGTGGGATCTTTCTACGGATTTGTTACAGCTATGATGACCGAAGGGAATGAGCTGATGTTATTGCTTACTGATTATTAGTAATGATGACTGTACTGCAGACTTGTGACTGTGATGTTATGTTATATGATTTGTTACGATTGATAATGAAAAAAATTAATAAAAAATTAAAGTTGAAAAAAAAAAAAAAGAAAAAGGGGGAGAAAGGAAAGAGAGGGCACTAAGTGACTCTACGGGGCAAAGTTTCTTTCTATTGCACAGCTGGCAATTGCTACAACTGTGTATTGCCAGGGTATAAGAGAATGAGCTTAATAGATGTTATCTTGGAGCTAACACATCTGAGGAGAATCGACGGCTGAGTGGCTAGATTACCTGGTTTACCCCTATCGATCCTTGGACTTGGAATCTGCGAGTCCTGATTCCAAGAACTCCAGTAAAAATGCTGCCAACTACCGCTCGCAAGAAATAATGATAATATCCTTGGAGGAATGTGCAAAATCTTGTCACTCACCCCCTATCCGCCCGCTAAGTGACTTTGCTGTGAAAGGTTTCCTTCTATTGCAGAGCTGGCAATGCTTCTACTACATATTATAACCTCTCTGTCCTGCAACCCCAAACAGCTCTTCAAAACTTTCAACGCCTTACATCGCCCGCCTGCTCCTCCCCCTTCTCCCCTCATCTCTGCTGAAGACTTTGCGACCTTCTTCAAGGAGAAGATCGACAAGATCAGAAACAGCTTCGGTCCACTATCCCCACAACTCCCCTTCCCACCTACACTGCCCTCCTCCTCCATCAGCCACTTCCCCCCCATAACTGAAGACCAACTCTCCTCCCTCCTGTCAAAATCACACCTCACCACCAGCACCCACGACCCGCTCTCATCCCACCTCATTCCGAACCACACCTCCATTTTCATCCCAGCCCTCACCCACCTCTTTAACCTTTCACTTAGCACTGGTGCCTTCCCCTCGGCCTTCAAACACGCCCTAATCACGCCCATCCTAAAAAAAACCTCACTTGACCCTACCTCTGTCTCTAACTATCGCCCCATATCTCTTCTCCCATTCGCCTCTAAGCTACTTGAACAGCACGTCCACTCCAAACTGTCCTCTCACCTCTCCTCGTGCTCCCACATTGACTGCCTACAGTCCAGCTTCCGACCCCTCCATTTCACCGAAACAGCCCTGACCAAAGTCACCAACGACCTACTGACCGCCAAGAACAAACACCACTAATCCATCCTCCTCCTCCTTGACCTGTCTGCCGCCTTCGACATGGTTGACCACTCCCTTCTTCTCCGGATCCTGGAATCCCTCGGCATCACCCACCTTGCCCTCTCCTGGATCTCCTCATACCTAGCGGACCGGACCTTCAGCGTCTCCCACTCCCACACCTCCTCCTCACCCTACCCCCCTTTCTGTCGGAGTCCCCCAAGGTTCGGTCCTGGGACCCCTACTTTTCTCCATATACACCCTCGGCCTAGGGCAACTCATTGAGTCCCACGGCCTCCAGTACCACCTCTACGCCGACGACACCCAAATCTACCTGTCCGGCCCTGACATCACCTCCCTACTCTCCAAAATCCCACAATGCCTTTCCGCCATCTCATCCTTCTTCTCTGCTCGATTCCTTAAACTCAACATGGACAAAACTGAATTCATAGTCTTCCCCCCAAGAAATTCCACCCCACCTCCCAACCTATCCATCTGCATCAACGACTGCGCCCTCTTCCCAGTCCCCCAAGCCAAGTGCCTCGGGGTAATCCTTGACTCCTCCTATCCTTCAAGCCCCACATCGAGGTCCTCACCACATCCCTCCGGCTCCAGCTCAAGAACATCTCGCGGATCCGCTCCTTCCTCACCCGTGACACTGCTAAAACACTCATTCATGCTCTTATTATCTCCCGCCTTGACTACTGCAACCTCCTTCTCAATGGCCTCCCGGCTAACTCCCTCACACCTCTCCAGTGTATCCTCAACTCCGCTGCCCGACTCATCTACCTGTCCTCCCGCTACTCCCCTGTCTCCCCCCTCTGCCAAGCCCTTCACTGGCTCCCCGTCTCCAAGAGATCCCAATTCAAAACACTAACCATGGCGTACAAAGCCATACACAACCTGGCCCCACCATATATCTCGGACCTGGTCTCCCGATACCTACCCTCACGCAACCTCCGCTCCTCCCAAGAACTCCTCCTCTGCTTTTCCCTCATCACCTCTTCGCACAACCGCGTCCAGGACTTCTCCCGGGCATCTGCCTTACTCTGGAACTCCCTGCCCGAACACGTCAGACACTCTCCTACCCTGAGTAGCTTCAAGTGTCACCTGAAGACTCGCCTATTCCGTCAAGCCTACAACCTGCCATGAGACTCAGGCGACCGCCCCATACCTGACATTCCCCCATCCTACTGTGTCCTAACCCACCCTCATAGACTGTGAGCCCTCGTGAACAGGGTCCCTGCCCCTCCTGTACCTGTACGTCCTAATCGCCTAGACTTAGTGTACTTGTTCTTGTCTCCCTTAGCCTCATGTAAAGCGCCATGGATCCTAATGGCGCTATATAAATAAATAATAATAATAAATAATAATAATAATATTGCCGTGATGGGAGGGAATGAGCTGAATAGATGGTACCCTGGAGCTAACACATCCTGAGGATGAGTGGCTAGATTACCTGATTCACCCTTCTTGATACTGAGACTTGGATTCTGTGAGTTCAAGAACTTCAAGAGGAACACACACAAATCTGATTTGGAAGCTAATATACAGGGGTATAAACCATCTATTCTTAATGTATACATAAAAAGAACATAAGAAATTATTACTGAGGGAGAGAAGAAAAAGTGAAGGGGATGAGTGATAGGAAAGATAAAATGGAAAGGAGAACTTGTAACATGATCTCAAAGTGATGGATTATGTTTTTGCTCTCTACACATATATAGCCCTATATGATTATTATACTACATAATAAAAAATTAGCAATATTAACCTATATAATCCAATCAAAATGTGTATATATGAATCATGAGGAGATCTCCTCTAGACAGGTATTTAAATAACAAATGAGTGGATTAATGGAACTAAGCTTTGAAAATTAATCCAAATATATACTAGTAACGCATAATTTTTTATGATACAGTTTTTGTGGGGCCCCACCGGGTAGGCCACCACCAGAGGTACTGCACTCGTCCATTAGAGGAAGAGTTGTGCCTCTTATCTCCAGGTACTGGGATGGTGTAGTCGAGCTTCGTACACATACACACAACACTAAGGACCCTGGGACGGTGGGTGGACCGAGAGGGAGGACCCAAGCGTAGCCAGGGGAAAAGTGTAGACTTAGACTAGAGTAGAGTGGAGACAAGGACATCAGAGAGGAGTGGAAGTCAGGAGTGTAGGGGCGGTGTGGTGCCGACTTCCGCGGGCTGGAAGACAACCACGCTCTCCCCAGGAGGGAAAGGCTGACAGGTGTAGAGGAAGAAAGGAGCCCTTGGGGTACAGAATGAGATGTAGATCCCCGTACGCCAATATCTTGCGAGACAAGCTTATAGCGCGAGGGGACCACCGGAGACAGAAACACCTAGTAAGAGAGGAAGGAACACAAACCGAGCTCGGTTCAACTGCACTGACCTAATTCTGGAGACAAAGCTGAACCGGATGTTGGCAAGGGAAGTACCCGGCAGCCATGCTGAAAATACTGAGTAAAAGTAACAGAACTCCAGCTGTGGTGTGTGAGACTTTCTTTAGCGGTGACCACCAGCCGCAGAGGCCGCATGAGACACCGGGTTGTTGATGACCTAATGAACATCTGTCAAAGTATGAACCGATTCCTCCATCCTGCTGTCCTGGGGATCGCGCTCCACCTGTGGGGAGCGGAACCATCCAAACTGCCTGTCACCGTCCCCAGAGGTTCTGAAGCAGCGGCAGCCGTCCTGACCGCATACTGCAGGTGGCGTCACAAATATCCCTTTCCCTAGTTTATTAAAATTATACCACCAGGGACTCGGCCCCTGTCTGTCCCCGTGAAAAGATACGAGAGTGAAGAACAACAGCTGCCCGGTCATCAAGTACCCAGGGCCTGGAGTGGGCGTGTAATTTTTATGCTATATTTTGTATGATACATTTTTTATGATATATTTTTCATTAGATATTTTTTATGCTTCTTTTAAAATTACTCTGATGGTATTTTTTACATATTTTTTACATGTTCACTACCAAGTCACGGAAATAAGTGAAAAGAAAAAAAGGAAAGGAGAAAATAGCAGAAAAAAAACAACTCCATGCCACTTTATTTAATTTTAATCATTTTAATATACAAGTCTTTTATTCCCAAATACTTTTCTCCTTATATATTGTAATGCAGCGGTGTTCACATTGTGCGGTAATGAGGCAGTGATCCAAGGAAAGTTAGCTAGCCCATTCACTCCTTGATTCCTCAATTACTCCTAGTATGAGCATTTGTTTCACTTCTGCTGCAATGGCTTGCCTTCGGCCTCTGGTACACGGTACGGTTTCATTCGCACCCTCACAGGAGGCTCGGTGACAATGTCATGTTGTATGACAGAAGTACGGCCAGGCAGTTCATAGAATACATCCGTATTCTGCTGCACTAATTTTCGAGCCAGCAGCTGCTGAGGTTTAGTGAGAGCGTCACTTATTTTTACCTCTACTTCAGCCCCCTTCTGGGCTGATGTCGGAGGGTCCCCAGACAACACGTCCGGGGTTGCCTACGTAATCATACATTCCTGGTCCTTCTAGGCTTTAAGCAAATTGACATGATACAGCTGTTCGGGTTTTCTCTTCCTGGGCTGGTATACTTTGTAATTTACCTCCCCCACCTTTTCCCGGACTTTATATAGACCCAGCCATTTGACCAAGAGTTTACTCTCTGCAGTGGGCACTAAGAGCAATACTTGATCCCCTACTTTGAAGGACCTGACGGTAGCCCTTTAATTGTATGTGCGACTTTTTGCTCTCTGGGCATCCATTAGATGCTGTTTTACTATAGGCATGACTGCTGTGATCCGATCCTGCATTTTTGCCACAAGTTCAATTACACTTTTATGCAGAGTCGGTTCTTGTTCACACATCTCTTTGGCTACGTCCATCAACCCCCTTGGATGCCTGCCATACAATGGCTCAAAGGGTGAAAACCCGTGGAGGCCTGTGGTACCTCACAGACGGCAAACATCAAATAGGGCAGTAACATGTCCCAATCCCTCCCATCCTTGGAAACCACCTTTGTAAGCATGGACTTAATGGTTTTATTAAACCACTCGACTAACCCGTCAGTCTGTGGATGGTACACCAATGTGCGCAACTGTTTTATTTTCAGCAGCTTACACACTTCCATTGTTACTTTGGACATAAAAGGAGCTCCCTGATCTGTAAGGATCTCCTTAGGCAGCCCAAGGAGACAAAACATGGCAAACAACTCTCATGCAATAAGCTTAGCCGAGGTGTGGTGTAGCGGAATGGCCTCTGGGTATCGGGTGGCATAATCAACGACCACAAGTATTTGTTGGTGGTGACGTGCAGACTTTACAATGGGCCCACCAAATCCATCACAATCCATTCAAAAGGCTCCTCTATAACCAGCAGAGGTACCAATGGGCTACATAAGTTTGCAATGGGTGTGGTCCGCTGACATTACGGGCAGGATTAACAGTACCTCTGGATCTCTGCATAAATCCCAGGCCAAAAGAACTGCTGCAAGATGCGCTCTTGCGTCTTTTTAAAGCCAAGATGCCCCCCCAGTAGGTGGGTGTGGGCCATCTTGAGCACCGCCCGACGGTGTGACTATGGCACAACTAGTTGTTCCACGACCTCATCCCAGATCATGTCAACCCTATAGAGTAAATCATGGTTGACCACCATGCGTGGAAAGACAGTCTCTGCCCCGGGTTGCTGAGCCACTCTATTTACCTCTATTACCCTTTCCCGTGCCAGGGTCATGGTGGGATCCTGTAGCTGAGCTGTCCCAAATGCTCTTCGGGACACTTCCAGCTCTGGGATCGATGGGGTCTCCTCGAACTCTCCTGCCAATACTTCTAGAGGAAACCTATAGGGGTTACACTCTGTCCCTACGTTGGCGACCCCTACGGCAGGTATCCCTGACTCGGGATCTTCAAGTTCTGCACCCGGACACATTTTTATTCTGGGAGGGTTCATCTTCCTCTCCCATTAGGACCAAAACAATGGAAAGTCTCTTCCCAGCACAGTCCTGTAAGGAAGAGTCTTTACCACTCCGACCACATGTTTTACCTCTCCACACGGTGTGGAAAAGGTTACCTCCGCTGTTGGATACTCGCGGAGTTCGCCATGAATACATATGATCCTGACCTTCCCCCTAGTGGGTTCTGACCCAAAGATCAATGACCCATGGACGAGGGTCACTAAGCTCCCGGAGTCCAAGAGAGCCTCCGCTCAATGACCATTGACGTGCACCTGGTACAGATGGGGTTCAGTTGTTGGACCGGTGGTGTAAACGGTGCGAGCATACATAGACATCCAGCGTGTAAACCCGCAGTCCATGGCTTCAGCAGTCAGGGTGCAATAGGCAGCCACTTGTCCTGGCCCGCCAGTCCTTGAGACCAATCTAGGGGAAACTGGTCTCCTTCCAACCTCACTCCAGGGTACCCCCTCAGTGTGAGCTTGGCTTTTACTGTCCCCAGCAGAGGGACATGCACCTTTCCCAGGCTCCTGGGACTGACATACCAGACGCATTGGGGCAGAGTCCCGTACAAAATCCTGGATGGCTGTATACTGCTCAATCAGGCTAACCTCCTGGTCCAGGTTACCCGGTTCCCCTTGCTCCACCTAGCGCTATAGAGCGGCTGGCAGAGTTCTCACCAGCCGGTCGACCACCACCATCTCCACCATCTGGGCTGGAGACAAGATCTCAGGCTGGAGCCACCTTTTTACTAGCTGCAGCAAGTCATATGCCTGACACCTGGTGGGTCGGGTCTCCACAAAGGTCCATGCAAACACCCGTTGGGCTCTCACAAAAGTATTAACCCCAAGTCAGGCAAGAATCTCACTTTTACCTTCCGGTATTCCTGAGCATCCTCTCGACTGAGGTCAAAGTAGGCCTTCTGTGCACCCATCAGGAACAGAGCCACCATTTCAGCCCACTGGTTGGCTGGTAGGTTTACCTGTTCCGCTGGGCGCTCGTAGAAGGTGAGGAAATCTTCCACATCGTCCTCCCGACTAAACTTCCTCAATGCAGACCCTGTCCTGGGCCTCACTGATGTTCTGGGGTAGGCACTTGAGGCGTGTCTTGTGTGGCGGACCTATGGCAAGGTGCCACAGGGAGGTACTGCACCACAAACGGAAGGTGTAATGCCTCCGTAGCCGTGGATATGGAGGACCCTACAGAGTCTGCACCCAACACCTATACAGTAGGCCACCTTAGAACAGGCGACCGTATATTCAGTAGGTCCCATGGGGTGGAGCCTAGATGAGCAGGAGACAAGGAGTGACAGTTAGAAGACTAGTCAGTCAGACAGTGTAAGAGAGCAGAGAAGACGGATGCAGGAGATGCTGCGACCATGACAGAAGGGCACTTCTAAGGAGAGGAGTGACCCGGACGGAGAAGGGGACCACTCCAGGACTGGTCAGAGCCAGCTGGAGACCCAGGTCATCACCGGTATACTGGAACCGAGGTGTTTAGTTACAGTCTATCCATAACTGCAGACCGGCAGGCTGTGGACCCGACATATGGGAGCCACAGCATCCATCAAGCAGTCCTACATCAGTCCCGCAGCTGGGTTCACGATGCTGAGAAGTACAGAGACTTTAGGCAACAGACCCCGAGGACTAGAGACTGTACTCACCAGTGGGAGTACAGAACGCCATCAGGGCAAAGAAGGGAAAAGGACCACGAGAGCCATTTTAAGGACACCTCTGACAGACCTGGTAAAGCCTCCAAAAAAATCCGCGGCTACGGCCCCCGGTTAACCCAGACTGTACGTCTACCGATTTCACCTGGTGCAAGTAAAGAACTGTTTGAGCTGATCTGGTGTCTGGTCTCCTTTCATCCGTCGCCCATAGGGCCTCCACAGCATCACAGAGGTGAGGACTAAGACTCCCCTTATCCACCCCGCTGCCCTGAGGTAAAGCTACACCTGTGAGGAGCTGTACTACCAAAGCTGCATTTCCATCACCTCAGCGGCCGGCCGCAACGCTGGTAACCCTATTACCAGGTACCACAGGTGGCGTTAAGTTACAATTTCCCCATCATCATCACCCCCACCCGCCATTGAGGGTCCAGGGCAGGGAATCGACCAGCCGGGATCCCCACTGAAGTAACCACCTGTCCCGGTATCTGAGTACCCCCTACCCTGTCGACCGACTCACTTGCAGTTGCATGATCCGCTGTAAAAGCAGCAGCTCATTGGTTTTCTGCTTCTTTTGGAACTGCTCCTATTATTGCTGCTGAGTAAGTACCAACTGCTTCAGTAGCTCCTCCATGTTGTCAGCAGGCCTGAACTGTAGCTTTGCAGGCTTGATTACGGAAATGCAGTGTTTGGGGTATGCCTCAGTTCACAGGGCTCGCATTCTCCACCATATTGTAGTGCAGCGTTGTTCACACAGTGCGGTAATGAGGCAGTGACCCTAGGAAAGTACAACTTAAACAGCTTTATTAGTACAACTCACAGCTCAAATGCCAAAGATGTCCTCTGGGTAGCAGCCGGGTGATCCACACAGTCCGTGTACCCTGTTGCCGTGGGAGATGGCCATGCCATTTCACTCTGTGCTGCACCAGTCACTTCTGCTTCACAGGCCTGTGTTGTGACTTCATACAGACTTGCTCTGCACAGAGCCTCCTGCTCTGCAGCTTGCAAACAAACCACTGACACACCCAAACCTTTGATGAGGGTTTTTAAATGGAAAATGTGGCCATGTCCCACATGCAAAACCCGGACTGGAGGGAGTGGGCAGTCCCTTTGTCCTGCAGTCACAGGCTTGCCTGTGATTGCAATGCACTCCAGTGGATTAAATATGTTTTGGTGCGCATTTTGGGAGATACATAGCGTCCCTTGCATATGATTCCCCTCACTGCCTCATAATATCTATTTGATATACTAATATTCGAGAGAAACAGAACAAATGGCATACTCATTAATCCGCAGTTGGGAATTCAGGCATTGTCGCCGAATCCCAACATGCTTTGCGGGACTGCGAGTGATGACGCGCAGCGTCATCACGAGCCGCAGACCCGCACTACTGTAAAAAAAAAAAAAAGTTAATGCTCACCTCTCCCCGAGCCCCCGCCGTCTCCTGCCGTCTTCCTCCAAGCTTCCGGTGGCTGCCGCAGGCTCAGCGTGTCTGCAGAGCTCTTCTACTGCAGTCAAGGACCTGTGGTGATGTCACAGTCACGTGACACCAGGTTACTCCATGGTAACCTGGTGTCACGTGACTGTGACATCACCGCAGGTCCTGAACTGCACTAGAACAGCTCTGCAGACACTCGGAGCCTGCGGCAGCCACCGGAGGCTTGGAGGAAGACGGCAGGAGACGGCGGGGGCTCGGGGAGAGGTGAGCATTCACTTTTTTTTTTTTTTTTAACCCCTGCCTTCCTGTTTGGAGACCTTTTACTGTACTGAGCATGCTCAGTACAGTAAATGTCTCCTCCAGCCTCACAGCCTCCCCATCCTCACTGCCTCCTCCAGCCTCAGTCTCCTCCAGCCTCACAGTCTCCTCCAGCCTCACAGCCTCCCCATCCTCATAGCCTCCTACAGCCTCACACCCTCCTCCAGCCTCACAGCCTCCCCATCCTCACACCCTCCTCCAGCCTCACAGCCTCCTCCAGCCTCACAGCCTCCTCCAGCCTCACAGCCTCCCCATCCTCACAGCCTCCTCCAGCCTCACACCCTCCTCCAGCCTCACACCCTCCTCCAGCCTCACAGCCTCCTCCAGCCTCACAGCCTCCCCATCCTCACTGCCTCCTCCAGCCTCACAGTGTCCTCCAGCCTCACATCCTCCTCCAGCCTCACAGCCTTCCCATCCTCACAGCCTCCTCCAGCCTCACAGCCTCCCCATCCTCACAGCCTCCTCCAGCCTCACAGCCTCCTCCAGCCTCACAGCCTCCCCATCCTCACAGCCTCCTACAGCCTCACAGCCTCATCCAGCCTCACAGCCTCCCCATCCTCACAGCCTCCTCCAGCCTCACATCCTCCTCCAGCCTCACAGCCTCCTCCAGCCTCACAGCCTCCTCCAGCCTCACAGCCTCCTCCAGCCTCCTTCAGCCTCACAGCCTCCTCCAGCCTCACATCCTCCTCCAGCCTCACAGCCTCCCCATCCTCACAGCCTCCTCCAGCCTCACAGCCTCCTCAAGCCTCACAGCCTCCTCCATCCTCACATCCTCCTCCAGCCTCACAGCCTCCTCCAGCCTCACAGCCTCCCCATCCTCACAGCCTCCTCCAGCCTCACTGCCTCCTCCAGCCTCACATCCTCCTCCAGCCTCACAGCCTCCTCCAGCCTCACTGCCTCCTCCAGCCTCACAGCCTCCTCCAGCCTCACAGCCTCCCCATCCTCACAGCCTCCTCCAGCCTCCTTCAGCCTCATAGCCTCCTCCAGCCTCACATCCTCCTCCAGCCTCACAGCCTCCCCTTCCTCACATCCTCCTCCAGCCTCACAGCCTCCCCATCCTCACAGCCTCTTCCATCCTCACAGCCTCCTCCATCCTCACATCCTCCTCCAGCCTCACAGCCTCCTCCAGCCTCACAGCCTCCCCATCCTCACAGCCTCCTCCAGCCTCACAGCCTCCTCCAGCCTCACAGCCTCCTCCAGCCTCACATCCTCCTCCAGCCTCACATCCTCCTCCAGCCTCACATCCTCCTCCAGCCTCACAGCCTCCTCCAGCCTCACTGCCTCCTCCAGCCTCACAGCCTCCTCCAGCCTTACAGCCTCCCCATCCTCACAGCCTCCTCCAGCCTCTCACCCTCCTCCATCCTCAGCCGCACTACCTGACACCGCTGCCATCCTGCCAACCGTCGGCCCCGCACCATCGCCACCGCCCTCGCGCCCTCCGCGAGGTCCATGCTGCCCGGATGCCGCCGGAGCCTTCCGCCCCTCGCCACTCTCTCACCGCTGGGCTCTCAATGTCACCATGCTGGTGGAGTAGCGGTCTACGGGCTGTGGACGGGTGCCGGGAGCCAGGGACGTCATCCTGTGGCCGGCAACAGCCAATGGGAGTGAGCAGACCGTGTCAGCCTGCAAAGCCTGACACGCCCCGCTCACTCCCATTGCCTGCCCCTGCAAGCGGATTGGGCGCTGTGTTGTACACACAGGACGCCCATCCCATTGCCCAGGACTTGGCGTCCTAGACCAATCGGATGACCGCCCTGTCTTTACCACACACCGCCCAATCCGCTCCTTCCGCTCAGGTCACATGTGTGACCTGAGGGCAAGAACTGATCCCTCTCTGCATCACCCAACCCGCCGCACAGGACAATGCCGTGTGACTGGGGCTGCGATCAGCCCCAGCACGCAGCCACGTCCTGCCGCCGAGCGGTGATGTCACCCCACCAGCCGCATTCTCCCTCACCCCTCCAAAGCCAGGAACTCTCTCTCACCCCTCCATCTGGACCTCTCCTCACACTTCCACCTGCTCTCCTCACCCCTCACCGCCTCTGCTCCCCTCACTCCTCAGCCTCCCGCCACATCATACTCTGCTATCCACAGAGCCCCCTCTATACTCTGACACCACAGAGCGCCTGTATACTCTCCTACCACACAGCGCCTGTTACTCTGCTACTACTGAGCTGCCTCTATACTCTGCTACCCACAGAGCGGCCTCTATACTCTGCTACCACAGAGCCGCCTGTATACTTCTACCCACTAGACCGCTGTATTCTCTGCACCCACAGAGGCCGTTTCTATATTCTGCTCACCACCACAGGCAGCCTCTATACTCTGCTACCACAGAGCCTTCTCTATACTCTGCTACAAACCACGAGCGCCTGTATAATCTGCTACCCCAAAGCCCGCCTGTATTACTCTGCTACCCACAGAGCCCCTGTATACTTTTCTACCAGAGAGCCGCCTGTATAACTTGCTACCTCAGAGCAGTCTGTATACTCTGCTACCCACAGACACACCGCCTGTATTAGTCTGCTACCCACAGAGCCCCATAATCACTCTGCTAGCAACTCACGCTGCCTGTATACACACAATTCATTTCAACGCGCCTGCATTCCCGATGCATATTGCATCGTGCTTTTTTACTATGTATATTGATAAATAGAACACTTTCATAGTTTTACTATAGCAGACTTTTACTATCAATACAACAGCAGGGGTTTTCTAAAAAACTCAATTAAAATAAATCTAATTAGTTGTCTGCAGGCTAATTGGGAAAAATCTGGAGACACACAATTAACACAATTAGCTAATTAAGCTGTCTATATAATACTGATTATTTGTCTATATGTAACTATACCTGAGGAAGGCTATCTTATATTCAACTTTATAGCCGAAACGCATTGTACGTTCATGTTTTTTACTTTATGAAGACTACTTGTAGTAAATCCCTTTGAAAAATTGAAACTGTTTCCGGTCCATCTGAATCTGGGAGTGCCCGTCACTGCACGGGATATTCTATTCCGAAATTAACTGTATGTAAAATTGCATAAAGTAATAAAATTATTCTAACATTTTGCAAATATTAATAATTATAGGTAATCCTAAATGACCTAAAATGCGAAAGGTTTATTCTGATTTCATGTCAGATAGTGAGAAAAACATGCTTATGAGTATATCTGCACACCTTCATCTCCCTCTTTTAATTGCGCTCTCTGGAATCCACGATTTGTATGAAAGAAACATCCTTCATCCACAACTGCTTTCTCACTAACTCTTATAATCTGCTGGGCCTCGTTGAACCTGGATTCAGGGCTCAAACACTGCAGCTATTTCTCATGGCGGCTGTGCAGCTCACTGGCTGTGCCCAGTCGGCGGCCGCATAAAGACTTAAAGGGGCCACAGGCGATCTCTTAAAGGTAAAGAGAGGCCGCAACAGCCCAATTTCCCTTCAGCCCACCAGGCAAACTTCTGATATGCCCTATGGCCAGTCCGGGCCTGCTCTCCACTCACTCTCTTCTAGACCCATTACAGTCTGGTTTCCGCCCCCTACATACTACAGAAACTACCCTCACCAAAGTGACCTTCTGAAAGCAAAACGAATGGTGACCACTCTCTGCATATTCTTCTTGATCTCTCTGCAGCCTTTGACACTGTTGACCACCATTTCCTACTCTCCATGCTGCACTTCATTGGCATGAAGGACTCTCTCCTGGTTCTTCTACTATCTTTCTGACTGCTCTTTCAGTGTATCATTTGCTGGCTCCAGTTCCTCCCCTCTTCCTCTCACTATTGTGGTCCCTCAGGGTTCAGTTCTTGGACCTCTACTCTTCTCTCTCTACATGGCCCTGATTGGAAAGACCATCAGCAAATTTAGCTTTGAGTACCATCTTTATGCTGATGACACACAATTATACATTTCTTCCCCTGACCTTACTTCCGCTCTAATAAAGAACACCATTTTCAATCTCGCAGGATAGCCCATGTGTGATCACTCATTTCTTATCTTTGTAACTGCACCACGTATCATATTGTCACCAGTGCCTGCATGCTTACTTGCATATGTGGGAAGCTTTCTGTGACCATAAGAAAACAAGAATTATGGAAGGCTCACGTATTGAATAGGGTGCTCCAGAAAATTTCAAGTCCAGAAGTGTAGTCTGGGCACACCAGTAAAGGGAAAAATAAAGTATTGTCCACGTATGAATCTATTGCAGAAACGGTGGTTACTTTATTAATGTCACCGCAGTACATTCACCAACGTTTCGGCAATCGCCTTCATCAGGGTAATAGTACAAGACTATTACATGAAATTAATACAGAAAGCAACATAAATTCATTTGTTAATTGGTGTGGTGATATACACCTCGTGATTCGCTGTGGGGTGGCAAAATAGGAAGTAAACACATGGTGTCCGTGATAATAACCTAGGTGAATAAAATATAAGTTGCAGTAAAGAAAAACCTAGGTCTTCATGTGTGTTGTGCTGGACTTCCGGTTGGAAAATTCTGTAACATATGGGACATGAAAAGTGTAAGGTTTAAGGTCAAGGAGGAAAAAAAAGGGGAGAAAATAAGGGAGGAAAATCCAAGCTTATAACAGAGTATTAGAAAAAAACGGAAAGTTACCAGAAAGTACTGGTAGAGCAAGGTCCCTGGTGAATTAGAAGAGTCAAGAACGGAATGACTAAGTCCTATGGATGAAGAGGTAAACATATTGCTTTACAAGGGAGTAGAAAACAAAAAGGACTGCAACAGAAGGAATGTCTGGAGACATTATAAAGAGCCATGGTGTATATCTATCAAAAAAAGGAAAGACAAGAGGCAGTATCTAAAAGGAATCACAGGAGACATGGGAGAGAGACATGTGTGAGTGCATTAGAGTCATTATCATAGTCTTAAGCTTGAAACGTGCTAAATAAAGGTAGAGTGTAATAAGGAAGATAAACAGCAATAGAGGAGAGATCAAGAGGTTGCCCTCACTAAACAGAATGATATGATAACGTAGCCTAATAGAGGATAGGAGAGAGAAATCATTGAATCAATTTAATACATATAGCACAGGGAAGTGCTAAAATGGAAGGTTATGGGTAAATGTCAAAATAGTGAGGGATAGCCTGAACAAAGGAGATATAGAAAATATGCCTATACCTCAGGTGGGGTAAGAGGGTCATGCATCAAGCCGCTGTTTTCAACACAGCTGGCAGAATGCCAGATGTGGGTTAACTCTGTAAAGACATATAATGTTTTGTTTTCATATATATCAAATATCTCAGAGCTGCTGAGAGAGTCACAGAAAATAGATTAGGTATTACCTTGGGGCAGAGTATGAGGCAAAAAAGGAGGGGGGCACATCTATTTGGAGAAATCCTATAGAGCATCAAAGAGAAAAAGGGGGGAGAAATGTAAAAGAAGCTATAGAGAAAACAAGAGGCAGGGGTTGTATAAGGATACACACCTTAGGGTAAAGAGACAAGGCTTTCTGTGACCATGACCTGAAATATTCTTGTAAGAGAGTTTAAGGAGAGCCACAGTTATGGTGGAAGGGCTCGAGGATTTCTCTTGCCCCCTGCCTACGTTCAAAGAGACTTCTAGGGTGGGGGGGGCAACTCCAGTCCTCAACGGCTGCAAACAGTGCAAGTTTTCAGGTTTTTCCATAGCATTGTACAGGTGGTAATTTAGTCACCTGCACAGATGATGATTCCAACACCTTGTGCAATGCCAAGTAAATTCTCAAAGCATGCACTGTTTGCAACCTTGAGCACTGGAGTAGTCTAGCCCTTTTCTACAGGAGTGTGTGTAGTGTTTTGCATTTTCCTACTTGAGCCCTTCAAGTCAAAGGCCTGGGGCTTGTTCAACAGCATCTGTAGGGGTGTATCAAAACACCTATTACTTTGCACAAACAGTCCAGCACACAAGGAGTTAAGTTAAAAATCTTTACTATTGCAGAGTTAAAAAAAAAATCACATGTTGGTTTATAATGTAGGTAGTGGACACACACCCCAGATACCTCCGCTTTTGAACAATGGCTCCTCGACCATAGTGGAGACATGATCGATACAATCCCACATAAAACACCAATAAAACATTATAAAAAGTATTTTTCTTCTTTCTTTCGGTCTTCTCAACCCCAGTCTCACTGAGTTGAGACCCCAGAACTATAGAGTCCAAGTCCACTTTTTCATAAAACAGCCCAATAGGCCAACGGAAGCACAAAGTCCCCAGAGGCTCGCATAGACATTGGAGCCCATTCTCTTATAGTGGCAGTAACACAACACAAGGAGCTTCACCATAGCATTGAGTCCTTCACAATTCTCGAAAGATGACCCGGCTGGTACACCAGGTCTTCCAATATTTTCCCTTTTCACACAACACCCAGCAAGATCCACAAGGATCGACAGAGTCTGTTGAAATGGGGCCCAAGCCATCAAGATAATGGGGCAGAGCCCATTAAGGACACAGTCCATTAAGGGCACAGTCCATTTAAGGCACAGTCCATTTAGGGCTTTGAGCTGTAGCCCAAAGGCTGGAGTCCCGCTAATCCAGCAGGGGGAAGAGCAACCAGTGCTAAACTGGGGAAGGAGAAAAATACATTTAGGTCTACCCTGGCACGAGGCAAAAAAAACAGACCTCACTCTTGTCAGAACTGCAAACAGTCTTCACCCGGTCAATAGGGGAACTCCAGGACTATCAGCAAGGCTATCAGCTTGAAACTTTACATCCTGCATGATCCCAGCAGGGGCATTTCTTCTAAGAAGTCAGCACCCAACAACAGGCCTTTTTTAGGACAATCTTCTTTAATTTAATCAGAGGCTTCTTTGGAAGCCTCCCACTCAAACAACATCTCTATCCACACTACCTGGGATGGATGTGGCCGTTCCACACTGTAGGCCACTCCTGGACGGTCTTGGGAGGTCGCTGAGGCTACTTCTCCAGCA
Organism: Allobates femoralis; assembly: GCA_033576535.1. Lineage (NCBI taxonomy): Eukaryota > Metazoa > Chordata > Amphibia > Anura > Aromobatidae > Allobates > Allobates femoralis. Next base: position 565,833,244 of record JARQOC010000002.1, on the reverse strand, counting down.
GCATTCTCAACCACCACCTGACTCCCAGGACACTCCTGGTTGTCATGATGAAGGGGTGAGTAATAAACCGTGAAACGCTTTGCATAAAGACACGTGCATTTAATTATTTCCTTGGTATATAGTCAATTGTACAATAGCATAATTGGATTCTATATATTTCCTCTATTTTTTCTTCAGCACACTCCATCAGAGCCACCGCTGAAGAGGAGGACAGAGGACCTAGGAGATAGCCACCCCCTCCTGCACACACCGAATGAGCTAGGACAACCGTTATAGGCCCTTCAGTCTCTCTGGTCCCTGTGGGTTTCACTCCAGCTGGCTGGCTTACATGGTCAGGCTTTGCCAATCTCCAATGTTCCATTCTCTCCATATCGGCCTCCTACTGCCACTCTTGGACATCCTATATGGTGGCGACCCAACTTACCCCGACCTCATATAACCCTTTGCAGCTCATTACTTTCATAAAGGTGACCACCTCCCCAACATAGAGGGTGCAGAGTCAGGAAGACAGATGAATGCACTGGAGGGTGGACCAGTTGACATAGCACCAGTGACCAGTCCTGTATTCGGCTACGAATCCAAACCATTTCTCCTCAAAGTGGTTACACTTAGATCCCTGCAACCACTATCAGGTGAGAGCATCTGAAAGTCTAATTACTTCAAGAAATTACAAGGTCCAGTGTGGTTCATGCCTATAAAGATCCTTGCTGGGAGGGAGTACGGGGCTCCACATGGCATTCTTCCAGTCGGAGGCCTCTATTGGAGGGAAGTAGAAGCTTCTGGCACTACCACCCAGTCATCATTGTCCTTCTCCTCCTGTGAGACCAGCACTGGATCCTCAATGCAAAAAAAAGCTGTGCATGAAATAGAAGAGCAAAATAGGGTCTTATCCTTTTAATACATGACTCACCCCAGGGCTGTGGGGTACCCGGACCCTGGCTGTAGTTCACGGGGATGTCATGGGCGGCCTCTGCCTGGGCCCGTGGTCCCTGAAAAAGGGGAAACATAAAAATAAAAAGTGTTTGTGACGCCACTTAGGTTTCTGGTAATGATACCGGCACTGCTTGCAGACCTCCGGGATGATGATGATGCAGCTAGCTGGTAATTCTCCCTGTAGGTGGAGCAGGGTCCCCGGGGAGTTGTGAAGGATAGGGATTTCCACAGGGAGGCGGCTCTTCAGGTAGAAGCGCTGGCAAACAGTCTATGATGAGGGCAGGATTAGGTGTCGCAATAACAGACACACACGCTGGGAGTTTGTTTCTGTACCTTTTACCGTTGATGTTGAAAGGTAACATCCAGGGTACAGACCAGGTGGAAGTTCAGGATTTCCACACCTGATGAGTTATGAGGCCTCCTTGTTACTGTGTGTGTGCTGTAGTCCTGGGCTATCTAAAACGTCACCCTGACCTCTCCTGTGTCCCTCACTTATATAGCAGGCGATGAGAGCCTTTCTGCTGGGCACCACTAACTTCTCTGCGGCCCCTGGCTCTATTGGTGGCTGTGCTACAAGTGTTCCTAGGCCAGAAGACTGAAGTCTCCCTTGCCCTCCAGTCTTCTCTGCTGGGCTGACTGGACCTGTGCAGACTCGGACTCCGGCATCTGGGTTGCCTCTTTCTCTCCTTTGGGGTGAACCTGACTGTCTCCCTCTTCCCCTCTCTGGTGCGCCTTGCCTCTGACCCTCACTATTGGGTCCCTCACACTGGCTAGGATTCCCTCTGGTATGGACCTAGCGCGGCTCCGTTCACCAGGATGTATTCACAGTCCTCTCTTTGGAACTGCACTGCCTAACTCCGCCTCCAAACCTTAATTTATAGGGGACCTTGCCTGTCGGCAAGTAGAGGCTCCCCCTTCAGGTCTGGGGTGGAAGGTGTTGCATGCGAGTTTACCTGATATGGAAATCCCTCCCTGCGCCAGGTGTTCCTGTGGCAACCGAACCGTAGGGGTGCCACATATACTGTGCACAATTTAATTGCTAGTGCTCACCTGGTGAGGTTATGTGACCCACAACCAGTTTGCATTACATGTAAAGGCTGCTGCAGAATCCATAAGCCACGTGTGATACAAGGTCACAGAAGAAAACAATGGATAGTCCGCCCTGCAGTGAGATAAATGAGACCGTAGGAATATATTGATCAAGACTGGTGGCTTTATTCAATGTGTTTTGGAGCATTAACCTCGTTTCTTCTTCAGGAAACCAACCAAATTACATACACCGACAAAAGATACTGGTAAAATAGTCAATAACAACACTAAAGGAAACACATGATCATGACGTGATTCCAATGATTTTGTCATGATCATGTTTTTTCTTTGGCATTGTCATTGACTATTTAACCAGTGTCTTTTGTCAGTGTGTGTAATTTGGTTGGTTTCCTGAAGAAGGAGTCAGGCTAACGCTCTGAAACCTGTTGAATAAAGCCAGCAGACTTGATCCATATATTCCCATGGTCTCATTCATCTCACGGCAGCACAGATTATCCCCTTATATATCCATTGTTTTCTTCTGTGTCCATGTATCACACCTGGCTTGCGGATTCTGCAGAAGCCATTACATGCGATGCTCCTCCACAGCAGGCATCTCTTGGGGTGGATCCATCAGATCTACAAACTGTGGACTGCAGGCACACAGTAGCACAGTGTTGCTGCTTTGAACTGCAATCACAAGATAGCGCTGGCCTCTGCAGTGAACATTTTTCCCTTGCCTAGTGTCCCACCTCAAACAGCGCCAGGACCCAATTGCTTAGGGGATATTCTTGTTTTCCCAATCTTGTTACCTACCTCCTCATTAATTTCTCCATGTGGTGGTTTGTAGAAGGCACCTAACTTACACATCCCTATGCCTCAGGTAAGAATTGGGCCTATGGTTGGGGGTATTAAAGCATGACATATTTGGAGAAAAAAAATAAGAAAAATAAAAGAGTTTCAGCTGACCTCCAACTCATCTGGAATATTGAATAAAGCTAGTGAGGAATGCATGGACAGGTCCAAGATTAATGATATAACACACTTGTGCACATGCCAAAAAATTTGTATTCTAAACATATAGAAAAAAGGGATTGCAAATTTTCAGGAAGCAATATCCATATTAGGGCTCAGACACACTCTGCTACTTACATGCAAGTCTCTCGGACGAGACTCATAAGAGGCTGGAGCAGTGACCCTGACCGGCCTCTCCCTCTCTGGATGGGGAGTGTGGAGCTACACAAAAACACAAGCAGCTGACAGTCCTGTCCAGACAGAGAGAGGCCATTCAGGGTCACTGCTCCAGCCTCTTCTGAGTTTCGTCCGAGAGACTCAGATGTAAGTAGCAGAGTGTGTCCGAGCCCTTATACAGTTTTATGAGTGTGAACAGATCTATAAAATCATTTATGTTAAGCATATATTGGACATATGCTATTTTAATCTGAATTGCTAGCAGATAAATGTAGAAGAGATGGCCACGTATGCTGCTGACAAAGCAATAATAATGGTTTTCTCTCTAAAAATAATAATAATAATAATTTAAAAAAATTAAAAGCTCTCTTAAAAGGATGTTTAAAGGAGATTTTAGGGTTCCTGGATTTCACAGCTGCTGGCACATCCGGCACTCTTCTAAAGGTTCACAGCCTGCAGGTGTCTCAACACCTGGAAACTCATGAAAGCGTAAAAACTTTCTTTTAAAGCTCCCTTAAATTCACCATGTTAAAGGAAACTTGTAGATGTGAGGGATATGAACTCAGCTAAGCTTGGTTTAGCGGATTCCTTAGCCACCGGGTCTTTCGGCAAGCGTTTTGGCCCCAAACTTCAAGAAAGTTTTAGAGTCATTTTAAGGTTTCATACTTTTTTCCTGAAAAAAGTCGAGTTCACCGATATTTTAGTAAATTGTTTGGGTTTCTGATCTCGAACTAAACCGTCAATGTTCACGTTGAATTTGAAGTTGGCAAACCTTGTTTTGAACAATGCATTCCATTGCATTAGTTTTAGCATGAACCAAATATCTCTGTAGTACTTCACTGTATTTTTTTAATGTTCACATGATGTAGTATGTCACAACATTGTGAAATTTTGCTAAAGCATCAGATAATACCTTGTTTTATGTAGTCTGGTCTGTAATAGGGGTCTTAGTTTGATTAGATCCTGTTTGGGAAGTAGATACATTTTCTTTGTATGTTCAGTTAGTTGTCAAAGAACATGCTTGTTATTTTCAGGATTGCAAAGCCTAAAAGAGGACCTATAAACCCACTTGTCTGTTTTAGTAGCCACTTTTTTCTATATTGGCTGTGATTAATCACTAAGGGTTCTTTTAGATTTACGTTACTTCTTTAGTAAATGTTTTGTCGCTCCTTCACCTGAATTCAGCCTTCTAAGATGTTGAAAACACTCTCCCCTATGGCTGTAATCAAATCGATGCTAACATTGTGCAAAATACATTTTCTGACACAAGGAGTTACCTTTACCAGTGTTTTTAAGAGAGCCCAGTTACGTCTTATTCTCTAAGACATCTTTACAGCACAGCATAAATAGTGTAGAATATCTGATTTCAAGAAAAATTTGCATTTTAGATGTATTTTCCTTTTGAACATACACAGCGGGCAAAGCTGGTGCAAACAGCCATGTCCTTTAGCAAATATCCCTAGGGGTATTAGCTCTTAAGTCTAGCAGCAAATACCCATCAGGTTCCAGCAGAGCATCCTCAAAAGCTTCTGAGAAGAATTATGTTTTTCCATAGTACATCTGAAGAACTAATGCTACAATTTGTAGTTTATCTTGAGGGTTATTAAAAAAAAGTACCATGTACTTTGTGTTTAAATCTATCATTCAGCTTTTCTCATCTTGACAAAGTATGTTTTGTACCAGGTAGAACATGCTCAGATTTCTGTGCTGTGCATAATTGGTAAATGCTTTTTTCTATTTCGCAGTTATCCCTAGCACTCTCCATGAGATCATCAACAATAAATTTACCTTGTCAGGATTAGTGATGAGCGAACCATTTGAAGTTCGGGTTTGGCTCGGTTCATCGAACGGGCATATGTTTACCAAATAGATCGGCGAATACTTCCAAACCCCATTCAAATCAATGGGTGGCAAACTCAAGGGAACAGAAATCACCATCATAGGGTCCCAAAAGATGACAAACACAGCTTAAACGAAATTAGAGTGGAGCCCCACTGTTTTGGCACAATCACTAGCATGCTAAACTATTACTTAACAAGCTTTAGCACTGCTGTCTCCCTGCTTTCAGGCTTGCTCCTGAACCTCAGGCATATTGACTGCTCCCCACCTTGATTGATTAAAGTCAGACTTAGCCCTGCCCACCCTTTCTGCCAACATCTGTTATTGGTTGCCAGTATGAAAACCAAACTCATGTCAGATTACTGTAAAAATAAATAAATAGTCACAGGGTCCCCCCCAATTTTGATAACAGCCTAGATAAAGCCACCAGCAGTGGTCTGCAGGCTGCAGCTGTCTGCTGTACTCTAGCTTGTGAAGAATAATAGGGGGTAACCCATGGCTTTTTTATATATATGTTTTTTTTGTTAGTTAGTTTTTTAAGGCTAAATTCAAGGATAAAACATCCTTTAGTGCAATATAAAAGGCACTAAAGGGTGCAAACTTACAATATATAAGGGGGTGCAACATTATATAGCTGGTTGACATCTGTTTATGTGTAAATCTATCCATTTTGTCCATCTATTTATAAATCTATCTCTACTTTACATCCATCTATCAATTCACATATCCACTCACTTAAACAGTTAAAAAGTTTTTAAATATTTTATAATCTTGAAAAATATTACCAGGCTGCAGCTCCCATTAGATGCACCACTCCTATCACTTGTCTCCGGTTTACTCGCTGCCAAGGTGCATTGGCAAATAGGGTAATGGTATTTGGAGTTGATGCCAGATGGGTAATGTTAGCTGGCAGCAAAGCCAGAGGTTAGTAATGTTGAAGCATCAATCCGATTGTCAATATTACTAACCACAAATAAACACACCAATACAAATTTTATTTTGAAATAAACCCCAAAGCACTACTCTTTCACCTTCTTTTTATTAAAATCCATTTATTGAAAGTCTCCAAGTCCACCCAACCCCTTACCCCCAAATAAAAGGATGTAAAAAATAATTAGAAAAAATAATAATAATGAAGCCCAAATAAGTACTGATGTAGTCCTAGCATATGAGGGAAAGATCAGTGACTGCATCCCCCATATTGTTAAGACAGTGGGCAATACATGCCTCCCATCAGGTTGACAAGCTTGACTTCCCTGAGGTTGTCTCAGGATAAACATAGGGTATCACATAGCAGGGAATCCCACTGTGTGATCTGAGATAACCTCAGTGGCATTAGCGCTTGTAACACTAGCTGTCTCGTATGAGCCATGATATTGTGTGAGATGTAGTGGATATTTATCACTGGTAATGTGAGACAGTAAGGAGTGGTGACATCAGGGAGTGCAATGCAGTTCAAACTCCTTGCAGTAGTTATCCTTGGTGGGATTTGAACCCAGGACCCAATGCTACAAGACTGTAATGCAAACCACTGAACTACTGTGCTATTCTTCTTATCTAGTATCTATTTTTCTATTACTTTTGCCATCTCTAACACATAGCAGTAATTTCTTGATAACATTTTATTCTGGTACATGCCACATGGATGGCACATGGATGACACACACCCACACATGCACACACAGATGGTGAAAATGGATCCTGCCACACATTCATTTTTTAAGCATTTTTCTTAAGACACTTTTTTCTAATTTTGTTCAATCCTCTTTGACGCCTGTATTTTCGTCTTTTTCACCAGAGCCGCCAGTACATCATGTCTCATTTGGTATTCCCATCCCATACATTTATAGCATATACATAGGATGTGCTAGTGGTGTATAGTCATTGTCAATCTCTCTAGTGGGGCCGTGACACAGGCTGCTGTCAGTCAAGGATTGGCAGAAATCCCATTTGTGTGTATAGGAATTAATTATTCTTCAGCAGACCCCTAGCTGTCATGACAACATATTGGCATACTGCGATCATGTTGACGACGCACCTATGAGTGTCCAGAAGAGCCTGTCTCTGCCATGTGTTAAATGCTGCTGTCAGAAATTGTCGCTCCACCCACAGCTATTAGATGAAGATGAAAGCTGAATAAAAATTCATCCTTCATTTCCAGAGAAATGCATGCAAGCCCAGATCAGAGGCAGGGAATTGACCTATGACGTGCATAGCAGTCATAAGTCGTTAAGGGGTTAATGCAAAATTTTATTAAAGTATATTTCTTTATTAAAAGAGCTGTCAATTCTGCTTTTCAATGCAAAAGTATCCAACAACAAACAATATATCACACAGTATCTGATTTGTTTGCTTGAAACCCTGTGGGCAATCTACTCTACTGCCTGGTATGAAACAGCGTATGTTGGGCTTTACATATCTTGGCCCATGACTAAGCACTGATTGTAAAGCCAAAAGGCAATGTGAAGAGAACATAAAGGAACTCATAAACCCTGATTCATCAAGACCAATATGAACAAGGACTCCATCCAGGGATTGAGGCAAGATTTCTGACATATGGCATGCCACAGCTCATGTGATGTCACACCCCCATCACGCCCGACCCCACCTCAGCTGAGTGATTTTGACAGAGCTGGCATAAAACTGGCATAAAAAATCCAAACGTTTTTCACAACCTCAAGTTGCAGTAAAATGTTGTGACCTATCAAAGTGCTTTCCAGCTAGGGCCAAAATGCTAAAGCTAAAACTAAGCTACTATAGACCATACGGCTAAGTTCACATGGACATATTGTATCATGTGTGATTTATCATTTATATTGGGGTGTTGTGGGGGGGTGCTGGCGGCCGTCGGTGAGGATCGGGGGGGTGGGAGGGTGGGGGAGGGATGCTGTCGGCCATCAGCAAGGTGTGTGGGGGGCCGTTATTGGAGATGCGGATCTCCTACCTTCTGAGCCGCGCCGAGTGCATGCAGAGTGCGGCAGAGGGGCAGAGGAGAGGAGGGGCGGGATCAGGCAAGGAAAGCAGGAAGCTTCCTGCTTCCCTTGCCTGACCCTCCTCTCCTCTGACATAAGGTTACGGGGGTCGGCTGGGGACCCCCCTGCAGGCTTGAGGGGCCCCCTAGCCGGTCGGGGCCCTGGTGCAGCTGAACCAGCTGCACCACGGTAGGTCCGCCCCTGAGCAGGTATTAAAATATAATGGAAATATAGTTTCTTCTGTTAAAGAACTACAGTGTATCCATTAAATTTTAATGCGGTATGGTTAATGTTTATAAGATTAACTTTTTTGGGCGCATTGAATGGATGAGCCTCAACCAATGGAGAAGAATGGTGCATGCTGCCATTTTTTTTAAAGCAAATATTGGATGAATGAAAAACTTGGTCTTCTAAACAGCTTCACTGAAAAACAAACATTTTTCCATGGACAGCACTTGGACCAAACATACAGTTGTGTGAACATATTATAACAAGTCTAAGGGAATAGCTATTCTTCTTGTAGAGATTAATCCTGCATGCCATCAGTGAGGAGACTCTTAGCCTCCATGTTCCTCTGGGAAATATGCAAGTTGTCACTTCAGTGAGGAAGTAGACAATGGCTAGTGCCACCTATTGAAAGTAGCAATCCTAAAAGTCATCATTGACTCTTTAACAAGCCTTTCAATATGACTCAGGATTGATGCCAGTTTAGGAGCCTAATTTGCAGATGCTGCGGTTTCGGGGTGATTAACCCTCATCAGTGCAGTGTGTGGGATCAGATCAGATCAGATCCCATACACTGCACTGATGAGAGGCAATCACCCCGAAAATCATTAAAGGGTCAAATTTGACATTTAGGATTGCTACTTTCAATAGATGGCACTAGAGTTTATCTACTTTCTCCCTGAAGAGACAATTTGTGTATTATAACAATATGCACAAATTAAATAAATATAAAGGATAATATACATGATACATTACCAAATTGTAAATTGAAACAAATGGCACAATCATATTTTGCATAATTAAGATTTAAGAAAATGTTATAAATCATTTCTTCTTTAAAAAAGGAGCTATTTTACATTTTCTTTATAGTTATCACTACCTTCTAAAGGTGAACATCTTGATGTTTTTTGTTGGCGTTTTTTTTCTGATTAACTTATTATGGTACATCTCTTCTTTGCAACAAATATTCCCAAATCCATTTTTCACTGATATTTCTATGTCCTCTATGGCTTATTGCATTTGTGGGTGAATTATTACACTGAAAGCAACTTAATTCTGCCATGCAAGTTGTAAATTGTGTCTCCTAGTTGATCTTTTATATCAAGTCGACAATTCATTTTGTTTATATAAACGTCTGAAACACATTCACATAAATATGGAACAGGCAATAAACTGAAAGCGGAGAAATAAGATAATATGTGGAGTTGGCATTGCCAAGGAACAGTCAAAGGAAAGAAACAAAATGGCTGCACCCTCGTACTTTCTATGTTTCAAGTATTTTTAGGGCAGAAAGTTGAATAAATGGACACAATAAATATAATTTTATATCACTTTATGCTTTAATATTGATTAAAAGGAACCTGTCACCCCCTTTTGGGCATTCTAAACTGTGCCCACCAGCTTTAACATTATATAATTGGGGTTGTTGTAACCCCTCTATTTGCCCAGACGTCCCCCTCATACCTGAGAAATGAACTTTTATTGTTTCCTGCAACTTACCTTAAAAGGTCCGGGAGGTCTGCTCTGTGGTCGGGTGTATTTGGGTCCTCGACGCCCCCTGCCTGCAAAACCCGCCCCATTGTTTCAAAATTGCCACCCCTCCTGTGGACGGCGCTGAGTGACAGGCATACTCGTGCCTGCGCAGTGGAGCGGCTCACTGTGCTCCTCCATTGGAGATACACAGTGCCCGAAGTCTCGCGCCTGTGCAGTAGAATCTCACGAGACTTTGGGCTCAGCAGCCGTCCACAGGAGGGGCAGCAATTTTGAAACAGCGGGGCAGGTTTTGCAGGCAGGGGGCAGCGAGGACCCAAATACACCACACCAGAGAGCAGACCTCCCAAGCCTTTTAAGATGCAGTGCGGGAGACAAGAAAAGTTAATTTCTCAGGTATGAGGGGGACGTCTGGGCACATAGAGGGGTTACAACAACCCCAATTACATAATGTTAAAGCTGGTGGGCACAGTTTAGAATGCCCAAAGGGGGTGACAGGTTCCTTTTAACCCTTTCAGGACCTTGCAATTTTCCATTTTTGTGCTCTCACTTGTTTCCTCCCCTTTCTCCAAGAGCCATAACTTTTTTATTTCTCCATCAATATAGACATATGAGGGCTTGTTTTTTGTGGGACGAGTTGTACTTTTGAATTACATCATTCATTTTCCAGTATATATCACTTGGAAATGGGAGAAAAATTCCAAGTGCGGGTGTTTTGGGGGTTATTAATTTACCATATTGACAATATGGTAAAACTGATCTGACAGTGTGATTTTCCAGATCAGTACAAGTATATAGATAACAAACATGTATTAGTTGTTTAATTTATTTAATTCAATTGGTAAAAAAAATTCTGAAGTTTGTAATAAAAATGACACTTTCAAGAACTGCAACTTTTTGATTTTTTGGGTTCTGTGGCTAAGTGCTGGCTTATTTTATGCACCCTCAGATAAAATTTTTACTGACACAGTTTTTTTGGGTAGATGTGATGCTTCAATTGCCTCTTATTGAATTTTATTGCAATGTTACAGTGGTTAAAAATGTAATTCTTTGGAATTTTTTTCGTTATGCTGTTTACTGATCAGATTAATTTTATACTTTGATCGATCGAACATTTCTGAACACAGCTATACCAAATATATGTTTTTGTTTTTTTTTTATTGGTTGGGGGTATGATTTGAACTTTTATGTTTTTTCATTTTTTTCATGTTTTGAAAAACTTTTTTTTAACTATCTATTGTATTTACTAACCCCTTCAAGGGACTTTAAGATTCAATTGTTTGATCGCTTGTGGTATACGAAGCAGTGCATCAGCATTGCAGCAAAAATCATGAGCCGATTCGCACCCAGCGTTTAAAGGAAATGTGTAATGACAGACAAAGGGGGCATCAGGAGACCCCTGGATGTCATGACAACCCATTGGCACCTCAAGATGATGTCATGGGAGCACTGATGGAAGTGGCGAATGGCTATCTACAGGACCACCTGCATGATCATAAATACAATAACATGCTTTTTAACTCCAACTGCTATAGTGTACACAACAGGATCAGAAAATTATACTCTATAGGGAAAACTTGCAAAACAGGTTCTCTACGGGACTTTTTTGAAAAATCATTGGTCGTTTGGGATACTTTTCCAACCTTGGATGTAATAGTCAAATGGGAAAACCAGCTCTGTAGGGTTTAATGCAGTGTCAGCTGTGCCTGAGTCAAAAATCGTTTTGATGCATGTCCTAACACCCCACAGGGATTTGTTCATATTTCTTTGTCCATGTTTCCTCCTACTACTACTCCACCTCCTCCTGATATGGTCAGCATAACACTTGTATGACCCACCTCAGCACAGCACAGCCAGGGGGAACTAACTGGAGGCATTTCTGAGACTCATGTGTTTGCGTTTTAAAACCCCCACCATGCCGGAGCTGTGGAACAACTTCATATGGCCCTTTTGAAAAATGGTCCTCTGGGGGTTCAATCTTTAAACTTAGGCTGTGGGGGTCTATTCTGACAAAACACTCTCTTTGATTTCATTTTTAAAATTGGTTTTATATCAGGAAATCTTCAAATTCTGGCGGTGGGCATGAAGTCTGAAAAGATGCTCATTGGTGGCCAATTTCAAGATTGGTTTTATCGGGTGAATATTAAATAAAAAAATATTGGTGTGATATCTGAGAATCTCCCACTGCCTTGCTAGCATGACACGTGGCACAGGCAGTATTTCAAAAAATACCACCTTGGATGTCTTTACTTTAAGCTTACAGCCTAATTCCCTGAAATCATCTTTAAGGACCTTCCACCTACTTCTAACTGTGTAATTTGTGGTGATAGCGGCGCGTGCCATGGCGCCATATTTCAAATACATTGTACTCAGTGTATTTGAAATATGGCGCCATGGCGCAAGCAGCTATTCTGATTGGTCGCCGCGTTCAGCGTCGACCAATCAGGATAGCGGTGAACGCCATGGCGCCATATTTCAAATACACTGTACTCAGTGTATTTGAAATATGGCACATGCCGCTATTCTGATTGGTCAGCGCTGGATGCGGTGACCAATGAGAGAAGCGGCGCTCGGTTTGAATGCCGCTCCTTAACCAATGAGAATAGCGACGTCCCCCATGGCGCCATATTTCAAATACAGTCATGGCCAAAAGTTTTGAGAATGACACCAAAATTATATTTTCACATGATCTGCTGCCCTCTGGTTTTTATTTGTGTTTGTCTGTTGTTCATATCACATACAAAAATATAATTGCAATCATATTATGAGTATCAACAGGTTACATTGACAGTTAGAATGAGTTAATGCAGCAAGTCAATATTTGCAGTGTTGACCCTTCTTCTTCAGGACCTCTACAATTCTCCCTGGCATGCTCTCAATCAACTTCTGGACCAAATCCTGACTGATAGCAGTCCATTCTTGGGCCCAAAATCTCTATGTTTTGTTCCCTGAGCCATTTAGTTATCACCTTTGCTTTATGGCAAGGTGCTCCATCATGCTGGAAAAGGCATTGTTGGGCACCAAACTGCTCTTGGACGGTTGGGAGAAGTTGCTCTTGGAGGACATTCTGGTACCATTCTTTATTCATGGCTGTGTTTTTAGGCAAGACTGTGAGTGAGCCGATTCCCTTGGCTGAGAAGCAACCCCACACATGAATGGATTCAGGATGCTTTACAGTTGGCATGAGACAAGACTGGTGGTAGCGCTCACCTCTTCTTCTCCGAATAAGCTGTTTTCCAGATGTCCCAAACAATCGAAAAGGGGATTCATCATAGAAAATGACTTTACCCCAGTCCTCAGCAGTACACTCCCTGTACCTTTTGCAGAATATCAGTCGGTCCCTGATGTTTTTTCTGCAGAGAAGTGGCTTCTTTGCTACCCTCCTTGAAACCAGGCCTTGCTCAAAGAATTTCCGCCTCACAGTGCGTGCAGAAGCACTCACACCAGCCTGCTGCCATTCCTGAGCAAGCTCGGCACTGCTGGTAGTCCGATCCCGCAGCTGAAACAGTTTTAAGATACGGTCCTGGCGCTTGCTGGTCTTTCTTGGGCGCCCTGGAGCCTTTTTGACAACAATGCAAGCTCTCTCCTTGAAGTTCTTGATGATGCGATAGATTGTTGACTGAGGTGCAATCTTTCTAGCTGCGATACTCTTCCCTGTTAGGCCATTTTTGTGCAGTGCAATGATGGCTGCACGTGTTCCGTTCCTTTAGACATAACCATGGTTAACTGAAGAGAAACAATGATACCAAGCACCAGCCTCCTTTTAAAGTGTCCAGTGGTGTCATTCTTACTTAATCATGACTGATTGATTGCCAGCCATGTCCTCATCAACACCCACACCTGTGTTAATGGAACAATCACTAAAACGATATTAGCTGCTCCTTTCAAGGCAGGACTGCAATGATGTTGAAATGTGTTTTGGGGGTTAAACTTCATTTTCTAAGCAAATATTGACTTTGCAAGTAATTGCTGTTAAACTGATCACTCTTTATGACATTCTGGAGTATATGCAAATTGCCATTAGAAAAACTGAAGCAGTAGACTTTGTTAAAATTAATATTTGCATCATTCTCAAAACTTTTGGCCATGACTGTACACTGTACTCAGTGTATTTGAAATATGGCACCATGGCGCGCACCGGTATTCTGATTGGTCGGCACTGAACGTGGCGACCAATCAGAGGAGCTGCATTCAAACCGTGAGCCACTTCTCTGATTGGTCGCCACGTTCAGCGCCGACCAATCAGAATAGCAGCGCGCGCCATGGCACCATATTTCAAATACACTGTACTCAGGGTATTTGAAATATGGCGCCATGGCGCGCACAACTATTCTGATTGGTCAGCGCTGAACGCGGCGACCAATCAGAGAAGTGGCGCACGGTTTGAATGCCGCTTCTCTGATTGGTCGGCGCTGAACGCGGTGACCAATCAGAATACTGGCGCTCGCCATGCTGCCATATTTGAAGTACAATGCGTGCTGAATGCGGCGACCAATCAGAGAAGCGGCATTCAAACCACACGCCAAGCCGCGGTTTTTTCGCGGCCGCACCTGCCGCAAGTGCCAAAACCGCACTTGCAGCACCTGCCGCAAGCCCGCCTATACATTGTATTGGGCTTGCCGCAACTGTGCCGCAACCGTGCCGCAAGTGCAGCCGGTATGCGGTAATCGCGGCAGATGCGTTTTTTTCACCGCATCTGCCGCGAATTAAAAAAAACGCTGATGTGAAAGCAGCCTTACAGATGGATTTTTGGCCTGACACTTTTATTTTAAATAGTAACCTTTTTCTTTTAGCTGCATTACAACTTGCAAATTACTGCACTGTTTGCAAGTGAGAATTTAGTTGCAGATTATGTTCTAGAAATGCTTTAGATTTGCTGCATCTTTCATGCTTTGCGTCACTTGCAATGCAATTTTTATTCATCCACATTGCTTCTACTATAATGTAAAATAGATATTTCACCCAAAAAAACTATTGCATTTTCATCCTGTGTGTATATACATTGACACTGACCAATTAACTAAGAATGGGTGGCATAGCTCTCAGCATAACTTTATTATCCAGGTTTGGCTGGCTTCACACCTTTGGTTTTGAGCTGTCAGGTTCTGTCCGGTGTTTTGTAGGAAGCACCAGACAGAACCTGACAGCCCCCGGAGAGAACAGAACTGGAGGGCACATATACCCTCCAGTCCTGTTTTCTGCCCAAATCGGCAGATCGCAGCTGCAGGAGCTGTCCCTTGCTGAAATTTGAGGATCGCGGCTTGCGGGGAGCTAGCCATGGTCCTGAAATCACACCTGAGAGCTCTCCAGGTGCTAAAGTTCAGTGTCGGACGGCGGTGAGCTTCAGCACCCAGCATCCAGGAACCGGACAGATGTTTCTGTCGGGTCCGGCGCATGTTATTGGGTGCTGGATTGCGCCAGATTCGAGTGGATCCAGGTGGATCAGGTATTGGGTAACTTTTTGCCCCGGACACAAAAACGCTGCAAGCTGCAATTTTGTGTCCGGGAAAAAAAAATGAATTCTCCCGGATCCTCCCGGACAGATGGAAACCGGATGGCAAAACACTGTCATACGACCCCATACGGCCCCAAAGGAATACTATGGGACCAAAATTGGATCCGGGGCTGTCCGGTTCACAAAAAGCATGGTGTGAAGCTAGCCTTATTTGGAATAATCTATGTATATCTCTCACATATTAAATATATCAAATGCTGTTTTTTTTTACTGTCTAATACTTTTAATAGACATCCTAATTTAATTATGGTCTCTCTGTTTTCACAAAGTTACTTATAAATGTACCATTTCGTGAAAGTTCTTAGTATTTCTACCACAGTCTATAAATTCATGATTTTATTTTATGAATGAAACAAATGAGTACTCTATACTGATTATTAAAGTCAATTATTAGAGGCAATCACTTGCAATAAGCACACTTCAATTATTTCAATATAGGGCAGAGAAAAACCTTTCTAAATATTTACGGTAGCTAAAATAATTCAAATGTTATTAAAATAGGGTATTATAAGATGTCTCTGTAGAAAAAGCTTGCTGCTAGCAAAACAAAGAACGATGATTAGGGATAAGCAGACCATTGGATGTTTGAGTTTGCCTGGTTACACCGGACTTTAGTCAAAAGTTTTGTCCAGGTACCCGGACAAGAACCCCAAATAACTCAGTGGTGACCTGAACTTATGTGTTATAACATGGCGGTAGTAATGGGTAGAGGCCTGCAAAAGGCAGCAAATGGGAGTAAGAGCAGGACAATTAAGCATACCTGGAGATAAGATGGCAATCAGACTGCTTACTTACCCTGCCCACCATCTGTGCCATCATCTGTGATTACTTCTGTTGGACAAAATGCTGCAATGCCTGCGCTGCCGTCAAGAAACACCAGAACAATGGATCAACTGGGTGCAAAGGTCTTTAATCTTCCAACACGTTTCGGAGCTATAACCCAGCTCCTTCCTCAGGGGGAACATGAGGGGGACAGTACTCGTTTTATTTTTTTTCAAATTACTATAAATAAATAATTAGCAAAATAATGTGGGGTGACCTCTGTTTATGATTACCCGCATAGATAAAGCCACCAGCTGTGGTCTGCAGGTTCAAGCCATCTGATTTACCTTAGCTGGCGATCAAAAATAGGGGGGACTCCACATCATTTTTGTTTTCATAATTATTTTTTTTTCCCTAAATACAAGGCTAAACACTCTGAGTGTCACATGAAAGGCACTAAAGGGTGCAAGAATACAATATATAGGGGGGTAGAACATTATGTAGCCATTTGACTTGTATCTATCTATCTACCTCTTTTAAAGCCTTTAATGGCCTTCAGGTGAAATAATGGTGACGTTTTGGTCAACCTAATAGAGATGGAATTGACAAATGCAATAGCAGCACACCACCACAAGGGGTATTTTATGAAATTCAATAAGGCTTTATTAGAACGAAACAACCAACATCTAAAAACAATTAAAACAATTCTCAGACCACAGTCCGAAGGAGAGAGGGCTTCCTGGAAATAATCAAATTACATTACATGTACAGTCTTAGACACTACATAAATACATTGCATGTAAGTAGTGGATCATGCAGCATGTGTGGTCATAAATTAATGAATCTCCATGTGTGCACCTAAATGGAAGATTGACCACAAGCACTGTCAAATAATCTGCATGAATCAGCAAATGCAAGCTAATGACTGTAGCAGACTGACATGGGTAACCCCACAGCATAGAAACCCCACACCACACGAATGCATGTGTAAAATAATGAGTCAAAGGGCACACAGCTAAATAAACAAGGCACCATGCAATCCAGGCAACAGAGGGCCCACAACAGAGAATCCCAACCAAATGAAAGATATCTCACCAGTGGCCCAATGGTCCTTGATGCTGTGCGCCCGTGGATATAAGGATCCTCCAGTAGCCCATATGGTACTGGAGTAGTGCGGGGGGGTCCCGCGTCAGGGGAATGAGATGTAGAGACCAGGAGCCCGGCACTACTTACATGCAATGTATTTATGTAGTGTCTAAGACTGTACATGTGATGTAATTTGATTATTTCCAGGAAGCCCTCTCTCCTTCGGACTGTGGTCTGAGAATTGTTTTAATTGTTTTTAGATGTTGGTTGTTTCGTTCTAATAAAGCCTTATTGAATTTCATAAAATACCCCTTGTGGTGGTGTGCTGCTATTGCATTTGTCAATTCCTTCTCTATTACCATTGGTCTTTATGTTGACAATGCAGCACCCCCGACCCTTATTGGGATAGCTTATTTACAGTGGTGCACCTCATTCCTCGCTTTAGTGTTTTGGTCAACCTGTGACCTTCCACAGGTTGACCGAAACGTCTCCATTATTTCACCTGAAGTCCATTAAAGGCTAGAAAAGAGTTTTTTTGTGTGCTGCAGTCTGTTTTTTATGTATATGGTCGGTATCTTGGTAGCTGATCCCTACCGAGGGCTGATTTAGCACCAAAGCTTTGATTTTGAATCTATCTATCTATCCTTTCCATCTATCTATATCTCTCTCTCTATCTTACTTCTCTATCTATCATTATTGATCATTTCTTTATCTTTACACATCTTTTAACATATAAAAAAAAACATTAATTTCAGTGACATGCAGTTTTCTTCAGTACGTGTCACAGGATGTCACATGAGTGACGCACACGGACAACCGGACTGCCATACAAAAATCAAAAACAGACCAAGTAACCAGAACGATTTTTGCACGGGTATGTTGTGCTGGCCTTAATAGTGGCAAAAATCTGACCTAAAACACTAATGAAATCAGTCCCTTTTTTAATGATGTTTAAATTAGACTATTGTCAGATAAACACATAAAGAACAAGAAAAACATTTGTAAAATGTTTTTTAAAGTGGTTGTCCATTACTCATACAACTATTTTTTAATCACCATACTTCCGCGATGTAAAATGATAACAGCTACACTCACCTCCAGTGAGGGTAACGTTCCAGTGATATCAGTGTCTGCTCTTCCAGGTCTTGCATGATATTTGTATGTCCCACGAGCCTTGCAGCCAATCAATGGCCACTTTATGCTTAATTTTTTTGAACAAAAATGATAACTGGAAGAAGTGAGAGCTGCTTCCATTCACTGATTTTCAGCAGATGTTATTTATGTGCAAAGGTGGGGAGGGGGAAGCAGTTGTTGATTACCTACAGACCCCAGAAGAGCAGGCACTGACACCGCTGACATGGCACTTGCCCCAGAGGTGAGTATAGGTGTTCTCTTCTGCCCACTATTATCAGGACAATTGTGCAATTCACTGGAGATTAATGGAAAAGGCCGAGGCTGTTTCCCTTGCTTGGCTAATTATTGAGGAACTCACTGTGAGCGTATTGTGTGAATATGCAACCAATTTCAAAATGTGGGGAAAAAAAAAATATATATATATATAATGTATATACAGTATATGTACATACTCGGTGCTGTCAGTGCAAAGCTCCACAATAACAAAAAAAAAACTATACCATACAATCAGTTAACAGATAGATTGTACACATATTAACCTTAGAACGCATACCCATAGAAATCCACACATTCACGCACCTGGGGCCTTTTAGGCCCGTTTTCAATTATCATGGAATAACAAAAAAAAAATACTTTTAAAAGTTTATTGCAAAGTAAGGATGCATTCCCACTAGCGCTGGAGTCCGCCAGGACGGGATTCCGTAATTTATCTGACCTCCTGGTGACCCCAGCTAAGTCTGGCGGACGCATACCTGGGGCCTCGCAGGCCTGCCAGGTTACCTGTTTTCTATTTTCTGTAAAATTACTTTAGTTAGATTTTTGAAACTCTAGGTATTCCTCAGGTATATAGTTGTTAGTAATTTCCAGTTGTTCATATATTTTTATGCTATAGGCATTTCGGTATAACAACCTTTTTTTGGGACTACCCCATATTCACGCACCTGGGGCCTTTTAGGCCTGTGTGCAAATAACACGGAATAACTCAGATAAAAATACTTTTCAAAATTTATTTTACAATTGCAAAGTAAGTGTCACGTCCTACTGACGGAACCTATGTGTGGACCCACTGGACCGCGTAAAGCGGATGCTGATACCGGGTGATAGAGAGGCAGACACGTACCGTAGAGTCAACGGGTTTATTAAACAGAACTATAACACAGAACCACACGCCCCTGGAGAGGGCCACAAGGTCGCAACACCGGGAGCCCAGCGAGGGAGACCCCGGAGCGCTTGACCCCTATACAGGGATACCGCCGGGATCAGACTCGAAGGGGCCAATGCTACGGACACAAGTGTTCAACCGACCCCAGGCGACGTGGTAATGAAACAGCACCCGGGAATACAATATGAAACGAGAACCGTGAATACAGAGCACCAGGAACACGGGGAACCAGGAACACAGGAGAGATCCAGGAACACGGAGAGATCCAGGAACACGGAGAGATCCAGGAACACGGAGAGATCCAGGAACACGGAGAGATCCAGGAACACGGAGAGATCCAGGAACACGGGGAGATCCAGGAACACAGGGAGATCCAGGAACACAGGGAGATCCAGGAACACAGGGAGATCCAGGAACACAGGGAGATCCAGGAACACAGGGAGATCCAGGAACACGGAGAGATCCAGGAACACAGGGAGATCCAGGAACACGGAGAATCCAGGACCACGGGGGGATCCAGGAACACGGAGAATCCAGGACCACGGGGGATCCGGAGCCGGGCGAGAACCAGCGATCAGCTTGGAGGGAATCAGGAGACCATCCAGGGACACGGTGATCAGCCAGGAACCGGCAGGAACGAGATCTGGAGGAGGTAACGCAGAAAGATCAGGTAACAGACCAAACAAGGAGCGACCTGACAGACCAGTAGTGGCAGCTTCACTAAGGAGAAGATTGCCCTGGCCCCGACTGATTGAAAACAGGAGGTTTAAATCAGAACAGGGCAGTCCTGATTGGCAGGACACAGAGACTCGGTGATTGGCTGGAGGGAGGAGCCAGATCCCTGCAGTCTCTCCAGCAGAAACTGAGTAGGAGACAGTTTCATGTGTATAAGCAGTGGTACCAGAAGTGAGAGGAGCAATGTTGCTCAAGCAGAGGGTATAAGGGCAGCAGGCCGCGGGCACGGGCAGCAGACCCCCGAGGGGTAACAGTACCCCCCCCTCTACGCCCCCCTCCCCAGACGGAAACCGGCCAGGAACCTGCGCAGAAGGCGCGGGGCATGGACCTCCGCCTCCTCGGTCCTGGGGCACCGGCCGGGGCAGAGGGGGCCCGAGGGCAGTGGCATGGGTGTCATGTGACGAGCACAGGAGGAACAGGACGTCGGTAGGGACACCGACAGGCGGCAGGACGCCATCAGGGACACCGGCAGGCGGCGGGACGCCATCAGGGACACCGGCAGGCGGCGGGACGCCATCAGGGACACCGGCAGGCGGCGGGACGCCATCAGGGACACCGGCAGGCGGCGGGACGCCATCAGGGACACCGGCAGGCGGCGGGACGCCATCAGGGACACCGGCAGGCGGCGGGACGCCATCAGGGACACCGGCAGGCGGCGGGACGCCATCAGGGACACCGGCAGGCAGGACGTCATCAGGGACAGCGACAGGCAGGACGTCATCAGGGACACCGACAGGCAGGACGTCATCAGGGACACCGACAGGCAGGACGTCATCAGGGACACCGACAGGCAGGACGTCATCAGGGACACCGACCGGATCCAGGCTGGAGGCTCCCCAGGAACACGGAGGAGGAGCCCGTCCAACACCGACAGGCAGGCCGTCATCAGGGACAGCGACAGGCTGGACGTCATCAGGGGCACCGACCGGCAGGACGTCATCAGGGGCACCCACCGGATCCAGGCTGGAGACTCCCCAGGAACACGGAGGAGGAGCCCGTCCAGGAACAAGGCACGATGGGACATCGACAGGCTGGACGTCATCAGGGGCACCGACCGGCTCAAGGCTGGCAAACCGATCATCCAGAGAGGCCATAGGGGAAACCATCCGAGTCTGTACCCCACGCTTCCGGTCCCTCTCCTGGCGGAGACCCAGCACCTGGAAGGAGAGGGCAGAATCAACAGTAGAGGGCACCCCCAAGAATGTGGGTGCCAGGCGGGGAGTCCTTCTCCGGCTGCTGGGGGTGCAGGAAGAAGAGGACGCTCGGGCCTCTAACGACTGGATAATCGCCACAACCCGGTCGTAACTCTGGCGGAGTGCGACCAGCTCTCTTTGGGCATCGAACCTGGTATCAGCGGGGTCCATGGCCAGGGCAAAATCTGTCACGTCCTACTGACGGAACCTATGTGTGGACCCACTGGACCGCGTAAAGCGGATGCTGATACCGGGTGATAGAGAGGCAGACACGTACCGTAGAGTCAACGGGTTTATTAAACAGAACTATAACACAGAACTATAACACAGAACCACACGCCCCTGGAGAGGGCCACAAGGTCGCAACACCGGGAGCCCAGCGAGGGAGACCCCGGAGCGCTTGACCCCTATACAGGGATACCGCCGGGATCAGCCTCGAAGGGGCCAATGCTACGGACACAAGTGTTCAACCGACCCCAGGCGACGTGGTAATGAAACAGCACCCGGGAATACAATATGAAACGAGAACCGTGAATACAGAGCACCAGGAACACGGGGAACCAGGAACACAGGAGAGATCCAGGAACACGGAGAGATCCAGGAACACGGAGAGATCCAGGAACACAGGGAGATCCAGGAACACAGGGAGATCTAGGAACACAGGGAGATCCAGGAACACAGGGAGATCCAGGAACACAGGGAGATCCAGGAACACGGAGAGATCCAGGAACACAGGGAGATCCAGGAACACAGGGAGATCCAGGAACACGGAGAATCCAGGACCACGGGGGGATCCAGGAACACGGAGAATCCAGGACCACGGGGGATCCGGAGCCGGGCGAGAACCAGCGATCAGCTTGGAGGGAATCAGGAGACCATCCAGGGACACGGTGATCAGCCAGGAACCGGCAGGAACGAGATCTGGAGGAGGTAACGCAGAAAGATCAGGTAACAGACCAAACAAGGAGCGACCTGACAGACCAGTAGTGGCAGCTTCACTAAGGAGAAGATTGCCCTGGCCCCGACTGATTGAAAACAGGAGGTTTAAATCAGAACAGGGCAGTCCTGATTGGCAGGACACAGAGACTCGGTGATTGGCTGGAGGGAGGAGCCAGATCCCTGCAGTCTCTCCAGCAGAAACTGAGTAGGAGACAGTTTCATGTGTATAAGCAGTGGTACCAGAAGTGAGAGGAGCAATGTTGCTCAAGCAGAGGGTATAAGGGCAGCAGGCCGCGGGCACGGGCAGCAGACCCCCGAGGGGTAACAGTAAGGATGCATTCCCAGTAGCTCTGGGGTCCGCCAGGAGGGGATCCGTAATGGATCTGACCTCCTGGTGACCCCAGCTAAGGCTGGCGGAATGACTGTGCCATTGTAATTTTAGATGTCAGTAAACTAAAAAGAAAAAAAGAAAAGGATTACAATCAGGCTTGGGCACTATAAACAGTATGTGATAAGACTCTTTGTTAGGGTCCCAGCACACCAAGCGGTATAAAGCAGGTGAAGTGCAGCCCCCCTCCTCTTACCTGCAACAGATCACTTTCTTGTAGTGCAGTAGAAGCCTCTGGTTTTGGAGCTCAGAAAGTTTCTATTTCCAGACAAAAGAAAGCTGACTTTTTCCTCCAAAGCTCCAGCAATTAGGACAAAAAGACCTGTGATGAGGTCAGAGACACATGACTTTGTGAGGGAGCCTCCCTTTCAAGATCACATGACCATGTTGTCATGCAGAATCCACACTCTTCCCAGAGTCATAAAAGTTCTTCCCCAGCAACAATACAGACAAAAAGACTGAATATCACATGTAAACCTAGTACGGGCCTAAAAGGCCCCAGGTGCGTGAATATAGGGTAGTCCCAAAAAAAGGTTGTTATACTGAAATGTCTGTAACATAAAAATATATGAATAACTGGAAATTACTAACAACTATATACCTGAGGATTACCTTGGTTTTCAAAATTCAAACTAAAGTACTTTTACAGAAAATAGAAAACAAGTAACCTGGCGGGCCTGCGAGGCCCCAGGTATGCGTTCTAGGGTTAAAGGGGGCCTGTCAGGTCCTTTAAACCATCCAAGCCAGCAACATTCATATTTGCTTATCAAAATTCCCTTCCTAATCAGCCCTGCATAACATCATTCTCTAAAATTAATGCATAAAGTAAAAGCATTTATTGTCTCTGTTTTTTCTATGCAAACTAGGCCTTTGATTAGTTGATAAGGCATTGTTTCCACAGACTAGTCGGCCCTTTTTCCAAGCCATCATGCTGCTATGGGCATGATAACATGATTGCCATGAGCTGGCATCACGGCTAGCGCCTGGAAGTCTTGGGCATACATGCGTCTCATTTCAGCATCTTCAGTGCATCTCTGAATCTTAGGCCACATGCACACGTTCAGTACTTGGTGAGTTTTTTACCTCAGGATTTTTAGACAAAACCAGGAGTAGAGCAATCAGAGGAAAAGTCTAATAAAAACACCTGCACCTCTTCTGTTTTTAATTATCCACTCCTGGTTTTGGCTACAAATCCTGAGGTAAAATACTTATGAAATACTCAGCATGTGCACGTGGCCTAAGGATTGGAAATAGCTTGTGCACTTCCGTTCATGTGATCATGGATTCATTGAAAGCTACATTTCATCTACCAAAAAAGCAAGCACTCATATGGCTATGTCAGCAGAAAAATAGAAAGTTATCACCAGTGGAAAAAGCAGATAGAAAAACCAAGGAGCCAAAATTAAAAATTGCCCGGTTTTATATGCTTAAACACCAATCAATTGCTTTGCAAGTAGTCTATCGGCAGTCATTTAATAACTACTTTCAGACAGTGTAAATGCAGTATAAAATTTAGACAGCAATGATATACTGTTAGTGCATTTTGAAAGTGATAGGCTGGCTTCATCCTACGTTTTTGTTCCTGCTCGTTGGATCCTGTTTTTTGCAGGATCCAACAAACAGGAACGGACAGCACCGGACTGGCAACACCAAATGGCATTTCTGTGTCTGGTCCGGTATCCAGACACAGAAAGAGCAACGGAGACCGAGCCTGTGACATGTGCTGTCGGCGCTGTGTGACAAGTGCTGTCGGCGTTGTGCAATATCACTATAGCAGTGTATCTATATACACTGCTAAAAGTGATATTAAATAAAGGTATGGTTAAAAATAAAAAAATAATAAATTATAACCTTCCAACGACTTTCGAGTGTCCCGCGCTGAATTCATCTCTTGGTAGCTAAAGAACCTTGCATAAGGTTACCGGGAGGAGTGGGGCAACCTGATCAGCTGATGCAGATGACCGTGTGGCACCCCAGGGGTTAATGTGCCACAGTAACATCAACAAGGGTTCACTCCCCACACAACACCTAACACTGCACTAGCGCCTCTAAGCCAGTAGGGGGAGCTAAAGCAGCTCCCCTATATATTCTGGTGTAGAGAGGAAGTAGTTAGTTCAGTTCCTGGGAGAACTGAGGAAGAAAGGCTGTGGTGTAAAGTAGCTGCCTCAGGCTTCTCCACAGTCTGCTACTCAATTCTGGGCCTAGCCAGGGTCTGAAGAGAGGAGTCAATAGAAACAGAAGAACACATCTGGGAGACTGAGTTACCTCATAACTAGCCCCAGAGGAGCGCAGAGACCAGATACCGGATCCAAAACTGTGACTGACACAAGGAGCACAGTAAACACTGGACTAGTGAAGGTTATAGATCTGCACTGTACCTCAGCGAAGCAACACGGCGGGGTCAGAAACACATGGAAAGACTCAAGTTGCCTAGCAAGGGGGTACCTGTGAGGAGAGACAGGGCCAGCAGCCTAGCTAAAGCAGCAGCAGGGCCACACACACAGCGCAGGAGTGGAAGCCAAGGACCCGAACAGGGTGGGAGCAACCCGGCCCCAGTAAAGACTCCGTGGACAGTACTCTGCTAAACAACACCTGCAGTAAAGACTTGGAAAACTACAAAACCGTGAGTGAGTCTGTGTGATCCTTGCGCTCAAGCCCTCCTCTTCCTCACAAACTCTCATCATCTCTACTATTACCCCTACTCTGCACCAATCATAGACTATTACTATCACTGCCCCGGGAACCAACTCTACCCGCGGAGAGCCATTACATCACCATTATATCCCCCCATTATTTGTGGACACGGTCCGGACCAAGGACTGCTGTGATACCCCCCGTGATACCCCGGTCCGGTACCGAGTACCCTGTCCCAGTGGGCTACACAACCGTATCAGTGCGCAGGGTTTAAATTGTGCTGGTTGCCCCGCCCCTTCCGGTGACCTTATGCAAAGTCCTTTAGCTACCAAGAGATGAATTTAGCGTGGGATACTCGGAAGTCGTCAGAAGGTGAGAATTTATTATTTTTTTATTTTTAACCATCCCTTCATTTAATATCATTTTAGCAGTGTATGTAGATACACTGCTAAAGTGATATTACACAGATTTACTATGGGTACAGAGCAATGCTCCTGTTCTGAGCATGCTCTGTGCCCTGGGACCGGATCTGGGAAACAATTCTGTTGTTTCCCGAATCCGGCTCCATAGGCCCTATGTTGTGTGTGCCGGACAGGACAGGATTCATTTGTGTCCTGTTTTGTCACCGGAGCCCAAAAATGATGCAGGCATCATTTTTGGGACAGGTGAAAAACAGGATAGAAATGAATCCTGTACCAGATACACAAAACCGGATGGCCAAATAGGGCCAATCTGGCACCATAGGGATATATGGGGGGCAAAAATGATCCTGTTCTGTTTGTTTCAAAAACAAACAGAACAGGATGGTAAAAAACATAGTGTGAAGCCAGCCTAAATCTGCAGAAGAAACAATAACATTGAATATAAAGGACCACTGTTCAGCTATATGAAAAGAACATCCTGATCCTAGTTCTGAAATTTACTTATGCTACTATATAATATTAAACTGGGTAGTTTATTTAATGAATGGTTAGAAGACAGGGTCGTACCGACCACAGGTGCAGGGGTTGCAATCACATTCTGGCCCTGTAGCCTAGGGGGGCCCCATAAGTCCCTTTGGCCTATAGAAAAAGACTAATACTATTAAAGATTTGCAATAATTGGGGGCCCCATCAGAGCTTTCGCATGGGGGCCCCTGGGCCTAAAGTTACGGCACTGTTAGAAGATGCTTTTCTCTGAAGATATTGAGTCAAGTGATTTAACACTGCACATTAGCGCTTCTTTACAGGGGCCCACCAGGGGATTCACCTGCTCCCCTGTGGGCCAGTCCAGGCCAGTATCTAGACAACCTGCTCCCATGTGGGCCAGTCCGGGCCAGTATCTAGATAATTTACCATGCATGATTTAGTGGAGAATAGCATGACCTTATCATTATTATCAGTAGTTGACAGAATCTAAAACTAAAACTCATCTTTACTGAAAAAGTGTAGTCAAACACTGTACATAATTCATTTTTTTCCAAACACATTTTTATTGAGGAGGGCCCTTCCTCCAAGAGTCTGTGATAGATAGTCCAGTATGTATAGTCTGTTAATATTCTTAGGCAGCTGAAGTGATGTGCAGCTGAGGATGATGATCTCTTGGGAAAACCAATCAGCAGCCTGTTCAGACTGCACGATTACTATGAAACCTAGAAATGCTGATTTGAGAAAATTATGCAATCTAAAAAGCAGATCCTGCAGCTATGAGATCACCTATTAGGGCCACTTTACACACACCAACTTATCTGTCCAACTTCTGACCAACTTGCTGGTTGCAGTGAAATCATGGACACATTGCTCCATTTTGTGACTGTGTACAATGGAACAATGTGTCCATGATTTCACTGCAACCAGCAAGTTGGTCAGAAGTTGGACAGATAAGTTGGTGTGTGTAAAGTGGCCTTCACTTCTAATACTTTCCTCTCTGCTAAAGTTAAAGGAAACCTGTCACTCCCTTAATAACTTTTATTCTGCCCAGCACTGGGTGTAAGCCATAATCATCAACATTTACAGAAATAAACACTTGAAATAGATCACTCTGTTTGTAATGACTCTATATAATATGTGTTTCAATTTTGTATTGAATTAGTGAAAAAAATTAACTTTTTGATGATATTCAAATTCATTGAGATGCACTAGTATATGGTAATAAGAATCATACCGAATTAAAGGGAACCTGTCACCCCTTTGGGCATTATAAACTATGCCCACCAGCTTATACGCAATTTAAATGGGATTCTAGTAACCCTTCTATGTGCCCAGAAGTGCCCCTGATATTTGAGAGAATAACTTTTATTCTGTCCAGCGCTGGCCTCCTAAAAGGTCCGGGAGGTCTGCTCTGTGGACCTGGTGGATTATGTCCTCGCCACCCACCCGGCTGCAAAACCCGCCGAGCATTTTTTTAAATTGCCGCCTTCATCTGTGACCGGCGCTTGAGCGACAGCCGCACTCGCACCTGTGCAGTGGAGCGGGTCGTCATGCTCCATTGAACATAGTGCGGTAAGACACATAGTGCTCGCATGACATTGGCACTATCTTCAATAGAGTGCGACACCCACTCCACTGTGCAGCGCGAGTGCGGCTGTTACTCAAGCGCCGGTCACAGATGGGGACGGCACATTTAAAAAATGCAGGGCAGGTTTTGCAGCCGGGAGGCTGCACTGTGAGGACATAACCCACCAGGACCACAGAGCAGGCCTCCCGGACCTTTTAGTAAGCCAGCGCTGGACAGAATAAAAGTTATTTTCTCAGGTATGAGGGACACATCTGGGCACATAGAGGGGTTACTAGAACCCCATTTACATTATGTGTAAGCTGGTGGGCACAGCTGGGGGTGACAGGTTCCCTTTAATTAGGTATGATTCTTGCTACCATATACTAGTACATCTCAATTAATTAGAATATCATCAAAAAGTTAATTTTTTTCACTAATTCAATGCAAAAAGTGAAACGTATATATTATATAGAGTCATTACAAATAGAGTGACCTATTGCAAGTGTTTATTTCAGTAAATGTTGATGATTATGAAGGGTTAAAAACTTCACTGCTGTATTCCATGAGACATCAAAGGGTGAACATAATATTGATTTATTAGTCAAGGTGTTTCAGTGCCCCCAGAAACGCCCTGAAACATGGCAATATGATATTGATTTTTGATGATATTCTAATTCACTGAGATTCACTAGTAAATTTCCCAAATTCTATGCTTCAGCTTTACTTTCAGTAACTCCTGTTGAACTTCCATTGCCTTTTTAGCCTGAATGGCTGTAGTGTAGGTGGGGATCTATGGGATAACATTTCTCCTTACGGAGAGAGATATGTCATTCCTGGCATGCTAGTGTGGGGAGACATAGATGACTTGCATGCTCCTCTGGGAAATTAATGCAAATTGGCACTTCATAGAGGCCTTGAACTCCAGAGCCAGTTGTATTTCTTTGGTAATTCTCCCATTGATTAACATGTCTGTATCATAATAGTCTTAATATGATTAGGCTTGTTATAATATATAATGGCCACCCTCTGATATATACAGTAGTGTATATCAAGAGTACATAGTAGCCTACCTTAGTGCAAACCCATTATTGTTTTTATTGTCAAATTATAGATTAGAATTTTAAAAAATACGTTACTAAAGAAGGTTATTTCTTTCTTCATCTCATATACATTCTTTGAAAACATTGTGGTTAAATTGATTAAATACTAGCATATCTATGTTTTAATAGCATATTTGACAAAAAGTATTACTGCGTTCTGCAAATCTGTTTAACCAAATATTCATTTTTATTTCTTAGTTTTCAAAACAATGACATTACTAAATACCCATGACATAATTCATCTGGAACAAGTCAGCAAAGAGCTGTCAGATCATGATGGTGTTCAATAATCATTCAACCGGACTGGAGTTATCCCAGGATCCCTGAAGGGTAAAGGTCGTGCACCCCAGTGATATTCCTCGGGGCTGAAATGTTTTCATTTCCATAATGTTTTATGATACAGCAGATGTTCCTTCTAACTTTTCAATCGTAAACATGACCTGTAAAAACTGCAAGGTAAGTGTCTTTTGATTAATTAGAAGCCATTCTGGAAGTCTGTTATTTTTTATAACGCGAATAAAAACATTGAGATAATCATTTACCCACTATTTAAGTCAAAGCACAAAATGGAATCTGGGTAGACAAATTTTAGTAGTGTATCGCAAAGTGATTTATGTCCAAGCTTTCATAACACAACCCCCTGACTACATACAATGTCATACTTTATTATAAAGGATGTTGTACTTTCCATTACATCAAGGTCTGCAACTAACTTGAAGTGTGTATACTTCACTGCTTTACTGTAACAGCAAAAGAATAAATAGCTCAGAGATGGAGCCACATTTTATGACAATACCAAGGTCTTTCAATGTTTTAGTTTATGAACAAATAAGCTTGACTCTGGCATATTAAGCAAAAAGAACAAGTAGAAAAATGCCCGTGTACTTTATTTCTGCTGACAGCAAAGAGTGACCCTCAAGTGACAAAGAATCCCTAGGTGGGATATTAAAATGTGGCCATTTAAGTGCGGTCTAAGGTACAAGGCTTGATAACATTGGTATGCTAATGGCAATCTATTTACTGCAGAAAGTGACAAAAACATCAATCAAATCAGAAGAAGCTATTAAAGATTGTTAACTCCCTTCTAGATGGAAAGCAATGATTTCTTCTCTCACATAAATAAATATTCATGAGCCGAATCCATGTGAGAAATGTCACAAGTTATTGAAAGGTTTGAGCACAACTTCAACAGAAAGGAAGACGACAAATTTTGACATATCATGAAGCAGATATTCTTTAGTTAGACTTACACTTCCGATATAAGTTTATAAATGTTATAATAAATAAATATATCGGGAAATATATTGCCGTGATAATCAAAGTTGAAATCTTTATATAGTATATGCTGCAAAAATGATGGAATTCATAGGAAAGTCTCACGATTTACATGTTGTATGTCACTTTGTTTAGGGACATTATTAAGCACAAACAAGTCTACAAAACCCAAAAATCAGAACTGTGTAAAGGCAAACTAATTAGATGCTGCAATGTTTGATTCATTGAAACACCACTGCAACAGGTTTTTTTTTTATTGTGTCGCTGGAGTGGTGCTATATACTCACCTCGCTCCATAGAGCTCCTGCTAGCGCACTCCAGTGTTTCATGGAGCTTGCCGGTGATCAGTTTTAAATATACATCTATTGGAGCCTCTTTCTGTGTCTCATAGAGATGCTTTGAGCTCTTGTGATGTAACTCCTGACTTCCAAACAGTCAAAAATTACAGGGACAAGATGGCGCCGTGGGACAAGAGCAGCAGAAGTTAAAGGTGAAGCCACCAGAAGATGAGTATATGACGGGGGGCTTACATTTAAAGCACACCTCCAGCAGTGGAAAAAAATGAATGCATGACACTTTAAAATATGTTTCAACCTAGATACCTAGGTATCACTGGTCTGTTACAGCATATACCTGTAGGAATGAATGCTACTAGTACATGCTCCCCTCTAAGTAATTGGAACAAATGAGAGTTATAACTTTTCAGAGTATGCAGTTGTGTATCAGTACATAAGGAAATTCCAAGAAAGAAGACTACTTGATAAGGCACTGTCTACACAGATTCGATTTAAAAAACAACAAACCTATTAACATATGACGTTTCCAGAGTAGACCACTCTCTTCATCAGGTAACCGGTTTGCTCTGGAAACACATCGTATGTAGAGATGAGCCACCACGCTAGTGTTCGAATTCGATTCGATTCATCGAATTAGGGGTGTGTTTGTCGAATGTTCCTCGAACACCGTCGAACCCCATTGAAAACAATGGCAGGCAAACACATACACACACATAGAAAACACATAGAAAACACGATCTAAGGTGTCCAAAAGGTGACAAACTACTCAGAAGACACAACAAACACTTGGAAAAGTGACAAGTACATATAAAAATGTGAAAAGAGGTGGATGAGTAAAAGGAGGAGGAGACACAGATATAGGCATGTTATACCCTTCTAACATATATTTTATTTTACAGATGGGCTACACCGCTGACTACTAAACACTGCTACTAGCCCAAAAGGATTGCTTGGGCTAGCTGCAGTAAAAAATTAGCTCCTGGATAGACAGGCAGTGTAGTTAACTATACAGATGGGCTACACCACTGACTACCAGACACTGCTACTAGCCCAAAAGGATTGCCTGGGCTAGCTGCAGTAAAAAATTGGCTACTGGATAGACAGGCGGTGTAGCTTACTTTACAGATGGGCTACACCACTGACTACCAGACACTGCTACTAGCCAAAAAGGATTGCCTGGGCTAGCTGCAGTAAAAAATTGGCTACTGGATAGACAGGCGGTGTAGCTTACTTTACAGATGGGCTACACCACTGACTACTACGGTAGACATTGCTACTAGCCCAAAAGGATTGCCTGGGCTAGCTGCAGTAAAAAATTGGCTACTGGAATCTGGCAGTGTAGCTTACTTTACAGATGAGCTACACCACTGACTACCAGACACTGCTACTAGCCTAAAAGGATTGCCTGGGCTAGCTACAGTAAAAAAATTGGCTACTGAAGACGGGTGGTGTAGCTTTCTTCACAGTAGTGCTACACTACCTGCCCAAAAGGATTGCCTGAACTAGATTTGGCTAGATGCTGTGAAAAACACTTGCACAGCATCGGCACACACCTGCTTGGCAAAACCTGCTAGGAACTGCTCTAACCTAGCCCTCAAAAGGGCTGAAATTATAACTAGTCCCTACTTCTATGAAGTAGCCCTGAAAAGGGCTGATATTATAACTAGTCCCTACTCCCTAAACCTATCTCTCTATCTAACTTGATATTCGCTCACTATCTGTCTAAGTCACACTTTATAGCACCCACAGCAACAGTGACTGACACATAACTGCAGCACTGAGGTAATGGTGGCAATAGGGAAACTGGCCGGGTCTTATAGGGCAAGGACATGTGACATACCCGGCCAATGACACATGTCCTTGCTTGTGTGCAGCAAATGCTCTTTGCTGTGTGTGTGATTGGCTGACAGTCTGCACTGCTCCAATGTATATGCGGTCAGGAGAAAACAAAAATGGAGATCGGCATTATTTCAGCAGCTCTGATCTAAACCCCGCCCCCTCCCCTCACACTATACACTGAAACTGGATATTAATATTCAATAACAGTATTACTGTGAAAAGCCAGTTACGCTTTTGGTGAACGAACCGTTATCGAACATAACCTCGAACTGCCGAATTTGACGCTAATTGTTCGCATTCGCCGAATGACTCGAACATCGCCCAAAACAGGTCGAATTTGAGATTGGTGAATATTTTGAATTGAACACCGCTCATTTCTAGTCGTATGATAATGGCTTTTAATAAATTTGTTGTTTTTTAATTGAATCTGTGTGGACAGTGACTTATCAAGTCTCTTTCTTGGAATTTATCATGTTCTTCAATCCCTCTGTAGGTTTGACGACAAGTCTACAATCCCATGCTTTCACCAGCATTGTGCAGGAGTTTGCACAACATTAATAGGGCAGCCTTTCCATTACTGGCACTGAGGCAGCTGAGTAGCAGGTTCACACAGGGTGCGCTCTCTTTTCTCTTTTTTCATCAGTACATAAGGAATGACAATATTCTTGTTTATTACAGCCTACATTTTTCAATAGTTTTCTCCTCTGCAGGTTCCATTTCCAATTTTCAGTTTGCTGAGCTAGAAGGTAGAGACTAGCTGCTTTAACAGGATTCAATAATTAAGGAATTCCTGTTGTTTCTAGTACACATTTCTCTATGTAGCACAAACACTGAGATAGCAGTAGCATAAAGGAAATATACCACAGGACTAAGCAGTGTATCTGTGGATCCAGTTCTGAGAAAAGCTAAATTATATCCTCAAAAGCTCCTGCTTGATCTGTCTGTGGTTTGCTGCCTGTGTATCAATCTGCTCCATTCTTTCTCCATCTCCCCTCTATGTAGAGTATAATAGGAGGCAAAAAACAGACAAGAGTAATTTCAGTAATTTGCAGCACATGAAAGTCTGAATATAGCCATAAACTGAGTACTGAAAGTATTCTTTTTATAGCTATTTAATACCTGTTATTAATTGGTAAACTCATAATACATGTAGAAAAAAAAAGCACACAATTTTATACTCTTGTACTCATCTCTGCTGCAGAAACCATTCCAGTGGCGCTGGTAATTGCTCTCACTGGTTTCACGTGGGATTGTTAAATGATGCGAGCCCCACACTAGAGGGAGTGAGAGCTGGGGTTAGCCAATTTCTTCCTATTGCTTACTTATATGTCCAAAGGTTGTGTGTGGGACCGTTGTGATGTTACAATCCCACACGAGCCCCGTGAGAGCTGGTGCCGGCACTGCTGAAATGATGTCGGCAACAGAGATGAGTATAAGAGTATAAAATTGTGTACTTTTTTTTACATGTATTAGGTGTTTTCAAATCAAAAACAGGTGTTAAATAGCTATAAAAATCTTGTAGTTGTGATACCTTTTAATGGCTAACAAAAATAAAATAAATGATGTTATAAGGCGAGCTTTCGAGACGACTCAGGTCTCTTCATCAGGCATGGTATGACAAGATATTGAATGAAACTCAAAATATATGCATGCACAACTAAAAATGATTGGATATTTGACTCAATAAACATTACAGGGACTGGACATTTGGCAAAATAAACAAACAGCCTCGGAGATGATCTTCAAACAGGCAGGCCCAGAGGAAATAAAGTCTTTAGGACACTAAATTATAAGAAAACCTGGTGTCTAAGATTTCCATGTCTTTGAACAACATTGTTTACACGTGGTAATGAGCCATAAAACCATCAGCGATGTTCAGTCCGTTCTGTATTCAATTGAAGCTTCTAATTAGCTTGGATTCACAGACTCTTCGATGTTTTGGGGATTTGAAATTACCAAATTAATTTTGAGAGGTACCGTATATACTCGTGTATAAGCCGACCCGTGTATAAGCCGACCCCCCTACTTTTGCCCCCAAAAACTGGGAAAACTTATTGACTCGCGTATAAGCCGAGGGTGGACTCCAGCACAGGTATACAGCCCCCAGCAGTGTGGTATACAGCAGCCTCCCCAGTGGTATATACAGGCCCCAGCAGTGTTACAGCAGCAGCCCCAGTGGTATATACAGCAGCAGCCCCAGTGGTAGTATACAGCAGCCCCAGAGGTATATACAGCAGCCCCAGTGGTAGTATACAGCAGCAGCCCCAGTGGTAGTATACACGCAGCCCCAGTAGTATATACAGCCCCAGTGGTAGTATACATACAGCCCCAGTAGTAGTATACAGCCCCAGTGGTAGTATACAGCCCCAGTGGTAGTATACAGCAGCCCCAGTGGTATATTCAGCCCCAGTGGTAGTATACAGCCCCAGTGGTAGTATACAGCAGCCCGAGTGGTATATTCAGCCCCAGTAGTAGTATACAGCCCCAGTGGTAGTATACAGCCCCAGTGGTAGTATACAGCCCCAGTGGTAGTATACAGCAGCCCCAGTGGTATATTCAGCCCCAGTGGTAGTATATAGCAGCCCCAGTAGTAGTATACAGCCCCAGTGGTAGTATACAGCAGCCCCAGTGGTATATTCAGCCCCAGTAGTAGTATACAGCCCCAGTGGTAGTATACAGCCCCAGTGGTAGTATACAGCAGCCCCAGTGGTATATTCAGCCCCAGTAGTAGTATACAGCCCCAGTGGTAGTATACAGCCCCAGTGGTAGTATACAGCAGCCCCAGTGGTATATTCAGCCCCAGTGGTAGTATATAGCAGCCCCAGTAGTAGTATACAGCCCCAGTGGTAGTATACAGCAGCCCCAGTGGTATATTCAGCCCCAGTGGTAGTATACAGCCCCAGTGGTAGTATACAGCAGCCCCAGTAGTAGTATACAGCCCCAGTGGTAGTATACAGCAGCCCCAGTGGTATATTCAGCCCCAGTGGTAGTATACAGCCCCAGTGGTAGTATACAGCAGCCCCAGTAGTAGTATACAGCCCCAGTGGTAGTATACAGCAGCCCCAGTGGTATATTCAGCCCCAGTAGTAGTATACAGCCCCAGTGGTAGTATACATACAGCCCCAGTAGTAGTATACAGCCCCAGTGGTAGTATACAGCCCCAGTGGTAGTATACAGCAGCCCCAGTGGTATATTCAGCCCCAGTAGTAGTATACAGCCCCAGTGGTAGTATATAGCCCCAGTGGTAGTATACAGACAGCCCCAGTAGTGGTAGTATATAGCCCCAGTGGTAGTATACAGCCCCAGTGGTAGTATATAGCCCCAGTGGTAGTATACAGACAGCCCCAGTAGTGGTAGTATACAGCCCCAGTGGTAGTATATAGCCCCAGTGGTAGTATACAGACAGCCCCAGTAGTGGTAGTATATAGCCCCAGTGGTAGTATACAGGGCCCCAGCAGGGCCCCCCTCATAATTTGGCGCCCCCACCTCAGTTTCTGGGCCCCCCCGCATGCAGCGCTGCACATATACATTACCTGTCTAGCAGCTGTCACCCTCCGGTGGCGGATCGCGGCTCCCGGCTCCGGGCTCCATCTTCCTCGCTGACTTCCTGCTTTGTGACCGGGGCTCAGCGCGATGACGTCATCACGACGCCGGCCGGTCACCTGACAAGCAGGAAGTCAGCGAGGAAGATGGAGCCCGGAGCCGGGAGCCGCGATCCGCCACCGGAGGGTGACAGCTGCTAGACAGGTAATGTATATGCGCAGCGCTGCATGCGGGGGGGCCCAGAAACTGAGGTGGGGGCGCCAAACTTTGAGGGGGACCGTATGACTCGCGTATAAGCCGAGGGGGGCACTTTTCAGCCCAATTTTTGGGCTGAAAAACTCGGCTTATACGCGAGTATATACGGTAATTTCAAATCCCCAAAACATCGAAGAGTCTGTGAATCCAAGCTAATTAGAAGCTTCAATTGTATACAGAACGGACTGAACATCGCTGATGGTTTTATGGCTCATTACCACGTCTAAACAATGTTGTTCAAAGACATGGAAATCTTAGACACCAGGTTTTCTTATAATTTAGTGTCCTAAAGACTTTATTACCTCTGGGCCTGCCTGTTTGAAGATCATCTCCAAGGCTGTTTGTTTATTTTGTCAAATGTCCAGTCCCTGTAATGTTTATTGAGTCAAATATCCAATCATTTTTAGTTGTGCATGCATATATTTTGAAAAGAAAGAGAAAAATGAGAGTTCTACAGCCCAGGTATCTAGACCACGTATTTGCTGTCCACACCAGTGTATTTTGCAAAAATAGTATTTTATTCAATGCAGTGGATACAGTAAATGAACGTGTACAAGGTAACGAATGACAAGGATACAAGACTAAGAGGGAGACAAATGACAGGTGGGCAAGACAGGCAAGGACTGTGTATAGGGTTCAGAGGGGTAGTAAAGTGACATGTGCTAAAGTGCATAGATCCGGGTAAGGTGCAGTTCAACTAAATAAATGTAGCATTTCCCTGATCTAGACAACATAAAGTGCACAGTAGTAGCTTACCCATAAACCTCGTCAGGGGTCCCTGTCAAATCTGCCCACCGGTCCAGTAGCCCCGACACGTGTTTCGCGTCGGCTGCTTCGGGGGGCTAGTGGTGATGAGTGCTCATAGGTGAGGGGTTTTTAAATGGAGTCCTAACCAATAAGGGACCGCTGATGTTGCTGCAATTGCAGCACTGGCAAAATGGTTGTCAGACGGCGGGGAGGGCATTCTGGGTTGCACCGGGTCCGGAACGCAACTTCCGGTGACGTCATTTCACCCGGTGCACCCTTGATAGACGTCCCCCTCGCCGCCCACTTCCGGTTCGCCAGTGCGCATGCGCACAGCGTCTGGCGCCATTATAGGTGAGGGCAAACGTATGGGCATAACAGTGGCGATATGGGAATGATCCCAATCGCCACAAATAACAAACATGTATGCTTCTGCACTACCATTTAATGGGGCAAACAGACTACAGGGTAGTGGTTTGGAACGCAACAGATATGAAACAGGGGTAAAGAGGAATAGGTGAAAGAGGGGAACATAGTATCAACTATACGGCAATTCATACGTAGTTATATATGCTGACACAGTCTATTCATATCAAGCGGTGTGATGCCAGCATTTCTCCAATGGTTCATCCCAATTCCTCCATAACTCCCGGCTCAACATATGCGAATCCAATCCAATGCTCTTATAGGTCGACTCACATCTCCAAATCCCATAGTACACAAAGTGATAAGTGAATCTAAAAAGGTGAACAAGCACAAATTAAAAAGCCGACAATCCAAAGTACCTATGGATACGTTAAACGGCGATCATTTTTACGGGGGCAGCATGAATTATGCAGATTATCCTGACCCCAGATAGGCAGCAAGGAAAAGATTGACCACCCGGAGGTATAAGACTAAAATACATATATATAAAATATAAAAAAAATATAAAAATCCCCATAAACACCCTAGACGACATAACATATAAATCGCATTGCCACAACATCTAAAGGACGCATATAATACATTAGTAAGGGGATGTGGAAGAACAATACTGGGCTGAATATCTAACAAGCATACAAGCATCTCCATATACAGTGGTACATGTTTCGGGTTGTTCCCAAATTGTTAGGGGAGTAACTTTTGCAAGGGAAAAAGGAGTATTCTGAGTCACAAAAAGGGCGAAAAACTCAGTCTCTCATTCAGACCCGCCGGTGACATCGTGCCCAAAGTCACGATCCACCGGCATTCCATCTTAGATAGTTCTTTTTTAATATCTCCCCCTCGTACTCCAAGCTGCACTTTATCTATCCCACAGACTCTCAGTGTCTCTGGGTTGCAGTTATGATATTTTTTGAAGTGACGAGGGAGAGTGCGCAGAGTACTCAAATCCTCAATGCTTTCAGCCGCCATTATGCTTTTCTCATGCTCCCTTACACGACGTCTCAACTCCCTGGTTGTCAAACCCACATACACGAGACCACAGCCACATGTAGCATGGTAAATAACACCTGAAGTGCTACAAGTGATGTATTTCCCTATATTGAATTCCCTAGATCCATCATGGTTCCTAAAGTGCTTGGTGCGAAAAATACTGGTTTTGCAGGACAGGCAGGAGCCACATGGGAAACAACCGACTAGCGCACGTCCGGTATTAAAGGGGAATAAAGGTTTTTTTATATAATGACTGTGCACCAGTCTGTCTCGCAGGCTCCGGCCCCTCCTGGCAGTCATCAGGGGTCGATCTGGGATAAAAGAGGATAGAGTCGGCTCAGTTTTCAGGACGCCCCAGTGGCGAGTGAGGATACCCCTGATTGCTGACCACTGATTGTTGTATGTGGAGATGAATCTCAGGACAGGGGATCCCTCCTCGCTCTTTTTATTGTTTTTGCTAGCTAAGAGGTCGCAGCGTGGGGTCTTTTTTGCCCTTGTATAGCCCCTTTTAATGCTCCTCATGCTATAGCCTCTGTCTTGGAATCTCTCCTTCATATCCACTGCACGTTCATTAAACACATCCCCCTCTGAGCAAATACGTCGAAGCCGCAAAAATTGGCCAGTCGGTATCGCCCTGATGGTTGATGGTGTATGTGATGAGGTGGCATGGAGGAGAGAATTCACTGAGGTTTCTTTTCTAAAAATATCTGTAGCCACCTCTCCATCCTCTTTAATGATCACCTTAATGTCCAAAAAGTCAATCTCATCCCTGGCATATTTGAAGGTTAGTTTTATGTTGAGGTTATTGTTATTGAGGGATTGGATGAACATCTCGAGTTCGGGGACGGTCCCACTCCAGACGACAAATATGTCGTCAATATAACGGAGCCAGCACAGCGCATGGGGGACGAGTGCCTGCCCCCGCCAAAGATCCCCCCCTCCCAGCGACCCAGGAAGAGGTTAGCATATGACGGGGCGCAGGCCGCCCCCATCGCTGTGCCGCACCGCTGCAGGTAGAACCGATCCCCGAACACGAAGAAATTGTGGGTTAAAACGTACTCCAAGAGTTCCAAGATCAGATCTCTCAACTCCTGATTCCAATTGGACATACTCAGAAAATAGCTGACTGCCTCAAGGCCATCGGTATGCCCTATGTTGGTATACAGGGACTCCACGTCGATGGTCACCAGCAACACCCCACCCCTCTCTAGAAATAAACCATCAACCCTACGAAGGACGTCCGAGGTGTCTCTGACATAGGAGGGCAGCGTCTCCACTAATGGGTGTAGATAATATTCAATAAATTTACAAGTTGTATCACACAGCGCTCCTATGCCAGAGACAATCGGACGCCCAGGGGGGACCTCTGGGTTCTTGTGAACTTTTGGTAAAAGGTAGAAAGTGGGGGTTACTGGTGCCTCGACGAGGAGTCCATCCATGACCTTTTTGGGGATGATACCTGCCTCGAACGCCCTCTCTAGGATGGCCCGGAGCTCCACAGAGAAGCTGTTGATCGGATTGGAGGGGAGCATTTCATAATAGGTTTTATCCTTTAGTTGGCGCATTGCCTCTTTTTCATATAAGTTGGTAGGCCAGATGACCACGTTTCCCCCCTTATCCGCTGGTTTAATTACAACTCCACTCAGGTCCCCAAGTTGTTTTAAGGCCTGTCTCTGGGAGAAGGAAAGATTGTCTTTATGGTGACGTTTGTTCATATTCCTCAAATCCCGAGTGACCAATCTGTTGAAAATATCAACCTGGGGGCATAATGAAAAGGGGGGAAACGTGGTTGCTCTTGGCATCACCTCCCTAGGGAAAGTACCTGTTACTGGTTGGACCATCTCTCCCTCCAATTCCTCCAGTTCTCTCAGAGTCTCCAGTTCCACCTCAGACAGTTCCACTCGTGCAGTATCCTTTTTGTGATGAAGTTTACGAAGAACCACTTTCCGCAGAAACAAGTGGAGGTCTTTGATCACTGTAAAACAGTCAAAGTTTTGATTAGGCACAAAAGTAAGTCCTAGCTTTAAGACCTCAATCTGGGTGGGGGTTAGAACGTGTTTAGAGAGGTTAATTACCTCTAGATTCCCACTTTTCCCAGGTTTCTTATTCACTTGTTTGGGGGAAACCGGCACACGTTTATTCAGATCTTTTGCTCCATTACCCTTCGCCACCTCAGCTCTGGTCTGGGGTCTAGGTGTTGGGTTTGGTGCCAATGGCTCCTCATCCAAGGATGAAATAGATGAGGCAGAGACTATTTCAGGCAGTGGCTCACTTGGTAAATCAGGCGTGTTTGGCTTGTTGGGTCTTTTCTTGCCTCTCCATCGGTATACACGATTATTTTTATAGTCCGCCAAGTCCCTTTGATATTTTTTCGTTTTTACTGAGACGATTTCTTTCTCCCATTTAATAAACTCTTTATCTAGGTTGATGTTAACCTGACTCAATGCCTCAGGGGAGAGTTCAGCCGCTAGTTTGGCTCTAATAACCTCAACCTCTCCTTCAATCGTCTCGATAGCCTTCTCGTTGGAGTCGATGAGAAGGCCCATAAAGCCATGAGAACAAGTAGTAGCTAGTAATTCCCAATCATTTTTGAAGTCCTCCTCAATCGAGCTGAATGAGGGGAAGACTTGAATCCTCAGGCCTCTTGGTATGAGACCTTTCTCGATGTAACGCTGCATGAAGGCCTTGTTCCACCAGAGTCGAGTCTTCCGGTGCAGCAAGGCCTTCATGCCGCCCACTAATTCGCCGTTCAAGCGTGTGTCAGCTGGAGGCA
The DNA here is from genome assembly GCA_033576535.1 of Allobates femoralis. Taxonomy (NCBI): domain Eukaryota; kingdom Metazoa; phylum Chordata; class Amphibia; order Anura; family Aromobatidae; genus Allobates; species Allobates femoralis. The sequence continues at coordinate 565,792,300 of JARQOC010000002.1, read as the reverse complement.
CCACTCCTCCCTCCGTGCCAAAAACCTTGTCAAGCTGTGTGAGCCACGTTTTTTCACGTGCTTTATGGTCCATCGGTCCCTGGAGAGCTGCTGTGAAAAAAACACAGTAAATACAATATGAGAAAAGGGGGACCGGGTATGACCATGTTAAGGGGCAGACTACTCAGAACACATTGTAAAAGAAAGAGAAAAATGAGAGTTCTACAGCCCAGGTATCTAGACCACGTATTTGCTGTCCACACCAGTGTATTTTGCAAAAATAGTATTTTATTCAATGCAGTGGATACAGTAAATGAACGTGTACAAGGTAACGAATGACAAGGATACAAGACTAAGAGGGAGACAAATGACAGGTGGGCAAGACAGGCAAGGACTGTGTATAGGGTTCAGAGGGGTAGTAAAGTGACATGTGCTAAAGTGCATAGATCCGGGTAAGGTGCAGTTCAACTAAATAAATGTAGCATTTCCCTGATCTAGACAACATAAAGTGCACAGTAGTAGCTTACCCATAAACCTCGTCAGGGGTCCCTGTCAAATCTGCCCACCGGTCCAGTAGCCCCGACACGTGTTTCGCGTCGGCTGCTTCGGGGGGCTAGTGGTGATGAGTGCTCATAGGTGAGGGGTTTTTAAATGGAGTCCTAACCAATAAGGGACCGCTGATGTTGCTGCAATTGCAGCACTGGCAAAATGGTTGTCAGACGGCGGGGAGGGCATTCTGGGTTGCACCGGGTCCGGAACGCAACTTCCGGTGACGTCATTTCACCCGGTGCACCCTTGATAGACGTCCCCCTCGCCGCCCACTTCCGGTTCGCCAGTGCGCATGCGCACAGCGTCTGGCGCCATTATAGGTGAGGGCAAACGTATGGGCATAACAGTGGCGATATGGGAATGATCCCAATCGCCACAAATAACAAACATGTATGCTTCTGCACTACCATTTAATGGGGCAAACAGACTACAGGGTAGTGGTTTGGAACGCAACAGATATGAAACAGGGGTAAAGAGGAATAGGTGAAAGAGGGGAACATAGTATCAACTATACGGCAATTCATACGTAGTTATATATGCTGACACAGTCTATTCATATCAAGCGGTGTGATGCCAGCATTTCTCCAATGGTTCATCCCAATTCCTCCATAACTCCCGGCTCAACATATGCGAATCCAATCCAATGCTCTTATAGGTCGACTCACATCTCCAAATCCCATAGTACACAAAGTGATAAGTGAATCTAAAAAGGTGAACAAGCACAAATTAAAAAGCCGACAATCCAAAGTACCTATGGATACGTTAAACGGCGATCATTTTTACGGGGGCAGCATGAATTATGCAGATTATCCTGACCCCAGATAGGCAGCAAGGAAAAGATTGACCACCCGGAGGTATAAGACTAAAATACATATATATAAAATATAAAAAAATATAAAAATCCCCATAAACACCCTAGACGACATAACATATAAATCGCATTGCCACAACATCTAAAGGACGCATATAATACATTAGTAAGGGGATGTGGAAGAACAATACTGGCTGAATATCTAACAAGCATACAAGCATCTCCATATACAGTGGTACATGTTTCGGGTTGTTCCCAAATTGTTAGGGGAGTAACTTTTGCAAGGGAAAAAGGAGTATTCTGAGTCACAAAAAGGGCGAAAAACTCAGTCTCTCATTCAGACCCGCCGGTGACATCGTGCCCAAAGTCACGATCCACCGGCATTCCATCTTAGATAGTTCTTTTTTAATATCTCCCCCTCGTACTCCAAGCTGCACTTTATCTATCCCACAGACTCTCAGTGTCTCTGGGTTGCAGTTATGATATTTTTTGAAGTGACGAGGGAGAGTGCGCAGAGTACTCAAATCCTCAATGCTTTCAGCCGCCATTATGCTTTTCTCATGCTCCCTTACACGACGTCTCAACTCCCTGGTTGTCAAACCCACATACACGAGACCACAGCCACATGTAGCATGGTAAATAACACCTGAAGTGCTACAAGTGATGTATTTCCCTATATTGAATTCCCTAGATCCATCATGGTTCCTAAAGTGCTTGGTGCGAAAAATACTGGTTTTGCAGGACAGGCAGGAGCCACATGGGAAACAACCGACTAGCGCACGTCCGGTATTAAAGGGGAATAAAGGTTTTTTTATATAATGACTGTGCACCAGTCTGTCTCGCAGGCTCCGGCCCCTCCTGGCAGTCATCAGGGGTCGATCTGGGATAAAAGAGGATAGAGTCGGCTCAGTTTTCAGGACGCCCCAGTGGCGAGTGAGGATACCCCTGATTGCTGACCACTGATTGTTGTATGTGGAGATGAATCTCAGGACAGGGGATCCCTCCTCGCTCTTTTTATTGTTTTTGCTAGCTAAGAGGTCGCAGCGTGGGGTCTTTTTTGCCCTTGTATAGCCCCTTTTAATGCTCCTCATGCTATAGCCTCTGTCTTGGAATCTCTCCTTCATATCCACTGCACGTTCATTAAACACATCCCCCTCTGAGCAAATACGTCGAAGCCGCAAAAATTGGCCAGTCGGTATCGCCCTGATGGTTGATGGTGTATGTGATGAGGTGGCATGGAGGAGAGAATTCACTGAGGTTTCTTTTCTAAAAATATCTGTAGCCACCTCTCCATCCTCTTTAATGATCACCTTAATGTCCAAAAAGTCAATCTCATCCCTGGCATATTTGAAGGTTAGTTTTATGTTGAGGTTATTGTTATTGAGGGATTGGATGAACATCTCGAGTTCGGGGACGGTCCCACTCCAGACGACAAATATGTCGTCAATATAACGGAGCCAGCACAGCGCATGGGGGACGAGTGCCTGCCCCCCGCCAAAGATCCCCCCCTCCCAGCGACCCAGGAAGAGGTTAGCATATGACGGGGCGCAGGCCGCCCCCATCGCTGTGCCGCACCGCTGCAGGTAGAACCGATCCCCGAACACGAAGAAATTGTGGGTTAAAACGTACTCCAAGAGTTCCAAGATCAGATCTCTCAACTCCTGATTCCAATTGGACATACTCAGAAAATAGCTGACTGCCTCAAGGCCATCGGTATGCCCTATGTTGGTATACAGGGACTCCACGTCGATGGTCACCAGCAACACCCCACCCCTCTCTAGAAATAAACCATCAACCCTACGAAGGACGTCCGAGGTGTCTCTGACATAGGAGGGCAGCGTCTCCACTAATGGGTGTAGATAATATTCAATAAATTTACAAGTTGTATCACACAGCGCTCCTATGCCAGAGACAATCGGACGCCCAGGGGGGACCTCTGGGTTCTTGTGAACTTTTGGTAAAAGGTAGAAAGTGGGGGTTACTGGTGCCTCGACGAGGAGTCCATCCATGACCTTTTTGGGGATGATACCTGCCTCGAACGCCCTCTCTAGGATGGCCCGGAGCTCCACAGAGAAGCTGTTGATCGGATTGGAGGGGAGCATTTCATAATAGGTTTTATCCTTTAGTTGGCGCATTGCCTCTTTTTCATATAAGTTGGTAGGCCAGATGACCACGTTTCCCCCCTTATCCGCTGGTTTAATTACAACTCCACTCAGGTCCCCAAGTTGTTTTAAGGCCTGTCTCTGGGAGAAGGAAAGATTGTCTTTATGGTGACGTTTGTTCATATTCCTCAAATCCCGAGTGACCAATCTGTTGAAAATATCAACCTGGGGGCATAATGAAAAGGGGGGAAACGTGGTTGCTCTTGGCATCACCTCCCTAGGGAAAGTACCTGTTACTGGTTGGACCATCTCTCCCTCCAATTCCTCCAGTTCTCTCAGAGTCTCCAGTTCCACCTCAGACAGTTCCACTCGTGCAGTATCCTTTTTGTGATGAAGTTTACGAAGAACCACTTTCCGCAGAAACAAGTGGAGGTCTTTGATCACTGTAAAACAGTCAAAGTTTTGATTAGGCACAAAAGTAAGTCCTAGCTTTAAGACCTCAATCTGGGTGGGGTTAGAACGTGTTTAGAGAGGTTAATTACCTCTAGATTCCCACTTTTCCCAGGTTTCTTATTCACTTGTTTGGGGGAAACCGGCACACGTTTATTCAGATCTTTTGCTCCATTACCCTTCGCCACCTCAGCTCTGGTCTGGGGTCTAGGTGTTGGGTTTGGTGCCAATGGCTCCTCATCCAAGGATGAAATAGATGAGGCAGAGACTATTTCAGGCAGTGGCTCACTTGGTAAATCAGGCGTGTTTGGCTTGTTGGGTCTTTTCTTGCCTCTCCATCGGTATACACGATTATTTTTATAGTCCGCCAAGTCCCTTTGATATTTTTTCGTTTTTACTGAGACGATTTCTTTCTCCCATTTAATAAACTCTTTATCTAGGTTGATGTTAACCTGACTCAATGCCTCAGGGGAGAGTTCAGCCGCTAGTTTGGCTCTAATAACCTCAACCTCTCCTTCAATCGTCTCGATAGCCTTCTCGTTGGAGTCGATGAGAAGGCCCATAAAGCCATGAGAACAAGTAGTAGCTAGTAATTCCCAATCATTTTTGAAGTCCTCCTCAATCGAGCTGAATGAGGGGAAGACTTGAATCCTCAGGCCTCTTGGTATGAGACCTTTCTCGATGTAACGCTGCATGAAGGCCTTGTTCCACCAGAGTCGAGTCTTCCGGTGCAGCAAGGCCTTCATGCCGCCCACTAATTCGCCGTTCAAGCGTGTGTCAGCTGGAGGCACCACTCCTCCCTCCGTGCCAAAAACCTTGTCAAGCTGTGTGAGCCACGTTTTTTCACGTGCTTTATGGTCCATCGGTCCCTGGAGAGCTGCTGTGAAAAAACACAGTAAATACAATATGAGAAAAGGGGGACCGGGTATGACCATGTTAAGGGGCAGACTACTCAGAACACATTGTAAAAGAAAGAGAAAAATGAGAGTTCTACAGCCCAGGTATCTAGACCACGTATTTGCTGTCCACACCAGTGTATTTTGCAAAAATAGTATTTTATTCAATGCAGTGGATACAGTAAATGAACGTGTACAAGGTAACGAATGACAAGGATACAAGACTAAGAGGGAGACAAATGACAGGTGGGCAAGACAGGCAAGGACTGTGTATAGGGTTCAGAGGGGTAGTAAAGTGACATGTGCTAAAGTGCATAGATCCGGGTAAGGTGCAGTTCAACTAAATAAATGTAGCATTTCCCTGATCTAGACAACATAAAGTGCACAGTAGTAGCTTACCCATAAACCTCGTCAGGGGTCCCTGTCAAATCTGCCCACCGGTCCAGTAGCCCCGACACGTGTTTCGCGTCGGCTGCTTCGGGGGGCTAGTGGTGATGAGTGCTCATAGGTGAGGGGTTTTTAAATGGAGTCCTAACCAATAAGGGACCGCTGATGTTGCTGCAATTGCAGCGCTGGCAAAATGGTTGTCAGACGGCGGGGAGGGCATTCTGGGTTGCACCGGGTCCGGAACGCAACTTCCGGTGACGTCATTTCACCCGGTGCACCCTTGATAGACGTCCCCCTCGCCGCCCACTTCCGGTTCGCCAGTGCGCATGCGCACAGCGTCTGGCGCCATTATAGGTGAGGGCAAACGTATGGGCATAACAGTGGCGATATGGGAATGATCCCAATCGCCACAAATAACAAACATGTATGCTTCTGCACTACCATTTAATGGGGCAAACAGACTACAGGGTAGTGGTTTGGAACGCAACAGATATGAAACAGGGGTAAAGAGGAATAGGTGAAAGAGGGGAACATAGTATCAACTATACGGCAATTCATACGTAGTTATATATGCTGACACAGTCTATTCATATCAAGCGGTGTGATGCCAGCATTTCTCCAATGGTTCATCCCAATTCCTCCATAACTCCCGGCTCAACATATGCGAATCCAATCCAATGCTCTTATAGGTCGACTCACATCTCCAAATCCCATAGTACACAAAGTGATAAGTGAATCTAAAAAGGTGAACAAGCACAAATTAAAAAGCTGACAATCCAAAGTACCTATGGATACGTTAAACGGCGATCATTTTTACGGGGGCAGCATGAATTATGCAGATTATCCTGACCCCAGATAGGCAGCAAGGAAAAGATTGACCACCCGGAGGTATAAGACTAAAATACATATATATAAAATATAAAAAAAAAAAAAAAAACACATCCCCTTACTAATTGATTATATGCGTCCTTTAGATGTTGTGGCAATGCGATTTATATGTTATGTCGTCTAGGGTGTTATGGGGATTTTTATATTTTTTTTTATATTTTATATATATGTATTTTAGTCTTATACCTCCGGGTGGTCAATCTTTTCCTTGCTGCCTATCTGGGGTCAGGATAATCTGCATAATTCATGCTGCCCCCGTAAAAATGATCGCCGTTTAACGTATCCATAGGTACTTTGGATTGTCAGCTTTTTAATTTGTGCTTGTTCACCTTTTTAGATTCACTTATCACTTTGTGTACTATGGGATTTGGAGATGTGAGTCGACCTATAAGAGCATTGGATTGGATTCGCATATGTTGAGCCGGGAGTTATGGAGGAATTGGGATGAACCATTGGAGAAATGCTGGCATCACACCGCTTGATATGAATAGACTGTGTCAGCATATATAACTACGTATGAATTGCCGTATAGTTGATACTATGTTCCCCTCTTTCACCTATTCCTCTTTACCCCTGTTTCATATCTGTTGCGTTCCAAACCACTACCCTGTAGTCTGTTTGCCCCATTAAATGGTAGTGCAGAAGCATACATGTTTGTTATTTGTGGCGATTGGGATCATTCCCATATCGCCACTGTTATGCCCATACGTTTGCCCTCACCTATAATGGCGCCAGACGCTGTGCGCATGCGCACTGGCGAACCGGAAGTGGGCGGCGAGGGGGACGTCTATCAAGGGTGCACCGGGTGAAATGACGTCACCGGAAGTTGCGTTCCGGACCCGGTGCAACCCAGAATGCCCTCCCCGCCGTCTGACAACCATTTTGCCAGTGCTGCAATTGCAGCAACATCAGCGGTCCCTTATTGGTTAGGACTCCATTTAAAAACCCCTCACCTATGAGCACTCATCACCACTAGCCCCCCGAAGCAGCCGACGCGAAACACGTGTCGGGGCTACTGGACCGGTGGGCAGATTTGACAGGGACCCCTGACGAGGTTTATGGGTAAGCTACTACTGTGCACTTTATGTTGTCTAGATCAGGGAAATGCTACATTTATTTAGTTGAACTGCACCTTACCCGGATCTATGCACTTTAGCACATGTCACTTTACTACCCCTCTGAACCCTATACACAGTCCTTGCCTGTCTTGCCCACCTGTCATTTGTCTCCCTCTTAGTCTTGTATCCTTGTCATTCGTTACCTTGTACACGTTCATTTACTGTATCCACTGCATTGAATAAAATACTATTTTTGCAAAATACACTGGTGTGGACAGCAAATACGTGGTCTAGATACCTGGGCTGTAGAACTCTCATTTTTCTCTTTCTTTTACAATGTGTTCTGAGTAGTCTGCCCCTTAACATGGTCATACCCGGTCCCCCTTTTCTCATAATGCATATATTTTGAGTTTCATTCAATATCTTGTCATACCATGCCTGATGAAGAGACCTGAGTCGCCTTATAACATCATTTATTTTATTTTTGCTAGCCATTAAAAGGTATCACAACTACAAGATCTGTATCTTGTTTCTCACACTGAGAGCAATCAACATTTTCTCAAATGGCTAACACGGTACCAAACCTTTTTCTTCTAATAGCTATAAAAAGAACACTTGCAGTACTTAGCTTATGGCTATATTCGGACATCGAAGTGGCACAAATTAGTGTAGCCTGTTTTGTTTTCCTCCTATTATATTTTTTCTTCTATTATATTCTATTTGAAGGGGAGAGAATGGAAGACTGGGTAATGCACTGCTTAGTCCTTTCCTTTATACTGTGATGTTTTTGTCTTTGTGCAATATAGAGAAATCTGTACTACCTAGCAAACAATGGGAATTCCTAAATTCTTGCATCCTGTTCTCACATGCTCTATTAACTCAGTGTGTTATTAGGTTGATTCCCAAGTCAAAGGTCACTGGTTCAAATTAAAGAGCAGCAATGAAGATTTCCCATGGAAACAGAAACATCATCATCCAGCTCATTGATAGCAGTCTCTCGGCCAAGAAAATTGCCAAACTGCATCATGTGAGAGCCATGACCATTGGAGGAATACGAAATGAAGTCTGTCCATCCATTCAAAAGCCAAGAGGTGGAAGTCGCGGCAAAATATCAGAGTCAACAAGTTGGCTCATCCCAAGTATGCTTTTTTTTAACCATTAATTTTTTATTGAAAACTTCAGATGTAATGAAGATAGAAACAATTCAAAAATAATGCAAGTTTAACAACTGTTAGGACAGAAGAGGAGCACACATATGGAAATATCATTTCAGGGGAGGGGGGGGAGGACACAAGAGGAAAGAGTGGGAGAGGAGGGATCCTCGTGAGTGTCTATAAAATAGTCCTAACACAAGATAAACAATAACACACAGACCTAAGATATTGATAGTGCAATTTCAGAAGATGTCCATAGATCCCATTGGTTGTCAATACGTTCTTTTTGTTTGAGAGAGGATGACAGAAACCATTCATGCTGATAATGAGAATTAAGTTGACCAATTAGCTCCTGTTGAGAAGGCAGTGAATCTGATCTCCAGCACTTTGCCAGGCATTGCTGGGCTGCAGTTAGAACATGTGACAGGATCAGGGATAGCCTTTAAGGGATAGAGTCAAATCCAATGTTTAACACTGCCAATGGGCCATCCAGAATGATGTTCACTCCAGATATCTTCTTAATAAGATCTCCGACTTGTGACCAAAAACCTTGCACTTTAGGACACGCCCACCAGACATGAACCATGTCTCCCAACATACCACAACATTTCCAACACAGCCCCAAAAAAGATCCACCAAATTTAGAGAGTCTATACAGTGTTAAATACCAATGCATATGAATCTTCTTCAACTGATCTGGGTGGTTGATGCAGGAGCATTTTTTGGTCACCCTAACCACCAACCACCAGTCCTTAGGGATAGAGGTGAATGAGAGACTATTCTCCCATCGAGTTATATAGGGTGATTTATTAGATGATTCAGTGATAATCCATGATTGTTTGAATATTCTATTTTAAAATATATCTGTAGTGAATCAAACGAGCTCAGCAACCACCACTCTGGGAAACTGCAAGATTGAATTAAATGTCGGATTTGCTAATACTGAGAAAAACAAGATTTATGGATTTCAAATCTCTGGGAAAGGTCTGCAAAAGACACAAATACATGATCATGAAACAGATTCCACAGAGATACAACTCCTGCTCTAACCCATCTGACTAACGTCATACCTGGGATATGTGCTTCTGTGGAGCCCACTGGGACGGGGTACTCGGTACCGGACCGGGGTACTGCTAGGGATGTCACGGTGGTCCTGGTTCGGACCGTGTCCCGGGTTCCACAATAAATGGGGGATATTTACAGGGGAGTTTGTCATGACGCCACCCACGGGTTGTGGTCAATGAGGGGACCACCGCTGCAGTGTACTTCTGTCAGGAGGATGGATGGATGCTGCAGCCATGTGGATGAGCCCGCCATGGGTCGGGACAGCTCCTGACAGGGTAAAATGGTGCAATAGCAGTGTTGTATACCTGGAATCAGACACGGACACTAAAGCAGGGTTCACCAGGTTACTCTCCAATTCTTCTAAATCACACAGTGCAAGGTACAGTTCAGTTCCCCTCTCACCTCGGTTGACACAGGGGCTTCGGCAATGGTAGTCATCCCTCTTCCAAGGCTCCTAGTGGGCCAGTCACTCTTGGGGCAGGGCGCGGTGTGACTTCAGGAATGGACAAATCAATCAGGGTCACGGTGCGGCATTCTTCCTTGCTCCGGGGACAACTGTTGGAGGCGCCAACCCAGCCGGGTTACGCAGACCAAGACTGCAGGTTTTGCTGCATGTCTATGTGAATCTGGGTTCTCTGCTCAACTTGGGCCCGGGTCATTTGTAGGGGTAGCAGCCACATTACACCCCTCCGTGTGTCTCGGATCTCCGGACGCTCTCTGACGCCTTCCGCCATGCTGCTGGGGTCACCTTCTGAAGGTCTTTCCCTGGCTGGGTTCCTCTACGCACTCTCTTGGTGGGCCCTCCAGGATCACTTGGGTCTTCCTCCTGCAACACTCTCCTCGGCGTCCTCTTCTTCCGTCCGTATGTACTGTAATGGCGACTGCTCGCCATCCGGTTTCCTGTCCCGCCTCCCTTGAACGTCTTCTTCTGCTACCGCCATATCCTCATTGGCTATTACAATTTGAGGCGGAGGTTCTTCCTTAGGATTGATGGCTGGCTCCCCCAGAGTTAAGGGGAGCCAGTGTGGGCCTTTCTTTTCCAGCTTTTAGGCAAACTGAGTCCGGTTCTATTGGACTGGATCCATCTGGGATTCCACAGTGGGACAGGGACTTTCTTTTCCACCTCATGGCGTCAGAGTGGTGAGCGGTATTTCGTCCCTCGCGTCGCGCACTCTGTAATGGCGGAGTTTGTAAATTACAGTCCCAGTGGCGCAGTTTAAATTCTCCTCGCCGCGTGCTCTGCAATGGCGGCAGTCCCGAAACTGTTTTTCACACAAATCACGGCACACACAATGCCCGGTTACCGGGCACAGTAGATCCTATTTGTGACGCCAAGTTGTGGAACCCACTGGGACGGGGTACTCGGTACCAGACCGGGGTACTGCTGGGGATGTCATGGTGGTCCTGGTCCGTCCCGTGTCCCAGGTTCCACAATAAATGGGGGGATATTTACAGGAAAGTTTGTCTTGACGCCACCCACGGGTTGTGGTCAATGAGGAGACCACCGCTGCAGTGTACTTCTGTCAGGAGGATGGATGGATGCTGCAGCCAGGTGGATGAGCCAGCCGAGGGTCAGGACAGCTCCTGACAGGGTAAAATGGTGCAATAGCAGTGTTGTATACCTGGAATCAGACACGGACACTGAAGCAGTGTTCACCGGGTTTACTCTCCAATTCTTCCAAGTCACACAGTGCCACGGTACAGTTCAGTTCTTAACAACTTTACATGGTTAACTCCAGTAACACTTGAACCCTCTGCAGCCAGGTTGTCACTCTGAGACCCCTCACTCTTTCTATATGTCCTACCAGGCTGATTCTCTCTCTTTTCTTCTTGGTTGATTGCGGAATGGCAGCTCGGTCCCTCAATTTGGCTTCCCCCTAAGTTTATGGGCGGTAAGCCAGGTCCTACTGGTTGCTGCTGTGCCCCCAACCCTGTAGTGGGAATACGGATCATGAATCTGTGTTCCCCGTCAGTTTGTCTGGGGAGCCAGTGTGAAACTTCAGTCCTCCTCAGAGCCGACACTCTGGTCCCAGCCTAGCCTTGGATGTCCCTGTCTTGCAAAGGATCACCGGCTCTTTTCTACCCATGTAACTTCCCGGGTACGTCAGGAGAGTCTGTCCTGTCAGTAATTTGTCAGCATTCGCCTACTCCTCTCACGGTCTTTTTCTCTCAGCCCACTCTGGCCTACTTGTCTTGGCTCCTCAGCACTCGCCTACTTTTGGTCTTTACTGCTCAGCCTACCTCGGCCTACTGGCTAACTACTTCATGTTTCTCCTTTTTATACTGGTCCGTTACCATGACTACGCCTCACCCACTTATAACTGGCCCTACTACCCCTTGCCTGCCTAGAGTCTCAGGCTCGGGGTTGGGTCTATGTCAGTGGATGTGTGTTTAGGGGGTGTTTGATATACAAACTGTCTACCCTTCCGCCTGGCTGCAGTTCCTACATGTGGCCACCCTGGTCGCAGGGGCGCCACATTTCAATTGCTGAAATTGATGTATATCTATATAAAGAGCGTAAGAGATCTCTATCCATCTTATTCCAGTGACAAAGTAAAGATGACATTGAATTTAATCATTTTTTTGAAGGTTTCAAAAGATCAATTTCCAAGAAACGCCTGGTAGAGTTTTGGGGGGCAAAATTAGATTCTAGTTGAACCCACCTATGATTACTATTATTTGCCCACCAGTCCTTTGCAGTTTCAAATATTGCTGCTCTATGGTATAGAAGTAAGTTTGGGACCCCCATTCTACCATGCGTGCACTGGAGGTGAAAGGTTGTCATGGCGAACCTGGGTCTCTTATTTTTCCAGATGAATTTCCCCAGGGTAGATTGTAAGCATGCTATCCGTTGAGAGGGAAGTTTTAGAGGGAGGCAACAAAAAGGTATGTTATTTCAGGTAGGAATAATTTTGACAGCTGGGATCCTTGTGATCCAAGATAAGGGGAGAAGAGTTTGTCAATCTAAATCCTGACAAATTTCTTGAATAAAGACCTCGCAATTAAGCTTTAATAAGTAGACATTTTAGAGATCTTCATTCCTACATAATAAAATGAAACGTTTCACAAGAAAACGGGAACTGATTAATTAAAGTAGACCTTTCCGCCGCAGAAACATTAATTGGGAAAGCTATTAATTTTGTAGCATTCAACTTATAGTACGAACCCTTTGTGAATTCTGTTAGTGTGTTTAGGACTGCTTCTAGGGAAAAAAAAATATCAGTACATGAGATTATAATCCAATGACGTGACTATGATCTCCCACCCTAACCTCCTTAATCTCAGCGTTGAGTCTGAATGTTTCCGCAAGCAGCTCCATCATAAGGACAAAGATGACAGGCGACAATGGGCAGCTCTGATGGGTTTCATTAGTGAATTGAAAGGGTTCTGAGTACAGGCGCGAAACATTCACCATCACATTTGGATTTTGGTATAGTGCCAAAATTGCTCTTTTATGTCCCCCAAGAAGCCAAACATATCCATAACTTGTTCCATATATCACCAGTGCATCCTGTCAAACACTTTTCTCGCATCCAAGGACAGGAGTACACCTGGGATCTCACTGGAATCCATTCATTCCAAAAGATTTATCACTTGTCTAGTTCCATCTTTCAGCTGCCTTCCGGGGACAAACCCAACCTGGTCCGGGGATATCAAGACCAGTAGGGTTCTCATTATTCTCGTCGCCACCAGCTTTGAAAAGAGTTTTAGATCACAATTTATTAAAGAAATGGTTACACAGGGCATCAGGGGTTTTCCCTGGTTTAGGAATAGTTGAGATGACAGCTTCTAGATTTTCTTTTTGTATACTTGCTGCATGTTTCCTTTGATTAAAAGTCCTGAGAAGATAAGGGGCTAAAATTTTAGGGACGCAATGGTGATATTCGTTTGAGAACCCATCCGGGCCTGGAGCTGAGTCTTTTTTGGTCTCATTAATAGTTTGTTCGACTTCCAGGACAATAAAGGGAGTGTTAATTTGAGTTAGCTGTGACATTGAGAGCTTAGGTAGTTTAAGTTTTTTAAGAAAATGTTTAATGTTTTGCTCAGTCGGCTGAATCGTAAGGAGGTCTTCCTTTAAATTATACAGAGAGTGATAGGACCGACGAAATTCTTCTGCAATTTCAGTTGGGTTTTATATTTTAGATCCATCAGGTTTACAAATATAGGTAAGCTTATTTTCAACCTCCTTTTTTCTGATCCGTCTAATTAACATTTTCCCTGCTTTATCACCCATGGCATAGTAATTCGCTCTGGATTTCTAAAGGCCTTCTCATATTGCAATAAAAATAGAGTTCAGTCCTAAGTTTCGTGACTATTGTAGAAAGTTGCAGATTGGGACACCTTTTATTGATCTGCTCTACATTGTTAAGTTGGGTTGTAAGATCCATTACTACCTTCTTTCTTTTTTTCTTTTAATAGATGCCATCGTAATAAGGGTTCCTCTCATGAAGGCCTTATGAGACATCAGAAGTAGAATTATTATCATTAATTTTAAAGAATTCTCCCAATTTAGATTCCATAAGGCTGACATTACCCCTGTCAGACAATAACCACTCATTCATACGCCACCTTCCAGAAGGAAGGAAAGAGTCTTTCTCCGTTATTCGTAAAGATATAAGAGCATCATCAGACCAGGAAATCACTCCAATATCTGATTCTTGGTCCGCTTTACGTAATCTAGTGTCTATCAAAATGTAATCCAGCCTGCTGTAAGTGTTAAATCTAGGGTTGAAAAAGGTATAGTCTCTCTTGGAGATGTGGTTGTACCTCCAAATATCATGTAGAGAACTTTCTAAAACTACTTCACCCATTTCCTTTCTTGACAACTTTTTTTGAGAGCAGTGAAAAGATACTGACATGGGTAAATTAAAATCTCCACAGACAACTTTCAGTCCCTTAGCAAAGGTACTTAGTTTTGAGAGGGTTTTCTAAATAAAGGATATCTGGGATACATTGGGAGCGTATACAGAAGCTATACTATACAGGATGGAGTTCATGGAACAATTTAGAAAAACATAGCGACCTTCAGGATCTACAAGAATATCATTTAACTCAAACCTTATTGTCTGCTTTACAAAGATTGCTATTCCAGCCCTTTTTGCAAAGAAACTATGTGGGTTGTGTATATTAAACAAACGAAAATTATCATCTGATAACAGGTGCGTCTCTTGGACGCACACCACATTTGAATTTTCAGGAGCACACAGGGGTCCCAATGGTGCGGGGTAGGTCAGCTAAAAGAAGCTGCCCAAGTAAGATTACAACTTACTTCCCCTGGGGTCAGGGAGCAGGCTCTGCTTCTAAGATGGCCGCCACTTCTCCTTCTCCCTCTCACTCCTCTGCCTCCTCTTCTCATGCATCGTTGCAAAAATCAGAGGATGTGATCTCAGGGGGAGGCAGGGAGAGACAGGAGGAAATTCCTCTCACACAGTCCACCATGGAAGCCCTTTTGATAAAGCTTAGGAGGAACCTCCAGCATGACATTAAGGACATGATGAAAGATATGCTGAAAGAGCTAAGGGGGAAGTTGAGAACATGTTCTCTAGAACTACATATTTGGAGTAAAAGCTTGAGGAACTCACTAGATCACATAATAATCTTATAGATGTCCATGAGGCCCTGGAGCTGAAATTATCCCAGACTTATGATAAGACCCTGGATTTGGAGGATAGATCCAGGCGAAATAATACTAAGGGGTGTAGCTGAGTCCATCCCAGACCATAAGCTTCCTGAGCTGCTCCAGAAATTTATAAAGAAATTACTCCCTCAGGCTGATCATAAAGACTTAATAATAGACAGGATATATAGAATCCCGAAACCTAAAAGGGTAGATCCTAAACTGCCCAGGGATGTTATTGTTCATATCCACTCTTCTACACTGTCAAGGAAGCTTTTATGATGGCCCTATGGAAAAAGCCCAAGCTGTCAGATGACCTGTCACAACTACTGGTTTTCCCTGACGTGTCCGCTGGCACGTTAGCTTAATAACTGGAGTTTAACCCTTATACAAAGCCTTTGAGAGATTTGGACATTAGATATCGCTGGGGGTTCCCTATAAAGCTCAAAATCCTGAAAGAGGGCAAGGTGCAAGTATGTTCTGCAAACAAGGCAAAAGACATGCTGCTTCAGTGGGGCATACAGCCGATTTCCATGACCTCCTCAAAGAAGCTGTCTCTAGACTTGTTCATCCATCAGTTTTGGCATGACAAATCTGGTACTGGAGGTGGCTTTTATGCCTCACATTAGTAAGATCTCAGTAGCCTTTGCAAGCACTGTGCAATGCACTTTACTATCATCATAAGAAGTTTCAGCTTGAGTTTGCAAAAAAGTACAAAACGTGGATAGTAGAAGATTGGAAATGGGTGATTTGAAGTGATGAGATGAAAGTCAAAAGACTAGGCTCTGATGGATGAAAATGGGTCTCGAAGAAACAAAAAAAAGGCTAACGGATCGATAAATTGAAGGATCTGTCTAGTTCGGTGAAGGAATCCTGATAATATGGGGTTGTTTCACAGCTAAGGCATTGAATTATTGACCAGGATTGATGGTGGTCTTAATGCTGGGCTAAATGTGACTATCCTACAAAACAAGTTACTTTGTATGCTTGAGTACTACGGTATGAAAAAAACGACATAGTGTTCCAGCAAGACAACAACTCGAAGCATATGTTGAGATTGCCAAAGAAATGGTTCAATCATCATGAAGTAGAGATGATTGATTGACTCCCAACAATCCCCAAACCACAACCCAATTTAACACTTTTGGGTCGAGATGAAGAAAAAGCTGTATTCATAACCAAGTGTGTTGACCAGTATGCACCAACATGGTAACAAGTAGAATAGACCAGGGATCAGATTTTGGTTGAGACATGCTGGAATCTGATTGAGAGCATGCCCAGATGAATTCACTCAGTGCTGAAAGGCATTATTATTACTATTATTATTAATCGAGAGCAACAAGTATTTTACATCATATAAGAATAAACAACAGATAGTATACACTGATTTAAAGGAACAGAGTTGGATGTTGAGGTTATCTCTATATGCAGTTGCATTGTCATTTCCAGCGTAGAAGTCGTTTTTGTCACCAGTGTAAGATCTCAGCTCCACAGTCACAGGCAGGGGAGTCAGATTTCTCCCACTTATACATAAGTTATGCACAGACAGCACAGTTTATTCTAATTTGATTTAGGGTGACCCAGGTTTTCCTTGGTAGATTGAAGCTTGATGGTGGGTTTTGTGGACGAGGAAAAATTTTAAGCTCTCCGTCTACTTCACTGACCAAGAGTTCTCACCATGTCTCTTCTAAATTGAAATCATGTTCATTCAGATTAATTGCAGTTTGTATGGATGGATGTCTAAATTTCAGTCGCTGTATTTGGACATCATGGATGTTTTGATGTACTGGGAGTTATACATTTTTTCTTCTTTGGTGTATTCTTTAAGTAGAAGCTCTTGTCTTCTCAGGTTTGCGATGTGGCTCAGGGCAGGTAACCAGTGGACAGATGTTGGTCTGATAGCGCCAGATATTATACTCATAGAATTGTTCAGCTGGGTATCGATTTAATTCACGTGGTAGCTATTTATCCATACTGGAGCACAGTATTCTGCAGCAGAGTACACCAAGGCAAGGGTAGACGTTCTCAAGACAGATGTTGAGGAACCCCCGGAGGATCTGCAGAGTTTCTGAATAATACTATTGCGGGCTTTCAGTTCCTGTGCTGTCTTATTCAGGTGATATTTGAAGGTTAGGCTTCTATCAAGGGTTACACCTAAGTACTTAGGCTTGAAATTGTGTCTGATATGTTGATCTTCAAAGTGTACTTTGAGTTCTGTCTTAGCACTTGCATTGTGTAGATGGATTGGGCTTTACCTTCCCATTTCCTTAAGGTCTTGTGTTAGAACCTCTTCTGCTTGCTCCATTTTTTTGCTCACTGTGGCAAGTGCTCAGTCATCGGCGTATCCAAATTTCCGTGATACTGTGTCAGGAAGGTCAGCTAGGTATAAGGCAAATAGGAGAGGTGCCAGCACTGATCCCTGTGCCAGACCATTGTTTAAGGTTTTCTTACAACTCGTTGAGTCACCCATGATAAGTTGAAAGGTTTGATTTGTAATCATATTATTTAAGAGGTACATCATTTTCTTACATGGGATCCCCTTCAAAAACTTGTATAAAAGTCCTTCCCTCCACATGGTGTATGCGGCAGAAAGATTGATGAACGCCGCTGTTATACATTAAGCGTTCTAGAAGCTTGTATAGGCAACTCATTAGAGCAATGGGTCTATAGCTTGATGGGTTATCTTCAGGCTTTCCAGGTTTTAGCAATGCAATGATCTTGGCATGTTTTAAATTGCTAGGGACTTGTGCAGTCTCCATGATATCTGAGAAGAACTTTGCCAGCCATTTTTAAACATAAGGTCCACAGTTTTTGAGAACTGGGTGTATCTCATCAAATCCAGGAGCTTTGTTACTTTTAGTATCTGCAAGGGCAGTTTCAATGTCACAGGTTGTAAAGGGATGGGAGTATTCTTCACTTGGTACCACAGATGATTTTAGAAGCTTAAGCTTATTTTTAACTTCTATAGAACGTGCTTGGTCTTTTGGGGCTCTTGAGGTGTTCACAATGTGTGCTGCGATTTGGTTTAGAGCTACAGCATTCATTTTCTGTTTTACTTTATGGTTTCCTTCTAGTTTTGTTAACCCCTTCCTGACCTATGACGTTATAGAGACGTCATGAAAGTCGGTGCATTCCCGACCCATGACGTCTCTATAACGTTATGGCTTCTTTGCGGTCCTGCAGCTCCGGTGACAGTGTCAGTGACAAGTCACCGGAGCTGCAGGATCGCAAGGACCTGTACTTTAGACCAGGGGTGGTGGCTTAGCCCCTCCCATGGCTAAAGTCGCTCTGATTGGCAGTTAAAAGTGAAACTGCCATCAGAGCGAATCATAGGGATTCACCCCTCCAGATCTGATTGGAGTTCTCCAATCAGATCTGGAGGGGTGGATCGGCGGGTGCCCCCCCCCTCCTCAGCCCCCTCCCGCTCCCGAGCTGTTCAGGGCCCCCCCTTCCCTCCCATCCGCCCCCCCAGCCCTTCCGATCATTATCTATCTGCCGGCGGGCTGCACCCTCCGGTGCACCCGCCGGTCAGCACCCTCCAGTGCACCTGCTGGTCATCTTCATCTGCACGCCTCCCCCTTCCCGTGTCTTGTCCCCCTCCAGCCCCCCTTGTGTCCTGTTCCCCCCCCCATCATCTCTCCCGGCCGGTCAGCTGCCTCTGCTCTGTGTGGACCCCTCCTCCTCTCCTGGGCTCCTCCTCCTCACCAGTGGATCGTGAATTAGGTAAGAATGAATGAATGAATGAATGAATGGATGGATGGTTGCGTGGATAGATGGATGGGTGCATGCATGGGTGGATGGATGGGTGCATGGGTGCATGCATGGGTGGATGGATGGGTGCGTGCATGGATGTGTGCATGGATTGATGTGTACATGCATGGATGTGTGCATGCGTGGATGTCTCTGCGTGTGTGGATGTTTCTGCATGCATGGATGTGTGTATGCATGGATGGATGTGTGTGTGCTTATATGTGCGTGCATAGATGGATGTGTGCATGTGTGGATGTGTGCGTGGATCTGTGCATGCATGGATGTCTGCATGTGTGGATGTCTGCATGCGCGGATGTCTCTGCGTAGTGTGGATGTGTGCGTGCATGGATGTGTGCGTGCATGGATGTGTGCATGTGTGGAAGCGTGCATGGATGGATGGGTGCATGCGTGGATGGATGGGTGCATGGGTGGATGGATACGTGCAACAAGGGATGAAGTGTCCTCTTGTTGTAGTCTCTGGGATCATAGTAATGGTTCACTGTATGACAGATTATTGCCATACAGTGCACCATAACGCTGACCCCAGAGATTGTAGAAAGAGGACACTTGATCCCTTGCTGCAATCTCTGAATGTAGCATAGGCGATTGAGCGTCGTGGGACCTTCATTGTGGACTACGTTGGAGGCGATTGAGCGTCGTGGGACCTTCGTTGTGGACTACGTCAGAGGCGATCGAACATCATGGGACATTTGTTGTGGACTACTTCGGATCTTTATAATAAAGATGGAGTCCGAATTTTGTTTGTGTTTTTTTTTTCAAATAAAAAGATTTTTCTCTGTGTGGTGTATTTTTTGACTATTTACTAGAGATTCCTAGTGGCTGGGTCTAACATCAGCCCAACATTATAAATCTCGGGCTTAGTTCCAGCTGCGAATAAAAAAGCTGGCATTAACCCCTTTATTACCCAGTTTGCCACCGGCACCAGGGCAACAGGAAGAGCCTGGGTACAGCGCCAGAAAATGGTGCTTCAATGAATGCACCATTTTCTGGGGTGGCTGCGGGCTGCAATTTGCAGCATGAGGGGCCCAGAACACTTGGGGCCCCCAGCTGCAAAGTTGTACATGGCTGGGCCAAAAGTATGGCGGAGTCCCACATGATTTTTTTTTTCTAGAATTAGTTCTTGAAATAAAATAAAATGGGCTTCACTGTATTTGTGGTTGCCAGCCAGGTACAACGAGGAAGCTAGGGGTTGGTGGCAGTCTGTAGCTGCCAAGTTGTACATTGCTGGACCAAAAATATGGCGGAGCCCCACTTCATTTTTTTTCTAAAATCAGTTCTAGAAATAAAAAAAAAGCCTTCCCTGTATTTTTGGTAGCCAGCCAAGTACAACTTGGCAGCTGGGGGGCTGGAATCCTCAGCATGGAGAGACCCAAACGTTGTGGGCCCCCCATGCTGCAAATTCCAACCCACAGCCACCTCAGAAAATAGCGCATTCATTAGAGGCGCCATTTTCTGGTGCTATACCCCAACTCTTCCAGTTTCCCTTGTGCTGGTGGCACACGGGTTCTCCATATGCGACATGGTGTCTGCTAACAATTTCAATGGAAAATTAGCTCCAATTGTTAGCGGACACAATGTTGCATATGGAGAGGTCCTGTGTGCCTAAACATTGGAGCTCCCCCACAAGTGACCCCATTTTGGAAACAAGACACCCCAGGGAACTTATCTAGATGAATAGTGAGCACTTTGATCCCCCAGGTGCTTCACAAATTGATCCGTAATAAGGAAAAAGTACTTATTTTTCACACAAATTTCCTTTTTTCATTTTTACGGATCAATTTGTGAAGCACCTGGGGGTTCAAAGTGCTCACTATGCATCTAGATACGTTCCTTGCGGGGCTCTAGTTTCCAAAATGGGGTCACTTGTGGGGGAGCTCCAATGTCTAGGCACACAGGGACTCTCCAAACACGACATGGTGTCCACTAACAATTAGAATGGAAAATTAGGTCAAATTGTTAGCGGACACCATGTCGCGTTTGGAGAGCCCCTGTGTGCGTAAACATAGGAGCTTCCGCACAAGTCATCCCATTTTTGAAACTAGACCCCCCAGGGATCTTATCTAGATGGATGGTGAGCATTTTAAACCCCCAGGTGCTTCACAAATTAATCCGTAAAAATGAAAAAAGAAAATTTTCGTGGAAAAAAAAGTACTATTTAATGTTTACGGATCAATTTGTGAAGCAACTGGGGGTTCAAAGTGCCTATTATGCATCTAGATAAGTTCCTTGGTAAGTCTAGTTTCCAAAATGGGGTCACTTGTGGGGGAGCTCCAATGTTTAGGCGCACAGGGGCTCTCCAAACACGACATGGTGTCCGCTAACAATTTGAATGGAAAAGTAGCTCAAATTGTTAGCGGACACCATGTCGCGTTTGGAGAGCCCCTGTGTGCCTTAACATTGGAGCTCCCCCACAAGTGACCCCATTTTGGAAACTAGACCCCCCAGGGAACGTATCTAGATGGGTGGTGAGCATTTTGAACCCCCAGATGTTTTACAAATTGATCCGTAAAAATGAAAAAGTACTTTTGTTTTCACAAAAATCTTATTTTAGCCTACATTTTTCATTTTCACATGGGTAACAGGATAAAATGCATCCTAAAATTTGCTGGCCAATTTCTCCTGAGTACACCATACCTCATATGTGGTCATAAACCACTGTTTGGTTGCACGGCAGGGCTCATAAGTGAAGGAGCGCCATTTCACTTTTTGAATGGAAAATTAGCTCCAAAAGTCAAATGGCGCTCCTTCCCTTCTGAGCCCTGCCGTGCGCCCAAACAGTGGTTTATGACCACATATGAGGTATCGGTGTACTCAGGAGAAATTGCTCAACAAATTTTAGGATGCATTTTATCCTGTTGCCCATGTGAAAATGAAAGAATTGAGGCTAAATTCCATTTTTGTTAGAAAAATTAAAATGTCTATTTTTTCCTTCCACGTTGCTTTAGTTCTTGTGAAGCACCTGAAGGGTTAATAATCTTCTTGAATGGAGTTTTGAGTAGCTTGAGGGGTGCAGTTTTTTGGAATGGTGTCCCTTTTGGGTGTTTTCTGTCATGTACAACCTTCAAAGTCACTTCAAATGTGATGTGGTCACTAAAAAAAATGGTTTTGTAAATTTTGCTGGAAAAATGAGAAATTGCTGATGAACTTTGAACTCATAACTTCCTACTAAAAAAATCATTTTTTACAAAAATTGGGCTTATGTAAAGAAGACATGTGGGAAATGTTATTTATTAACTATTTTGTGTCACATAACTCTCTGGTTTAGCAGAATAAAAATTCAAAATTTGAAAATTGCAAAATTTTCTAAATTTTTGCCAAATTTTTGATTTTTTCACAAATAAACACAAAAATTATCGACCTAAATTTAACACTAACATGAAGCCCAATATGTCACGAAAATCAGAAACGCTAGGATACGTTGAAGTGTTCCAGAGTTATTACCTCAGAAAGGGACACTGGTCAGAATGGACAAAAATGCCAAGGTCTTTAGAGTCAAAACAGGCTGTGTCATGAAGGGATTAAAAGAGACCACACCTTTCTGCTGGACCTTTTAAAGTCCAAGTTCTCGACTTTTTCCATCCATTTGACACGACATGCTGCTTTCAGTTTGTTCAGCAATTAATCACCAATTTCACCATCTTCACTCTCAAGGAATTGTCTGTACAGTTGTTCACATTCATCATTCCATCCTGGGATGTATTCTTCGTGAAAGACACATGGTATTGATTTCTTTGCAGCTTTGATAACAGCTTTACAGAATCGCTCATAGTTTTTACTCTTTAGGGTATCCAGCCAATGTTCTTGTCAAGTTGATCTGCAAACTTTATCCAGTTAGCTTTGGCAAAGTTCCATATAGGACACGGGTACAAAGTTACAAGAGGGATGAATACTCCAACGGTGATGATGACAGGGCGATGCTGACTACAAGGGAAATGTATGACAACACACCGAGATGTAGGTAGGGGTTGTTTGTTTCTATTGCGTGATACGAAGCATAGATTAGGGTTGTATCCTCTCTGTATCCTCTCTGCCATGCTGCTGTTTGGAAGGTTGGAAAGTCCTTTGTGTAAAAGACCAAGAATGTGTTGTGCACATTACACCAGTTTGCCAGGTGCTCACCATTGTCATCATTGCTAGCATATTGCCAGGGCTCGTGGCGACTGTTGAAATTTCCTATGTACACAGTAGGATGTGGATGGACATGGATAACTTCAGTGGGCCATTGTACTGCAGGAGGCTTGTAACTATTAACAATTGTGATATTGTCAACTTTAATCACAGCTTCATTGATGTCATTTTCAACATATGTAGATACAAGCATTGCATTGCTGAAAGGCAAAGGTGGATTTACAAAATACTAAATTTAGAGCTTTAGGAGCAAAACAGTAAGTATGTAGGGGCAAGACAAGAATCTGCATAATTAATTATATGCTAAATAGATGAGTGTCTACAAAATGAAAAAAAAAATAGGGAGGGGGACAAGAGGCGCAATAGTGCCCTATCACTAGTGACACTTATTTGTGAGGGTGGTGCTGTGAAGCTGCTCACCTGGTCCAGTTGTGAGCCCCACAACTGGTTTGAAGGCGTTTTTGGAAACTGTGTTCCAGCTGCTGCAGGACCTCTACCGACCACTGGATAGTGGTTTGAATCCAAGAAATAATGGATTCATCCTGAGGAAGGCGCCGGGTGTGGCGCTGAAACGCGTAGGAGAGAGGAGGAATAAAGGATGAAAGTACTTTTGGCTCTTTGGTGAGTTTATCCACACCACAGCAGCGCGGACCGTGACACACCAGCACTCCCATTATTTCTTGTCTACAAAATGAAGGTAGTTTCAAAGTTGCAGTGGATGGTGAAATATGAGACTGAAAGTCAAAAGTCCAAAATATTGTTAACCTTTTGCTCAGCAGTGTAACACTTTGACAAAAAATATTTTTTTTAGTATTTTTGTTAGTTGAAAGACATTCTTATCTACAACTTATGGCCCCATTTGATGGCTCATTGAAAAAAAATTAAAAAAGGTGTAACCTGCACACTCTCAAGATCTCTTCACTAGGCATTGTGTAACATTGTGTTTAAATAAAACATAAATACATTCAGAAAGAAATGGAGAATTGGTGTAATTAAATAAAATTAGTCTGATTTTAATTGTTTGTGCTTTTTATTGCATTAGTGTGTTCTTTTCCATTTATTATTTACAGTGACGAGCAAAAGAGTAACAATGGTTTGCCTGGACACCATTTGGCAATTGAATGGATGGACAGATTACATTTTGAATTCTTAATCTCACATGATTCAGTTTGGCAATTTTCTTGGTCAAGAGACTGCTATCAATAAACAGAATGATGCTGTATCTCTTTCCTTGGGAAATCATCTTCATGGCTGCTCCTTGACTCAAACCTGTGTTATTTTGCCTGGCAATCAACCTAATAACATACTGAGCTCTTAGGGAATATCAGAACAGATTGAAATTTGTAGTATAAATGAAGAAAAGGATTTTTCAAACACCAGGAACAAAACATTAACAATGAAGTCACATGACAAGAATCTGCATAACTAATCATATGCTAAATCGATACCAATCAAATCTTATGTATGAGAGAGCCAAGATGATTGTTTATAAAATGAAGGTAGTCTCATGTTCAAAGCTGTAGACTATGGTGAGATATGGAGCCTGAAAATCAAAACTTCAAACCACTGTTACTCTTTTGCTTGACATTGTATATCTGATGAAAACAGTTAAACAGTTTAAATGGCTTGCAGTTTAAACATTATTTTTTCAATTTTCCATATTACTATGTATATTAAACAAAATCTAAGATATTGCAATTTTTATGGGACCATTAAGGCCGGCTTCACACAACGGCTGGGATCCGATCCGTGGCTGGTCGCTGTCCGCTTGAGCCAGACAGCCCCGGACTGGATCAGCACACAGAACTAGAGGGATAATTTGCCCTCCGATCCGGTGTGCAGCTGCAAGCAGCTGCCGCCGCTGATAGGTCAGGACCGCGGCTCTGGCTCAAGTGGATAGCCACGGATCGGATCCGAGGCGTAGTGTGAAGCAGCAATGTACTTGCTCTGATACTACTGATTTGTATACATTGATATGGGCAAATGTCCAAGGGGAGGGGGATATGAGATGTGACTACACCTGTTGTGAAAGGTGGATGAAGTGCTATCTAATTAATATAGGTATGTTACATTTATTTGTAATTCTACCTGTAATGATAATGGCTCCTGAAAAGTCCTGTGAAAAAAATCAGGAAATAAGAATATAATATTAGGCTTGGTGGTAATTTAATTTTTCATGAAAAGAGTGCAATGGAACACTGAAAAAAAAAAATAAAAGATTACAAAAAGCAAAAAAATTTTCACAATTAAATTTGGTTTAAACAATAGGTTATTTTATGATTATACATTTCCTTTAAGTACTTCCAGGTTACCAATACTCTGTGTGATGTTCTTAGTACAGAATTGAGTTTTGGCATCAACTTGTAGACTGATAAATTGAAGAACAATGCTCTTTCCTGAAGCTTTTGTAAAATAACAAAACCGGTCTTTGCACAGCCAACATATTGGTGCGCACAGTGGTTGACATCTGTTCTGATAATTTAATTGCCATTTATGTGCCATTTTGGCTTAATCAAAATTATTTGTTAGACTTCATTGCTCATCAATTAAACACATTTTCTGGCATATAGTAAGCTCAAACATCCTGCCTACAACTGCAAGAACAATAGGGAGGATTTAGTATTGCTGTCTCAAATTTAGACAGCTTAAAACTATACTGAGGTTTTTACAATATTTCCCGATTTATTAAATGATGCCAACAGTCTAATAGCAAAGCATTGGAATTACGAGGATCCTGAATCAGATCCAGTGGGGCTAGAAGAGACAAATACCTAAAGAACATACAAGAGATTGAAATGGCAATTTATTCTGAAATGTAATGTATACATTAACACAGGGTCGGACTGGGGTGTCTGGGGCCCACCAGGGAAATTGATTTCAGGGGCCCACCCACCCTTCAGCTATATGTAAATACCTGGTAGCTGTTATACCCATTATATTAGCGGCTCCTGCACATCACTCTGCACTCAGCAGAACTGCGATGTACAATTATTGTACTTTATATTAAAGAGATTCTTTGGTGAAAACAAGTTATCAGTGATCCACAGGTTCAATAGGTGATCACTTATTTATTGGTGGAATCCGACCTGTGGAAACCGTATCATCAGAAGAATGTGGGACTTACCGTATATACTCGTGTATAAGCCGACCCCCCTACTTTTGCCCCCAAAAACTGGAAAAACTTATTGACTCACGTATAAGCCGAGGGTGGACTCCAGCACAGGTATACAACCCCCAGCAGTGAGGTATACAGGCCTCCCCAGTGGTATACAGGCCCCAGTAGTATGGTATACAGCCACCAGGACAGGTATACAGCCCCCAGCAGTGAGGTATACAGGCCCCAGCAGCATGGTATACAGCAGGCCCCCAGGGGTATATACAGCAGGCCCCCAGGGGTATATACAGCAGGCCCCCAGGGGTATATACAGCAGGCCCCCAGGGGTATATACAGCAGGCCCCCAGGGGTATATACAGCAGGCCCCCAGGGGTATATACAGCAGGCCCCAGTGGCACTCGCCCCCCCATCATGAGAAGAGCCCCCCACACTTTGCAGAGCCCCCCCCGCTGCATTTTCTTACCATCCAGGGTCTTCTTCACCGCGGGTCCTGCAGTCCATCCTCGCACGCTGTGTTCCCGGTCTCTTGTGACCTGGCGGTCGCAGTGGAGTGACGTCATCGCGCCGGGTCACGTGAGACCGGGACACAGCGCGCGATGATGACTGCAGGACAGCGGTGAAGAAGACCCTGGATGGTAAGATAATGCAGCAGGGGGGCTCTGCAAACTGTGGGGGGCTCTTCTCATGATGGGGGGGCAAGTGCCACTGGGGGGGCTGTCTGTATACACTGGGGGGCTTTATGCACGGCTCCCCCTGCCGCTGTGATGGGCGGGGGGAGCCGTGCATATCTAATGAGCGGCCCCACGTGATGGGCCGCTCATTCAGCAGCCTCCCCCCGCCTCCTCCATGGAGAAGTTACCGTATTGACCCATGTATAAGCCGAGGGGGTGACTTTTCAGCCCAATTTTTGGGCTGAAAAACTCGGCTTATACACGAGTATATACGGTATATCCCAATTATTAAAGGGGTTTTCCCATGAACAAAATTAATTTTAAAGTTCATTTTAATCAACAGATTTTGGAATAATAATTTGCATAATTTGAGGTGTTTAAAAATAATGTTCCTGTGTCAAGAGAATCCCTGTACGGTCAGACACATCCATTACACAGTACACAGCAGGGACACATATATAAGTTTATCTCAGCCCAGGAACATTTTCTTTTAAACACATCCAATTGTGGAAATTATTATCATTACAGGGTCTACTTATTATTAAGATGAACTTTAAATTAACCTTGTTCATGGGAAAGGCCTTTAAAATGCAGCGGCTGGTAATGATGTAAGTATTGCGCATGCATGAGGTGTACTTTACCGCAGCTCATCACATGAGCTGCCGTAAAGTATACCTCACGCATGCGCAATGCGCAGCTTGAGGTCTGTCGATACACCGAAAGGGTGTATCGATGTCAGCAGCGCCTGAAATTACGCGATTAGCGTCATATCGGCTGATCCACCCATGGAGGAGGGCGAGGAGGATTCAAATAGTTTATCACGCCCATCTGGGCGTGAATACAAGCACTAAAGGCGGCGATAAGAAGTCACAGGGAACGCCCTGTGCGACTTCTCAGGAGACAAGAAGCCGTAGTTGTAGAAGTATCAAAATCACTTTTTGAAAGTTTCAAACTACACAATTTTTACACAAAGGGATAGGTAGAATAGCATAATGATGGTGCAGGGACAGGTATTAATAGGATGGGGGGTGATTTTTAGGGTCAGGTTCCCTTTAAAGATTACAGCATCCACATGACTACATCACCAGAACCACCGTCAATACAATAATACCTCACCAGAACCACTGTCAGTATATCACCAGAACCATTGTCAATACAGTAATACATCACCAAAAACAGTAAATACATCACCAGAAACCCCATCAATACAATACATTACTATAACACCTGTCAGTACATAACCAGAACCATCAGCAATACAATAATACATAATCAGAACCACCGTCACTACATCACCAGAACAGTACGTTCCCTATATAAATGTGTATGTAGAGTAAATGTCCCATACTATTCATACTCCTCCCACATGTCCCATACTGTTCAACCCTGATGTGTCCCATGCAGTTCATCTTACATCCATATGTTGCATACAGCTCATCCTCACCCCCATTCCCCTGAATCCCATGTTGCTTATCCTCCCCCAATATGTCTCATGCAGCTCATCCTTCTCCACCATCCCCCTTCCAAGTTACACGCAGCCTCTCACCTCCCATGTTCCACGCAGCCTCTCCCCTCCCATGTTCCACGCAGCCTCTCCCCTCCTATGCACCACGCAGCCTCTCTCCTCCCTTGTTCCTCGCGGCCTCTCCACCATCCCTCATCCATGTAGCTTCTCCCCTCTCCCATGTTCCATGTAGCTTCTCCCCCACATTCCATGTAGCTTCTCCCCCCGATGTTACATGTAGCTTCTCCCCCATCCCCCCTCCATCCATGTACCTTCTCCCCATCCCCCCTCCATCCATGTACCTTCTCCCCATCCCCCCTCCATCCATGTAACTTCTCCCCCATCTTCCATGCCGGCCCCCATCCATCCATCCAGCTACTCCCCCCTTTCTATGCCGCCCCTATCCATTCATCCATCCCGTTCTCCCCCCTTTTCTATGCCGCCCCCCTATCCATCCATCACGTTCTCTCCCCTTTTCCATAATGCCCCCCACACATCCATCCCATTCTGCCCCCTCTTCCAGGCCACACCATCCATCTATCCCACTCTGTTCCCCCCAGGCTACTATCTTCGGCTGTAACAGCGCCTTACCTGACTCCACGTTTCTGATCCCGGCAGCTTCTTCATCTGCAGCGCTCAGTCTCTCGGTCACCGGCACCAGGAACCCAGCACCAGGCAGCTTCTTCCTCTGCAGCTCCCGATCTCTGGCACCAGGCAGCTTCTTCCTCTGTGACTCTCGGTCTCCCGCTCACCGGCACCAGGCAGCTTCTTCCTCTGCGGCTCCCAGTCTCCCACTCGCTGGCACCAGGAACCCGGCACCAGGCACCCAGCAGCCTCTTCCTCTGCAGCTCCTGGTCTCTGGCACCAGACTATGGGGGGCAAAAACACACTGCTGCTATGGGGGGGTCACAGACATACTGCTACTGCTGGGGGTGGGGGAGCACAGACACACTGTTACTGTTGTGGGGCACACACATATTGCTGCTGGGGGGGCACACATTGCTGATGCTGCTGGGGGTCACACATATTGCTTATGTTGTTGGGGGGGCACACATTTTGCTGCTGCTGTTGGGGAAGCACACATATTGCTGCTGCTAGGGGGGGGGCACACTTTATGCTGTTGCTGGTGGAGACATATTGCTGCTGGGGGCAGGGCCGGCTCCAGGTTTCTGCGGGCCCCGGGCGAAAGAGTCTCAGTGGACCCCTTTAGTACATACTGCCGCATCATGTGTATGTATATATATATATATATATATATATATATATATATATATATATATATATATATATATATATATATATATATATATATATATATATAAAAATATATCCCACGCAAATGTATTCCCTACCATGCTGTCTCTCCGATCCTGTGCATATCTCTCCCCTTGAGCGGTCTCTCCTCTCTATGTGCAGTCTCTCTCCCCTGTGCGCTGTCTCTCCCTTGAGCCTGTCTCTTACCTGTGCTTGTTCACCTCCCTGTGCAGTGTCTCTCCCCTACACTTGTCTCCCCTTTGCCTGTCTCCTCCCTGTGCCTGTCTTCCCGCCGGTGTAATTTGCCCCACACCTCACCCTCGGGGGCCCCTGAGTGCTGCCCCCACACCGGGGGGGGCCCTGAGTGCATCCACTACACCGGGGGGCCCCTGAGCACTGCCCCCACACCAGGAGGCCTCTGAGTGCATCCACTACACCAGGGGGCCCCTGAGCGCTTCCCCCCCAACACTGGGGGGGCCCCTGAGCACTGCCCCCACACCAGGAGGCCCCCGGAGCGCATCCCCCACACCAGGGGGCCCCCGGAGCGCATCCCCCACACCAGGGGCCCCCCGGAGCGCATCCTCCACACCAGGGGCCCCCCGGAGCGCATCCTCCACACCAGGGGGCCCCCGGAGCGCATCCCCCACACCAGGGGGCCCCCGGAGCGAATCCCCCACACCAGGGGGCCCCCGGAGCAAATCCCCCACACCAGGGGGCCCCTGAGCGCATCCACCACACCAGGGGGCCCCTGAGCGCATCCACCACACCAGGGGGCCCCCGGAGCGCTGCACACACACCAGGGGGGCCCCTGAATGCTGCTCCCACACTAGGGGGCCCCTGAGCGCTGCACTTACACTGGGGGGGGCCCTGAGCGCTGCACCCACACCAGGGGGGCCCCTGAGTGCTGCACCCACACCAGGGGGGCCCCTGAGTGCTGCTCCCACACTGGGGGGCCCCTGAGCGCTGCACCCACACTAGGGGGGCCCCTGAGTGCTGCTCCCACACTGGGGGGCCCATGAGCACTGCACTTAAACTGGGGGGGGGCCCTGAGCGCTGCACCCACACCAGGGGGGCCCCTGAGCGCTGCACTTACACTGGGGGGGCCCTAAGCACTGCACCCACACCAGGGGGACCCTCAGGGTCCACTAAGAGCTGTCTCCCTTCTAACCTGAAGGCTGCAGCCAGTGATTTCTCAGACCTCTCCTTTCAGTGTGAGCTGCCTGCAGCTGCTCTATTTCCTGTGTGCAGAGATACAGCTATATATATATAAAGCTAAGGAGTGAGTCAGAGCAGCTCCTCAGCACAGTTCAGGCCCCAGATGATTGTTTAACAGGACAGGTGCACAATGATAGTTTACTCACAGGAGTGTGGGGGCTGTGGAGTCTGTGTCCTCTGCAGAAAGACCTGTCTGCCCTCTCTTTCAAGCTGCAGTGTCTCAGCCTGTGCTCTTGCTGGGCTGGCAATGTGCAGCCATGGGCCATGGCTGTGATCCTTCTTCTCAGTGTCACTGAAGGCTTCCCTCTCTGCTCCCTCCAAGAGGAGCAGGAACTGGAGGAAAAAGACGTCACATAGGAGGGGGGAGGAGATCACAATGCTCGCTCTACCCGGAGGAGATCCCTGCACAGCAGCCCAGTCAGGGGGTAGTGAGAGGCGGGGCTAGGTGGGCGGGGCCTCTACACCTGAGGGCCTCCCATCACTTTTGCCCGGTTACTCGGCAGAGCAGTCCGAGCCTGCATTAACATATGGGGAAACTGGTGCAAGGGATCATCCTAGATGATGTCTGCTTTGCTTGCCTAGAGTGAACCTTTCCATCAGTAATACACAGGGTGAACCATTTATATGGATACACCTAATTAAAATGGGAATGGTTGGTGATATCAACTTCCGGTTTGTGGCACATTAGTATATTAGAGGGGGAAAACCTTCAAGATGGGTGATGACCATGGCAGCCATTTTGAAGTCGGACATTTTGGATCCAACTTTATTTTTTCAATGGGAAGAGGGTCATGTGACACATCAAACATATTGAGAATTTCATAAGAAAAACAATGGTGTGCTTGGTTTTAACGTAACTTTATTCTTTCATGAGTTATTTACAAGTTTATGACCACTTATAAAATGTGTTCAAAGTGCTGCCCATTGTGTTGGATTGTCAATGCAACCCTCTTCTCCCACTCTTGACACACTGATAGCAACACCGCAGAAGAAATGCTTCCAGGCTTCCAGTATCCGTTGTTTCAGATGCTGCACATCTTGTATCTCCACAGCATAGACAATTGTCTTTAGATGACCACAAAAATAAAGCCCTAAGGGGGTCAGATCAGGAGTCCTTGGTGGCCATTAAACTGGCCCACGATGACCAATCCACTTACCAGGAAACTGTCCATGTAGGAATGCTTGGACCTGACATCCATAATGTGGTGATGCACCATCTTGCTGGAAAAAACTCAGGGAACGTGCCATTTTCAGTGCATAAAGAGGGCAACACATCATCATGTAGCAATTTCAGATATCTAGTGGCATTGAGGTTTCCATTGATGAAGAATGACCCCACTATCTTTGTACCCCATATACCACTCCATACCATCAATTTGTGTGTACCAACAGTCTTGGAGGGATCTATACACTGTTGGTTAGTGTCAGACCAATAGCGGTGTTTTTTTATTTATATTATTATTATTATTATTATTTATTTATATAGCGCCATTGGTTCCATGACGCTTTACATAAGAAGTGGGGATAACAATGACAGGTACAGTACACATGAGCAGTCAATGCTTGCTGATACACGACGGGAGAGGATCCTGTCCACGAGGGCTCACAGTCTATAGGGGTGGGGGGAACACGATAGGGTGGGGGAGCGCCAAGCGTTTGGCGGAGCGGCGCTGGGTCTCATCATAGGTTGTAGGCTTGTTGGTATAGATGAGTTTTGAGGTTCTTTTTGAAGCTCTTGAGGGTAGGCGAGTGTCGGACGTGCTGGGGGAGAGAGTTCCAGAGTCTAGGGGAGGCGCGGGAGAAGTCTTGTATGCGGTTGTGGGAGGATGAGATGAGGGGGGAGGAGAGGAGGAGTTCTTGTGAGGAGCGTAGGTTGCGTGCAGGTTGGTATTGGAAGACCATGTCGGAGATGTAGGGGGGGGACAGGTTGTGGATGGCTTTGTAGGTCAGGGTTAGGATTTTAAAGCGAGGTCTTAGGGAGGTGGGGAGCCAGTGGAGTGCCATGCGGAGAGGGGAGATAGGGGAGTAGCGAGGAGGCAGGTGGATTAGACGGGCAGCTGAGTTTAGGATAGAGCGGAGAGGTGCAAGGGAGGAGGCAGGGAGACCGGTGAGCAGTAGGTTGCAGTAGTCGAGGCGAGAGATGATGAGGGCGTGGACGAGAGTTTTGGCGGTGTCGTGATTAAGAAGCGGGCGAATACGTGAGATGTTCTTGAGTTGGAGTCGGCAAGAGGTGGCGAGGGCTTGGATGTGGGGCTTGAAGGAGAGGGAGGAGTCGAGGGTGACCCCAAGGCACTTTGCGTGGGGGACTGGGGAGAGGGAGCAGTCATTGACTCGGATTGACAGGTCTGGCAGAGGGGGAGGGCGGCTGGGGGGGAAGACGATGAACTCTGTTTTGTCCATGTTCAACTTGAGGAAGCGAGCAGAGAAGAAAGATGAGATGGCGGAAAGGCATTGGGGGATTTTAGACAGAAGGGAGGTGATGTCGGGTCCGGAGAGGTAGATCTGGGTGTCGTCGGCGTAGAGATGGTACTGGAGGCCGTGGGACTCGATGAGTTGACCTAGGCCGAGGGTGTAGATGGAAAAAAGTAGGGGTCCCAGTACCGATCCCTGGGGGACGCCGACAGTAAGGGGGTAGGACGAGGAAGAGGTGTGGGAGTGGGTGACAATGAAAGTGCGGTCCGTAAGATATGAGGAGATCCAGGAGAGGGCGAGGTCGGTGATACCAAGGGATTCTAGGATTTGGAGTAGGAGGGAGTGGTCGACTGTGTCGAAGACGGCGGATAGGTCGAGGAGGAGGAGGACGGAGTAGTGTTTTTTCCGCTTCGCGGTCAGGAGGTCATTGGTGACTTTAGTGAGGGCTGTTTCGGTGGAGTGGTGGGGTCGGAAGCCAGATTGCAGGCGGTCGAAGAGGGAGCGGGAGGATAGGTAGGAGGACAGTTCAGAGTGGACGTGTTGTTCGAGTAGTTTGGAAGCGAAAGGGAGAAGGGATATTGGGCGGTAGTTGGCGACGGATGATGGGTCGAGGGAGGGTTTTTTGAGGATGGGTGAGATCAAGGCATGTTTGAAGGATGAGGGAAAGATGCCAGTAGTGAGTGATAGGTTGAAGAGGTGGGTTAGGGCAGGAATGAGGGTGGTGGTGAGGTTTGGGATGAGATGGGTAGGGAGTGGGTCGAGGGCGCAGGTGGTGAGGTGAGATCGTGACAGGAGGGTGGAGAGCTGGGCTTCAGTCACGTTGGAGAAGCTTCCCTTGGTCGAGGAGGGTTGGGCGGTAATGGTGGTGGGTTGGGGGGACGTTGGGCCGAAGCTTTCTCTGATTTTGTCAATCTTGTGTTTGAAGTAGGTGGCGAAGTCGTCGGCGGAGATGAGGGGGGAAGGAGGAGGTGCAGGGGGGCGAAGAAGGGAGTTGAAGGTTTTAAATAGTTGTTTGGGGTTACGGGACAGTGTGTTGATTAAGTTAGAGAAATAGGTTTGCTTTGCGGCGGTGAGTGCGTCCTTGAAGTTGGAGAGGGATTGCTTGTAGATGGTGAGGTGGGCCATGGAGTGGGATTTCTTCCATCTCCGTTCAGCGACCCTGGACGTTCGGCGAAGCTCTTTTGTGAGAGAGGTGAGCCAGGGTTGTCTGAGTGTGCGGGTTTTGGTGTGAGTGAGGGGGGCAGCCTGGTCGAGAGCTGCAGTTAGTGTGGAGTTGTAGAGGGTGGCAGCAGTGTTAACGTCGGGTGAGGAGGCGAGGTCTGTGAGAGGGAGGAGGGAGTGGGAGAGTGAGATGAAATCGATGAGTTTAAGGTTTCTGCGCGGGTGACTGAGTTTCCGGAGAGGGGGGGGTGAGGTAGGGGGAAAGAGGGAGGAGAAGGTCAACAGGTTGTGGTCAGATTGGAAGAGGGGTGAGTTTGAGAGGTCGGTGAGGGAACAGAGGCGGGAGAAGATGAGGTCAAGCGTGTGGCCGTCTTCGTGAGTGGCTGAGGAGGACCATTGGGAGAGGCCAGAGGAGGTAGTCAGAGATAGGAGTCGGGAGGTAGGCGGGTCAGGGGTGTCGATGGGGATGTTGAAGTCGCCCATGA
Source organism: Allobates femoralis (assembly GCA_033576535.1). Taxonomy (NCBI): domain Eukaryota; kingdom Metazoa; phylum Chordata; class Amphibia; order Anura; family Aromobatidae; genus Allobates; species Allobates femoralis. The sequence continues at coordinate 565,757,628 of JARQOC010000002.1, read as the reverse complement.
TGATGGTGGGGATGTCAGAGGAGAGGAAGTGGAGAAGCCAAGTGTTGAAGTGGTCAAGGAAGGAGGCGGTGGGTCCCGGGGGTCGGTAGATGACCGCGAGCTGGAGGTTACAGGGGGAGAAAATGCGAACAGAGTGCAATTCGAAGGAGGGAAAGGAGGCGGAGGAAGGCGGTGTAGTGGGGATGAAGGAGCAGCTGTCGGACAAGAGTATACCCACACCACCTCCACGGGTGCTACTAGGGCGTGGTGTGTGGGAAAGCGTGAGTCCGCCATAGGAGAGTGCAGCAGGGGAGGCTGTGTCGGCGGGGGTGATCCAAGTTTCGGTGATGCCGATGAATTTGAATTTATTGGTGATGAAGAGGTCGTGGATATAGGGGAGTTTGTTGCACACTGAGCGGGCATTCCAGAGTGCTCCAGACAGGGGGACTGGGGTTGGGTGAATGGGTATAAGATTGTGGGGGTTGCGAGAGTTTGTGATGGGGGATGGGCGTGAATTGGAGGTGAGTGGAGGGATGTGGTGGGGGGCTCCCGGGTTGGGGGATATGTCCCCTGCAAGTAGGAGAAGCAGCGAGAGGGTTAGGAGGTGGGAGCAGGAGAGTTTGCGTGGGGGCTGTGCGTGTGTGGAGAAGAGGGATTGGGTGTGGAGGAACAGTTCGGAGGAGGGGGTGAGGTGGAGGGGTAGGAAGGATGGAGAGATCACTATGGCCTTGGTGGGTGGAGGGATGTTCGGGGTTAGGAGGAAGTGGAGTAGGATGGGGGTGAAGGTGAGGAGGAGGGGAAACATTGTGGGCAGCAGGTTTTGGCGGTAGGAAATCACAGGGGTGGGATGGGGCAGGGGAGGTGCGTGGTTGGAGAAGGGGTGTGGACAGAGCTAGGGGGTGGCAGAGGACGGGGCGGAGTTAGGGTGGCGCACGGTGCGGGGTGTGGCCGGAAGTAGGGTGCGGTCGGGTGGTGGGGTGCAGCCTAGGGTGGGGTGGGGTCAGGGATTTGAATAGTAGGGGTGGGATGTAGCCAGGTTTGGAAGACAGCTAGGGAAGTGGTACAGCCAGGGACACGGAAATAGTCCGGGATACAGAAAAGCCAGGGATGGGGTACAGCCAGGGCGAGGTACAGCGAGGGGGTGCCGCCGTGGTCACAAGTGAGGTGCAGTCCATGGATGGAGTCGTGCAGCCGGAGATGAGATGACGGAGCCGGAGATGAGATGACGGAGCCGGAGATGAGATGACGGAGCCGGAGATGAGATGACGGAGCCGGAGATGAGATGACGGAGCCGGGTAGATTGGTGGTGCCGTCGGATGATGGGATGGTGCAGCTGGGGATCGGACGATGTAGCCGTGAACGGGGTGGTGGAGCGAGGGGATCGGGCGTAGCCAGAGGAGTTGACAGCAGGCAGGTGGTTGGTGGCAGCCAGGAGCCGGGCGCAGCCAGGAGGGTCAAGCGCAGCCAGGAGGGTCAAGCGCAGCCAGGAGGGTCAGGCGCAGCCAGGAGGGTCAAGCGCAGCCAGGAGGGTCAGGCGCAGCCAGGAGGGTCAAGCGCAGCCAGGAGGGTCAAGCGCAGCCAGGAGGGTCAGGCGCAGCCAGGAGGGGAGGGCCCAGCTTGGGGTCAGACACGGCCAGGGGGCAAGTTGTAGCCACAGGGATGGGTGCAGACTGGAGGCAAAAGAGTGGGGGGCCCAGATGGGGACAGGCCAAACGCAGCTGGGGCCAGGACAGCAGTCAAAAGGGCCCAGGTGTAGTAGGCAGGGCCCAGGAGCGTGGGCCAGGGGTAGCCTGGGGTCCTTTTAGTATCTGGGGGCTGGTGCAGTCAGTGGATGGTGGGGGTCCCCATCTCCTCACCTTTCTGGCCGCGATGTCGTAGGAGCGCTGGTGCTCCTGTCTGTGCGGTGGGCGGCTGGTCTGTGCTAGCAGGGCGGTCGGTTGACCAGGGCATCGGGCGCCGTGCAGCTGCAGCGGGCCGGGGATCCGGCCGAGAGTGAGGGTCCCGCCGGCAGAGCGCTCAGCTAGCGCTGCACTTGTGTGAGGTCCCCGGAGCGGTGCGGGCGTCCCGCCGTGGTGGTGGGCAGGAGGGACAAGCTGCCGGCTAGGTGGCCGCGGGGCCTCCGGTTCAGAGCGGCGCCGGGCGGGCGCCGGTCACCGCTGGAGGAGGCCTGCACCAGCAGTGGTGGTGCCTTTTCAAGGAGCGGGTCGCGCCGGGTAAGGAGAGCGGGGGCTCTGGGGAGGGGGTGGTGCCGATGTGAGCACCTTGGAGCCGGTGCGGCAGGGGCCGCAGGCCTGAGCAGGGGCCGCAGGCTTGAGCAGGGGCCGCAGGCCTGAGCGGGGCACGGCCGGCCACAGGATGGAGTGTGTGGCCCAGATGGTCCGTGGGGTGCACAGGGGTGAAGGCAGTGGAGCTGGTAGTGTGTAGGGAGGACAGGCAGGCTTGGATGCGGTGGATTGTGTCCAAGTGCCTGGAGCCTCCTTACATGCGTCCATCACCCCTGGCGGCCATCTTGTGTTTTGTTTGTTAACTTTACTATTCACAAAATAGTTTGCCTCATCACTGAACATAATGTTCTGAATAAACTGAGGGTCCTGTTCCAATTTTTGTTTTGCCCATTCTGCAAATTCAGTGCGCCGATCTGGGCCATCCTCGTTGAGATGCTGCAGTAGCTGGATTTTGTAAGGGTGCCATTTGTGAGCAGCTAATATCTGCCGAAGGGACGGTCGATTGATGATGCCACCCTCTAGTGACATGCGGCGAGAGGTACACTGTGAGCTGTTGCTGAATGAAGCTTGGACAGCCCCTGATTTTTCTTTATTAGTGACAGTTTTCTTGTGTCCACATTTTGGCAAATCCAACACTGAACCTGTTTCACGAAATTTGGCAAAAGTTGCTAACTGTAGCATGGGAGATAGGTGGTCTCGTAGGGTGTCTTGCTTTGAAATCTGCTGCAATGACCCGGGTACTGCGTTCACCAGACATCAACAGAATTTCTATCCGCTCCTCATGTGTTAACCTCTGCAACATGTCAATGGCTGTAAACTAAGAGAAACTTGAAAATAACTCATGAAAGAATAAAGTTATGTTAAAACCAATGACACCATTGTTTTTCTTATGAAATTCTCAATCAGTTTGATGTGTCACATGGCCCTCTTCCCATTGAAAAAAATAAAGTTGGATCCAAAATGGCCAAATTCAAAATGGCTACCATGGTTACCACCCATCTGGAAAAGTTTTCCCCCTCCATGTACTAATGTGCAACAAACAGGAAGTTGATATCACCAACCATTCCCATTTTATTTTGGTGCCTCCATATAAATGGCCCACACTTTACAAACTTATTTTTGTAATGTAACCTTGATCTTTTCCTTATGTACACATTTGTTTTGTCTTGTGTATTAATGTTTTGATATAATCAAAGAATTTACAAAAATAAATAGTATTGAGAAAGTTAGTGAGGCATAAGATGGGAACAAATGTATTAAAATCCTACAACATAACATATCATGTGCTTATTTTATGGAAATAGCACTACTACTATAATGGCTGATAAATGGGCTGATAAACGGTAAATGAGCTTTAATGGGGATATATGTAAGGTCATGCACTTGGACAGAGGAAATAAAATGTATAATTATGTTCTTAATTGTAAAACACTGGGCAAAACTACCACTGAAAAAGACCTGGGTGTATGGGTAGATGATAAACTCACATTTAGTGCCCAATGTCAGGAAGCTGCTGCAAAGGCAAATAAAATAATGGGATGCATTAAAAGAGGCATAGATGCTCATGAGGAGAACATAATTTTACCTCTATACAAGTCACTAGTGCGACCACACTTAGAATACTGTGTACAATTCTGGTCTCCGATGTATAAGAAAGACATAGCTGATCTAGAGCGGGTGCAGAGAAGAGTGACCAAAGTCATTAGAGGACTGAGGGGTCTGCAATACCAAGACAGGTTATTAAACTTGGGGTTATTTAGTTTGGAAAAATGAAGGCTTAGGGGTGATCTTATCATAATGTATAAATATATGAGGGGACAGTACAGAGACCTTTTTAATTATCCTTTTACTCTTAGGCCTGAGACGGGGACAAGGGGGCATCCTCTACGTTTGGAGGAAAGAAGGTTTAATCATAATTATAGACACAGATTCTTTACTGTAATATCAGTGAGTCTATGGAACTATATGCCACATTATGTTGTAATGAGTGACTCACTACTAAAAGGCCTGGATGCCTTTCTTGAAAAATATAATATTACCAGTTATATATACTAGATTCTTTGATAGGGCGTTGATCCAGGGAACTAGTCTGATTGCCGTATGTGGAGTCAGGAAGGAATTTTTTTCCCCAATGTAGAGCTAGTGTTGCCACATGGGGTTTTTTTGCCTTTCTCTGGATCAACATGTGCTATGGGTTGAACTAGATGGACTTAAGGGTACCTTTACACGCGGCAACTTTTCTAGGAATTTCACTGGCAACTTACTGGTTGCAGTGAAATCATGGACACATTGTTCTATCTTGTTGTTGTGTACAAATGGAACAATGTCTCCATGATTTCACTGCAACCAGTAAGTTGCCAGTGAAATTCCAAGAAAAGTTGCCACGTGTAAGGGTACCTTAAGGTCTTCCTTGAACCTTAAATACTATTTTACTATGTTACTTCAACAGCACTTTATAAATGTGATCATTGCTGTCCCCATTTGGGCTCACAATGTACATTCCTTATCAGTATGTCTTTGGAGTGTGTGAGGAAACCAGAGAAACTGGAGGAAACCCACAAAAACACAGGGAGAACATTCAAACTCCTTGCAGATGTTGTCCTTGGTAGAATTTGAACCCAGGACCCAGCAATGCAAGGCTGCAGTGCTACCAACTGAGCCACCATGCCACCCTATAGTTCAATGCAATCATTAAATATGGCCAATAATCACCAAATTTATTAAGCAGTGCCATCTTAAAAATGTGGTGCACCATACTGGAGTTTAAACATCTATCACAATAAACCGTAACCCCTTCACCTCCAGAAAATTTTAAGTTTTTCATTTTCGTTTTTTCATTCACTTTTTCCAAGAGCCATAACTATTCATTTTTCTGTCAATATAGACTTATGAGGGCTTATTTTTGTGCTTTTGCAGAACTAGTTGTACTTTTGAATGACACCATTCATTTTACCATATAGTGTACTGGTAATGGGGAAAAAATTCCAAGTGCGGTGAAATTGTAAAAAAGTGAAACTCTATGATGTTTTGTTTTTTTTACCATGTACACTATATGGTAAAACTGACCAGTCACTATAATTCTCGTGGTAGGTACGGCTTTGTAGATAGCAAACATGTATATTTGGGAAAAATTGGGGTGATTTGAACTTTTATGAGGGTTTTTTTTATATTAATTAAATACTTTTTTTTTTAATTTTCTTTATTTTACTTGACCCTTTAGGGCACCTCAACACTGCATAGTCCAATCACTTCTGCAGTACAGAGTCATGCTGATGCACGGCTCTGTACTCCTGTAAATGCTGGTACTCCACTGGCATTCACAAGAAGTACATCATCTAAAAAATGTGAGACAAAATGCACATAGGATTTCATCTCTAGGTAAAGTGGGGCTATCGCCCGATGAAATTTGCGCACCTGGCTCGGTTGTGTAAACCCACAACCAGTATTAGCACTCGTACAGCTGCCGCTGGATCCACACCTCCACGTGCAACGTGGCAAACAACTGGAAAAAGGACGAAGTGCCTGTGATCCGCTCTGCTGGAAGGAAAAACCAGGACCCAAGAAATCTGGAGTAATGGTACAGATTTATTCTGCCGAGTTTCGGATCAGCCTCTGCTCCTTCCTCTGGGATCTCTGAGGAAGGAGCAGAGGCTGCTCCGAAATGCGACAGAATAAATCTACACCATTACACCAGACTTCTTGGGTCCTGGTTTTTTCCTTCCAGCAGCACGGATCACTGACTCTTCGTCCTGTTTCAAGAAGTACATCATGACGGTGACAAGGGTCATCATCTGACCCCTGGCTGTCATGCCAACACATCGGTACCTGATGATTGTGTCACAGCGTTGCCTATTGTGGCATGGAACAGCCCGATCTTCGCCGCTGCATGTTAGATTGCGCTGTCAGAGTTTAAAAGTGTGATCTAACAGGTTAAAAGTTGCAGGTGGATCTCTGATTCACCTGCACCAATTAGTTGCACATTTCGGCTAATTAGATCAGCCAACATGTGCCGGGAATGATGAGCTTGCATAAAAGGAGGGAACACGACCAATGACGTACCTATACATCATTGGTTGTGAAGGGGTTAATAAATATTTTTTGTGCCAAAATTTTGCCACAGTTTTGCACATTTTAAGCAATGTCATTTTCCCTTGCAAGGTTTCCTTTGCTTACATTTATTATCTCCTTTGTCCACTTGTGTATGTGCTTTGTGTGGCTTATCTTTTGTTTTTGTCTACCCATGCACACTTTCTTTATTGTAGTTATTTGTGTTTGGTGACTTCCCTTTTGGTTCCTCAGAAGGAACAAGTAACAGCTCAATGGTCTTTTAGGGAGTCAGGTCCAAGCTATGGTTTCTAGTTGTGCGGCTAGGGACATTGTAGTCTGTACAGGAACCAGTAAGGTGTGGGTGCGGCTGCAGTGGTTTATTCTTTATATCGCCCTCTACCTGTGTGTAAGTTGTTACATGTATAATACACACCTTGTGGACCTTACCACTTCCATGATGACATAGCACAGTACAATGACATGACTCTTCCTGTACATCAAGCGTGTAAAAATGTGTCCAAATTTAATTAAGAAAACTTGGACAATTTTCATCAAGACTGTAATGCTTGTGCCATCCACATGTCTATATTTTCCATCTATCTGATATCCTTGTGAAATCGATGTGCAATTCATTTTTATACATCTAATTTTAATCAGACATCCCCACTTTTTGAAAAAAAAAAAAAAAAAAAAAACAGAATGAACACCTGACTGTAAACATATCATTTGTAACTATTATCCAGCACTTAACATTGCGGTATTTGTGTTTACTCCAACGCTTGACTTTTCTGGTCTTCCAATAAAACCTAATTTTACCACGAGACCTGCTGACCTCATATTGTGTTTGGTGTTCTGAAAGTTTGGGAAGCAGAAAAGGCCTGGTGGAGAGAGGAGGTCGAGAAGATTTGGGGTTCATCCCACAGTTTCCGAAATGTGTATAGCAAAGGTCTCTATTGCTGTCTATACATAGATCTTTTTCAGAACCCTAAGGGTACCTTTACACGCGGCTACATTTCTAGGGTGGCTACAGGTAACTTACTGGTTGCAGTGAAATCATGGAGACAAGGTTCTATCTTGTTGCTGTGTACAAATGGAATAATCTCTCCATGATTTCACTGCAACCAGTAAGTTACCTGTAGCCACCCTAGAAATGTAGCCGCGTGTAAAGGTACCCTAAGAACTTTGTTGCCTTCTTCGATCCAGCCTGGTCTCTTATTCCAGGACACCGATATGTAATATTACAGATGAGTGTTTTAAAATGCTCTTACGGGGAGATAATGTTTCTATACTAAACCTTCAGTATGCCTTTTTTAATTGTTTTGTTTTGTCCACCTGTGTTGTCCTTTTTGTAACATTAATACATGCTTTTTCATTTATTGGCATTTTTGCTGTAGTATGGATTAATGTTTGCCTTTAACTGTTTGTTAGCCAGCACAATTCTAAATACAAGCCACTTATTTTTTTTGGAGATTTAAATACAGTACGTTTTATTTAAAGGGGTTATTCATAGCAAATAAGTTCTGAAATATCTTAAGTGTATTTGAAGACGTGTTTGGGCTGTACTTGATGCCAAAGTGCATTGTTATGGCACCATCTCCCTCACTGCCACCAACACTATGAAATGTAACCTGTTGCTCAAAGTTTCATATATGCCAGGGCATTCTTTGTATGTAAAGTGTATATAGGTAACAATGAGGATGTATGTGATTGTTTGTAAACTATTGGTAGGGTTAGAATTTGGCCCAAATTTCCTGTTCTAATATAATAATCATTAAGTTTACAGATTTATGGCAATTAGAATGTCTTTTTTTACATTTAAAAGATTTTAGTTGGAAAGTCCACAATTCTCTTCATTGTGTATTCATGCGACCTTACCTGGGTAAAGCGGAAGAACACTGTGATGCCAGAGCCTACCACAAACAGCAGTGGCTGATGAAAGCTAAGGGTCTCTACGTCAATTCAGAATTTCCAAGTTGCCCTTGCATTAGATTGAAAACACATTTGTTAAGAAGCCGCCAAATTCTGGGTACTAATACATGTAAAGCTATGTGGAGGGCTATGTGGAGGACAATATATTATTTGGAGGGTTATTTGGGGGCCATTAGAGTATTTGGAGGGCTGTAAGGGAGCCTTCATACCTTATGTAGGAATAATCGAAAGTCATTATATTGTATGCAAACAATTACAGTGTCAAAATTTGTGTGGGGTCCATCATACCATGTAGAGGGCTGAGTTGAGGGCCATTATACTGTTTGGAGGGCTAGTGGTGGCTATTATACTGTATGTATTCTTATTATACTGCATGGATGGCTGTGTGGCAGTAATAAAATTGAGGACCATACTGTGTTGGGGTCACCATACTTTGCCGAAGCAGTTGAGGGCAGGTATACTAGGGTCATCATACTATCAGTGTGTAGGGTACTTCAGAGGAATTCACTGTGGGGGTATCATACAGTGCATGCGGAGCACTTTCGTTGACATCATACTCATGGATGCAATGAAAGGGGATCTAGGGGATTCAATAGGAGGAAAAGTACCTTGTAAAGGCTGTAAAATTGTGACACAGGCAAATATTAATTTATTTATTTTGTGGGGGGCGTAATTAGGACTTTTTCTATGAGGCCCCAAGATTTCTATGTACAACCCTGCTCATCGGAGGTGGACAGAACACCAATAACAGTCAATTAAATCCCAGGAAATGATACCTCTAAAATAACATGGGACATTTGAAGTTTGATAAATGTCTCTTTTATAAAAGAAAATGAAAAAAAATATTTATTTAAATATTTTTTTTAAAGTATAGAAAAGAGACTTTTTAAGTTACAAATTCATTTTGATAACAACATCAATTCCATTGAATATAATTCAGTGTAATCATGAAAACCAAAACACTACGTTAAGGGGATTGACCACTACTTTACATGTCCATTTTATCTGAACTAACTGCCATAGACAAGAATTTCACTAAATTTTTCATTTTGTCAAATCCTGCAGTAATCTGAGCTGCTCTTCTGACCACATGATCTCTGGCTTAAAGTTTCCTGGCTTCCTGTGATGTCACATTAGATCCTCCCTCGCTTCTGGGCTCTGGAAACTGATGAAGGTGGTTCATGCCATATGTGTGGAAGAGGCTGCATTCAGCAGAGCTCACTCAGTCTGTATCTGTGGATGCTGCCTGCTCTCCCTGCAGACTCAGCTCTCTCTCCTATCTGTATATATACAGCATGGCATATGTGACTCACCGATGCCGTGTTCTCAGGTCTCAGGCGCTGGCTGCGGTCACGGTTCGGTGCCTGAGGCTGTAAGGGCCCGGTGGTCAATGCACGTTTAAATAAAGATAAAGTTTGTTTCATGACGCCACCTGTGGGTGTCCGGTGTTGGCACCAGTGCTGCCTGGACCTCCGGGGGATGTGCGGCAGCTAGATGGAACCGCCCCCCATAGGAGGAGCAGTGGTCCCCGGGGTCAGGAGCTGCTCTGATGTAATACGGCAACTCGGGTAGTTTGGTAGATGAATGAGTCAATAAGAGTTCAGAAAGAATGCTCAGACACAATGCTCTTCAGCACGGGTCTTTACTTCAGTTATGCACGGTACACGGGATAACAGTCACTTGCAGGTAACGGACCGGGTGGTCCCGGTGATGTGCGGTATCTTTCCAAGGCTCCACTGTGTTCCTTCTTTAGCTAACTGTCCCTTGTTACATGTCACTGCTTGCGTGCACCAGGTCAGGATACTGGGGAACCTCTATTGAGGACCTGAGCCTGGGCTCACAGGCTCCCAATGGGTCCCCTGAACCCCAATGGTGGGTACCCCTACTGGTACAGCTGCGGAGAGGGTGAATGTCATGATGCGCTCCTGAGAAGCCCTCTATCACTCCGGTTTGTAGTACAGAGGTGGACATCTGTGCTACCTCGGAACCGGTCTCCGGATGGACTGGGCGTGGGTGTCTTTGGACCAGTTACTTGGTTACTGGTTACTGATTACTGGTTACTTGGCCCCTTTCACGCCTGGGACACCACTCCTCAGTGCCCTCCCTGTTAGCTGTCTTGTTCTGACTTCCTTCTTGTACTTGTCTCTCCCACATTCTAACTTTCTTTCTGCTCTTTCCCCACACTGAACATCTCACACTCCTCCCACCAGGACCCAATTGGTCCTCTGCGTCTGGATGTTGCATGTGGTGTTTGGAGCCTTGGAGTTAACCTGTTCATCACCGAGATGGAGAATACTGCACCTTCAGTCAGGGGTGCAGTACCCTCCTGTGATGCACTCGTTGCGGGGCGCCACATATGTACATGTACACACACCTATATAACAGTTATAATATTTATACACCCTGTGTATTCTGTTTATAACGTGAATACATTCAGATCTGCTTCTAACATACATAGTGAATATACCAGTAGCACCAATCAAAACTCAATTGGCAATGTTGACACAGTGCTATCTGTTGTAGAAAAAAGGTTGGGATATTTGGCCTGTAGGTGACGTTTATGAAAAACATAAAAAGTTTCCTCTACAATGATAGTTTATCACGAAAATAGAGCATTTAAAGTGTAACCGCCGTTTACATTTTTATCTAATAATATTGTAGAGCAAGAAATTATAATAAACTTTCAAATATCCTTGTAAATGAAATCTGGAAGAAAACATTCAAAAACTTTCTAGAGGATGGTCCCCTATGCTGTTTCCAAACCAGACATATGCTCGTTGTCAAGGAAATCCGTATTTAGCTTCACACACCCTGAATACAGCCATATAAGTGTGGGAGGCGGGCCTACACAGCGTGCCTGGCTACAACTGATCAGAGTATCTGGAGTTTACCACAGGTAAGGGACAGTGCTGGACTCTGTCAGATTGTCATTACAAGCTCCTGTGATGTTATCTCCTCTGCAGTAGCATTTGCTCTGCTCCATGCTATCAACTGATGGCCCCCACACTTCTCCTGAGAGAAAAGAAGACAGATCTTAGATTGGGAGCTGTGTGGGGGCCATCAGCTGATAGCACGGAGAAGAGTAAATCTGACTACAAAGGAGACAGATAACAGATCAGAGGAGCTTGTGCTGTCCGCCTAAGGAGCTCAGCATTGTACCTTAGCCTGAGGTAAACTGCAGATACATTGATCAGCTGTAGCCAGGTTTGCTGTGCAGCCCCCTCCCCCAACCTTTTATGGCAGCATTCAGTGTGTGTGTGAAGCTGAATACAGATTTTCCTGACAATGAGCGTATATCTGGTTTAGAAACAGCCTAGGTGGACATCTTGTAGGAGGTTTTTGAAAGGTTTTCTTTCAGATTTCATTTTTAAAGTATATTTGAAAGTTTATTATAATCACTTGCTCTACATTATTATTAGATAAAAATTTAAATGTCCTTAAATGTCACCCAGCTTTAATCATGGAGACCATGGAGACCCTGATTAAAGGGAACCAACCACCCCAAATGACCCCCCCGGACTGTTAATATGTGTCCCTACATCCAGCACACACATTTGGGGCAATCGTTTTTGCTAAAAAAAACTGTTTAGTAGAAGCTAAGATATAGCAATATAAGCTTTAAAAAATGTGGCCGACTGGGTGTTACCTAGCTTGTCCTCCTGCAGTGTTCGTGCCTGTCAGCCTCCTCTTCCCCCCTCCCTTCAGTAAAGCCGTGCAATTTCAGCCTCTCAGGTTTCAGCCTTTCAAGTGATCCTAAACCCAGAAACTGACCCCCCTTATCTTTAGACCTGTCCCTGCACCCCCTCTTATCATTCCTAGCCATCCCTTTTGCAGAAAAAATCGCTTTTGTAAAGTAAGAGAAAAGGTTATATTACTTTGTCCTGTGTTTCTGTGGAAGCCGCAAATGCCCCGCCTGTCTGCTGCTGCCTGGTAAATTATGCACGCCCCTCTCTGCTTCTAGGAGCCTGGCCGCGTCATGAAAGGGGCGGGGCTAAATCACGTCATGCCGGAGCCCCGCCCCCTTTCATGACGCGGCCAGGCTCTTAGAAGCAGAGAGGGGTGTGCATAATTATAAGGGAGCAGCAGACAGGCCCCGCCCATTGCGGCTTGCTCAGAAACAGAGAACTCACACAGGACAAAGTAATATAACCTTTTCTCTTAATTTACAAAAGAGATTTTTTCTGCAAAAGGGATGGCTAGAAATTATAAGAGGGGGTGCAGGGACAGGTCTAAAGATAAGGGGGGGTCAGTTTCTGGGTTTAGGATCACTTGAAAGGCTGAAACCTGAGAGGCTGAAATTGCACGGCTTTACTGAAGGGAGGGGGGAAGAGGAGGCTGACAGGCACGAACACTGCAGGAGGACAAGCTAGGTAACACCCAGTCGGCCACATTTTTTAAACTTTATAAAGCTATATCTTAGCTTCTACTAAACAGTTTTTTTAGCAAAAACGATTGCCCCAAATGTGTGTGCTGGGTGTAGGGACACATATTAACAGTCCGGGGGGGTCATTTGGGGTGGTTGGTTCCCTTTAAAGCTAGATTCATATCCCCAATGTTAAAAACATCATGGAAGATCTGACCATGTACCGCTTTTTTAATTTATTCAAAAACAAATGTGAAGTTTTATGTCATATCTCAATATGATCTGCTGAATTCCGGTTAGTGCCACTGGTCAGTATTGTATTTTCCGAATTGTTTCCGTGGAACTTAGTTCTGTCCGTGCCGTACCATAGGAGTGGAGGGGCAAGAGAGTGAGGTGAACTGACACATATCTTCCTTATCTGGGGATGCAGAGCCACCTTTTTTGGTGTCAATTTTCTCCATAATTTGAGAGATGGAAAATCTCTGAAATGTCTACATTAGAACTCCTGCTGAAAGTGTGATCCAATCTAAAAGTACTCCTTGTACACAAGGGCAGGCTCAAACCTTCTGCATATAAGCAGCCTGACCCCCTTAATGGGTCAGTTGTTAGTAAGGAGTTGTCAGCTGCTGTCGCTCTGGCTGGGAAGGGGCTGTCAAAGACCATCAGGGCCATCAGAATCTGCATTGCACCCAGCCAGCTTCATCCTTAAGCCCTGGTAACCAGACACTGTAAGTCTTTGTTTGTAACCCGATTGTATATTATCTCCTGTATTGCAACTGAATCTATATACTATACATTTCATATAAGCCTAGTGCTGTTCTTAGAGCAAATTAAATATATGAATTTATCTGAGCAGTCTTGTATTCATCATTAACTGCCACAGGGCATGCATCTTGCCCAATATACTCCCATTTGGACCATGCGTATATTCAAGAAAAGATGGCAGTCTACCCAGTAACAAGAAGAGATCAACTGTATCGAAGTGATTAGTTTTGTTCATTCTGACTCCTGTTCAGCATCTTCTTCAGAGAGTGGGGTGGCACATCTGAAAGTAGCATGCACCATACTCAACCAATTCCTTGACCCCAAAACAGTTCTGGGTCACTCAGTCAACTTCCAGATTGGAACCCCACTACCTTGCTTAGGTGGCAAGGGGGTACAGCTATTGGGGGGATTCAACCTGGAAATGGGATGCCTGTGGAACCCCAGGAATAGGGGTACATCACAACAGGTTAATTGGCTTTCTAACAAACTGTATTTAGCATGCACGGGACAAAAAAAGATTATAGTGTGAGCTATATTGAATTCAGGGATTAAAGTCAATGGTTACAAGCTCTGTACAGCATTGCACTGTACAAGTAACTTATATATGTATTTGTATGATCACTGCATTTTTTATATGTTATATTACATTTTAGCTGAATTTATGTTTTAAAGTATTGTGCAACCTACGTAGGGAAACTTTCTCAAATTTCCTAGATGCCCCAGTATAGGCCAGCTATACACCTGAAGTTTGATCTGACATTAACCAAGAGTAAGAACACATGTTGCGTTACCAATGCGGTTGGTTATGATTTTATAACTAGTGATGAGCGAGTACTAAAATGCTCGGGTGCTCGAAGCTCGGGCCGAGCATCCCGAGATACTCGTGTTCTCGGCCCGAATACCGAGCCCAATGTTATCCTATGGGAGACCCGAGTATTTTTATGAAATGACTGCCGGCAGCATGTAGAAACCCTAAAAATGTCACAAAAGTCTCAGAAAAGTGCTCAAATGACATGGCAACACCATGGGGAAGACTCCTGGAAGCATTTCTCACTCAAAAGTCACAGCTGTGAACAATGTTGTCCGGGTTTTACGCCAATTTTACGGAGTCACCAGAAAACCTTCCAAAATGACACCAAAATGAATATTTAGGGTGGAAATGTTAAGGGCACATACCCAATAGTGAGATACAGCTGGTGTATGTTACTTTTTGTGATTACATGAAAGAATTTACGTGAAAGCATTGTGCGGCACTCCGATGACCCTGAGAAGAGACGAATATGAATGAAGCCCTGTCTTGACATAATGTGCCCATTTTGAGGAATTGGGTCTATTGTAGTATTTTCCTTTGCCAGGGCAGTTCAAAATTGGGAGGTTCACCAATGCCCCTGGATAGAGACGTGCATGAGGGCCTGTAAACCTGAAGTGGGTGTATTGTAGTATAGCCCTTTGGCAGGGCAGCCAAAAATTGGGAGGCTCCACATTGTCCCAGGATAGAGACGTGCAGGAGGGCCTGTAAACCTGAAGTGGGTGTATTGTAGTATAGCCCTTTGGCAGGGCAGCCAAAAATTGGGAGGCTCCACATTGTCCCTGGATAGAGACGTGCAGGAGGGCCTGTAAACCTGAAGTGGGTGTATTATAGTATAGCCCTTTGGCAGGGCAGCCAAAAATTGGGAGGCTCCACATTGTCCCTGGATAGAGACGTGCAGGAGGGCCTCAAAACATTTTTCCCATTGAAAAGGAGCGGGTATCCTGTTGTTGTAATACCCATTCTGAAAGAATGGGCGTAAAAATTTACCACTGGGGGTATACCTGAAACAACAGCCTAACTATTGTAACGGTCATCATGGTGGCACATGAGGAGAAGGAGGAGCAGTCCAGCGATTAGCCAAGGAAGAGGAAGACGACGTGGTGGATGATCCAGTAGCTGACCCAACCTGGCAGGAGGATATGCAGAGCGAGGACAGCAGTTCACAGGGGGAGGGAGGCGTAGCATCCCAACAGGCAGTACGAAGCAGGGTCGTGTCCGCAGGCAGAAGGCAGGCAACCGTTCCCCGGAACAACAACACGGCACAAGGTGCCTGTGCAAATGTTAAGTCTTCCCGAGTCTGGCAGTTTTTTAAGTTGGCTCCAGATGACTCTAAAAAGGCCATTTGCAACACCTGCCATGCCAGCATCAGCAGGGGTACGAAAACTAGCAGCCTGACCACCACCAGCATGATCAGGCACATGTCAGCCAAGCACCCGACTTTGTGGGAAGTACAACAGAGTCGAGGAGCGGTGCTTGCTGATGCCACTGCTACGTCTTCGCATGTTGTGCGTGCGAGCCAATCCCCTGTCTATGCTGGCCGCGAACAAGCCTCCGGCCCTGCACCTGAATTTGCCAACGCACAAATAACACCACCATCAAGCACGTCCTTGTCCCAGCGCAGCGTTCAATTATCCATTCAGCAAACCTTTGAACGCAGGCGCAAATACGCTGCCAACGCCCCACATGCCACAGTCCTAAATTCTCACATTTCGCGACTCATAGCGCTAGAAATGTTCCCTTTCCGGCTGGTGGAGACGGAAGCATTCCGCGACCTGATGGCGGTTGCTGTCCCACGTTACTCAGTCCCCAGCCGCCACTATTTCTCCAGATGTGCCGTCCCCGCATTGCATAACCACGTGTCCCAAAGCATCACACGTGCCCTGAACAACACTGTTTCAGCCAAAGTCCACCTAACCACAGACACGTGGACAAGTGCTTGTGGGCAAGGCAGCTACATCTCCTTGACGGCACACTGGGTTAATATTGTGGAAGCTGGGACCCAGTCTGAGCAAGGGACGGAACAAGTCCTTCCCACACCAAGGATTGGAGGCCCTACCTCTGTCAGGGTTTCACCGACACTCTACAGCTCCGGAATGTCATGCTCTTCAGCCTCCTCCTCCTCCTCCTCCTGCGCATCCTCATCCACTGTACCCTCCACACCAGTCACAAGCTGGAAGCACTGCAGCACTGCCTCTGCGAAGCGGCAACAGGCTGTGCTGAAGCTAGTCTGCATAGGTCACAAACCCCACAATGCAGAAGAGGTGTGGACAGCTCTGAAACAGCAGGCAGATCACTGGCTGACACCTCTGAACCTAAAGCCAGGAAAGGTCGTGTGTGACAATGGCTGGAACCTGGTGGCAGCTTTGAGGCGAGGCCAGCTGACGCATGTTCCATGCGTGTCCCATGTGCTCAACCTGGTGGTTCAGCGGTTTCCTACATCATACCCAGAGCTGTCTGATCTGCTGGTAAAAGTTCGCCGCCTGTCTGCGCATTTTCGCAAGTCACCTGCTGCTTCAGCCGGCCTTGCCGGCTTCCGGCCCACAGACTGGTGTGTGGTGTCCCCACGCGTTGGAATTCAACTCTGCACATGTTGGTCAGGATATGTGAGCAGAAGAGGGCAGTTGTTGACTACCTGCATCACCTAAGCCGTCAGGAAATGGGTCAAACTCCACACGTAACACCTCCGGAGTGGAGATGGATGTCCGACCTATGTACTGTCCTCCAAAACTTTGAGGACTCCACCAAGATGGTGAGCGGCGATGACACCATTATTAGCATCACCATACCGCTACTCTGCCTTCTAAAACTGTCTCTGCTGAAAAACAAAGATGATGCATTGCAGGCGGAGCGCGATGACTTGGAGCAAGAAACTGTACTGCGTGTGGGGGATAACACACAGCCCAGCCTCATATCATCACAACGTGCAGTGGAGGACTATGACGAGGAGGAGGAGGAGGATGAAGACATGGAGCAACTCTCTGGCCAAATTGAGGATATGACATGCACACCAGTCATACCCTCGATTCAGCGTGGCTGGCCAGAGGACAGGGGAGATGAGGAGGAGGAGGACAGCATGTTCAGTCATCGTGTTGGTCAGGATACTAAAGTGATGGCTATTAAGAGTCTGGCGCACATGGCTGACTTTATGGTAAGCTGCCTGGCTCGTGACCCTCGCGTTCAGAACATCTTGGCCGACAATCAGTACTGGTTGGCAACACTCTTAGACCCACGCTACAAGGAGAACTTCATGTCTCTCATTCCTGAGGTGGAGAGGTCAGCCAAAATGCAGCAGTTCCAGAAGGCCATAGTAACGGAAGTAGGCAAAGCATTCCCCTCACAAAACGCTAGCGGCATAGGTCAGGAATCGGTGGACAACCAAGGCGTACGGCCGAGAGGGGCACAAGTCCAATCCGCCAGAGGTAGGGGAACAGTCTTTACGATGTGGGACAGTTTTCTTAGCCCCTCACGTACCACAGCCCGTGAGGTGCGGGGTAGTGCCACAAGAAATGCTAAGTTTGGCCAGATGCTGAAGGAGTACCTTGCAGATCGAACAACTGTACTGCGAGATTCCTCTGTGCCTTACAATTATTGGGTCTCCAAGCTGGACACGTGGCATGAATTGGCTCTCCACGCCTTGGAAGTCCTGGCCTGCCCTGCCGCTAGCCTTTTGTCAGAGCATTTTCAGTGCCGCAGGTGGAATCATTACTGATAAACGCACCCGCCTGTCAACTGAAAATGCTGACAGGCTGACTCTGATCAAGATAAAGAAGCGTTGGATTGGGCCAGACTTCACCACACCACACACAAATGACAGCGGAATTTAAATTTTGTTATGGCAATTTGCCATGTGCCTCCACTCACCCATGGGTACACACTTCTGGACTTCCGAGTGTCCAAGTGTGGGATCAGTAATGTCCGTGGACGTGTACTCGGCCTGGTGGTAGGAAGGAGGATCAGGTTGGGAAATGTGCGGTGCAGTATCACGGCTACTGACACTTGACCGTGTGGAAGACAGGGTGTTTGTGGATGTGCCAATCTGACTTGAAGCATTATCCGCTATCCAAGTAACAACATGTTGACACTGGTCTTGGTTCAAGAGCGGTGTACTGCAGCGGGCCCCAAGAATTTGGGACAGGACGTGTGAGCGAGTAGATGCGCCCCTTTGTTGTTGCGAAATTAGTGCTTGCACACGACCTCGGCCTCTGCCTGCACCCCCATCACGTTCACTTCCTTGTTCCTTGCCAACGCCCTTGCCAACGCCCTTGCGCATTTTGCCTGTATACAGCGACAACAGTCTGCTAACTGTTCAGATCACAGGAGAGTGGGATTTTAGTCCCTAACCTGTATCAAGGTAGTAAGTACAACAGTCTGGTGACTGTAATGGTCACAGGAGAGTAGGATTTTAGTCCCTAACCTGTATCATGGTAGTAAGTACAACAGTCTGGTGACTGTTATGGTCACAGGAGAGTAGGATTTTAGTCCCTAACCTGTATCAAGGTAGTAAGTACAACAGTCTGGTGACTGTAATGGTCACAGGAGAGTAGGATTTTAGTCCCTAACCTGTATCAAGGTAGTAAGTACAACAGTCTGGTAAATGTTCAGATCACAGGAGAGTAGGATTTTAGTCCCTAACCTGTATCAAGGTAGTAAGTGCAACAGTCTGGTGACTGTAATGGTCACAGGAGAGTAGGATTTTAGTCCCTAACCTGTATCAAGGTAGTAAGTACAACAGTCTGGTAACTGTTCAGATCACAGGAGAGTAGGATTTTAGTCCCTAACCTGTATCAAGGTAGTAAGTACAACAGTCTGGTGACTGTAATGGTCACAGGAGAGTAGGATTTTAGTCCCTAACCTGTATCAAGGTAGTAAGTACAACAGTCTGGTAACTGTTGAGGTCACAGGAGAGTAGGATTTTAGTCCCTAACCTGTATCAAGGTAGTAAGTACAACAGTCTGGTGACTGTAATGGTCACAGGAGAGTAGGATTTTAGTCCCTAACCTGTATCAAGGTAGTAAATACAACAGTCTGGTGACTGTTATGGTCACAGGAGAGAAGGATTTTAGTCCCTAACCTGTATCAAGGTAGTAAGTACAACAGTCTGGTGACTGTAATGGTCACAGGAGAGTAGAATTTTAGTCCCTAACCTGTGTCAAGCTAGTAAGTACAGTCTGGTGACTGTTATGGTCACAGAAAAGCTTGGATAGCGATCTGGATCACCCTGTCTATATCCTCCTAGATTAGTCCTGAGAATGACTGTTGTGGTCAGCAGCAGTTTGCAGCCCTGCTCCGGATCTACCTATGAGGGCCGCAAATCTGTCCCTAAGCAGCAGCAGACACTCTCCCTACACTCACTGTCTGGATGGCTGTGTGCAGAGCACAGCGCGGCCGGGTCTTATAAAGGCTCGGTCACGCTGTGCAGGCCGGCCAATCACTGCAATGCCACAACTAACAGGGCTGTGGCATTGCAGTGGTCTGCCAGCCAATCCCTGCATGTGGGCTGGCTCTCTAAAGAGCGCCAACATGCAGGGATGAGGACCACGAGCACAGCACGAGTATCGCGAGATTACTCAGTGCTCGCCAAGTAGCCCGAGTACAGTGATACTCGTGCGAGTACCGAGCAGCGCAGAGCATACTCGCTCATCACTATTTATAACTCTTTTTTTTCTGTGTTTTTGCCCTCAAATATATTCACCCTTGGTGTTTTTTCTGTGCATTTTGTACCTTTATATTATGTTTTTTTTTAATAAATTGCTGAAATGATTATCTCATACACCCATTTTGTCTTCTTTTTTCTACTTTCTTCATATAAATGAAGTGCAGTGGGTTAAACAGCTGGCAAATGGATATAACTGTCTTCAAGAGAGGAATGGAAAAATAATATTCTGGGTAACATCCACAAGGCTTTGCTTGCATTTTATTGTTTAGCTTTTCTGGCCTTATTTGAAATATTTCTGTGCATTTCTTATCTTTGACCTCCAAGCATTGATGCTTTATCAGTGTTTCCTTTGAGATCAGAGATGACCTTCATTTGATATCAGTGAGCCCTGACCTGCCTGAGTGATCTGCTCAAAAGGAATACATATGTTGAGCAGAGCTGGAGTTTGCAGTTGGGGTAAGTGAATTATTTACAAAAATTTGAGTTGACACCTTTTATCAAATGTGGAAAGATGAAGACAAAACAGCTGCTATTGCTGTCGTAAGCAATCTGCTGGTGATTGAATAAAAGTGTCAAGAAAATGGCTGCTTGATGGCCTTTTGTTCTCTCTCATCCAGCTTGATGTTAGTTTGAGCTGTCAGTTAGGAATCACGGCTGTGTGATTTATCAATAGGCAGCATGACCTTGCAATCTAACGTGTGCTTCGACTAGAGGACAGCACCCTCTGCTGAAATACATGTTGTGCTTCCCGCACATTTATATACTCAATATCACAGTAATTTCACAAATAGCCTTATTTGTTTGCTTCAACAGGAAGGACAGGCTGGTGAAACGGAGAAGGCTTGCCAGCGACTTATAATGCCATTTGTCTTCCGTGCAGAGGCCTAATGCAGGCTTGAAGTTAATTACTATTCTATACAGTGTATTAACATTAAATATGCTGCTTTGCAATGAGCAGCAGGTGCTCGGAGGTGTGCATTAATCTCCTGCTGACAAAAAAATAAAACCTTTAATATTTTCCGGACTTGTTCTCTATCAGCGAGATAAGACTTGACATTAAAGCGTGAACAGTTATACATGAAATATCAGGACTATCTTTATGTTCTAATCCCTGAGAATCAAAAGCATTTTGTACGTCTTGTAGAGACATGTAACAATAGATGCCCCAGTAAAATATTGACAGAATGGGCATCAACATAATATATATGAAATGACTGAATTACTAGTTAGAAATACGCTATAATAAAATTGTGAAACGTTTCATGTGTTTTAGAAGATTTTACTAAGACATACATTGGAATGCTGAAGAGTTTATCCTACTTGTAACAATATGAACACTCGTGTTCTAAGAGCAAATGTGTGGCATATGCCAGAAAAATACTCTCGACAAGTGTAAAACCTGTCCATATTGTAGTTGCAAAAAAGGCGTGCACACTGAACTTTATTCACATAGAGGTGCTAATTGAGGGGTCTGGCAGAACCCGCACTGTACATGGAATAAGTTTGACAATTGCACACTCTTAGTTTTCATAGTTTGTTGCGTGTCCCAGACACGCAACAAACACCCCCTTCCCCGGTCCGGGACATCATGAAATAAGGCTTCTCTACTATTCTTTACCAATCTAAGGACACTCTATATAACTTCACCAAAAGGGTTAAAAAGAAGCAAGTGGCACGAGGTCCCTCTATCTTTAAGGAAACAACCTAAACAGAGGCAACTGTCTTGAGAGAGGTCCGAATTGAACCAAAACGCGTTGACACCTGTGTTGCTCCTGAATATAAAAAACACTTTTTGCATCAAAAAGCGAAGAGTGTGCAGTTGTCAAACTTATTCCATAAAACTTGTCCATAGACTCATTTATACTAAAAAAGGCATGAGGACATGAAGACTTAACCACCAATTTTTACCCGTGGAGAACGCATCAGGAACAACCGCTTTTATGGCATTTTTTTAATCATGTTTTGTAATGTCTATGTAGACAGCGTTTTTTTTTTTACTTCTATCAGTTAGTGAGGGGCTTCAAAGCTGCCCGAAGAATGGTCAGGAAACTTCTTTTAACAGTTTTATGTTTTTGGAGACCTGAAGAGGTTAAAAGAAGCTAAAAAGAGTAAACATATGCACAGCAAGTTATTTACATATGTTCGGTCTTTCAAGCCTTTATTCAGCACATTTTCAAGCTGCTTGCTGAGCTTACCTGCCTGAAAATGACATTGTGTGCATATACCAAGATGGAGTCCTTTTAGTATAGATTTAGTCAATATATAAAGGCATATATTTTTTACAGTATAGAAAATATGACTTTCCTTTTTAATAGAAAAAGACCCTACAAAAAAGTTCAAGGCAGGCCTGAACATTTTTTTGAAAAATATATTAACACGAGTTATGAGAACAAGATTTTGGCATGGGAATTGATCCATAGAACTAGTCTGATTGTCAAATGGGGAGTCAAGAAGAAAGTTTTCCCCTAATATTGGGCAATTAGCATGAATGTTATAGGATTTTGCTTTCCGCTCGATCAGCACGTTCATCTACAGGTTAAACTTGATGGACTTATGTTTCCTTTCACTCTTAAAAATGTGAAGCTATATATACAGATGGCTTATTTAATATGAGACTCATTGGGTGACATACCCGACTTTCCCTGAACATGTTCACCTATTTCAAATTTGGCATGAACATGAATGATTCAGATTCGGGACCGGGAACTAGAACATTTTGCTTGAAAATTAGCGAACTTGGCTTTATTCGGTAACTGAAGGGATGTAAAAAAAAAAAAGCATTACTTCATTTGCAGAGATGCTTTTCTCCTACTTTATTACTGTCTAGCATAGCGGGCGGGATTTGTTTAATATGGGGAGGGCATTGGGAGAGGTCAAAGCAGCGTCGGACTCCATTTTTTTTCCTGTCACTTGCTGTAGGATATTCCGGACCAGCAGCTAATCAAGGTGAATAAACCACTTATAACTTGCAGACACAAGGTCTTGTGTCATTGGCTGCATAAGTCGCATGTCCCTCAGAGTATAAGAAGCAGCCATTTGCTGTCGTCACGATTTTGAGAGTGTTACTGCTAGGGACATTGCTGCTGCCGCTGCTCCGTACCTGCTACACAGAAAGATATCTCTTTTTAGATAGAATAGGAGGTCGAGAGGGTCCATCTGAGCGTAGGCATTTTTTGCTTAGAACAGTCGAGCAGTTCTGGTCACATAAAAGATTATTTTCTCCTAGACATCCCAAGGCTAAGAGCTTGAACTTCAAAATTTCCAATTTGTTGGCCACGGAAATGCTGCCTATCCGCCTGGTGGATACAGATGCTTTCTGAAAGCTGATGGCCACCACAGTCCTTCAGTACTAGTTGCCCAGCCGCCATTAATTCTCTAAGAAAGCTGTGTCTGTGCTACACCAGCATGTTGCAGACAACATCACCTGTTCCATGAGACACCTTGTGTGTGACAAGGTGCATATCACCACTGGCACTTGGATGAGTAAACATGGCCAGGGGCATTACATCTCACTGATTTTTCATTTGTTGACTCTGGTAGCTGAGGGGCTAGGCAGGGAAAGGGGCTGTTCCACAAGTATTGAAATTCCCAAAGCTTGCAGGACAATCCTCTGTATCTACCACTTCATTCACTGCTTCTGCTAACTCTAGTGCCTCCAGTTGTGCCCTTAACCTCTCACTTAATGTTCCAACAGTCAAGAGAGAATCCTCCCACCTCTATACTGCACTGCAAAGGCTCACCACCATTAGGCAGTGTTGAAATTAAAATGCCTTGGAGATGTCAGTCGGACAACACAGTTGTGGTCAGCTTTGCAGGCCGAGTTTGCCTAATGGCTGTCTTCACTGAATCTGGAGCGAGGAAACGTCGTGTGCAATAATGGTGCAAACCTGGTGGCAGCCCTATGCTGGGGCAAACTTACACAAGTGCCTTGCAAGGCCCACGTCCTCAACCTGGTTGTCCAGCAATTCCTATCCCACTATCCCAGCCTGGATGAGTTGCTGCAGAAGGTATGGTCGCTATGTGCTCACTTCCGCCACTTGCACCCTACGGCTTATCGACAAGCATCGCTACAGAGGTCTTTTGGACAACCAGTTAACCATTTGATATGCAATGTGCTGCCATGGTGGAATTCCACTCTCTACATGTTGCAGCAACTGTGACAGCAGCGACTAGCCCTGGTGCAGTATGCAATGATACGTACAGTGACTCAAAGTGACCCGAATGTGGTCCAAATTACACTTGCAAAGATCAAGGACAAAGATCAAGGATGTCTGCACCCTTCTTTACAGTTTCAAAACGGCTTCATATGGCTACTAAGATGGTTAGTGACACGCCCACTCCAGTGTCGGGAAGACTCGGGAATCGGGCGGTTACTCGTTGTTTTTCTTCACCTCTTTTGTTTTTTTCTCGGGGAGAGACGGGTGACTGAGATCCAGTTCCGTGACTCTGGCGGTGTTATTTTAATAAATGTGGGTAGATGTCAGGGTAAGTCTACGGAAAAAGGGGTATTCGTGACGCCACCTGTGGCATGCGGCCATGGCGGCCGCCGCTGCTTCAGAAACTCTGGGGACAGTGACCGGGAGCTTGGATGCTGTCTCTCCCCGCAGGTGAACTGTAGTCCCCAGGGCAGTGGAGTGGTTCTCTCAGTTCATACCTTGGCAGATGTTCACTTGGTCAACAGTTTCTTCGGTGTTACAGGCGGCATCTGCGGCCGATGGTCGCTGCTAATAAAAGTCTCACACACCACAGCTGAAGTTCCGTTGCTTTTACTTAGGTGTTAAACATGGCTGCCGGGTACGTTCCTTGCCAGTCTCCGGTTTGCTTTCTCCAGAGCCAGGTTAGTGCAGTCAAGCCACTGTTGGTTCCCTTCCTTTCTCTCCAAGTGTTTTAGTCTCTGGTGGTCTGTCTATCTCCCAGAGTTATAGGAAGTAGTTCTCTTCTGGGGCGAGCATGACATCGCTCTGCCCCCCAGGCTCTCAACGCTCTCCGCAGCACAGAGCTCAAGTACTGGCAGCCACGAGTGTTTATTTGTATCCCCACTCCCGAGGCACTGCTCTCTAGTTCGGCCACCTTCCCCAAGTTATGTCAGCTGTTCGGCCACAGCTCTCATTAGAAGCTTGGGGACTCCGGTTCAATGGCTCGGGCTTGCAGCATCCACACCGTGTTCAGGGTTGGGTCCCTGTCTCCACCAACCCCTTTGTCTCGTCAAATTCGAGAGTACCGGGGAATCGCTGTCTCTTCTGCACCCCAAGGGCTCTTTTCTTCCTCTGCTGGTCAGTCTTTCCCTTCTGTGGGCAAGTGTGGTGGTGCTCCAGCCCACGGGAGTCAGCACCACACCGCCTCTACACTCCTGACTATCACTCCTCGTCAGTTGGTGTTACTCCTCTGGTCTTCTTTTACTGTCTGACTTGCTACTCTGACACTTTCCTGTCCCCTTATATGAACCTGGGTCCTCCCTTAGGGTCCACCCACCATCCCAGGGCCTAAGGATTGTGTACTGTGTGTGTCCTTTTTGGGCTCAACTGCACTATCCCAACATCTGGAGAACAGGGGCACTACACTCCCTAACCGCAGGAGTGCAGTATCTCTGGTGATGGCTCACCCAGTGGGGCACCACATTAGCGCTGACAATGCCATTAACAGTATCCCTATTATTGTCATCTACATCCCAGAGAAAAAGGAGAAGGAAGAAGAGGATGCAGAAGGGATACCAATATTTTAAAGTTCCGGACTCTTATCACACAGTCACGTGGCATGCCAGCGTAGAGTAGAGAGGGCACCTAATGAAACTAGACAATCTTTTAGTGAGTGTGCAGGAGCCAAGGAACAAATGGAGGAGGACTAGGATGAAGAGGTGATGGGCACAGAACTGTCAGGAGATGGAGAAGATATGATTCCCTTTTCTGTCATCCAAGGTTGCTAGGAGAGGAAGGAAAAAGGAAGCCACCTACATGAGAAGGACTTGGGCTTTATGGATGCGTCATGCAAATGAGCGCCTTCTTGCTGCACTTGCTGCAACATGATGCCCATATCATTAAGATTCAAATTAGCAATGGCTACTGGGTTGCCACACTCTTGGATATGCGGTAAAAGAATAAATTTAGTAAGATATTTCCCACCTTGAACAGAGACACGCATGCTGGAGTATCAAAAAAATCTGGTAGACAATCTTGGGACTGGTTTTCCCCAACACAACAGTGAGGGACACAGTACGTATTGCAGAACTACACTTTCAACCCAGAGGATGTAGAAACATTAGCAGCAGTTTAACTTATAGAAGCGATTTCTGAGAGTCCTTTGACCAATTTTTTATACCAGCCGGTCCACCAGTAGTAGAACTGAGTACAAATCTTACACATAGTGAACCACTGGAGAGGATGATGCATGAGTATTTAGAGCTCAATATACATGCCATCAAGGAGGGGTTTCGGCCCTTTTGCATTTTGGGCTTCAAAAATGGAAGAGTGACCTGAGCTCGCCAGTCATGCCTTGGAGGTTTTGTCATGCCCGTTCTTTCAGAACGAGTATTCAGTGCTGCTTGTGGTGTCCTGGTGGATAAGCGCATACATCTGTTTCCTGAAAGTTACACCACCTAACATT
Source organism: Allobates femoralis (assembly GCA_033576535.1). NCBI lineage: Eukaryota > Metazoa > Chordata > Amphibia > Anura > Aromobatidae > Allobates > Allobates femoralis. The sequence goes on along the minus strand of JARQOC010000002.1, from coordinate 565,731,253 downwards.
CATCAAGATGAACAAGTCATGGATCTCCAAGAACTTTTCCACCCCAGTGGCAGACTGGGCAGAGTAGGCGGTGTTGCTATACCAGCATGCTGCATTCATCTCGCCATTATACAATTTTTATTCTGGGTAAATTGATGCCACTTTGGTGGTATCTGGCCCTAATTTTTTGAAAAGTGGAGACTCTTCTTGGGGTCTCTTTCTTGTCCCTTTCCTGAATTTTGCAGGGCTCCCTGAGCACCATGCCAACACGTGTTCCTCATCCTTCTGTTACTAATGAATATTTAATCTTGAAATGCTAGGCCAGGCCCTATTGCAGACCCTGTGCCATGCATGCAGAATGCACCATTATACAATTTTTTATTCTGGGTCAATTAATGCCATTTTCGTGATATCTGGCCCTAATTTTTTGAAATGTGGAGACTCTTCTTGTGGTCTCCTTATTGTCTGTATTGTTAATTTAGCAGGGCTCTATGCGCTCCATGCCTACACGTGTCACTCATCTCCCTGTACCTGATTAATGTTGAAGCTTGATATACTGGACCAGGCCTTGTCCCATGCATTCATAAAGTACCATTACAAAAATGTTAACTCTTGGGAATAGATGGCACTTTTCCTATTGTCTGATGAAGAGGTCAGGATGATCTCAAAATGCTTTGGGATAAAGAACAATTGTTTTAAGCACAGAGGAAGTTTGTCATTATAGACAACAGTGCAGATGTAAAAATCTTTTTGTCCATTTCTGGAGTTACTGAGGACCATCGATGAGGTGGAGGATCCTGCTGCAGCTGACCCACCTCAGGGCCATGGGGTACCCGTCCCAAGCTGTTGTTTCACGGGGGATGTCATGGACGACCTGTGCCCGGGCCCGTGGCCCAGGTGGTCGCTGAAAAAGGGGTTAAATAAAAATTAAATGAAAAGAGTTTGTGATGCAAACTACGGTAATGACACCGGCGCTGCCTGCAGACCTCCGGGGTGATGATGAGGCAGCTTTGTTGGTAACGCTCCCCGTAGGTGGAGCGGCATCCCCGGGGCAGTGATGGATGACAGGGGTTTTACAAAGGGAGGCAGCTCTCCACATGGCCTTGTTTCTTGTGCTGCAGGAGAAGGCACACAGTCAATGTTAAGGGCAGGATCAGGGGCCGTAATAAGAGACACACACACACTGGAAGTTGTTTCTGTACATTTTACTGATGGTGATGGTTCAAGATAACATCCAGGGTACTGTCCATGTGGTCGGGTGGCAGTTCAGGATTTCCACACCCGATGAGTTGTGAGGCCTCCTTGTTTCTGTGTGTGTGTGTGCTTAAGTCCTGGCCTGTCTGAATCCTGGCCCTGACCTCTCCTGTGTCCCTCACTTGTATAGCAGGCTGTAAGAATCTTCTGTTGGGCACTGCTACTCCTCTGCAGTCCCTGGCTTTGTTGATTGCTGTGCTACAAGTGTCTGCCAGGAGTCTGAAGTCTTCCTGGTCCTCCGGTATTCTCTGCTGGGCTAACTGGACCCTTGCAGACTCAGACTCCGTTGTCCGGGTTGCTTCGGTTGCTTTCCTGGGGTGAACCAGTATGGTTGCTTTGCCCCCACTCTGTCCTTGGTATGCCTTGCCTCCGACCCTCACTCCTGGGTCCCTTACACTGGCTAGGCTTCCCTCTGGCACGGGCCTAGTGCAGCACCATTCACCAGGATGTCTTCACAGTACTGCTCCATACTGCACTGCCTAACTCCGCCCCCGGGCCCGAATTTATTGGGGACCTTGTCTGAAGTCGGCAAGTAGAGCTCCCCCTTCAGGTCTGGGGTGGAAGGTGTTGCATGTGTAAGTTTACCTGATGTGGAAATCCCTCTGTGCATTAGGTGTTCCTGTGACTACTGACCCGCAGAGGTGCTACACAGTTGTGATGCTTTAAAACCAGTTGTGGGTCACACATCTGACTAAGGTGAGCAGTTTTTACACTGCACATACACTTCCCACAAACAGTTTAGACCCATTGCGCCCTTGTCTACCCCTGTTCTTTTGGATATTACAAAAATGTAAACTCTGGGGATTAGATGGCACTTTTCCTATTGTCTGTCTCTAATATAAGCTGTTTTTGCTGCTTTTGAGCCCCTTTTAAGGTGTTTTGTATCCCCTTGATTGAGATGTTTGGCGAACCGTTCGCTGTATGTATGTCAATTCATTGAATCGAACCCAAACTTCAAAAGGTTCACTCATCTCTAGTTCTAAACAAAAATGGAAGGCCCCTGATTTTGCTCAGTAATAACCTGAATAGAATTCATGCTGAAGCAGAGAGGTGGGTTGTATAGGCCTGTGATACTGTCACTGTCGGGGAGAAGTGCACCCGCTAATCTCCAATGTAATGTAATTCATGTATATCGATAGTAATACCATGTCTGGGGAGAATTGAGGTGCCCTCTGCTGAAAGCCTGAAGCATCCAACAGTGTCCAACCTTTTTCAGAAAGTTGAGGGCAAAAGAGACCCTATTTGGGCAGACCCCAGCTTCTAGTTGAAGGGAGGAGTTAGGATAGGGAGGATAGAAGTAGGCAGCAGGAGAAGAAAGTCAGAAGAGGGTCAGGAGGCCATTCTGACGGACCAACTGTAGAGTATGGCACCAGAAAAAAAAGCATAAAAGGGCATTAATTCAGACCATCAATCAAAAAAAAGCTTCAAAAAGTCAAAAAAAGCTTACCAAAAATCAATATCCATTGCACTTCATCAGCACACAGTAGGCCCAATGGTAAAGGCAACCAAGTGCATTACACCGGTACTACAATCACTCAACTGTGATTGTTGATATTTTTATATGCACTCTGATAAGGTTACCACACAGCATCAGTCACACATGAAGGCATGTTGCAAAGTGTCTGTCTGCAGCCTATTTGTCACGCCCCTACTCATGATCTAAGAGTATGGGCGTAATCAATAGACTGCAGACAGACACTTTGCAACATGCCTTCATGTGTGACTGATGCCCTGTGGTAACCTTATCAGAGTTCATATAAAAATACCATCAATGATTGTAGTACCAGTATAATGCACTTGGTTGCCCTTACCATTGGGCCTACTGTGTCCTGTTGAAGTGCAATGGATATTGATTTTTGGTAAGCTTCTTTGACTTTTAGAACATGACACCAGCCCTAAGTTGCCAGGTTTCTAAGACTAGATAAAGAAATTGAATGTTGCTGGGTTTTATGCCCAGTAGACACCCTCCAGTGGGACTTTCAAACACCCAGTGGTTCAGAGGGACAGAGCGCTGTAGGAAGATGCAGCTGCTCACAGGATCAACATCACCTGCCTGGCTGGAGATACCCACAGCAACAGAAGTGAGTACAGGAGAGCTTGCAAGCAACTAGAAACTTTCACTGGACGAAGTCAGCAGGAAGGCCATTATACAGTGTTGGCCAAAAGTATTGACACCCCTGCAATTCTGTCAGATAATACTCAGTTTCTTCCTGAAAATGATTGCAATCACAAATTCTTTGGTATTATTATCTTCATTTAATTTGTCTTTAATGAAAAAACACAAAAGAGAATGAAGCAAATAGCAAAACATTGATCATTTCACACAAAACTCCAAAAATGGGCCAGACAAATGTATTGGCACCCTCAGCCTAATACTCGGTTGCACAACCTTTAGCCAAAATAACTGCGATCAACCGCTTCCGGTAACCATCAATGAGTTTCTTACAATGCTCTGCTGGAATTTTAGACCATTCTTCTTTGGCAAACTGCTCCAGGTCCCTGATATTTGAAGGGTGCCTTCTCCAAACTGCCATTTTTAGATCTCTCCACAGGTGTTCTATGGGATTCAGGTCTGGACTCATTGCTGGCCACCTTAGAAGTCTCCAGTGCTTTCTCTCAAACCATTTTCTAGTGCTTTTTGAAGTGTGTTTTGAGTCATTGTCCTGCTGGAAGACCCATGACCTCTGAGGGAGACCCAGCTTTCTCACACTGGGCCCTACATTATGCTGCAAAATTTGTTGGTAGTCTTCAGACTTCATAATGGCATGCACACGGTCAAGCAGTCCAGTGCCAGAGGCAGCAAAGCAACCCCAAAACATCAGGGAACCTCCGCCATGTTTGACTGTAGGGACCGTGTTCTTTTCTTTGAATGCCTCTTTTTTTTCTCCTGTAAACTCTATGTTGATGCCTTTGCCCAAAAAGAGAGAACATTCTTCCAAAACGTTTTAGGCTTTCTCAGGTAAGCTTTGGCAAACTCCAGCCTGGCTTTTTTATGTCTCGGGGTAAGAGGTGGGGTCTTCCTGGGTCTCCTACCATACAGTCCCTTTTCATTCAGACGCCGACGGATAGTACGGGTTGACACTGTTGTACCATCGGACTGCAGGGCAGCTTGAACTTGTTTGGATGTTAGTCGGGGTTCTTTATCCACCATCCGTGCAATCTTGCGTTGAAATCTCTTGTCAATTTTTCTTTTCTGTCCACATCTAGGGAAGTTAGCCATAGTGCCTTGGGCTTTAAACTTCTTGATGACACTGCGCACGGTAGACACAGGAACATTCAGATCCTTTGAGATGGACTTGTAGCCTTGAGATTGCTCATGCTTCCTCACAATTTGGTTTCTCAAGTCCTCAGACAGTTCTTTGGTCTTCTTTCTTTTCTCCATGCTCAATGTGGTACACACAAGGACACAGGACAGAGGTTGAGTCAACTTTAATCTATGTCAACTGGCTGCAAGTGTGATTTAGTTATTGCCAACACCTCTTAGGTGCCACAGGTAAGTTACAGGTGCTGTTAATTACACAAATTAGAGAAGCATCACATGATTTTTCTAAGGGTGCCAATACTTTTGTCCACCCCCTTTTTTATGTTTGGTGTGGAATTATATCCAATTTGGCTTTAGGACAATTCTTTTTGTGTTTTTTTTCATTGAAGACAAATGAAATGAAGATAATAATACCAAAGAATTTGTGATTGCAATCATTTTCAGGAAGAAACTGAGTATTATCTGACAGAATGGCAGGGGTGTCAATACTTTTGGCCAACGCTGTACCTCACCCAGCAGAGCATACTTCAGTTCTTCTCAGAATGGTTGCATACACCTCTGCTTTTGATCTGCCATTTCTGCTTGTCACTTTTTGGAGTAAAATATTTATATTGTCATACTAAATTTCTTGCACACTGAATTAAAATCTTTCTTTGTTTGGATCATTACCACGGTCTAACTTACCCATTACCGGGTGGGGTGGTTGGGCTTCGGTTCTTTTTAGGTTTATAATATGGCTGGACTATGAGCCTGGTAGTGCTTGTACTCTTGACTTGTTTCAACTTCTACAGTAAAGGTAAAGAACTCAGAGACTGTCTTGTGTACTTTCCTCCTGCACCAACACACTTACTACTACCATTCCCATCCTCCTCATGCCTCAGGAGCCAGCCCTGGTTGGAGAGGGTTAAACATTACACTGACATTTCACCTATCTCCTGAGTATAACCTGCAGTGTTGGCAACCTACTGGCTGGAAACTCCAACTGGCATTACAAACTTTTTATTTTAGTTTTGTTTATTTCTCTCCATTTTTATTCTCTTCTTTTCAATGTGAGCCAGGGCCACAGTACTGGGCGCAACCATCGTACTCTTGATCGCTGGCCCAGCTGCTAGGTAACTCATCCCCTTGTGCTCCACACTTTTGCCAGCCTGCCTCGCACCACGTAAGCTCAGTTTGCTCTAAAAGCTCCACTGTGGCTTTTCTGTTAGTTTAGTTTGGTAGCAGTTGCAGTGCTCAGCACTATTCGGAACTTTGCCTTTGTTACACTACACTGTTCCCATAGATTATACCATTTTCAGGCCTATCTGGGTGTTAACTGTTACTTATGGACTGTTCTCTTATCAGCTACTTCCAGTATGAACTGTTATAAAAAGAATATTCCATTTGGCATCACTGTGAATAAACTGTTCATAAGAGACTATTCTATTTGGCATCACTGAATAAATCATTATTTACATGAATTATGAACTCGGCTTTGTTTGCTTCACTCTCACGTTTATACTTTTACCACATGTGTTAATACAGACGTTTACCTTAGATACCTTGTCTCAGTTGTGTCTTTGTTGCCACACCATTAAATTCTTGAGATATCCACACTAGTTATTACAGCACAAGAGTGGAATTCAAAGAAGATGAGGTCCAAAACTGGGAGGGAAACCAAATCCAACTTTAGAAAGCCAGGAAATATAAGTTAGGATAGGCACTGATCACAGGCAAAATCAGAATGGAGGAGCAAACTTAAATAACCCATCCAGAAGATCACGTGCTACCTCCAGAACATGTGATCCAAAGGGTGTGGTGAATGCAAATGTCAGCACTAGCACAACATCCTCATAAACAGAGAAAATCAAATCAGTTAGGAGCCTTAGCAAGAGAATTATTGGTAAGCCGCCCAGAACAACATACAGATTCAGACAACCAAGGAGTCTTAACAGCACCTCTCCAAAATTGTTGCTTTCAAGCATGTGATTTCTCAATTAAACTCACCTATGGCAAGTAACAGGTGTGTGCAACAATATGAGAATCACACATCAAACTAGATTAAAAGAGTGGAAGTTGACAGGAGAAAAGTCTGCAAAGTCCTGCAGAGGCTGAGGGAAAATTGTCTCTAAACCAAAATTTGAGAATTGCTTCTTTGAATGGACTTACCTTCCTTTCCTTGGCTACATTATCTCTGACACCGGTTTGAAAATGGATCCAGAGAAGATGTTTGGTGCTTGTATGATCCGCGCTGCCGTCGGGATGAAAAGACCAGGGAGATCAGGCTCCTTCAAAAGCTCCTTTGTTTCCTTCGCGTTTCGGTGCTATCCATGCACCTTCCTCAGGGAACAGGTGGGACGGCACCGAAACACTTAGGAAATAAAGGAGCTTTTTGAATGAGCCTGGTCTCCCTGGTCTTTTCATCCCAAGGGCAGCGCGGATCATACAAGCACCAATCCCCATTTGGGGACGGCACCGAAACGCGTAGGAAATAAAGGAGCTTTTTGAAGGAGCCTGGTCTCCCTGGTCTTTCATCCTGACAGCAGCGTGAATCAAACAAGCACCAAACCCCATTTGGATCTCTGGATATGACACCACTGTGCACGTGGAGGTGCAGATCCAGCAGCAGCTGTCCATGCGCATATACTAGTTGTGGGTCATCACAACCAAGCCAGGTGAGCACATACAGTCACGGGAAGGTCATCTTATCTAAATGATAAGACCCATTTGTGCCTCGTGTGTCTCCTTTTATCTAGACAGAGAAGATGTTGGCAGTTCTCAATGGCCTTATCCTGACATAGTAAAGGCAATTCAGAGGATCATGGGCTTCGCCAACTACTACTGCCAATTCATTCCGAATTACTCTTCCTAGGTTCTTTCTATCCTGTCCTTAGTGGGCGCATCCTATGTTGTGGACTCCTGAAGCAGAGAGGGATTTTGTTGCTCCCAAACAGGCCTCCTCATCAGCTCTGACACTGACCAGAGATCAACAAGCAGTTTTTTATGAAAGTGGATGCTTCTTTCTTTGGGTTATCACTTAGAAGTCTGATACCAAACAAATGGTGACCTGTGGCTAGTGCAACTACTTTATTGATGACCAAGAATTGTTGGCACTCAAGATGGCTCTGGAGGTGTGGCAATACCTCCTGGTGGGAGCAGTACATCAAATTGTAATCTAAATCGACCACAAGAACCTGACCTACCTAAAGTCAGCTCAGAGGCTGGATCTGTGCCAAGCCTGATGATTCGACCTTGTTCTTTATTTTTGGCTGGCCAAAAAGAACATCAAGTTGAATGCATTCTTCAGGTCCTTTCAGTTGTTTGACCAGGAGGAAGAGCCTCATCATGTTTTAGAGCCCTCCAAAATACTCAAAGTAGCCCCTGTAAAATTATCCCTGATGCCACCTGGTAAGATGTTTGTTGCAGAGGTGGACAAGAAGCTTGTGTTGCAATGGGATCATATCTCTAAACTGGCTGGACATGCCAGAAAGAAGAAAATGACTCTCCTCATCTCACAGCATTAGTGGTGGACAACGTTGCACAAATATGTGGTGGACTTTGTTTCAGCTTGTCCTTCATGTGTCAGAACAAAAGTTTCCCACTGAGCATCTATTTCCCCTACCAGTGGCATCCCCTCCTTTGCTGAACATATCGATGGACTTCATCATGGACCTGCCAGTGTCCTCGGTTTACTCTGTGATCTGGACAGATTCTCCAAAATGGATCAATTCACTTATCTGTCCAGGCTTCCTTCTGTGCCCATGCTCACTAAGCACTTTAATTTCAGCAGCATGCTTTGTACCAAGATATACAGACGCAATTAAGGGTCCCGTGTACAAAGAAATGAAGACTACAGACAAACCATAATAACATTACACCCAAGAAAAAAACAATGGTCAGATGTCCATCGTGCAAATATATAACTTTATTTTCGGTGCATTAGAGGAGGAGGGAAACAAGACACAAGTGCAACAAAAACAAAACAGGGCACACATACAGGATCACAGCGTAATTTACAATGATATAGAGTGTATAATAATATATTAATTGCACATCGGAAGATTATACACTCTTAAACCTTCACGACTACCAGGTATATCAAAAACAACCATTGTCTCAAGTTGCTGTTACACAACGGATAGAAAAAAATAGCACAATTGCTCTCATTGATTCCTAGTATATGCCCATTAGCAACCTTCCTTTATACTGAATAGACCAAGTGTCATATATAGAGAAAGGAGAAGATATACATTGGTAAAGAAACTCACCAAATGATATAGGAGGGAGAACGCCGAGGTGCAATGGAGGATCCTGCAGTGACACCAGCCCCTAGCACTTTGTCTAGCACATATTTAACCCGCACAGTCCGTGGCCTTACATTGTGTCCGATAGAGGTGTCCAGTTAACGTCCTGATTCTGGAAAGCCACCTATAAGCTACTAGACGTCACCCTGGACATCTTGTTGGCCTTTCCACAGTCCAAAGGCCAAGTAAAGTGGGTAAACCAATTCTTGTCGAACTTCTTGTGGCTGTTCGTCAATGAATACTATAGCGACTGAGTCAGGCTTAAGACATCTTCGTGGTAATAAAAACATTCTTGCTATGAAAAAGATGGGAGAAGGACCCCTTTTTTAGTTGTCTAAAAAACTTAAGTCAGCTGCAGTAAAGACCTGGCAAAGCATAACAAAAGGAGGAAACTCAGCATTTAGTCCAATTACTTTTGAGCCTACAAATTAAGGACGCTTAGGCTAGGGTCACATTTGTGGTTTTGTTTTTAAAACCGGATCCGGTTTTGTCCATTAAAAATGGTCAAAACCGGATCCTCATCTGCAGCCATAGGCTGCAATAGAAAAAACGGATTGCACTTAATGCAATCTGGTTATCGCATCTGGTTTTGCAGCCTGCGGTAAAAATTATGCAGGCTGTATTTTTCGGAGCGGTTGGTAAACCGCATCTGTTTTTTTTATAATGGCCGCCTATGGCAACTGGATCCGATAAGCAAGGTACATGAATGCACCTTGTGGTACCGGATCCGGTTTTTGGTGCCACAATTTTTTCTCATTGCAGATCTGGAACCAGATCTGCAATGTGATGCCAAATGTGACGGCACACGGTAATACTGGATCCGGTAATGGATGCGGTTACCGGATTGTGCCTTACAAATGTGACCCCAGCCTTAGTAGAAAAATGGTTGCAATTCCTAAACATTTCACAGGATATTTTTTTACAACCTCTTTCATTAAATCTGAAAGTCTACACTTCAATTTCATCTGAGTTGTTTCATTTTTAATCAAAAGCAGTCACATGCGAAGCCCAAATCACTAAAGGCCGCATCACACGCTAGGATACAGGTGAACGAGATCGTTAGCTATGTCACGTGACCGCAATCCTTCCGACATCGTTAGTGCGTTGTCACACGCAAGGATATCGTCAACGATCTTAAATTTGGCAATGCTCCAGCTATTTTGAGAAGAACGTTTGAACGATTTTACAAAGCGGCAGTAATAGGAGAAATATGAACGACATCGTTCAAAAAGGTGTCACATTGAACGATGTAGCTTCTTCCCAGGACGTTAATTGGACGACGAACGATAGATTTGAGGTCCGGATCTCAAATTTTGGATGAACGATTTTTCCTTCCTACATCGTTCACTCACACGCAATGACGCACAAACGATATCGTTAGAACGTTCACAAATCTGTGATGTTTCAACGATATTGTTAACGAGATCCTAGCGTGTGAAGCGGCCTTAAGATTCGGTCACTTTCCAAATATTTCTGGGCAAAAGTGTGAATAGCAAATCTTAAAGACCCAGATAATGCAATAAAGTAGACTGAAAGCCATATTACCATGTCCTATAGGCAAAGCGGTTGCATGTTAGCATTGGGGCAATAGTTTAATGCAAACCTCCTCATTTTTGTCACACAAGAACCGGCATTAGTTCTGCACCATGCTAAAGATAATAGTTTTAAATACCTTCACACACTGTGTTCAGTGTTGCAGCGCTATGTGGAAGTTTCTATGACTACATTTTCAATTCAGAAATATTTGCAGCAGCTGAAAAAAGCCAAGAAGGTCCAGTGTTGGGTGTGTTGGGTCTCAAACACACTAGATAATCATGTGCATGGAGCTGGAGACGCTAATGTCTCTAAAGGCCGCTTTACACGCCGCAATATCGTTCCAATATCGCATACAATTTCACGGGAGCGCGCACGTTTTTGTCATTTAACCAAGATCGCATAGGAGATGTTACACAGGGAGATATTGCCAGGCAACGCAACTCCGATGTCGTACGCCCCTCTTGCACACTGTGTCTGAGCAACTCAGGGAACGACCAATTAACATTGTAGTGAATAGGGGAAGTTGTGCTCCAAATCGTAGTTGCGCTGTCACACAGCACAATCATGCTAGATCGTCAAGCCAATATTGCACGGTTGAAGAGCATGCACAATTCATAAATCATATCGTTTTTGCATTGTTCTTGCGTCGCATTGCTCATTTACACGACACAACACATGAACGATATCAACTGCAACGCCTCTACCATGTGACTTTTTATCATAGTTGCGTTGCGATATCGTGCCGTGTAAAGCGGCCTTAAGATATAAAGATATAAAGATATGAAAATGTCATGTGTCAATGCAAAGTTATGTCAGTATACAGTAGTCAGTGTAATCTGCCACAAAACATAGAACTATAGGCATGAATTGATAAGTCACCTATAGCCCATTTAATACATTATACTCCTGGCTACCACCCAACATTCCTCTGTTAGAATTCTTGGTGAATTTAAATATAATGGAGAACATATATTTACATAAAAGATGCCAAAGAAATGCAGATGTTTGAAGACCATGCCTGTTTCTAGAACTAATAAAGTAAGCAATGTTTCTATGTCAAATATATTCATATTCATATAGTGTAACTTTGTAATGGGTCTCTGGCACAAGCTAGATGGAAAATGTAGACATGTAAATGGAGCTGATGAGCTATGAATGGCACCGTCCCTCAAGAGGCTGCGGCTTGACATGTATAAACTTTCACTTGCCTGATCCCCACTTTGGAAGCTGTTTGATAAAGTAATTTCACTTAGGGAACAGCTGTTGAATGATCTACTACAGCCGGGCGGATTTTTGATATAAAGATTACTGATAATGTTATCCTGTCATCATTCTGCTTTTTGCATGTCTATTAATAATATGAGCTTTTGTTTATTTATGCGTAAATTATTTCTAAAAATCTTATCGTATTTATAAAAAATATTCAAAGAAAATTCAAAGTTTTTTTTTTAAAGAAAACGACATGTTTACTGGAAATAATGGTGAAAGGATATTATTTGCTAAGGTGAGTAATCAGCTAATATTTCCATGTATGATCACTTCTAATTCTACTTTCCTATAGATCTTTTGTATCCTATGTGTATAGGTTTACATACATGACACTGCATCTGGTTGTCTTCTAGTTAACTTACAACAGTAGAATAATCAGATTGTCAATTCACTTTAAAGATTCATCAGAACTTTCTAGTTGAACAAGTGATTTAGTTCTTTTCCGAAGAGTGTCACGACAATTTACTGACAATTTACCAATGGAGTATTTAAATAGAAATAATGGAAGGAGACAATAGTTTCTTAGTTCATGTACAATCTGGAATGTCCGGCCAAGTGAATACCAGGACAGGCGGCAATGAGAATAATAGAACACAAAGATTTCTTCGGGAGCACAGCCAAGAGGTGTGTGTCTACTAATTTTAGTAGATGATACATGAGGCCTTGCGTTATATTGAAGAATCTGGGTGAGGAAGATCAATTTGTTTCTACTGCCAAGATGCACCCAGTATGCCATTACCATGCCAGTGTGTAGGTCTGAATAGACTGGCAAAAGACTGTAGCATTTTAACACGCTAATCAAACTAGCCAACAAGTTACTGTTCATGCTGTGCTAAAAGCATTGTGAACTGTTAGGATACACTGGCAAAACCTAGTTCTCGTGCATTTCCCTTTAGGACACCGGAAAATATTGGTGTATGTTGCTGCCACCAGGAGGCTGAGACTAAGAATTACAACCTTAAGAAAACAAATTAGCCCTCTTCAGCAGGCGAAACCCGGCAATACTGGAAATTAAGCTATTATGTTTTGTTTTGTGCCACTTAAGAGGCGATGGAACGCTATCCTCATTCTTCTCCGGTCGTTCCTTCCTCCCTATTCATTGGCAGATTGTAGCAATGTGTAAAAAAGTACACACCTTACTTGAAGAAAATATGATATCCTGCAATACAATGCACTGTTAAAAATGTATTTTTTTGTTTGGTAATTGACATGCATTTAGATGAGTAAACAAATGAGACTGGACCAGACTGGAAGCAGTTATATGGACTGACAAGAGAGCTATTTCCTAGGACAGTCAGTGAGTACCAAGAGTTCAGTGGTGCAAGGCCTAAGGCCCGACAGTTAGGGACTGCTTTGCTACAAATGTGTGTGTGAACAGGGACAACATAGTGTCATAGTTTTTAAGGTTGTAAATAGACTATAAGTCCATCTAGTTCAACTCATAACCAAACATTATGATCCAGAAGAAAACTAAATAAAACCAATGGGGCAAACACATAAGAAAATATGTTCATATGACTTAGTAATTATGAGAAGAAAAATGATAGATCACAACTTTTGATACACCGGAAAGTCCGATAGACCAGAATCCAGGCCAGGGAGGATGAATAAAAGGAAAGGAGAGAGACCCCGGTGAATTAGGAGACTGATGTAAACAATAATGAGAAGGACTAGTATCAGTGGCTAGTAAACAGTTAAATACAGTTAAAAGGTACCCCAATTGGGAGTTTTTGAAGGATGTTATCGCTGTAATAATGGGACACGAGCTCCCCTATGGGGAGCTAAGGGTGCATTACAGTTAGAAGTCTGTGACCCTCTGAGAATGGACTTTGTCAGAAGCAGTGAATAATCAAGACGATTTGACTTCTGTAAAGGAAACCTCATGTGTCAATTGGGAATCGAGAGTAGCTGTGAGTGGCTGTAGCATTAAACCTTGACCCATATAGCCCTCACAGGGGTGGACAAGGTCTTTCTCCAGGATTGTTGACTTGACTGTTTTGTGATACAAGAGTGTGAAGTGCCAATAAAATGAAGGGCCATTATGTATAACTGAGAAGTACTAATGCTTGATTACAGCAAGTGAATTGTACATGAAGCATTGTGCCTATTATTTGATGTATATAGTTTTGATCAAGCTCATATTCATAAAAGATATATTTTTGGACTTTGATCTCTCTTGGGATTCCTTGCTTTCAATTTTCTCTCCCTTATTTTTTCCCAACACTTCCTCTGCTACCCGAGTTGCTCAAGATAGGGAATTCCTGTCATCCTCATGGCCTCACAGATGTGGTCAACCTCCATGCAGACAATCTGTGGAGACTATCAGATCATCCAGACGTACTCTCCTAACGTCTCTGATCTAGTCAAAATCTCAATCATCAAATTTAATTGTATGGCTGTTGAAGCCACAGTTCTAAAATCCTCACTTTTTTGTGCATGGAAGCCATCCTAATCTTGTATCTATGATAGTACCTTGAAGGCCTTCTTCCAGTGTTTTTTTCTCTACAATCTCATTTTACATTCCTGCAATTGGGTTTTGAGTCTACCTTAGGCTTCTTCACATAGGCGTTTTTGAAAAAATGTGGCAGATGCAACAGATTTACCACATCTGCCGCCTAACGGCTGCACTTGCGGCACACTTGCGGCAAGCCCCATGCATTGTCTAAGGGGCTAGCGGTCAGCTGCGGCAGATGTGGCAAGTGCGGTTGTGGCAGATGTGGCAGTTGCGGCCGCGAAAAATAAACGCTGCTGACCACGTTTTCTTTCGCGGCCGCAAGTATCGCATCTTCTGCAACCACACTTGTTGCACCTGACTGAAAGCTCCATTGACAATGCATGGGGCGCGACGCAAGTGCGGCCGTTAGGCAGAAGATGTGGTAGATGCGGTAAATCTGCCGCATCTTTTTGCATTTTTTCAAAAATGCCTATGTAAAAGGGGCCTTAGCCTTCATCTCCATCAAGGGTCATATCTCAGCCCTGTCATTTCTTTTCCAAAAAGATATGGTTTCAGAACCTCAAATCAGGATTTTTTCTTAAAGGGAGCCTGACCCCTAAAAATCAGCCCCCAGACCATTTATACCTGTCCCTGCACCTCCAGGAATACATTGTAGGCATCCCTTTGAGTAAAAAAATGGGCGTGCTAAGGCAGTGTGAGCTCCCTCGCACCCCTTCATCGGCGGTATAGCCTGTATGACGCAAATCGCATCATATCCATATCATAGGACTTCGCGCTGCACATTGCACATGCGCAAGTTTGCTCTACGGCAGCTAGTCATATAGCGAGCCGCCATCCCGACACCAGACCCCCGAGCGGTAGGCTCTCGCACCCACCACTCGCATTCAGCGCGCCGACCAATCAGAATAGCGTCGCGCTGCATGGCGCCATACTTCAAATACACTGTACTCAGTGTATTTCAAATATGGCGGCATTGCGTGCCGCTATTCTGATTGGCGCGATGATCGCGGTGACCAATCAGAATAGCGGCGTGCGCAATGCCGCCATATTTGAAATACACTGTAGTCAGTGTATTTGAAGTATGGCGCCATACAGTGCGCCTATTCTGATTGGTCGCCGTGTTCAGCGCCTATTCTGATTGGTTGCTGCTGAACACTGGTGGCCAATCAGCATAGCGGTGCTCGCCACGGCGCCATGTGTAAAATCTGAAGTAATGGGTGGATTTTACACATGGCGCCGTGGCGAGCCATATACCATACTGCTGCTATACATGTGCTGTAAAGTATCAACATATACCATAGTGCTGCTATACATGTGCTGTAATGTGCCGCCATATACTATAGCGCTGCTATACATGTAATGTAATGTACCACCATATACCATAGCGCTGCTCTACATGTACTGCCATATACCATAGCGCTGCTATACATGTACTGTAATGTACCGCCATATACTATAGTGCTGCTATACATTTACTATAATGTACTGCCATATACTATAGTGCTGCTATACATGTACTGTAATGTACCGCCAAATATCATAGTGATGCTATATATATATATATGTAGTTCACACACGTTGACTTAACAAGTTCTGTCAGTCACAGTATGTCAACTACATACATATTCTAGACTACCCGATTCTTTAGAATCGGGCCACCATCTAGTATATATATATATATATAGAGAAGAGAGAGAGAGAGAGAAAGGTCCAAAGTGAGAACACAGACAATTATATAAACAGTACACTTGCACTTCACCCTTGATGAAAGTATAGGGTAGCTAGCACTAATGAAGCAGGAACAGTGGATTTTGGCAATCTGAGGAACAACCTAACCACTCAGGCAATAAAGAAAACTGCAGATTATAGGCTTTATCCAGGAGTGGGAGATACTCTCTAGGTGCCCATTATTTGCCTCAAATAATTCACAATATCACATATAAAGTGTTTCAAAGTGCTAACCTATCTTGGATGTAAATGTGCCTGAAATGCCCTGACGCGTTTCGCTATGGCTTCTTCAGGGAGCTGCCTATCCACCACACTCTCTCCCATAACTCATCTATTCAGGATAAACCTGCATTGGCACTACTTTGACTATCATTTTTAATCTCAAACTGAGGTGTAGTTAAAATGGTCCGCCCACCAAAAAACAACTGTTCATATTGCTGATCAATGAGAGCTTGACTGCTGGGGCCCTCACTAATCTTTAGAATGGGCTTCTGCACTGGTGCACCTGCAGAATAATCACTCTGTTCATTCCAGTGGACTCAAGAGTTCCAAAGGTGATAAAAAGCTATTAAAGTTGGCTAACTTCATTAGGCACATTTTTCTAAAAAATAAATTTAATTGAAAAATATTTTTAGCAGACTTGTTGAAAATGTCCATATAATGCACACTCAGCATCTTAGAGGTTTTGCAACTATTTAACAGCTTGGATTATACTGGATTATGTTACTTTTCTCACTATTTGAGGGCCTTTGCTATTGTTTCCCATGATACATGACCTATTATTAACCTCTTATGTCTTGATAAGAAAATAATTGTAATTTTTATGGCCAACAGTAAAGTTTGAGATACTGTGTGTATGAGCAAATATTTTCATTTGTGAATACTAATAGACTTGGATGGTATTTCTTTTTATGAAGAAAAATCACAGGCCTCTTTCTAGAACTAGAATATCTTTCTCTGCCAGTTCCAGCTCACCTGGGATATGTAGGGATGGAGGTATTTGTTCTTTTCAAAGTGTTTTATGTTTCCTTTAAAATGTATAAATAAAGCATTATAAGAAAAAAGGAAATGATTACTCTGGAGTTTTACTTCTCTCATGTCAGTTCTTTTATAATGATTACAGTAAGAATGAGCAAACCTTCTGATACAATTTCTGCTAATGACAGGCAAGGGGGAGATGGGCAAGTAAAATATAAATAGAGAAAAATTGAAAATAATACTTTTTTTGCTTTGATATATCATCTGAACAAAAAGTTTATTCTACCACTTTTTGCATTGAAAAAATGTTGCTACTTTAACCCCTTCACCCCGGGGCAATTTTCCGTTTTCCGCGTTTCCCTCCCCTTCTTCCAATAGCCATAACGTTTTTATTTTTCCATCAATATAGACATATGAAGGGGTGTTTTTGCGGGACGATGTTGTATTTTTAAATGACATCATTTATTTTACCATATAGTGTACAGGGAAGCTGGAAAAAAAGTTCAGTGAAATTGCAAAAAAAGTGCAATCACACGTTATTTTTTTTTGTTTTTTATCACCATGTTCAATATATGATAAAAGTGACCTGTCGGTATGATCGCTTAGGTCGGTGCGAGTTCGTAGATACTAAACATTTATACTTTTACTGTTATCTAAGTGTTGATAAAAAAAAATTCAGAAGTTTTTAAAGAAAAAGAATTGCACTTTTGCACCGTTTTCACGACCCGTAGCGTTCTCATTTTTCAGATCTGGGGCTGTGTGATGGCTTATTTTTTCTGTCTTGAACCAATGTTTCTAATCATACCATGTTTGGTTAGATACGTTGTTTTGATCGCCCGTTATTGCATATTATCGCAATTTTGCGTGGACTAAAAAAAGTAATTTTGGTGTTTGGACTTTTTTTATCCATTATGCAGTTTACATATATGATTACTTGATTTTATATTTTGATAGATTGGGCATTTCTGAACGCGTCGATACTAAATATGTGTATTTTTTAATTTTTTTATAATTTGATTTTCAATGGGGCAAAAGGGGGGTGATTTGAACTTTTGTGTTTTTTTTTATATCTTTTAAAACTTTTTTTAGTTTTTCTTTATTTTATTTAGCCCTCTAGGGGGCCTCAGTGCTGCACTGATCTATCGCTTTTCCTATATTCAGATTAGCTGCTGCTCATCTGAACATAGGAGAAATGATCCCTTTCTGCTAGCAACGTCACTTGGGGATCACCAGTGAGAAGTGTTTCCAAATAGCTTCCGGAGTAATCATAGGACCCCGGATCTGTACAGTTGAGATGTGTGGGGGAGGATGCGAGCTCAATGCGTATGCTCACATCAGGGGGAGGGACACGGCAAGGTACATACATATACGGTCCTTGATCGCGAAAGAGTTAAATCACCAATCCACTGTTTGTTTTTTTTCCATTTCTGGTGTTTTGCTTTAAATGTTAGTCTCTTGCCCACGTCTTATACTCTCCTGCCACCATCTTCACCTGTTTTTAATGTTGCTTCAGTCGGTCTCCAACGATTTATGACCTTCTGGCAGCTCTTTGATGGAGTGAGCTGAAGGTCACAGCTCAACACAAATCTATGAGAGCCTCATTCTTGCCTTGTTCTGGCTTTCATAGACTTGCAGTGTTTGTGATGTAACTTCTGACTTCTGGCCAGTCAGAAGTTACAAGCAGAAGATGGTGCCGCATGACTGGAGCGGTGTAGAGAAAGAATGAGAGTAAGTATAAGACAAGGGGGCTTAGATTTAAAACACCACTCCACGCAGAGTAAACTGCCCTTGGAAACAGGTTCTCCTGAGAACAGAAAACTATAATTCATATGGTACTAAACTTACCTTCACAACAATCTTCATTGATCTATTGCATTTAAGATTTAAAAAATAGCAAATTTGTAAAAATCAATAATAGAAATACTATGACATATTTGTCTCCCGTTCCTGTGAAGATTTGCTGTATCATTTTCTATGGTAAAAGACTAAAGGCCAGGTCACACGCTTCAATCTTGTGAACGATGTTGTTAGCAATCTCATGCACGCGCGATTGCTAACAACATGGTCTGCCTCTGTGACAGCTCACCAGCGAGCAGCAACCAGCGAGAACGCTGGTAACCAAGGTACACATCGGGTTACTAAGCGCCGCGCCGCGCTTAGTAACCCAATGTGTACCATGGTTACCATCTTCCAACATAGGCTGTGCCACTGGGAGATTGTTCATCGCGGTGTCACACAGCACGATCCTGCAGATTGAAGGATCGTTCATCGCCAGATTTGGGAACATGTTCACAAATCTGGGATGAACGATCCATTAAAGGATCGTTCAATTTGGCTGGTGACATTGCGGTGTTACATGCTATGATGTCGTTTATGACATCGTTCGTGTGTCACCAAACACGTGACTTTTGAATGATGTTGTCAACGATATTGAAGCGTGTGACGTGGCCTTAAGAATTCACTTAGTGTAGTCTGATCTTGCAGTCATGCTCCAGTCCATTGTTTTCTATTATTTGTTAACGTACCTCACTCATATAAGTAGCAAAAATGGAAAGGAGTAGGATTTTATAAAGACTAGAGTGGGTTTGTGTGTAGTATGTTATCATGTATACATGTAAGTCAGTATAGAAACTGTTAATACGCAGCGGTAGAGTTTTAATCAAGTCTATCTGCAAAATATCTTCTTTTTTGTGAAATGTAACACAGATGTGTACACCATGTAATTTCATAATACCATTTCATCCAAACACTTCCTGGACAAAATATATATTCTTGCAAAGTCCAAATAAAGGTTTTATTATTTGTGAATAATAAAATTTCTTTCTTTCATCAGGCTTTCATTTATGAATTAATTTAGAGACCGGTTGCAATGTCACACAGGAGCGTGTAATAAAACATCATATAAACATTCACAGCATGTATTTACAATTTGACGTACATGCCAATAAAAAATTTTCCAAGTCGCAAAATAGGAGCAAGATGTCCCCTTTTGTTAATCAATCTTCTAAGAATGAAATACATTGTACAATGAAATATTAATTAATGAATTAATGAACTATAAAGTGCAAACGTCTTGCTAATTAGATTCCAGCACTCCAACTTGTGTCAAAGGAATAATAAATATGAAAGCAAACTTTTGAATGTCAAAAAGCTTTGATAAACTCCATAAACTTCCTTTATAAAAGGTGATCCCAGGCTCACAATTCTCAGTGAATAATCAAATACCTAGTGATCTCTGCAGAAGCCTATATCATGAGCACAATTCAGGTGTCTTTCCATATCATTAGAATTTATACATGTAAATGAATGAATAAATACATATGATCAATCTCAATTATGTAGAATCTTGTAATCAAATAGTTTATTATTTGAATTTCCCAATATAGTGCTATGTTTATTAATAGAAATCAATACTGTATTCCTAATTCAAACATCAAAACCATTTATCAATAAAGAGAACTTGTCACCCCCTGGTGCTTGCCTAGCTGAAATCACCACTAAATGCAGCGTGTATACTGCATTCAGGGAAGGTTTGAAGAATGTCTGTACCCCTGTACCCCGAAAAAAACTGTTTAGAAAGTTTAGAGTTAAAGGGAACCTGTCAGCTAGTTCATGCCTCCCCAGCTACAGTCATATGAAAACATTTGGGCACCCCAGCTATTTCAGTGTGATATATGTAATAACTGATGGACACAGTAATATTTCAGGATTGAAATTAGGTTTATTGTACTAACCGAAAATGTGAAATATGCATTATTTCAAAAATTGACAGGTGCAAAAGTATGGGCACCTCAACAGAAAAGTGACATTAATATTTAGTAGATCCACCTTTTGCAAAAATAACAGCCTCTAGTCGCTTCCTGTAGCTGTTAATGAGTTCCTGGATCCAGGACGAAGGTAATTTTGACCATTCCTCTTTACAAAACAATTCCAGTTCAGTTAAGTTTGATGGTCGCCGAGCATGGACAGCCTGCTTCAAAACATCCCACAGATGTTCAATGATATTCAGGTCTGGGGACTGGGATGGCCATTCCAGAACACTGTAATTGTTCCTCTGCATGAATGCCTGAGTAGATTTGGAGCGGTGTTTTGGATCATTGTCTTGCTGAAAGATCCATCCCCGGCGTAACTTCAACTTTGACACTGATTCTTGAACGTTATTCTCAAGAATCTGTTGATACTGAGTGGAATCCATGCGACCCTCAACTTTAACAAGATTCCCGGTGCCGTCATTGGCCACACAGCCCCAAAGCATGATGGACCCTCCCCCAAATTTGACACTGGGTAGCAAGTGTTTTTCTTGGAATGCTGTGTTTTTGTGGCGCCATGCATAACGCCTTGTTGTATGACCAAACAACTCAATCTTTGTTTCATCAGTCCACAGGACCTTCTTCCAAAATTAAACTGGCTTGTCCAAATGTGCTTTTGCATACCTCAGGCGACTCTGTATGTGGCGTGCATGCAGAAACGGCTTCTTTCGCATCACTCTCCCATACAGCTCTCCTTGTGCAGTGTGCGCTGTATTGTTGACCGATGCACCGTGACACCATCTGCAGGAAGATGCTGCTGCAGGTCTTTAGAGGTGGTCTGTGGATTGTTCTTGACTGTTCTCACCATTCTTCTTCTCTGCCTTTCTGATATTTTTATTGGCCTGCCACTTCTGGCCTTTACAAGAACTGTCCCTGTGGTCTTCCATTTCCTTGCTTTGTTCCTCACAGTGGAAACTGACAGGTTAAATCTCTGAGACAACTTTTTGTATCCTTCCCCTGAACAACTATGTTGAACAATCTTTTTTTTCAGATCATTTGAGAGCTGTTTTGAGGAGCCCATGATGCCACTCCTCAGAGAAGATGCAACTAGGAGAACAACTTGCAAGTGGACACCTGAAATATCTTTTCTCATGATTGGATACACCGGGCTATGAAGTACAAAGCTCAATGAGGTTACCAAACCAATTTAGTGCTTCAGTAAGTCAGTAAAAAGTAGTTAGGAGTATTCAAATCATGAAAATCAGAAGGGTGCCCATACTTTGGCACCTGTCAAATTTTGAAATAATGCATATTTCACATTTTTGGTTAGTACAATAAACCTCATTTCAAACCTGAAATATTACTGTGTCCATCAGTTATTACATATATCACACTGAAATAGCTGTTGCAAAAAAACAATTTTAAACAAAAAAAAAGAGTAAGATTAAGAGGGGGTGCCCAAACTTTTTCATATGACTGTATCACTGTCAGTACCTGCAGCTTCATAATACCAGTCTAATCATCCCTGTCTGAGCTCAGTGTAATGTGAAACAAAAGCATTTATACTCTTACATTTCCTTATGTAATGAGGCAGTCAGTCTCCAGCTTGGAGGACGGAGACTGTTTGGCAGGTTAATAGTTAACATTTCAGCCTTGTGCTAGAACATGTTGAGAGACCTGATGTGATGTCACAACCAGGTGACTCCAATAGGCGGAGCTAAGTCCTCATGGAACATAATGTTTGCTGGCTTAGCTCCACCCATTATGGTCACATGATCGTTACATCACACAGGTCCTTTAGCTATCCAAGTTAAAAGTGAGTTAACTATTATCCTGCCAGACAGTCTCCCTCCTCCAAGGTGTACACTGAAATGTAAGTGTATAAATGCTTTTCTTTCTCCTTTAACATTACACTCTGAGCTCAGACAGGGATGATTAGACTGGTATTATAAAGCTGCAGCTACAGACAGTGATAGCTGGAGGGGCATAAACCACCTGACAGGTTCCCTTTAAGAGGTCCGAAGGGCTTATCTGAGTTTGCAGTCCTGGCTGCTTGCGTTGTCCTCTCCGCCTCCTGCCCTGTGTTCTGCCTCCCCTTCTGTGTGTGGCCTCCTCCTCTTTGGTGCCTGCGCCTCAGCGTGTCAATTCACGCAGGCGCACAATGTGTACTTGGTAGGAGCTGTAACGGCGCATGTGTGTGACACAATCACCAGAGCCTGCCCTGCATACAGCATAATCTTTAGCAGGTCAGGCTCTGCTGGTTGCAATACACACATGTGCCGTTACAGCAGCCAGGACCCGCACCTACCAAGTGCTTGTTGTGCGCCTGCGTGAATTGACGCACTGAGGCACAGTTGCTGAAGAGAAGAAAGTCACACACAGAATAGGAGGCGGAACACAGGGCAGGAGGCAGAGAGGACCATGTGAGTGGCCAGGACTGCAAACTCATATAAGCCCCTCGTACCTCTTAACTGTAATCTTTCTAAACACTTTTTTCACGAGTACAGGGGGAAGTAAAGACATGGTACACACCTTCCCTGAATTCAATGGTGCTTTCAGTTTGGAGAGCACCAGGGGGTGACAAGGTCTCTTTAAATCTGTCAATAAATTTTATGGATATATATATATTTTTTATTTAGATCTCACAGTTGCAATAAAAAAATTTAACCCACATTGCAAATTACATTTAGTAGTAAATTATGCAAATTTCTGTTGTTTTTAATAAGCTAATCAATCCAGAACAATTTAAAGCCTTCAACACAACTGAATATAAAAAATACATAACAAAATGCCAACTTTATTGAATGCTACAAACTCAGAATTATTCAAGTCCTTCATGACAAGGCATCTTTAGTACTTAAGCCGGCTTCACACCATGGTGTGATCCGGTCCGGGGCTGTCCGATGTGAATCGGACAGCCCCGGACTGGATTTGCAAACAGAACCGGAGGGCAAATATGCCCTCCAGCCCGGTTTGCAGCCGTATGCCTCTGATTGCAGCCGCAGCTGCTGAAATTTCAAGATCGTGGCTAGCAGGGAGCTAGCTGCGGGCCTGAAAGCTCAGTAGGGGACAGCTCCTGGTGCTGAAGTTTAGCAGCGCTCTCTGCTAAACTCCAGCGTTTGGCTCCCGCATCCGATTTTATGTCAGATGCAGCGCGATATAACACCATAGACCCCAATATTAGGGGGTGCCAGATCACGCCAAATCCAGGAGGATCAGGGAGCATCTGATTTTGTCTGATTTTTCCCCGGAATCCAGCCAGAATCCTACTCCACATTGATGAGGGGCAAGATCCCCCAAACAGCTGTGTGTGGATGGATACCTGGCTTTGGTAATTCCCTTGTCATATCCTTAAGCTCATAACTGAGCTGCATAGTGACTAAAAGGGCCACTTAATATGGTGGTTATGGTGGTCTCTGCAAGGAGTCCACCTCAGGGCTAGATCCTTCCCTGGAGGGATATCTGGCTAGTCCCTTGTTTGAGACTCTTAAACGAGGCTCCATGGACTCCATTTGCATATTCAAATACTTTCACAAAGCACTGTATAATCTACTGGTTCACAAATGCTGCTCCTCATCCAGACAGAAACTACTGTATATGTGTGATGCCCCTGCGAAAAGGAGGCCACAACAGAGCATAGCAGCTGGGATTGGTAAATCGGTCACTTCACACCAACACCCCACACACACCTCCGATCCTAAGCCAAAGTTACTCCGTGTCAGGCAAGGGCTGGCAGGAGGAGCTAGGGGGAGGGTGGAATGGAGAACATAACCAGGAAAAGGGGTGGGTGAACTGGAATAAAACCCAGGAACACTAAGTAGGACATGGAGAGAGACAACCAGAGACAGTGAACAGAGAATAGAGTGAGAAGAAAAGGAAAGGAGTTCATCTAAGTTGGTGATAGAGAGAGAACCAGATGTCTAAGCAGAGACACCCATCAGATGACTAGTGACTGAGACCAGATTGAGAATAGTGGGGCCCAGTGGCTGATGCCACCGATGGCTAGTACGGGACCCAGGCTGAGACCCAGGAAGGACTGAATGAGCCAGGTGGACCCTGCTGATCGGGACACTGGAGGCTGTGCCAGGACCAGAGTGCCGGCTCTGTAGATGTGGCTGGGAACCTTAAGGCCCCAACCACAGGAACTCCAGCGGGGTGTGGGGTCTTTAAGTCCCGAGACCAAACCTCCGGTCCGGTGAAGGAAAAGCCGTCAAACTAGGGATAGTGACCCAGAGGGGTAGAACACTGAGAACCCGTGACAGCCGGACCATAACTTGCATGCAGAATGGAGAAGGGGAGGGCCCGAGAGCTACACAGAAAGGGAGTGCCGCACACAAGCCATCCCAGCTGCTGAGAGAGCCCAGGTCCACTGTGAACTTTTGAGAACTACTGTGAACTGTACGGCTGAAAGTTGAGAGTTAAAGCCCGGTAAAGTCCAGTACTGTGTGGACTCTGTTTGTGTGCCTGCGTAGAGGTAATCGTAACTGTGAGTAAATAGTGGGATGCTGCCTGAAGGTACTGGAGACTTTATACTTAATCTACACACAGGTGCCCTGGGGACCAGCCCTACCCATAGAGGGCTCATCATCTTGCTGCATGCACCATCACCCCAGTGGTCCTGATTGCAGCAGTGGCCTCATATAGCCACACACTATGGGTGGTGTCACAAGCTATTCTTTCAAAAACTATAAATCCCCTTTTATTGACCGCCTGGGACCACGGAGCTGGGTTACATCACTGTGACCACACAGTCAGCCCAGACGACGTTGAGAGAGCACGGTTCCAAGTACCCCATGGCCCAAGGGGGCGGCTCAACTTGGCATCACGTACAGGATCTACCGACCAGGTGGAACTGGGTCTAGTGTGCCAAAGACTGTGTTTTTACGGGGTCCATAGTAATGGCGACCCTAGAGGACTGAGAACATGTTCTGGCAGAGGGGCATGTCATGGCCTCTCATCATGGGCCAGGCCAACAAAGAGCGTGAACTGAAATCCACACCCCTCCCATTGTCTAACAGTTGGGAGGGCAGCTCAGATGACTGTGTAGCCTTACCTGGGGGAGTGGCAGCCGACGACCAGAATGTATGGCGACTCCTATGCAGAGAGGGTGATAAGAAAGAGATGACATCAACGAGCCAGCAGTGTGGTTGCCACAAGAGTGCAAGAGAAGTCCAGGTAATGGCGAAAGGTGAGGTGCGATGGAAGGACTCCCCCGGATCCCAGAGGCCGACCAACTGCCGGAGGCAGCTCTTGTCTCCCTGCAGGGAGAAGATGATGGACTGGGCCATCAGCTGGAACGAGCTCGTCTGACCATCGAGGATCCATGGCGACAGTCACTGGAGGACGGAGTGTCCGTGCGGTGGATGGCATTGCGCCCTGTGCCCTCAACCCAGGAGCTTGAGGATGGAGAGATGGAGCCCCGCACCACTGCTGGAGAATTTGCCGCCAGCCCCGTTTGTGGGCAGGGCATGACAGGATGCACTGCCGAGGGAGCACTAAAGCCCTGGATGGGCTGTGGACAGTGTGAGTCTGCGTTGTATTTTCCTTTGTTTCCCCAATGTTTCCCTGAGTGAATGCCCCTGTATTAAAAATGAAGATTTGATTCTGGACTATGCGAGTGATCAGAACTGTTATATAAATAGTTGGTGCCCTGCGGTGTACTGTATTTGAATTGTGTATGTGAACTGTGCATGGACATTTAGGACTCGTGACCACATCGCTTAAAAACCCACTGGAGCAGCCAAAGAATTGGTCAGTGTTAGTCCTTGTCACCGCGCTCAGGGCTTGCAACGGGTTTTTCTGGTGGTGGGTTCCCAAAGACAAATAAAGAGACAATGGATAATTGTGAACTGTTTTTGCACTTTTCTACTTTTTTATCCCCTACCCCATAGCTATAATAAGGAGAATTTTTGTTATCGTAACGCTAAAGTCATATGCCTCCCATTATGAGAAGAAAAATAATTCTTGTAACCTGTTATGTTGTTATTGTTAAATGCATGAAGAAAATGTGGGCTAATGTGTAACACCGTACCGGTGCCTAGCATGCGGACGTGCTACTCTTTGCTCTGGGAGAGTGTGGCACCCCTCCGGAAAGGAGGCCACAACAGAGCATAACAGCTGGGATTGGTAAATCGGTCACTTCACACCAACACCCCAGACACACCTCTGACCCTAAGCCAAAGTTATCCCATGTCAGGCAAGGGATGGAAGGGATGGCAGGAAGAGCTAGGTGGAGGGTGGAACGGAGAACAGAACCCAGGAAAGGGGTGGAGGAACTGGATATAAACCCAGGAACACTAAGTTAGACATGGAGAGAGACACCCAGAGACAGTGAACGGAGAGTAGAGTGAGAATAAAAGGAAAGGAGTTCATCTAAGTTGGCGAAAGAGAGAGAACCAGACGTCTAAGCAGAGACACCCATCAGCTGACCAGTGACTGAGACCAGACTGAGAATAGCGGGTCCAGGACCAGAGTGCCATCTCTGTAGATGTGGCCGGGAAGCTTTAGGCCCCAACCACAGGAACTCCGGCGGGGTGTGGGGTCCTTAAGTCCCGAGACCAAATCTCCAGTGCGGTGAAGGAAAAGCCATCAAACTAGGGTTAGTGACACAGAACACTGAGAGCCCGTGATGGCCGAACCGTAACTCGCATGCGGAATGGAGAACGAGAGAGCCCAAGAGGTAAACAGAAAGGGAGTGCCGCAGACAAGCCATCCCAGCTGCTGAGAGAGCCCAGGTCCGCTGTGAACTGTTGAGAACTACTGTGAACTGTACGGCTGAAAGTTGAGAGTTAAAGCCCAGTAGTCACTAGTGTGGAGCCCACTGGGATGGGGGTACTTGGAACCGGACCGGTCTGCTGCTGGGGATGTCACGGGTGGTCCTGGTCCGGTCCGTGTCCCAGGCCCACACAATGGATGAAGGAAATATTTACAGGGGAAATGTCACGTGTGACGCCACCCACTTGGTGCGGCCAGTGATGGGGCCGTCGCTGCTGCAGAACCTCCGGGGGTGATGGAGTGACAGCGGAGATGGTGTAGTTCCAGTGGGAAGAACTGTATCCCCCGGGGCAGTAAGAGTTAAGTCTATGGTGTGGTTGTAGCACACTTACTTGCAGGCTGCAGGGATCTCTCCTCCTGGCTGGTGCTGACAGGCTGGATCTGTATGAGGGAGAATGGGGTGCAGATAGAGGCAGACAAGACAGGCAATTCAGGGTTTTCCAAAGCTTTACTCTTTGTTGTTCCAACAGTTTACAGGTAGCTTGCAGTTCTTACAAGGTTAAGTACAGCTCTTGGTACACAGTTCAAGTACACGGGTTCTTTTTCCCTCTCCGGTTTCCCTTTGCTCCCTGCAGCCAGACCTCTCTCTCCCTGTGACCCCTCACACAGTCTGTAGTGTCCTTTCCGGGCTGTTTACATTCTCTTTGCTCTGTGTTGTGCGACACTGGACAGTATGGCGGTGACTCGGGCTCCTGTGAGTCCTCCGGGTTGTCACTGAGCTGCCTGTCCTTTGTGTTGGGGATCCTAGTGTGAAGCTGTGATCCCCCGTCGGTGTTTGGGAATGCCGGGTGAACTACGGTCCCCTCTAGAGCCGACACTCTACTCATCCCAGCCTCCAGCAGTCCTCAGCACGAGGCTCTACCAGGCTCCTTCTCTCTGTTCCTTCCAGTATCATAGGAGGGACTTCTCTGCCTGCAGTCAGTGGCTTTGGCTGCTGTCTAGGGCACGGGTTCCACCGTCCCTCTCTGTCCTGTCACACTCCTGGTGGCATCAGCATCGGACGGGCTTTCTCTCCCCTCTGGCTCGCACTGGCTCAGTACGGATTCTGCGCTCCTAGCCTTGCACTCACAGAAGTGTGATTCTCCTTCAGTCTTTACAGCTCAGCTCACATCGGCCTACTAACTTCCTTCACTCCTCCCCCTCACTATATACTATCAGTCACCTGACCTCTGGTGTGCCCAACCCACTCCTCTGAATCCACCACCCCTCGATCTCATAGAGCATCTAATCTCAGGGCTGGATGTTACCTTCTCCTGACACGTGGGTTGTGTGGGCTGTGAGGGTGTTGTTGTGCAACAATGTCCTACCTGCCTGGCTGCAGTTCCCTTTGTGGCCTCCTGGACGCCTGGGCGCCACACTAGTGACACTGTCTGTGTGAATTTATCAATAGGTGTGCACTCACCTGTTCCAGTTGTGTGCCCCACAACTGGTTTATAAGCATTTGGTTTCTAGCTGCTGCAGGATCTCCACCAGCCACTCGCACGTGGAAAAACGCTCAGATATTTGGAAGATGGTGTACCACGGTCCGCGCTGCTGCCTCAATGGAATCACAAGGAATGTAAGGTTCCAAGAAGTCACAAGCAATGCAAGGTTCCAAAAGTAGCAATCTCCTTTATTCCACCAACGCGTTTCGGCGCCTCTCCTGGCACCTTACCCTGATGAAGGTGCCAGGAGAGCGTTGGTGGAATAAAGGAGATTGCTACTTTTGGAACCTTGCATTCCTTGTGACTTCTTGGAACCTTACATTCCTTGTGATTCCATTGAGGCAGCAGCACGGACCGTGGTACACCATCTTCCCAATATTTGTAGGAGACTGGGCATAAATGACCAGTTATGACATTTGCACCCAGGCTCCAAGACAAACACGTCTCTGGTCGGTCTCCTTCAGTCGCAAAGTAATGATATCTAGATACACATATAAATTATACGAAAAGCCCAGGCAACCCCTTTAAGAACAAATGTCCTGAGCAGCATTTCTTCAAGCTACAACCCTACTTCATGTGTGTCTAGGATGGATTGCAGCCTGAAATAGGTGACTGCAACCAACTTGGATTAATTCTCAGAAAACATTTTCACGCAAGTAGTTGAAGCGCAAATTGCAGGCAATTGCAGTTAAACTGCACTGCTAGCTTGGTTAGAAGATTATCACCTGCTGTGACATCCCCACAAAGAGTCGCTTCAAAAGCTATAAATTATGTCTTCCTATGCATAATTTCCAGACATCAAGCAGGTATATTATGGTCGAGCAGGTTCTGGCTGGTATTTTCTAGGAAGAACTCCTTAGGTGCTCAGGATTATGAATTGCTACCCTTATTGGGTGGCATTAGAGTTTTTTCACGTCCTCGCTGAAGTGACAATATGGATATTTACCAGAGGAGCATTGCGGCTATAAGTCTCCTTGTCAGCTTATCTCACTCCTTATGGCGGCAGGCAGATTCCTCTCCATAAGGTAGAAAGCTAGTTCCCCAGACCTCGTCTTAGCCTCTCATATAGCCAGATCAGAATTCCCACACACTGCACTGATGAGGGGCAGTCACCCCGAAACGCAGCTTCTGCAGTTTGGAGTTCTGATCTGGCACAAATCCTAAGTCGTATTAAAAGGCTTTTTAAAGAGTTGATTATTACTAGAGATGAGCGAGTACTAAAATGCTCGGGTGCTCGAAGCTTGGGCCAAGCATCCCAAGATACTCATGTACTCGGCCCGAGCACCGAGCCCAATGTTATCCTATGGGAGACCCGAGTATTTTTCTGGCATGACCCCCGGCAGCATGGATAAACCCTAAAAATGTCACAAAAGTGTCAGAACAGTGCTGAAATGACATGGGAACAGCATGGGGAAGACCCTTGTAAGCATTTCAGACTCCAAGGTCACTGATGTCAACAATATTGTCAGAGTATTACGCCACTTTTACGGACTGTCAAGAACACGTTACAAAATGAAACCAAAATGGATTTTCCTGGAGAAAATATTAAGGGCTCATACCCACTTGTGAGACAGAGTTGGTGTATGTTAGTTTTTTGGATTACATGAAAGATTTTTTTTTTTTTTAAATTGTGTGGCACTCCCATGCCCCTGGGAAGAGACGTACATGAAGGCCTCTTTAAATAATGTGCCCATTTTAAGGAAGTGGGTCTTTTGTAGTATTGCCCTAGGCAGGGCAGCCAAAAATTTGGAGGCACCCCAATGCCCCTGGAAAGAGACGTGCATGAGGGCCTGTTTAAATATTGTGCCCATTTTAAGGAACTTTGTCTTTTGTAGTATTGCCCTAGGCTGGGCTGCTAAACATTGGGAGGCACCCCAATGCCCCTGGATAGAGACGTGCATGAGGGCCTCTTTAAATAATGTGCTCATTATAAGGAAGTGGGTGTTTTGTAGTATTGCCCTAGGCTGGGCAGTCAAAAATTGTGTGGCACTCTGATGACCCTGGATAGATGCGTGCATGAGGGCCTCTTTAAATAATGTGCCCATTTTAAGGAAGTGGGTCTTTTGTAGTATTGCCCTAGGCAGGGCAGCCAAAAATTGTGTGGCACTCTGATGCCCCTGGATAGAGACGTGCATGGGAGCCTCTTTAAATATTGTGCCCATTTTAAGGAACTTTGTCTTTTGTAGTATTGCCCTAGGCAGGGCAGCCAAAAATTGTGTGGCACTCTGATGCCCCTGGATCATGGGCGTACCCAGGATCAAAACTAGGGGGGGGCAAGCCATGGTCGTTCAGGTTGTAAAATTGGACACCGGGGCCCATCAGACTCGTTATGCCACTGGGGAGCCCTATGGGGGCTGTATATGAGATGGGACCCCTATGGGGGGGCTCATAGTGTAATATAAATGCAAAAAACTTTATTCTTAATATTATGTCACAATACCGGGATCTGAGGATCTTCTATATCGAGGTCAGGGGCTCTCTGATGCCATGTTGCTGTCTGCCTCGCTGTCGTCCTCTTTTGACACTGCAGTGTGATGGACAAGAGAGCATTAACTGGTTAATAACAAGAAGTATGGAGTGTGTACTAACAGCCATAAATCCTCCCCATACCAGTAGGATTACTATATGGATGTCAGTATTAGGGTACGGACACACTGGCGTGAAACTCTGATGAGTGCAACACGTGATTTTCTCGCATTGCAATCAATCTCTGATAGCTGACTGGCGAGCTTCGGACGCTTTTTTCTCATCCAGATTCAGGATGAGAAAAAAGTTGCAACATGCTGCGACAGTATATGATTCACATGCTGGTACACTGTGCACATCACAGATCTGGGGACATGGTGGTACACTGTGCACAGCACAGAGCTGGGGACATGGTGGTACACTGTGCACAGCACAGAGCTGGGGACATGGTGGTACACTGTGCACAGCACAGAGCTGGGGACATGGTGGTACACGGTGCACAGCACAGAGCTGGGGACATGGTGGTACACGGTGCACAGCACAGAGCTGGGGACATGGTGGTACATGGTGCACACCATGGAGCTGGGGACATGGTGGTACACTGTCTGTGCACAGCACGGAGCTGGGGACATGGTGGTACATGGTGCACAGCATGGAGCTGGGGACATGGTGGTACACTGTCTGTGCACAGCACAGAGCTGGGGACATGGTGGTACACTGTCTGTGCACAGCACGGAGCTGGGGACATGGTGGTACACTGTGCACAGCACGGAGCTGGGGACATGGTGGTACACTGTGCACAGCACGGAGCTGGGGACATGGTGGTACACTGTGCACAGCACGGAGCTGGGGACATGGTGGTACACTGTGCACAGGACGGAGTGGGGACATGGTGGTACATTGTCTGTGCACAGCACAGAGCTGAGGATGTCCCAGATGAGGCACACTAACCACAGACAAGCGGCGGGAGAACATTGAGCCCGCCCAGGAGAACTACAACTCGTCTTCTCCTCTGTCCCCCTGTTCCTGTCCTTCTGCCCCCCTGGCCTCTTCTCCTCTGTCCCCCTGTTCCTGTCCTTCTGCCCCCCTGGCCTCTTCTCCTCTGTCCTCCTGTTCCTGTCCTTCTGCCCCCCTGGCCTCTTCTCCTCTGCCCCCTGGCCTCTTCTCCTCTGTCCTGCTGTTCCTGTCCTTCTGCCCCCCTGGCCTCTTCTTCTGTGCCCCCCTGGCCTCTTCTCCTCTGCCCCCCTGTTCCCATCCTTCTTCCCCCCTGGCCTCTTCTTCTGTGCCCCCCTGGCCTCTTCTCCTCTGCCCCCCTGGCCTCTTCTCCTCTGTCCTCCTGTTCCTGTCCTTCTGCCCCCCTGGCCTCTTCTCCTCTGCCCCCCTGGCCTCTTCTCCTCTGTCCTCCTGTTCCTGTCCTTCTGCCCCCCTGGCCTCTTCTCCTCTGCCCCCCTGGCCTCTTCTCCTCTGTCCTCCTGTTCCTGTCCTTCTGCCCCCTGGCCTCTTCTCCTCTGCCCCCCTGGCCTCTTCTCCTCTGTCCTGCTGTTCCTGTCCTTCTGCCCCCCTGGCCTCTTCTCCTCTGCCCCCCTGGCCTCTTCTCCTCTGCCCCCCTGTTCCCATCCTTCTGCCCCCCCTGGCCTCTTCTTCTGTGCCCCCCTGGCCTCTTCTCCTCTGCCCCCCTGTTCCCATCCTTCTTCACCCCTGGCCTCTTCTTCTGTGCCCCCTGGCCTCTTCTCCTCTGCCCCCCTGGCCTCTTCTCCTCTGTCCTCCTGTTCCTGTCCTTCTGCCCCCCTGGCCTCTTCTCCTCTGCCCCCCTGGCCTCTTCTCCTCTGTCCTGCTGTTCCTGTCCTTCTGCCCCCCTGGCCTCTTCTCCTCTGCCCCCCTGGCCTCTTCTCCTCTGCCCCCCTGTTCCCATCCTTCTGCCCCCCTGGCCTCTTCTTCTGTGCCCCCCTGGCCTCTTCTCCTCTGCCCCCCTGTTCCCATCCTTCTGCCCCCCTGGCCTCTTCTCCTCTGCCCCCCTGTTCCCATCCTTCTTCCCCCCTGGCCTCTTCTTCTGTGCCCCCCTGGCCTCTTCTCCTCTGCCCCCCTGTTCCCATCCTTCTTCACCCCTGGCCTCTTCTTCTGTGCCCCCTGGCCTCTTCTCCTCTGCCCCCCTGGCCTCTTCTCCTCTGTCCTCCTGTTCCTGTCCTTCTGCCCCCCTGGCCTCTTCTCCTCTGCCCCCCTGGCCTCTTCTCCTCTGTCCTCCTGTTCCTGTCCTTCTGCCCCCCTGGCCTCTTCTCCTCTGCCCCCCTGGCCTCTTCTCCTCTGTCCTGCTGTTCCTGTCCTTCTGCCCCCCTGGCCTCTTCTCCTCTGCCCCCCTGGCCTCTTCTCCTCTGCCCCCCTGTTCCCATCCTTCTGCCCCCCCTGGCCTCTTCTTCTGTGCCCCCCTGGCCTCTTCTCCTCTGCCCCCCTGTTCCCATCCTTCTTCACCCCTGGCCTCTTCTTCTGTGCCCCCTGGCCTCTTCTCCTCTGCCCCCTGGCCTCTTCTCCTCTGTCCTCCTGTTCCTGTCCTTCTGCCCCCCTGGCCTCTTCTCCTCTGCCCCCCTGGCCTCTTCTCCTCTGTCCTGCTGTTCCTGTCCTTCTGCCCCCCTGGCCTCTTCTCCTCTGCCCCCCTGGCCTCTTCTCCTCTGCCCCCCTGTTCCCATCCTTCTGCCCCCCTGGCCTCTTCTTCTGTGCCCCCCTGGCCTCTTCTCCTCTGCCCCCCTGTTCCCATCCTTCTGCCCCCCTGGCCTCTTCTCCTCTGCCCCCTGTTCCCATCCTTCTTCCCCCCTGGCCTCTTCTTCTGTGCCCCCCTGGCCTCTTCTCCTCTGCCCCCTGGCCTCTTCTCCTCTGTCCTGCTGTTCCAGTCCTTTTGCCCCCCTGTCCTCTTCTCCTCGGGACTCTGCTCCTCTGTCCCCTATCCCCTGCACAGTTTCCCTCACCTGGCGCTGGCTCAGGCCAGGTTCCCTCAGAGCAGTGAGCTCCACCACCAGCCGCATCAGGTCCATCCTTCAGGGCCGGCTGATCCTCCATTCTCCGGGTCCATGTGGGGGCCCCGAGGCCGGCAGGGTGGAGGAGCCGCCAGCACCGCAGCCGCCTCCACTGTAGCAGGACTTGTCTTGGACTCAGAGCCATCACGCGACAGGAAGCAGCAGAGCTCCCAGCGGCTTCCTGCCAGCGTGATCGCTCTCAGCGCCGGGGACCGGGGGAGAGGCAGTGTCACAGTACATGTGGGCAATGCCAGCGGCGACACCATCCCTCCTAGTACACTAGGTGCGCGCACAGTGCTGCGCTCACCCCCTTCCTCATGAGGGGGGCAGCCTCTTGGGGGGGGCAGCTGCCCCCCCCTGCCCCACGCTGGGTACGCCCATGCCCTGGATTGAGGCGTGCATGAGGGCCTCTTTAAATAATGTGCCCATTTTAAGGATGTGGGTCTTT
Organism: Allobates femoralis; assembly: GCA_033576535.1. Lineage (NCBI taxonomy): Eukaryota > Metazoa > Chordata > Amphibia > Anura > Aromobatidae > Allobates > Allobates femoralis. Next base: position 565,696,643 of record JARQOC010000002.1, on the reverse strand, counting down.
TGTAGTATTGCCCTAGGCAAGGCAGCCAAAAATTGTGTGCCACTCTGATGACCCTGGATAGAGGCGTGCATGACGGCCTCTTTAAATAATGTGTCCATTTTAAGAAAGTGGGTCTTCTGTAGCATTGCCCTAGGCAGGGCGCCAAAAATTGGGAGGCACCGCAATGCCCCTGGATGGAGACGTGCATGAGGGCCTCTTTAAATAATGTGCCCATTATAAGGAAGTGAGTCTTTTGTAGTATTGCCCTAGGCAGGGCTGACAAAAATTGGGAGGCACCCCAATGCCCCTGGATAGAGACGTGCATGAGGGTCTACTTAAATATGGTTCCCATTATTAGGAAGTGGGTCTTCCATAGTTTTCCCTAGGAAGGGCTGCAATAAATTGGGAGGCATTGCGATGCCCATGGGAAGAAACATGGAGGAGAGCCTCTAAATGTTGTTCCCATTACAAAGAAGCAGGTCTCCTGTACTTGTAATGCCCATTCTCTAAGTATGGACTAAAACATTTACCCCTAGGGGGTATACATGAAACTACTGTCTAACTTTTTAACGCTTAGGGTCATCATCATCATAAATATGATGTAAATAAATTATGTTTTCATGGCATCATGGACCACGGTCGCACTGATCATATGATGGTGGTGGATGAGGAGAAGGAGGAACAGTACAGCAAGTAGCCAAAGTCATGAAGTGTGTACCCATGTGTGGGTGTGAGGAGGGGCATGGCAATTTATCGGCACAAAAAATACAATGCCTATGACTTTAGATTATGCTATCATTTGGTGGTGGTGTGGTGAAGTCAGGCCCAATCCAACCCTTGTTCATCTTGATCAGAGTCAGCCTGTCCGTCTTCATTTACCATTTTTTGAGGCAGGAGGGGGTTGTAGCTCCAATTTGTATATGTCAAAACACTCAGTATACCCATCTCAGCGTTTGTGACTGACCGGTATACCTGCTGTAATTTAATCTCTAATCTGTCATCTCAGTGTCCAGCTAAAAACCATCTTTTGGACGCCTTCATTTAGCTGTATACAGGCAGTACACCATTGAAAATGCGCAAGGCCGGTGGCAAGGGACAAGGAACTGGACGCGATGATTGTGCATGCAGAGGCTGAGGCCATGTACAAGCTCGAATTGCGCCGCGACAAACGCCCACATCATCTCGCTCGACCTTCCTGTCCCAATTTGTAGGGGACCGCAGCAGTACACCACTATTAAACCAAGACCAGTGTCAACAGGTTGTTAGTTGGATAGCGGATAATGCTCCCAGTCAGTTTGGCACCAGCACAAACAGCCTGTCTTCCACACGGTCAAGTGTCAGTAGCCGTGAGACTGGACCGCACATTCCACACCCTGATCCTCCTTCCTCCCACCATGCCAACTGCCCTGCCCCGGACATAACTGATCCCACACTTGGACACTCTGAAGAGCTGTTCACTTATCCATTCTTAGATTCTGGCCTCTCGCCAGCTCCACTTGAAGTGGGTTATGAGGAGATCGTATGTACCGATGCCCAAATATTTGAGCATCCATGGTCTCAAGAAGGCAACGGTGGGAACGTGTCTCAACAAGAGGTGGACGATGGTGAAACACAATTGCTAGAAAGTCAGGAGGACAGCAGTGCACAGGGGGAAGGAGACGTAGCATCACAACAGGCCGTAAGAAGCAGGGTGGTGGCCGCAGGCAGAAGGCAGGCAACCATTCGCTGAAACAACAACATGACAGAAGTTGCCAGTACAACTGTTAGGTCTTCCTGAGTCTGGCTATTTTTTACGGTGTCTGCAGATAATTCCAAAAAGGCCATTTGCAACACCTGCCATGCCAGCATCAGCACGGGTAGCAAAACTAGCAGCCTGACCACGACCAACATGATCAGGCACATGTCAGCAAAGCACTCGACTTTGTGGGATGTACACCAGAGTCCAGGAGCAGTGTCTGCTCCTTCCACTGTTGTGCATGCAAGCCAATCCCCTGTCCATACTGCATGCGAAGATGCCTCCTGTCCTGCACCTGTAGTTGCACAAGCAGAAATACCACCATCATCAACCACGTCCTTGTCCCAGCGCAGCGTTCAGTTATCCATACACCAATCTTTGGAACATAAATACGCTGCCAACGCCCCACATGCCACACTTCTAAATTTGCACATTTCACACCTGCTTGCGCTGTAAATGTTGCCTATTAGGCTAGTGGAGACGGAAGCATTCCGTGATCTGATGGTGGCAACCGTCCCACGTTACTCGGTCCCCAGCCATCACTATTTCTCCCGATGTGTTGTCCCCGCATTACATAACCACGTGTCACAAAACATTACACGTGCCCTTAACAACGTAGTTTCCGGAAAAGTCCACCTAACCACGGACAGGTGGACAAGTGCTTGTGGGCAGGGGCGGTACATCTCGCTGTCGACACACTGGGTTAATATTCTGGAAGCCAGGACCCAGTCTGCGCTTGCGACGGAACATGTCCTTCCGACACCAAGGATTGCAGGCCTTAACTCAGTCAGTGTTTCACCCACAGTGTACAGCTCCGGAACATCATGATCCTCAGCCTCCTCCTCCTCCACTTCACCCTCTACACCAATCCCAAGCTGGAAGCACTGCAGCACTGCCTTGGCTAAGCGACAACAGGCTGTGCTGAAGCTAAAATGCGTAGGTAACAAACCCCACAATGCTGAAGAGTTGTGGAAAGCTATGAAACAGCAGGCAGATCACTGCCTCACAACGCTGAACCTACAGCTAAGCATGGTCGTGTGTGACAAAGGCAGGAATCTGATGGCGGCTCTGAGGCGAGGCGAGCTGACACATGTTCCATGTGTGGCCCATGTGCTCAACCTCGTGGTTCAGCGGTTTCTTAAATCCTACCCGGAGCTGCTGTCGGATCTGCTCGTGAAAGTATGCCGCTTGTGTGCCCATTTTAGAACCCTACTGCTTCAGCGACCTTGCCAGCTTTCAGCAGCGTTTGCAGATTCCGTATCACAGACTGGTGTGTGATGTCCCCACGCATTGGAATTCCACACTGCACATGTTGGTCAGGATTTGTGAGCATAAAAGGGCAGTTGTTGACTACCTGCATCAACTAGGCCGTCGGTATACGGTTCAACTCCACACATAAGACTTTAGGAGTGAACATGTCCGACATATGTACCGTCCTCCAAAACTTTGAGGACTCCACTAAGATGGTGAGGGGCGATGACGCCATCATTAGCGTCACCATCCCGCTTCTCTGTCTTCTAAAATGCTGTCTGCTCAAAATCAAAGATGATGCATTGCAGGCGGAGCATGATGAGTTGGAGCAATAAACTGTACGGGGTGATTACACACAGCCCAGCCTCATCTCATCCCAGCGTGAATTGGAGGACTATGACGAGGAGGAGGATAAAGAAATGGAGCCACTTTCATGCGGAATTGACGGTAATACATGCACAACCGTCATACCGTCGGCTCAGCATGGATGGCCAGAGGACAGGGGAGAGGAGGAGGAGGAGGATGATGAAGACAGCATGGTCAGTCATCCTGTTGGTGAGGACCTGAACTCTTGCCTGTTAACAGTCTGGCACACACGGCAGACTTTATGTGATGTTGCCTGTCTTGTGACCCTTGCGTTATCAACATCTTGGTGGACACTCTTTACTGGTTGGTGACACTTTTAGACCCACACTAAAGGAGAACTTTATTTCTCTTATTCCCAAGGTGGAGAGGTCTACAAAAATGCTGCAGTACCAGAAGGCCCTAGTTGTGGAATTAGTCAAAAAATTCCCTTCTGAAAACGCTTGCGGCAGAGGTCACGATTCGGTGGACAACCAAGGCGTCTGGCCGAGAGAGGCACAAATCCAATCCAGCAGAGGTAGGGGAACACTCTCAAAGATCTGGGAGAGTTCTCTCAGCCCCTCCGTAGCACAGGCCCTTTAGGTGCGGGGTACTGTCACAAGGACTGCAAAGTTTGTAAAGATGCTGAAGTAGTACCTTGCCGATCATACGAAAGCGCTCCTAGATTCCTCTGTGCCTTATAATTATTGGGTATCCAAGCTGGACACGTGGCAGGAATTGTCCCTCTACGACTTGGAAGTCCTGGCCTGCCCTGCCACTAGCGTTTTGTCAGAGCATTTTTTTATTGTTGCAGGTGGAATCATTACTGATAAACGCACCCGCCTGTCAACTGAAAATGCAGACCAGTTGTTTTTGAGCTGGATACTGAGATTAGAGATTAAATTACAGCAGCTAGACCGGTCAGACACAAACGCTGGCACAAGTATACTGAGTGTTTTCGCGTATACAAATTGGAGCTACAACCCCCTCCTGGCGCACAAAAATGGTAAATGAATGCAGACAAGAGTTGATTTTTAGCTGGACACTGAGATTAGAGATCAGAGGTTAAATCCCAGCAGGTGGACCGGTCAGACACAAATGCTGACGCGTATACCGTGTTTTGGCGTATACTACTTGGAGCTACAAACCACTCCTGGTGCACAAAAATGGTAAATGAATGCAGACAAGAGTTGGTTTTTAGCTGGACATTGAGATTAGAGATTAGAGGTTAAATCCCAGCAGGTGTACCAGTCAGACACAAACGCTGACGAGAATAATGAGTGTTTTGGCGTATCCTAATTTCTGCTACAACCCACTCCTGCATATGGAGAGCTAAATTAATCTCTAAAAGCACTGATTAGATTGGCAGCCCTGCACCTACACTAGATGAAAGGCCACAAATCTGTCCCTCAATCAGCAGCACCTCTCCCTACACTGACTGTCTGTGGAGCAGAGTGACGAGCACAGCGCGGTCAGGTCTTATAAAGACTTGATCATGCTGTGCGGTCAGCCAATCACTGTAAAGCCACAACCAACAGGGCTGTGGGTTTACAGTGGCTGTTAACCAATCCCTGCATGCGGGCTGGTTCTGTAAAGAGCCCCAACATGCAGGGAGGTGGACCCCGGGCATAGCAAGAGTATAGCGAGATTACTCAACACTCGCCGATTACCGAGAGTACCGACATATTCGTGCGAGTACAGAATAGTGACAAGCATACTCGCTCATCCCTAATTATTACTTTAAGGATTGCTACCCTTATTGGGCGGCATTAGAGTTTTTTCACTTCCTCACTGAAGTGACAATTTAGGTGCTCATGTTATGTTATGTTAGGTGTTATGTTGGCTTACTTGAGGGGTCTAAGAGCTGTTGTCCAACAGTTGTTAAACCTGAACGGCACCTCATTGTGGCATGCAGTTGGGCAGGAGACAGACATTGGCAACCACACTGCCCAACCCTTAGCACAGCATAGCTTTGTGATGCACCTGTTTTATTTATCTGTCAAGTGGGGAACAGGGACGTTGGTTGGGGCAAGTACAATCGCCTTCCAATTTCTCTTAGAACCTCAGAAGGATTGGGACTCAGTAATAGCAGATGTGAGGAACGAGATAGTAATAAGATTAATGTATGACAAACAAGCTGTTTAGTGGCAGTCAATGAAAATCCAATGTATATGAACCTGATTGTAGCATTCTGCTTCTGTATCAGAGTCTGTCTGGCAACCTGTAAAAATGTCTTACCACAGGATTATTACTACACTGTTGGCTTATAATATTTTGACAGAAATAATAACAGCCTTTATGGAGATCATATATTTAAAAATGGCAAATGATTGTGTATTTTATTTCCCTGCTAGATTTATCATCGTATAATAAAATAAGTATTTCTGTAGGTTTTAAAAATACAGTGGTCATCCATCCATATTGGCATCAATTAAATTTCTGTCATTTGCTCATTACAGTATGAAAGCCACATTATTGCCTGTGAACCGTAAACTATGTTTTAGAATGCGATATAGTTTAGATTTTCATTTAGAGGTCATAAAACTGTTCACTAAAGTTATGTTGGGGGAAAAAAGATCGAAAGTGCTAAACCAACCTGCAGAATATAAAATCCTTTCATATCATTTTTATGACAAGAAACATGAGTCCTAAAGGTTTAATGTTACCTTGCTTTTATTGAAGGGTTTTTAATTCCTGATTCTGGTTATGGTTTGTCAAATGAACTGTGACATTAAAAAGCATCAGGATCTACAGACTACAGAAGCTTTATAATGTAGCATTCATAAACACGGGCCTGGAAGACACTTTTACAATAGACATCCTCCTTTAGTAAGTGTCAATGTACAGTATAATAAATATATGTATATATATATCATTCAAATCAAGAAAAATAGCGGCACTCACCAGGGTTGAATCTTCATGTTTTCAATGGTTCCAAAGTTAATTCATGGATACATCGATGGGGAATGTGAAGAGACGGCGGATGACAGCCTGCCGTTTCGTGGTGTATTACCGCTTCCATGTGTCCTTGTAGACAAGGACCCGTGGAAGCGGTAATATACCATGAAACGGCAGGCCGTCGTCTGCCGTCTCTTCACATCCCCCATCGATGTATCCATGAATTAACTTTGGAACCATTAAAAATATGAAGATTCAACCCCGGTGAGTGCCGCTATTTTTCTTGATTTGAATGATGGACTACGGACACTAATAGGCGTGCAACACCTGTGGGGTAACTGTACTAGGACAAGTCACAGATGTGACGCGATTACCCCGTTGATCCACTAGTGCCCAGTAGATTTCTCCTTTTGGCATGTGTATATATATATATATATATGTGTGTGAGCAAGGAACCAAATTAATGTTAAACCTCGAATCTCATAGTGAAAATTTGAAACTAAATGCAATTAAATGGTCATGTTCATTTTACAGTTTATACAGTTTGCATTTATAAAAGTTACTTTGATTTGTTGCTAACTTATATTGTACCAGCTTGTATTTCAGAGCAGAAAATCATAGTTCTGCTGTTTGTCACTAGAAAAAGTCATCACACTGTTTGATGGACAGCTTAGTTTGATGAACAGCTTAACTGACCTGTTACAATTGGGTGAGACAGGTAGTATCCTTTACTACAGAATTTGAATTATGTCTTAAAAGTATTTCCATGGAATATATTACATATTTTGATGGTTGAATGTTGAAACCCTGGGACCCTAAACATTACTACAATGGAGGGGCTATGTCTTCAAAAAGAGAGAGGAGAGAGCCAGTGAGATAGCTGAGTAAATACACTTGGGATACCAGTTCCAAATTCAGAAAGACCCATTGGTTAAACTTTTTGGCATTTCCCTTGAATTTATCTTAAATATATATTGCTAGCGAACCAGAAGACACCGGGCACTAACCGTGTATACTGAAAACGAGGCTGTCACTCCCGTGACTACTGCTGCCCGTAATGGTGGTGCCGGCTATAAAGTAAGTCCATACAATAAACAAGGAATGAGAGCCGCACTCACCATTAGCAGATCTTGTCGTTTTATTCTTAATTCAGTCCAGTCATATGGACCTCAGCAGGGAAGGGGAGGAGGTGCGGGGACGGGGGACGACGGCCTGCCGTTTCGCGGTGTGTACCGCTTCGACGGGTCCTCTATAGCGTCTGTTTTGAACAGTATTTGTAAAGTTTTTAATCACTTTGTCACATTATTCAACTATAGCGGTAGTGACGTCAAGACCGGCTTCTTAAGCCCGGATATGACGACAGACGCTATAGAGGACCCGTCGAAGCGGTACACACCGCGAAACGGCAGGCCGTCGTCCCCCGTCCCCGCACCTCCTCCCCTTCCCTGCTGAGGTCCATATGACTGGACTGAATTAAGAATAAAACGACAAGATCTGCTAATGGTGAGTGCGGCTCTCATTCCTTGTTTATTAAATATATATTGTCCTAACGTACCATGTCAGGAAGAGTACCATACAAGTATAGTACAGGTAGGAAGTCATTAAAGGAAACATATCAGCTTCACCACTAGTGACATAATTTGTAAGAGCGGCATCACCACTAGCTCTTTCATAAATCTCTGCCTCCTAGCCAATTAGCAGTGAAACCTGGTGTACGTGCCCAAATTCATTATTGCACTGTGTATGCCAAGGGAGGCAGAAGTGACTAAGGACTGAGCAGTGAAGCCCAGTGTATACAGTGGGTACGGAAAGTATTCAGACCCCTTTAAATTTTTCACTCTTTGTTTCATTGTAGCCATTTGGTAAATTCAAAAAAGTTCATTTTTTTCTCATTAATGTACACTCTGCACCCCATCTTGACTGAAAAAAACTGAAATTTAGAAAATTTTGCAAATTTATTAAAAAAGGAAAACTGAAATATCACATGGTCATCAGTATTCAGACCCTTTGCTTAGTATTGAGTAGAAGCACCCTTTTTAGCTAGTACAACCATGAGTCTTGAATGTTGCAACAAGTTTTTCACACCTGACCTGACAGTTGTTTAACATTGGTCTGAGTTCAAAACGAGTTTTTCACGCATTGCATTCATGAGAGTTTGACGCCAGTGTGCCTTCACCCTAAGAGCCAGTCAGTATACTGCCCTACAGACTGTACCTGAGCTATATACAAGGAGTCAGATATCCAGTGGCAATGAGGTTTCTATTGATGAAGAATGGCCCCACTATCTTTGTACACCATATACCACACCATACCATCAATTTTTGTGTTCCAACACTCTTGGAGGGATCGATCCACTGTGGGTTAGTGTCAGACCAATGGCGGTGGGTTTATTAACTTCACCATTTACAAAAAAGTTTGCCTCATCACTCATCTGAAGGCAATTGTCTATGCTGTGAAGATACGAGATATGCAGCATCTGAAACAACGGATACTGGAAGCCTGTGCTAGCATTTCTTGTGTTGCTATCAGTGTGTCAAGAGCGGGAGAAAAGGGTTGCAATGACAATCCAACACAATGGGCAGCACTTTGAACACATTTTATAAGTGGTCATAAACTTGTACATAACTTATGAAAGAATAAAGTTACATTAAAACCAAGCACACCACTGTTTTTCTTCTGAAATTCTCAATACAATTGATGTGCCACATGACCCTCTTCCCATTGAAAAAACAAAGTTTGATCCAAAATGGCTGACTTCAAAATGGCCACCATGGTCACTGTCCATCTGGAAAAGTTTTCCCCCTCCCATATTCTAATGTGACACAAACAGGAATTTGATATCACCAACCATTCCCATTTTATTTAGGTGCATCCATATGAATGGCCAACCCTGTCTAATTAGTCAGTCTGCATATCACCCTATAGCAGTGATGGCGAACTCCAGGCCTCGAGTGCCACCAACAGTGCAGGTTTTCAGGATTTCCTCAGCATTGCACAGAGGTTGGAATCATCAGCAGTGCAGGTGATTATATTATCACCTGTGCAATATAAGGAAATCCTGAAAACCTGCACTGTTGGTGGCACTCGAGGCCTGGAGTTCGCCATCACTGCCCTATAGACTGTATCTGTGCTACAAATAAAGAGTCAGTCTAAACACTGCCGAGTAGAATATATCCGAGCTGTATATAAATAGTCAGTCTGTATACTGCCCAGTAGATTGCACTTTAGCTGCATACAGTGAGTCAGTTTGTATATAGGCTGCACATCAGCTGCATATAAAGAGTCAGTCTGCATATCGTCTTATGACATATGTGTAGTTCTATATTTAGACTCCTCTTGGGCCATCTTAAGCATAGCTATTGGGATTATAAAGTTATACATCCTCTTCTCTCGACTAGTAGGTTGAATTATAAATGGGCATTTATGTGTGAAATAAGCACTATATTAACCCATGTCTGTTGAAAGATATAGTACTATATGTATGTATTTATAAATGTTATATCTTTGAGTGCCTGCATCCTTTCTGGAGTTTCCACTTTTACCTGTTTTGTAGTAAATAAAAAATTTTCACTTTTACATATAAGTTGGACGTTTGATCGCTTTTTTCAGCTAGTTGTTAGTGTCTAATATGGCTAGTAGTGTAGATACAAAATTGGCTGGTGTATATAAAAAGGAATTAAATGATATATGAGTGGTAGCATTGATGCAAAATTTAGCTATTACCGGTATGTATAAAAAGATAAACACAAATAATCTAATATATAATTGTCTAGCGCCCACTTCCGTCTGCGGCCGAAATCGCGCACCAGCGCTCATTGGCCGCCGGCAAACGCGGCGGCCAATGAGCGCAGCCTATGCAGATTAGCCACGCGCACTCAAAATTTTCACCGCAGCTCATGTGCAGAGGTAGGCGCGAGCCAGCCGGGAGATGACCGGCGTCAGCTGGTCATCTCCCAGCTGGTGAGCCACTGACCTCTGTGCAGCAGTAGCTCAGCCGCGGCCACCAGCCGCACAGAGGTCCGCATCGAAGCCGCTGCCCCATCACTTCCCCCCGCCTGTCACTGCTGCTCCCCCACAGCCCGATCACTCCCCTCGCCTCTCACAACTGCTACCCCGCTGCCCAATCAATCCCCCCCACCTGTCACTGTTGCTCCCCCGCTGCCCGATCAATCCCCCCCGCCTGTCACCGCTGCTCCCCCACTGCCTGATCACTCCCCCCACCTGTCAACGCTGCTCCCTAGCTGCACGATCACTCTCCCCGCCTGTCACTGCTGCTCCCCAATGCCCCATCACTCTCCCCCACCTGTCACCGCTGCTCCCCCACTGCCCCATCAATCCCCCGCCTGTCACCGCTGTCTCCCGCCATTACCACTCTTCCTGTTGGGCCTCGCAGCACCTGCAAGCACAATTCAGTGCTTCAGGACCTTTGATGATGTCACGATGATGGGTGGAGTCACAGATCACATGATCGTGATGTCATCAAAGGTCCTCTGCCAATCTACCCTGCTCTATCCAGTGACCCCCATTGTGCCCACTGACCCCTGCTGTGCCCACTCACACCCACTCAGCAACAATGACCCTCGCTCTGCCCACTGACTGTGCCCACTGAGCCCCTTCTGTGCCCACTGAACCTCCTTCTGTGCCCACCGACCCCCTGCTGTGCCCACTGACCCCCTGCTGTGCCCACTGACCCTCTGTTGTGCCCACTGACCCACCGCTGTGCCCACTGACCCCCAGCTGTGCCCACTGACCCCCAGCTGTGCCCACTGACCCACCGCTGTGCCCACTGACCCCCAGATGTGCTCACTGACCCCCAGCTGTGCCCACTGACCCGTGCTCTGCCCACTGACCATGCCCACTGACTCCCTGCCATGCCCACTGACCCCCTTCTCCGCCCACTGACCCTTGCTCTGCTCACTGACCCTCGCTCTGCCCACTGACTGTGTCCACTGACCTCCTGCTGTGCCCACTGACAATGCCCACTGATCCCCCGCTGTGCCCACTGACCCCTCGCTGTGCCCACTGGCCATGGCCACTGACCCTCACTCTGCCCTCTGACCTGCTGCTGTGACCACTGACCCCCTACTCTGCCCACTCACCCCCACTCTGCCCACTGACCTTCGCTCTGCCCACTGACCCCCTGCTGTGCCCACTAACCATGCCCACTGACTCCCTGCTGTGCCCACTGACCCCCTTCTCCACCCACTGACCCTGGCTTTGCCCTCTGACCCTTGCTCTGCCCACTGACTGTGCCCACTGACCTCCTGCTGTGCCTACTGACAATGCCCACTGATCCCCCGCTGTGCCCACTGACCCCCCGCTGTGCCCACTGACCCTCCACTGTGCCCACTGACCCTCAGCTGTGCCCACTGACCGCCCGCTGTGCCAACTGATCCTGGGTTGCCCACTGACCCCTGCTGTGACCACTCACCAGGCCCACTGACCCACTGCTGTGCCCACTGACCCCCCGCTGTCCCCACTGACCCTCTACTGTCCCCACTGACCCCCCGCTGCCCCACTGACCCCCTGCTGTCCAAACTGACCCCCGCTGTACCCACTGAGCATGCCCACTGACCGTCACTCTGCCCACTGACACTGCTGTGCCCACTGACCCCCTGCTGTGCCCACTGACCCCTGCTGTACCCTGCTCTTCCCACCTACCCTGCTGACCCCCTGCTTTGGCCACCATATACAGTGCTAACCACTGAGCCACCATAGAGTGCTAAGCACTGAGCCACCATACATTGCTAACCACTGAGCCACCATATACAGTGCTGACCACTGAGCCACCATACAGTGCTAACCACTGAGCCACCATACAGTGCTAACCACTGAGCCACCGTATACAGTGCTAATCACTGAGCCACAGTATACAGTACTAATCACTGAGCCACCGTATACAGTGCTAACCACTGAACCACAGTATACAGTGCAGGCCCGCCCTGTCACATGACCACTCCACTGGACGCCAGGCACAGGTGAAAATAGAGGGGGGCAACGGGGGATCTGACCAGGGGTGAGAATAGAGGTGGGCGCCTGCACTCTATTCTGCTCCACTCTATTCTGCCCCACTCCATCCTGCCCCCACTGATTGGTCGCGCCCGGCCACTGAACACAAACACTGCTGCACACCGACACCACCGCACACTGACACTGCCACACAACACTGATACTACTGTACACTTACACTGCTGCACGCCGACACTGCTGCACACCGACACTGCCGCACACCGACACTGCCGCACATCGACACTGCCGCACTCCGACACTGCCGCACACTGACACTGCTGTACACCGACACTGCTGCACACTGACACTGCTGCACACCGACACTGCTGAATACCGATACTGCTGAACACCGACACTGCCACACAACACTGCTGCACACTGACATTGCTGCACACTGCCAGTGCCACACACTGACACTGCTGTACACCGACACTGCAGTACACCAACACTGCAGTACACCGACACTGCTCCAAACCGACACTGCTGAATACCGACACTGCTGAACACCGACACCGCCACACAACACTGATACTACTGTACACTGACACCGCTATACACCAACACTGCTGAACTCAGACACCGCCACACACTGACGCCGCTGCACACCGACACCGCCGCACACCGACACCGCCGCACACCGACACCGCCGCACACCGACACTGCCGCTCACCGACACCACCGCATACTGACACCACCGCACAACACTGATACTACTGTACACTTACACTGCTGCACATCGACACTGCTGCACACTGACACCGCCGCACACTGACACCGCTGCACAACACTGATACTACTGTACACTGACACTGCTGTGCATCGACACTGATGAACACCGACACTGCTGCACACAGACACTGCTGCACACAGACACTATTGTACACTGACACTGCTGCACACTGACACTGTTGAACACCGCCACCCCCACCGCTGCACACCGCCACCGCCGCATACCGACACTGCTAAACTCCGACACTGCTGAACACCAGCACTGCTGAACACTGACACTGCTGAACACTAACACTACTGTAGGTATCTACTATATAATCATCTAATTCTGTCTGTTTGTCTGTAACGGAAATCCCGCGTCGCTGATTGGTCGCGCCAGCTGCCCACGACCAATCAGCGATATTTAAACCCAGCTTCGCATTGTATTATTCTTAAATCTATATAAATAAACTACATACATATTCTAGAATACCTGTTGCGTTAGAATCGTGCCACCATCTAGTAATTAATAATTGGCAAAAGGCATATAAAATAGGTTGTGTTTTATATGTTTAATTTACGATTAATACCACTATAAAGTACTCATAAATACACTAATTTATATATACGGTATATAAATAAATAAATATATATATATATATATATATATATAAATAAATAAAGTAAGGAGCAGCGTGTTATGCTGGTATTATATAGAGTGCAAAGCGTCCCTGAGGCTCCTTCCAGCCTCTATCATACATACAGTTTATAAATGGGTCACAGCACTTCTTTCCAATGCAATAGATGTTTATTCCAGCCTGGCACAGATGGCAACGTTTCGAGCCTGTCAGCTCTTTTTCCAGCCTGGAAAAAGAGCTGACAGGCTCGAAACGTTGCCATCTGTGCCAGGCTGGAATAAACATCTATTGCATTGGAAAGAAGTGCTGTGACCCATTTATAAACTGTATAATATATATATATATATATATATATATATATATATAGCTGGTGAAGTTAACAACTGCTGACATGACATGTAAATAAACTAGTTTTATACATATATGCAGTATTATAAATACTCATATGGTTAGTAGTGTATATAAAAAAACTCAACGAAAATTGGTCACTTTTTTCTATCCCTTGCATCTAGCAGGTGGCTGCAGATTCACCAGGAGGTAAGGCTACTTTCACATTACGATTTAAAGGGAGCCGATGCTGTCCGATATAATTTGGACAGCATCGGCTCCCTTCTGATGCCTGGAGTTGGGTGCCAAATAGGCACCCGATTCCGGCATAAAATCGGAGTGAAAAAAAGAAAAAAAAAAGTTTATTCTCACCTCCCCCCGAGCCCCCGCCGTCTTCCGCCATCTTCTTGGAGGCTCCCGGTGGCTTCCACAGGCTCCCGGTGGCTGCAGAGGTCTTTCTCTGCTGTTCAGGACCTGCGGTGATGTCACAGTCACGTGACCACGGGTTCCCATGGTAACCCGCGGTCACATGACTGTGACATCACCGCAGGTCCTGAACAGCAGAGGAAGCCCTCTGCTGACACCGGGAGCCTGCGGAAGCCACCGGGAGCCTCCAAGAAGATGGCGGAAGACGGCGGGGGCTCGGGGGAGGTGAGAATAAACTTTTTTTTTTTTTAACCCTTGTGCCCCCAGTTAGGAGCAGTTTTACTGTACTGAGCATGCTCAGTACAGTAAAACGGGGTCCGAGGAGACATCAGATGTTTCCTCGGACCCTTCTCCATAGGGCCCCATGTCAAATTGATCGGGTCGGATCGGATGTGCACTAAATGCTATCCGATCTGGTCCGATCCGAATCTGTCAGATTTTATTTTCGGTGCAAAAATCGGAGCAAGCTCCGATTTTTGCACCGATAAAAAATTCGGACAGATTCGGATCGGACCAGATCGGATGGCATTTAGTGCACATCCGATTCGGTCCGATGCCCATAGGGCTGCATGGGGCCCAAAATCGGCCCGATGCTGTTCGACTTTTATCGGACAGCATCGGAAAAGAAAAATCCGTAGTGTGAAGGCAGCCTAACACATGCGTCTAGACACAGTCCCCTGCAACCTATAACATGGGGGCGGTTTGTGGCAACCAGGCGACCAGCCATGTATGCAAGGAGGGGCTGGTGGTGAATACAGACACATGGACACCATTAGGCCTCTGCCACTCACATTCAGGTGATACAAAGTGTCTGAGCAGCCTATTGGTGACGCCTCCTTTTAGACCGGGCAGGCTGCTCAGCACTATAGTAGTGTATATACAAAATTGGCTGCTATATAAGGCTGGGGTCACATTTGGGCAGGCAATTGCGTTCACCGCATCCAGATCCGGATGCGGTGAACACAATTGCCTTCAAATACATTTTTTTCCCAGAATGTGTGTTGTGAACCGCAAGGCGGTAACCGTATTGCACAGGATGTGTAATCCGGAGCAATGCGGTTACCGTATACTTTGCTCATCCCTGCTGCCGCAGGGATAAGCAAAGTATTAAATATGTATTAACATATTAATTATTAATATTAGCTGTGGGCAACATGTCTCTAGGGGGTGCCCACCCCCCCTAGAGACATGCTGTCCACTCCTCTCAGCATATTATGGGTTAATAAGCCATTTACAGTAAGTAGGCTATTGTCCGCTTTGTACTAATTTATGAATGGCGGTGCGCTGCCCATAGATCTAATGTAAATGCCTACAGGACCTCAGACAGCGGCAGATACTGTACTTTACATACATTACGTACAGTATCTGCTCCACTGTCAGGGGAGCCGCGGTTTCATTCATACATTTCTACAAAGCCGACAATAGCCGGCTTACTGTAAATGTCTTATTAACCCCTAACATGCCAAAGCCAGGGTTAAGCGCCGAGAGCGTGACTTAAATCGCGCCTCTCTGATTGGTCACCGCTAGCCGTGGCAACCAATCAGCAAAACGCCTCGCGCCTTGGCGGGAGATTTGAATCCCGCTCCGCTCATTGGCTGAATTCATATCTCCCACCAAGGCACGAGCAGCGAGTGCTGATCGGTCGCCACGCGGCCAGCAGCGACCAATCAGAGAAGCGCCTCACACCTTAGCGGGAGATGTGAATTCATGTCTCCCGCCAAGGCACGAGCCGCGAGCGCTGACTGGTCGGCGCGTGGCCAGTGGCGACCAATCAAAGAATGCCTCGCACCTTGGCGGGAGATATGAATTCATGTCTAACGCCAAGACGCGGGCCGCGAGCACTGATGAGTCGCCGTGCGCCCAGCGACGACCAATCAGAGAAGCGCCTCGCACCTTGGTGGGAGTTGTGAATTCATATCTTCCGCCAAGGCGCGGGGCGCTTCTCTGATTGGTTGGCGCACGGCCAGTAGTGACCAATCAGAGAAGCGCCTCGTGCCTTGGCGGGAGATATGAATTCATGACTCCCGCCAGCTGCGGCCAATCAGAGAAGCACCTTGACGGGAGATATGAATTCATGTCTGCCACCAAGGTGCCAGCCGCGAGTGCTGATTGGTCGCCGCCAACCAAGGCGACAAATCATCACTCGCAGCACTTGGTTTAAATGGTGCTTCGCAGATTGGTCACTGCGGCCAGCGGCGACCAATCAGCGAAGCGACGCGGTACTGGCGGGAGATTTAAATCTGCCCGCCAATACCGCTCAGCTGATAGGTGGAGAGCCGGGAAGCGCGCAACCAATCAGCTGAGGGCAGGTTTAAATCTCCCTCTAATACCATGCTGCTCATCTGAGTAGCGTGGTATTGGCAGGAGATTTAAAGCTGGCTCAGTGATTAGCACTGCATGGTGGCTCAGTGGTTAGCACTGTACTGAGGCTCAGTAGTTAACACTGTATGGTGGCTCAGTGGTTAACACTGTATATGGTGGCTCAGTGGTTAGCACTGTATACTGTGGCTCAGTGGTTAGCACTGTATGGTGGCTCAGTGCTTAGCACTGTATATGGTGGCTCAGTGGTTAGCACTGTCTGGTGGCTCAGTGGTTAGCACTGTATGGTGGCTCCGTGGTTAGCACTGTATGGTGGCTCAGTGGTTAGCACTGTATGGTGGCTCAGTGGTTAGCACTGTATATGGTGGCTCAGTGGTTAGCACTGTGTGGCGGCTCAGTGGTTAGCACTGTATATGGTGGCTCAGTGGTTAGCACTGTGTGGTGGCTCAGTGGTTAGCACTGTATATGGTGGCTCAGTGGTTAGCACTGTATATGGTGGCTCAGATATTAACACTGTGTTATGGTTCAGTGGTTAGCATTGTATATGGTGGCTCAGTGGTTAGCACTGTGTGGGGCTCAGTGGTTAGCACTGTATATGGTGGCTCAGTGGTTAGCACTGTATGGTGGCTCCGTGGTTAGCACTGTATGGTGGGTCAGTGGTTAGCACTGTATATGGTGGCTCAGTGGTTAGCACTGTGTGGTGGCTCAGTGGTTAGCACTGTGTGGTGGCTCAGTGGTTAGCACTGTATATGTTGGCTCAGTGGTTAGCACTGTATGGTGGCTCCGTGGTTAGCACTGTATGGTGGCTCAGTGGTTAGCACTGTATGGTGGGTCAGTGGTTAGCACTGTATATGGTGGCTCAGTGGTTAGCACTGTGTGGCGGCTCAGTGGTTAGCACTGTATATGGTGGCTCAGTGGTTAGCACTGTGTGGTGGCTCAGTGGTTAGCACTGTATATGGTGGCTCAGATGTTAACACTGTGCTATGGTTCAGTGGTTAGCATTGTATATGGTGGCTCAGTGGTTAGCACTGTGTGGTGGCTCAGTGGTTAGCACTGTATATGGTGGCTCAGTGGTTAGCACTGTATGGTCGCTCAGTGGTCAGCACTGTATGGTGGCTCAGTGGTTAGCACTGTATGGTGGCTCAGTGGTTAGCATTGTATATGGTGGCTCAGTGGTTAGCACAGTATATGGTGGCTCAGTGGTTAGCACTATATACGGTGGCTAAGTGGTTAGCACTGTATACGGTGGCTCAGTGGTTAGCAATGTATACAGTGGCTCAGTGGTTAGCACTGTATATGGTGGCTCAGTGGTTAGCACTGTATGGTGGCTCAGTGGTTAGCACTGTGTGATGGCTAAGTGGTTAGCACTGTATATGGTGGCTCAGTGGTTAGCACTGTATGGTGGTTCAGTGGTTAGCACTGTATGGTGGTTCAGTTGTTAGCACTGTATGGTGGCTCAGTGGTTAGCACTGTATATGGTGGCTAAGTGGTTTGCACTGTATACGGTGGCTAAGTGGTTAGCACTGTATATGGTGGCTCAGTGGTTACCACTGTATATGGTGGCTCAGTGGTTACCACTGTATATGGTGGCTCAGTGGTTAGCACTGTATATGGTGGCTCAGTGGTTAGCACTTTATACGGTGGCTCAGAGGTTAGCACTGTATATGGTGGCTCAGTGGTTAGCACTGTATGTTGGCTCAGTGATTAGCACTGTATGGTGGCTCAGTGGTTAGCACTGTATGGTGGCTCCGTGGTTAGCTCTGTATGGTGGCTCAGTGGTTAGCACTGTATGGTGGGTCAGTGGCTAGCACTGTATATGGTGGCTCAGTGGTTAGCACTGTGTGGTGGCTCAGTGGTTAGCACTGTATATGGTGGCTCAGTGGTTAGCACTGTGTGGTGGCTCAGTGGTTAGCACTGTATATGGTGGCTCAGTGGTTAGCACTGTATATGGTGGCTCAGATGTTAACACTGTGTTATGGTTCAGTGGTTAGCATTGTATATGGTGGCTCAGTGGTTAGCACTGTGTGGTGGCTTAGTGGTTAGCACTGTATATGGTGGCTCAGTGGTTAGCACTGTATGGTCGCTCAGTGGTTAGCACTGCATATGGTGGCTCAGTGGTTAGCACTATATACGGTGGCTAAGTGGTTAGCACTGTATACGGTGGCTCAGTGGTTAGCAATGTATACAGTGACTGAGTGGTTAGCACTGTATATGGTGGCTCAGTGGTTAGCACTGTATGGTGGCTCAGTGGTTAGCACTGTGTGATGGCTAAGTGGTTAGCACTGTATATGGTGGCTCAGTGGTTAGCACTGTATGGTGGTTCAGTGGTTAGCACTGTATGGTGGTTCAGTTGTTAGCACTGTATGGTGGCTCAGTGGTTAGCACTGTATATGGTGGCTCAGTGGTTACCACTGTATATGGTGGCTCAGTGGTTACCACTGTATATGGTGGCTCAGTGGTTAGCACTGTATATGGTGGCTCAGTGGTTAGCACTTTATACGGTGGCTTAGAGGTTAGCACTGTATATGGTGGCTCAGTGGTTAGCACTGTATGTTGGCTCAGTGATTAGCACTGTATGGTGGCATAGTGGTTAGCACTGTATGGTGGCTCAGTGGTTACCACTGTATATGGTGGCTCAGTGGTTACCACTGTACATGGTGGCTCAGTGGTTAGCACTGTATATGGTGGCTCAGTGGTTAGCACTGTATGTTGGCTCAGTGGTTAGCACTGTATGGTGGCTCAGTTGTTAGCACTGTATATGGTGGCTCAGTGGTTAGCACTGAATACTGTGGCTCAGTGGTTAGCACTGTATGGTGGCTCAGTGGTCAGCACTGTATGGTGGCTCAGTGTTTCGAACTGTATATGGTGGCTTAGTGGTTAGCACTGTATACGGTGGCTCAGTGGTTAGCATTGTATATGGTGGCTCAGTGTTTAGCACTGTATATGGGGGCTCAGTGGTTAGCACAGTATGGTGGCTCAGTGGTTAGTACTGTATATGGTGGCTCAGTGGTTAACACTGTATATGGTGGCTCAGTGGTTAGCATTGTATATGGTGACTCAGTGGTTAGCGCAGTATATGGTGGTTCAATGGTTCGGGTTTGGATCCCCGTGCCATGTTCAGGTCCAGACCCTGTTTCTAGACCACAACCCCTCCGTCTGGTTTACAGTCCCGGATTTGGGCGCACGGG
Source organism: Allobates femoralis (assembly GCA_033576535.1). NCBI lineage: Eukaryota > Metazoa > Chordata > Amphibia > Anura > Aromobatidae > Allobates > Allobates femoralis. The sequence goes on along the minus strand of JARQOC010000002.1, from coordinate 565,676,823 downwards.
TCACTTCAGCTCCCCTGGTGCCCCCAGGGTTTCTTCCTCTCGGTTCTCTCCTCCTCGCTCAACTCGACTTTCCGCTCTCTGTGCTCTACAGTTCTCTGCACTGTTCTCTCTTCCACTTCAAACTGAAAACTCCTCTGTTGTTCCACTCAAAGCTGAAACTCTCTTACTCTCCTTTCTTTCTACCTCCCACCCACACTTCTCTACCCCTGTTTTCCCACTGAGTCCCCTCCCCGGGCTCGCCTATGGTCCCCTGGGTCCTAAGTGTGTGTGTGCGTTGAGGATGTCACACCTACCATCCACATCTCTAGAACACTGGAGAACCACACCCAAGTCTTGGGAGCAGTACCCCCTCGTGGCGTCCAGACAGGAGGGGCACCACATTTACCTGCCTGCACGATATCGGCTGCACGTGACGTTGCAGCGATATTGATGCGTGTGACATACTGAATCAACCAGCGATAAATCGCTGGTTGATGATCGCCAGGTTTTAGAATCTGTCCTAAAACCTGGCGATGGTCGCCCGGTGGACACGCAGCATCGCTGCGTGTGACACCGGGAGTAGCGATATTCCAGCTCCCAGCGCCTCTCACAAGCGCTGGGAGCTGGTATCCAAGGTAAACTGCGGGTATCTAGGCAGCGCGCGCTGCCTAGATACCCGACGGGTACCTTAGTTACCAGCCTCCTCCGCTCACCGGCTGGTATCTAAGGTACACAGCGGGTAACTAGGGTCCCTAGTTACCCGCTGTGTACCTTAGATACCAGCCGGTGAGTGGAGGAGGCTGGTAACTAAGGTACACGTCGGGTATCTAGGCAGCGCGTACTGCCTAGATACCCGCAGTTTACCTTGGAGACCAGCCTGCTCCCGCTTCCAGCAGCCTGGCAGCGGGAGCAAGACATCGTGGAAACGATATTTAAATAGTTTCCACGATGTTTCTGGTCAATTGATCGCTGGTGAGTCTGCCTGTGTGACAGCTCACCAGCGATCAGCCGTCAATGTCGTCAGCGATCATCTCACTGACGACATTGACGCGTGTGACACCCCCTTTAGTATTGCTCATGAGTTGGAATCATCACCTGTGCAGGTAATTCAATTATCACCTGTGCAATACTAAGGAAATCCTGAAAAACTGCACAGTGTGCGGCTCTCAAGGCGTGAAGTTCCCTACCCCTGAGCTAAGGGATTTACCTTATTGAGTAAACACCAGTTTAATTTCTGCAGTAAGTCAGTTTCTTATCCAGCACCTTTTCCTTTCAAATAATTTAGATTTCTGGGAGAAGTTACCTTTTCCACTTATCTCTAGCTCTCTTTAGCTTTCCCTCTCTATCTTTATGAATGTGTTTTAGTTTTATTACTCTGGATTTTTGTATCTTCCTGCACATCTTCATCTCCCCTTGTTGGCAGTGTGTTGCTGTCTCCCCCTATGGTTCTTCAGGAGGTACAAAAAAAAACTCAATTCCCTTTTAGGCAGTCAGGTCTGAAGTTTTGGGCCAGTGCCAAGTCGGTTCTAGATTAGCAGATATTTTTCCAAGTAATCAGACACAGAACAGTTTTGTTGGGTATCATATAAAGATGAATATTTTGGTTTAAATTAGTTTTACTATATAGATATGAGCAGGAAATAGCATAATATGCATTATAAATATGGTTCATGTTAAAAATATATTTTGTATCCATCAACATGCCTTTACCATACAAGAACTCTGTATTTTAGAGCATGCTACAAGCATCCTATATATTAGCTGTCAACATCTGTACAGGTGTTTTATTTTCTTAGGATAAAACAAATATGTGATTGACGGTGTAAGTTATATTTTTGCCATTGAGCGCTCCAGCTGTTGTAACTGTGTTTTTTCTCAGTTTTAATTATTTTGCGCCAGGCAAAGTGGCAGTTTAGTTTCCACTTGGGACTGTACTATTCGTATTGGTTCCAATCTGTCTTACATAAACTTTTTAATCAATTTCAAGTTAGATTCTCTTGTCAGATAAAGAAAGGGAGCTGTGGGGAATTTCCATATCCATTAGCAAATCCTAAGATGTTGTAATTAGTGGAAACAATAACTATCAGTAAGGCAATGCTTTGCCGCATATAACGACAGCAAACGACTTGACACTCAATTACTCCACTTTTCCTTGGTACAAGCTCGGAAGGTGTATTTAATCTGATAAATGTAAAAGTAAATTTACACTATCATGTTGCCAGATCAAAACTGGAGTGAAATATGCATTGTGCTTTGTCTATGACAACGCCATATATTTTTATAAAACATGACACTGTGTTTTCTCTTTTATTAGAGGAACATCATTTATCAGAAATGTCTCAGGTATCAGAAGGGATTTGGAGTAAATACTAATAGTATTTATGGTTTGTATTGACAAGACAGATTGAATACCATCCATGATATAATTCTATATCAAATCAATCTAAATATGGAAACTGAACTGTAGACCATGATTTCTTGTGTTTCTGTCATATAAAAAACCATAAAGGAATTAACAGCTTTCCTAACATGTCCATTTTAGTAAATACCGTATATACTCGAGTATAAGCCGACCCGAGTATAAGCCGAGGCCCCTAATTTTACCCTCCAAAACTAGGGAAACTTATTGACTCGAGTATAAGTCATGGGGGGAAAATGCAGCAGACCCCCATCCTGCAATTTCGCCCTCAACCTAAGGCGATGTGTCGCCCCGGAAATCGCCTACCCCACAGCGGAACCAATCCGGTGGAGTTCCCTTGCCACTTCACACGCTGCAATCCCCAAAGGAATGTGGGCGTACATGGTTAGCGCAGCAAGAACATAGGCGTGACAGACTGGTGTATTCCGCGCCCCGAAAACGCTGATTAGACAACGCAATAGCATTATGATTGGCCAGCCTGCACAGGAAGGCTGGCTAATACGTGACGCCATTGCCATTGTGTGTTGTGAATGGACAGCTGTTCAAATATGGCGCGGTATCAAGTGACAGCCAATGGAGACACAGTATTCACCTCCAATCATCACTGACGGGGCACGGACTCCAGCACGCTGTGGCACGCCTCCGGGAAATCAATAGGCGACACAGATTCCATCACTATTGCTCCTTCACATGCCAAAAGCATGGAATTTTGCCTTCATGATTGCCTCTGATATTGGAGCAGTGCTGTATAATCGGAACCAGGCGCAACCTTTTTTATCACCGCCAAATTCCCCACTTACACGCCGCAATTGCGAGGCAATTTCACGGCGATGGTGCCGGGGCAACACATTGCCAGTCAGATTTGTCGCCGCGGTTGCGGCGTGTAAAGGTACCCTTAGAGGAAGGAAAATGTGTACTCCACCCTGTTACAAATATTACAGAATTTTAGAACCTCCACCCAATTCCAACACTAAAATATCATTTATTGATTGCTATGAGTTATGGAATTGTCATAATGAAGCTACTACCATGCTATGTAATTTTTATTTAACATTATAGTGCCCTGTGATGTGTACCACAGCAAAAGAGATGTGACTCACCGTGGCCGGGACTCCGGTTTAGACAGGCAGTAGCTCCTTCCTCTTTGTCACGGGTGCCGGTAGTGGGGCCCGGTTGAGTGCAGATCAAAAGGGTTGAAGACGTCTTGCGGGAACAGATTAAGGGGTTAATCTGTCGTGACGCCACCTATGAGTGTTTCGGTAAGTCTTACCGACGCTGCAGGGCCTCCGGGGGATGGATAGCAGCAAGATGGAACGCTCCCCACAGGCTGAGCGGTGATCCCCGGAGGCTGGAGCTGCTTAAGATGTTGGCACCCGACCAGCGTACCCGAGCAGATCGCCCGGCAGAAGGATCCTTGGTATCTCCCCAGGCGAACCCGGTGTAGAGGTCCTCAGCTGGGCTGTAGGTCTCGTCGTCATCATCCTCGATCTCTCCCTCGATGACCACGTAGGGCTGATCGGCTAACGGAGATGTTGGAATGGGGTCCTCTGGGTCGATGGGTGGCTGTGCTGCAAAGTTCTCCTCGAGATCGTCTTGCAGGGCTTCCAGGCTGCCTGCCTCTTCTTCTGTAGCAGCGAGTAACGGTGTTTCGATCCCGGTCACCAGGTAGGCCTCGGTAATTGCAGAGGAGGCCTCCAGTTCAGGGGAGAAACAGGCGACAGTCTCGGTAGTGGTGAAACTAGTCACGGGTTCCGCAAGGGGAACCAGGTAAGTATTCGTTTCTTCCTTGGAGCGAGTTGCAAGCTCCGGCTCAAAGACGGTTTCAATTCCAGGCTCTAGAGCGGGATAAGCGGTGGTCTCTACCGGGATGACACAGTCTATCGGCTCTGGAGATGAGGCGGGACAAGTGGTCGGCGTGGGCGAGACGGTGCTGAAACTCGAGATGTCGTCTGGCCCTGGAGTGGTTGTACCCGAGCGGCTCTGCTGCATCGCACGATGTAGTCTGCTGCCCAAGCTCGCGTTCCAACTGTGGATTGTCCATTCAACGGTTTCTAGGAGCCGTACCCAGAGGTCTTGCAGAGCTTCTTGGCAGAAGTCGGGGCTGCCGTCGATATTGAGGACAGGACCCGGACCCGGATGGCCTATTGCTGCTCTGGCCTCGGCTTCCACTTCTTGCATCAGGTCTCTCAGTCTTAAGCTGGCCATTTTTCTTGGAGGAGCCACACCCGTCTCTACCCGGTAACTGTACTGGTGAAGAGCTGGTGAAGAACGGTCTGTCTGATACTCCCATTTCCTTGGGGCTTTTGTAGTTCAATCGTGGGAAAAGTCTTTGGGGTCTGCCCCCATGGTTGATTTGAGCAATCAGGGCAGACAAAGAGTTTGGCGCCTTTGCCTTTAGCCCTCCCACAATGAGGGGTGGTGGCTCACCCCTGGGCTTGCACGTGGCGGATCCTCATGGCGGGGACGCCATCTTGGGCGCCATCTTGGCCCAACAGTGAAAAGGCGGGAAAAGTTCTTTTAGGGACGAACAAAGTCCAAATTGTTGAAATAAAGTAAATTTAAAGCATAATATACCCGTTAGGGAACGGGCCTGCTCGTATCCTGTTCGTGACGCCAAGTTCTGACTCACCGTGGCTGGGACTTTGGTTTAGACAGGCAGTAGCTCCTTCCTCCTTGTCACAGGTGGACCGCGCCTGCCGGTAGTGGGGCCCGGTTGAGTGCAGATCAAAAGGGTTGAAGACGTCTTGCGGGAACAGATTAAGGGGTTAATTTGTCGTGACACCACCTATGAGTGTTTCGGTAAGTCTTACCGACGCTGCGGGGCCTCCGGGGGATGGATAGCAGCAAGATAGAACGCTCCCCACAGGCTGAGCGGTGATCCCCGGAGGCTGGAGCTGCTTAAGATGTTGTGCGGCAGCTGCGGTTACCTTGTGTGCAGACGGTCATAATCATAAGGAAGCACGGACACTGGAAGTCTCTATAACGGGTCTTTTACTGTAACCAGCAAGCAGTACATGGTATACAGTTGTAGGTAGCAGACCGGGTGGACTCAGCAGTGATAGGTGTCCCTCAGAGATCCGCGGTGTTCCTCCATTCTATCTAAGTAGGTTGCCGTTGTCGCCCAGGAATACCAAGTCGGATACAGGGAGGCTGCTTGAGTGGCCTATCCAAAGTATACGTGATGGATGTTTTGGGGAGCCTTGGGTCCCTTGGTGGGTACACCGCTGGTTAGACGACTGGATTTGGCGGTGGTGGGGTGCTCCTGTAAAGCTGCTCCTCCACGCCTCTGGTTCGCATAGCAGAGCTGAACTGCTGCTAGCTTCGGTACCAGCAAACCGGCTGTATAAGGGCTCGGGGTGGTTTTGGACCCACATGTTGATGCCCAAGTTTGGTTGGTAATGCACCGGGAGTAATGGTGCTCAACCGTGGTAAAAGTGAGGAGATGGCCGGTAGAAGGTGGCCAGGGGACTGCACCGACTGTGCAACCCCCTCTCCTAGGTTGCAGAGCTGGGATTCTGCAGAGGTCTTCTAAGTTGCTGTTACTTCTCCAGACCCGAGGCTAGAACTCTCTAAGCTGGACTAAACTTCCACTACACACTACCCTTTCACTCCGCCCACCAGGACCTTGATTGGCCCTCTATGCTAAGGGAGGCATGCAGGGTATGGATCTCTGAGTTACCCACATAACAGCTGGGTCAGAGAATATTGCTGCTACATTTATGGCTGCAATACCCTCCTGTGACGCACTCATTGCGGGGCGCCACAGATGCTAACTAGCATTTATTTCCCTATAGTTAAATGAATTACAGAAATGAAGAGTTTCTATTAGATGCACCTTTATTATCCAGCAGTATTGCTCTAATGGGTAATTAATGTAACTTTGTTTTTATTGTAATGTGACAGATTTCCAATAGATTTGTGGATGAAAGGAATTGAGTTTCATAGCAGATGAGTGAAGACGTAATTATTGGAGTTACTGTAGATGCTGGGAGTTGTGCCCTTGGATCAAGAAATGCTTCTTTTATGATATTAGTGTTTAGTAGTTTATTGCTGGGTTTACATAGCTCAATCTATGTCTTAAAGGGAACCTGTCAGGTGGTTTATGCCCCCCAGTTATCACTGTCTGTAGCTGCAGCTTTATAATACTAGTCTAATCATCCCTGTCTGAGCTCATAGTGTAATGTGAATGGTGAAAAAAAATATTTATACACTTACATTTCAGTCTACACCTTGGAGGAGGGGGACTGTCTGGCAGGAAAATAGTTAACTCACTATTAACTTGCATGGCTAAAGGACCTGTGTAATGTAATGATCATGTGAAAATAAAGGGCGGAGCTAAGCGAGCAAACTCATCGTGTACTATGGGGACTTAGCTCCGCCTATTGTAGTCACATTGTTGTGACATCACATCCGGTCTCCCAACATGTTCTAACATAAGACTGAAATGTTCACTATTAACCTGCCAGTCTCTGTCCTCCAAGCCGGAGAGTGACTGCCTCATTACATAAGGAAATGTAAGTGTATAAATGCTTTTTTTTCACCTTTTACATTACACTATGAGCTCAGACAGGGATGATTACACTGGTATTATAAAGCTACAGGTACAGATAGTAATAGCTGGGGAGGCATAAACTAGCTGACAAACCAATCTGCCGTCATTAAAACGGTTCTCCGTTCAAACTTAGCCCATCCAAGTCACAAAAGCATCACACCTACCTCAATCGGGCTGTCATTTGTGAAGAAATATATCACTTTGTAAGTACAACCAGTTTTCTCTAGGGTCATTCTCCTCAATGTTTATTTATTTCCCTGTTGGGAGCAGTCCGTTTTCTCGCACTATTACTGTACATTTAATAATAATAATAATACATTTTATTTATATAGTGCCAATATATTCCGCAGCACATTAAACTTAGCATGGGTAGTGTACAGACAATAACGACAATACAAATAATTACACAGTTCACCAATTACAGGAAGGGCGAGGGCCCAGCTTGACAGTTTACAATCTATAGGCTGACAGACTAACAGAATAGGGGGATGAAGCTGGAATCTGCTCATCAAGTACAACATACTTCATAAAAATATTCTTCACACAACCTGCAGCTAATTGAAATACAGTAGGACGCAAAATATTCAGACCCTTTTACATTTTTCACACTTTGTTTCATTGCAGCCATTTGGTAAATTCAAAAAAGTTCCTTTTTTTTTTCATTAATGTACACTCTGCACCCCATCTTGACTGAAATAAAAATAGAAATTTAGAAATTTTTGCAAATTTATTACAAAAGAAAAACTAAAATATTACATGGTCATCATTATTCAGATTCTTTGCTCAGACACTCAATATTTAAGTCACATGCTTTCCAAATGGATCCGGGAAGCTGGTCAAGATGATGTCACTCTGCTGTGCCAATCACTTGACCGGCTTCCCCGATACTCAGGAAGCGCAGCAAGCAGGGAGACACGAAGCACAGTGTTGGAGAGGTAAGTAAAGTGTTTGTTATTTTAGTATGGGCAGCAGCATGGGGGCCATATATAGCACAGAGGGGCCATGTGCCATCACAGGAGAGTGCAGGTATATATAATATGCACAGCTCCCCCAGTCCATACCTCAACACGGTTTGAGCAGCGTCCATGATCCAGTATAGGTGTCCACAATCCATCACTGGTGGACATGTGCCGTCACTGGGGGATGTATGACATCACTGGGGGACGTGTGCCAGCACTGAGGGATGTGTGCCAGCACTGGGGGACATGTGCCAGCACAAGGGAGCTATATCCAATATAAGGGGGTCCTATCCAGATTAAGGGGGCCATATTGAGGATTGGGGGGCTATATCCCAGGATGAGGGACCATATACCAGGATGAGGGGGCTATGAGGGACATGTATATGATTTGTAAGACGGACACTGGCATTATAAGATGGACCCGATTTAACATTAAAAAAAAAATTTCTCTTTCCTTCACCAATTTGGGGGTGAGTCTTATGAAGTCAAAAATACAGTAATTTAAATGTGCTGAGGAATATGTTGGTGCAATATAAATAAAAAATAATATTATTGCCTCCTTTTAAGTAAAGTTCCACAGCTGAATATTGTGTAGGCCTGTATCCTTCCACCATCCATTTGTAGAGTCATTTAGTCACCAGAACCTTTAGATGATTTTAAAGTGTAACCAACGTTTACATTTTTATTTAATAGTAATGTAGAGCAAGTGATTATAATAAATGTTCTAATATACTTCATTAAAAAATTCTGATTTAAAGCCATTCATAAACCTTCCACAAGGTGTCCCCACTGCACTGTGTATGAAGCAGACATGTTGATTATCAGTAAAATCCATCTTCGGTGAATACAGGACATGTATCCATATAAGGGAAAAGGCCTCATGGCCTACACTGCAGCTCATGAGGAAACAATGTATCAGATCAGCTCAGCCTAATAGCACAGTTGCTAAGCAATGTTAGGTCAGGATCAGGTCAAACTCCCCAGAAGTTTGTGGCAACCAAAGATCTGTCATCTGACTCCACACAGCTAAGACACAATCTCTGTATATCCTTTGTCTGCTGGCTCCTCACACAGCTCACAATCTTTGATCTTGTCCTATCTCTGCTATCACATTGCACTGCTCCCTATCAGCTGCTGGCCAGGCCCACAGAGCCATAAAATGCAGTTTTTAAGACCACAGAAAAATGTGAGAAAATAAGTCATATGGCACAAAAAAAGCATTTTTTTTGCTGTTATGTGTCCCATCATTAACAACCAGTGCAGCATTGTTTTTTTTTTTTCAATGAAGTGTCATTTACACTTTAAATTTAAAGGGCCATACCATCTTCCAACTGATTTTATTAAGGAATTTCACCTCCAAGGTACAACACTAATTAAACCAACTTTTTTACAAGACATCCAACTTCAGTTTAAACATGGCCAACAATATAGTAGTAATATACAAAGAGAAAAAATCGACTCAGAAATAATCTAAAAACAAATCAATTTTGACATGTTTTGACATGTTTTGACAAATTGACATGTTGCGTCCTGGTGCGGGCGAGAGTGTTTGATCTGTACGCAGGCATCCGCCTGCGCACAGATCACATATGGCAGTGAATGGGTGCGCACGGTCATGCGCAGTCAAGCGCAGCACCGTGCACTCCCATTCTAAACATAGGGACTTGCGGTGCTGCGTTCACATTGCGGATCCCCTCTGCAGAACGCTGCGGAGGCGAACGCTAATGTGAAGCCACCCTAAGATGAAGTAGAAAAGGTGAAACACTTTCTTTTGGTTTTATGGTATCACCCAGGTTGTTTATTGATGGAAATAACAATAAACAATAATAAAAAATCTATGGCTTACTACCAAGGGTTTTATGGTTGCAGACAAAGAAAACATAAGAGGTTGCCCAAAAGTTACATTAATTTCAATCAACAATGTGCAAAGCCCCTAATTGTAGAACCCATCCCCAGGGGATAGGGAGACCGTGTTCCATCATGCCGATGCTGCCACCTGTCGCCCGCTCTCATACCCACCCGGTTCGCACTCTCGCAATGTCCCTCCATGCCTTCCCCGTGGTCAAGGGCAAAGATTCCCCCAAAAGGTACAACATGCGAAGGAGAAATCAGCGCAAGAGGAATAGAAGGTAATCAACTTATCTAGTCATGTTCTCACTGACGCCCAAAGATTCGTTTTATCAAGAGGCTTGTCCTTTTCCCCGATGGAGGGGTATGATTTATTCACTGTTGTGAAGGACTTAGGACTTTTTGTAAGGAAATTAACCCCTTCGTGACCAAGCCTATTTTGACCCTAAAGACCGAGGCATTTTTGTCAATTCTGACCAGTGTCCCTTTATGAGGTAATAACTCTGGAACGCGTCAACAGATCCTAGCGATTCTGAGTCTGTTTTTCGGGACATATTGGGCTTCATGTTAGTATTAAATTTAGGTCAATAATTTTTGCGTTTATTTGTGAAAAAATAAAAAATTTGGCAAAAAGTTTTAAAATTTTGCCATTTTTAAAATTTAAATTTTTATTCTGCTAAACCAGAGAGTTATGCAGGGGCGGGCTGGCCCAGGTGGCAGGGGGGCAAGTGCCCCCTGGGCTGGTGGTATAGTCCACATCTAGGGCCCCCCCCTACAGAAACGGGCCGGCCGCGGGCGTCGCTTTGCGGCCGGCACATGACGCGAAACGGCCCGGCCGCGGGAGTTGCTCTGTGACGCTGGAAGTCTCTGATCAGGTGAGGGCTGACAGCACCCCCCCCCCCCCGCTTCTCAAGTCAGCCCTGACAGCACCCCCCCGCCTCTCAAGTCAGCCCTGACAGCACCCCCCCTCCCCCCCCCCCGCTTCTCAAGTCAGCCCTGACAGCACCCCCCCCCCCCCGCTTCTCAAGTCAGCCCTGACAGCAGCACCCCCCCCCCGCTTCTCAAGTCAGGGCCGGCAGGGCAAATCTGCCACCCAGGGATGGAGGCTCCAGCCAGCCCCTGGAGTTATGTGACACAAAATAGTTAATAAATAACATTTCCCACATGTCTACTTTACATCAGCACAATTTTGGAAAAAAACTTTTTTTGGTAGGAAATTATAAGGGTTCAAAGTTCATCAGCAATTTCTCATTTTTCCAGCAAAATGTACAAAACCATTTTTCTAGTGACCACATAGCATTTGAAGTCCCTTTGAGGGGTGTACATGACAGAAAACCCATAAAAGTGAAACCATTCCAAAAACTGCACCCCTCAAGCTACTCAAAACTACATTCAAGAAGATTATTAACCCTTCAGGTGCTTCACAAGAACTAAAGCAACGTGGAAAGAAAAAAATTGGCATTTTAATTTTTCTAACAAAAATGTTCTTTCAGGCTAAATTCTTTCATTTTCACATGGATAACAGGATCAAATGCATCCTAAAATTTGATGGGCAATTTCTCCTGAGTACACCGATATCTCATATGTGGTCATAAACCACTGTTTGGGCGCACGGCAGGGCTCAGAAAGGAAGGAGTGCAATGTGACTTTTGCAGCTAATTCAAAAAGTGAAATGGCGCTCCTTCATTTCTGAGCCCTGCCGTGCGCCCAAACAGTGGTTTATGACCACATATGATGTATCGGTGTACTCAGGAGAAATTGCCCAGCAAATTTCAGGGTGCATTTTATCCTGTTGCCCATGTGAAAATGAAAAAATGTAGGCTAAAAGAAGATTTTTGTGAAAACAAAAGTACTTCTCCATTTTTACGAATCAATTTGTGAAACATCTGGGGGTTCAAAGTGCTCAACACCCATCTAGATAAGTTCCCTGGGGGGACTAGTTTCCAAAATGGGGTCACTTGTGGGGGAGCTCCAATGTTTAGGCACACAGGGGCTCTCCAAATGCAACATAGACGCATGCACACATCCATGCACGCACACATCAATCCATTTACACATTCATGCACGCACACATCAATCCACACACACATCCATGCACGCACACATCCATGGCAGCTGGGGGCTGAAATCCTCAGCATGGAGAGACCCCAGCATTCTGGGCCCCCCATGCTGCGAATTGCAGCCCGCAGCCGCCCCAGAAAATGACGCATTCGTTGAAGCGCCATTTTCTGGCACTGTACCCAGGTTCTTCCAGTTGCCCTGGTGCCAGTGGCAAACTGGGTAATAAAGGGGTTAATGCCAGCTTTTTTATTGGCAGCTGGCACTAAGCCCGAGATTCATAATGTCGGGCCAATGTTAGACCCGGCCAATAGGAATCTCTAGTAAATAGTCAAAAAAAATACACCACACAGAGAAAAGTCTCTGTATTTGAAAAAAAAAACACAAACAAAATTCGGACTCCATCTTTATTATAAAAAGAAAAAGAGAACGACAAGAAAGGATGCACCTGTAGACGACCACGGAAGAGGTCATCTTCAGCTGCGTCTGTGCGCTTGCCAGCAGACGGCAATGCGCACAAATGCACTTTCATTCATTTTCTGTGCGCAGCTGTCTGCTTGCGCATAAAGCAAGCACACAGCTACGCACAAAAAATGCAGCATTTTGCGTTCGGCATGCGCATAAATTATGCACAGCCGAACTCAAACGCAGCTGAGCGCAGGTACACACAGGCACTCTGCGTTCCTATGTTAAACATAGGAACGCATAGTGCCTGCATCTTGCTGTGCTCAGATACACTGCATTCGTAGCGCACATCGTGCGCAAATGTGAACCCAGCCCAAAAGATTACTTCTTGGGCCTCACTTCCTGATCGGCCATTGAGAGTTTCATGTACCTCCTAAAGAACCAGAGGCAAGATTGTTACAGCACGCCAATGACTGTCTAACCACATTTTCCAACATCATGTCTGCTCTCTATCTGAAACTCAACCTTTCCAAAACTAAAATTCTTCTCCTGCCGCCTTCCACAAACCTCCCTAAATCTGACATCTCCCACTCGGTGTGCGGCACCACGATAATGCCTAGGCAGCAGGCTAGCTGTCTGGGTGTTATGTTTGACACCTAACTTTCCTTCAGCTCCTATATACAATCTCTCGCCTGCTCTTGTCACTTCTACCTGAAGAACATCTAGAACCCGCCCCATTCTCACCATGGAAACAACAAAACCCTAACTGTGGCCTTCATACACTCCATTGCCAAGCGAGTCCCGTAGGCGTGCACTGCCACACAACTGTCAGCAGATTGTTTAACCCCTTCACCACGAAGGACAGATATATATATGTTTATATATATATATATATATATATATGTACAGTGTTGGCCAAAAGTATTGACACCCCTGCAATTCTGTCAGATAAAACTCAGTTTCTTCATGAAAATGGTTGCAATCACAAATTCTTTGGTATTATTATCTTCATTTAATTTGTCTTCGATGAAAAAACACTAAAGAGAATGAAGCAAAAAGCAAAACATTGATCATTTCACACAAAACTCCAAAAATGGGCCAGACAAAAGTATTGGCACCCTCAGCCTAATACTTGGTTGCACAACCTTTAGCCAAAATAACTGCGATCAACCGCTTCCGGTAACCATCAATGAGTTTCTTAAAATCATCTGATGGAATTTTAGACCATTCTTCTTTGGCAAACTGCTCCAGGTCCCTGATATTTGAAGGGTGCCTTCTCCAAACTGCCATTTTTAGATCTCTTAACAGGTGTTCTATGGGATTCAGGTCTGGACTCATTGCCGGCAACCTTAGAAGTCTCCAGTGCTTTCTCTCAAACCATTTTCTAGTGCTCTTCGAAGTGTGTTTTGGGTCATTGTCCTGCTGGAAGACCCATGACCTCTGAGGGAGACCCAAATTTCTCACACTGGACCCTACATTATGCTGCAAAATTTGTTGGTAGTCTTCAGACTTCATAATGCCATGCACATGGTCAAGCAATCCAGTGCCAGAGGCAGCAAAGCAATCCCAAAACATCAGGGAACCTCCGCCTTGTTTGACTGTAAGGACCGTGTTCTTTTCTTTGAATGTCTCTTTTTTTCTCCTGTAAACTCTATGTTGATGCCTTTGCCCAAAAAGCTCTACTTTTGTCTCATCTGACCAGGGAACATTCTTCCAAAACGTTTTAGGCTTTCTCAGGTAAGTTTTGGCAAACTCCAGCCTGGCTTTTTTATGCCTCGGGGTAAGAAGTGGGGACTTCATAGGTCTCCTACCATACAGTGCCTTTTCATTCAGACGTCGACAGATAGTACGGGTTGACACTGTTGCACCCTCGGACTGCAGGGCAGCTTGAACTTGTTTGGATGTTAGTCAAGGTTCTTTATCCACCATCCGCACAAACTTGCGTTGAAATCTCTTGTCAATTTTTCTTTTCCGTCCACATCTAGGGAGGTTAGCCACAGTGCCATGGGCTTTAATCTTCTTGATAACACTGTGCACGGTAGACACAGGAACATTCAGGTCTTTGGAGATGCACTTGTAGCCTTGAGATTGCTCATGCTTCCTCACAATTTGGTTTCTCAAGTCCTCAGACAGTTCTTTGGTCTTCTTTCTTTTCTCCATGCTCAATGTGGTACACACAAGGACACAGGACAGAGGTTGAGTCAACTTTAATCCATGTCAACTGGCTGCAAGTGTGATTTAGTTATTGCCAACACCTGTTAGGGGCCACAGTTAAGTTACAGGTGCTGTTAATTACACAAATTAGAGAAGCATCACAATTCTTTTTGTGTTTTTTTCATTGAAGATAAATTAAATGAAGATAATAATACCAAAGAATTTGTGATTGGAATCATTTTCAGGAAGAAACTGAGTATTATCTGACAGAATTGCAGGGGTGTCAATACTTTTGGCCACAACTGTATGTTATCAGGGAAAAGCTTCACACACATTGGTTCTTGTTCTCTGCAGAAAGTGGAAACACCACAAGATTTGCTGCATTTTTGTTTTCCAGCAAAACCTATGTGATTCTAGGATAAGGCCGGCTACATACCACGATTTTCGGGATGTGGGACTGACCGGTGTGAACCGGACAGCCCCGGATCCGATTTTGCCATTATTGTCTCCCTATGGGGCCGGATGGCAGTGATTTGCCATCCGGTTTTGTGCTGTCCGGGAGTATCTGACAGATTTCAAAATCGGAACTTGCAACATTTTTTGTGTCCGGGGCAAAAATCAGACTAAATCGGATCCTCCCGGATCCGGCGCCCATAGCATGGGAGTCTTTTGGTGCCGAATCGCCCAGGATCCAACAAAAAAATTGGACCGGTTCCTGGATGCCAGGTGCTGAAAGGGCAGCTGAATTTCAGCACCTGGAGAGCTCCCCAGCTGAAACTTCAGCACCTGGAGAGCTCCTTCCAACTGCTATGCTGAAATTTCAGCACTTGGACAGCGGCAGTCACTGATTCCAGCAGAAAACAGGATCGGAGGGCATATTTGCCCACCGGTTCTGTTTTGTCTGGGGCAAAACACCGGACAGAACCTGACAGCACAAAAGCATGGTGTGAAGCTAGCCTTAGTTGTGCACACACATTGATTTTTGTTTGGTGAAGAAAGTGGAAACACCACAGGTTTTGCTGCATTTTAGAAAGAATGAGCATGTCAATTCTTTTATGCAATTTGGCTAAAGTGAAAACACCTGGGGGTTTCAACTTTCTGCAGAGAAATGAAACAAGTGTGTGAAAGCTTTTCCCTGATCACATAAGACCGGCTTCACACCACCGTTTTGTGGTGTCAGGCTATGTCCAGTGTTTTGCTGGATCCACCGGACACAGACTGATAATATGACAGACTGTTAATATGCCCTCCGATTCTGTTTTCTGCCGGAATCATCACTGCGCTCTGATGCCGCTGTTCAGGTCCTGAAATTTCAAAATCGTGGCTAGCGGGAGATATCCAGGTGCTGCAGTTCAGTGCTGGCCGCCACTGGACTTCAACACCCAGCATCCGGCAGCCAGATCTGATTTTCTCTTGGATCCGGGGCGATCCGGCGTCCACAGCCTCCCATGTTAGGGGGTGCTGGACCGCAACGGATCCAATTTTGTCACATTTTTGCCCCGGACACAAAAATCCTGCAAGCTGCAATTTTGTGTTTGGGACAAAAATCAAATGCAGCCTGATGCTGCCGGACAGGGACAAAACCAAATGGTAATTAACTGCCATCCAGCCCCATCTGGCATCATAGGCATGCATTAGTCCAAAATCGGGTCTGGGGCTGTCAGGTTCACACCAGACAGCCCTGGACCCAAAAAAAATGTAATTTTAAGCAATTTCGACACACTTTTTTTGTGCCTACATGGTAAAATAAATTATTTCATTCAAAAGTACAACTCGTTTTGCAAAAAACAAGCCCTCGTATGTCTATATTGACGGAAAAATAAAAAAAAGGTAACAAAGTGATGACTTGGTGGGATTGAATTCTATTGCCCTTCCTCCTTGACTCCTTGTTAAGGCCGTTTTATTATTGATTGACTCTGTTTCTAGTATAATGTTTTTATTCTACAGGCATCTTGAGGATCTTTGAACCTGCTTCTAACAACCGGTATTGTATATACTACTGACCCATGTTCCCCCTCCCTCCTCCTTTACCCCTAGCTGTACCCTCCCCCTCCTTGTTTTTCCCACATTCCCCTTTGGCATAACGATATGATTGTGTTTGTAATTTGTTGATATTGATTGTTGCCCTTTCGGTAATCCCAATGTTTGTGTTTCTGTTTATAACCAAATAAAAAATGTATTGGTTAAAAAAAAAATTAAAAAAAGGTAAGAAGGGAGGGAAAAACGAGAACTGTAAGGCTGGCTTCACACCACGGCAAGGTCCGGGGCTGTCCGGTGTAAACCAGGGAGCCCCGAACCGTTTTTTTGGCCCATAGTAGCCTATGGGGCCGGATGGAGACGGATGGCAGCTCTCTGCCATCCGGTTTCCATCTCTCCGGATGAATCCGGGAGAATTCGGATTATTCTCACTGGACACAAAAATGTTGCTTGCAACGTTTTTGTGTCCGGGGAGAAAATTCACCCCAAAAAGCCGAATCCCGGATTTGCCCGGATTGTCCCGGATTCTCCTGGATCCGGGGTAATCCGGTTCTCCCCAACATGGGAGCCTATGGGGCCGGATTGCCCCGGT
This sequence comes from Allobates femoralis, assembly GCA_033576535.1. Lineage (NCBI taxonomy): Eukaryota > Metazoa > Chordata > Amphibia > Anura > Aromobatidae > Allobates > Allobates femoralis. The sequence goes on along the minus strand of JARQOC010000002.1, from coordinate 565,659,880 downwards.
CCGGGCGAATCCGGGAACCAGATACCGGCGGCTGCACGCCGCTTTTGTTTCAGGACCGCGGCTAGCTCCATGCTAGCCGCGATCTTGAAAAATCAGCAGCTGCAGCTGCAATTACAGCCATCCGGCTGCACACAGGACCAGAGGGCACATTTGGCCATCCGGTTCTGTGTGCTTATCCGGTCCGGGGCTGTCAGATTCATGCCTGACAGCCCCGGACCGGACTGCGCCGTGGTTTGAAGCCAGCCTAAAATGGAAACTCGCTGGGGGGTGAAGGAGATGCTTTCACTGTATATGCATTTATAGACATCATATGGGCAAGGAGCCTTTACTAATATGCCTACTGTAAATTGTAAATGTTATGTGGCAGCCACAGTTTACCGGTCATAGCAATCGTTTTTACAGAAGGTGTAAATGCTATATGTTATCCATACAAGCCTCTGTGCATTAATTGAATTCCTTATTAGAGCTTATCTCATCGCAAACAGTCTAAACATGCATCAGGTAGAAGCAGTTCTATGACAATTATAAAGAAAAAAACTTTAATATAATTCAATTTATCCTAAAGGAAAGGACACAAAAGTAGCACAAAACGTCTACAAAGTGGAAAATATTTGTTTCTTTAATTCAAGTAGATTATAATGTTTATCTAATACACATCAGGATCTCTTCAAGAATGATCAGAATGCTGGTGTACAAATCTCCTTCATCTCTTCTTCAGTTATATGGAATCGGAAATCCGATCACTAGGCTAAGACTTTAAGTTAATGAATTGCCCCGTTGCTACCACTGTATCAGGTCTACAGCATTTCAAATGTATTACGTTTCTTTAAATTCCACTTAGGATCAGACACGTTCATTAAAATCTTCACTTTCTGTTTTAATATTTCTTTTTTTTCTCGGACATTTTTGTGTTTAAACAAAAGCCTTAATTGTGCGGCTACGAGACACCTGCAAAGTGCATCAGGGCAGAGACAGAGTTTCAACAGGGTCCTTAGTGTAGCCAAAGAGCAATTACATCTCTCTGTGACAGGAGACTGTCATCTTCAAAAAGAAAGAATTCTTTGAACAGATTAGTCCAAATTATATTTTATTACATTGGCCTGTGTAGATAGGCTAAGCCTGTTCATTTCGTGCACTAATGGAATTCATACTTGGGTTTTAATATATTGTTTATGACATGTTTGGAGTTCTTGAGATATCAGCATGCATTCATGAGAGTTGCTTCAAACAGTATCAGATAACAGCTGGATGTTGGACAAGGGATTTTATCTTGTTGTTGAACCAATGGCAGTGATTAAATTGAACTGTCGGAACAAAGCTTTCGCATGTCAGCCTGTTGGACGATGAAATGAAAGAGTGACACACTTCAAAGATCAGAGAAATGTTTGAGAACCTGGGAGACCTCCATGTATTGCTTGTGTAGATTGTATGTTCTACATGCATAGTCAGGAATACTTATCAGGCCCTTTATTTTGTTTTTTATCATAACTAAGAGCAGAAGGAAAGAGCCCGAGTTTATCCTAAACAATACTGGTTGTAGAAAGCCAAACGGTTTGTAGTATGGAATAACGTGATTAGAGAATCTAATTTACATGCCAAATCTGTTCACTCAGGAAGTTTTCTGGTTTTAATGTCCGCAAATAAAGAGTACAATTGGAATATCTCCCCCTAGACCTACTGCGTCTGTCCCCAGGCTCTGCGAGCAGATTTGGTGATTGTGGAGGCAGCATTACCCAGGGGCGTAACTACTATAGGTGCAGGGGTTGCGATTGCACCCGGGCCCTGCAGCCTAGGGGGCCCCAAAAGTCCCTTTGGCCCATAGAAAAAGACTAATACTATTAAAGATGTACAGCAATTGGGGGCCCCATTGGAGCTTTCGCATCGGGGCCCCAGGGCCTGAAGTTACGCCACTGGCATTACCGATATTACTGGGCTGTGCAGTCACTGTATAGCTAAGCATACTGGTGTGCCTGTGACTTGTTGTGTCACCCAGTTAGGGAGAATGTGTATATGTGTGCTATTCAGCTGCTCCACAGATGTAATCAGCCCCATTCTGTGGCAAATGGGTTAGTGCCACACCCTATTTAAAACTCTATCACTTGCATTGCCAGTTATCATATTTGATATCCCTATGCTGCTGGGTATGCTTTTATGGTATACTTTCACTGATCCTTTTCAGACTTCCTTTCTGACCTTGTGTTCTCCATAAACCCTCCTTACTTTGACCCCAGATTGTCTGCTATTAACAGAACTCTTGATATATGATTCAGATTATTTCCCTAACTAGGGTTTGGCTTCTGATTCTGTCCCTGGTCCTATCCCTCTAGTTATTGACCCAGTTATTTTGTCAATTCTTGTCTCAGGTTTGCATCTACGGGTAGTATCTACTCCATGGCAGCAACCCAGGGGTCCCCCATTGAAAGACCAGATCCAGGGGTTAACAGTCAAATGCTGAGGTACTTCTAAGACTTAAGCCCCCGTCACACATAACGAGATCGTTAGCGAGATCATTGTTAAATTCCAGATTTTGTGACGTAACAGCAATCTCGCTAACAATCTCGTTATGTGTGACACTTAGCAGCGATCAGGCCCCTGCTGTGAGATCGCTGATCGTTACAAAGTGCTCAGGGTCATTTTTAGGTCATTGGTCTCCCGGTGGGAACGCTGCATTGCTGTGTTTGAAAGGGACAACGACCAACGATCTCAATACTACGCCTGAGAGTGACAATTTCCAACGACCTCCTATCATTCTGGATTGTTGCTGAGTCGCTGGTGAGATCTGACTGGTTGACATCTCACCAGTGATCCCAAAGTGACGCACAAGCGATCCCTAGGGATCGTTATCGTTGTCGGGATCGCTGTTGCGTCGTTGTGTGTGACGGGAGCTTTACTAACATCAAGCGTGCACAACTCCAGTTATCAAGAGTCACCAATGGTGCATGTTTTCAAGATTTCCTTAATATAGCATAGGCAATAGGATTAGTATTCCATCTCTAGAAATCTAGTACCCATATTTCACACTACTTTTAAGAAAAGCATCCTTCTCCTTTTTAAAGAACTTTAATGAATGAATCATAATAACATCCTGACCTAGAGATTTCCATAATCTCAGTGGTTGTACAGTAAAGTATCCAGGCTATGATGAAAGAGACTTATTATGTCTGATATAAAGGGTTTGCTTTCTAAATTACAAACCTGAATATCTCTATAAGCATTCTCCCTGGTAGTTTTGTTACTATAAGCCTCAACATCTATAACAAACATTGTAAAGATGTCCATCTAGGTATCTGACATGGGAAGAGACTCACCATTTTATCATATATTGCACTCACTTTTTATTTTAGTGTAAAGAATGTCAAATATATATATATATATATATATATATATATATATATATATATATATATATATATGTAAACATATTAGAAAAAAGTGGACTCCTTTAATGCCTAACGGCGTGTCAGTGTTTCAGATGTAACAACCCTATTTCAAGCAGTGAGTCTGTTTCAAACACACAGTCTTATAGGGTGCACATACATTAAGTGTTAATCCATCAATCTATCAATCTCCAAAATGTACCTATATTACAGTATCTGTGCATCTTATTTTAACAAAGTGCTAAATGCTATGCCATACATAGTAAATTTCGTATCCATATATGGTTTTTAAGTTCTAATGTATCCAATCTAAAGTGCAATATAGTGCTAATTAGTTAAAAAATGAACATTAAAACAGGTGTACAACCTTATTATAGGGGGGTAAACACTCACATCATAACCGCTTCATGGCCGCTGCTTCTCAGCATGCCCTATGTTTCACTGTGCATGTTTGTTCTAAGGTGTGTGTGTGGCCTCCTGCTTTATACAGAGGCTGCGTGTGCCTCCTGCTGTATACTGGGAGCTGTGTGTGGCCTGCTGTAATACTGGGGGCTATGTGTAGCCTCCTGCTGTACCATTCTGGTTTCCGCCCCCTTCACTCTACAAAAACTTCCCTCACTAAAGTCAGCAATGACCTTCTGACATCAAAACGTAATGGTGACCACTCTCTGCTTATTCTTCTTGATCTCTCTGCAGCTTTTGACACTGTTGACCACCATCTCCTACTCGCTATGCTACACTCCATCGGCATAAAGGATACCGATCTCTCCTGGTTCTCTTCTTATCTCCCTGACCGTTCTTTCAGCATATCATTTGCTGGCTCCACTTCTTCTCCTCTTTCTTTCACTATTGGAGTCCCTCAGGGATCGGTCCTTGGCCCTCTTCTCTCTCTACACAGACCATCAGCAGATTTGTCTTCCAGTACCATCTTTGTGATGATCTTGTAGATCTGCAGGACAAAGTGCCGTTGTGTCCATGCTGCCGTCAAAAGGATCACCAAAGACAAGAGAGAATCTGGGCTGAATTGTGTCTTTATTCTTCCAACACGTTTCGGGGCCTTCACCTAGCTCCTTCTTCAGGGACACTGTAGTTGGAAGAATAAAGACACAATTCAGCCCAGATTCTCTCTTGTCTCTGGTGATCCTTTTGACGGCAGCGTGGACACAACGGCACTTTGTCCTACAGATCTACAAGATCATCATAAAGATGGTACTGGAAGACAAATCTGCTGATGGTCTGTGTAGAGAGTCTCTGTCAAACATCACTGCGGTATCGAAGAGGCTCAGTAGCATGACTACCAGGGGGCAGAGGGGCCTATTGAAGCTACTGCCTCCTAGGTCTGTATTATTAGCCACTAGGAGAATTTAATTATGCATGTGTGGCCCCCACATGGTCAGGCGTCACAGTGGGGTATTGCACCCGTAAAAGAGGTGTAATCTTCCCCAGCTGCAAGTGGATCCTAGGCTGGTGGATGGGACCCATTACTGCACTCCCACACAGAGTAGTGGTGGGAGGTTACCCCAGGGAGGGAGATATCTTCACCTCTAGGGGGAATTAGAGACAGTCAGATGAAGGGCGTCTGAGAGAACAGAGTCGGAGTAGGAGGAGTTGGAGTGTGGAGCGAGGCGGAAGGTTAACCCAGACAGTTCTACGTGTGGCGCCCCGCAACGAGTGCGTCACAGGAGGGTATTGCAGCCATAAATGCAGCCGCAATATTCTCTGACACAGCAGTGATCTGGTTAACTTTGAGATCCAACCCTGCGTGCATCACCTAGAACAGAGGGCCAACCCAGGGTCCTGGTGGGCGGAGTGCTAGGGAAGTGTGTAGGACGTACAGACACTTAGTCTAGTCTAGAAGAGAGAACTTGGAGTAGGAGCGGGGGCCTGCACCTCGTGCAGCCCCCGGGCCGTCACCGGTCGGGTGTCAGCACCTGAGGCCTCAACAACCGGGATCGGGCACCACTAACCACGGGTTCCAAAATACCCCGTGCCTCAAAACTTCACAGCCGGTTCACTGGTACCGAAGCTGGCAGCAGTTCACCTCTGCTACGCGAACCAGAAGTGTGGAGGAGCAGCTTCACAGGAGCAGCCCACCACCAGCCAACTTCCAGTCGTCTAACCAGCGGTGTACCCACCGAGGGATCCAAGGCTCCCCAAAACATCCACAACGTACATCTTGGATAGGGCATTGAAGCAGTCTCCCCGTACCCGATCTGGTATTCCTGGGCGACAATGGCAAAGCACTTAGCTAGAATGGAGGAAAACTAGCAGATCTCTAAGGGACACCATCACTGCTGAGTCCACCCGGTCCACTACCCGTAAACTGTATACCATGTACTGCCTGCTGGTTACAGTAAAGACCCGTTGCAGAGACTTTCTGTGTCCGTGCTTCCTTATGAACTGTCCGTCTGCACTACAAGGTAACCGCAGCTGCCGCACAACATCTTAAGCAGCTCCAGCCTCCGGGGATCACCGCTCAGCCTGTGGGGAGCGTTCCATCTTGCTGCTGTCCATCCCCCAGAGGTTCCGCAGCGTCGGTAACTATTACCGAAACTACTCATAGGTGGCGTCACGAATAAATTAAACCCCTTTAATCTGTTCCTATAAGACGTCTTCAACTTTTGATCTGCACTCAACCGGGCCCGACTACCGGCAGGCGCGGCCCACCCGTGACAAAAAGGAAGGAGCTACAGCCTGTCTAAACCGGAGTCCACGGGCTGACGGTGAGTCATACGCTGATCCAGAGGGAAGATGAGAGAGGATCCTGAGAGAGGGTGCCTTACGCAGGAGTCTGTGCTCTAGAGAGAAAGGGGGGGAACCCCAGCATGGAGCGACCATACTCCAGGGAATTCCCCAGTCCACCACGGGAAGGCCGGTCCTGAGGAAATGGCTAGAGTCTATCTCTGAAGTCGTCAACCGGCTGCTGCAGTCTGTTTATTGGCTGCGGCACCCCTCCAGACGTAGCGGTCTGCCTGCTTCCTCACCACGAGGGATGGGAGCCCCAAGTCTACCTACAAGGAGCCATTGGGTATAGCCTCATCCTAGGCTGGGAAGAAAGGACATGGGTTCGACAACTAAACTTTACCATGGGTTCCACCATACCACCTGGCATCCACTTGCAGCCACCCGTAGAGCTACCTGTTAAAATAACACCTTGCTGAACTGTGGACTCTGTATTTTGCTGCTGAACGTTTACAGTAAAGTACCTGAGACAAAGTGACTTTGCCTTTGTGTCGTTATCTTCATCAACCTGTTTGCTTACAGGATCGCTGCCCCGGAGGACAAGCTCCACTTGTAGGGAGGTTTGCCATCCCAGCCACATTACCATCACCCTCCGGAGGACTGTGGCGGCACTGGTGACCTATCACCAGGTACTACAGGTGGCGTCACGTGACAACAACAAACTCTTATCCCCTGTACATAACTCCTTATTGAAGTGTCACCCAGGCAACGGGCTCAGGCGCTGCGACCCGTGACATCCCTGTGAAAGTACCCTCCGAGCTTGATACCCAAGTACCCCAGGGCCTGGGGCTCGACACATGATGCAGGAATAAAACAGGAATCAGCTCAAGCCCAAATGGAAGAAATACCGGTTAGTGGTGCAGGACCTGCGATAACATCATGCCATGTGACCCATGTGGGAGAAGCCACAGAGTTGCTGGCTGGAAGCAGCAAGAGATAGGGAGAAGCTGTAGGAGATAGGGGCACATGTGAGAGGTAATGAAAAAAGAGGGGACAGGGGGGGTGCAGACTATGACAGAGGGGTGTGGAATTTGTAGAATAGAGGGGGGAAAACTTGCAGTTTAGATGTCGGGAAGATAGAGGGTGGACTGTAGGTGTGGTTTGGTGTCGGTGGGCGAGGCTCAACATTTCCTTCTGCAAAAGGAATAAGAGTTAATTTTTAAGTCCACACGGTCGTGCAGTTCATTATACTAGTGACTCACCCCGGGCCAGGGTACTCAGATCTCAGGCGCAGTCTGGAGGTCACGGGTGGCTGCCTAAGACTGTGACCCTGGTGGTCAATGAATAGGGGAGAAATAAAATAAAGTTTGTTTGTGACGCCACCTGCAGTACCTGGTGATGCTCACCAGCGCCGCCACAGTCCTCCGGTGGTCGAAGGTATTGCGGCAATGATGGTATAGTCCTCCGCAGGCAGGACTGGACCGCCAGGGCAGCGATTCTGTGGATGGAATCAGTCTATGCTAGGAAAGATGCAGCAGAGTCGACAGGTCACTTCACCAAGTACTTTACTGGAACTCAACAGTCATTACAATTCACAGTGCAGTATGATGTTATCAGACAAATGATTACGGATGGCTACAAGTAGATTTTATGGTAGGTAGACGGAACCCTCGCATATGCCTTTCTTGTTCCTCCTGTTCCCTTGCTTCCAAGTAGCAGGGTGAAGCCTGACTTCATGAAGATCAAGTCTAACCTCCTGCTGTCTCTCTTTACCTCCCTTGCTCCCGTCAGGTGAATCTTCTGTTGATCACCGCAGTGGGCCGCCGCAGTGTCTGGTCCCCCGCTAATGGGTGCTTTAGGAGTCAGGGCCGTACCTGAAAATACCCCCGTTCTACGGATTCTCTGCTGGCCGTGAAGGCTCCTACAGGTGCAGGCTCCCGTACCCGGTTTCTTACTTTGAGTGAACTCCCGCCCGAGCTTCTTTCTCCTTTCTTTCCTGTGTCTGGGATCTGTACTTCTGTCCCTGGGTCCCTCAGCCGAGGTAACCCTCCTTCGTGCCGCAGGCTCCCTGCCTGGATCTATCTAGCTCTCCAACCCGGAGGCCCAGCACGGACCTAATGGCCTCCAGCCAAAAGAACCACGGTCTAAGACAGACCGGCCAAAAGACCTCCTTTTTCCCCCTGGGGGCTACTATATACCCTTCCGGGTTCCCTCTCACTGTGTGACCTAGTGTGGAGTGTGGGTTTAGGGTTCCTCCTACCATCCATAAATCTACTTGCAGTGGAGTGACTACACCTCTTTTACGGGTGCAGTACCCCTTTTGTGGTACCTACATAGTGGGGCGCCACATTCCCCCTTGATGGAATATACTCGTATGCGAGTATCACACTTGTCTACAGGAAGTGAAAACATTTTTATATATATATACATATTAATACCAACGGGTAACTATATTCAACAAGCAGACTTAGGTTTCTTCCCATCTCTGGGAGGCGCATGACTTCTAACGTTACACATATAATCATGCACATTATTCACCTCGCTTAGAATGAGGCTGCTGAGAGAAGGCCTGCAATTCTTCCCTAATCATGGCATGGATATCTGTCACGGGAGATTCTTCTTGTAAGGTTGTGGCAAAACAGGATTGGCACAGGTGCTTTGAATAGTTATCAGGGAGAAGCTGGGGACACAGAGCACATTGCTGGTGTTTCACCTTCTAAACTTTCTTAGCCTAAGAGAGGGATACAGATAAGGAGGATATCAGAAAACCAGGCCGAGCCTGCACTCACCCACTAATACAGAAAACCCCATGTACCAGTCGCGGAGGTGGAGGTCCAGCCTGAGTGGCAGAAGGATCCGTCCTGGTCCTCTCACTCCTGTCTGCGGAGTTCTCATCCCTGGAGCGACCACTGGACTTGCCCTTGCTGGTGTGCACCTCTTCTCCCAGAGGGCGCCCCTCTGAAGCCCCTGGAGAGGACATGACTCGCCACCAGATAGTGCCTGCACGACGCCTTTTACGTCTCCTCCCATGAGCACACCTCTCCAGTAACCCCGGAAGTGGTTATGACGCCACTTCCGGGTCAGAGCGCAGAGAGACACTGCGCATGCACACCAGTCGCACTCGGAAGTGCGGCCGCGTGCCCTGCACCGCTCCCACCGCCAGTCCGCCGGAGAAGCCAGTGGAACCGCAGGCGCCACAATCAGTGCCCCCAGCACCACTGCAACCCCGTGCACCGCAGCAGGAACCTGGTGATACGCAGTGTTCCCGTGTTCCCCATGCGTCAGGGTGGCCTCCCCCAGCGCTGACCGCACGAATACATCAGACGAAGGGAGAGCCTGGAACAGGACTTCCCAATGCTGCCTCTGAAGCCCCAGGCCCTGCCGTCCATATGGAGACTGCACAGAGGCTGATTGGACCCTGGTAAGCTCTTCATGCTTGCTGCAGGTTCCCATCAGGGACAGGAAACCAACTGAGGAGGTGAGAGGGACCGCCCCTTTTTATCTGTAGGTTTCCTGTCCCTGGGGGCGGATCCCCTCTCTCTCTGTGGGTGCTGTCGTGGCGATGAGAAAATTTTATTTATTAACTAGTTTGTGTTGCACAACTCTCTGGTCTAAGGGCATAAAAAAGTCCCAATTTCTTAACAAATACATGCAAAAAAATATCATCTTAAAATGACCACTAATATGAAGTACAATACGCCATGAAAACAGTCTCAGAATCACTGGGATCTGATAAAGCATTCCAGAGTTATAACCTCATAAAGTGACACTGGTCAGATTTAAAAAATTTGTCCTGATCACTAAAGGTACCGTCACACGGGGAGATATCGCCGGCGATGTTGCCGGCAACCGAGGGGCGTGGCCAGGTTGCGGCGACATCGCCGGCGAATTGCCGCGTGTGACAGGGCGATAATCAGGCGATGAATCGCCTGAGTCACATCGCCAGGTTTCCCAACAATGTTGGGAAACCTGGCGATGTTGCTCAGACGATTCTGCCTGATCGCCCTGTGTAACGCGGCAATCCGCAATGTTACGGGCGATTCCGCCTATCTACTACATTGCGGGTTATCGCTCGCTGGGTTGCTGGGCAACCCAGCAAGCGATAGCCGCGGCAACTAGCCGGCGACATCGCCGGTAAGTTGCTCCGTCTGACATCTCCCCGGCGATGTTGTCAGGGATGCGCGCTCCCGCGATCCCCGGCAATATCGCCGGCGATATGTCCCTGTGTGACGGTACCTTAAGGGTATAAAATGTATTTTGGCCAAAACAAAAGCTGAAGGATGTCTATGTGATATGGTGTTCGATGGGAACTGTTAATGTGTGAGTGTTAAGGACATGCAGAAGTGGAGATTTTTCAAGAGTAGTGGTGGGACTATGAAAGGTTTGAGGGTGGAGTCAGCACTTGGGTGGAGCCTTGGCAGAGTCTCAAGGGGGTCCAAAATTGTTGCCAGTGTGCAACACTGAAATTCCTGGTGGCAGTCTTAAGTATCATAATAAACCATAATATTCAGGTATCGTATAGATTACATTTTGAGTACAATTACTCTGATTGAAATTGTACCCATTTCTTTTGTCTCCAACCCTTTTGCCATAGTAGACTCCTTGTTATGATTTCAGACCCGCAGCACATCTCTCCAAAGTTCCCTATTCTCCAGCCTTTTGCAACACTTCCCGGCATGGTGTCTTTAAAAAGAAAAATATCATTATACTGCACCATAAATAAGAATATCTCCCATTGTGTGCCACTGAATAAATAATTGCCCCTCACTATGCTACCTTCATAAAATATCCCCACACTGTCCCTCTCCATAATATCCTCTACACTTCCTTTCTCCACTTTGTCCCTACACACACACTGGGCCTTTTCATAATGTTCCCTCCACACTGCACCTCTACATAATATCCCCACACACTGCCCCTCTCCACAAAATTTCACCTAGACTGCCCCTATCTGTAATGTCTCCCTACACTATTCCCACTAATAGCCCCCTACACTGCTTCTCTACGCAATATTCCACCCACACTGCCACTCTCCACATTATCACCCACACGGCCTCTTTGATAATATCCGCCCATATTGCCCCTCTCCATAAAATCCACACACACAGCTTCAAACCATAATATTCCCCCCCAGCACAGCACCTTTCTCCATAATTTTCCCACTCACACCCTGTCTCTTTCTATAGTGTCCCACATACACCCTGGTCCTCTCCATAAAGTCCCCCATACACCTCACCCCTCTCCATAACCTCTTCAGACCTTGCATACACTGTAGTGTACAACGGTTTTAATGATATAATGTCATTGTGGATAACTTGAAGTGGTTTAGAATGGGTGGAAACTGTAGTGTACATAGAACTCATATCCTGTGACTTTTTAAAATTTCAATACTGAAGATAATGTTATTTGGTCTTGTTCTATTATATTTTTACATTAAACATACAATAACTGTATTATAAGCCCTGTCTGACCAACTCTCCATTTGGCTCCTATACTTTCTCTTTGCTGTCATTCCCACCATCATAATGGGCGACTTCAACATCCCCATTGACACCCACCCAGTCAACAGCCTCCAAACTCCTATCACTTGCTTCATCCTTTAGCCTCTCTCAATGGTCCTCCAAAGCCACCCATACAGATGGACATACACTAGACCTCATCTTCACCCGCCTCTGCTCCCTAACTAAACCCATAACCTCCCTCATCCCCCCTCTGACCACCATCTACTCACTTTCTCATCCTTGTCCTCCTCACCTGCCACTCATGTCCACCAACTTGCACACCCCCTCAGAAACCTCACACATCTTGATGCTCACACAATCTCAAATGACATTTGACTGCTATCAACCATATCCTCACTCTACGACACAGATAATGCCACAGCTTTCTACAACTCTACACTCACTTCAGCTATTGATGCAGGTGTCCCTCTCGTTCATGGCAGAACACGACAAATCAACAGACAACCCTGGCACACAAACACCACTAAAAATCTGCGGCGGGCGTCTAGGGTTGCAGAGCGGCGCTGGAAGAAAACACACTCGCATCAACACTACACAGCATTCAAACAAGCACTTCTCAAATTCAAGTCAGCACTCACTACCACTACATAGAATTACTTCATTACCCTCATACCCTCTTTGTCCCACAACCTCAGGCAGTTATTCAACACATTTAACTCCCTCCTCCACTGCCCCTTCCTACTTCTCATATCTCTGTAGACTTTGCAACACACTTCACCAACAAGATTGAACAGATCAGACAAGTCTTTGCTACCCAACCACCACAACCCCCATGTATACCAAACCACTTCCCTTCCCCACTATCCCTTCTCCCCTCCATCACTGAAGGAGACCTTGCACACCTCCTCTCCAGATCACACCTCACCACTTGTGCACTGGACCCCATCCCATGCCACTTCCTCCCCAACCTCACAACCATACTTATCGCAGCCCTAACCCACCTCTTCAACCTATCACTAACTTCTGGTGCCTTTCCTTCTGCTTTCAAACATGCAACAATTACACCTATCATAAAGAAGCCATCCTTCGACCCCACTTCTACATCCAGCTACCGGCTCATATCCCTGCTCCCATTCACTTCCAAACTTCTCAAAAAGCAAGTACTCTCATCCCACCTCTCATCCAACTCTCTTTTTGACAACCTTCAATCCGGCTTCCGCCCCCACCACTCCACTTAAACTGCCCTGACCAAAATTACTAACAACTTACTAACAGCCAAATCTAACAGACAGTTTTCCATCCTCCTCCTTCTAGACCTGTGCTCTGCATTTGACACAATCAACCACTGTCTCCTATTACTGATCGTCTCTTCCATTGGTATCACTGACCTTGCCCTCTCCTGGATCTCTTCCTACCTTTCCAACAGCACATTTAGCGTCTCCCACTCCCACACGACCTCCTCACCCCATCCCCTGTCTGTTGGGGTCCCTCAAGGCTCTGTCCTGTGCCCCTCCTTTTTTCAATCTACACCCTTGGTCTGGGACAACTCATAAAGTCCCATGACTTCCAGTATCACCTGCATGCTGATCTAGAAATGAGAGACAAAAAAGCACATAGGGTCTTATCTTGTAGCAGAGAGGGACGATTGCCCGTTGAAATTTGCTCAACTGATCAGGTTGTGTGAACCCACAACCAGTATTTGCTCTCATACAGCTGCCGCTGTATCCACACTCCCACATGCAATGTGGCATACAACTAGAAAAAACAGGATGAATTGCTGGTGATCCGCGCTGCTGAAAGGAAGAACCAGGACGCAAGAAGTCTGGTGCAATGGTGTTTCGTTATTCTGACGCATTTTGAAGCAACCTCTGCTCCTTCCTCAGGGATTACCCCATAATCCCTGAGGAAGGAGCAGAGGCTGCTCCGAAACGCATCAGAATAAAGAAACACCATTGCACCAGACTTCTTGGGTCCTGGTTCTTCCTTTCAGCAGCATGGATTAGCAGCACTTCGTCCTGTTTTTTCCTCCTGTACATTGATGACACTCAGATCTATCTTTCTGGCCCAGATGTCACCTATCTCCTGTCCAGAATCCAGGAGTGTCTATCAGCCATATCCTCCTTCTTCTCCTCTCGCTTCCTAAAACTCAATGTGGAGAAAACCAAACTCATCATCTTTCCTCAATCTCACACTCCTTCCTTAACAGATCTATCTATCACAATAAATGACATCACACTTTGCCCTGTACCTGAAGCCCGTAGCCTCGGAGTATCCCTTGACTCTGCCCTGTCCTTCAAACCGCACATCCAAGCCCTTGCCACCTCCTCCCGCCTCTAACTCAAAAATATTTCCAGAATCTGTCCCTTCCTCGATCCTCAATCTACTAAACTACTAGTGCATGCCCTCATCATCTCCCGTCTCGACTACTGCAACCTTTTCCTCTGTGGTCTCCCTGCTAACACTCTTGCACCTCTCCAATCTGTCCATAACTCTGCTACTAATCCACCGCTCTCCACGCTATTTCTCAACTTCTCCCCTCTTCAAATCTCTCCACTCGCTCCCAATTCACCAACGTATCCAATTCAAACTACTAACACTGACTTTCAAAGCAGTCCGCAATCTGTCCCCCTCATATATCTCTGGACTAATCTCCCGATATCATCCAACTCGTAATCTTCGATCCTCCCAAGACCTCCTTCTTTCCTCCACACTTGTACGTTCCTCATCTAACCGCCTGCAAGACTTCGCCCGAGCAAACCCCATTCTCTGGAATTCTACACCCCAAAACATCCGACTGTCCCCCACACTCGGAACCTTCAAGTGGAACTTGAAAACCCATCTCTTCAGAACAGCCTACAGCCTGCAATGACTACAGTGCCACCTCACCACCACTGGACCCGGCGCTCCACCACCATTGGACCCGGCACTCCACCACCACCAGAGCAGACCCAACCTACTCTCTCTCTCCCCACTGCCCTGTAGTATGTAAGCCTGTAAGGGCAGGGTCCTCTCTCCCCTGTGTATCAGTCTGTCACTGTTAGTTTGTTCATTATATTTTTAACTTGTTTGTATATAACCCTTTCTCATGTACAGCACCATGGAATCAATGGTGCTCTATAAATAATTTATAATAATAGTAATAATAAGACTTCTGGGTATGAGGAGGATAATATTCCCTAAACACCCTGCCTCTCTGCATCCTTCACAATTCTCCCTCATTACCCTACAAGGTGCCCTCATAGTAACACCAACCCCATAGGATATTTAACCCCCTAGAATATTTAATATTCAGCTCCTCCTGGAGTGCTTATTGTTTCTGGCCACATCCTCTCCACCTCTGTACTACAGCAGCAGCAGAGGGATGAGGTTATAGCATAATGACCTCATCATGCCACTGCATGGGGGGCGGAGATGATGAGCGCACTTCTCTGCCAATGTCCCAGTGCCACAGTGTTCAACTGTATTTGCATCTTTAAGATGCAAATACAGTTGGACATAGGTAGAATTAAACAGATGCCTCCCAGTTCTCCACGAGCTGCATAACATTCTTCGGTAGGCCACAAGCCTGCTTTAAAGAAATGGCCATTCCACTAATTTCACAACCAAATCAATCTAACATTAAGGTGTTATAAGGTATACCTGTAATGAATAGTGATCAGCAAACTTTGCTGTTCACCAATTTCAAATTGGGCAAGAATATAGCTGATTAGGTTCAGTGATTTGAAACCTGAGCACTTTCCCCAAAAGTTGGCGGAATGTGGCTATGGGAAAAAGTTTGAAATTTAAAATGTCCCTAAAACTTTACCTGTTTATTGGGGGCCAAAATGCTCGCCGGAAGACCCATTGGCCGGTGACTACATCTAACCTATGGTTAGGAATGTCCGCAGCCATCGGGTCTACTGGTTTGTGTTAAATTGTAGAATTTTGGGGAATTTTTTTATGCTTCCTGGAGTTTGCAGGTGTTTTGACACCTGCAGGGTTTGAATTTTGGAAACAGTGGTAGATGTGACATCAGCTGGGTAGTCCTGGTAGCTAACAATGTCCTTAAAACATGAGTTTAAGAGAGCTTTATATTTTTAAGAGAATTTTTTGTGAATTTGTTTATTAATTGGAGAGCAAACCTTTATTATTGCAGAGGGTTACCAGCATTTGAGGCCATCTGTTCTACACTTATGTAATAGCAATTCATATAAAAATAGTATATGGCCATTTTATGCTTCACATCCATGATCTGTTCACACTAATGAAACCCCATAGTATGGCTATTGCATCTTTAAAATGAGCAATCACTATTTAATGCTGTAATACTATTAATAATATGTATTTATTTTTATTAATTCCATAGTGCTTTACATACATTTGCAACACTGTCATCATTGGGGCTCACATTTCATGAATAATTAATATTACAGATGTCCTGGCATTCCTGCAGTGCCCAGTAGCCTTATTTAGCATTTCAGATGAATTGATGTTGAATGGTGGATGACCTGAATAAGCTAATTTATTTCATCATTATGTTTCTACAAAGATGTCACACTTCAATAATGTCTGCAACTAAGTAACTGCATCCCAATTGTCACACCTAATGGCATGACATAGAGGGGTTAATTAGGAGCTAGGCATTAGGCAACTGATTGGCTCTGAATCATGTCACTCAATGGAAGAGGCATGCCCCTTAGGGAAATAGAACACACTCAAACTCATCGTTTGTCAGCGTCTCCCGCCATCTTACCTGTTAATTCCCTGTGGCACGCAGGTACACTGTCTACATTCCATAGTACTTTGCTGATGGATCCTCTGCAAAGCATGGCTGACCTGGACTCGGAAGATATCATCTTCCAACCACCCCAGGAGCAGAAGGTGGATCGGCAGAACCAAACCCAGAGTGGCATCATGGAGAGGAGATGCAGACACATGTCAGCTGGAACTCCACCACACTTTCCAGTTTGGGCCTCTTCTGCAAAGAGGTGTGGATCCAATCCTGGGCTCCGATGCAAGAAGCGGACCGGAGGAGTCCCAGCAGTCAGGTGACTCTTACTCTAAGGTATCTGGGACCGGGGGCACCACATGTCAGACTGCAAATGATCTGGAAACATGTCAGGGTAGATTCCAGCTGCAGCCAGTGTCACAGACGCTACTGGATCCCATTGCCCAATACTACCAGGACCTTTATGGGGCACAGGATGAAGAGGAGCACTTAGAAGGCATCGTTTCTCAGCTGTGTTGATCATCCTCACCACCTCCAGAGGTATTCAACTGGGACAATGTCATGTGGGGACCCCTACCCCCTGCAAGCAACTATCCAACAAGGCATCAACCACCCCATTCTCATGTGTCTTTTGTTGAGAAGATTCAATATGCAGATGCCATCGCTTGGGACTAGCTGCATGGGCCTAAGGCTCATTACTTCCTTGACCAATGCACCCAAGACAAGAAGAAGAAGGACATAGCATACTGTCACCACAGCCTCCTAATATTGAATGAATGAGTCGCCAGTTCCGGTCCAGTAAGCTGTGACTTGCTGAGGTCACCGTTCAGGTAAGCAAGGTAGCAGCTAACCAGAGCGGGTAACATGCTTACCTGAATTGTTGTCAGGTGACCTCAGGAGTCACCGCTTCCGGACCGGACCTGGCGGCTTATTCGTTCAATATTTGGAGGCTGCGGTGACAGGATGCTGTGCTCTTCACCGCAGCCTCCAATCAAGAAGACATCGCAAAGGATCAAGGATGGGTATGAGGGAGTAATATAGATGGAGTCCAGATACATGTTTGTGGTCTTAATTCTAATAAACAGTTTTCACTCTGTGCTGTGTCTTCTTTACTATTTACTTGAAATTCTTAATGGCTGAGTCTGACATTAAGAATTTTGGTCTTAACTTCAGCTGGCGATACAAAGCTGACATTAACCCCTTTCTATCCAGTTTGCCACCACTACACAGTAGCTGGAAAAGCCAGGTAGAGGTGCCAGGAATTGTCGCTTCTTACAAATGCACCAATTTCTGGGGCAGCTGAAGGCTGCTATTCTATAAGGTGGGGGGACCAATAATGATGGGCCCTCACCCTGCTGAGAATACCAGCCCTCAGCTGCCTAGTTTTACCTTGACTGGCAAATGAAAATAAGGCAAAGCCATATGTATTTTTTTGCCAGCCAAGCTAAAACTAGGCAGCTGAGGGTGGCAGCTCGCAGCTGTCTGCTTTATTTGTGGTGAGATGGAAAAATACAGAGGAGCCCTACTCAATTTATTTCCATTATTTTTTTTTTACACACTATGACGCCAGGTTGGTTGCCATTTACTAAAGTGCATGACAACCAAGCACAGACACTTTCTAGATTGTGAAAATGCAGTCTGATTGCAACAGCCAATCACAGAATGCTCTCACAGAGCATGAGCATCTGGGATTGGCTGATTGTCATTGAAATGCATGAAGCTTAATGGGTGGGAGTAGAAGTAAGTGATAAGGAGAGTGGACCCAGGAGCAAGCAAGCAGCAGAGACTGGTAAGATGATCTGTGTGTGTATGTATGTATGTGTTATTTGAGTTGTGTTTGGCAGCTTTTGGACACCTTTGAAGGTGTTTTCTATGTGTTTCTTGTTGCCTGCCATTGATTTCAATGGTGTACGTGGGGCTCGGCAAACTGTTCGGCGAACAATTCAGCAAACACCCCGGCATTCGGCGAACCAAAACGAATCCACACACTCAGATGTTTGCATCTCTAGTAATGAAGACTAAAGGAGTCTGGCCAAAGTACATTATGCCATCATATACCACAATCCTTGGATTATGACTGATGGGATGTGAAGGTGTTTCACTGACCTATTGCACTGTATTCTTAATGCTGAGCAAGATGGAAATGGATGATGAAGTGAAGATCTGTTCTTCAGCGAAAAGTCATTTACCTTGCAATGATAGAGATTGGTCTAAAGACCATACGGGAAATTCCATGAAAATGCCTGAAGAGGCACTGTCCTACCCCCAGGATTATGGTATGGGGTGGCATAATATATGGTAGTCAAACTCCTATAGCCTTTATTACAGATACGCTAGCAGTTCGCTGTTACATTGATTTGATCGCGTTTTCTCCATAGTGCTTCAAGAGCTGTTTTAAAACATGACAAGTCCAGGTTGTATATTGATTGTGTTACTGTGAGCATACTGCACTGCCTAAACATTCCTCGCAGCATCTTTGAATTTGTCTCCCATCAAACCCATATAGGACATAGACTGGTCTTTAAATGTAAAAGGAGTTGCCAGAAGCAGACCTTGATGACTTGTATGACCAAATGCATTCAGTGTGGCAGAACACTTCCCAGCCAACATTTAATTACCTCACAACTAGCTTGCCATGATGTGTAAGTGCACATATTTCTGTGTAGGATGCTAATACTTAATAAATAATAAATTAAGATCCTTTAAAGAAAATAATCGTTATTTAATTAATTGCACATCATTAACATGTCTCACTGTACTGTGATTTACAGAATTCCATGACTTTTAATTTTTGGTTATGTACTTTCAATGTTGAAATATATGATTTATGTGTAATCAAATATACCTATGGCAAAAATTAGGTAGCCAAATGTTCTGAATTAATTTTATTTTCATGAATATGTTTAAGGTGGTCTCTTAACATATGAAAGTGTTTGGAAGAATACATAATTAAACATTTCCACACTGATGGGACTGGAAACATATTGCACTGCAATGCATAACTGGCTCTAAAAGCAAATGGGGATACAGAAGTCCAGGGGAATAGTTCCTAAGAAAACCATGGCTTGAAAGACTTGAATCTAGAGACAGACAGGTAAGCATTTTTGTGTTTTTTCATGCTTCAAAGGTTCTTTTTTATTATAGAATTGTTGCACAAAGATTTATTTCTCTAGCACATTGATAAGAAGGTTTTAGAAAACGAATTATTTTATATGAATTATCAATCATTAAAAGAATTGAACCCAGCCCACTGGCGGACTGAGACATAGAAGGACCGCTAAGGGTGCCTTCACACTGCGGTGTGATCCAGTCCGGGGCTGTCAGGGATGAACCTGACAGCCCTGGACTGGATCAGCACAAAGAACCGGAGGGCTAATATGCCCTCCGGTCCGGTGTGCAGCCGCACGCAGTTCCCGCTGCTGATAAGTCAGGACCGTGGCTCCGCAGTCCTAACCTATTAGCGGCTGGAAGAAATTAGGGCTACCTACAATTCACTTAGCTTCAGGCACTCACTAAAAACACATCTTTTTAGGGCGGCCTATCATTCCCCCTAATCAGAGTCATTCAGATATAGGTTATCTACTACTTCCTTGAACCTAACTATTTAACTCCATCAGACCCAAAAGCTCTACACAGACTGGCTGGTGGCCACTTATTCCGCTCTAATATATTCAACACTTCATAAAAATGGCTGGACCATGATTGTACATAAGCCCCTGTACTTTGTGTCCCCCCCACCTTACTGTAGATTGTAATCTCCTGCGAGCAGGGTCATCATTATTTTTTGCTTTTAATTATTGTGTTTTCCAAAACGGTTTCATATGGCTGTTTGTATATGATTCTGATTTGTAAAACGATGCGGAATATGTTGGCACTATATAAAGAAAGGTCATTATTATTATTATTATTATTATTATTATTATTATTATTATTATTAAAAAGAAAAAAACATAATACCTACAGTCAAATATGGTGGAGGTTCAAAGATGTTTTGGATTGTTTTACTGCCTGTGCACTAGGCATGATGAAATCAGAAGATTATCAAAGGATTATGGGTCGCAATAAAATGTCCAGTGTCATGGGTCTTCCATCAGGACAATGTACTCAAACATACTTCAAGAAGCACCCACAATCTGATTATGGAAACAAAGTGCTGTAGAGTTCTGAAGTGGCCAGCAAAGAGACTGGATCTAAATCCTATTGAACACCAGTGGAGAGATTTTAAAATTGCTGTTAGGAGAAGGCAGCCCTCAAATATGAAAGAACTGGAACAGTTTGCAAGAGATAAGTGGGCTAGAATTCCAGTTGAGCATTGTAAGGCCCCTTTCATATCAGTATTTTTTGAAAAATGCGGCAGCTGCGGTCAAAAAACCACATCTGCCGCATTTTCCACCTAACGGCAAATGCGGTTCCGTTGGGTTGCGGAAGTTGCTGACCGCGTTTTTTTTGCAGCCGCAACTGCCGGAACCACACTTGCTGCACCTGCCACACACTTACTGCAAGCCCCATAGACAAAGCATGGGGCTTGCTGCTAGCATGCTGCAAGTGTGGCCGTTAGGCGGAAAATGCGGAAGATGCGTTTTTTTACCGCAACTGCCGCATTTTTCAATAAACACTGATGTGAAAGGGGTCTAAGAAAATTTTTGATGGTAGGAAGTCATTAATTGCAGTTATTTATTCCGAAGGGTGTGCAATAATGAAGAAAATAGGAAAAGGGTTTAAAATCGTGTTGCTGTTCTCAGATGATTAATTCTGAGAATGGCAGTGTGGTTTTCCTATTCTCTACATTATCTGCTGATTCCACGAGGGTCTGCTGCAGCCGTTTGATGCGCTATAGTGGTTGTGACTGTCACAACCCTTGAGGGTGAGCCTCTCTAGGTCACTTTTTATGACTTAATTTTATATGAAGCAAAAGGCCCCGTCACATGGGGTGACATCGGCGCCAATTACATAGGTGACGTAGGGGCGTGGCCTATTGGCGGCGACATCGCCCCTACGCTGCCTCATGTAAAGGGGCGATGTCGGCGCCGCCGGGAGGTCGCCTGGTTTCAGAGCAGTGCTCTGAAACCAGGCGACCCATCTGAGGCGATGTGCACACATTGTCCCATGTAACCGGCCGCCGGCGAGCTGATAGGCGATGGGAGCCATAGGCTCCCATTGTCCTGCATCGCCGCTGGGTTTTTCAGACACCCCGGCGGCAATGCCGCCTGTCAGCTCGCCGGCGTGGGGCTGGAGATGTCGCCTCATGTAAATGGGGGACGGCGACGCTGGCGGGGCGCCATAAACGTGCGCGCACCCGCCAACCTCCACCGACATCTCCAGCCCCGTCCCCAGGTGTGACGGGGCCTTAAGGATACCTTTACAAGTTGCAACATTGCATGCAATTTCACTTGAAACTTACTGGTTGTAGTGAAATCATGGACACATTGTTCCATTTTGTTGCCGTGTACAAATGGAACAATGTGTCCATGATTTCACTGCAACCAGTAAGTTGCAAGTGAAATTGCATGCAATGTTGAGACGTGTAAAGGTACCCTAGAGGCCGTTTTACACGTCGCAATATCATTCCGATATTGCATACAACTTCACGGGAGCGCGCACGTTTTTGGCACTTGTCCAAAATCTCATAGGAGATGTTACACAGGGAGATATCGCCAGGCAACGCAACTACGATGTCATACGCCCCTCTTGCACACTGCGTCTGAGCAACTCAGGGAACCACCAATTAACATTGGAGTGAATAGGTGAAGTTGCACTCCAAATCGTAGTTGCGCTGTTACACAGCACGATCTTGCCAGATCATCAAGCCAATATTGCATGGTTGAAGAGCATGCACAATTCACAAACGATATTGAAGTTGCATCGTTTTTGAGTTGCATTGCCCATTTACACGACACAACTCACCAACGATAACAACTGCAACGCCCCCTACCACGTGACTTTTTATCGTAGTTGCGTTGCGATATCGTGACGTGTAAAGCGGCCTTAAGACCCTATCTGCGCTTATATCCTTTTCAGCTCCTTATTCACAGGTTGTGAAAGCATATAATAAGTTGAGGGTGACAACAATTTTGTCTAGTTGATTTTAGAAGTTTTGTGTGAAATTAAGTCTAATTTTCCTTTTTTCTTTTTGTTATTCCACTACACACAAAGGAACTAAACATGAGCATAACAAAACATGTGAAATTTTAATAATTTAATAATAATAATAAATAATAATGAATAAAATTGGCCCTATCAGGTAAAAGTGACCCCAAGATTGTATCCTCCTTCAACGTGTCCCAATGTTTATATATAATACTTTTCATTATTTTTATCTGTGAATTGTATTGTTCAATTATATTAAATTCTCCTTTTTATTTTCTAAAAATTCTTGTGAATTGTTTTACTTTTATAGACTTTTTTGTCCGCTGCTCATACACATGGATGTATGTGTCTAATGTGAATAGGTATTTTTATATGCAGTTGGGACCTGGCAGATGGGTGGGTGCCCAGACATGAGTTCTGCACAGGGACCCTACACATTCAGCATCTACCTCCTTTACTGTATATAATGATTGCACATAATATCCAAGTAATTGTGAGTGTGAGTAAATCATACAATAAAATATATTTTTACAGCAATACTACCTACTTCTAGACAGATTCAACTATGTATCTGTGTAGGCTTTTTACAATAACTTCTATATATCCTTTACATAAAAATGCTGCCACTTTTTCTCTGCCCCTCACAGATGTTTTACTGGTAATTTGGAAAATCCTATAGACCAGGCAGGAATATACTTTTTCATCAGACAATATGTCAACTAGAGAAATGTTCTTTCTCTCCGGGAGATAATGTGATTTCCCCTTTAACCAAAATCAAATTTGTTAGTTAAATATCGCTATAATCTTCAATATACCAAATATCTCATCCAACATTGGCCTGAAATATTGGCTGGAGTTCTAATTTTCTTTTATTAACAGTAAAAATCAAATCTTCTGATGATTAAAAATGACCGCAATCTGATTAACCACAAGTTTTAAAAGCTCTTCAAAAAGTAAAAGTGCTTTGCTCGTGCATATCGCTTTTTAATTAGCTAATTAATTTTCTTTTCGTTGTATTACAATATTTGAAACATTCTTAATGTCCTTAGTGGAAAACACACCGTTTTTGATAAGTGTTGAGGTATGACCTAGTATACAGACATTCCATCGGATACCAACATTAAATAATTTAGAACATTAATCAATTTTTGCAGCCGGCAAGATGAATTGATTTATATAATTGAGGCTCTACTTTATTAAATAGGAATTTTTGAAGATTCACCTTATAATTAGAACTTAGATATATTATACTTTTCTTTCCTCCTCAAACAATATTAGTCAGTATAGGTATCAGCATATTGGCTGCAATGTTTCATTCCATACATTAAAATCTTACCTGTCTTTTTCTATTATTTTTAATGTTGTGAATGTTAACCCAAAAGTCACAGACAAAAGGGACAGTATGGACTGATAATATTGTTCTACATATTTTCAAAAGTTTAGGCCAAATTTCAGTCAAAATACAAATAAATAGATCAAAGTGATAAAAGTGAAATGATATAAAAGTAAATTTTTAGTAATATAATATTTATTCATTCATATAGCACTATGAAATCCATAGCACTTTACATACATTTGCAACACTATCCCCATTGGGGCTCACAATCTAATCACAATCACAATCTTTGTCGTCAAGTGTGGGAGGAAACCGGAGTGCCTGGAGGAAACCGACGCAAACACAGGGAGAACATACAAACTCCTTGCAGATGTTGTCTTTGGTGGGATTTGAACCCAGGACCCCAGTGCTGCAAGGTTGCAGTGCTAACCGCTGAGCCACCGTTCCACCCTTTATAATTAGAAATTAATTATAATGTAAAGTTTCATTGGGGAAGGGGGGATGAAGGAGCAAATGTGAAACACGTGTCAGGGTGGGACGACGCTGCTCCAGCACATCATGTTCACCCTTCATTCTGCCTTCTAAGATAAATTATACTTTGTTCAACAATTTACTAATAAATGTGCTTATAGCAATCTGGCGAATTATTTTTGGCTGATGACAATTAGATACTAGGTGTCTGTATCTTTACATAAGCACTTAAATATATTTTTTTTCTGCTTCAGACTTTGCCCTCTTATATCAACTGCTTATAATAAATTATAACCTTAATTTATTTATTTCTCCACATTTTTAATAATATAGTATCTGTAGCTATCACCTAGTAAATCGCAGCGCAGGCTTTCTATTTCTATGTATTGAGAGATACAGTTTTATTAGCACCAGCACTTTATTAGCATTTATGTCTACATCATTTGCAGTTATTAGTGCTTGCTTTTCACCATGTTTTTGCATTGTGGAGTAGTATGAACATCTTTTGGTATCTGTTAATTATTAATTTCATGCACATGCATTGAATGTGCTATATTTTCTTAAATACATTTTGACGCCATTGGCTATGCTGGTCCCGCATATCCCTTATTTTCTGAGAAGCACCTTATGCTAATTTTAAACATGTTTTTAATTCATTTCTAATAAAACTAAATTTTATATAATTTGACCTTTGTCACTTTGATTTTTTTCTATCATATTTTGTTTGAATTTTGGTCTATACTTTAGGTTTGAAGTGCTGCCAATATAATTTGAATATTTCAAGGGGAACTCCAGGGAGATAAAAAAAAAATTGTATGGTCCCTGCACTCCTATACTATAATGCTGAGCTGCCTGTTACACTTGCATTGTGTTTAGAATTCATATAATTCACTTATTCACCAACTTCTCCTTACCTGTCACCCTTTCTGTATGGCACAATACATCATGTCTTATTGTGCATCTCTCTCCCCTCCCTCCACAGTCAGCTTCAGCTCGTCTGATAACAGAGGCTTCCTCACTCAATCATGTGGGTGAGATGTCATAAAAGGTCCTACACAGAGACCGTATCTGGATATCTGATTCTGTACAAAGAGCAGGGGGGCATGACCACACCTCCTCTCATCAGAGACTGTCACAATATAGGGCCTTCTGTAATGCCACACCCACAAGATTGAATGAGGAAGTGTATGTTATTGCATGCGCAGATGCTGAATGGGGAGAGCTGCACAATCAGGCGTGACGTATCTGTCGCTCATGGGAGGGGTGACAGGTAAGGAGCAGTTAGTGTTGTTGGTCATAGATCAGGCATCTCAACAGCTATTTCATATTGTCATAGATTTCTTTCATGTGGACTTCATAACCAACTGGAATTGAAGATTGCCCATTTCCATTATTCAATAAGTGATTTATATTAGTTCTAAATGACTCACCGTGGCCGGGACTCCGGTTTAGACAGGCGATGCTTCCTTCCTCCTTGTCACGGGTGGGCCGCACCTGCCGGTAGTGGGGCCCGGTGTAGTGCAGATCAAAAGGGTTTGAAGACGTCTTGGTGGAACAGATTAAAGGGGTTTTTTTTTATTCGTGACGCCACCTATGAGTAGTTTCGGTAATCATTACCGACGCTGCGGAACCTCCTGGGGATGGACAGCAGCAAGATGGAGCGCTCCCCACAGGCTGAGCGGTGATCCCCGGAGGCTGGAGCTGCTTAAGATGTTGTGCGGCAGCTGCGGTTACCTTTTAGTGCGGACGGACGGTTCATAAGGAAGCACGGACACAGAAAGTCTCTGCAATGGGTCTTTACTGTAACCAGCAGGCAGTACATGGTATACAGTTCACGGGTAGTGGACCGGGTGGACTCAGCAGTGATGGTGTCCCTTAGAAATCCGCAGTGTTCCTCCATTCTAACTAAGTGGTTGCCAGTGTCGCCCAGGAATACCAGATCGGGTACGGGGAGGCTGCTTCAATGCCCTATCCAAGATGTACGTTATGGATGTTTTGGGGAGCCTTGGATCCCTCGGTGGGTACACCGCTGGTTAGACGACTGGAAGTTGGCTGGTGGTGGGGTGCTCCTGTGAAGCTGCTCCTCCACGCTTCTGGTTCGCGTAGCAGAGGTGAACTGCTGCCAGCTTCGGTACCAGTGAACCGGCTGTGGGCTGTGAAGTTGTGGGCACGGGAGTCTTTTGGGAACCCGTGGTGATGATGCCCAATCCCGGTTGTTGAGGCCTCAGGTGCTGACACCCGACCGGTGACGGCCCGGGGGCTGCACGGAGTGCGGAGCCCCCGCTCCTCTCCAAGTTCTAGACTGCTCAGGTCAAGTTCTAGATCCCTTCTCCTTTCTTCTCACTAGACTAAGGGTCTGTTCTCCTACACACTTCCCTAGCACTCCGCCCACCAGGACCTAGGATTGGCCCTCTGTTCTAGGTGATGCATGCAGGGTTGGATTTCTAAGTTAACCAGATCGCTGCTGTGTCAGAGAATATTGCGGCTGCATTTATGGCTGCAATACCCTCTTGTGACGCACTCGTTGCGGGGCGCCACACTCCCCCTTGGTTGAATACGCTTGTCCCCAAGCGTCACACTACCCACATTACAGAGATTTTTGTATTTTATAACAGGTAATATACACTTTTATTAATGACAGGTCATTATCTTGCATAAAAGTGAGGCAGATAAAATAAACAGGTAAAACACTTGGTGCGGACCCGGCGGGCGGTCGGCTGTCCTTAGATAAAAGTTCAGGCTGTAGCCGTCAGATCGCACAGACAGTGATTAACAGGAACAGAGTCATTGAATGAGTTCAAATCTTAAAGTCACTGGCTCGGAGAACGATGGCGCACCCGGATAGCGAACCACCCATCTGGACAAGCATAGCGTTCGTAGGTGTTTACATCGCCCCGGTATAGGTCGCGATCAGGATGTCCTCTCGGCAAGTTTGACTCAACGTCCCGGCGCCCCACAAAATCCTCCTCATTCAAACCCACCTCCCAAGCGAACCCCCACCCGGTATGTAAGTTAAAGGTGGAAATTCTACCTTCGCGGAGGAGTTCATCAGGCAGCGGCGGCTGGCGGCGAGCCTCGGCACGGGCCTGCATGTTGGCGCGTTCACGGGCTTGCCACTCCTCTCGTCGTCTCTGGCGTACATCTCCGTCGTTACGGCTCGGGGTGTAGAGATGAGTAATGGAGCTGGTGGTTTGGAGGGAAGCTTGAACTTGGCGGGCTGTCTGGACCGGCACCCGGTGGAACGGCACAGGGGAAGGTGTCAGCGTTGCACCTGACCAGTGTACCCGAGCTGTGTGCCCGGTAGGAAGTTCCTCGGTGTCTCCCCAAGCGAACCCGGTGTCGAGATCCTCAGCGATGCTGCGGGTCTCGTCGTCATCCTCCTCGACTTCTCCTTCGACGACCACATCAGGCTGCTCGATGGCTGGAGATGTTGAAGCTGGTTCCTCTGTACAACGGGGCGGTGGTGCTGCGGATACTTCCACAGAGACGTCCTGCAGGGCTTCCAGGCTGCCTGCCTCTTCATCTGTAACTGTAGGCAGAGGGGTCTCAATCCCGGTTACCAGGTAGGCCTCGGCAATTGCAAGGGAAGCCTCCGGTACGGGGACGAAACAGGCGACTGTCTCTGTAGTTGTGAAACACGTCGCGGGTTCCTCGGTGGGAACCTGGTAAAGGTCAAGTTCTTCCATGGAGCGTATGGTAAGCTCCGGCTCAGGGACGGGGTCGGCTGCGGTATTAATCGCTGGAACGGGTCGAGCTGTGGCCTCCATTGGAACGATGCAGTCTATGGGCTCCGGTGACGGAGCAAACAGGTGGTAGGCGACGGTGAGGCGGTTGAGAAGCTGGTGACGTCATCTGGGCTTGGAGTAGCGGTACTCGGTCGGCTCTGCTGCATCGCATGGTGTAGTCGTCTGCCTAGGGTCGCGCTCCAGCTGCGAATCGTCCATTTTACAGTCTCAAGTAGTCGCACCCGGAGGTCTTGTAGAGCCTCTAGCCAGAAGTCGGGGCTGCCGTCAATGGTAAGGGCAGGACCCGGACCCGGTTGACCTATGGCTGCTGTGGCCTCCGCCTAGACCTCCCGCATTAGGTCTTGGAGTCTCATGCTGGCCATTCTCTTCTTTTGGAGGGAACCACACCCGTTCAACCGGTAAGCGTTCTGGTAGAGAGCTGGTGAAGAACTTCTGTGTCACTCCCATTTCCTCTGGGCTTTTGTAGTCCAATGGTGGGAAAAGTCTTTGGGGTCCGCCCCCATGGTTGATTCGAGCAATCAGGGCGGACAAAGAGTTTGGCGCCTTTTGTCTTTAGCCCTCCCACGATGAGGGGGGGTTGACTCACTCCTGGGCTTACATGTGGCGGATTCTTGTGGCGGGAACGCCATCTTGGGCGCCATCTTGGCCCACGGTGTAAAGGCGGGAAAGTTCTTTTAGGGACGAACAAAGTCCAATTTGTAGACAATAAAGTCATATTTAAGCACATTATACCCGTTGGATAACGGGCCTGCTCGTATCCTGTTCGTGACGCCATTTTCTGACTCACCGTGGCCGGGACTCCGGTTTAGACAGGCGATGCTTCCTTTCTCCTTGTCACGGGTGGGCCGCGCCTGCCGGTAGTGGGGCCCGGTGTAGTGCAGATCAAAAGGGTTTGAAGACGTCTTGGTGGAACAGATGACAGGGTTTTTTTTTTATTCGTGACGCCACCTATGAGTAGTTTCGGTAATCGTTACCGACGCTGCGGAACCTCCTGGGGATGGACAGCAGCAAGATGGAACGCTCCCCACAGGCTGAGCGGTGATCCCCGGAGGCTGGAGCTGCTTAAGATGTTGTGCGGCAGCTGCGGTTACCTTTTAGTGCGGACGGACGGTTCATAAGGAAGCACGGACACAGAAAGTCTCTGCAACGGGTCTTTACTGTAACCAGCAGGCAGTACATGGTATACAGTTCACGGGTAGTGGACCGGGTGGACTCAGCAGTGATGGTTGTAGCCGCTGCGTTGTCTGGGGTCCCCACTCCACATCCTGTTTTCCCCTCTTCCCGATCTGTTACCTGTCCTACCCAGGGTCGGGGTTCCAGGGTGCCGGTCATCCGCAGGCGGCTCCGGTGTTCCAGGGTGCCCTGACATCTGCCTGCTGCTCTGAATGTGCTTCCTGCTTCCTCTCTGGGATCTCACTAGGAGGCGGGGCCGCTCTCTCAGCTCCTTTTATAGAGTCTGGGTGCTGATCAGTCTGCCCCGCCCTCTGGCCAATCATTGCTGTGCTGCAGGATTATAAACCCTGCATTCACTGCCAGACCTCGCCGGGGCAACTTCATTCCTTGTGAAGCTGCCAGTCCTGGTCCTGTTAGTCTGTTGTTTGGCTTCCTAATCTAATACCTCTTTTGTTCCTTTTGCAGTTGTGCTGTTCCGTTGCTGCGCCCGGATCTTCCTCGTGCTGCTTCTCTGTTGTCTCACGTCCGACCTTGCATTGGTCCCTCTGCCGTTTTGGGTCCGATCTTCTTAGTGCAACTGCTGGTCCTGGTGCTGACGGCTCCTCTTACTTCTGGGTCCGCTCTTTGTTCTTTTTGATTTTGCATTGTATGTCTTGCCCCCCCTAGGGTCGGTGATTCGCAAGTAACGCGTATCTAGGGGGGTGCAGCCGGACCTTTTGCCCCGGGCGCCACTCAGCGCGGGGCGCCGGCGGCACCACCCCTTCCCCCACCGCTGCGGCTGGACGCGCTGTGCCCTGAAAATCTCAGCATACTCCCGGAAGTGGCGGCCGCCGGAACTCGTTGCTATGGTTACGGACGGGCCCTCTGGAGCCTCCGTAGGTGAAGGAGCGCCGGGACGCTTAGCATGAGAGCGTGAGAGCCGGTGAGTTTGTGACTAGCTGACGAGGGACAAACTGCTGCTTGGTGGGAAGCCGAGGTGGGAGGCTCGAGTGTGACTGTGTCCAGGGCTGTGTCAGTGACTGCTGTGCCTGGCTGACACATGGGGTAATACTCTGCTGCACGGGCGATGCTCACACAAGTGCAAGCCACAGGATCGCTATTAATGAAGAAGTATTGGACAAGATCATTATTACAGTGGATGAACAAAGAAATCTGAACATCGCTCACTAGGATATTCCACTGCTGTACACTGGAACATAACAGCTCAGTCTTACTCTTGGGCATATCCAAATCTCTAATAAGATCATTCAATTCACCTTGTGTTATAAGGTGTGGTTCAGTTTTGCTTTTGAACCAGCCATTCTTCTGTATGTGGTAATGGGCATATTGCGTATGGAATGTTTGGATATTGTAAAGTCCACTTCTTCTTGAGGATTGGCTCTATCCAGATCATTGTGACTGCAAAAATCATAGATTGCCTCTTCACATGAAACCACTGGGTAAGATGTGATGAATATATATTGCAGCATATGCATTGAGCCCAAATTGTGTCCTGTTATCCTATTCTACAGTCAAAACACAGTGTGTAGGCTTTCCTTATCAGATTTGTCAATTTTTGCTTTAGTGACACAAATATGTAGCAAAATCTATACATCTTGTTAATGCAAGAATGAGGTATAGCTGAAAAACCATATATTACATGTCAAAATGCTAAGAACCTAAGCTAAGATATCCTAAATCTGTATAATTTACACAGAGAGGATTTATAAAAGTAGGTTATGCAACTGTAATTAGGATTTCATCATCAGAGCTCAGTTGGCATTTTTGATTGCTTACCCCAAGATGATAGAATACTGAAGGTTCAATAGACTACATAGATGATGTAATAGACTAACTACTAACAATGCAGTAATGAAATAATAGACAATTTTTCTATAAGCCTGCATGAAAGGCATAATAAGTAGAAATGGGCGAACCCGCAGCTGTTTGGGTTCAGTGAATCCGTACAGATTTTTTTAAAGTCTAGTTTCTGGACTGGACTTGACGTGAACTTCAGCCCAAAGTCCCATAGAAGTCTATTGGGACATGAACTTTCCAGTTATAAAATGGTGGCAGTAAGGGCTGGGGGGCTTTGAAAGAAAGCAAAATGATGATAAAAGCAGAAAAAATATTGGAATCTGTGAGTCCTCAGTGGTTGATACCTTTTAATGGCGAACTGAAAAGATGGTAAGCTTAGCAAGCTTTAGGGACACAAATTCTGAAGACACATACGTATATACATAAGCAGGGTTAGATGATGTAGTAAATATGACAGGTGATGTAAAGCAGAGTCAAGCTAGGGAGGGGGAGAGGAGCTGGGAAAGTAAAGTCAAAATTCTAAGATAAGAGGAACCGATTGTATTATTGTTCTATGATTTGTATCCTGTGGAGACCAGAAGATTCCTCAGTGAATTGTAGAAAGCCATAAATTGAAGCGAGACAGTTCACATAAGAAGTGTCAAAAGTGCATTGTTCTCTAACTGGAGTCTGTTGGAGATGTGATATCCCCAAATGCCCTTTCATTTTATATAAACACGCATGAATCTGTGAGATCCCCAATTGCCCTTTCATTGTATATAAAAACGCATGAATCCATGTGAGACATTTAATCCTGTTTTGAATGTGTCAAAGGTCGTTATCAATTTGTATTCCCAAATTTTTCTCTCTTTCTGAGATTTGTTTGAAGTTGCTTTTTTTGAAAACTCATTTTTATTGATTTTATATAAATTACATCATATTAAACAGTGAATTGGAAAGATATACAAATATATATATCCAAAATGTAACATAATATTAACAGTAAAATAAACCTCATATGTCCAATTATCTACTGTCCGACTAGGTTTGTATCCTGACATTAGAATTGCTTCTCTATGATCTCTGTTGTTCCCTCTCTATATAATATATTTTAATTTACCCAAACTACCATTTAAGTCATCCAACAAATGCCACTCTAAATTAGTAAATGATGCCATTATAACTTAAAGGGATCCTATCAGCTAGTTTATGCCTCCCCTGCTATCATTGTCTGTACCTGCAGCTTCATAATACTATTCTAATCATCCCTGTCTGAGCTCATAGTGTAATGTGAAAGATGAAAAAAAAGCCTTTATACACTTACATTTCCTTATGTAATGAGGCAGTCAGTCCCCAGCTTGGAAGACGGGGACTATTTGGAAGGTTAATAGTTAACATTTCAGCCTTGTGCTAGAACATGTTGGGAGACCTGATATGATGTCACAACCATGTGACTACAATAGGCGGAGCTAAGTTCTCATAGAACATAATACGTTTGCTCGCTTAGCTCCGCCCACAATGGTCACATGATCGTTATATCACACAGGTCCTTTAGCCATCCAAGTTAAAAGAGAGTTAACTATTATCCTGCCAGACAGTCCCCCTCCTCCAAGGTGGGGACTGAAATGTAAGTGTATAAATGCTTTTTTTTCACCTTTCACATTACACTATGAGCTCAGACAGGGATGATTAGAATAGTATTATGAAGCTGCAGGTACAGATAGTAATAGCTGGAGGGGCATAAACCACCTGACAGGTTCCCTTTAAGTTTCCGAAGTAGACGGCGACATTTCTTTAAATGATCTCCATTTTTTTAAAAAAAACTTTTGTCAGCTTGTCTTTGAGTCTTTCGGTTTCCACATATAAAACTGACATTCAAACTGCCTTTGTGGCGCCCCTGCATTCAGGAGGCCACAAAGGGAGCTGCAGCCAGGCAGGTAGGAGGACAGTTGAACACCAACACCCTCACAGCCCACACAACCCACGCACAAAAGAGGGCAGCACCCAAACCGGAGCCTAGGAACTCTAAGCAGGCGAGGGGTGGTGAGTTTAGAGCAGTGGGTGGGCTAACATGTAGTCAGGTGACAGACAGTAGAAATAGTTAAGAGGGAGGATGAAGGAGTCAGAAGGCCGAGGTAGGCTGAGCAGTAAAGAAGGAATCACACGTCCTGGCAAAGTGGGTTGTAAGGAGCGCAGAATCTGAACAGAGCCAGTGCGAGCCGCAGAGAGAAAGCTTATCCGGAGCCAGCACCCCAGGAGTGTGAGGGAAGAGAGGGATGGTGATACCAGAGCCCTAGAATTACAGCCGAGACGACCAGACTGCAGGCGCAGTAGCCCTCCTATGATACTTGAAGACACAGTAGAGAGAGCCTGGTAGAGCCTCACATGGGAGGACTGCTGGAGGCTAGGCTGAGTAGAGTGTTGGCTCTAGAGGGGACCGTAGTTTCACCCGGCATCCCCAGACAACCGACCGGGGACCACAGTAACACGTTAGGGTCCCTACCCCAAAGAACAGGCAGCTCAGTGACAACCAGGAGGACCCACAGGGGCCCGAGTCACCGCCATACTGTCCGGAGTCACGCACAACCAAGTGAACACAGAGAGAGAGTTAACAACCTGGGAAGGACACAGAGACAGAGTGAGGGGTCACAGTAGGAGAGACCTGGCTGCAGGGAGCAAAGGGAACCC
Organism: Allobates femoralis; assembly: GCA_033576535.1. Lineage (NCBI taxonomy): Eukaryota > Metazoa > Chordata > Amphibia > Anura > Aromobatidae > Allobates > Allobates femoralis. The sequence goes on along the minus strand of JARQOC010000002.1, from coordinate 565,626,374 downwards.
GGAGGGGAAAGTGTGCCCGTGTACTGAACTGAACTGTAAGAACTGTAACTGAACTGTAAGCTGAACTTGAGAACTTGAGAGGTAAACACGGTGAACCTTGAATATGCCTCCCTTGCATCTCTCTGCCTGAATACTACTCCTTCCATACAGGTTTGCAGCAGCCCTACAACTGGAGAGCCACAGAGTGCAAGCTCCAACACTGAAGGAGGATTCCTGCAGCATCTGGACAGTAAGTGTACTGCACTCAGCAGAAGGCCTGCACACTACACAATAGACTTTAATCATCACTGCCCCGGGGAACACAGTTCTGCCCACGGGAATTACTCCATCTACGCTGCCATTACATCATCCCCGGAGGTTCTGCAGCAGCGGCGGCCCCACTACTGGCCACACACAGTGGGTGTCATCACGACTGACATTCCCCTGTAAATACACCCTTATTATTGCCAGGGCCCGGGACACGGTCCAGACCAGGACCACCCGTGACTTCCCCAGTAGCAGACCCGGTCCGATACCGAGTACCCCGTCCCAGTGGGCTCGACACCTTGACTTGTTTTTCTCCAAGCAATGTCTTGGCAAACCAATTTTGTCAAATTAGTCGTTTTGCTACTAATGCAATAGTATGAAATAACTCATGTAAATGTCCTCTCCTTACTTTGTCTTCCGCATAGTGAAACAACCAGCATAATGTGTCAATTTCAACCCACATCCCACAAATCTGTCAACTCATGTTTTGTTTCTTGGCCCAAAATTCCTGTGTTTTGGGGCACAACCATACACCATGTTCCATGTCTGTGGTAGGTGTGTTACATTTGGGCAATTCATCATTCTATCCGGATGTTGTGGACTGGGCTGTATGTTAAAGCCACATATTATTTTGTGCATTATTCTAAATTGACTCTCCCTCCACTTTTGATTGATATTTTTCCTAACCAGCCCTCATCCATGAAGTGTTTTATGTTCTAGTTCTTCGTCTTTGATATATTTCCCCCATTTGTGGAATATTTTATCTGAACCTGATGGTCGTAGTGTATCTCTCAGCTTCCCATATATTGAGGAGATCGAAACGTCAACAATATCTTTAGAGATCAGGTTACTTTAGACACTAGTATCAATTTCCCTACCCACATCCTGTAAATTATCCAAAATATAGTATTTCAGTTGACTATACTGCATCATATGGAATTTTGGTAATTTGTGTTTATCTACTACCTCTGGTCCTGATAACCGTATTCTTTCCTGTGTGTGTATTAAGTCGTCTAGTGTTCGTATACCCTTTCCAGCCCATTCTATAAACAGTCTATTTTCTCTTCCAAATTTAAAAGCTGGAAATGCCTATGGGTTCAGGTGCTTTGATACTTTCCAGGACAAATTCAGTTTTCCCTCACCGCCTTCCATATGGCAATGGTGTCTTTACATATTACGGAGTGCTTAATACCTGATGGAATATGTGACAGCGGTGAGTGAAGCAGTGCTGTTAAGTCCCACAGCCTACATAATTCTAGTTCTAGTTCATGATTGGTGTAGCGTCTCCTCTTCTTAATCCAATCTACCTCATTTCTCAGTAAACATGAGAGATTATATCCCCTCAGGTTCGGCAGCCCTACTCCTCCCTGAGAAAGGAGCGCAGATAGCTCCAAAATGCTTCGGATTAAAACCTATTGGACCAGTATCCCGACTCCCGGTTCTTTATTCGCACCAGTGCGGGTCCGAATGCACTTCGTCCGAACTCAATTATCTTCACCACGTTACTTGTGGAGTTATGGATCCTGCAGCTGCTCTTTGAGTATTTATACTGGTTGTGGGTGCACACAACCTGCCCAGGTGAGCAGATTTCAATACAATCTCTCCTCTCTCATAAGGAGATAAGACCCTATTTGCGCTTTTGTATCACTTTCTAGCTACTCCTCCCTCGTCTTTAGAGTGCATTAATGTTCTTATAGTGAGCCTCGCTTTTTTTCCCCTTCCATATAAATTTTGAAAAAGCCTTATTTAGCCTATCAATGTCTACGTGTCGGATCAACATTGGAATGGTCTGTAATAGGTAAAGTAATCTCGCAAAACTTGTCATCTTAAGTAGATGGCATCATCCAGTAGAGAGAGGGGTACATTTCCCCACAGTTCTAATTCCTTTTCTATTTTTTCAATGATTGGTATGTAGTTTAGATCATATATCTGTTTCAACATTCTACCCAAATTTATTCCCAGTTATTTTATAAGTGATTTCGCCTTAGGGATACCTAATATATTATCTCCCCAGTCTCATCTCTCATTATTCCTCATGAACAATATTTCACATTTGCTTTTGTTCAATTGAAATGCTAAAAAGGTTCCAAACTGCTCAATCTCGTTCAATAACGGTGGGAGGCCTGTTTCTGAGTTTTTCATGAATAAAATTATATCATCATCTGCAAATAAGGCAGATTTGACCATTACCTTTCCCACCTTTATTCCGTCATAGACACTATGCTCATTAGGATACCTCTATATACCTCTACCTAATATATATATATATATATATATATATATATATATATATATATATATATATACACCAAGATGGAGGCATATATATACCAGAGGGGGGCATATACAGTATATGTCAGGATGGACCCAGGATGGAGGACATGTATGCCAGGATGGGGAACAGATACCTAAGGATGGGGGACATCCCATACAATAAATACCAGGATGGGAGATATATATACCAAGGTGGGCACAACATGGGAACATATATACCTGTAAGGGTTCAGGATAAGGAACATTTGTACAGGATTGGGGACATTACTACACCATGATGGGGGCAGAAGAGCAACACATGTTTTTATAAGATAAAGAAAGATACAAGGGCCCGTACATCTCACATGCAGGGGGTAGGGATGGGGGGAGGGCATATCCAAATATTGCAATAGGGTCCATCAGACTCTAGTTGCATGACTGCTCTGGGGGGCTCTTATATAGTGTGTTGGATATTTTACAGTGTGTATCATTGTTTTGAGGGAGCTGTGGACCCATCATACTGTGTATAGGGGAGATGTAGGGGCATCATACTTTATATAGGGAGGTTATAGGGGCAATGTACATGGGGGGACTCAGAGGACATTGTTAAATGGAAAGTAGGCACTTAACCATTCTTGTTTTAGGGACACTCAAACTATTGTGAGTGTCAAAAGGTGAACATGGGGCATTATTACTTTATAGGCGCAAAATGTGGACACTTTTCTAGGTCACTTGCACAGGGCATAAATATTTTCTAGGGGGTAATTTTAGCATCTGCAGCACAAAGGAGGCATTATTACGGTATCATGCAAGGGGCACAGTGGTGACATTATGTGGGAGCACAGTGGTGACATTAAGTGGGGGGCACAGTGGTGACATTATTATGTGGGGGACACAGTGGTGGTATTATTATGTGGGGACCACAGTGGTGGCATTATTATGTGGGGGGCACAGTGGTGGTATTTTATGCGCAAGTCACTTGCACAGGGCATTAATATTTTCTAGGGGGCAATTTTAGCATCTGGAGAGCACAAAGGAGGCATTATTATCATGTAAGGGGCACAGTGGTGACAGTATGTGGGGACATAGTGATGACATTAAGTGATTAAGTTGGGGGCACAGTAGTGACATTATTATGTGGGGGACACAGTGGTGGTATTATTATGTGGGGACACAGTAGTGGTATTATGTGGGGAGGACAGTGGTGGCATTATTATGTGGGGGGCACAGTTGTGACCTTATGTGGAGGGCACAGTGGTGGTATTTTATGCGGGGGGCACACTGGTGGTATTATGTGGGGGGCACAGTGGTGACATTATTATGTGGAGGGGCACAGTGGAGGCATTTTTATGTGGGGAGCACAGTGGTGACATTATTAAGTGGGGGGTACAGTGGTGACAATTATTATGTGGAGGGCACAGTGGTGGTATTGTTATGTGGGAGCACAGTTGTGACATTATGTGAGGGCACAGTCGAGGCATTATGTGAGGGCACATTGGTAGCATTATTATGTGGGGCAGTAAGAGGAGCCTTGTTTTTGTACCACACAACAAGTGCAGTAACAGGGACTCATACACCAGCGGCTAAGCATTGGGGTATCAGTAGGATGAGGATGTTGTCCAGTTTGGGAATAGATGAGGATGTGGCTGAAAATGTGAGAATTCAGATGTGCTTGTGTTGTAATCTATCTAGATGGCTGGAGAAATTTTCATGCTAATCTGGGGACCTAGAATGGGGCAACATAGGGGCCCAGGCTGGAGGAATATAGGGACCTAAGATGGTGGGACATTATTAAATAAAAGTGACCAGGATGGTAAGACATTATTACTGTATGGGAGCCAGAATGAGGAACATACATTATTGGTTTATGGTGGCAAGTGGGGACATTTTACTGTAGGGGCCAATTTGGGGACATTACTGCTGTAATATACCGTATATACTCGTGTATAAGCCGACCCGTGTATAAGCCGACCCCCTACTTTTGCCCCCAAAAACTGGGAAAACTTATTGACTCGCGTATAAGCCGAGGGTGGACTCCAGCACAGTATACAACCCCAGCAGTGAGGTATACAGCAGCCTCCCAGTGGTAGTATACAGCAGCAGCCCAGTGGTAGTATACAGCAGCCCCAGAGGTATATGCAGCCCCATAGGTATATGCAGCCCCAGAGGTATATGCAGCCCCATATGCAGCCCCAGAGGTATATGCAGCCCAGAGGTATATGCAGCCCCAAGGTATATGCAGCCCATATGCAGCCCAGAGGTATATGCAGCCCCAGAGGTATATGCAGGCCCAGGTATATGCAGGCCCAAGGTATATGCAGGCCCAGAGGTATATACAGCCCCAGGGGTATATACAGCCCAGGGTATATACAGCCCCAGAGTTATATACAGCCCCAGAGGTATATGCAGCCCCAGAGGTATATGCAGCCCCAGAGGTATATGCAGCCCCAGAGGTATATGCAGCCCCATATGCAGCCCAGAGTATATACAGCAGCCCTTAGGTAGTATACAGCAGCAGCAGCCCCAGGGCTGTATACAGCCGCGCCCCAGGCTGTATACAGCCGCAGCCCCGGGGCTGTATACAGCCGCAGCCCCGAAGGTATACAGGCCCCCCATCAAGTTCCAGGGCCCCCCCCCCCTTGCGCGCCAGCCTGTAAAGTAAAATCATACTTACCAGTGTCCTGTCGCGCCGTCCGCAGCTGCCGACACGCGATCCCGGCTTCAATCCGCGTCTTCTGGCTTCCGACTTCCTGTGGTCGCGGGCAATGACGTCATTGCCCGCGACTACAGAATTGCGGAAGACGCGGAATGAAGCCGGGATCGCGTGTCGGCAGCTGCGGACAGCGCGACAGGACACTGGTAAGTATGATTTTACTTTACAGGCTGGCGCGCAAGGGGGGGGGGTCCTGAAATTGATGGGGGGCTGTATACCTCCGGGCTGCTGCGGTATTTTTTATATACTCGCGTATAAGCCGAGGGGGGACTTTTCAGCCCAAATTTTGGGCTGAAAAACTCGGCTTATACGCGAGTATATACGGTAATTTACATTTGAGAATACTGTTTTCCATGAAGGGGACAAAAATGAGGTCCTATTACTGTGAGGGGCGGCAGCACTATGTTGCTTTATTTTGTAATTTGATGTAGTGTAGAAATCTTGGGAAAAGTGTGGAATGTGTTCTGTAAGTGATCAATTATGGATATTGTTATTTTCTGCAGAGATGAGTCCTGGCTAGAAGACGTGATATCAGTCTGCACCAGATGAAGAAGAAAACTGAAGATGAATGACTTCACCTAGAGAAATCACTGGTGAGTATGTGTGTTACCTATACTCGCACACTATACACAATATACAGAGCTCTTATGTATAATGTCAACCATGATCATTATATTACCTGTACACTGACATTATGTACAAAGCTACTGTGTCTAATGTCACCGGTAATCTCTGCATTAACTGTACACTGACACTATATACAGAGCTCCTGTGTATAATGTCACTGGTGATCACTACATTACCTGTAAACTGACACTATATACAGAGCTCCTATGTAAAATGTCACTGGCGATCTCTACATTACCTGTACACTGACACTATACACATAGCTCCTGTGTTAAATGTCACTAGTGATCTCTGCTTTACCTATACACGGACATCATATACAGAGCTCCTGTGTAGAATGTCATTGGTGATCTCTGCATTACCTGTACAATGACACTAGATACATAGCTCCTGTGTATAATATCAGTGGTCATCTCTGAATTACCTGTACACTGACCCAATATACAGAGCTTTTTAAAATTTGCATTATTGTAGTATTAATGGTCACTATGTGGTGGCATTATGTGCTCTGGTCATGGTGTGGTAGTATTTGTCCCTTGTATGTGGTATTATTCGGTCCTTAGGTGGTGGTGATATGTAGTCATGTCATGGTGTGGCAATATTTATACCTTGTATGTGGTAGTATTTGATCACTATGAGGTGGTATTAAGTGCTCTGGTCATGGTGTGGTGGTATTTGTGCCTTGAATGTGGCATTATTCAGGCTCTATGTGGTGGTGATATGTGCTCTGGTCATGGTGTGGCGGCATTTCTCTTTCTATGTGGTAATATTGGTCTTGGTATACTGAAATGTGGTAAGTCATTTGTTTTTTTCTGATATTAATAAGGGGAAAATTCTGTATTTCGAATAGATATTAAATACTTGGATGTTTAACCCCTTCTGTCTTGTGATTATTACACAGTAGCAGAGATGCACTTACAGAGGTTTTCCAGAGAAAGCAAGTAATCAGCTCTTCTAAGGCCACGTGTACACATTGAGCATTTGGTGACATTTTCACCTAAGCATTTGTAGCCAAAACTAGTAGTGGGTGATAAATGCAGAAACAAACTATCTCTGATTGTTCAACTCCTACTTTTGTCTTACAAATAATGAGGTACAAATCTCACCAAATACTCAGTGTGTGCACGTGGCCTAAGGATAAGTGATGAAATATTAATTAGCAGGGGGTTTGACTGCTGAATGTGCAACTTTTATCCCCATTACAAGTCCCAAATAATACAAAGAGATCCAGCACAGAATCCTGAGCTATAGATCCTTCAAAATTCATTTTATTAGAAAAAAACATTAAGATGCCAATATTAAAATCATTATCCTAAGACGGTCCTTAGTCATAGGCTTGTTTTATTCCCATTAGACTGGCGTTCATGTACAACTCGACCACTGATCCGCTCATTCCCTCAGTGGCTGTGATCACTGTGCTTGGCTTTTTCTGGATGTCCCAATGATGATGAATGGAGCTGTGGTCAGTCATCATTACCATCCGCTGCATTTTATAATGGGGATAAAATCTGCACATTCTTCCAACGATGCACTTTCCACTAGTCGGATTCCACCAATAAATATGTTATCACCTACCTTGCTGATAACATGTTTTCACCAAAGATTCCCTTTAATGCAAACTACAGTAATTGTACATTGTAGTTATTGGGAGTGCACAGTGATGTGCAGGAGCCGCCAATATAATGGGTATAGCAGTTAACACGTATTTGCATATAGCTAAACGGTGGGCCCCTGGAGTCAACTTTCCTGGTGGGTCCCAGACATCCCAGTCCAGTGCTGTATATCTTTCTCCTCAGTATTTGTCAAGGAACACAAATGAGATGTTTCTGCAGCACGGGGTAGTGATTCCCTTGAAGTTCCACCGGCATGTGCCTCAACCTTTATCTCTGCAACTCTTTCTGGCATCAACAGGAACTCCATCAATTCCTTTATGACTTTACGGTGGTATAGAGGTGCTCCATTAGCTGTGATAAAGTCTCTTTCCCTCCATTCTGATTCCTGTGCAGAGACGTGGATAGTGGTTTGGCTATCAACACAGTATCTTGTGTCACCACAGCCATTCCTATATGAAACCATCCTGCTTGGTCTGAATATCTTGATCCATCTACAAAGCGGGAAAATCCTGGTCTTCCAAAGGTATATCCGCGACTGTATCGAATCCGAAGGTTTCCTGCCTCATAAAGGCAAGGCAATTATGCTGAGACATTTCAGAGTCAACAACCTCTTCCACCAAGGTTTCAGAGGGACCACACTTACCCTTGGAAGAGGAAGGAGAGTAGTATGATTAAGGACATCAGAAGTGGAGTTAATAACATTGTCAGGGAGAAGAAGGGAACACTGTAAGTGTAAATGACAGGCAGCAGATAGGTGTTTTGGTTGTGTCTGGGCTAGGATGGCAGTAATATCTTGAGGTGCCATTATCTTCAGTCTGTGTCCCAGGATAATGTCAGAGGTCTTGTCTAGGGATAAGCGAGTATGCTTGTCACTACTCGGTACTCGCACGAATATCTCGGAACTTAGCGAGTACCGAGTAATCTCGCTATACTCTTGCTATGCTCGGGGTCCACCTCCCTGCATGTTGGCGCTCTTTACAGAGCCAGTCTGCATGCAGGGATTGGCTGACAGACACTGTAATGCCACAGCTATGTTGGTTGTGGCATTACAGTGATTGGCTGGCCGCACAGCGTCATCAGGTCTTTATAAGACCTGACCGCGCTGTGCTTGTCACTCTGCTCAACAGACAGTCAGTGTAGGGAGAGCTGCTGCTGATTGAGGGACAGATTTGTGACCTTTCAGCTAGTGTAGGCGCAGGGCTGACAACATAATTACCACAACAGTCCTTCTGAGGACTAATAGAGCTGTATACAGGCAGGCAGGCAGGGTATATAGCAAACTTCGTTGTGCCAGTATACCAGCCTGCATCACATCTGGGGCTGGTAAACAGGCTGGAAATCTCATCCATCCCAAAACAGTGCTATTAGGGATTAATTTAGCTCTCTTTAGGCAGGAGTAGGTTTTAGTGCAAATTAGGATACGCCAAAATACTCGCTATTCTCGTCAGCGTTTGTGTCTGACCAGTCCACCTGCAGGGCCTTAATCTCTAATCTCAGTGTCGTTCTAAAAACCAAATCTTGTCTGCATTCATTTAACATTTGTGTGCACCAGGTGTAGGTTGTAGCGTTAATTAGGATACGCCAAAATATTCGCTATTCTTGTCAGCGTTTGTGTCTGACCAGTCCAACTGCAGTGCAATAATAAATGTGGTATATAGAAATGAGCGCTAGGGATAATGGAACAAGCCGAACGCTTTTGTAGACATTACCTATAGGTTTATTACGATAAACACAGTACAGGTCCTTCTCCCACAACGCGTTTCGACGCTACATGCGTCTTCCTCAAGTGGATACTGGACCTCTATCAAACTTCCCTTATATCCTATCTCTTTACCAATCATTGTACAAAGGTGTGTGGGTTTTTTGTTTTTTTTCTTCTCCTTCCACTCTCCTTCCACACCCCTGTTAACCTAATCTTCTGTGTAAACCTAAATAACCTTACCTGCCATACAGTCTATATTATTAAATATCTATAGTTCATGCTTAAAATCCTTTGAATTACATCAAAGATACATTATAATCACATTAAAATTACATTAAAAATATATTAAACCAAATATTAAAATAATAAAATCATAAAATAATAAAATCACATTTAACATATAAAAACATATTCATCATATAAAATTACCCCTTACTTCAAGTGTTCTCTAACCCATCTGGCCACTCCACACACACCAACCCATCCGCCCAACCTCCGGCCAACCCGCCGGCCGCAGCGAAACGACGGACACACCGCCCCACTGTACACAGTCACAAAATGGAGCAATGTGTTCACGACTCCACCGCAACCAGCAAGCCGGCCAGAAGCCGGACAGACAAGTCGGCGCGTGCAAGGTGGCCCATAGAGTCAATTATTTATTTTTGATTTATTGATATATTTATTAATTATTCTGAAAAAACATATTATATATTCTATGACTATATATTATTCTCCAAACAAAGGTTTAAACCTTCAGGAGACAAAGTGCCCATTTTAAATATCCAAAATGTTTCCTTTCTACACAATTTATTAACCCTATCATGCACATCTTCCCCTATTTGATCAATAATGGTTAATCTCAAGCTTGAGGGATCCTTTTCATGTGTTTGCGCATAGTGTCTGGATACACTATGTTTCAGGTACCCATTCTTAATATTAAATCTATGTTTAGTCAACCTCGCTTGCATTGTCTGAGTTGTTCTTCCTATATATTGGTATTTACATGGGCACTCTAACATATATGTAACAAATTGTGAGCGACAATCTAATCTTTGATTAATCTTAAACGATTCATTTGTAGTGTTAGATATAAAATTACGACATCCATGTGATATGATCTTACAACATTTACATCGTCCAGATCCGCATTTGAAGCATCCTTTGTCTATATCCTTAATCCTTTCTTTAAACTGCTTATTTTCTTTGCGTGGATTTTTTATTCTATTAGGAGCAACCAGTGCTTGAAGGTTTCTACCTCTCCTAAAGATAATCTTGGGGTCTTTTGTTATAATTCTAGAGAGGATGGGATCCCCTAGCAAAATAAACCAATATTTCCTCATGGATGGGTTGGTGTGTGTGGAGTGGCCAGATGGGTTAGAGAACACTTGAAGTAAGGGGTAATTTTATATGATGAATATGTTTTTATATGTTAAATGTGATTTTATTATTTTATGATTTTATTATTTTAATATTTGGTTTAATATATTTTTAATGTAATTTTAATGTGATTATAATGTATCTTTGATGTAATTCAAAGGATTTTAAGCATGAACTATAGATATTTAATAAGGTATAAGAAGAAGCGGCACTCACCGAGGTAGTATAGATGGTCCTTCATTCCACAATTCTAGAAACGGACAGGGTGCAAGGAGGAGACCACAGGGGGCCAACGGACTTCGACGCCGTTTCGCGACAGCTGTCACTTCTACGGGTCCGGAAATGATAGATATTTAATAATATAGACTGTATGGCAGGTAAGGTTATTTAGGTTTACACAGAAGATTAGGTTAACAGGGATGTGGAAGGAGAGTGGAAGAGAAGAAGAAAAAAAAAAAAAAAACACACACCTTTGTACAATGATTGGTAAAGAGATAGGATATAAGGGACGTTTGATAGAGGTCCAGTATCCACTTGAGGAAGACACATGTAGCGTCGAAACGCATTGTGGGAGAAGGACCTGTACTGTGTTTATCGTAATAAACCTATAGGTAATGTCTACAAAAGCATTCGGCTTGTTCCATTATCCCTAGCGCTCATTTCTATATACCACATTTATTATTGCATTACGTTCCTTTCTCCCTTTGGGGAGAGTGGTACCAGCAGCTCTGGGAGAGGATCTTGCTGAAGAAAACAGAAACCTGGCCCCTGCACGTGCACGGGACGGTGCACATGTGAGAGACGGAGCACAGACCTGGGTGAAAAGGGGAGACAGGCAATAGATGTAGACAGGGATCCTGCATAAAAAATCTCACCTGCTTGCGGCTAATCTAGTTGTGCAGAGGGCACAACCAACTTAGGTGAGTGATACGTACAGTGTAACGGGAATTTATACCCCTAAATTTCCATCTATTTTGATTTTTTTGCAGTCCAACTGCAGGGCCTTAATATGTTATCTCAGTGTCCAGCTAAAAACCAACTCTTGCCTGCATTCATCTAACATTTGTGTGCGCCAGGAGTAGGTTGGAGCGTAAATTAGGATACGCCAAAAGATTCGCTATTCTCGTCAGCGTTTGTCTCTGACCAGTCCAACTGCAGGGCCTTAATCTGTAATCTCAGTGTGCTGCTAAAAAACATTTCTTGGACGCCTTCATTTAGCTGTATACAGTCAGCACAACATTGAAAATGCGCAAGGCCGGTGGCAAGGGACAAGGAACTGGACATGATGGTGGTGCAGGCAGAGGCCAAAGCCGTGTGCAAGCTCGAATTGCACCACGACAAACGCCCATTTATCTAGCTCGACCTTCCTGTCCCAATTGCTAGGGGACCGCAGCAGTACTCCACTATTAAACCAAGACCAGTGTCAACAGGTTGTTAGTTGGGTAGCGGATAATGCTTCCAGTCAGTTTGGCACCACCACAAATACCCTGTCTTCCACACGGTCAAGTGTCAGTAGCCGTGAGACTGGACCGCACATTCCACACGTTGATACTCCTTCCTCCCACCATGCCGAGTACCCAACCCCAGACATAACTGATCCCACACTTGGACACTCTGAGGAGCTGTTCACTTATCCATTCGTAGATTCTGGCCTCTTGCCAGCTCCAATTGAAGTGGGTCATGAGGAGATCGTATGTACCGATGCCCAAATATTTGAGCAGCCACGGTCTCACAATGGCAACGGTGGGAACGTGTCTCAACAAGAGGTGGACGATGATGAGACACAATTGCCAGAAAGTCAGGAGGAGGATCAGGGTGCGGAAGTGGAAGACGACGTGGTGGATGATCCAGTAACTGACCCAACCTGGCAGGAGGAAATGCAGAGCGAGGACAGCAGTGCACGGGGGGGGTTAGGCATAGCATCACAACAGGCCGGAAAAAGCAGGGTGGTGTCCGCAGGCAGAAGGCAGGCAACCGTTCCCCGGAACAACAACACAAGTAAAGTTGCCAGTACAACTGTTACTGGCTGTTTTTTAGGGTGTCTGCAGATAATTCGAAAAAGGCCATTTACAACACATGCCATGCCAGCATCAGCAGGGGTACCAAAACTAGTAGGTTAGACCTAGTAGCCCGAGGTGCACCCACCTGCATGAGAGCCGTGTTTGCAACTCATCTGTTATTGGACAAGACTAGACATGAGCGAGTACTAAAATGATCGGGTGCTCGAAGCTCGGGCCGAGCATCCCAAGATACTCGTGTACTCAGCCCGAGCACCGAGCCCAATGTTATACTATGGGAGACCCGAGTATTTTTCTGGCATGACCCCCGGCAGCAAGGAAAAACCCTAAAAATGTCACAAAAGTATCAGAACAGTGCTCAAATGACATGGGAACAGCATGGGGAAGACCCCTGTAAGGATTTCAGACCCCAAGGTCACTGCTGTGAACAATGTTGTCAGACTATTACGCCACTTTTACGGACTGTCAAGAAAACTTTACAAAATGAAACCAAAATGGATTTTCATGGAAAAAATATTAAGGGTTGTGAGGCACCGCCGGCATGGTCCCCATGGCCGGGGCGCATCACATGCAGGATCAGGGTATGATCCTGTTCACACTGGCCAGTTTTCCTGTGATAATGCTGTGTGAACCAACTTGGAACACAAGGTTTAATGTGACTAGAGTGGCTCATGAGATCGAGGAAGCCCTGAGGAAAGGAATGTAATGAGTGATTGCTGATAGCCCAGGTGGGTGTGTCAGGTGGGTGTGTCCGGAGGATTAGCAGCCCAGCTGGATGAGTCAGTGTGGGTGTGGCAGGCACGATAAGAGCCTGCCAGCTGAGTGTCTGAGGACTCGTGCTGAGAGATTCATTCTGAGACCAGAACTCCTGCTAAGAGATTCATTCTGAGACCAGAACTCATGCTGAGAGGTTCACTACCAGCCAGAGAGCCGAGCAGAGCCAGTCTGTGTGAGGGACTGCGAATGAGAGCCCAGACCACCATAAGGAACGATGGTGAAGAGAGCATGCTAGCTCTATACCGGTAGCCAGGACCGGGGTCGTTATAGCACCTGGTGTGGGGAAGCCGTGGCTGACCTGGCGGACGCTGGACTAGCCGTGGGGTGAAACACGTCCAGGAAGGAGCCCGTGGGGGAGGCTGGGCCGACCCGTTACCCAGGTAGCGAGACCCGGATCCATGCCCAGTAAGACAGCAGTTCCCGTGTAACGGAGTGAGCTGTGTGTGTGATTAATGCCGGGCGGGCATAGCCGCCATTGGGTCCGACTAGGCAGTCGGTAAAGGACCCGTAGACGTATGTAAGGGCTTAGGCAATTGCCCTGAATGAGAAACGATGGCCTATGTGTAACAGCTACGTATAATGTTGTGGGGGAGAGTGACCCAGCCAGAATGGATGATGCATTGGAGGCAATCCGTCCCTGTGGGACGAGAGGGAGGCTTGCCCTGCTGCTTGCAGAGGGTACCCATCCCTCAACCACGGCCTCTAATGGTGTGGGTGTGCCTGTGGTGCCAGACACAGGGGTAATAAGGCTCCTAGTAGGTAATGGATGAGTTTCCCGGGTACTAAGGTTTGCCAATCCCTGTAATGGACCCAGAAGAGCCACAGTCCATGGATGTTTATAGGATGGGCTGTGAGCATGTGGAAGGATGCGTGTGATCCATGGACGTTTGTATGATGGATCACATGTGATATGTAAGGTCCCGGTCAGGCAGGAATCCTGACTACGGGTTAATGGTATATCATCATGCTGGGTGACTAAAGCCGGGCGGCTGGTACCGCCATTGGGACCCACAGGGCCCGTTGAGGCGTATATAACAAAGGTCAGAAGCAGGGGTTAAAAAGGGCTCCTAGAGTGGGGACACCATGGTTGAACCAGGTGGACTCTGACCTGGACGTGGGGTGAAACACGTCCAGGAAGGAGCCCTTTGGGGATACATGACATACCCGGTACTCAGGTTGCTCAATCCCTGTTATGAACCCGGAGGGGTCATCGTTGTAATGTAACGTATGTATTGATGTATAGTCAGGGGTGCACCAAGCCCCTCTGCCGCCTGAGCCGCGGCACCGATTACCGGGGGGGGGGTGTGCTGCTGGAGCCCAGCACTGCCGCCCCCTCTGCCGCCTGAGCCGCCTGAGCCGCGGCAACGGCAGTATTGCCGGCCGCGGCCGTGAGTACCGGGGGGGGGGGGGGGGGGGGGGGGGGGGGGGGCTGTTGAGCCGTGGGCGCCTCTTCTGTCCCTCTCCCCGGGTCGCGCCGCTTACCTGCGGTGCGCTCGGGGTGAGCGGCCGGCGCCATGACAGGGGGTGGCTGCGTGCATGAGGCGCCGCTTCTGCACTGCCGCTCCCCCTGCCGGCTGCCGCCTGAATGACAGGGCTCACCTTGTCCAATGGACGGTGCGGCCCTGTGTATAGTGTAAGTAGGCTGGAGGCCGTAGCCACCAACGGAGCGGTTATTCGAGCTCCAATGGGAGAGAGTCGTGGTTACAGGTCCCGGGTTACTATAAAACGTTATGTGCAATAAGTGTTATGTATTGTTATATGGAAATGTATGGTGTATTTATGTAAAGTGTTTATAATCAATGTGCAATGTGTCAAACATGCTATCCGGGTTATGTGTTGATATGTGAAAATAAACGGGTAGACATTGGTTAAAATTATAAACATGTGTGTTTTTGTCGTTATGCAAGCGGGTTCCCCGGTTGCTACCTCACAGGGTTCATACCCACTTGTGAGACAGAGTTGGTGTATGTTAGTTTTTTGGATTAAATGAAAGGTTTAAAAAAAAAAAATTGTGTGGCACTCCCTTGCCCCTGGGAAGAGATGTAAATGAAGGCCTCTTTAAATAATGTGCCCATTATAAGGAAGTTTGTCTTTTGTAGTATTGCCCTAGGCAGGGCAGCCAAAAATTGGGAGGCACCACAATGCCCCTGGATGGAGGCATGCATGAGGGCCTCTTTAAATAATGTGCCCATTTTAAGGAAGTGGGTCTTTTGTAGTATTGCCCTAGGCAGGGAGCCAAAAATTGTGTCGCACTCTGATGCCCCTGGATGGAGGCGTGCATGAGGGCCTCTTTAAATAATGTGCCCATTTTAAGGAAGTGGCTCTTTAGTAGTATTGCCCTAGGCAGGGCAGCCAAAAATTGGGAGGCACCACAATGCCCCTGGATGGAGACGTGCATGATGGCCTATATAAATAATGTGTCCATTTTAAGAAAGTAGGTCTTCTGTAGTATTGCCCTAGGCAGGGAAACCAAAAATTGTGTCGCACTCTGATGCCCCTGGATAGAGGCGTACATGAGAGCCTCTTTAAATAATGTGCCCATTTTAAGGAAGTGGGTCTTTTGTAGGATTGCCCTAGGCAGGGCTGCTAAACATTGTAAGGCACCACAATGCCCCTGGATAGAGGCGTGCATAAGGGCCTCTTTAAATAATGTGCCCATTTTAAGGAAGTGGGTCTTTTGTAGTATTGCCCTAGGCAGGGAAGCCAAAAATTGTGTCGCACTCTGATGCCCCTGGATAGAGGCGTACATGAGAGCCTCTTTAAATAATGTGCCCATTTTAAGGAAGTGGGTCTTTTGTAGGATTGCCCTAGGCAGGGCTGCTAAACATTGTAAGGCACCACAATGCCCCTGGATAGAGGCGTGCATAAGGGCCTCTTTAAATAATGTGCCCATTTTAAGGAAGTGGGTCTTTGGTAGGATTGCCCTAGGAAGGGCTGCCAAAAATTGGGAGGCATTGCGATGCCCCTGGGAAGAAACATGGAGGAGAGCCTCTAAAAATTTTTCCCATTACAAAGGAGCGGGTACCCTGTACTTGCAATGCCCATGCTTAACTGGACTAAAACATTTACCCCTGGGGGGTATACATGAAACTAATGCCTAACGTTTGAACGGTTAGGGTCATCATCATCATAAATATGATGTCAAAAAATTATTTTTTGTGGCATCATGAACCACAAAGACATGAAGTGTGTACCGATGTGTGGGTGTGCGGAGGTGCATGCCAATCTACCCGCACAAAATTTAAATTCCGATATCATTTGGTGGTGGTGTGGTGAAGTCAGGCCCAATCCAACCCTTGTTCATCTTGATCAGAGTCAGCCTGTCAGCATTTTCATTTGACAGGCGGGTGCATTTATCTATAATGATTCCACTCGCCACTATTTTTCCCGGTGTGCCGTCCCGCATTACATAAGCACGTGTCACAAAACATCATATGTGCCCTTAACAATGCAGTTTTAGGCAAAGTCCACCTAACAACGGACACGTGGACAAGTGCTTGTGGGCAGGGCCGGTACATCTCGCTGACGGCACACTGGGTTAATATTCTGGAAGCCGGGACCCAGTCTGAGCTTGGGACGGAACACGCCCTTCCGACACCAAGGATTGCAGGCCCTAACTCAGTCAGGGTTTCACCCACAGTGTACAGCTCTGGTACATCATGCTCCTTAGCCTCCTCCTCCTCTTCCTTCACTTCACCCTCCACACCAGTCCCAAGCTGGAAGCACTGCAGCACTGCCTCGGCTAAGCGGCAACAGGCTGTGCTGAAAGCTAATATGCGTAGGTGACAAACCCCACAACGCTGAAGAGTTGTGGACAGCTCTGAAACAGCAGGCAGATCCCTGGCTCACACCGCTGAACCTACAGCCAGGCACGGTCATGTGTGACAATGGCCGGAACCTTGTGGCAGCTCTGAGGCGAGGCGAGCTGACACATGTTCCATGCGTGGCCCATGTGCTCAACCTTGTGGTCCAGCGGTTTAATAAATCCTACCCAGAGCTGTCTGATCTGCTCGTCCAAGTACGCCGCCTGTGTGCCCATTTTAGAAAGTCATTACTGCTTCTGCCGGCCTTGCCGGCTTTCAGCGGCATTTGCAGCTTCCGGCTCACAGACTGGTGTGTGATGTCCCCACGCATTGGAATTCCACAATGCACATGTTGGTCAGGATTTGTGAGCAGAAGAGGGCAGTTGTTGAGTACCAGCATCAACTAGGCCGTCGGTATACGGTTCAAACTCCACACATAAGACCTCAGGAGTGGACATGGATGTCCGACATATGTACCGACCTCCAAAACTTTGAGGACTTCACAGAGATGGTGAGCAGCGATGACACCATCATTAGTCACCATCCCGCGTCTCTGTATTCTAAAACGCTCTCTGCTCAAAATCAAAGACGATGCATTGCAAGCAAAGCACAATGAGTTGCAGCAAGAAACCGTAGTGGGTGATTACACACAGCCCAGCCTCATCTCATCCCAACGTGCATTGGAGGACTATGACAAGGAGGAGGAAGAAATAGAGCTACTTTCATGTGGAATTGACGGTAATACATGCACAACCGTCAGACCGTGAGTTGAGCGTGGATGCCCAGAGGACAGGGTAGAGGAGGAGGAGGATGAGGCCAGCATGGCCAGTCATGCTGTTGGTGAGGACCCAGACATCTTGCCTTTTAACAGTCTGGCCCACATGGCTGACTTTATGTTACGCTGCCTGTCTTGTGACCCCTCGCGTTATCAACACCTTGGCGGACACTCATTACTGGTTGGTGACACTTTTAGACCCACGCTGCAAGGAGAACTTTATTTCTCTTATTCCCAGGTGGAGAGGTCTGCAAAAATGCTGCAGTACCAGAAGGCCATAGTCACAGAATTAGTCAAAAAATTCCCTTCTGAAAACGCTAGCGGCAGAGGTCACGATTCGGTGGACAACCAAGGCGGCCGACCGAGAGAGGCACAAGTCCTATCCAGCAGAGGTAGTGAATATTCTCAAAGATCTGGGACACTTTTCTCAGCACCTCCGTACCACAGGCCCTGAGGTGCGGGGTAGTGTCACAAGGATTGCAAGGTTTGCCAAGATGCTGAGGGAGTACCTTGCGATCATACTAAACTGCTCCTAGACTCCTCTGTGCCTTATAATTATTGGATATCCAAGCTGGACACGCGGCAGGAATTTGCTCTCTACGCCTTGGAAGTTCTGGCCTGCCCTGCCACTAGCGTTTTGTCAGAGCTGCTTTTAGTGCCGCAGGTGGAATCATTATAGATAAACGTAGCCGCCTGTCAACTAAAAATGCTGACAGGCTGACTCTGATCAGTATGAACAAGGGTTGAATTGGGCCTGACTTCACCACACCACCACCAAATGATATCGGAATTTAAATTTTGTGCCGGTAGATTGGCATGCACCTCCACACACCCACACATCGGTACACACTTCATGTCTTTGGCTACTTGCTGTACTGCTCCTCCTTCTCCTCATCCGCCACCATCATATGATCAGTGTGACTGTGGTTCATGATGCCACAAAAAATAATTTTTGACATCATATTTATGATGATGATGACCTTAGCCGTTCAAAAGTTAGGCATTAGTTTCATGTATACCCCTAGGGGTAAATGTTTTAGTCCATGCTTACAGAATGGGCATTTGTAATGGGAACAATTTTTAGAGTCTCTCCTCCATGTTTCTTCCCAGGGGCATCCCAATGCCTCCTAATTTTTGGCAGCCCTTCCTAGGACAATCCTACAAAAGACCCACTTCCTTAAAATGGGCACATTATGTAAAGTCAACCTGTAAACGTGAGATAAATGCGCATAGGGTCTTATTCTTTTTACAAAGGGTTATAGCGGTGTATATCAGGAACTGCTCACCTGGTTCGGTTGTATCACCAACAACCGGTATAATCGCCTGTAAGATGGCTTGTAGAATGGCTGCTGCAGGGCCGCACCTTCACGATAAACGATAAAGGAAGGACCTCGGATAGAGGCTCTGAAACGCGTAGGATAGAAAAAAAGAAAAATCTGCCCAGTTAACTCTTTGTTTCCTGGTGATTCTTGGTGGCAGCGCGGGCATTCGGCATTTTGTCCCATTACAACATTATGTAAAGTGGCTCTCATGCACGCCTCTATCCAGGGGCATCAGATGCACACATGTTTGGCTTCCCGCTAGGAATCTACAAAGACCACTTGTTAAAATGGCACATTTAAAGAGCCCTCATGCACGCCTCCATCAGGGCATCAAGTGCCTCAATGTTACCAGTCCTCCTGGGCATACTAAAAAGAACCCGTCCTTACAATTGCATTATTAAAGAGGCCCTCATGCACGCCTCCATCCAAGGGCATTGTGGTGACGCCCAATTTTTGGCTGCCCTGCCTAGGGTAATACTACAAAAGACCCACTTCCTTAAAATATACACATTATTTATATAGGCCCTCATGCACGCCTCCAATGTTTAGCAGCCCTGCTAGGGCAATCCTACAAAAGACCCACTTCCTTACAATGGGCACATTATTTAAAGAGGCCCTCATGCACGCCTCCATCCAGGGGCATTGTGGTGCCTCCCAATTTTTGGCTTCCCTGCCTAGGGCAATACTACAGAAGACCCACTTCCTTAAAATGGACACATTATTTATATAGGCTCTCATTCACGCCTCCATCCAGGGGCATTGTGGTGCCTCCCAATTTTTGGCTGCCCTGCTTAAGGCAATACTACTAAAGACCCACTTCTTTAAAATGGGTACATTATTTAAAGAGGCCCTCATGCACGCCTCCATCCAGGGCATCAGAGTGCGACACAATTTTTGGCTTCCCTGCCTAGGGCAATACTGCAAAAGACCCACTTCCTTAAAATGGGCACATTATTTAAAGAGGTCCTCATGCATGCCTCCATCTAGGGGCATTGTGGTGCCTCCCAATTTTTGGCTGACCTGCCTGGGGCAATACTACAAAAGACATACTTCCTAAAAATGGGCACATTATTTAAAGAGGCCTTCATTTACATCTCTTCCCAGGGGCATGGAAGTGCCACACAATTTTTTTTTTTTAAACCTTTCATATAATCCAGAAAACTAGCATACACCAACTCTGTCTCACAAGTGGGTATGAACCCTTAATATTTTTTCGATGAAAATCCATTTTGGTTTCATTTTGTAAAGTTTTCTTGACAGTCCATAAAAGTGGCGTAATAGTCTGACAACATTGTTCACAGCAGTGACCTTGGGGTCTGAAATCCTTACAGGGGTCTTTCCCATGCTGTTCCCATGTCATTTGAGCACTGTTCTGATACTTTCGTGACATTTTTAGGGTTTTTCCATGCTGCCGGGGGTCATGCCAGAAAAATACTCAGGTCACCCATAGGATAACATTGGGCTCGGTGCTCAGGCCGAGTACACGAGTATCTTGGGATGCTCAGCCCGAGCTTCGAGCACCCGAGCATTTTAGTACTCGCTCTTCTCTAGTCTTGTCCAATAACAGATGAGTTGCAAACACGGCTCTCATGGAGGTGGGTGCTCTTCGGGCTACTAGGTCTAATCTGGCAGAGTAGTATCCAAGGGACCACATTCTTCCTCTGTGTGCTTGAGTTAAAGACCCTTTTGTGTGTCCTTGTTTTTCCATAGCAAAAAGGTAAAAAATGTATAATCAGGTAGTCCCAAAACTGGAGACAATATTGTGTCCTTCAGGGTGCGGAATCCATCAATGGCTTCTTTTGTCAAGCAGGATGGACTGTCTTTGAGGCAATCATACAAGGGTTGCATACAGCTGAAACCAGAAGTTTACATACACTATATAAGACACATGCATGTTTGAAATCAGAATAAACCTTTCCTGTTTTAGGTCAATTAGGATTACATAATTATTTTATATTTGCCAAGTGCAAGAATGAGAGGGAGAGAATATTTTAAGGCATTTTTAGTACTTTCTGCAAAGTCTAAAGTTTACATACACTAAGATTACTATGCCTTTAAACAATCTGGGACAGCTCATATGATGATGTCATGTGTTTGGAAGCTTCTGATACATTTATTGACAACATCTGAGTTAATTAGAGAAACACCTATGGATGTATTTTAATATACACCAGAAACAGACTGCTTTTTTGTGTAGCATCATGGGAAAGTCTACAAAAATCACCAAGATTTCAAGAAGTCATCTGTGGACTTGCACAAGTTTGGTTCATTCTTGGGTGCTATTCCCAGACACCTGAAGGTGCATCATTCATCTGTACAAAAAATTATACACAAGTACAAACAAGGTGGCAATGTCTAGCCATTGTACCACTCAGGAAGGAGACGGATTCTGTGTCCTAGAGATGACCATGCTTATGTCCAACGTGCATATCAACCCAAGAACAAAAGCAAAAGACCTTGTGAAGATGATGGCGGAAGCTGGTAAGATTGTGTCACTATCCACAGTGAAATGAGTACTGTATGAACATAGGCTGAAAGGCCACTCTGTCAGGAAGAAGCCATTACCCCAAAAGAAACAAAAAGCCAGGTTAAATTTGTGCATATGCACACAGGAATAAAACCTACATTTTTGAAGACTCTCTCTCTCATTATTCTGGCTTTTGGCAAATATAAATAACTAGATGGTGGCCCGATTCTAAAGCATGGGGTATTCTAGAATAAGTATGTAGTTGACATACTGTGACTGACAGAACTTGTTCAGTCAACGTGAGTGACATATATATATTTATATACTGTATATATATATATATATAGCAGCGCTATAGTATATTGCGGTACATTACAGCACATGTATAGCAGCGCTATGGTATATGGCGGTACATTACAGTACATGTATAGCAGCACTATAGTATATGGCAGTACATGTATAGCAGCGCTATGGTATATGGCGGTACATTACAGTACATGTATAGCAACGCTATAGTATATGGCGGTACATTAAAGTACATGTAGAGCAGCACTATGGTATATGGCGGTACATTACAGCACATGTATAGCAACGCTATAGTTTATGGCGGTACATTACAGTACATATATAGCAATGCTATAGTATATGGCGGTGCATTATAGTACATGTAGAGCAGCACTATGGTATATGGCGGTACATTACAGACATGTATAGCAGCCTATGGTACATGGCGTACGTTACAGTACATGTATAGCAGCACTATGGTATTGGCAGTACATACAGTACATGTATAGCAGCGCTATGGCATATGGTGGTACATTACAGTACATGCATAGCAGCGCTATGGTATATGGCGGTACATTACAGTACATGTATAGCAGCACTATAGAATAGGGCGGTACATTACAGTACATGTATAGCAGCGCTATGGTATATGGTGGTACATTACGTATGTATAGCAGCACTATGTATATGGCCATACATTACAGTACTGTATGCAGCGCTATGGTAATGGCGGTACATTAAAGCACATGTATAGCAGCACTATAGTATATGGCGATACTCGGCTCCCTGCGGCCCCCCGCTCCTCCTGGCCCCCACTCCTCCACAGTAAAAGTAAAAATAAAAAAATCCTCTACCACTGTCTGCCGGCTTGCTCGTTCCACCTCCGCCTTCTAGGTTCTACAGGCCTTTAGGACGAGCGGGCCAGGATGGTGGCGAGTGGGGCAGGATGGAGCAGGTGGGGCAGGATGGAGCGGCAGGGCAGGATGGATGCGGGGGGGCAGGATGTATGCGGGGGGGCAGGATGGAGCTGGCGGGGCAGGATGGAACGGAGGAGCAGGATGGTGGGGGGGGGGGCAGGATGGGGGGACAGGATGGTGGCGGGGGGCAGAATAGAGCCGACAGGGCTGGATGGTGTCGGCTGGGCAGGATGGAGCCGGCAGGGCAGGATGGTGGCGAGCGGGGCAGGATGGAGCCAGCAGGGCAGGATGGATGCGGGGGAGCAGGATGGAGCCAGTGGAGCAGGATGGATGCGAGGGGGCAGGATAGATGCAGGGGGGGCAGGATGGAACTGGCGGGGCAGGATGGAGCGAGCGGGGCAGGATGGAGCTGGCGAGGCAGGATGGAGCCGGCGGGGCAGAATGGTGGTGGGGGAGCAGGATGGAGCCGGCGGGGCAGGATGGATGCGGGGGGGCAGGAGGGAGCCGGTGGGGCAGGATAGATGCGGGGGGCAGGATGGATGTGGGGGGGCAGGATGGATGCGGGGGGGCAGGATGGAGCCGGCGGGGCAGGATGGAGCCGGCGGGGCAGGATGGAGCCGCGGAGCAGGATGGTGGTGGGGGGGCAGGATGGAGCAGGCGGGGCAGGATGGATGCGGGGGGACAGGATGGATGGCGGGGGGGGCAGGATAGATGATGCAGGGGGGGCAGGATGGATGCGGGGGGGGCAGGATGGATGCGGGGGGGCAGGATAGATGCAGGGGGGGCAGGATGGATGCGGAGGGGCAGGATGGATGCGGGGGGGGCAGGATGCAGGCACTCCTTCTGTCCTCCTCCACTCTTCCTGCCCCCCCCCCCACTCCTCAATGGTGATAAAAATAAAAAAATCCCATAAGGATACTTACCCTCCGTAGGCGCACTCCACCTGTCTTCTAGCTCCCAGGACAGGACCTGTCGTTGCAAGGTGGAGCGCGCCTGCGGAGGGTAAGTATCCTTATGGGATTTTTTTATTTTTATCACCATTGAGGAGCAAGGGGGGCCGCGGGGAGCAAGGGGCAGAGGGAAGGGGGGCCGCGGGGAGCGAGGGGGGCAGGAAGAGCGGATTGGGGCAGGAGGAGCGGAGGTGCTGCGGGGGGGGCGGCAGAGAGGCGGACAGGAGGAACAGGGGGCTGTGAGGGGAGACTGTGTCCCAGCTACGCACCGCTGTAGCCAGGCAGCATTTAGGCGCGAAATTTGAACTTTGAATTCTTGCGCCTATTTGCATAGTCTGCGCTCATTGTTGCCCGCCTCCGGCGGGCACAATGATCGGCTGTGTCTGGCGGCGATTTTCGGCGACAGACACACGCAAAAACCTTAGACAATGTATAGTAGATTATAGTAATCCTAATTAACCTAAAATGAGAAAGGTTTATTCTGATTTCATGTCAGAAGGTAAGAAAAACATTCATACCATATATACTCGTGTATAAGCCGACTTTTTCAGCCCAAAATTTGGTCTGAAAAGTCCCCCCCTCGGCTTATACACAAGTCATATACTTTTGTGTGAAGTGGGGGCTGTGTCCGGGAGCAGGAGGAGGTGGGGGAAGGCTGTAATATGAGCGGCTCGTCACGTGGAGCCGCTCATAACTTATTCATGATATGCACTGCATCCCCCGCCCATCCGCGGGGGGAGCAGTGCATATCGCATTACAGGCTCCCCATCACAGTATGGCGCCCCCCCACCACAGTAAGGCCTCCCCTGCTGCCGCTGCTCACTGTACAATAAATACAGTGTTATTAGCTCTCACCCACCGGCGGATTGCTCCTGGCTGTGCATCCTCCCTCCTCTCTGCTTGTCATGTGACCGGCCGGTGACGTCATCGTGGTGAGCCCCGGTCACAGGACAAGAAGCAGGAAGGAGGGAAGATGCACAGCCAGGAGCAATCTGCCGGCGGGTGAGAGCTAATAACACTGTATTTATTGTACAGTGAGCAGCGGGGGGGGGGCGGTACTGTGAGGGGGGGCACCATACTGTGAGGGGGAGCCTGTATACCAGGGATGGGGTCCTGTATACACTGTGCTGGGAGCTGTATACACTGTGATGGGAGCTGTATACACTGTGCTGGGAGCTGTATACACTGTGCTGAGGGCTGTATACCTGTGCTGAGGGCTGTATACACTGTGCTGAGGGCTGTATACCTGTGCTGAGGGCTGTATACCTGTGCTGAGGGCTGTATACCACACTGCTGGGGCTGTATACCTGTGCTGAGGGCTGTATACCACACTGCTGGAGGCTGTATACCTGTGCTGAGGGCTGTATACCACACTGCTGGGGGCTGTATACCTGTGCTGAGGGCTGTATACCTGTGCTGAGGGCTGTATACCTTACTGCTGGGGGCTGTATACCTGTGCTGAAGACTGTATACCACACTGCTGAGGACTGTATACCTGTGCTGGAGTCCACCCTCGGTTTATACGCGAGTCAATAAGTTTTCCCAGTTTTGGGGGCCAAAAGTAGGGGGGTCGGCTTATACACAAGTATATACGGTATGTGTCTTTTTATATAGTGCATATAAACTTCTGGTTTCAACTGTGCGTACTGAAGCATCAAGGATACAAGAACAGCAGTAAGACACGAGGTCAAGGAAAAATAGAAGCTGCATTGGAAGGCAAGGGTAAATTTTTCACAGCCATCTTTTTGTCTTCAGTGAGATGTTTTCTCTGGTGTGAGATTCAGTGTCCTGGGAATACCACTTTGTCCGGCAGAACTGCAGCTTTTCTTTGGATGCCTTGCATCCATTGTGTGCCATGTGCTATAGCAGGGAGACAGAATTTCCCTGAGCTTCGTCCATTGAATTTGCACAAAGCAGAAGATCATCAACCTTTTTGAGAAGTATGATGGTCATTTTTCAGGGTTCCACCCACATTAGGCGGTCATCGCTTAGCTAAACATGGATAGAGCTGGTCTGGTCTTACAATATCAATATACTATAATCTATTTAAAGTATATTCCATGGATAAATTGCCCTCTGTTTTTAATAAATATCTTAATATAATTAAATACAGAAAGTCTGAATGATGACGGCACAAGTGGACACAACTTGCATTTCTGTGGAGTAATTGTACACATCAAAATTAGAGAATAACACAATTTCCTTAATGTTAAGGTCATTGTGTTGTCCTACGTGAAAATATGATAACATTAATAAATTTATCAGTATTTTAATCTTATTTCATAAATTAAATACAATCTAAAGCACAGAATAAAAATGTAAATGAGATAAAAAAAACTCTGATCAAAATTAGAGAACATTTTAAGACAACTGTAAATTATTGGTGTTAATCTGGCACCTGGTGCTAATTTCCTTAATTATCCACACAACCTATTTAACTGGCTGCCTAAGTTTTCAGTTTGCACTCACTTTGCAAAAATGGTGTGCCATTCCAAAGTGACTGAAACCCTTCGGTAGCAGGTTGTCCAGATGAAGGTCAAAGGGGTCACCCTATCAGCCATAGGAACAGAAGTTGGTTGTTCCAATTCTGTGATATCTAGAATATTGCATCTTAAAAACATCACAAACTCTTTCAAGCCCCCCAAGAAGGCTGGTTGCCCTTGAAAAACAAATTCAAAAGAGGACAGGGTAATGCAGAGAATTTCCATGGGTAATAGTTTTGACTCCATAGCTGGAATAGCTTGCCAGTTCAACAATGAACAGGATAAGGATCTGTCTCATCATACAGTGTCACAATGTTTAAGAGAATTTGGACTGAAAGCCCACTCTGCAGTGACTAAACGGTTTATTAGCAGAAAGAGTTAAAAGGCTGAGGACATGTTGTGTGGACAGAAGAGGAGTGGTCCCCAGTTAATTTTACTGATGAAAGCTTAATTTATTTGGTCCTGATGGGAAACATTATGTTCATCAATAAACTGGGGAACGACTGAACCCAAAATATGTAAATATGGCACCCCACTATGTCGGTGCCACAGAGGGGTACTGCACCCGTAAAAGAGGTGTAGTCACCCCAGCTGTAAAGTGGATTTATGGATAGTAGGCGGAACCCTAAACCCACATCCCACACTAGATCAGGTAGTGGGAGGGAACCCGGGAGGGTATATAGTCACCCCCAGGGGGAGAAAGGAGGTCTTTTTTCTTTGGCCGGAGGCCTTTTGGGCTCCAGGTCTCTGTCTCCGGGTTGGAGAGATAGAAAAGTTCAGGCAAGGAGCCTGAAGCATGAAGGAGGGTCGCCTCGGCTGAGGGACCCAGGGACAGCAGAACAGATCCCAGACACAGGACACAGAAAAGAGCAAGAAGCTCGGAGGGAGTTCGCTCTAGGAGAGAAACCAGGTACCGGAGCCCGCACTTGTAGGAACCTTTACGGCCTGCAGAAAATCAGCGACATGGGGGTATCTCTAGATACGGCCCTGATTCTAAAGCGACCATTAGATGGAACCAGACACAGCGGGCCAGCTGCAGTGATCAACATAGGGTTACCCGAAGGGAGCAAGAGAAGGAAAGATAGGACAGCAGGAGGTCAGACTTACTCTACATGAGGTCAGACTTCACACCAGCTACTGGGAAGCAGGGAAGAAAAGGAACAAGAAAGGCACATAAAGGGGGTTCCGTCCAGCTACCAGAGATCCGCTTGCAGCCACCCATAGCCACTTCTCATATAACATCTAACTGCACTGAGGACTGTATTATCGCTGCTGAAGTTCCAGTGAAGTACCCGGGTGAAGTGACTTTTGATTTTGCTGCATCTTCTTTGCATGAACTCATTCCTTTCACAGATTTCCTGCCCCGGAGGTCCCAGTCCTGCCTGCGGAGGACTGGAGCAGCGCTGGTGACATCTCACCAGGTACTGCAGGTGGCGTCACGACAAACTATAAACTTGTACATACTCCCCTGTATATAAAATCCCCTTTTTCAAGAGAATAGTCCCCAGGACACGGGGTCAGGCGCGGCCGCCATTCCCCGTGACACAATTAACCCTTTTGCCGCCTGATACCTGAGTACCCCACTCCCTGGGGCGACATATAAAGAAGTCTGTGAAAGGTGGTGATGGAAGTGTCATGGTTTGGGGAATGTTTTCTGCTGCAGGAATTAGACCTCTCATACAAATAAATGGCAGAGTGAATGCAAGCATGTATTAGAACCTTCATCAACAACGTGTGGTTACTTGCATTCAGCACTCTCTCAGACAGCAATTTTAATGCAGGACAATGCCTCCCGTCACACCGAAAAACAGGTAAAGCAATTCCTTGAAACAAAAAACATTGAAACAATGGCCAACCCAGAGTCCTGATCTAAACCCAATAGAAAAAGTCTGGAAATCCTTGGTGAACAAATTATGGCCAAAAAACAAAGAGAGCGCTACTTTGTTCAGAAAACAATTAAACTAGAGGGCAAGTAATAACTCTCACCCAATGGAGTTGTATGTTCCAGGCACAACTCTGCAAAAGGCATGTAATGTGGCTGCAGGGAGACTTCAGAAAGACCGCCATTCTGGGGGGCCCACTAGTGGAGATTGATCTTGTAAAGAGGCTGCAGGGAAGCTTTGGTTCACACTTCCTGGCTGGGAGCTCATCAATGCAGGGGACCCTCACGATGGATCCCAGGATGGAGCGGGGAGATGTCAGCACATGGCTCGAGTCCACAAGCACTCACACCTCTTCAGCTGTCTGACCACGCACTTCTCCTGACCGGAAAGGCTATAGGCAGGGTTCACAGAGACATGTGACCACCAAAGTTAAACAAGGGTAATGATCCTTCAAAGGATCGAGCGCCACCAGACTGTCTGCTGCACAACACCGCTATCCCAGGGGATAAGAAGCAAATGACGCGCCCTCACCCAGGGCTGTGGGGTACTCGGCTCTCGGGATTTTCTCTCTCTCTCAGTCCGGGAAGTCACAGGTGGCCATCCTGAGGCCGTGGCCCTGGGGGTCATCTGAAAATAGGGGATATTTACAGGGGATTATTTACAAGTTGTCTTGTCGTGACGCCACCTGCTGAGTCTGGTGATATTCACCAGCGCCGCCACAGTCCTCCAGTGGTCGGTGGTATTGTGGCTTGGATTGAATTGTCCCTGCAGGCGGGACTGGACCACCGGGGCAGCGATGCTATAAAAGCAAACAGTTTATATTTGAAAGGATGCAGCAGAGTCAAAGCTTCACTTCACCGGGTAACTTTACTGGAACACTCTCATTCAGCTTTACAGTGCAACAGTTCATTAGATGGTATACTGGCGAATGCTTTAGGGCTGCAATTGGGATTCTGACTTGAGATGGAACCCTCCTTTATGTTCCTTTCTTTTCCTTCTATTCTGTTCCCAGTGTGAAGCCTAACCTCTTGTAGATGATCTGGCCTCCTGCTGCTTGTACTGTCTCCTCTCCCTTTTGTACCCGTCGGGTTAACCTTCTAGTGAATACCACAGTGGCATCTGCGCTTCTGGCTTCCCTCTTGTGGGATCTGTGGGAGTCAGGGCCGTATTTGTAATATCCCTGTTTAACGGATTTTCTGTGAGACTTGGCGTACTCACAGGTGCGGGCTCCGGTACCCGAGTTTCTTTCTATGGGGCAAACTCTGTCCGTTACTCATTTCCCCACTCAAGTTAACTCTGCTTCTGAGCTTCCTTGCTTTCTTTTCTCTTGGTTGGGATCTGTTCCTTCTCAGGGCCCCTCAGCCGAGATGGCCCTCTTGGGTTCCTTCAGGCTGTCTCCTGCTCTTTCCACCTCCTCCTTCTCTGACTTCTAACTCACCGACCGACTGACTGACTACTGAGCTCTCCGGTTCCCTCTAGAGGTCGCTAAGACCCTCCCTGGGTTCCTTCCACCACTATCCCTAGTGTGTGAGTGCAGCTCTAGGGCTCCATCTTGTGACCAATGCCACAATTCCAGTGGAGTACTACACCACTTTTCAGGGTGCAGTACCCCTTTTTGTGGCACCTACTTAGTGGGGCGCCACACTCCCCCCTAGTTAAGCATGCTCATCCCCGAGCATCACACTCGCCCTTCGGGAAGTGAAAAACATTTTTAAATTCATGCAATCATCAACATCAACAGGTAAACTATATACAATCAAGAATATTTAGGTTTTCTTCCCCGTCCGGGGAGGCACATATCTTTAAACGTTACATATAAAACAGTATACACACATTATTTATTCTGGCCCAACGGGACCGACTTCGCATGCGGGCCCAGCGGTAACCTCTAGTCCTACACAGTCCAGTGTGCAATATCACTGCTGGGCCGCTCTTCACATAATCACACATAATGGGGGTTCAGTTCAATAGAAAGTTCTCAAGGGTCTCCAGGGACACATTCTTTATTCAAAAGGGTTTCAGCAAGATAAAAAGGGGTATATACAGGGGAAAAGCAATGTCTCTCATCGGGAGTCCATTAGTCATTAATCGGTTTTTGAGATCCTTATGGCGACCATCCAAGTGGGGCAGGATATCTCTCGTATGTAACCTGTTCGCCTCTGAATAGATCACGACGAGGGTGTCCTTGTCTTAGAAACAATTCAACATCCCTCCGGGTGAAAAAGACATCATCTAACAGTCCTGGTTCTCTGATAAAACCCCATCCATCCTTATGGTACACCGATTTAACTGTACCCAGTTTACATAGTTCTATATGCAATGGGGGCTGTGCACGGGCTTCATCTCTTAGTCTTTTTGTTGTACGTTCTCTCTGATATCACTCTTCCCTTTCTCTATGCCTCACTACCGGGCTCCTCTCTTCTGGGGCTGACCGGGTGTTTGGCAGGGGTTGGTATGCGGGTGGTGATGGATTATGTCTATGGCGTTTAGGGATTGCGCACACACATACCTCCGCAGCACTTGCTATGGCGGGGGTTCCTTGCCGATACTGTTGCCAGATCGTCCACCAGGCCACTTCTGGGGTGCTTGATCCCGAGGCTCCAGCTGGTTCCTCGTAGTCATCATCGTTGTCACACTCCTCAGGCTCCTCTTAGAGCTCCTCTACGTTGATATCTAGCAGGATCCGCTCCGGTGCAGATACGAATGCAGTCTCCTGCCAAGGACCACTGCTGACTTTGGGCGGTGATGGTGCTGGTGTTGGTATCAAGGGCTCCGTCTGCGTCCCCACGTCCCGGGTCTCTGCTGGTGGTGGAAAGGAGGCTTTGTACTTCTCTACGGCTCTGACGGTGCCTTCTGCTTCCCACGCCTCGCAGGCCGTCCTTCTTGCCGACAACTCGTACTTCCTCTCCGCACTCCATCTCCGTCACACCCATGCTATGGTCTGCTCCATCTCCTGCCGGAACCGGGTGTAAGCTTCCCGCCAGTAGTCTGCATCCCCCTCTACCGTGAGTAGGGACACAGCTGCTGGATCGACTCGCTCGGCGTGGGCCTGCTCCTCCAGCTCGTGGACGACATCTCTTCATCGGAATGCTGCCGTGCTGCCGGGTACGTAGAAGTCTGATGGCGTCTGTCCTTCTCTTCCGGTTTGTGCACCGATGGGCGGGCATTCCCCTTGAACTTCCTGTGGGCCGCCCCCCTGATTGATTGATGGCACTCGGGGTGGCCACTCTTTTTCGCGCCTCTGGCCAGGCCATCCTTCTTCTAGGGGCCGAGGCACTCCCCCGGGCCTGCACATGTTGTTTACTCCATGGCATCGGCGCCATCTTGGGTCCCCACGTGGCAATGGCGGGAATCCATCTTGGCACCGGGCAAAGTCAGAAAAGTCAATAAAAGTCCATTTTATGTCCAAATCAAAGCACACAGTACCCGGTGGTACCGGGCACGAGATCCTGTTCGTGAAGCCAGAAGTTGACGCGCCCTCACCCAGGGCTGTGGGGTACTCGGCTCTCAGGACTCTCTTTCAGTCCGGCAAGTCACGGGTGGCCATCCCGAGGCCGTGGCCCTGGGGGGGTCAACTGAAAATGAGGGATATTTACAGGGGATTATTTACAAGTTGTCTTGTCGTGACGCCACCTGCTGAGTCTGGTGATGTTCACCAGCGCCGCCACAGTCCTCCGTTGGTCGGTGGTATTGCGGCTTGGATGGAATAGTCCCCGAAGGCGGGACTGGACCACCGGGGCAGCGATGCTATAAAAGCAAACAGTTTATATTTGAACAGATGCAGCAGAGTCAAAGCTTCACTTCACCGGGTAACTTTAGTGGAACACTCTCATTCAGCTTTACAGTGCAACAGTTCATTAGATGGTATACTGGCGAATGCTTTAAGGCTGCAATTGGGATTCTGGATTGAGATGGAACCCTCCTTTATGTTCCTTTCTTTTCCTTCTATTCTGTTCCCAGTGTGAAGTCTAACCTCTTGTAGATGATCTGGTCTTCCTGCTGCTTGTTCTGTCTCCTCTCCCTTTTGTACCCGTCGGGTTGACCTTCTAGTGAATACCGCAGTGGCAGCTGCGCTTCTGGCTTCCCTCTTGTGGGATCTGTGGGAGTCAGGGCCGTATTTGTAATATCCCTGTTTAGTGAATTTTCTGTGAGACATGGAGTACTCACAGGTGCGGGCTCCGATACCCGAGTTTCTTTCTATGGGGCAAACTCTATCCGTTACTCACTTCGCCACTCAAGTTAACTCTGCTTCTGAGCTTCCTTGCTTTCTTTTCTCTTGGTTGGGATCTGTTCCTTCTCAGTGCCCCTCAGCCCAAATGGCCCTCTTGGCTTCCTGCAGGCTGTCTCCTGCTCTTTCAACCTCCTCCTCCTCCGACTTCTAACTCACCGACCTACGACTGACTGACTGACTGATTGACTGACTACTGAGCTCTCCGGTTCCCTCAAGAGGTCGCTAAGACCCTCCCTGGGTTCCTCCCACCACTATCCCTAGTGTATGACTGCAGCTCTAGGGCTCCATCTTGTGATCATTGTCCAAATTGCAGTGGAGTACTACACCGCTTTTCTGGGTGTAGTACCCCTTTTTGTGGCACCTACTTAGTGGGGCGCCACACAAACATGTACCAAGAATAAGCACACTGTTTCAAACCGCTTTTTTATTTTTTGGTAAAAGTTATAGCCCAGAAACGGACAACAGTAACAAAGAGACTGGAAGAAGAGTAGACCAAAATCACACCAGAGCAGTGTTAGAGACTAGTGATGACCTGTGGCCGCTTATTTGCTGAAGTTGTACAAAGCAAAGACCTGTACACTTCCTACTGATTGGGGACTGTTGTGACCTTCACAAAATTTAGTTTTAATCTTTCTCTGTGCTACAGTCATTGCTGTTTTATAATTATGATCATCACGTTTTAAAGGTTTTAGGTTAAAACAAAGTTTTTAAGTTGATAAACTTTGGTTATTTTGGAAAACACTGTTCTAGTGGCATGATGCACTCCTTACACTAAAACCTTCAAATTTTGATCAACGCAGATTACATTCTGTGTGAAAAAATCAAATGATCATACATTGTTCTCTAATTTTGACCTCCAGCACAGAGACCTAATTAAGGTGGAGTGGGCAGGAAATAATTGTAAAAGTATGCATATTGGAAGTGTATTATTGAGAATCCTAGGTAGAGTGAATTCTCTTCATGGTTCCGGAGTATTCTTGCTCTTTAATTCTAAATTGCTTTTTTGCCAGAGCAGCAAGAATAAAAAAAAAGAAAAATCCCTTGCTTCCTCAAATAAACTTTGATGACCCTGAAGTGTTACATAACATATATAACGGGTCTTTGCTGATGTTGTAGTTTTTCATTTTGTACTTATACATGAATAGCTCCTGAAATATGAAAGGACAATAGATAAAGACAATTTAATAATGACAAATATTGACCATTGTGCAGAACTTTTATTGCCTTTTAACTCCAATAATCAGTTGTTGTTTCTTCTCTAAGTAATTTTGCAAGGGGTCACTGAGGCTTAATTAAATTTACATTTTAGATTTACATACATATATATCACAATTTACTACATAATGCGGTTGTAATAATATAATATCAGTAGTATTTGTCTGCCATCTAGTGGACTATACGTTAATTGCTGTGATAGGATGTATTGTTTGGTTAGATACAGTGCACAATATATGCATCGGAGTAATCTCCCACATACATGGTCAAAAGTAAGTGGACATCCTGTCCATTGCTGGTGAATCTGCTACTGTCCAAAAAGGCTGGTTAGGCTGAAGCTTGATTAGTCTTCATTGGAAGGAAGAGGCCTAGGTTGATCGCTGAGAAACAACCTTTATCCCTCTTTCACCACATTTTACAGGTGACAATGCATTTGTGCAGATAATGTCCTCTTGGAACTTACTAAACCCTGGCTCATCCATCAAACTGGTAAAGAGGTGAGGTCTGTTACACCAAAAAACATTTCATTGCACCAGAGTAGAGTTGTGACATGCTTTACACTACTCTATCCAACGCCTGGCATTGTGCTTGGTGATATAACGCTTGCTTGCAGATGTTCGGCCATGGAAACCCATGCTATTAAAATACCAGTGCACAGTTTTAATCTCACGGTAATGCTTGGATTCTGTCTTTGAGCAAGCAAAACATTGGTGACTTTTGTGCAATATGTTCCTCAGCCTTCGGGGACCCAGATCTGTATCTTTACATCATCTGCCACTAACCCCAAATTCGCATACATTGTCCTCCTTTGTCCTGAGGGTCATTCTTTTCTGTCCTCTCTCCCTTCAACCTGCCCACCTATGATTTTGTACTTTGTGTTTTGTCATACCGATGCTTTTATATTCACATTTTGGACTCTGACGTAATAAAACTTTTTTCAGTTTTTGCACTAAATATTTTGAGTCCGTATTTGTGGATTAGTAACTAATCGGTTATAGACACACTTCTAGTCAACCATAAGTAAATCCCATTTCTTTCTTTGTGGATCATGTATTGTATATATGGGTCTTGGTAACACAATTATGGACTATTGTAGTTCTCTAATTCTAGTAGTAATAGCATTTGCCACTTTGTAGCCAAGTTGTTCTGGTTCCCTCCACTTTTAAATAATCCTATTCACAGTTGATAAGAGGAATATTTGGAGTAAAGAATTTTCAGGACCTGATTTGCTACAATGGCGACATCCTATTAGAGTGCCACGCTCAATGAGCTATTTAGATCGAGCCATTCCTTCGCTATGTTAGTAAAGGCAGATTGCATGGCAAGGGGCTGAAATTTATACACCTGGGGCAATGGGATTGAATGAAAAACCTGAATTTAGTGATTAAGATGTTGGTACCAATACATGTTCATATAGCCTATACCCAAACATTAGCCCATGTATGATTGTAGTTTGTTCTGTTGGTGGAAAGGAATAGTCAACAAGAACTTTACCAGATTTATGACGGTTAGAAGCAAGTGGTCCTCATCTAAAAGACACATGCCACAGCCTTCAGTCCCATACCATACTGGAAAACCTTCATTATAAAAGCAACCTAGTAGTAGGACAAGAAGCAATATAAAGAGTCTGATCAGAATATCCATATAGGTCTCTATATCTTGCGTAATGTTCAATGGTCTACTCAACTCTTTGGATAATCTTTTCTTTCAATGCACCACTCCAGTGATTTTTTTTTCACCACTAGGGTGGTGTCACTAATGTATGTTCCCTACCCTTAGTGATATACTTACCAGCCATGTTCTGCTGCAGTTTATGTCCTGTTGGGTCACTCCAATGTTTGCTGTGCGGACTGAAGTCACTTCTCAATACAAGTATGACAGCCAGAACAAGGGCCTCATAGCCTTACACAGAGCTTGTGACCATTACCTCTGACTTTCAGCAAGTCAGAAGCTGTGGACACAAGATGGCACAAGACTTAATATTCATGTTAAATAAAATTAAAATAAGGAGAAAAAGCATGTCTGAGTTCTCCCCTTTTTCTAATTCAAAGCAGCACTAGGAAGAGTATATGATGGTGGGTGGTAAATATATTAGTGGGGGCAGGAAACATGCATTAGTGATACCACTCCAGCGGTGAAACAAAAAAAGCAGGAGTGGTGCTTTAAGGACCTTGGCTTGGCTATGAAACAGAAGGTGATGATCAGTGGTAATTAGGACAGCCTATAGTTGAAATCTTTGGTAGAAAGTGTCCACTGTGTCTTTCAGCAGAAAGTCACCTTTGTTCCTCGTCTTTGTCTCTGCAACAAACAGTAAGGTTCAAGACTATCACAAGACTGCAACTTTCTATTTGCCAGTCATTTTTTGCACTTTTTATCATTTTCAGGGTGCAGCTAGGCCCCAGGGGGCGCCGTTCATCTAGTGGTGCAGAAGCATCTTACTGGGCGGCCCATTGGTTAGGTGACAGAGCCAGTGGGTAGCTTTCAGACACTCTGCATCATTTATATCAGTGTGAATGGTGTCCTAAGCAAGTCCATTATGTACATGGCAGGTCGCCTCCCACATTTTGTTGTAGGTAGAGGTGATTTTTATCAGCCTGCACCTGGTGCTTGCTTTACATAGTGGGGTCTGACTGAATCCTGCAAGTGCAGTGTTGGTTTTTGATTTTGGCATTGATGGTAAGTTTTTCTAATGCATTCAGTCATGACAAAGTGTTGGCACCCATAAAATTGTTCCAGAAAATTAAGTATTTCTCCAAGAAAATTATTGCACTTACACTTGTTTAGTAATGCATGTTTCTTTCCTTTGTATGTATTTGAAAAACTTCAAAAAAAAAAGGGAACAAATTGGCAAATTGGACAAAATTTAACACAAAAATGGGCCAGAGAAAATTGTTGGCACCCTCAACTTATTAAACTTATTACTTGATTACAATCATTTATTCCAAAGGGTGTGCAATCAATCACTTCCTATACCAATCAACAAGCTTCTTACACCTTTCAGTTGAAATTTTGGACCACACTTCTTTTTCAAACTGATTCGGGTGTCATATTTGATGGGTCCTTTCTCCCAACAGTAATTTTAAGAGCTCTTGACAGGTAATTAACTGTGGTTTATCTTTGGGAAGCTGAGTTCAATTTCCCTACCCACACCCAAGCCTGATTACTGCCACATCTCTTTTTAATCAATAAATAACTTAAATAGGACCTGCCTGACAAAGTGAAGTAGACCAAAAGATTCTCAAAAGCCAGACATCATGCTGTAATGCAAAGAAATGTAGGAACAACTGAGTAACAAATTAAGATCTAGCAGTCTAGAAAAGGTTATAAAGCAATTTCTAAGGCTTTAGAGACCCAGTGACCCACAGTAAGAGTCATTATCCACAAATGACGAAAACATAAAACAGTGGTGAACCTTCTCAGGAATGCCCAGCCAACCAAAACTATCTTTTAAAGCACAGCAAAAACTCATCCAAGAGGTCACAAAAGACCCCACAACAACATTCAAAGATATGCAGGCCTCACTTAATGTCAGTGTTCATGACTCCATCCCAAGGAGACAAGAAGGATCATGGGTAGAAATGGCCCATGTGGCAAAGGTCCAAAACCCAAATCACTGCTGAGTAAATAGATCAAAGGCTTGTTTAAGTTTGCAGAACCTCTTGATGATCCAAGACTTTGGATATATGCTATGACTGACGAAAGTTGACTTTTGAAGGTGTATGTCTATTACATCGCTGAAAATAACTGATTTCAGAAAAGGAACATCATACCAACAGAAACATATGATGGTGGTAATGTGGGGATGTTTTGCTGCTTCAGGACCTAGAAGACTTGCTGTGGTAAACAGAACCATGAATTCTGTGGTCAACCACAGAATAATGAAAGAGAAAGTCTGGCCATCTGTTGGTGACCTCAAGCTGAAACTCACTATGGTTATGCAGCAGGACAATGACCCAAAACACACCAAGTCCACCTCTGAATGGCTTAAGAAAAACAAAATTAAGACTGTGGAGTGGCCTAGTCAAAGTTCGGAACTTAATCTGATTGAGGTACTGTGGCATGAATTTAAAAAAGGTGGTTCATGCTTGGAACCCCCCCCCCCAATGTGGCTGAATTACAACAATGATGACAAGATGACTGAGCCAAAATACCTCCAGAGTGTTGTAAAAGACTCATTGCCAGGTAACACAAATGCTTGATTGCAGTTGTTGCTGCTAATGGTGGCCAAACAAGTTATTAGGTTTAGAGGGCAATTACGTTTTCCTACAGGGCCCTGTAGGTTTGGATTCATTTTTCCCTTAATAATAAAGACCTTCATTTTTAAAATTTTTTATTGTTTGTCTTATATTTGTCTAATATTTACATTTGTTTGGTGGTCTGAAACATTTAAGTGTGACAAACATCCAAAAGAATAACAAATCAGGAAGGGGGCAAATACTTTTTTTCAAAACTGAAGATCCAGACTCTTTGTTGGCCACTTCAGAACTCTACAGCGCATTTTCTTTTTCATCAATTTCTTGGTGTTTTTTTAAGTATGTTTGGCATCATCTTCTTGCTGGAAGACCCATTACCTAGAACGCAAACCCAGCTTTCTGATATTGGACGCTAACACTGTGACCCAAAATCCTTTGTAATCTTCAGATTTCATGATGCCTTGCACACAGTCAAGGAACTCAGTGCCAGGGGCAATAAAAACAACTCTAACATTTCTTTGAACCTCCAGCATATTTGACTGTAGGTACCGTGTTCTTTTCTGTGTAGGCCACATTCCGTTTTGGTAAATAGTAGAATGATGTGCTTTATCAAAAAGATATAATTTGTTCTCATCTGTCCACAAAACACTTTGCCAGAAGTATTTTGGATTACTCACGCATATTTTGGCTTGCTTTTATGCGTGTCAGCAGTGGGGTCTTCCTGGATCTACTGCCATATAATTTCATTTAGTTCAAATGTCAACAGATAGTTTGCACTGATACCGACGTACCCTAAGCCTGCAGGACAGCTTGAATTTCTTTGGAACTTGATTTAAGCTGCTCACCCACTGTCTGGACTATCTAGTTTTTCCTCTGCTGTCCACATCCTGGGAGATTAGCTACAGTGCCATAGATTGTAAGCTTCTTGATTATGTTGCACACTGAGGACAAAGGAACATCAAGATCCATGGCAATGGATGTGTCCTTGAGGTTGTTTATATTTTTCAACAAATTAGGTTGTCAAGTCCTCAGACAGTTCACTTCTCCTCTTTGTTTTTCGGGTTTAGTGTGGCACACACAATGCAAAGACCAGGTGAACTTCTCCCCTTTTTGGTTTCAGGCAATTTTTATATTACCCACATGTTTCTTGCAAAAGGTGAATTTGAAGAGCATCATATGCTTGAAACAAAGTTTCAAGTATCTCTAAATCTACAATTGATAGATTTCAAGAACTATACCATTTCAAATGGCCATCCAAAAGTATCACATATCTAGGGATTAAAATTGAAGATCAGTTAAAGACCTCCTTGATCTTAACATATTAAAAATGCTAGATCGAGCTATCGTGACGGTGCAAACATGGAGAGCTCCTTTCCTTTCCTGGATTGGCAGAAAAAAACTTATTGAAAAGTATAATTTTCCCTAAATTTTTTTACTTATTTCAAATGCTCCCTATACACATACTTACACAATACTTTCCTAAAATTAACTCAATTTTCTATTAAATTTATCTGGGCAGACATTAGCTCTTCTACACTAACGTTGCCAAGGG
This sequence comes from Allobates femoralis, assembly GCA_033576535.1. Lineage (NCBI taxonomy): Eukaryota > Metazoa > Chordata > Amphibia > Anura > Aromobatidae > Allobates > Allobates femoralis. Next base: position 565,586,972 of record JARQOC010000002.1, on the reverse strand, counting down.
CCAAAGGGGGCATGGGAGCTCCAGATATCTGTCAATACTGCAAGGCTGCAATGCTCACTAGGGTACTGGAATGGATCAGGAGCCCTACAGATAAATTGAGGATTCCAATTGAAGAACATTTAGCGTAAACTTTATTGCGATCTTGGGCCCTACTTTATGATTTTCACAATAAATCTTTACTGCCTTCAAATGAAATTACACGGGCTGTACTTAAGGTTTTCGAGAAGGAACACTCTAAGGCGATTCCTCCCTTGTCCCCCATTTTGATGATTCAAGATGTAACTGGACTCCTCCCCCCAACACGCCGATCTGTCTTCCTTACAGCTTCTAATCTCCCTGCCTCCCAACCTACCCCAGTTCACCAATTATTTTTAGATGGTGAATTGCTTTCTTTTACTGAACTCCAGCACATTGAATCCCAGCTACTATCACATTTCTACAATACAACAGAGTAAAAGAATATGTTCATAAACATATAAAACACGCTATCTTACTGCGACCTCTCGCACATTTCGAAAGATTATGTGCAAACCAGCGCTCCCCTAATAAAATTTTATCGCAGATCTACAAATACTTGGTCGGTGATGAAACAGCTCAAGTTAGGAGAGCGTATATAGGCTTATGGGAAAGATACCTTAACATCATCTTTACAGACGAACAGATTGACCAGATATATCATAGATCACATGGAACCTCACAACGCATGAAGGTTTAATAGAACTCATATAAAATAGTGACCTGTTGGTACCACACCCCAGTTCAGCTGCACAAATGGCGTTCTTCCACTATTGAATTGTGCTGGAGGTGTAAATCTGAAGCCGTGACTTATTTTCATATCTGGTGGCTTATCTGGTCCGGGAATACAATTATACTGGGACAACATTTCCCGAGTTATCTCAGAGGTTTTAGATCGGGAAACGATCTTATCACCACAAAATGTTCTCCTCACCTACCAATATGGCCCATAGATACTGCTGCATCCACATTAGCTAGTAACATCTTGGAGGCAAGCAGGATTTTGATCCCTACTTACTGGAACTCCACTCAAATTCCATCGAAAAACAAAATAGTTCTCTCATGAAAATCTATGGTATGGCTCATTTCCCCTTTTTTGAAAAACTTGGTCTCCCTGGTTGCACTATCGATCTACTCCAGAATTTTCTCTCGCTATCATGGACTTATGAGATACCACATATATCTGACAAAGTCAATTTATTCCTATGTATTATCATATTTGCAAATCTTGGTACTGCCTCCAACAGATTCTTCCAATTCTTCCGCTTTTTTTCACTTTTCCACATTTCTCTATACTCTTAACTCTTATATTTTCTTCTTTTTTTATCTTTTAATTCTCTCACCTATTCATTACTTTGACATTAATAGTATAGTTACACTACTGTCACTCACCGAAGCCATTGTTGGCCTCTTGAGCAGATGCATATTCTATCATGAACCTGTTCAAGTTTAGGCTTCGTTGGTCCCTGGACATTACATTTTGGCGGCACTGTTCCTGGACTTGCTCTCGTGCCTTCCGTTCATGCTTATTTACATACTCTAGGGGTTGACAGCCATTTCACTTTTGATTGATGGTGTTGTTACTACATTTACCTATTCTAATATGCAATGTCAGTTGTTATATGTTATTTGATGCTGAATTATACTTAAAAAAAAGAACATTAAAATAAAAGAAAGAAACAAAGGTTTCACAATTTTGGAAAGGTGTCAAGAATTGTGTCCGGACCATTTTTGGAGTTATGTGTGAAATTATGTCCAATTTGCCTCTTTTGCTATGATTTTTTTGTGTATTGTTTCAATACAAACTAGGGCTGTAGAGTCAGAGTCGTGGAATCGGTATAAAATGGACTAAGTCCTAAAGTCCTAAAATATTTAATAAATTGGGTAGAGTAGTTCAATGTAGTATGTGCTGAATATTTTTATGAATTATTATGTTCTATCATAATAATGATTAAAGCGAACCTGTAAGGTTCCCTAAACCCTCTAAGCTATCAGCTAGCACATTTGTGCAAAACTTCTCAGCCTAACCAGCGCTGTCTAATGATATTCTCCAAATCTGATGTTACCCCTGGATAGTCTGCCTTGTTTGTGTGACCAGACGGCTTCAATATGCATGCACCAGAAGTCGGGGCCGTACCACATCATGAGCCCCCACAATGCACCAGGCTGGATTTGACGTACCAATGCAACATAGGAGCAGAAGAGGGTGCGGAAATTCAAACAGGAGGAGGAAATCAAGAACGAATGATGATGCCCAGTGGGGTATACATTGATCTAGCGATGAGGGGAGGATGGAGCCTGGAGCCGCCTTTCCAGTCTCCTGACTGAGCAACTGCTTGCAAGTTATAACTCATTTTTCACCATTTTTATAGGGCTCATTTACAGCAGAGAGGCATGGTTAGGGAGCAGCTAGGAAGGTGCAGGGACAGCTAGTGATAGGTCAGGGGGCTAGAATGAGGTGACAGGTTCCCTTTAAAGCCCTCATTAGCATAGGGCAAATCAACAATTAATATTATTTTTAAAAATGTTATATTTGGAGAATATCATTAACAGGGATAGTTAGGCAGGGAATTTGGCCCACACAGGTGCCTGCTGATAGTTTAGAGGGCTTAGGGTACCTTATAGGTTTGCTTTAAAAGCCTGATGTTTACATTGTACTACAGTAAATTTATCGCGAACATTGTGTATGCAGTCTTTGATTCATTGTGTATGGAGTCTTTGGTTTATCTAAAACATTGTAATCGACAGCAATGATTCATGTAGTGACTCGGTCCAGATTATGTCTGTCCCTTTAAGTATCCCTGGACTGTGAGTAACTCTGTACATTGCAGCTCACTGCTTAGCTACCACTCTACTGCTTTAGTGAGTTTGAGTCACTTAAATCATATCTCATAAACAGTATTTCTGTATGTATTCCTCATTAGTCATATTTAAATGCATGTTCTCATTCGTTGTGTTGCAGTGCCATCTGCTGGTGAAACGTATGATTAACATTATTTTACAATGTGAATTCTGACATTAGTATTGAGTGTTCAATGGGAGGAGCTACTCTAGTCTCCGCCTAGTCTAGACCAGGCAGAGCTGGGAAAGTCCCCAGTCTGGTACAAGACGTGACCCAGAGCAGACCTCATGTAAGGGGTCTCTTTACCACTTCGAGGCTCCAAGCCTGAAAGTACGTCCTTTCCTTCACCACAGGACTTACAGTAAGGCCTAATGCCTTTCTATGATTTCTACAGACAAGATGGCTAAAGACTTTTAACCCTGGATCCTCACTGTCCAGATTAACCCGTGCTTCTCCAGTAGTAGGTTGAATTTATGGGTCCTCCATCTCACTCCAATTCTCTGTAATTTGCTTCATATATTTCTGCACGTCATCACAAACTGTGAAATTAATACAGGATTCCAGATCTGTAAAATACTCTTACTATATTTCTACTCTTTTACACTTCAGCTTTTAAGTCATCAAAAGACTGAATTTACTTATACCTACAAATACTACTACTAAATAATATGGGTTCTTAAAGCTCAAGAACCTCAATTCTATGTCAGACTCTAACTCTGAACTGTACTAGACATGGACTAACCAAGTGAACTGTAAATAATGTACAAAATGTTATATTTACCCATTCTGCGGAAGTAAAGCAGCTGTTATCCCCGAGACCTGTGTCTGTGGTCATTCTATCAGCTGTGGACACTGCGTGGGGGTGGATAGCAGTGAACAGAAACCCCCCATTAAGATGGCTTTACAAGTGGTATCACGAAACAGGATTTATGCCTCTGTGCCTATTCTCTATTATTGCATTACAAGGCTCAGAACTGTTTGTTAACCCCTATCTTGCCACTGAATACTTCTTAAGACGGTCTCCTGGTATATGTTGTGTTGCTGCTGCCTGTGGAGCAAAGATAATTGCACATTTTCATCCACAGCAGTGCTTTATCCAAGAGGGGGAGCCTTTCATCTTAAGAATGAAAAATTGCATGCTGAATTGTATACTTCAATAGACTAAAGATGGCCCATTGTTTGAGGGACACATGTGCTCAGCTAAGCATATACAGAGTCATCCCATCATGGGCAGGCCAAAGTTGTCCCCTAACACTTGCATACACCATTTTGTCCTGTCACTCCTACAAGTGTGGAGCCCATTGGGACGGGGTACTCGGTACCGGACCGGGGTATCATGAGGTTATCACGGAGGTCTTGGTTCGGACCGTGTCCCGAGCCCACAAGTAAAGGTTAGGGGTTATTTACAGGGGAGAAAGTCGTGATGCCACCCATGGTATGTGGTCAGGGTGACCACCGCTGCTGCAGAACCTCCGGGAATGATGGATGGCAGCCTGTGATGTGACGGCTCTCCATGGGCAGAGCCTGGTCCCCTGGGCAGTAGTGATGAAAACAATTTGTGAGGGAGAGTGGGGCTCAAGCGCAAGAATTACACAGACTCATGGTTTTTGTAGTTTTCCAGGTCTTTTACTGAGATAGTGATTCAGCTGAGTACTGTCCACGGAGTCTGTACAGGGGCCAGGTTGCTCCCACCCTAGCCGGGTCCTTTGGCTCTCTATTTCTGCACTGTGTGCGCATGGCTCTGCTGCCACTTTAGCTAAGCTGCCAGCCCTGTCTCCTCTCACAGGCACCAATCTGCTAGGCAACTTGAGTCTTGTCCTGTGCTCCTGACCCCGCCGTGTTGCTTCGTTGTGGTACAGTGAAGATGTGAAACCTTCACTAATCCGGTGTGCTGTTTGTGTCAGGCACAATTCAGATCCGGTATCCATTCTGTGTGCTCCTCTGGGGTGAATTCAGGGTAGCTCGACCTCCCGGGTGTGTTCCTCTGCTTCTCCTGTCTCCGTTTCTCAAACCCTGGCTTGGCCTGGAACGGGACAGCGGACTGTGGGGTGAGCCTAATCCAGCTCTTTTACACCCAGGTCCTTCTTCCTCAGTCCTCCTAGGAACTGAACTGCCCACTTCCTCTCCACACCAGAATATATAGGGAAGCAGCTTTTGCTCCCCCTTCTGGCCTGGAGGCGCTAGTGTAGTGTTGTGGGTTGTGTGGGGAGGTGCCACATTCCCCCTTAGTAAAAAAAAACAGTACTCCGGGACTGTAGGAAAGCAAACAAATGACATAACAAGCAATTATTATATACAGAGTCTTAAAAATAAAAATATACAAAAACCACTGAAACTCAAAAAGAGTCCAAAACGTTCAAAACAAATCAGTCCTTCTGAGGGTTTAGTCTATTGTCTTCCGGGGCTGGTAAATATATACAAGTAGTCTTTACCACAACCAGTTCCATGGTAAGTATGGTCCAAAGTTAATAAAGAAGAAAATGTTCAAGAAGATGTAAGTAGTTCATACAGGATAGTCTCTCTAGGTACTGGGCTTTTTACCGGTGTAACAATATTAACAAGTCTCAACGGGTGTCTCTGGTTTAAGTGCAGTAGGCTCCTAAGCCCTCAGGTCACCGCATAACAGGCCAAGTTCTTACTCTCCATGGCTGCCACGTAACACCATGCTACTCTCACCCTTTTTCGTAAAATTACACACAAACGGGTTCTATTGAACTGTATAACAACATATTTACATTTTACATTTGATTCCCCACTTTATTTCTTGTACTGAGCCGGTATCTGACCCTGGGTACTATGCTGTGATCTGCGTAATGCTGGTGTACTGCGTGTACTTAGCATAATGGTGTGGGTGGACGTGTACCTATTTAAAGTAGCCGTTACTACAGCAGATGGAGATCTGACAGTAGGACTGGCAAGCTCACTGGGACCAGGAATTGGTTCTTCCTCTTCAGGCTCAATTTCCTGTTCTTCATGTCTTGGGATTTCTTGTGGTACGGGTTCTGGTGTTGGTTCTACCATTGGAGGGAAAGCAATCATGGGGACTACAACTGCTCCGTAGTAATTTGGCCATGTTTTGGGGAAATCTCCTAAAACGGTATGGAACACATCCTCTTCTTTCCTGACAGGTTGGACATGTACGGGTGAGGTTACTTCTGGTGTCTTCAGGGTTTCAGGACACGGTTTGAGATGGTCTCGACACAACTGGTGACGTCCTTTCTTCGTCCTTGCTGATTAGACACACTTTGGCAGTGTCTAAATTTGCTGGTAAGACTGTATATGGGGTTTCCCACTGATTATCCAATTTGTTGGTGCGTCTCTTTTTCTTGAGAACTTGCTCACCAGGTTGTAATGAGGTTGCTAGAGCATGTTGGTTAAAGGTTCTCTCTTGTCTTTCTCTAGCTTGCTGGAGACTTTTCTCTACGCACTCTTGTACTTGGCGATACTGCGGTTGACGTAGGGTATCCCAATTGGATTCTTCAACTTCTGCATCTGGCTTCAGAATTCCCATATCTAAATCAATTGGCAGCTTACCGGGCCTTGCTCGCATAAGGTAGGCTGGGGTGCAGTTTGTAGAACTCACCGGGACATGATTGTACAAGTCTACCAAGTTGGGTAATTTCTCTGGCCATTGATTTCTCTCTGACTCTGGCAAGGTTTTCAAACGGTCAATCACAATATGGTTCATCTTTTCTCATAAGCCATTGGTTTGGGGATGATAGGCTGTCGTGCAGATCTTCTTACAGCCGTACATGTTGCAGAATTCCTGGAAAATCTCTGACTTGAAAGCTGGACCTTGATCTGCAAGGACTTGTTCCGGGTAGCCATGAGGTCTGCAGAAATGTGTCTGAAATGCTCTTGCAGCTGTCTTCGCTGTCAGGTTCTTGACGGGTACCACCACTAAGAAGCGAGAGTAATGGTCCACGATGGCACGATGGTTAAGGCATAGATATAGCCTGACTGGCTTGGTGACAACTTGAGCCCTCGCCTGATGCTGGTTCTGCGGGTACTAGTATCGTGTTATTGAGGTCTCTCCCTTGGGAACTCCTGGACTCTCGGGATGGTGGATCGGGAAGGATGTTGTTGATAAAAGGTAAAATTGCATCCCAGTTATAAACTTTTGCCTTACTGTACCTTCCAAACACCGGTCAGATTCCTCTGCTGTTGACATTTTTAGAGCTAGTAGAGGACTTCACTGAAGGGACCCTTGTCCTGGGGGAAGACTTTAATGTAGCTCTACATACAACTATAGATACTTCGGGGGGAAGATCTGCCCTGAGAGGAGCAGCGCAGAGACGCTTAAGACGGACCCTACATGACCACCAATTGCTGGACACCTGGCACCCAGGGATACGGATTACTCCTTTTACTCCACAGTACATGATTCCTACTCAAGGCTGAACTACATACTCATACGACACTCTGACTTGACGCACATACAAGCTGCAAGTATAAAACCGATTACATTTTCAGATCATGCTTTAGTTACGGTCTCAATCTTGCTCTCCTCTCCATTAACGAGACAGTGGCTATGGGAGCTGTACTTCAAGGTCGTCGAGCAAAGAGGAGTTTTTTGGGACGTACAAAAATACTACAAGATTATTTTGATACCAATGTACAAAATGGCTCTTTTCCGGTGATAGTGTGGGAGGCCCATAAGTGTGTAATTAGAGGTGCTCTCATAAAACATGGGGCCAGATTAAAAATAGAAAGGGATGCGGAGATCGCAGGTTTGCTCTCGCGGCTGAAAACTCTAGAGACTCAACATAAACAATCTACATAGGATAATTTGAGAGATAGCCTATTGGAGACTAGAGAAGAGCTGCGTACACTGTTAATTAAAAAGGCAAAGGGAGTTCTCTCCAGATGCCGTCGGCATTATTATGAGTATGGAAACAAGGTAGGCAAATCATTGGCAAGGGCATCACGCACACAAAGAGCAGCTACCTATGTCCTGGAGATTGCCACTCCTGTGGGGTCGCAGAAGAGGTCGGCTTGTTTGGATATAGCCGAGGCATTTCAAACCTACTATGCCTCATTATATAAAAAAACAAAAACTAATGAACCATGCACACAGTGAACACGTCTGTAGGACAGTATTCACACCACCAAAAGACTGAATCACAAAAAACAGTCAAACGTGTAAAAATACTCTGTTGTAAAGAAAAATTCAGTAAAAAGCAAGTGCTGCTGAAAAAGTAAAATACAGGGTATTTAGTTGATACATTTTTTGCAAAAAATGTATACTAAGCTGCTCTACCAACTTCAAGGTAACCTGTATCAGAGCAGTCCCTATCTGATGTATTTAAAACCTGACCATGTGTATTGGTACCTAAAACGAGCAGGATCCAGATAGGTCCAATGTCTGACTTGGACTGACTGCAGAAGACAGTTTTTTATGTGCAGAGCTTAAAAGGGGAGGGGTGGGGAACTCCCCAATCTTGAAAAAACAAGTAAAGTACCTGGAAGAGTGAAGTGCCTCTGTGTCTCTGTCCTGCTACATTTACTTTTCTTAATGGTTTGCATCGTGCCGGCATCAACCAACACTGCCCCGGAGGATTAGCTCTACCTGTAGGGAGCTGCTCCACCCTAGCTGCAATACCATCACCCTCCAGAGGACTGTGGCGGTGCTGGTGTCTAGTCACCAGGCACTACAGGTGGTGTCACATGATAAAAACTTCAATCCTTTAATTTGGCGACTGTCTTCCCCTCGGGGCCTCAGGTCTGGGCAGGCCACCAATGAGATCCCCCACCGAATCTGAGGGCCCAGACATCTGAGTTCCCATACCCTGGGGTGGTTCAGATAGTCCCCATTATTTCTGGTGCTCACGAACAGGATTGCGTGCGTCATTATGCCTCAATATATGACGTACACAGTGCCAACCCCTGTACTACCTCAAGTAACTTTAGATCTCGCATTCAAGATTACATTAAATCCTTGGGAGGTGACAACTCGGACATTGGAGGTACCGATCTCTGATCAAGAGCTCACAGAGGCGATCTCCTCTGCCAAATCTGGTAAGGCACCAGGCCTAGATGGGTTTACAGTCCTGTACTATAAGAAGTTACAGGATAGACTGCTCCCTCACTTGAAAGCTTCCATGAATGCCATGACAGAGGAGGAGACATCCTCAAGAGACACCGTAAGGGCGACCATTACAGTAATACACAAACAAGGGAAAGATCCAATGCAGTATTCAAGGTACCATCCAATTTCACTTTTAAATATGGACATTAAATTAGTCACCAAGATTCTACCGAATCAACTGGCTCCCCTGGTGTGTGTGGCATTGTTCACCCGGATCAGGTGGGCTTTTCGATGGATCGAGAGGCAAAGGACATACACCACCAAGGTGATAAATTTAATCCATAAAGCTAAACTCTCTGGTTCACTGATGATGCTCTTTTTAACAGACACTGAAAAAGCATTCGACAGAGTTAATTGGATGTTTATGGAGGAAACCTTGGCCCATATAGGCTTGGGAGCTAGGATGATGCATTGGGTGTTGTCGCTGTACTCAGCTCCATCTGCTAGGGTCCAGGTGAACTGCGTTCTATCAGAACCGTCTGATATCTTGAATGGAACCCGGCAGGGCTGTTCTCTGTCTCCATTGATTTTTATATGATCTCCTGAACCATTTCTGAGACATATACGGGTGAACCAAGATATATCTGGGGTCAAGGTGGATTCGTCCACATTTAAAATTGCTGCCTACACAGGTGACCTGCTGTTTTTTATGACAAACCCTGCGATCACTCTCTCTCTCTAACCTTCTGAAAGAGATTGAGACATATTCTAACCTCTCCAATTTTAGAATTAATCAATCCAAATCTGAAGCGTTAAATGTATCTCTTCCACCCAAATTATTGGAGCGTCTGAAGGGAACCTTTGGGTTTCGTTGGTCAAAGCGGGCTATAACTTATTTGGGACTGCAGATAACCTCTGAATTAAACGACCTCTACACGGCTAACTTCCCTACCATTTTATGTTTAATTCGGGTGGACTGTGATAGATGGACATGATTAACATTTACATGGCTGGGCAGGTGTCAGCTCTTTAAAATGACGATCTTGCCTAAGATTCTATATGATTTGCAGGCCCTCCCTATTAGAATTCCATCCTCCTTCTTTAAGTCTATCTCGCAAATACAAGTCTTTAAGTCTATCTTGCTTTTGTATGGAATAACAAGTGTGCCCGTGTGGTGAAGTTGATTCTATTTCGATCTAAGAAAGAGGGTGTAGTTGGGCTTCCAGATATTACATTGCACCATCTGGCGAGCCACCTGACACGAGAGATTGACTTGGTGCAGAAATACGGGCGATAAGATCTGGGTTCAAATCGAACAGTTTTACACTGCTTCTTCTGCACACTCTACCTTGGGATAAATTAAGCTCGAATAATGACCTTTTTAATCATTCAAACATTCGGCCCACATTGTTTGTGTGCAGCCATAAGTTAATCCGCTCGACACTGATACCTACTGGCTCGATCCTTACCCCGATACTTAGCCACCCGGAGTTTACGCCGAGCATTGCTGATCCAATTTTCAGACAACATAGGGTATTGACAGAGTGGGGAGTTGGGGGAGGGACGAATCCTGGCTGTGTCTGGAAACACTGACCTCCATTTCAACCCCCAGCCCATTGGGATTTTGGAGATTTCTTTCATAACCTCCCACCTAAAGCATAGTTACTTAGGTCCAAAACAGTTTTTGAAATCTTATGCCAGGGTATGGGATCATGTAGACATGCTCTTTCTAAAACATAGGCACTACTGACCTCGCCTCCAGATCTGATGACACCTAGTTTCATGTTAAAATGGGAGGCGGACCTGGACTTGGAGCTAAGGCTGGTTTTACATTACGTTTTTGTGCCTGTCCGTGGGATCCGACTTTGAAGGGGGATCCCACGGACAGGCACGGATCCCTGCAATCGGATGGAAAATAGCCATCCGATCCGATCCTGCGGTCCCCTGTCTTTCCCTGCTTCTGCTCCTCCATCTTCTTCCCTCTCCTATTCTACTCTGTCTCCCTGCTATTCTACTCTGTGCCCCCGCTATTCTTTGCTGAGCCCCCGCTTCTCTATCCCTATCCTGTCCCCTGTCCTCTTCCCTGTCCTCTCCGTGTGTGTAAAAAAATTAAAAAACCTCCTCCCGGAGGATACATCACCTCTCCCCGGCTCCAACACTGCAGCACCATCAGGACTGAAGGACCTGTGATGATGTCACAGATCCAGTCACATGACTCGTCAGCTGACCGGGTCTCTTACATCATCACAGGCTCTTCTGCCTTGATGGTGCTGCAGCGTTGGAGCCGGTGAGAGGTGATGTATCCTCCGGGAGGAGGTTTTTTAATTTTTTTACACACAGGGAGAGGACAGGGGACAGGATAGGGATAGAGGAGGATAGCATAGGAGAGGGAAGAAGATGGAGGAGCAGAAGCAGGGAAAGACAGGGGATACGGAGCCGACATCGGATCCGAGGTGAACTCGGATCCGATGTCCATAGGCTCCCATGCTGTGGGCCCTCGGATCAGCCTCAGATCAGCAGTGATCCGAGCTGTCCTATGTGAGTCACGGACACAAAATTGTAGCAGGCTACGATTTTGTGCCCGTAATTAAATCGGATGGGATTGGATGGTGCCAAAATCGGATGCCAATAGTGGCACATCCGATCCCATCCGATTCCCATAGGGGAACATGGGGTCCGATTTCGGATCCGATTGTATCCGTTTTGAAACGGATACAATCGGATGACCGAAAATCGTTATGTGAAAGCAGCCTAGGCCCTGAACAGAGAACCAGGATCTTTACTCTGGCACATATTACTTCGATTAGTTTGCAATTCCAACAGGCAAATTATAAGATACTCACACGATGGTACAGGGTCCCTTCACAGCTACATAAAATGTTCCCTTCTACTGACTCGGTATGTTGGAGGTGTGGCATGGCGGAGGGCACCTATCTGCATATCTTCTGGGAATGTAGTGTTCTTGGTCCATTTTGGTCCAAGGTATGTGACATTGTTCGTATGGTCACAAATTTTAGGGGAGAACTGGGTCCGGCATTGTTCCTGCTCCACCACTGTGAGATGCCTATTAAGAGGTACAAACATTCCTTGTTGCGACTCCTGGTGATGGCGGCTCGGGCGTGCGTTCCACTCCTATGGAGGACGACATGTCCACCAATGTCGTTGTGGATAGCGAAGGTAGACAATCTTATGCATATGGAGGATTTAACTTCTTCATTGCATGACTCATAAGAACTTTCTAGATACTTGGTTGAATTAGATGCAATTCCAATAGACAGAGACATAAGAATTACTGTGAGATGGATGATTGTTAAAACTGATAGATTCTTAATGATGGAGGGTATGGTCCTTTCCGACACCACCCCCCTACACCCCCTCCCTTTTCCCTCCCAATCCCTTCTTTTTCTTTCTGCTATTTCTTTCTTTTATTAACCTATTTTTGTCTCAATTTCTGATTTTATTATTCAGACTACACAATTCAATATGTTTTGTCTGTTTATAATTCTTTATAGTTTTTAGCAAAGAAAAAAAAAAAAAGAGAGAGCGATCTGCCCTAGGGGCTGTGTGATGGTTAACGCAGGAAGAAGCCACTTATCATCATCACAAGGGCTTCACAATTATAAAGCTTGGGCTACTGGCATTGTTGTTCCACTGCCACTGCACAATGTGCAGGCATAGTGTGTCCAATAATTAGCCCAAGGGGCTGTATGGCTAGGGTCACACTTGGAAGTGCAATTGCATTTACCACATCCACATCCGGAGAGGTCATCGCAATTGCATTCACACTCAATTTTGACACATTTTGTGTCCCTAAGCCAGAATCCGGCAGCCGAATTGCTCTGAATGTGCAATCCGGTTGCCGGATATTTTGTTCATCCCTGCTGCAGCAGGGATGAAAAAAGGGTTAATTTTAATAATAGATGTGGGCAACATGTCTCTAGGGTGTGCCCACCCCCCCTAGAGACATGCTGTCCACGTGAAGGGTTAATGTGGGCATTTATAGTATTGCCGGCTATTGTCGGCATTTTCAATTTTATGAATGAACCCGGCGGCTCCTCACTGTGTAGTAGATACAATACGTAATGTACATACTGTATGAGCCACTAGCCTTGGTCCTGAAAGCATTAACATTAGGTCTATGGGCAGCGCCCAGCCATAGACCTAATGTTAATGCTTTCAGGTCCATGGATAGCGGCTCATACAGTACGTACATTACATACTGTATGTCCTACACAGTGAGGAGACGCCAGGTTCATTCAAAAAAATTGAAAATGCCGACAATAGTCGGCAATACTATAAATGCCCAGATTAACCCCTCACATGCCCACCTGAGTGGACAGCATGTCTCTAGGGAGGGTGGGCACCCCCTAGAGACATGTTGCCCACATCTATTATTTACATTTAAAACTTTGCGGCAGCAGGGATGAACAAATCATACGGCTGCCGCAGGCATTCACATGTGCCTTGCGGCAGCCGCATTGGCTTACAAAGGAGCCTATTATAGCAAGCCTGCTGCGGTTTGCAAACCGCTGCAAAAACTGCAGCCTGCATGATTTTTACCGCAGGCTGCAATTCCGCAAGCGGTTACTATAATGGGCTCCTATGGGCTGCGGTTTCTGATCCGGTTTTGAGCACTTTTACTGCTCAAAACTGGATCAGGATCCGCAGTGCCCTGCCGCAAATGTGACCCTAGCCTATCATGGTTGATGAAGGAAGCAGGCCTCAAGGGCCAAACAATTATGAAGTGAGGACTACTAGCATAGTTCTTGCAGTGCCCAGTGCGCAGGCATAGCCATAGTGTCTCCAAAAATTAGCCCAAGGGGCTGTATTGTGGTTGATGAAGGAAGCAGGCCTCAAGGGCCAAACAATTATGAAGCTAGCCTAGGACTACTAGCACAGTAGTTGCAGTGCCCAATGTGAAGGCATAGCCATAGTGTGTCCAAAAAGTAGCCCAAGGGTTTGTACAATGGTTGATGAAGGAAGCAGATGGAGGCTGATGGTGATGACCCACAGTTGCCATCTGGCCAACCGACAATATCAATACAGAAGGAGGATGACATGGACGACAAGGTGGTCGATGATGAGACCACCGATCCGACCTGGACTGCTGGCACGCATAGCCAGCACAGCAGCACAGAGAAAGAAGGTGGATACATATCACAACCAGAAGGCACCAAGGGATACCGGTTTGAGCAGTGTGCAAAGTGTGTCAACTTTTGCCAAGCGCAATCACTCTGTGCCCCAAGTCAAGGCAAGGGTGCGTTCAGCCACTGAGTGGAAATTTTTCTCAGATAGTCCTTCTGAACCAAATGTCATCTGTAGCATCTGCCATACAAAGCTGAGCTGAGGCCGGGGAAAAGGCAACCAAAGCACCACCAGTATGAGGAAACACATGGCAGCCAAGCACCCTAGTTGGTGGGTGGAATACCAGGGTACCAAATCGGTGTCTGCGGGTCAAACCACTGCCATGTCGCCTGTGATCCGTCCTTCCCAATCTGCTGGGCAGGAAGCAGGTGATCATATCTTTGGCTTAGAAGCGGCGGTTGCACAGACGTACGACACAACAAGCTCATCCACTTGTTTGTCCGAGCCAAGCGTTCAGTTGTCCGTTCCCCAGATCTATGAAAGGAGGTGTAGATACCAAGCCATGCACCCACAAGCACAAATATGGAACGTGCACATTGCCAAGTTGCTAGCCGTGGAGATTCTGCAGTTTAGGCTTGTGGGGACACATCAAGAAAAAAAATCCAGCCAGTCGATGCAATCTTCATTTTTTTGGAAATATATTTTTGCATTATGAAGATTAAAATATCAAAGGGGACAAGCCCCTAAACGCTGGACGCGTTTCGGTAACACACCTTAGTCGTCAGCATACAGAGTGCAAATAATCAATACATATATATATAGCATTAAAAATCCCACCCTCCCCATAATATATACATGTGATGATAATTACACAATTAGTGCAAGGTTTGAAGAGCACCTCACAAGACAGCTACACAAAAAAAGGCATGTTATAAAACAAAGCTAATCACACAAATAAGATTATAGCAACATATGCACTGATGTATAAAATACCTAAGGAGAAATGTTAATATAAACCGTTTCATATGCGCTTACTTTTACAAGGAAGAAAAAACAGTGATTGAATATATATTAATATTTATAAATCATCAAACATACATTATTCCCATCACTGAAAAATCCTAATTAAAATATGTCAAATCGGTACGTAGATTTAATCCGGCTGGTTGGCGAGTATTCAGACTAAGTATCCACCTAGCTTCTTTCTCCAGCACTGCTCTTTCCATATCTCCGCCTCTTTCTAAATAAGTTACTCTTTCAATCCCCTTAACAGACAGGCTTTTTGTGTTCTCTCCATGTATCTCCAAAAAATGTCGAGATAGGCTGGACATCTGTCTGCGGCTCGCCCTATTTTCTGGATTTGCCACAGACAGGTGCTCGCCCATTCTCTTTTTGAGTGGTCTCGTTGTACATCCAATATAATCTTTTTCACATTCATTACATGTAGCCATATAGACAATATTGTTCGTATTGCAATTAATATATTTTTGCATATGCCAGATTTTACCCGTAATGCGGTTTCTGAAGGTATCGCTGACTTCCATGTACTTACATAAGCTGCAACGATTACCTCCACATTTATAATTGCCCTTAGTCTCAAGCCATGTCTGAGTTTTTATTATTTTTGAATATAGATGGAGAGACAATATTGCCAACGTTAGCCTTTTTGGGAACATAACGAACACCCTTTGACAGGATTTTGAATAAAATTTGATCCTGGTACAGTATCGGTATTGAATTTTGTATTGCTCTTACAATGTTATTATAGTCAGAACTAAATGCTGTGGAAAAGGTGAGCATATTTTGATTTTTATCCATCTGTTTATACCCCGTATATAGTAACGAGTCCCGTGATCTATATGCCACCTTTCTCACAGCACTGTTCAGACATTGCTGTTTATAACTGTGTATACTCAACCTGTTACAGATGGTTTTTTGCTCAGCTTGAAAAGCTTTAGGGGTTGAACAGGTCCTCTTGGCTCTAATTAATTCCCCTAAAGGGATATTATTGATAACGTGACGTGGATGGCAGCTGTCGGCATGGAGGATTGAATTCCCACTGGTTGGTTTATGGTATAATCTAGATACTATCTGCCCTGTCACAGTATCACCCAATAATTCCACATCCAAATAAAAAGCCTTTTCTCCATGAATTTCATGTGTGAAGTTTAAATTATAGGTGTTATCATGAAGGTATTCAATAAAAGATGAAACAGCTGAAGTAGTAGATCCATTACTTTCCTGTATGGCAGGTGGGGACACAGTCTTTCCGTGAGTTGTTGGCTGTGGCTGCCCCACGATACTTGGTTCCCTGCCGCCACTATTTTTCCCATTGTGCCGTCCCCACGTTACATCAGCACATCTTAAACATTCTAAAGAGTGCTCTCATCAACGCCGTAACTGGGAAGGTCCACCTTACAACTGACATGTGGATAAGTATTAGTGGACAGAAACGATACATCTCTGTCACGGCACCCTGGGTCAACCTGGTGGAGGGAGGGACAAAGTCTCAAATTGGGCACCATCACATATCCTACCGACGCCACAGATAGCGGGCCCAACCTCAACTAGGGTTTCCGCCTCATCATATATGCCATGTCTCCCCTCTTCCTCCCCCGCCTCGTCATCCTATGCTGAATTACCCTCCATATCACTCCCAAGTTGGGAGCTGAGCAGCAGCGCATCGGCAAAGTGGCAACACGCTCTGCTGAAGCTCATCTGCTTAGGTGAAACACCACACATTGCAGCAGAGCGGTGGCAAGGAATAAAACAACAGACCAATCAGTGGCTCTCCCCACTGCAACTCCAACCTGGTCTGTTTGTCTGCGATAATGGGCGTAACAAGGGTGGCGGCTTCTAAGCTCAGGAATCTGGTACTCGTGCCATGCATGGCTCACGTGCTGAACCTAGTGGTGCAGAAATTTATAAAAACATACCCCGACTTGCCGTACATACTTGAGAAGGTGCACAGTATTTGTGCCCATTTCCGCCATTACTCAACCGCTGTTGCCGGAATTGCTGATCTTCAAAAGCAATTTAATTTGCCAAACCACCGACTTCTTTGCAACCTGCCATCACGGTGGAACTCAACCATATCATATGTTGGCAAGAATAAGTGAGCAGCAGAGAGCACTTGCTGAATACCAGCTTGAACATGCCAGTCAGACAGACTCAGCCAAGACACAACAACTGTCGAGTGGGTGTGGATCGCTGACATTATTATTATTTATTTATATAGCGCCAATACATTCCATGGCGCTTTACATATGAAGAGGGGAGAACAAGGACAAATACAGTATATATGGACAATCAAGTCTTACAGATACAGGAGGGGAGACTATTGTGTGGTGTTTGATAACATTGAATAGTGTGTGATTGAGCCACTCAAAGCTGCCAATTCCAGGTAGACACAGGAAGCCTTGCCGGGTAAACGTCTGGTTTATTTCTGTCATAAATCCCTATGAAAACAATCAAACTGGGGATCAGATTCTTAGGCTCAGAGCTGCACACTGCTCTGCTGCACTCTAAACTCACACCAAAGAGAAAAAACCAGAGGTGAACATTTAACTTCTCTGACCACACCTCAGGGAGGGAGGGACATGCTGAATCAGCCCCAGCTCATATAACAGAGTTCATCAACCTGGCTGAAACATATCTCCCATCACTTACGGTACCAGTAATCATATTACACATTCCCCCCTTCTGCCCACAGCCGGAGGTTTGGGCACCATTGGACACCAAACAGGGGAACCTAGACAGGGCATCTGCATTCCCATGGAATTTCCCGGGCCTGTGCTCAACGTGGAAAGTGAAATCTTGAAGTGCCAAAAACCACGGGGTCACTCTGACATTCTTTCCCCGTCTGTCCCTCAGCCACGTCAGGGGAGCATGATCTGACACCAGCCTAAACTGTCGCCCTAGGAGGTAATACCGTAAATTGTCCATCGCCCATTTGATGGCCAAACACTCCTTTTCTACAATAGCATAGTTTTTTTCGCAGGACGACAACTTTCTACTAAGGTACAGGATTGGATGTTCCTCGCCATGTTCTACCTGGGACAGGACAGCTCCTAGCCCGACCTCTGACACGTCGTCTGGAGTACAAACTCCCTGCTGAAATCTGGTGCCATTAGGACTGGTCAGTTACACAGAGCTGACTTTAGGTCCTGCAAAGCCGTCTCAGCTTCCGAAGTCCACTTGGCCATGGAGGACTTCATGCCCTTAAGGAGGTCAGTCAGGAGCCGCTTTCACAGCAAAGTTCGGGATGAATCGCCGGTAATATCCGACAAGTCCCAGGAAGGCTCTGACTTGCTTCTTAGAGAGGGGTTGTGGCCAACTCTGGATTGCCTCCACTTTAGTTGTGGCTTGATCTGGCCTCTACCGACAACATAACCCAAATCCCTGGCCTCCTCCTTCCCGATGGGGCACTTCTTCGGGTTAATTGTGAAACCCACGGTTCTCAGTGCCTCCAGCACCCTCTGGACCTTCTGCAGGTGACTTTCCCAGTCCGAGGTAAAGATCACTATGTCGTCCAAAAAAGCTGCAGCGTACCTTTTATGGGGGGCTAGGATTCAGTCCATGGCCCTCTGGAAGGTGGCCGGGGCTCCCTGAAGGCCGAATAGCATCCGTGTATACTGGAAACAACCATCAGGTGTAGAAAAGACCGTCTTATCCTTGGCACTCTGTGACATAGGTATCTGCCACTATCCTTTTGTTAGGTCAAGGGTGGTGATGTACCTTGCTGGTGCTAACCAGCTCATTGACTCGAAGCATCGGATAGGCGTCAAACTTGGAGACTTCATTCAACTTGCGATAGTCATTCCAAAACCGCCATGATCCATCCAGTTTCGGCACCAGTACGATGGGACTGGACCAGCCACTCTGATTTTTCGATAACACCGAGATTCAACATTCTCCTCACCTCCTTCGAGATCACTTCTCGACGAGCTTCAGGGATCTGGTACGGATTCAGGTTAACCCTCACGTGTGGTTCAGTCAGGATGTCGTGTTCTACAACCTGGGTACATCCCGGCAGGTCTGTGAAGAGATCCCTGTTCCAATGAAGCAACTCTTGACACTGTTGCTTTTGAGCCCTCGACAGTGTGTCCGCCACTGTGACTTCTGTAATGTCGGCCTCCATCTTTCCTACCAGACAGGGGGTTTCCATAGGGTCTCTATCCCGCCATAGGGTCTCTATCAGCAGGTTGACGTGGTATACCTGATAGGGCTTCCTTCTTCCAGGTTGGTGAATTTTATAGTTCACCTCGCCCACTTTGTCGACCACTTCATAAGGCCCTTGCCACTTGGTGAGGAATTTACTTTCAACTGTAGGCATCAATACAAGTACACGATCACCAGGACACAACTGTCTCACCCTTGCAGAGCGGTTATACACCCTTGCTTGTGCCTCTTGCGCTCTTAACAAATTTTCTCTTACGATGGGCATCACCTCGGCGATTCTCGCCTGCATCTGAGTGACATGCTCCACGACACTACGGTGGGGGGGGGGTCACCTCCGCTTCCCACGTCAATTTTACTATGTCCAACCAAGAGACCTCGAGGATGACGACCATACAAGAGTTCAAATGGAGAAAATCCAGTTGAGGTCTGGGGAACCTCCCTGATAGAGAACTTCAGATATAGGAGGAGACTGTCCCAGTCTCGACTGTCTTTCTCGACCACCTTCTTCAGCATGGACTTCAACATTTTGTTGAATCTCTCCACGAGCCCGTCTGTCTGCGGATGGTACACTGAGGTTTTTGATTGGGTTATCTGTAGTGCTTTACACAGTTCCCTCATAACCTTGGACATAAAGAGGGTTCTGTCAGGATCTCTTTTGGAATTCCCGTTCTTGAGAAGACGTGCACCAATTCTCAGGCTATAGTTTTAGCAGAGGAATTTCTCAAAGGTATCGCCTCCCGGTACCGAGTCGCACAGTCCAGGACTACCAAGATGTACTGGTGGCCTCTTGCAGACTTGACTAAGGGGCCCACCAGATCCATGGCAATTCGATTAAAGGGCACTTCTATAATTCGTAATGGCACTAGCGGACTTCACAAGTGAGCTACAGGGGCGGTCAACTGGCAGGTGGGACACGACCTACAATAGTCTACAATCTCCCAATGACAGCCAGGCCAATAGAACCTCCAAAGGATCTGCTCCTGGCTCTTGTCTACCCCTAGGTGACCACCCAGGACATGAGAATGGGCCATGTCTAATACTTTGCATTTATAGGGCCCTGGAACCAACAGCTGTTCTATTACCTCACCTCTCACCTGGGTAACCCGATATAGCAACTCTCTATTTACTGCAAAGTGAGGGAACCTGGTGTCAGCTCCCAGCTCCTGGTCAACCCCGTTTATAAAACAGTCACATTTTCAAAGGCCCCTTTCAGGGTCAAGTCCCTCATTTGAGCAGTCCCAAAATTCCCGCTGGATGTCATCAACTCCGGGAAGTCGGCTTCACGGAACTCCGGCTCATCCTTGTCACCGAGCAATACTCCCAGGGGAAACTCATCTGTCTCCTACAGCAGCACTATCTCTGGGTGGGCTGACTGTCCTTCACCAGGACCCTTCGATACCGCCCCCTTTTCCCACAAGTCCCAAAACAAAGTAAAGTCCCGCCCGATTATCACCGGGTGCAATACGTTTTCCACCACCCCAACTTCATGTGACTTAGTGCCGCAGTTTGTTTTTATGGTCACAATAGCAACGGGGTAGATCTTCGCATCTCCATGGATACAGCGGACACCCACCTTTTTACCCGGTATCAGTCGATGGGGAAGTGTGGCCCTCATGGAGTCCCATTACTCAGGCCCTATTCACTTCCACAAGACATGCCTGTGGGCCCTCTCTGGGTTCCCTGTCAATGCTGGAGACCGGGTAAGCATAATATGAGGAGCGCCGACCCAGGCTACAGTCCATTCGCTCAGTAGTCAGGGGACAACGGGCGGCTACATGACAAAGGCGAGGGACATGCTGAATCAGCCCCAGTTCACATAACAGAGTTCATCAACCTGGCTGAAACATATCTCCCATCACTTACGGTACGAGTAATCATATTACAAGTGCAACAAGCTTGTGAGCGGTGATCAGGCTATTATTAGCGTAACCATCTCTATTATGCTAGGTCTGCTGAAAGAATCACTGCATAATCTAAAAATTGGAATCTTTGAGTGCCCAGCAGCTGGGTATGGAGCAAGATTTCACAATGGGCTATCCTACCCAGCCCAGCCAAATGTATCAGGCAAGATTGGGGGATGAAGATGATGAGGAAGACAAGGAGGGAGATGACTTTTTCAGTGGTACCTAGGGGACCCCTCATGCTACAGTGGGGACTCTTAACCCCAGCTCCATGTCTGTCCAGCATGGGTGGGCTGGAGAGGAGGAGGAGGAGAGTCAGTGTGAGGAGAGCATGGGTATTGTTCCTCCTTCTGGGGTCACAGAACATTTGCCTCTTTGCAGCTTGTGGCACACATGGCACACTTCATATCCAACTGTCTGTGCCAAGACCCTCGCGTGATCCACATTTTCAACAGCAACTTATACTGGTTGGCCACCTTTATAGACCCACGGTACAAGGACAAATTTCCTTTACTACTGTTGCAGTCATCAAGGGGTTTTACAAATGAATCCTTCAAGAAGGCCATTGTCGATCAGTTTTCAGTGCTGCTGGGGCAATCATCACAGATACACGCACACGGCTGACTCCAGAGAATGCAGACAGGCTTACTCTGATAAAATGTAACAAGGACTGGATTTCGCAGAGTATATAAGCCCTCCTGATGACAGCATCCCAACCTAAAGTCACCCAAAATGTTATTTTAGGCAAACGGCTGATCACTTCCATCCCTTCCCATACAAACCCCTTTTCTTCTTCTTACACATGCTTTCAACTCCTGCTTCTGCCACATGTACATCATAGTCAATAAGCTAAAAACAAATGTTCCGTTAATTGATATGTCCCATCGGAGGCACTTGTGATGAGACCCTCCTTCCTTCACAACCATAATACAGCCCCTTGGGCTAATTCTTGGAGACACTATGGCTATGCCTGCACATTGGACACTGCAAAAACTATGCTAGGAGACTGTGTGGTCGTGGACGATTGGGTGCTGTTAGAAAATGTTGAGGAGGCCTTATCAGCCATCCAAGACAGTATCTGGCTCTTGCTCTTCTGGCTTCCAGACCCGTTTGCATTCCAGACCGTGATATTTCGCCAGGAACATAGATGCATCAACCTTCTTCTGTCTCCCAGACTCTGTGCCTTGTCAGGCACTACTGACAACCCAACGCCCACGTCCATGTCCCTGTCCCTTCACAACAGCCTTTTTAGGAATTTAGGGTTTTTCTGATATAGCTGCAGATTTCTGAATGCAGATATTGGGGAACAAGGAGCAGTTAGTGCTTTTTGGAAGGGAGCACTACAGCCTAGTACTGCTTTGTGTTTTACACACAGCACCGCAACGGCACCAAAAAAAATTGCCCTGAGGTTTAAGGCGATATTATTATGCGCTCCGGTAACCACACAAGACAGTGGTGCCGGCTGCGTGTCAGTTGTGCAGCACCGTGCATGCTATTTAGTAGGAATACAACCGCGACGGCACAAAAAATTGCCTTGAAGTTTAAGGCTAATTATTATGAGTGCCAGTCACCACACAAGACAGCGGTGCTGGCTGTGTGTCAGTTGTGCAGTACCGTGCGTGCTATTCGGTGTGAACACAGCACTACAACGGCACAAAAAAATTGCCATGAGGTTTAAGGCTAAATATGACTCAAAACCAGTCACCACACAAGACAGTGGTGCTGGCTGCGTGTCACTTGTGCAGTACTGTGCGTGTTATTCGGTGTGAGCACAGCACCGCAATGGCAAAAAAAGTGGCCTGCAGGGGTAAATGTGACCCCCAAAATAGCTGGCAAAACTGTCACTACTCTCTGACCTTATATTTTCAGCTCTGAGAAGAGCTGAAATATTGCTGACTGTACTATGTGGTACTGTAATGCTCCTGCCCATCTCCGTGCACTAAAATCACCTAGTACTACAATACTGGTAGCTCTCACAAGAGCTTTTGGGTTTTACAGAGGATTTCTGTACGATTTGCACAAGAACAATTCTCCCTAGCAGCTGCTCACACTCTCCTATGGGTCAGGCCGTAAGATCACTCTATCCAATATGGTAGTAAATGGAGGATTAACAGAAAGGGCTGCAGGCCACACCTCCAGACCCTACGTATAAGACGTGCTTCTCATGAGCTCTGGTGCTACTCTATAAAGCGATGGGATTATTGTCTTTTTAAAGACAAATTCCCACATCTAAGCTACAGAATCGATCCAGTCAGAGAACATACAGACTGAATCCTAAACAGATCCGATAAGCCATCCATCTGGTCTTCACGGGAGACCCTCAGGCCTATACTATTACCAGAGGACCAGCGCCATCTTAAACTCCCCCCTGGGCAGTGACTTTCACCTTAACTGCGCTGCAACTGCGGTGCTGACCCTGCTAAGGCTCCAAAACATCTGGCTGTCAATCCAACTTGGGTCCAGGGCTCAGGTCTGGATCTCCCGACGGTTCCCAGTGATCCCCCCCACAATCAGCTGAGATGATGGCATCGGGTACCTCGGCTTTATAAGTGACTGGGGACCGATTGGTCTCCCCGCTCCACCCAGAGATTGTAATACGGAGATCCGAGGGACTATTTTCTGGTCCTGTGAATTGTAAGCGTCACAGTAAGCAAAAAAGAATCCCTGGTTAAGAAAAAGGTTCCCGGGCCCCGCCGAATTTGCCAAGTGACGCAGGCACCTCCATCCCGGAGGCGACCGCCGCAGATGTGGAAATAGACCCGGCGAAGCAGCCGGCAACGAATCCCAGCATTGCAGATACCGACGTTGGCTTGGGTGCAGCGGCTTCAGGGAGGAGACGGCCTCTTCTATCAAGCGGGATTACCGGGACCCCGCCACTCACCAGCCTCGCAGATTCGGAGAGCAAACAGTCTCAACTGCAGGAACTATTTTCGCAGCACTTGTTTTATCTTTCCAGGTTTGGGGGAAAAACTATTGGGGAACTCTCATTTTTCTCTTTATTGCTAGCAATATTGTGATACTTTTACCTGCATCTACCTAACTCTATAGAAACCAGCACCAAACTTAAAGGTGTTGTGCTCATACTTGAATTCTCCTTACACCCTGACGCTGCAGCTTTACTATTGTATACCTAGATTATACCTATTGTGATACACAGGTGTACAAGAAAGAACAAAGTTGAAAGATAATCTTGCTGTTATTTATATTCCTAACTGACGAGACTATTGTGACCTGACTCCATTACCTTGACAATTTGGTACAACTTGCATTTAACAATTATAGATCACTAAAGCTTTAGGTATTTACTTGATTCAGCTAAACCTGCACTCTTGGGCATATGTAGTTACATCCTATGCTGACATACAATTTTTAGACACTTCTGGTGTCCACAGTCTCAACCCATCATCTGAAACTACTTTTATCTTGACCACATATACTTTTACTGTCTACTTAACATAGTCTCATTCCAATATCTACTCATAATCAATTTCTATTATAGCCTGAATTATACACTCCTATACAGGAGTAATTACAAGATCCTGCCTATATAATTTAACTCATACTGCACTGCGACTCCAGACCCCCCCCTTCATAAGTAAACGACTCCACTACACATGAATTAAAGGCATACAATGCCCCCCAAAATCAAAACCAACTCAAATCCTAACCCTCCTGACCTACCTTCCGATATGCACAAAAGCACCCAAAAAGTAAAATACCAACTCCCCTACCTAGTCTCAGCCACACTAAATTTGGAAAAGTCAAGAATATACCTGTCTACTCCACTGATGAATGGAATTCACCCTCAGAAAAAGCAATGGTGTATGACCCGTCCCACACAAGTACAAAGAGGGAGATGGAGTCGTCCTTACATTCCCGACTGAACACAGCCCACTATGATGATACAGAGTCAGAACAAGACCTGCAATTCAGAAGTCCGGCAAGACAAAAACTTAAAAAGAAGCAAGCAGAAGCTGACCCATTCCTCAACTTCAATGTGGGACAACCCCTTGACAGAGATTTCTTTCTGAAACTATTTACGGCTTTTAAGCATTCGCTAAAAAAAGACCTCTCAGAACTATTTGAAGAAATGAAATCCGCCATGACATCAATTACCTCACGGTTTGACAGAACGGAACAATCCTTAACGGACCTCAGGCTTGACTGCAAAGAAAATAAAATGGAGCAAAACAAAATGAAGGACGAAATTAGAATTCTGAAGGATAGACTCAACGATAGAGAAGACAGAGATCGAAGAATGAACCTAAAATTCAGGGGTATACCGGAAAGTGTCCAAAATAATGAATTAATCCCCTTTCTCAAAAACCTAATGAAGAAAACAGTTACCTCACTTGCTCATATAGAATATTCCATCGAGAGAGCGCATAGATTACCAAAGCCATCACACCTGGCAAGTGATATCCCAAGGGATGTGATAGTTAGATATACATTCCATCAAACAAAGGATCGACTTAATAGTTACATAAGACAAAACAAAACTCTCCCCGCCCCATTCGACAAACTTTAAAGTTTTCACGGACATCTCGAAGGAGACAATGCTAAAGAGGAAGAATCTTAAACCGATTACAGATGTCTCGAGAGCAAAACAAATCATCTACAAATGGGGCCGCTCTACTGCCAGCGTGATCTTCACCTACAAACAAAAAACCCTCACCATTGATGATGTGAATGAAGGCCTCAGGGTCCTTTGAGACCTCCACCTGAGCGACACTGGATGAAGCCTGACGCAACACGACAACGACGTCAACTTTATCGATCAAAGCCTGGCACCTATGGCCAAAACTTCAGACTAAAGTAAGACTAACACCAGTTCCCCTTGAACTCTTCCTCAAGGAACATTGGTTAATTTAGTTAACTTTACTTATTTTAACTAGTTCACTTGTTTAACTTTACATTTTAATTTAACAGGAAGATGTTAAAAGCAATACCTTTAATGTCCAATACTTACGCGTTTCGTGGTACTTCAGACCACTTCATCAGAGATCCACAAAGGTTTATGGATCTCTGATGAAGTGGTCTGAAGTACCACGAAAGGCGTAAGAATTGGACATTAAAAGTATTGCTTTTAACATCTTGTGATTCCTTGGATTTCTTGCAAACAACGGACAGGCGGCAGCGCACGAATTACCACCATTCATCTAATGCTTTAATTGGTTACCCTTGGGCGGACTGCTGCAAGTCGGCTTATGCTTCAATAGTTGTTGTGACTCTCACAACAACATAAGGTTAGTGCAACAGCACACAATACAACACCCCGGTTCACACCGGATAAGACCCTATGTGCGCTTTTCTACTTTTCAATTTAACAGGAAGGAACACAGACTACTTACCCTCTCACCCTTCCGCCACCCCCCCCCCAACCAATACTCATTCAAGCAACCAACGCCATCCTAATATAAAATGACAAATAAATTCATGTCCATTAATACTAACAGTCTTAACTCCCCGATGAAACGTTACTTTGTTTGGAAAGAATTAGTGAAAAACCACATAGATATAGCCGGGCTGCAGGAGACTAGATTTTGCGTAGAAAAACCACCTAAGTTTGCTAATAAAAAGTCCCCCGACATTTACCTATCATCCAATAGAAAAAAAAAGCAGGAGTAGCTATATTAATTAGAGACACGCTTAAGTTCGAGGAGATAGAGGTCATAAAAGATGACGAAGGGAGGTTCATTATTCTCATTTGCCAAATAAATGATGTCACTCATACACTTGTCAACGTATACACCCCTAACAAGGGCTAAATATCCTTCATTAAAAAAATTACTCACAACTCGCAGAAAGGCACACTTTTTATTTTCGGGGATTTTAACGCTGTCAATAATCCCCCTTCTAGATTCATCTAATAAGTCCAGAAATCTAAACACACAACTTGACCCCTTACTCAAAAAAGAACTCTTTGATGCTTTTATGTTCAATCTTTGTTTATTGTTGATTAACACATTTGTGTAACAAAACATAACAGTATATCGTAACACATCGTCATAGAAATAGAAATATCACGCTTGTACATATTTCGCATATATCCCATCTGTTGAGATTGTTTAGGTGCAAGTAGTATTGGAGTACCTTTATTGAAACCTATTACTGTAGGAGATCCTTGCAACAGTTCCCATTGATTTAGAGATTCCTTAAGGTCTCCAGTGAGGCATCTATGTCCCACTCCAACACTGAGTCGAATACCCAATATCTACTTAGCCAACTATTCTTAACTATGATTTACCAAAATCCTAAACTGGTATTCATTATCAACTTTTAGTATACCATCTAGTGTAGCAGATGAATAGATAAACCTGTCCTATACTCAGCTACCCAAATAAATCCATATAACGTATCCTTGGGAACCAATAGCTTCCCTTTCATCTAATATTATCCAGGTGGAGGAAGGCAGTGGGAAGGGAAGGTAAAAAGGAGGGAAAAAAAGGGGGGGGGGGGGGGGAAGAAGGAACAGCTGTAAAGAAGAATTAAATAAAACATAAAGAAGAGAGATAAGACCACCTCGTAATACGTAGATGAGCTTTACCTCGTCTACTGTGCAGTTTCTTGTAAATCACCTTCTGTCAACTCAACTCCCTCTGACTTATTTGAATGCTGGAAAGTCTAAAAATATCACCCAGGAGCTCCATATCCATAAGAAACCATCCCTGGCATCAGTGACTTCTGCTGTAAGTTTCTTCATGCGGTGCTACTCACTCATCTCCCCCAACCACTCTGCTATCTGAGAAGAATGCATCGTTTTCCAGTGTTTAGGAATAACCAATTGTTCTGCCGTAAGGCAGAATCGTAAGATATCCGATTTTTGGGATTTTATGGATCCAAGTAAGATAAAACAGGAGGGTTACTGAGGGTGTCCTCTCGGTCTCGACCACTTATTTTCTTATAAGTGTCAAAAACCGATCGCCAAAATGGTTTGATTTTATCGCACTCCCACCATATGTGTAACATAGATCCACCACGCATCCCACACCTCCAACTGTTATCCGGAACGGAAGGGAAAACCACATTATGTTAACTGGGCACTGATACAACAGTCAAAATCTTGTAGTTCCTCTCCTGAGCCAAACACGCCATTGAGAGTTTGAGTGAATAAACATGCCTTCCTCCACTCCGTCCCGGATATGTCAATACCCATCTCCTCTATCTCCCAAAAAATTTGGGTCCATCATTGGCACCGTCATTGTTAAGAATATTATATATGCTTAAAATTAGATGCATGGGTGGGGAATCCCTCAGAAACAGCTCCTCAAACTGAGTCGGGGGTCGCTAGAAAATTATTTTTAATTCGTTCCCAAGATTGGTACGATTGCAATTGGGCATGCTCCATCCAGGAAACACCAGGGTCCTCTCCACCCCTCAAGTGGAGAGAAACCACCACCCTATTGTTCAGCACCTGGAACTTACGCGGCTCATCCAGTCTGTGCCATCCCAAAAATGTGCCAGCCTGCACCGCCGGAGGGAAGGAAGGAATATGAAATAATGGAGTGAGGGGGCTCCTCGCACAAGACAACAGTCCCCTCCCGACCTCTCTATCCCACAGTCTCAAAGTGATGGACAGTAGATCAATCTCTGAACCCATTTTGTGTCTATCTGAAGGGTCAATCCACGGCATACACCAGAGCGGGGTTTCAATCCCTTCTTGTTCTACTTCTACCCACTGTTTAGTGTCACGGTGATACTGCCAGTCAAATAACTTCAACAAGATAGCAGCTTTGTAGTAGTTCCTGAAATTTGGAAGGCCCGTATTCCCTTGAAGTTTGTGTCTGTACAGGGTTTTTATACCAATCCTCGGTCTCCTACTGCCCCATATGAAAGCTAGAGATTGTCGATTGAAGTTTTGCAAAAAAATGTGGAGGGATGTCTATTGGGACTGTCTGGAAGAGGAACAAAAATTTAGGTAGGATGTCCATTTTTACAGCATTCATGCGGCCAAACCAAGATATCCGTCTCTTGTCGTATGACTGAAGGTCTTTGACTGTTCTCTGAAGGGGAGATAATTCAGGTCAAACCATTTAGTGGAGTCATTGGGCACCTGAATCCCCAGATATTTTATAGCACCTTTTTGCCATTTGAATGGGAAATGTTCAGTAAGGTGTGCCCTCTCTCCCCCCGGTAGAGAAATGTCGAGAGCCTCAGTCTTTGCAACGTTCACTTTAAAGTACAAATGGTTTTACACTGCGCCCCAAACACGCTCATTGGACAACGCAATTGCATCATGATTGGCCAGCATGTGCTGGAAGGGTGGCTAATACGTGACACCATTGTCTCCGAGTTTGGAATTAATACACGCTCGTGTCGTTGAAAGTGGCTGCTGTGACACTTTCGAGCCGCTCAAGCATCACACAGTAGCGGTTTTGTTCAGGCCCGTGGCTTACACTACACAATGGCTTGCTATGTGTGCGTCTGTAGCTGATGGTGGGAACATACAAACAACACTATGCCCATATGCTTCTATTGTAGTTGTGCCCGGTGACGAGACGCGTCCCCGTCGTCTCCATGGTGCTGTGATGCGGGGAGGCGGTGCCGTTCTCTGATTCGCTCCGGCCGGTCACGTGCCCCACGTGACCGCGGACGCGATGACGCGGCACGCTCCCTGCCTCGCAGCTTCCGGGATATGGCGTGCACGCGATGGTGCACACCGGAGCACAATCCCTCGGCTGGCCAGCCTTTTTAAGCGTCCTCTCCCCGGATTCTGGTGACCCCCTGACGAAGGTCGCCCGAAACGGCTGTTGGGGTCGGTACCCCTCACCTAGACTAGCGAGCCACTAGATAAGAGACACTGTGACATCTGCTTTATTATCAGATGCCGGACATTTTTGTTGTTGTCTATTGTTGGACCCTGGGATCAGTTACTATTGGGTATTTACTTAAATACAACAGGTTTATTTATATTTATTTGTGGTATATAACTGCACCATATTACAATATATATACTAAATAGTTGTATACCACTTTCCACTGATGGATTAACTTGTATCTCAAATGGACCTTGTATTCAATAGTTATTGTATATCCAGTGTGTAATCCTTTGTTATATACTATATATTCCTCACAAATTGTATTGGTGTCTAGTTCTGGGTGAGTGGTTACCCACCACCTGTGGTTTGTTACCCAGGTTCCTCTGCCCCCTATCCCTAAATTTATACTGGTTTTAACCTACTAATAAATCTAACTTTGCATAATACTGAGCTGTCGTGTTTACTCTTTGTTTTGTTCTATGGTACATTATGGTGCGATTCTCTCCGTAGTGTTATGCTCCCCATTACTGGGGTAATAAATAAGCATTTTTGATGAAGTTTGCTAACTATGCCCATATGTGCCTACATTGGTCCATGCCATGGCACAGCTGCCATGGCACAAATGAACTATGTTTGTGTACACATGTTTGTTTGTGTAATGGACTGTACCTACATTCCCCACAAACACCATTGCTTGCTCAATGTGTGTGGACACGTGCCCCTGTGGGCCCAACACATCACAATGGATATGTACACATAGTTGTGCCATACACTGTGGCCCAAAGGGCTGAACCTGTGTACTGCATATTACCACACAATGTTTCACGGACCCATCAATAGCATTTTACGGATCACATACCTCTGTGCACAGCACAAAGCTATGTGCAACTGCCCTGTATCCACGACACACACAGGTTGTTGTTTGGATCCAATTATGTTTATTTTTTTTGTGCACAAAAATAGAAACTAAGTACAACACACACAAAATAACAAAACACAAGTGTTCACATCACACAAACAAATGCAACATGATGAGAAATAATGGAAAACAAAAAACGTCAAAGTAAAAAACCAAAAACAAAATCACTAACTAAAGAATGTGCACACACAAAAAGCCAACCCTAATCCTCATAGTGCAGCCACCCTGGTGACTCCACCCTCCTCATCATGTTGCTGCCTCACAACACCAGCCACCCTACACCTGCTGGTGCTGCCAGGCCACTCCCCAGGGCCATTAAAGTAGGAGCAGTATGCGTCTCTACTGTTCTGGCATCCTGCTGAGTCCGACCCTGACTCAGCGGCTGGAGTGGCGCCACACCATGGTCGGTAGCACGCCAATCCCCGGGACGGACCTCCCATGTTGTGGGGTCCACTGAATCCACATAACTTGCCGGCTTGTATGATGACCAATCCCTACGACGCAGGAAGTTATGCAGCACACAGCAGGCCAGCACTACCACATGAATGGATTCCGGTTTCATGTGCAGACGTGTATGAAAAATCAGAATGTATTGGCCATGATCCCGAAAGCATTTTCAACCACATGGCGGGCCTGGGATAGCCGGTAATTGAAAATGCGCTGCTCAGAAGTAAGGGTCCTCTGGGGATATGGCCGTAGTAGGTGTGCCTGAAGTGGGAAGGCTTCATCCCCCACAAACGCAAAGTTGAGATGATGGGTTGTCTCATCATTTGAGGGCAAGCTCAGCCCACCTGTCCTTAGGTCTTTGGCCAAGGAGCAGTGTGCGAACACACCCCCATCTGAGATACAGCCGTTCATTCCAACGTCCAGTAGAGGAACTCATAGTTCGCATCCAACAGGGCCATGAGGACCACACTACAATATCCTTTGTAATTGTAATACAAAGATCGCGAGTTTGGGGGTTTCATTATTATTATTATCCTCACGTGCTTACCATCCAATGCACCGCCGCAGTTTGGAAATTGCCAGCGTCCTCAAACCCTCTGGCAACACCATCCATTCAGCGGGTGTTGTTGGAAACTGCATATAGGATGGCAGCAGACTACTCCAGATGGCCTCACACATCTCGGGGATCAGGCGGCCAGCAGGGACAGTGATACACGTGAAGTGTATTGCAGGTCGGTCCTTGAACGACCTGTTGCCAGGAACGGCAAAAATACAGCCAAACGCTTCTCAGGTGACACTGCTCGATGCATCAGTGTCCTGTCGGGCTATCAATGGCCTTATGCGTTCCAACAGGAATGTGAAAGAGTCCTCGGACATTAGGAGGTAGTTCCTGAAATCATGCGGACTATGATCCTCCAGCTCACGCACCAGCTGCATGTGGCTCCGGGTGTCCCAGTGGCAATGCCAATCCCGAGCCCACACACGCCGTGGTCTGCGAGCCCGCAACCTCTCATATCTAGCCTCCAGCCACAATTGCTCTTCCACCAAGGCAATAAGTGACCATAATGTTGATGTGTGACCACAAGGCAAGGCCAAAGACATAGTTCACATTGCTTTTTTCCAAATCTATCCAATTACATTATACACGTACCCCAGCCTTTGTGTCTTATGCTCAAAATATCACTCCACGCAGCAGACTATTGAATACTCAATATGGGGCAATTCGAGTCCTCATCAATTTTAAGGAACCTGGAAATTTAAAAGAAAATATAGTTTTTTATAGGCGTTTCATAGACGATTTGATAATTATTTGGAATGGGACAAAAGAAGAAGCAATGGAAATGATAAATACGTTGAATAAAAATGATTGGGGCATTTCGTTTACCTCAGAAATAAGTAACGAAAAAATTGTGTATTTAGATTTGGAAATTAGCCACAAGGGGACATGTATCATCACAAAAACGCATTTTAAAAAAGTTGATTCCAACGGATTTTTCGATTTTAGAAGTGCCCATTACAAAAAGTGAAAAGAAAACATTCCATACAGTTAGTTTTTTCGCATCAGGAAAAAATTGTATTGAAGAGAAAGACTATGAAACCCAGGCTGATATTTTAAAGAAAAGATTTGAGGAAAAGAAATATCCCAAAAAATTGGTTCATGCTGCATATGAAAAAAACAGCAAAAAAGCAGGGATTGTTTGAGTAAAAAGAATGGGGAAGGAAATGAGGTGATTTGTACAAAAATAGATAGAGAAGGAGGCAGGTGGAAATTTAATTTTATCACAACTTATAATAGGGGGAATAAAACGATACGCATGATTCTGAAAAAATACTGGTATATTTTAAAACGTGATCCGATTTTGGGAAAATGTCTGCCTGAGGAACCAGGTATAACATTTAGAAGGGGGAAAACGATAAAAAGTCAAATAGCCCCAAGTAGGTTAAGAGACAATAAAAAAAGATCTGCAAAAAATGGAAAAAAGTAAAGATCATGAGATTGGAGTTTTTAGATGTAGTTCCAGGAAATGTCATACATGTGGGATTCTGAACCATGGTGCGAAACAGATTGCAAGCAAAGGTACAGGTGAAATAATTGAAATAAAACAGAATCTGAGATGCGATAGCGATTATATTGTTTACGTTATTGATTGTAGCTGTGGGCTACAGTACGTGGGGCACACAAAGCAGACTTTACGCGCTCGCATGAATGGGCACAGAAATAAAGCAAAAAATGGGTTTTTAAAACATAGCTTGTCGAGACATTTATTACTCAAGCACAATAAGAATTTTAATATAAATGGTGACACCTCTAGAACAAATATCTGTGGAAACAATCAATAGAAATTCTCTGCTTAATCGCAGAGAGACATATTGGATTTACCGCCCACAAACATTGCATCCCAATGGTCTCAATGATATTGTGGAAAGAATTTAGTATTCAGTATATTATATAATATATATATATACAGTTGCAGTATACACAACCAAAATTTCTTTGTGGCCTAATTGTATATTATCTTCATTTAATTTGTCTTCAATAAAAAAAACACAAAAAGAATTGTCCTAAAGCCAAATTGGATATAATTCCACACCAAACATAAAAAAGGGGGTGGACAAAAGTATTGGCACCCTTAGAAAAATCATGTGATGCTTCTCTAATTTGTGTAATTAACAGCACCTGTAACTTACCTGTGGCACCTAACAGGTGTTGGCAATAACTAAATCACACTTGCAGCCAGTTGACATGGATTAAATTGATTCAACCTCTGCCCTGTGTCCTTGTGTGTACCACATTGAGCATGGAGAAAAGAAAGAAGACCAAAGAACTGTCTGAGGACTTGAGAAACCAAATTGTGAGGAAGCATGAGCAATCTCAAGGCTACAAGTCCATCTCCAAAGACCTGAATGTTCCTGTGTCTACCATGCGCAGTGTCATCAAGAAGAGTAAAGTCCATGGCACTGTGGCTAACTTCCCTAAATGTGGACGGAAAAGAAAAATTAACGAGAGATTTCAACGCAAGATTGTGCGGATGGTGGATAAAGAACCTCGACTAACATCCAAACAAGTTCAAGCTGCCCTGCAGTCCAATGGTACAACAGTGTCAACCCGTACTATCCGTCGGCGTCTGAATGAAAAGGGACTGTATGGTAAGAGACCCAGGAAGACCCCACTTCTTACCCCGAGACATAAAAAAGCCAGGCTGGAGTTTGGCAAAACTTACCCGAGAAAGCCTAAAACGTTTTGGAAGAATGTTCTCTCTTTTTGGGCAAAGGCATCAACATACAGTTTACAGGAGAAAAAAAGAGGTATTCAAAGAAAAGAACACGGTCCCTACAGTCAAACATGGCGGAGGTTTTCTGATGTTTTGGGTTTGCTTTGCTGCCTCTGGCACTGGACTGCTTGACCGTGTGCATGGCATTATGAAGTCTGAAGACTACCAACAAATTTTGCAGCATAATGTAGGGCCCAGTGTGAGAAAGCTGGGTCTCCCTCAGAGGTCATGGGTCTTCCAGCAGGACAATGACCCAAAACACACTTCAAAAGGCACTAGAAAATGGTTTGTGAGAAAGCACTGGAGACTTTTAAGGTGACCAGCAATGATCCAGATCTGAATCCCATAGAACACCTGTGGAGAGCTCTAAAAATGGCAGTTTGGAGAAGGCACCCTTCAAATATCAGGGACCTGGAGCAGTTTGACAAAGAAGAATGGTCTAAAATTCCAGCAGAGCATTGTAAGAAACTCATTGATGGTTACCGGAAGCGGTTGATCGCAGTTATTTTGGCTAAAGGTTGTGCAACCAAGTATTAGGCTGAGGGTGCCAATACTTTTGTCCGGCCCATTTTTGGAGTTGTGTGTGAAATGATCAATGTTTTGCTTCATTCTCTTTTGTGTTTTTTCATTGAAGACAAATTAAATGAAGATAATAATACCAAAGAATTTGTGATTGCAATCATTTTCAGGAAGAAACTGAGTGTTTTCTGACAGAATTGCAGGGGTGTCAATACTTTTGGCCAACACTGTGTGTGTAATATAATATATATATATATATATATAATTCCCTTTTAAAACAAAAAAAAAAAAAAAAAACTTTAAAAACATTTTACTTTTTTTGTTAACTTTTACGTAATTTAAGATTTTTTTGTGGATAGTAATTTTATTGATAAAATGTTCTTCGTGGTTTTTAGCATAGTGATTGCTGTTTGTGGGTTTTTGTTTTTACTATGTAATGAAGCACTACAGCTGAAGCGGACAATGAAACTGATTGGACAGGTGTGGTTATACCCACACCCTCATGTCAATACCTAGCAAGCTGTAATTATCTTTTACCTATAAAGCAAAGTGTCATATGTATTTTTATTTAGATACCTGAGGAAGGCGGTTGTCTCCGCAAAACGCGTTGTATCCGTTTTTTATATTCTTGCATGTTTTGAGTAATAAAATTTTTTTTGGACAAGAAGTTCTTAAAATCATTACCACGGGGATCGCGGCCACCATAGAATTGGATCACTTTCTATTGAACCTTTATGCCTGAGGGAATCCGTGGCAGGACCCAACACAGGATCAATTCAAGGCAAGCAGCAGACCCGTATAAATATCCGAAGCGTGTTAACAATTCCAAATACAGGGTCTTTCACTTCATGTTCACGTATATACATTTAGAAAGTTGCAATGCATAGTGAAGAATACCTTGTGATACTTTAAACCGTATCTTGCTTAAGTCTCCTTCCACCCCCCCCCACCCCCCGTCTCCCTTTTCCCATTCCCTGCAGAAATAATATCTATTTTTATGGTATTGGAGTGTTGCCCTGAATTCTTTCTAACAGATACCATCGGGTATTTTCAAACTGACTTTTAAGTAGATTTTTCGTCTCTTCGGGTATTATTGGTAGCAGCAGTGACCATGTAGTCAAGAACCTCTCCAACATTTTTTCTTTATTTGTCAGGGTGTTTAACCAGTCCATACAAAATAAGAACATTAACTTGGATTGTATTAGGGTCCTAGTCGGCGGCTCTAGACTTAGCCATTGATGTAAGATGCTCTTCCTAACTGCTGATGCCCACATTATTAGCATAACTTTTATTTTTTTTTGGGGGAGTGTGATTGAGTGTTCATCTAAGATATTAAAGATTGCCCATTGTGGAGTTAATGGGAACCGCGACCCCACATACCCTTTGGATTTCATCATGTGGTGATTTCCAAAGTCTATTGATTTTCTCACACTCCCACAAATGATGTAAGATGTCCGTATTTTCTACATTGCATTTGCACATCTAAATCTTTCCTTTGTTGTCATTTTTTATTTGATAAGAGGTGTAATATATGCTCTATGTAGTATTAACATAGCCTTGTCTGTATAGCGGCTAGATCCCAACACTTGTCTTTGTCTGTGGCTCTCACTATGTCCTTAACCGTCACTTCTCTAAGTTCTGTTGCCCATTTTGCTGGTCCTGTTGATGTTCCCTCCCATGACCATTCTTTTCTCAATAATGTATAGATGTAACTAGTCGACACTGGCTGTGTCATAGCATTTCTGAGAAAAACATTCATCCTATGACCTTGTCCTATCCGGCTATCTGGCTTACCTTTTTGAGCTAAACTTCTTGCTTGTAAAAATAAAAATGGTCTATTTGTAAAGATGGGGAAGCGTTGTTTTACTAGGTTATATGTTAGGATGGAGAATTTATTGTCCATCAAATGTACCGCCATTGTGCAACCCTGTCTTGCCATCTCTGTATACATTGGGGGTGGTTGTCCTCCCAGGAAGTTTGGATTATCTACAAGTGGCATAAATGGTGACGTCCCAATCTCCACTCCATTTATTTTCCTAGATTTTCTCCAGGTCTTTATTGTTTGCCATATAGTCGGGAATTGATCTAAGTTATTA
Source organism: Allobates femoralis (assembly GCA_033576535.1). Lineage (NCBI taxonomy): Eukaryota > Metazoa > Chordata > Amphibia > Anura > Aromobatidae > Allobates > Allobates femoralis. The sequence goes on along the minus strand of JARQOC010000002.1, from coordinate 565,549,908 downwards.
GGAAGTTTTTCATCACTAGATGCATCAGCGCTGTTAACGAGATATGTGGGTTAAGTGCCTGGTCCAATTCTACATTAGTATAGTGTGATGTTCCTTTCATCCGGTCAGTAATATATCTTAAGTTTGATGCCAGGTTATATTGTCCTATATCCGGGAAGTTTATACCTCCCTCTTCGCTTCGAGCCTGCAGCTTCGTCAACCCAATTTTTGATCTCTTCCCTGTGCCCCATATAAATGATCTAAATGCCTTATTCAATGAGTGTATATCTTCCTTGCATAATAATAAAGGTAGTGTTTGGAATATATACATTAATTTAGGGAATATGACCATTTTAATTAAGTGACTGCGCCCTGAAAAGGATAGCGTTAAATGTTTCCAAGATGTTAATAGTTGAAGTATTGAAGCCATAAGGGGTTTTATGTTTATTGTATATAGTGTGGACAAATCCGCTGGAATGTAGACACCCAGATACTTTATGGAAGATGTGCTCCATCTAAAGGGGATAGTCCCTGTTATCTTCCCCCTCTCCCAATATTTTATTATCAATGATGCAGGATATTTGTTCGCAACAAAACAAGGCTCTTCTTTATTGTCAATTTATGTAAATTAAATTAATTACCGTATATACTCGTGTATAAGCCGACCCGTGTATAAGCCGACCCCCCTACTTTTGCCCCCAAAAACTGGGAAAACTTATTGACTCACGTATAAGCCAGGGTGGACTCCAGCACAGGTATACAACCCCCCAGCAGTGAGGTATACAGCAGCAGCCCCAGTGTAGTATACAGCACCAAGTATATGCAGCCAGAGGTATATGCAGCCCAGAGGTAGTATACAGCCCCAGAGGTAGTATACAGCCGCAGCCCAGGTAGTATACAGCCGCAGCCCAGGCTGTATCAGCCGCAGCCCAGGCTGTATACAGCCGCAGCCCCAGGGCTGTATACAGCCCAGCCAGGGCTGTATACAGCGCAGCCCGGAGCTATACAGGCCCCCCCCATCAAGCTCCAGGGCCCCCCCCTTGCGCGGCAGCCTGTAAAGTAAAATCATACTTACCAGTGTCCTGTCGCGCCGTCCGCAGCTTGCCGACATGACGATCCCGGGCTTCATTCAGCGTCTTCCGGCTTCCGACTTCCTGTAGTCGCGGGCAATGATGTCATTGCCCGCGACTAAAGGAATGCGGAAGACGCGGAATGAAGCCCGGGATCGTGATGTCGGCAAGCTGTGGACGGCGCGACAGGACACTGGTAAGTATGATTTTATTTTACAGGCTGCCGCGCAAGGGGGGGGCCCTGGAGCTTGATGGGGGGGCCTGTATACCTCCGGGGCTGCTGCTGTATATATACACATATATGATGTATATATATGTATATATACACTGTATACTCGCGTATAAGCCGAGGGGGGACTTTTCAGCCCAAATTTTGGGCTGAAAAACTCGGCTTATACGCGAGTATATACGGTATACAGATTAAAAAAATCTTAATAAAAGAACATTTTCCAAGGGCAATTGCAAGGGTTACCAGCTCAAAGAATAATTTTAAGGTTTAAAATAATAGTGATAAGTGCAAATGGTGCTGTTATATACAGTAAAGATACATTATATATATATTACACATATAAATATATGTATATGTGAAAGTGACTGGTGCAAAAACGCCAAAGTGCCAATCTATAATATTATACTCAAATCAATGCCAATTCGTTTAATTTTCATAAATTATTGACAATAAAAGAGAGCCTTGTTTTGCTGCGAACAATAGTTGTATCATGATAAATATGGGGTGTCTTGGTCTCTGGAGGGATTATGGAGTATTTCATCTTATGTAAAAATAATTTTTAAGATATGTATGTATGTATTCCAATAAAATAACATTTTGTACCTCATTTTTTGGCTTTAAGGATGCATTCACACATTGCGTATTTTGCTGCGCTTATTTACGCGCGCTTTTCAAAATAAGCAATGTGCCTTTTGTCTGCCAGCAAAGTGCATGTGAAATTCACTTTGCAGTGCAGACATTGCGCAAAAATACACACTGCGTTTTCTGGGGAAAGCGCAGCTCCGTAAACAATTGATATGTCAATTATTTACGCAGCTGCCCTGCGTATTCTCCCAGAGGGGAGGAAGAATCCTGTTTCCTCCTCCCCTCTGTGACAGCTGTGGCGGCCCATTAGATTTCACAGTGTATTAAATATACACTGTGAAATCTAAATTAAACAAAAGCAAGTGAATGAAAAATAAAAAAGAATGAATACTTCACCTGTCCGACGCCTTTTCCCGCTGTGTGGTCTCCGGTTCTAAGTGAGAGGTGTACTGACAGGACCTGTGGTGATGTCAGAGGGGCGTTCCCGGGCACTCGCGGTCATGTGATACATATCACATGACCGCGAACAGCCAATCAGCACTGGGAACGCCCCCCTCTGACGTCACCACATGTCTTGTCAGTACACCTCTCACTTAGAACGGAGACCAGACAGCGGGAAATGGCGTCGGACAGGTGAAGTATTCATTCTTTTTTTATTTTACATACATTTGCCTCTGTTCAATTTAGATTTCACAGTGTATAGTAATACACTCTGAAATCTAATGGGGCTGTCACAGAGGGGAGGAGGAAGCAGGATTTTTCCTCCCCTCTGTGACATCACTGCGCTTTCTGGAGTAAAGAAAGCGCAGTGTGTGAAAGCCCCTGCGTATTTTGTTGCGCTTTTTTGCGTGGCCGAAAAACGCGGCAAAAAGGAGCAGCAAAATGCGCAAATGTGTGAACGCAGCCTAAAACTCATTTGATATATAGGTTTTTTTTTACATAGCAACATGTGGCTGATATTTTTTTCCTTTTTATTTTTCAGGCCCCTCGAGAGCCTGGCTCCAGTAATGAGGAGCCAGCAGCTGGCTAGGCTCTCCAATCAACATCTGCGGGAGAGCCAGTGCCTGAGCCCAGTGGTGGGGGGGCCGGGCCCAGTGCCCTGCTCTGGAATCCAACGAAGACCACCTGCCCCACCAAACACGGAGCTGGGTACCTGGGCAAAACGGACCCCCGGCTTTGGGATCGAGTACATCGCCAGTGAGATGCTGGCCCGCATGAAGCCAGAGCAGCGTGACATCGCCGAGCGGGCCATCTTTCATGTCCTGGAGGTGGGCGTTGATGGGTCCCTGCGATGGGGGGGGAAGAAAGTCTTGGACATTCCCCAAGAAGACCACACCAGGGCCCACTGTGCCCGCAAGACGCATGGTGAGGAGGGTGCAAAATCGTGATACTCCACCTCCCCCCAGAAGACAGGTCACCAGAGCTGGGCCATCACATGGTAGATGGGTGTATGAGGAGGAGGGGGAGGCCCCATTGTCTGAGCCAGCAGAGGAGGAGGAAGAACAAGAGCACTACTAGCTAATGCACAAGCTTGGCCGACACAGACACTTCTTTGATGGGCAGATGTGCCCCATTTTTGTTTGATCAATTTTTCTAAAGAAAACAAAAAAAAAAAAATAAAACCTTAATTTCAGCCACAACTGTGTCCATATCAGTGTCACGTTCACCAGTATGTTTGTGTGTGTGTTTGGTACAGTGGGTGTCATATAGTAGATATTGATGTCATATAGGGGTGCATGGTGGTTGTAATGGTCCAGTATGGTGACATGTTTGCAATGTCACACCATATACCTCTAGATAAACCATGGCCCAGTGTGGTTGGTGAAATGTAACCTGACAAACGTTACCCTGTGTGTGTTGTAACAAGGGATGACACATGATGTAGCTGGCCAGAATTTTATTACACACCAACATTTTTTAATTACATTGCCAACACAATCAAAAAGCCTTGGTCAGGTTAGGAGTAGCCAATACACATTACCCACTTTCCGAATGTGGGACACTAAGAAAAAAAGTCCAACGTGGCCTAAAAATCTAAGGTGCCAACATGGCAACAAGGAAAAAAACAAGGGTCCAACATTGACAACAATTATTAGGGGAGTCTGGTCCCATTATTGGGTGGGGGTTGATTGATTAGGGGCCCTGCCGGACTGGGCTGTGTGGAGGACGTGTATCATGGCACCCAAGCGGGCAAGGTGTTGCTGCCCTTCTTGGTGTGCCCTCTCCATCTGCTGCTGTGCCTCCTGGTGAGCCAGCAGCAGCTCCTCAATGGTTGGTACACCTGTATGGGAAAGAACATTAGTGAGTTTCCTGTGTATGGGTGGGTGGGTGTTTGAGGGAATTGTTAGTGATTATACGTACGCAGCACATCACCATCCCGAGTGCCATCTGTAGGAGATGGGGATGGGCTGACAGCCCAGCCTGCAGCACGGGCTCGTTCTCCTTCATCAAAAAAAGCAAACAAACATCAGGACTCACATATTGTTGTGTGCTACACACACCAGTAAGTACATTAGCAAGCTGGTAGGCCTTCGCAGACACTTACCACTATACACTGAAGCAGTAGGCTCAAGGTGAGGGTGTGTTGCCAACAAAACACCAGGGCTCAGCCGGGAGCTTGAGATGCTGGGGTGGTGTTCCCAGGGCTCGCTGCAGCCAAGTCTTGTGGGCCTGGTGTGGAGGGAGTGGCTGGGCCCGGGGCTGCTGGAGTCCCTGCTGGGGAGGGAGTGGCTTGGCCCGCTGGAGTCCCGGGTGGGAGTGGCTGGGCCCTCCGGGGCCGGGGCTGCTGGAGTCCCGGGTGTGGAGGGACTGGCTGGGCCCTCCGGGGAAGGTGGTGGGGGTGTCCCAGGTGCCATTGGGGACTGTGGAGCGTCCCCAGACACGGAGTCCTCGTCATCTGTAATATCAAACATGATAACACAGCCATTTAAGAAAAGGAACACAACAAAGGGAAAAACACCTTGTGTGTGTGTATGAATGTCATGACAGCGTGAATGGTACGGTGAAAGGTTATGGTCGGCGCCTACACTATGGTGAGCGCCCACTCTGGTTTGGGACATGAGTCCAACAAAAGTGCCTACATATTTTGAATGTTAGATACCTACCATGCTAAGCCAAGGGTTATTTGAAACTTGAACACAAGAGCAGCGACTAAGCATCAGGTGTTCGCACCATGGGGACCAACACATAGCAGTGAGATTGTATTCACTGTTCTGTATTGTGATCAATGTGTAGCAAAATTGTATGTGCCACAGGTCACACATGTGCTGCAAGGTGTCATGTGGGTGTGGAACATCGCATTAATATGTTGGTGTCACCTTTGCAGTCAGGACACAACTATTTTTGCCACCACATGGTCAAGGACCACTATAGCCGTCACCATTTGGATGACAAATGAGTGTTTCATACACCTTCATGTTGCAGTGTAACCAACATGCAGATGAACATTGGCGACAGCTCCACATGGTGGCTTAGGCCACATTATGTGGCATGGCACAATAGCACATGATGTTTGTGTAGTGTATGGAGTATTTAGCTTTCCATGTGTATGTTTGGCATTGCCACATACTCACCACGCAGCCTGGCAATCCTGGCACGAAGATCCACAATGCGCCCTGGTGACTTGTGCTTCAGGTCTGTGATTTTCTTCTGGATCTGCTTGCAGGTCCTCTTCACCCCCAGTTTGTGAAGCAGGACCCGCTGGATCCTCCTGAGTATGCTGCACTTGCGCAGCCGTGGGTGCAGGTGACGCTGGTCACACCAGTAATCATGGCGGTCACATAGGTCTATGAGGAGCGTTCGCTCCGCCAGACCCCATGTGGCAGCGCGCTGTGCGGCGGCCATGACTGTTCTATGTGCAGGGGAGGGGCAGGCACCTGGCAGGCAGGGAGTAACCAAAACAAACGTTATGTCATCACCACGCACACTGGCGCTGCCAAACATTGAGGACGCCAAAAAGGTAGCTGTCCGTGGAGCGGGAGTAGCGTAATATAGCCACCAGCGTCACCAAATTCACAAACGATTGCATTGCGTTGCCCATGGCACCCATGTGCGATGTGTAGGCCAACATCTGCACTGTCAAGTGTGGCAGTATGGTGGACACAGTGAAACTACCAATACACACGCCCAGCATAGCTTGCGTTATTGAATGCGAGCGTAATTGGACTGATGTAGTGGATGGTTATGTAGGTGAAGATGTGTGTGGTGCTGAAGGGAGTTCTTCAAATATGGCGCCCTGTGAAGAGACAGCCAATGGAAACACAGTAGCCACCACCAATCATCGCTGACGGGGCGCAGACTCCAGCACGCTGTGGAACGCCTACGGGAAATCAATAGGTGACGCAGATTCCATCACTATCGCCCGTTCACATGCCAAAATCCGGGCATGTCACCTTCATGATTGCCTCTGATTTTGGAGCAGTGCTGTGAAATCAGAACCAGGCAACAACTTTATCGCCGCAAAATTCTCAAATTACACACAGCAAATGGGAGGCAATTTGACGGCGATGGTGCCGGAGCGACATATCACTGGTCAGATTCCTCGCCGCTGTTGTGGCGTGTAAAGGTACCCCAAGGTCATCCTTTGTCTTTGTGAAACTTCCTGCAGTGGGATGCATGGATCCAGATAGTCTTTCCTTCAAGCTTCACTGAGGTGGGTGTAGTGAGCCGAATTTAGTATGGACTTTCAAATCTGGTCAAGCTTTTTCTCACGTGTTTCCGGACTGTGACTCAGTCACCAGGTTTTAGAGTGTGTGTACCTTCCAGGCGTACATCTACCTTAGCAGTTTTCCCCGCATTATGACATGCACAGATCACGCAATCCTGTATATATTTAGCAGCAGCATAGTGGAACCCAGGTGCCACCTGGTGAGGTTTCACTTGTTCTGCTATTGAAGCCTTCGATTGGCGAGTTGACCCATGTGAGGGAGCACACATCATGGAATATAATGCTCTAGGAAGGCAGTATTTCCTTCCCCTGCTCCAGAGACCATTCTCTTCTCAGGCAGCTGTACATTTCCATTCTTCTTTCTCCTGTTTAGAGGCATGAGCTTGAAGGCGCCCTTAGGAGTTCAAGGTCTACCCTCCCAGAGACTAACACAGTGTACATCCCTATCAGGAGGGAGCAGGGCTGCAGCTTTAGCCGCCCTGTCATTTCCTTCTGGCTCCTTGGTGCGCTCCTTTGAGTGAGCTTGCACATTAACCACAGCAACCTATTTTGGGTAACTAGTGCTCTGAGGAGTTGAGCCACTGAGACTGCGTTCTTAATGGGTTTCCCTGAAGTCCCCATAAACTGTCTGCTTTTCCATACAGGGCCGTAATCATGGCAGATGGCAAAAGCGTAACGGCCATCAGTAAAAATGCTCATGCTAAGCCCCTCCCCCATGATACAAGCTTCCATCAGAGCCTTTATTCAGCTTCCTGAGCAGACATCCTAGCTGGCAATGGTCCACTTTTTAGAACTTCATGTTGACTTACAACAGCATATCCAGTATGCGGTACTCCATCTGTGTAGAATTGGGACCCATCTACATAAAGATCTAAATCCGCATTGTGGATTGGGGTCTCTTGAACATTTGCTAATGGCTGTGTTTCAATGTTCATTAACCAATTGCGTCCAATTTCATTTGTCAAGTTATCACAAAACAAACAAAATGGGAGATCATAACTTGGAATTCCCATTGCTGGACAGAGAGAATGTCATTCTTCAGCAAGTCAAACCCCTCTTTTGCTTCTGGTGTCATTTCATAGTGTTTGCCCTTGTTGCATGCTGCCAACACATCATATAATGGCTGCATTTTCTCTGATGCTGAAGGAATCCATTCCCTGCAGTAACCCACCAGCCCTAAAAAACAAACAAAAAACAAACGGAAAAAAGAAAAAGACATAGGAATCAGGGGAGGTGGAGAAAAAGGCATTACTCAAATCAATCACTGTAAAGAATTTTGCTTCCGGAGGAATCTGACTTAACAAGGTGAGCGGAGTGGGCACTATGGGTGTGTTAATAACCATTGGTTTGTCAATTTCATGTAAATCATGAACCATTCTGTAAACAGGCTGACCTGGTATTTGCTTTTTCTTTACCAGAAAAAAAGGTGTGTATTATAAGGGGGATCAACATTTCCTTATCTGCCACCTTATGTGAAACGACAGTGTCTTGGTCTCAAGCTCAGGGGATATCGTCTCATACATACCAATACAGTTCCTGGTTTGTAGCATCTGATGTTCATCAAAGTCTGTATTCAGTTTGTCATCATCTAACTGGATTAGAGACATCATTACGGTAAGCATTGCTTCAGATAAAGGACCTTTAACAGTAATACCTTTTCTTTCCATAGGCATTAACAGCATGCATAGCATTCAACATGTCAGTACTTATCAAATTTACAGGACAATAGGGATGCTTGACAGGGTCCTAGCCAATGTACATATATTTGGTGATAGTCAGTCCCATGTGCATGTGGTGGGGCAGATGTGTATGGTATTGTTCTAACACTTGATGCAGAGCCTGGTGACAGCCTTAGATCTGCCTTTGTTGGACGTGGAGCTGTACTTCTGGTGTTGTAGCACTTTGCTGACCATGTGTGGTTGGTGACATAGGGGGTTGGATACTAGGTGCAGGTGGATGTGCAGGAGGTGGTAATGGGGTTGCTTTGTTCAGTCTGCTTTTATGTCCAAACTTATCGTCATCCACAAGGGGATAGTGGCACTCAGAAGTCCGGATCTTCTAAATCCACTGGTCATCCACACGGGTGAATTTCCTCCCGCTTTTTCCCAAAATATTTTGTTCAATCTTTAACTGCCCTCTTTCCATTCTCCGCTCTCACTAAATCCACCATCTTAAGTCTTGGATCCATCCTTCGTTCTGATCTACTAAGAGCCTTGGAGAGACTGGTTCCCATAGCGTCTGTCATGGGTCGCGACCCCCATATCTTCAGAACCTCACTATGACCAAGCCAGATCTAATTCACCCTGAACCAGCAAAATCTCTTCTAGCCCGTCATCTGAACCAATTACCTGGTTCCTATAGCAATTGTCTAGGGTCGCGATCCCCATCTTCAGTATACTGCTAATACAAGCTAGACCTGCGCCATTTCACCCTGAATCAGGACTATCCTCTGTCTTGGGTTCTGGAACAATGGTCTCTCTTTCCTGGGCAGTTAATGCAAACTCAATCTTCTGATCTTATTCTAAGTATAGGGTACACTTGTCTAAGCAAATAGGTTAAAAAAAAATAAAAATATACAATGCAATCCCGAAAGCAACTGTTATGTATCCTTTATTCATTAGCATCAGAATCATCTGAAGCAGACACCTCCATTCCTGAATCCACCCCTTCTTCTGCGTATCTGTAATTATGCGTTACTTGGTCCCTAGACCTTGGTGTAAACCACCTATATTGGACCACCCGAGTCCCACTTCTCCCGATGGTATGCGTATGGGGCACCAAGTGGACAGAAAAACACTCTACAACGATTACATCTCCAGTTAACATACTCATATGCTGACAAAGGTTCCTGATAGATACATTCCAAAAACCAAGTCCGGGATCTGCTCCTTCGTAACATCACTGTACAAAGGCAGTTCTAAGGGGCCTTTCACACTTGCGTTTTTTTCCTGATTTGGAAGATCAGGAAAAAGCCTGATTCTTACAGGATTCATTTTTTTTGCCCATTCTCTTTAATGATTTCAGGAGAAAACATGAAGCAACAACATTCTACCTGACAAAATTAAAGTGAATGGGCAAAATACTGTAAGAATCGGGTTTTTCCTGATCTTCCAAATCAGGAAAAAACCGCAAGTGTGAAAGGCCCCATGTCAAGTCAAAACATTTAAATAACAAGTACAACAGGGTTAGCGTCTTGAAAGGCCTTCTATGCAGTGCTGAAAAAACCCCGTGCTTCTGGACAGACAAAGTTTATGTCTGCACTTCTGTCCCTAAATTAGCTGTACACCCGCCATATTGACAATCCACCACTACCTCCAGATGGGGAAAAAAGACATGATTACTTACCGGTAATTGTGTTTTATGGAGTCCACGACAGCACCCACATGAGAGAGGGGATCCGCCCACCAGGACAGGAAACCTACAGATAAAAAGGGGCGGTCCCCCTCGCTCCCTCAGTTTGGTTACAGAGCATGAGAGGAACCGCATAGTTAAGAGAAGCACAACAAATCCAACAACACCCAAAACAATGAACAACAGAACAAACCCCACCACGATGCAAGTGGAGCAAATCACACAATAAAAACGTGACAAGGGAGGGAAGTGAGTGGGTGCTGTCGTGGACTCCATAAAACACAATTACCGGTAAGTAATCATGTCTTTTCTTATCGCCACGACAGCACCCACATGAGAGAATTGCAGAGAGCAAGACTAGGGAGGGACAACAGTGCTGAGGACAGATCTCCCGAAAGCCAAGTCAGAGTCAGAAGACAAAGACAAGCGATAGTGGCTATAAAAGGTAGAAGGGGACGACCAAGTCGCAGCCTTACAAATAGCGTCAATGGAGACGTCGGCGCGTTCAGCCCGTGAAGAAGCCATGGCCCTGGCAGAATGCGCACGGACACCCTCCGGAGGACAGCGTCCCATCACCGAGTAGGCAAGGCAGATGGCATCTCGGATCCATCTAGACAATGTGCTCTTAGAAACAGCAAACCCCTTCCGAGGACCCTGAAAGGACACAAACAGAGCCCTACTCTGTCGAGAAGCGCTGGTCCTATCAAGGTAGTGTAAAACTAGTCTCCTGACATCTAGTGTATGAAACCGTTGCTCCTCAGGGGAAGTAGGATGAGGAAAAAAGGAAGGAAGAAAAATCTCCTGACTCCTATGAAACCGAGACACGACCTTAGGGAGGTAGGAAGGATCCGGTTTCAAGACAAGCCTATCGGGAAAGATGGACAGGAAGGGAGGATCTATAGACAAAGCCTGGAGATCACCCACCCGCCTAGCAGAAGTGAGGGCCACCAACAGAGCAGTCTTGAGAGACAGGGACCTAAGGGAAGCAGCCTCCAGAGGTTCAAAGGGCTCCCCCATCAGGGCGTCCAGGACCAAATCTAAATCCCATGGGGCTATTCGGGCAATATGAACCGGGGTGCTACGCTCACAAGCTGCAATAAACCGAGAGACCCAGCGGTCCCTCGCGACGTCTGAACCATATAAAGCCCCCAAGGCCGAAACGTGGACCTTAAGGGTACTGACAGAAAGACCCAATTCCCTGCCCTTCTGAAGAAACTCCAGAATGGAAGGGATAGGCACAACCGGAGAAAAGGGAGCCGTATGGAACTCCAGGAACTTTCTCCAAACCCTACCATAAATCCTAGTTGTAACCGCCTTCCTACTGAGAAGGAGAGTGGCGATAAGAGCGTCCGAGAAGCCACGTAATTTCAACAGCCGCCTCTCAAGTTCCAAGCCGTCAAGTGGAGGCCCTTCACCCGAGGGTGACGGCAAGGACCCTGAGACAGCAGGTCCGGCACCGAGGGAAGAATCCAGGGATCCGACATGGACATGGCCCTGAGCCAGGAAAACCACGGTCTCCTGGGCCAGAACGGGGCAATAAGGAGCACCCTCGCCCCTTCGTCCCTGATCTTCCTGATCACCACCGGCAGCAAGTTCATAGGCGGGAAGGCATAAGCCAGACGGAAGGTCCAAGGAAACTGGAGCGAGTCCACCATCTCCGGAGAGTCCCGCACCGTCAGGGAGGCAAACCGGGGAACCTGCCTGTTGGCCCGAGTGGCGAACAGATCGATGACCGGAAGTCCCCATAAGGCCACAATCTGCCTGAAAACCCGGCGACAGAGGACCCATTCGCCCTGGTGGAGGGAATGACGGCTCAGAAAATCCGCAGTTGAATTGTCGACTCCCCTGACATGAAGGGCCGAGAGGGACAGCAGGTTTGCTTCGGCCAGAGTGAGAATGCCCACTGCAGTAGACAGCAGAGTCTGAGAGCGAGTACCGCCCTGCCTGTTGATGTAGGCCACCGACGTGGTGTTGTCTGACAAAATCCGAACATGCCTGTTGCGTAACTGCGGGAGAAAATGACGAAGAGCAAGGTAGACGGCTTTCAATTCTCGTAAGTTGGAAGAGTCCGAGGATTCCTCCACGGACCATCGTCCCTGAGCCAAGTCAGACCCCAGGTGAGCCCCCCACCCGTCAGGGCTAGCGTCTGTCAGAATAACCCGAGAAGGGCGAATCACCCAGGGAACACCTCTAGAAAGCGCATCCGGCCTCAACCACCAGGCCAGGGATCTCACAACCTCTGAAGACAAGGTTAAGCGACCCTGGAGCCGACCACCCAAAGAGACCTCTGCCCGCAAAACCGCCTGTTGCAACGGGCGAGTATGAAACGGAGCCCATTGCACCGCAGGAATGCAAGACGAGAGAGACCCTAAGAGCGACATGGCCTCCCGCAAGGTCATGGAAGGGTGCGCAATCGCCCGCTGGACCCTCGCCCGTATATGGGACTGTTTGTCGTCTGGGAGGAGGCACAACTGACTTACGGAGTCCAGGAGAAGACCCAAAAAGGACTGGCGCGTTACCGGAGACAATCGGGATTTCCCCAAGTTGATGATCCATCCCAAGGCCTGTAGGGACAAGATGGTATTAGACAGGCGAGCCTGACACTGAACGGAAGAGTTACCTATGATCAAAAAATCGTCCAAATAAGGCACAATAAGAGTATCCTGCAGTCTTAAGTAAGACATCACCTCCGAAATTAGTTTGGTAAAAACTCGCGGAGCCATCGACAGACCAAAGGGCATTGCAGCAAACTGAAAGTGCCGAGTCTGCCCCTCCCAGACGACCGCCACCCGAAGAAACCGCTGGAAATCGGCGTGGACTGCGAGATGGTAATAAGCATCCTTCAGATCCAAGACCGCCATGAAGCATCTAGGGAACAACAATTTGATCGTGGAATGAATAGATTCCATTTTGAAGGACCGGAAGACCAGGAAGGAATTTAACTTCTTTAAATTAATAATCGTACGAAAAGACCCATCGGGCTTAGAAACCAAGAACAAGGGGGAATAGAACCCCTTTCCTTCCTGGCCTACCGGAACCTCAACAAGAACGCATTTGGACAAAAGAGACTGAATCTCCAGCTTCAGGGCAAGGGCATGATGAGCGGGAGGAGAGGTGAGCACAAAGGAATCTGGAGGAGGGCGGAGAAACTCCAACTGGAGACCGGAGGAGATCAACCGAGAAATCCAGGGATTGGAGGTGACAATGCTCCATCGGTGAGCGAAGTGAGATAATCTACCCCCCACTGGGAGCTCCGCATTACTGGAATTTCCTATTGGGCTTAAAGGAGGGCCCCCCAAACAGGGCACCCCGGTGTTTACCCTCCTTGGGTTCCCAACGGTCCCGGTTCTCCCGGTAAGACCTCTTCTGTCCGAACGGACGTCTCTTGAAGGCTCTCCTATAGGACGGAATAGCCGGATTAGGAAACCCCTTCTTACGATCAGCTGCCTTGGCCAGAATCTCATCCAATTCGGCACCAAAGAGGTACTCACCTCTGAAAGGGAGGGCACATAATTTGGCCTTAGACTGAGCATCCCCTTTCCACCCTTTAAGCCACAGGGCACGACGAGCCGAATTGGTCAATCCCGCAGATCGAGCCGCCAGGCGCAGGGAGTCTGCTGAAGCATCTGCTAGATAAGCCGAGGCACCCCGAATCAAAGGCAGAGAAGACAACAACTGAGTCCTGGGAACCCCAGACTTTATCTGATCCTCCAGTTGATCTACCCAGACCATCATAGACCTGGCCGTACAGGTAGCGGAAATAGCTGGCTTGAAGGCTCCAGTACAGGACTCCCAAGACCGTTTGAGCAGCATCTCCGCTTTGCGGTCCAGCGGGTCAGCTAACAAGCCCGCATCTTCAACTGGAAGCGAGGAACGCCTGGATGTAGAGGCGACCGCTGCGTCCACCTTAGGCACCTTAGACCAAGCCGTCAAGTCCTCATCCTCGAAGGGATATCGACGCTTGGAAGAGGAAGGAAGGGAACCACGTCTATCCTGCTTATCCCATTCTCGACGAACCAGATCTTTAAGGGCCCCCACAATGGGAATAGAGCGTCTCCGTTTTTCTGAGAGACCTGTAAACATTATATCTTGGGCTGAGCGAGACTCCTTACAATCTGGAACGCCCATCGTGTGTCGAATGGATCTGACCAGATTGTCCACACTCTCCAGGGGAAAACAGGACTTCCCTTCATCATCTGAGGACGAGGATGAGGACCCAGGAGAAGGTGAACGAGACCTGGACACCCCAGGAGACCCAGTTGGACTGCCCGTAGGTGAAGATATATCAGGGGACACACGCTTCCTAGATCTGGAGGAAGGAGCCTGAGGGTCAGCCATCTCACGAAGGGAAAGCAGCTCCTCACGTATCATAGACCTAATATCAGCAGTCTTAACCGAGGACTCTTCCTGCAATGTCTGAGCAATACAAGCCTGACATAACCGTTTAGCATAGGAATCAGGAAGGGGCTGCATACAAAGAGCACATTCCTTATGTCTCACTTTTTTTGCTTTCTTAGCCTAAGAAGAGACAGAAAGAACAGAAAAACACAGGGAAAATTGGCCCCAGCAGCATAACAGGAGAGAACACACTCACCCAGCAAGCTGTGTAACTACTGACCGGTTCAGGAGGTGGAGGGCCAGCCTGAGAAGACTGTGTCCCAGTCTTGCTGCGCTCACTTCTCTCAGCAGATCCGCCATCCTTGCTACGGCTCCCAGTGCTGCGAGTCTTGCCGGCCGGCTGCATGTCCCCATCCGGTGGATGCAGCCCTCCTGCCCCAGGAGAAGACATCATGGACGGCACCCTGGAGACCAGTACCGCCCCTTATGTCTGCCAGAATCCTCAGTGATGGGGCCACCTCCCCGGCCGCCCGGAAGCACTCCGGAACACTTCCGGGTCAGGAGCGATTGTATTCAGTGCGCAGGCGCCGGCGCAACCCGGAAGCCGGCGCAGAAGGCACCAGGCCGCCGACCGCCGCGGTCACAGCAAAACCCCCGCACCCCCCAGAGCCCCGGGCCCCGGAGCCGCGACGCCCCGCCCCCCCCGCCGGAAGCACAGGCCCGCCCGCCACCGGACGCAGCCTTCATGCCCCGCGAAATGGCGGCGAAACGCCACCGCCCCAGAGCCCCAGCCCCCAGGAGGCAAGGGGCCCGCCATCCACAGCAGCCGGCCGCTCAGTCAGAAAATCTTACCTATCCCAAGCTGCCTGGTCACGGATGAGTGCAGACTGTTCCAACTGCACCACGCTCCCATGAGTCAGGGTGATGTCACACGCTGACCTCATGACATCCATCCTCAGTCGAGGGGAGAGCCTGAAGCAGGACTTCCCGACGCTGCATCTGGCGTTCCAGGCCCTGCCGTTCCCACAGACACCGACACAGAGGCTGATTGAACCCAGGTAAGCCATTACTGTAGGTTCCCATCAGGACAGGAAACCAAACTGAGGGAGCGAGGGGGACCGCCCCTTTTTATCTGTAGGTTTCCTGTCCTGGTGGGCGGATCCCCTCTCTCATGTGGGTGCTGTCGTGGCGATAAGAAAATTATATTTATTTGTACCAGAATATATCTTCTTATCACATAGAGGTAACCTGTTACTTTTGTTTACCTCCTTATTTTTACTTTTATAAACAACTTCACCAACATCTCACACCGACTCAAACTGAGTGTTCCTTTTGACACCATAGCTTTTCACCCTCCTATCAACATACTTTACACATTCTGGATCAACTTAACATCACCTGCTACTGACACATAAAACAATCACATTTTATTATTTTACCTGACACATTACCCATTTTATAGTTGGAATCCACTGAGGAGAACAAAGTTTGCAGACTGGGCATGATCCTCTGGTACCAGAGATTATATTCCTCTATGTGTTTTAACAATGTTCCAGGGGTCCACTGAACAACAGGGATCCCATGAACATTGAGTCGGAATACTTTAAACTCTGGATATCTTTCTGACAGAGGTCCAAACCCAGTGCACACTTGATTATAACCCTAGTCAACAATTTTCAACAGTTCTCCAACCCTCAGAAGATATAGCTAACATCAATCCAAATTTACACTCAGGGCACGACATCTATAAAATATTTGCCGAGGTCACCCTTTCACTGTATTCCAGATAATCCTAACTGCTAGACACAATGTAAATATCACAATTACCAGAAAAACAAAAGCAGTGCCTTTGCTACAATGTAGGATTAATATATTTCAATGGTTGTTGACAATGATTAGAACTTGTTTTCTATGCACTTATGTTTATTTAGGAGCTCTGTTTCTAACACATACCGTATGCACTTGGTGTGAAAGACCTGTCCATCCGGACTTTAACTTAAATACAGGGAATTGCTTTTCAAGTCTGTTGGGGTATGGTTTAAAGTACTTATAAGGGCATGGATATTCACATACCAGAGTGCCCAGTGGGTATTCCCTTGTTTTACAAATCTTATTTTTCCCAGTGTGGTTTTTGGAAATACTTTGGTTAGTAACCACCTGCCATAAAGGACACGATTCTCATCTGTTCTTTTTCTGAAACATGCACAACCCACACACAATCTGTGGAACTTGCAACACAATCGTTTCACTAGCAACCTCCCCAAATATTAGTTAGCAGGTCGCAAAACCATAGGCCACCGGCAAAACATGGACAGGACAAGCCCGACTACGTGTATCCCCAGTCTTTCTGCTTAGTTTCACAATGCTAAGGCTGGCTTCACATTTGCGTATGTGAACGCAGCTTATGTTTAACATAGGAACGCATAGTGCTTGCGTTTGCTGCGTTCGGGTGCGGATGATATCTGCTCCTTCCGGTGTCCAGCATCCGCACCCGGGACGCAGCCAGTTGCATTTTTTTGTGAGCTCGGGGACCTTGGAAAATCAGCAAGCGTCCCCCAGCGCACAAAACCTGCATTGTCTTCAATGGGTCCGCAGTGTTCTGCGCTTGACAGCGCAGAACGCTGCGGCCTAATTGAAAAATCTCCCGGTGGCCGCCGGTGATGTCACAGGAGCTCACCGACGGCCACCGGGAGATCAGCTGAGCCACTGCTGTCCTCTTCCTCCCCGCCGCTGGTAATCTGCTAGTGATGTCGGTGGGGAGAACAGCTGATCTGACAGTTGTTTGAATCTTCCCGCCGACATCTCCTCTCGGTGTCGGCGCGGGAAGATTCAAACAGCTGTCAGATCAGCTGTTCTCCCCGCCGACATGTCCAGGAGCTTACCGGCGGCCGGGAGGCGGAGATCTCCGGCGCTGATCTCCGCCCCCGGACACCGCTTATTGGCTGCCCGGGCTCCACAGTGATGTGTCCGCAGGCGGACATTCTCCACTGCAGACACATCATTTTAGCCCTGCTTTACACTGCGTTTGTGTCTGCATGCGATCAGCATGCAGACACAAACGCTAATGTGAAGCCAGCCTAACAAAATACTTGGTTTCAGCTTATCTCATTCTCACAAATGTGACTGTGATTGTCACTTGATAAAATGTACTTTTTTCTGGTGCAAATTGACCAGAGGATCACACCTGATTGGAATCCATTAAAACAGTCAGGATTTTTATGTTCAAATCCTTATTACATGCATACGGTCATTCAGTTCATTCAAGGAGTCTCATACCAGTCACTTCCTTTCACACTCCTTTTTTCCACATGCATATACCTTCAAAATGTTAGTAATATCCCAACCTAAAGAATCTGACAAAAACTGACAATATTGTATACAATCAAATCAGCGGCTGACAATATTGTCTACAATCTAATCAGTGGATCAGAAGCATATCCAGGTTCCAAAGCTATAGACACAATCAAGACAATACATAAAACAAAACAATCTTCAGTTGTCAGCACGGCTGAGCAAGGAGGGAAGGGGAAGAGCGAGAGAGTGGAGGTCAAAGGTGTGTCGCTGCAAACTTCACCTCTCCATGTTTTCTTTCCAGCAGCTGCAGCTGTCAGCACGTCTGTACAGAGAGGGGAGGGGGGGGGGGGGGAAGCAAGCTTCCCTTCACTCAAAGTAAAAGAAGTAAAAAAAAAAAAAAAAAAAAAAAAAAAAAAAAAAACCAGCAAAGTACCATATAACAGTGTTAAGAAGTAGAGAACCCAGTTAACGATTAGCCAAGCAATAACTGGACTTAGTCTACAGAAGATAATTAGTAGTCTTTAAATCACCAGTATTAAGATGAGCAGCTTATTGCACAGTTAAGGCTGGCTTCACACTTGCAGATGCATCTGCAGCGTTTTGCAGATGCATCTGCAAGTATCAGCATGCAGACCGCGGCCGTGGTGTGAATGCTCTCATTCATTCCTATATGTGAGCCGTAAGCAGGCGTATGCCTGCTCACAGATCACACTCTCCCGCCCGCACTATGGACGCGAGATGTTGCGTCCATAGTGCGGGCGGGAGAGTGTGATCTGTCAGCAGGCATACGCCTGCTTACGGCTCACATATAGGAATGAATGAGAGCATTCAGACCGCGGTGCGCCCTATTATAAACATAGGGGCCGCGGTCTGCATGCTGATACTTGCAGATGCATCTGCAAAACGCTGCAGATGCATCTGCAAGTGTGAAGGCAGCCTAACAGTTATAACTTGTGTGACGAAATGGACCCTTTAATATATAATGTAGGAGGATTTCTTATTCACCCAGACATATCATATTGTATATTGTATATTGTATATTGGCTTGTACAGGAGAATTTCCTACAGTATGTTCATAGAAGACTGGTGTAAGTTTAGCTTGGTAATGTAATTATCTAACTTGTTTGTCATAGCAGGCCAGAGAACTTAATTATGCTAATCGTCCATTGTCTATTACCCTGTGAATGTGGATTGAGGCCCAGCCACTATTGTGTTAATGTCTTGGTTTGCAGACTGATTGTCTCAGACTAACATTCCATTGTAAGGTGCTATTTCAATCAGCATTTGGATTGCAATAGTACCTAAAATATGTTAAACGAGGATTGGAGTTCAGCGAATGAAAAGACTGTGTTATTGCACCAATCATGACGTCCCCAATATCCTACAATGAGGGCTGAGGGTATATAAGGAGGATTGTTCACTTTGACCAGCAGTTTTTTTAGGAGATTGGAGCTAGATCCTGTCTAGTGGCCTCAGACTAGGGATTTTCGGTCCCGGCTCGAGGTCACTGGATTGGATACAGGCAGCTAATCGAGGGTCTTCGGATCGATTAGCTAGCCATAACCCCAGGCCTAGGCATTTCGGTGCCGACCAAGGGGATCAGAACACGGACTAAGGAACCACAAAGACTTCAGCATCGGATTAGCGGATTCGACTGATAAAGACTGCTTAAGGACACGGAAGCAACCCAGGTTGGGACGACACAGTCACCTGGCTACAGACTTTGCGGTGCTGCATTTTAAACCCTGGTGAGCCAGCGGAAGGGTGAGACTCTGTTGCCTGTTAACTGTTGTGTTTTGCTTGGTTATGCGTTATATGCTGTTAACTGTTTGGGGATCCAATAAAGCCTTGTTATTGTGATTCCCTCACCCTGTGTTGTCTGAGTAGTGTTCCGCCCACGGTTAAGGAGCTCGGGCGTTCAGCTGGGGATGAGCCCTGGTCCACGCTGTCTTTGTAAAGGCGGCTGGGCCTGCGGACGAGAGCGCCCCCTGACCCCCGGGTCTCCACAACTTGGTCTGGGAACTTGCTATCTACCTTATGGAGAGGAGTTTTAACTCCTTTAACAGTTACAACTTTAAACAGATGTATAACAGCAAACATCAATAAAGCAACAATAACCCTTATTACAATAAACAAATGAAATGACAGGACACAGTTGCAGACAAACAAGACACAGGACAAGGACAAGATTATAAACAAACAATTATAATCAAACCAGTGTACCTGAGTTTTCACGTTTCTTTTTCCCCCAAAGACTGACTCCTGCTACCCCTCCTTGGAGAGAAAAATACTTTGAGACAATGGCTCAAAACCTACCATGGTTTTGTATGATGATTCTGTTCAGGAGACAGGTAGACTTGTGTTCAGTCCGAGGTAGACGTAAGAAGTGGGAAAAAAATAGAAAAATAAACAAACAAACAATCTCGCGGGGCATCCAAGTGATAAAGCCAGGAACTTAAAACTAACCAGAGTAGACTGATTTGAATTAAGTAGCTACACAGGTATACCTAATATTGGCTGTACTTAAATAAAATACGAAGTACCTTGGTCTTTCACGAGAGAATAGCATCGTTTTTATTGTAGTAAGGGTTTATATAGGTTACAGAAGATTAGAAAAAAAATAGATTACATCATACAATAATGAATATGATAAATATGCATTATAGACAGTTTTGAAATAACTGGTGACCTTCAACAAAACTACAGAAGATAAGAATGGTACACTTGGTCCCGAGGCCAAGACCAGTAGCCTATTATCTTAAAAGCAAGGACAAAGAAGAATGTGCTGACTTATGCTCATCCTCAATGAACAAAACTGTTACAGAGGTTTTTAGTAATAGACATGATAACTATAAGAATGGCTTCTGGAGTTACAAAATGGCTGAAAGTGTAGTACATATGAAAACGTCTAACATGGGGACAGGTACCATTCTCTCACTGTCGGTGCTGCCATGGGGAAGGGAAAAGTGTGTCGTATCTGCAAAATTCGGTACTTCTTTAGTATTATAATGGTCAGTTATTGTGAAACACGTGTACAGGCAGTATAAGGAAAACTCCTGAAAAGTCCATAAGAACACAAGAATGTCATGTATCAAAACCACATTAATTTATTACACAAAGCATTATACACACAGGTCCGAGGTGGTGGGCTTTTTTTGTTTTTTTTTAAATGAAAAACTAAAATAAAAAGTTGGAAAAAATCTTGGCTTTTTGGAGCCAGAACGGAGTCTCAGGTTGATATAGCTCAAAAGTAAACCAAAACCACAAAGAAAAAAAATGCACAAAATGCATAAATGCAAGAGGATGAATTCCCACAATGCAGATTTTTTTGTGGAAATTCCTGTAACCAACATTCATATGAAACAAAATCAGCAATGGAATTCGCTCATGTAGTGTTGTTGCATTATGCGGCATTTTCTATTAACGATACAGGTACAATACATTAGCTTTCACATATTTTTTTCCCCCAATACAGAAATGTAAGACACAAAACACTAGGTGTTCACCAGCTTCAATCCGCACTATCATTTACTTAAAATATGCTAGAAAAGGTTTAAATAAATCAGCTTAAACTGTTTGAAATAACATACAAATGGGTAAGATGAAAAAGTCCAAGACAGAACAACATCCACACTTCAGATGAAAATGTGAACATAGCTGCAATGCACACAGAACATAAAGAACACTCTTCTGGTATAGTCTCATCCATCCAAAAGTGATGTTTTTCCCCCAACGATTAACTTGTCACATTTTCTGATGCCTGATTGAAATATAAAAAAAAAAAAAAACACAAATACAATGATCAATAATTTTTATTATAGTATTCGTAATTGCACAAATGCACAGTTTACACATTAAAAGGATCCTGTCCCCAGTTTTTGATCCTATGAACCAATGCCACCACCTTTAAGGACCGCTTTACACACACCAAGTTAACAGATCTCTGGTTGCAGTGAAATCAATGACACATTGTTACATTTGTACACAGCCACAAAATAGAGCAATGTGTCCATGACTTCACTGCAACCAGAGATCTGTTCAGAAGTTGGTCACAGAAGTTGGTGTGTGTAAAGCGGCCCTTAACTGATCCTTTGTTGCATTCTACAAACATCAGCTCCCGTCTCCCTCTTTACACCCCAAAAATATCATTTGACATGCTCCCATGCTGTATGAAAATGAGGGTGGTCAAGGTCAATGAGTGTCCTTACAGTGCTTGTGCCTCCTTTCTGCTTCCAATCGCATCCTGCTGCTTTGACTGGTGTAGATGACCTGTCCTGCGTCATCCATATATTGAACCGAAATCTCGTGCCTGCGCAGTAGCCTTGCAGATGCACTACACTCTGTCCTACTGTGGGCAGAGGATAACATATCACTGTGCAAGCACTATAATTAAAATGACATCGCAATGACATGTCTCGGCGCTTGAGCAGAAAATGTTCTATTCTCTGCCCGATCAGGGCTGTGGAGTCGGTGCCCATTTTGGGTGAAGTCGGATTCAGGGAAATTGAGGAGTCGGAGTTGGACGTTTGGCTTACTGACTCCACAGCCCTGTTGCCTGTAGTGGGACAGAGTAGAGTGCACCTGCGAGGCAACTGCGCAAACATGACATCTTGGTTCCCTATGTGGATGACACAGGACAGGTCATCTACAGTCAAAGCAGGAGGATGCGATTGTAAGCAGAGAGGAGGCACAAACACTGCAGCGAGGATGCCCATCGACCCGGACCACCCTCATTCACATACAGCTCAGGAACAAATCAATGGCATTTTTGGGGGTATACAGGAACTGATCGAAATGTTTGTGGAATGCAGCAAGGGAACAGTTAAAGGTTGTGGCATTTGTTCATAGACTCAAAAACTGGGAACAGGTTTCCTTTAAGTTTCACATTTAAGGACGTTGCCCAGTTATCAAGATTAACATTCAACTTTATTCATCCAATGTACTGTCATTTATGTTTTGCCTGATAAGCCCATTTTGACTAGACTAGATTACTTACCGGTAATCGTGTTTTCTGGAGTCCATGACAGCACCCACTTGAGAGAGGGGATCTGCCCACAGGGACAGGAAGCCTACAGGTAAAAAGGGGCGCGATTACCAGCAAGTGATCTAGTCTTTTCTTCTCGCCATGACCGCACCCACTTGAGAGACTTTCAGAGAACCATCACTTGGGATGTTGAGGACAGATCTCCTGAAAACCAAGTCAGAGTCAGAAGACAGGTCTAGTCTATAGTGGTTGTAAAAGATGGATGGTGAAGACCATGTAGCTGCCTTACATATCAATTCAATTGAGATGTCCACCTTCTAAGCCTAGGAGGAAGCCATGGCCTGAGTCGAATGGGCCCATACTCAGTCTAGGAGTTTTGCTGAGTAGGCCAGACAGATGGCATCCCTGATCCACCGTGTCAAGGTGCTTTTTGTGATGCCAGACCCTTTGCTGTGACCCTGAAAGGACACGAACAGTGCCCTACTCTGCCTCCAGTACGGAGTTCTATCTATATATTGTAGGACTGATCTCCTAACATATAAGGTGTGAAACTAAGGGTAAGTGCACACTTACCCGGCGGTTTGGTCGGCGGCAGCTGGCGGAACCCGCCAGGAAGCTCCGGCGTCGTCCACCGGCTTCCTGGCGGGTATGTGCGGCGGGAGCCGGGCGGTAGCCGGCGGATGCACAGCGTGTTCTCGGCGGCGAATCTGCAGCGGCTGGAAGCAGCACATGATTCTGCTTGCAGCCGCTGCAGAACCGCCGTTTTTTAGAACATGATCATTCTTTGCTAACCCGCTGGGAAACCTGCGGGATAGCAACGGATGACGCTGTGTAACCGCCGGTGTGTGCACAGCCTTGGGCGGTTTACATTAGTTTTAATGTTAATCCAAACGCCGGTTTGGATTAACATAAATTTAAATAAAACTAATGTAAACAAAACGGCGGTTTACACAGGTAAACCGCCGAAAACCCGCCCAGTGCGCACATAGCCTTATGTTCCTCAGGAGTAGAAGGGTTGGAAAAAAAAAGGAAAGGATACAAATTTCCTGACTTCTATGAAATCTGGAAGAACTTTAGGAACGTAGGATAAATCAGGTTTCAAGACTATCCTATCTGGAAAGGTCCACAGAAAAGGAGGATCAATAGACAAAGCCTGAATATCACCAACTCTTCTGGCTGATGTCAATGCTAATAGCAGAGCTGTCTTTAAAGATAGACATTTCACAGGGGCTGATACTAAAGGTTCAAATGGTGGACTTGGTAGGGCCTCAAGTACAAGGTTCAAGTCCTAGGTAGGTAACTGAGCTATGGGAGCAGGGTTGCTATGCTCACATGCAGTAATGAAACGCAAAACCCATCTATCCTCAGCAATGTTATGGCTGTATAATGTCCCTAGAGCAGAAACTTGAACCTTTAGGGTGCCCACTGATAGACCTAATTCCCATCCTTTCTGCAGAAACTTCAGGATTGCTGGGATTGGCACCTTATTAGAAAAAGGGGCAGTATGAAATTCCAGGAATTTTCTCCATACTCTACTATATATTCTGGTTGTGGATTCTTTCCTACTTTGAAGTAGAGTATTGATTAGGTTCTCTGAAAATCCCCTCGACTTCAATAACGGCCTCTCAAGTTCCATGCTGTCAAAAGGAGACCCCCCCCACCTGAGGATGACAGAATGGACCCTGAGAGAGCAGGCCCAGATCTGATGGGAGGATCCAAGGATCTGACACAGACATGGCTCTGAGCCATGAAAACAATGGTTTTCTGGGCCAGAAAGGAGCGATGAGGATTACCCTCGCTTCCTCTTCCCTAATAACTACTGGAAGTAGGTTCATTGGTGGGAATGCAAACACGAGGCGAAAATTCCAGGGAACCTGGAGAGAGTCGACCAACTCCGGTTGGTCTGCCATGTTCAGGGAGGCAAACCTCTTGACCTGTCTGTTGGCTCTGGTAGCAAACAGGTTATCTTGGGGAGACCCCACAAGTCCAATATTTTCCTGAAAATCAGTTTACAGAGGACCCATTCTCCTTGATGAAGTGTATGGCTACTTAGGAAGTCTGCTCTGGTATCGTCCTCACCCCCGATATGAAGGGCTGAAAGAAACAGATAGGATTCGGCCAACTCGAGGATCTCCACCACAGTAGACATCAGAGTCCTTGATTGCGTTCCGACGTGTTGATTGATATATGCAACTTATGTGGTGTTGTTGAACAGAACTCTGACACGAGACCCCGCAGCTGTGGGAGAAAGTGATGCAAAGCATGTTTGATGGCTTTTAACTTACAAATGTAAGTTAGAGAACTCATCAGATTCTGTTAAGGACCATCGACCTTGAGCTAGGTTGGCCCCCAAATGGGCCCCCCATTCTACTGGGCTAGCATCTGATAACTATTTTAGAAGGCTTAATTATCCATGGGACTCCACTGGAAAGATTATTCAGATCTAACCACCAGGACAGAGAACTGATAACTTCAGAGGATAGAGTCAGTCGGATATTAAGACAACCCTGTAATAGCTCTTCTGCACAGAGGATCTCCTGTTGTAAAAACCTAGACTAAAATTGAGCCTATTGAACTGCAGGAATACAAGATGTCAGGGACCCCCATCAGGGAAATGGCATCTCTTAAAGGGAACCTGACCCCTCAAAATCACCCCCAACCCTATTAATACCTGTCCCTGCACCCTAACATATCAGTGTTAGTAAGACTTAGTTCAGGAAGTGGGGAGGGGAGGCAGCTCCTTGGACAATTACTCCTGGATTCCAGACACCCGATCGGTGATATGGCAGTCACCCGAGCAAATATTAAGTGAAGAAAAATCTGTGTCCAGTTCTGCTTGCCAAGTGCTTTATTTAGTTAATTAATAAAAGCAGTAAAATATCAGTATTAGTGCTCCATTTCTATAAAAAAAAAAAAAAAAAAAAAAGTGCTCTGTAACATTGGAATAATCAACAATATACACTTACAAATCTGAGACTTCTTGTCCCTGAATAAATGTCACAGGGCGTCCCCTGTGAGACTGAGCCCTCCCTAGGTGCTCATTTTCACGCCCCAAATGATCCACCCTCTCTCCGTCTGTGCTGGTGTGGAGCGGAGCTGAAGGCAGGACTAATGATTTGCATTCTGTGAGTGATAGGGAGGGGGGAGGGTAAAGCCTGCACAAGCAGAGCACACAGACAGAGGGTGGATCCTGGAGCCTGCAAAAAAAAAAAAAAAAAAAAAATAAAAATGCCCGGGTGACTAAAGAATATAGCCCCTGCTAATTATAATCCCTAATGGTACCTTTACACGCCGCTTCTAAAGGTTAGAAACCACCGGGTGTCGGAGACAATTGTAACTTGTACCTTCAAAACACCACAAGGTAGCAGCGTGTAATTCAGGTTGTTGCCACCGGTCACTTTGGATACCTGTTTCGCAGCCGTGCTCAAAAACAGTAGGTATAAACCCTATGGTAGCGGCGTGTAATCGAGGAACAGGAAGGTATTTGTCACCTAGTGAACTCCCTGGGGCGTGACACAGCCTCCGGGATACCGCGCCCCATCAGCGATCATTGGTGGAAGTTCCTGCGTTACGATTGGTTGTCCCTGCATAGGGCGGCATATTTAAGGAGATGACCAGTCACACTACATAATTGCAATAGCATCATGTATTAGCCAGCCTTCCTGTGCTGGCTGGCCAATCATGATGCTATTGCATTGTCCAATCACCGTACGAGCGTCTCGTAATCCACAACTCTGGCACGCCTATGTGTTGTCCCTGCTGCCCCAGGTCCGCCCATATTCCCTTGTGGTAGCGGCGTGTAAATCAGGGAAGGTGCTCTACAGAAGGTAACCTGCGGCACCCATCGGTGCTTCCAGGGATTGAAAAAAAAAAAAAAAAAAAAACCTCCTGTGGAGCACCTTGTAGCGGCGTGTAATTGCGGTATCAGGTACCGTTAGGAACCGTTGAAATGTGCGACACCCGGTGGTTTCTAACCTTCGGTAGCGGCGTGTAAAAGGTACCATAATAAGTATTAAAACGTTTTTATGCACTTTCACAGGATGCTTTTAGGAGACAAAAGAAGTGTGAGATTAGTGATAGGATGCTGCAGGGACATGTTTTGGTAGCTTAGGAGGCGGTCTGGAGGTGACGAGATCCCTTTAAAATTCACCTCCACTCTGTTCAGAAGGGGCTTTGCCCTGTCCTAGGGATTGGGGGCAGCAGCAATCGGACCTCCAGCAAAAAAAAAAAAAAGTACGTCACACGCCGCAATCTCGGCTGGCGATCCAACGTGCGTACTCACGTTTTTCGTGGTTGCTTCAGATCGCATCACACGCCGCAATTTCGCCCTGAAGCTAAGGCGATGTGTCGCTCCAGAAATCGCCTCCCCTATAGCGGAACCAATCTTGCCTAATTCCGTCGCCGCTTCACACACCGCAACCTCAAAGGCAATGTGGGCGTACATGTTCAAAGCGGCGAGGAGATAGGCGTGCCACAGTGGTGTATACGGCACCCCATACATGCTCATTGGACAACGCAACAGCGTTACGATTGGTCAGCCTCCTCTGGGAGGCTGGCTAATACATGACGCCATGGTCTATCGAAGTTTGCACTGAGTTTGCGGACTGTTGTGTAGCTGAAGATGTGTGTGGTGCTGAACGGAGAGCTCTTCAAATATGGCGCCCTGTCAACTGACAGCCAATGGGAACACAGTAGCCCACACCAATCATCTCAGACGGGGCGCGGACTACAGCACGCTGAGGCACGCCTACGGGAAATCATAGACACTGCTCTTTTCATCATTATCACCCTGTCACACGCCGCAACACGAAGTATAGCCTTAACGATTGCGGCTGATTACAGAGCACTGTTCAGGAATCAGGCGACGGCTGAGGGGCGATTTATCGCCATGAAATTCCCAAATCACACGCCGCAACCGTGAGGCAATTTCACGGTGATTGCTCCGGGGCAACATATTGCCTTTATGATTTCCAGACGAGATTGCGGCGTGTGACAGTACCTTTAAGGACATCTGAAAATTCTCTATAGCTCTCCTAATTTTTGCTATTACTTTTTTCTCTTCTGGAAGGAGACACTTCTGACTTATGGAATCTAGATGAAGCCCCAGAAATGACTGAAGAGTCAGTGGAACCAGTCTGGATTTGTCCAGGTTGATTATCCATGCCAAATCCTGCAAGGATGAAATTGTGTTGGCATTGTGCTGCAGAGCTCTCTACCACCAGAAAGCCATCCAGGTACAGCACAATGACTGTGTCCTGTTGACGTAGATAAGCCATCGCCTCTGATATCAGCTTGGTGAAGAGACGGGGAGCCATAGAGAGGCATCGCTCTGTATTGAAAATGGCGGAGCTGTCCGTCTATGTTGATCTTATAGAACTTTCTGATTTAGAGACGAGGTATAAAGGGAGATAAAATCCCCTTCCTTCCTGGTCTGCTGGAACTTCTATCAAGACATGTTTGGATAACAAGCTTCGGACCTCAGATTCAAGGGCCTGCTGATGTATAGGAAATGGTGGAGAAGTCACCACAAACAAATCCTGAGGGATATTATTAAATTTCAGCTTTCATCCTGATCAAACTAGATTCAGGATCCAGGGATTGATTGTAATTCTTCCCCATTTCTGGCTAAAAAAACTTCAACCATAAAGTATTAGACATCAGCCCAGAGTCCTTTACAGGCAGGGTAGAACGTTTGGCGATAGAAGCTACGGGCGCATCTACCTTAGGAACTTTGGACCAGGAGATCAAATCATCTATTATATAATTGCCGTAGCGACTTCCGTCGGAGCGGCGCAACTTCCGGTGGCTTTGTTAGCGCGAGCGAGCTGCTTCTCCCGGACTCTCCCCGTGGCCGCGTAGCGACCACGGCGACTCCCGAAGCAATGCCCGCAAAGCGGGCATTGCGAGTCGTTGCAGTCTTGCGAAGCAATGCCCGCGAAGCGGGCATTGCGAGTCGCTTCGCTAACAAAGCCAGGGCTGGCTAAGAGCATGGCGCTGTAGTGTACACCGCTATGGTATACTACAGTCCCATGGCCATACGCTTTACACCTGACAGGCGTATGGCCATGGGACTGTAGTATACCATAGCGGTGTACACTACAGCCCCATGCTCTTAGCCACCCCCTCAGTGCGCCGCCCCTACCCCTAAGTCACCACCCGCTAAGCCCCGACCACCTAACCCCCGACCCGCAGCATCCTAACCCCCCGCCGATACCCCCTAAGCCCCGCCGCCCGGCGCTGTAGTGTACACCGCTATGGTATACTACAGTCCCATGGCCATACGCTTTACACCTGACAGGCGTATGGCCATGGCACTGTAGTATACCATAGCGGTGTACACTACAGCCCCATGCTCTTAGCCACCCCCTCAGTGCGCCGCCCTTACCCCTAAGTCGCCACCCGCTAAGCCCCGACCACCTAACCCCCGACCCGCAGCATCCTAACCCCCGCCGATACCCCCTAAGCCCCGCCGCCCGGCGCTGTAGTGTACACCGCTATGGTATACTACAGTCCCATGGCCATACGCTTTACACCTGACAGGCGTATGGCCATGGCACTGTAGTATACCATAGCGGTGTACACTACAGCCCCATGCTCTTAGCCACCCCCTCAGTGCGCCGCCCCTACCCCTAAGTCGCCACCCGCTAAGCCCCGAACACCTAACCCCCGACCCGCAGCATCCTAACCCCCCGCCGATACCCCTAAGCCCCGCCGTCTACCCCCTAAGCCACCGCCGCCCTCAGTGCACCGCCCCTACCCCTAAGTCGCCACCCGCTAAGCCCCGACCACCTGCGCCAACCCTACCCCTAAGTCGCCACCCGCTAAGCCCCGACCACCTAACCCCCGACCCGCAGCATCCTAACCCTTCGCCGATACCCCTAAGCCCCGCCGTCTACCCCCTAAGCCACCGCCGCCCCTAAGCCCCTACCCCCTAAGCCACCGCCGCCCTCAGTGCGCCGCCCCTACCCCTAAGTCGCCACCCGCTAAGCCCCGACCACCTAACCCCCGACCCGCAGCATCCTAAGCCCCCGCCGTTTACCCCCTAAGCCACCGCTGCCCTAAGGCCCTACCCCTAAGCCCCGCAGCAGCCCCTAAGCCCCTACCCCCTAAGCCCCGTAGCATCCTAGGCCCCCGCCGATACCCCCTAAGCCCCGCCGCCTATCCCCTAAGCCCCGCCGTCCCCTAACCTAACGCCGCTGTCACCTAAGGCCCTACACCCGAAGCCCCCGCTGTCCCCTAACCTAACGCCCCCGTCGATCACTTACATCCCTTCAAGTCATCTGATCGTCCGTCCGATCCTCAACTCCTCCGTCCGGCCAGGCGTCCTCTTCCTCCGGCCCCGGGGGTCTTCTCTCTTCTTTCCGCCATCTCCGCCTCTTCGTCCGGCCCCGGGGATCTTCCACCTCCGACGTCCTCTTCCTTCTCATTAAGATAGAATGGAAGAAAAATCCCCCATTCTACCTCAAATCAGATCTGAGGCCCTCTTCTGATTGGTCGCTGTATACTGCCCTCAGCCAATCAGAAGAGCCCCTCAAAACTGAGACGCAGTTCTCATTCAGGTCCGCCTTTTTTTTTCCCCATTGACATACATTACCGGTGTGTCGTCGATTTTATGGCCGCCCACCTGGTTCTATTTGTCGGCCCTAAAATCGCGGACACACCGCTAATGCATGTCTATGGGCCGTCAACTCAAATTCTGATTGGTCGGCGTTCAATCCGAAATCGGGCTGACTGCCCATAGAGATGCATTAGCGGTGTGTCCGCGATTTTAGGGCCGACAAATAGAACCAGGTGGGCGGCCATAAATTCGCCGACACACCGGTAATGTATGTCAATGGGGAAAAAAAAAGGCGGACCTGAATGAGAACTGTGTCTCACTCTAACTTAAAAAAATAAATAAATTAAATAATATAAAAAATAATTTAAAAATAATTAAAAATTAAAAAATATTAAATAATTTAATAAAAATAATAATAATAAAAAAAAAAAAAAAAAATGCGGACCTGAATGAGAACTGTGTCTCACTCTCACTTAAAAATAATAATAAATTAATAAATTAATTAAAAAATAAAAAAAATAATTTAAAAATAATAAATAATTCAATAAAAATAATAAAAAAATTAAATATATGCTAATTATATCAGCCATTTTAGCAGACCTGAAAGAGAATTGGGTCTCAGCCTAAATAATAAATTTAATAATAAAAAAAATAATTAAAATATAATAAAATAAATAAAAAATAATAATTAAAAAAATAATGCTAATAATAATAATAATAATATTACTGCTAAAAATAATGCTATTAATGCTAATAATTATGCTATTAATGCTAATAATAATGTTATTAATGCTATTATTAATGCTAATAATGCTATTATTAATGCTATTAATGCTAATAATAATGCTATTAATGCTATTAATAATGTTATTAATGCTATTATTAATGTTAATAATGCTATTATTAATGCTATTAATGCTAATAATAATGCTATTAATGCTATTAATAATGTTATTAATGCTATTAATAATGTTATTAATGCTATTATTAATGCTAATAATGCTATTAATAATGCTATTAATGCTAATAATAATGCTATTAATAATGCTATTAATGCTATTAATTCTGCTATTAATGCTAATATTTATCCTATTAATGCTATTAATACTATTAATGCTATTAATGCTATTAATAATGCTATTAATGCTATTAATTATGCTATTAATGCTAATATTTATCCTATTCATGGTATTATTAATGCTAATAATAATGCTATTAATTCTATTAATGCTAATAATAATGCTATTAATGCTATTATTAATGCTATTAATGCTAATAATGCTATTAATGCTAATAATAATGTTATTAATGCTATTATTAATGCTATTAATGCTAATAATAATGCTATTAATGCTATTAATTATGCTATTAATGCTATTAATGCTAATATTTATCCTATTCATGGTATTATTAATGCTATTAATGCTAATAATAATGCTATTAATTCTATTAATGCTAATAATAATGCTATTAATGCTATTATTAATGCTATTAATGCTAATAATAATGCTATTAATGCTAATAATAATGCTATTAATAATGCTATTAATTCTGCTATTAATGCTATTAATTCTGCTATTAATGCTAATATTTATCCTATTAATGCTATTAATACTATTAA
The DNA here is from genome assembly GCA_033576535.1 of Allobates femoralis. Taxonomy (NCBI): domain Eukaryota; kingdom Metazoa; phylum Chordata; class Amphibia; order Anura; family Aromobatidae; genus Allobates; species Allobates femoralis. The sequence goes on along the minus strand of JARQOC010000002.1, from coordinate 565,518,233 downwards.
TGCTAATATTTATCCTATTAATGCTATTAATGCTAATAATAATGCTATTAATAATGCTATTAATGCTATTAATTATGCTATTAATGCTAATATTTATCCTATTCATGGTATTATTAATGCTATTAATGCTAATAATAATGCTATTAATTCTATTAATGCTAATAATAATGCTATTAATGCTATTAATAATGTTATTAATGCTATTATTAATGCTAATAATGCTATTATTAATGCTATTAATTCTGCTATTAATGCTAATATTTATCCTATTAATGCTATTAATGCTATTAATAATGCTATTAATGATATTAATTATGCTATTATTGCTATTAATGCGAATATTTATCCTATTCATGGTATTATTAATGCTATTAATGCTAATAATAATGCTATTAATGCTAATAATAATGCTATTAATGCTATTAATAATGTTATTAATGCTATTAATGCTAATAATAATGTTATTAATGCTATTAATAATGCTATTAATGCTATTAATTATGCTATTAATGCTAATATTTCTCCTATTAATGCTATTAATGCTAATAATAATGCTATTAATGCTATTAATAATGCTATTAATGCTATTAATTATGCTATTAATGCTAATATTTATCCTATTCATGGTATTATTAATGCTATTAATGCTAATAATAATGCTATTAATGCTATTCATGCTAATAATAATGCTATTAATGCTATTACTAATGTTATGAATGCTATTATTAATGCTAATAATGCTATTATTAATGCTAATAATGCTATTATTAATGCTATTAATAATGCTATTAATGCTATTAATGCTAATAATAATGTTATTAATGCTATTAATAATGCTATTAATTATGCTATTAATGCTAATATTTATCCTACTAATGCTATTAATGCTAATAATAATGCTATTAATGCTATTAATAATGCTATTAATGCTATTAATGCTAATATTTATCCTACTAATGCTATTAATGCTAATAATAATGCTATTAATGCTATTAATAATGCTATTAATGCTATTAATTATGCTATTAATGCTATTAATGCTAATATTTATCCTATTAATGGCATTATTAATGCTATTAATGTTATTAATGCTATTATTAATGCTAATAATGCCATTATTAATGCTATTAATGCTAATAATGCTATTAATGCTATTAATAATGCTATTAATTAGGCTATTAATGCTAATATTTATCCTATTTATAATGCTATTACTGCTAATAATAATGCTATTAATGCTAATAATGTTATTAATGCTATTATTAATGCTAATAATGCTATTATTAATGATATTAATGCTAATAATAATGCTATTAATGCTATTAATAATGTTATTAATGCTATTATTAATGCTAATAATGCTATTAATAATGCTATTAATGCTAATAATAATGCTATTAATGCTATTAATACTGTTATTAATGCTCATAATACTGCTAATAATGCTATTAATACTGCTATTACTGCTAATAATAATGCTATGGCTTATATTATTGCTATTGATGATGCGATTATTATTTAAAAATCTTTAAAAAAACAATAAACATATTTTAGATACCCGATGCATTTGCATCAGGCTAACAGCTATAACTACTATAATCAAATTAATGCACGTTCTAGAATCCCGATGCATTTGCATCGGGTTCACAGCTAGTCATCAAATAATGATCATCAAATTCCTTTTTGAGGATGAGGGCAGTGAACCTCGTCTCTCCTGCTTGTCCCATTCCCGTGGACCAGATATTTTACGGCTGTAATCACCTGAAAGGATCGTTTTTTCTTTTGGGAAAGTCCCGCAAACATAATATCCTGCTTTGGACTTCTGAGTCTTTTGCTTCTGTAATCCCCATAGTATTTCTTATGGCCACTTTACACGCAGCTACAGGTGACAGGTTTTCCACAGGTAACTTACTGGTTGCAGTGAAATCATGGAGACATGGTTCTATCTTGTTGCTGTGTACAAATGGAACTAGGTCTCTATGATTTCACTGCAACCAGTAAGTTACCTGTGGAAAACCTGTCACCTGTAGCTGCGTGAAAAGGGGCCATAACTGATTTCACCAGATTATCCATACTTTCTATGGGAAAGCAGGATTTTCCATCCTCAAAGGAAAATGATGATGACGATTGAGAGGAACTATAAGACCTGGCCTGGTCGCTATCAGAAGAGGAGTCTGAAGGGGAGATATCCTTCTTTGATTTGATTTATACTTCTTAGGTTTAGCTACATTCTTAAAGAGGACGTGTCACCCCCCCTGGTGCATGGCAGTCTATATGCACCACTGAATGCAACATGCCTGCTGCATTCAGGGAAGGGCTCCCCCATGTCTCTAGCTACCCTGTGCACCGAGATATACACTTTATAAATCTTACATTTACTGAGTCAGGAGGGCATTCCTTATTCTGGAGTCAGCACTGGCACGGAGGTTTTTACCTGCTTCCGGCCGCTCTGTTCCTCCTCCTTATTGTGTCTGTCCCCCTCCTCACATGCGCTGACATCTAATCTTTTGTTCTCACGCAGGCACATAGCGACACTGACGTCAGCCACCGGCTCCGTCCTCGCTGTGCGCCTGTGTGAGAACAGAAGATTAGATGTCGGCGCAGGTGAGGAGGGGGGCGGACACAATAAGGAGGAGGAACAGAGCAGCAGGAGGAGGCGCCGAGCGTCCGGAGGCAGGGAAAAACCTCCTTCACAGCGCTGACTCGAGAATAAGGAATGCCCTCCTGACTCAGTAAATGTAAAGGAACAGTCACACGCAGCAATATTGCTAGGCAATTTCACTGCCAATTTGCTGGTTGCAGTGAAATCATGGACACATTGTTCTATTTTATTGCTGTGTACAAATGTAACAATGTGTCCATGATTTCACTAAAACCAGCAAATTGCCAGTGAAATTGCCTAGCAATATTGCCGCGTGTCACGGTACCTTAAGATTTATAAAGTGTACATCTCAGTGCACGGGGGAGGGGGGGGGGGGTACAGACATAGGAGAGTCCTTCCCTGAATGCAGCAGGCGTGCTGCATTCAGTGGTGCAAGTAGATTGCCATGCACCGGGGATGGGGGGGGGGGGGGTGGTGACAGTTCCTCTTTAAGGGAATGGAGTTTGTGGCGCCCCACAGCCACATAGGGGTACTGCACCCACAAGGGAGTGTGTGGTATTCCGTGGTCAGGGAACCTGGGATGTCACAAAAGGGACCCTCATTACACCCATCTACACACCTTAGACCAAGGGACCAATGAGTTAACCTGTTGCTAGGGAACCGCTCCTGGTGGGAGGAGCTTAGGTGGGTAGTGGAAGAGCAGGAAGGAAGTTAGCCAGAAGAGTCAGGGAAGAGGAGTAGTGAAAATCCTGCGAGGAGTACACCGGATCCTAGGGTGTTGAGGTGCACCAGAATCTAGGTCGGTCAGACCACCGGCCGGAGGGACTCAGTCCAGGAACGGAGAGCCGGCTCAGAAAGCAGTGCGAGTGTTTATCCCCGAGCCGCCAAACCAGAGGGACACGAGCTTCTCAGGGAAGTCGTGGTCGACACCCTGCGTACACCCCAAAAGGACCCGAATAGTGTCCGTAGGTCCAGGAGAGGAACCTTCCAGAGAGGATCCGTGGGAACCGGCTAAGGGCTTTGCGCGCAGGAGCACTAACGAGAGGGAGAGCGCAGTTAGGACAGAAGAAAGGAACAGCACACTACCGAGAGGCCCCAGTGAGATGTCCTAGTTCCCTGGTTACTACCTAGGCCAGCAGTACCCGTGAACTGTAACAACAAATACTGCCTGAAGTACCAGTAAAACCTGTGCAGAGTTAAGACTGTGTGACGTGTCTCATTTGCCTGTGCCAGAGCCATACTCTTGTTCCCTCAACACAGACTGTTTGCCAGCATGTCCACCTGATGAGCCACCTTCCCCTGCAGCACAAGAGACAAGGCTGTGTGGAGAGCTGCCTCCCAGTGTAAATCCCTATTCATCCACAACTGGCCTAGGGATCCCGCTCCACCTACAAGGAGCATTACCAACTAGCTGCACTATCATCAACCCGGAGGTCTGCAAGCAGCGCCGGTATCATTAACGGGAACCGTAGGTGGCGTCACGAAACACTTTTTATTTTTCCCCTTTTTCAGCGACCACCAGGATCACAGGACTCCAAAAGGACCTGAAGAGGGTCCGGAGGTCCAGGAGAGGAACTTTCCAGAGAGGATCCGTGGGAACTGGCTGAGGGCTCTGCGTGCAGGAGTGCTAAGGAGAGGGGGTCTGGGGAGGTGTGCTCCAGCGTGGGGAACTGGATGGGCCTGTAAGTAGAATATTGCATCGGTCGCCCGTGACAACCCCAGTAAAATCAACTCACGGAACCGGGTACCTCACGGCCCTGGGGCGGGTCAGCTTTCCTCCCTGATCATGGCCAGTATGTCAGTGGACCTAACTGAAGATTCCTCCTGCAGTGTCTGGTTGATACAAGACTAACACAGTCTCTTAAGATAAGTGTCAGGAAGGGGCTGCGAGCACAGAGCACATTCTTTATGCTTAAGCTTTTTGGTTTTATTAGCCTAAAGATGGGTACAGAAAGAAGGGGAATCAGCTTAATAGTTAGAGCCATGAAACACTCACCCAGTAAAGCTTGTCAATGTGGTACCGGTTCTGGAGGTGGAGGCACAGCATGAGATGAAGACGGACCAACGTTTTCAATCTGCTCACTCCTGTCAGTGGAGTCACCCTCTCTGGAGTGCCCACTGCTGCTCTTGGGTCTGCTGTGAATTTGCACTTCCATCACTTGTGGGTGCACCTCAGAGTCTCCTGGTCAGGACATCCTTGCGGGCACACTAGCAGCAGAACACAACCGGCATTAATACTCACAGGCCCATCCAGTTCCCCACGCTGGAGCACACCTCCCCAGAACCAGATTATCGTCACTTCCGGTTACGAATGCGCGGGGCGAAACCCGGGAAACTCAGCCTTGTAGACACGCCGGCTTCATCCCATGCCCTAGGATAGGCCAGTTCCAACTCCAGCACCATGTTCCCACCAGCCAGGGTGGACCAACCGAACACTTGCATCGTGACATCCATCCAGAAGACAGGGAGTCTGACAGGCAGGGCTCCCCGGCGCTGCGTCTGGTGCCTCAGACCCTACTGTTCCCAAAGAAACCGGTGCACAAGCTGCATTTGGACCCAAGTAACATTTTTGTCTGCAGGTTCCCATAAGGACAGGAAACTAACTGAAGAGGCGAGGGAGACTACCCTTATTATCTGTAGGTTTCCTGTCCCTATGGGCGGATCCCCTCTGTCAAGTGGGTGCTGTCGTGGTGAGATGGGGGGGGGGAAAAAAAAAAAAAAAAAAACTTTTTGCCACTTGACAGCTGGGTCATGTTTTTACTAGTGTTTTATAGGGAGCATTTCACTTAAAGGTACGGTCCCCTAATCAGACATCCTTTTACTTTCCCTGGAATTGCGTGATATTGTTATGCAACACGATCCCTAATGTCAATCAGTGCTGATTCACGTGATATAACAAGGTCATGCAAACCCTGGGAGAGCAAGTGCTGACACCACAAGAACAGCAGCGGAGGAGAGTATAGTTGTTATTAGTTACTGGGGGAAACACGGATTGAGAAAATGGTCATTGTCCAAGTAGAGGACAACCCTATTACAAACCTTACATACAATCCACCAAGTATGTGTAGACCTGATGTCACCAGCCCAATCACCTCCAGATACAGAATGGAGCAGAGCTGGATTAAGCCATCATTTACACTTCTACAATAACTTATTGGTTTTCCTCCATTTATAGTTTAGGATTTTACAGGTCAGGATTATATAAGGTCACTTGCCTTTAACCCTTCTGATGCTCTGCGCAGCTCTTTGATCACAGACGACAAAGCCTCTGGATTGATCCCTTGCTCACACAGCCGGACACAAATCGACAAAGTCTCCATATCCAAACCGGTGTTCAGTAGTCTGGAAATCTCTAGCAGCACTGGGAGAGAATCCATACACGATCCTATTAGTGATAAATTATGCAAGGATACAAGATGGAAACAAAGTATATTGTGCTCATGTGCAGGAAACATACTTCTATAAACTGGTCGTCCTGGACTCAAAGACTAAGCCACCAGAACTGCAGTTATTACCAGAGCTGTGGAGTCAGTGACCATTTTGGTGGGGTTGGAGTCGGTATAAAATGGACCGACTTCCAAAATAAATAATAAATTAGGTACTAGTAGTTCAATGCAGTATATGCTGAATATTATTATGTTATATCTAAAGAGCTTGATTATTGTATCACACTGTACTACAATAAATTTATCACTTAAAGGGGTTGTGCCACCACACAGTTTTCTGGCAAAAATTTGAAAAGGTGTAAATATTCACAAAAAAAAAAGTTTACAGTGGATATAATGAATAAAAAAATCCCTTTTCATATATTTTTTGAGTGCTTGTTCCCTCTCCATGCTGAGCTGAACAGGAGAGATTGTGGGAGGGGTTCAAAAAAGGATCATGTGACCACAACTGCCACATTCCTGCCTTCACTGTATCCCTCTGCACTGCTGGATTCAAATAGTCCTCTCACATACAATATCATGATCACTCTTCACTTTCCCATATATTACTGTTTAGTCTGACATATCTGTGGTACATTCCAGTGTTATACACACATTTTATATATAATAAATATATATTTATATAATGCCGTCATGGCAGTCTGCACCTGTGCCAAAAAAAAAAGCTTATTTATTGTTTGTGTGTGTGAGGTTATAGATGCATTGGCTGTTTTGACAGTGTGGATATTTACCAGATGGCCTATAGCAACCAATCACAGCTCAGCTTCTGATTGGTTGCTATAGGCAACGCAGGACATTAATAGTTAATCAGAAGTACACTGACCGCCATATTGGAACACCCAAGTGATGGGTATTCCGATATGGTCGCTACTAGCGCTGCCATCACCCAGTCTCCCTGCTGCTCGGTCTCGCTCACTGCTCCATCCCCCCATTGCCGCTCCGTTCCAGCCACGTATTACTGTTGCGGCCTGAACGCTGAGGATCTCCGTGGAGTGGGTCATGTGACAGGTTCTATGTGACGCGCAAGCTCACGCGAGCCTGCCCTGTCACATGACATGTTCCACAGATATCCAGCGTTCAGGCCGCAACAATAATATGGAGTGGCAATGGGGGGAGGACAGAGCAGTGAGAGTGGAGGACGGACAACACTAGGGTGCACAAAGACACACACAAGGGGGAAAGAGCCCGTGCACAGCCCCCAGTATACAGCGGGAGCCCGTGCACAGCCCCCAGTATACAGCGGGAGGCAACACACTGACATATACATCTATTATATACAGTAATTACCAATAATATGTGTCACAGACATCCAGTACTTATGTCGCTATCCCACAATGCACTGTGGCACCATTGTGGGATAGCGACACAAGCGCCACTGCTACCGCCGGGAGATCAGTGGCACTAGCCGCTGATCTCCTGACGGTAGCCGCCGCTCATCCGGAAGGACGCCGACTGCCATATTGGAATACCCAAGTTATGGGTATTTCCATATAGAGGCCAGTAGCGGTGCTGCTGCCCGCTCTTGCTCCTCCTCCTCCTCCCCGCTCTGTTCTCCCCCACCCCTGGCGTTACCATTGCAGGCTGACGGCTGGAGGAAGACAATCTATTCGGAGCCGGTCATGTGACAGGTCCTGTGTGGCGTCACATCAGTCCGCCCTGTCACATCACCGGCTTCACACAGATTCTCTTCCTGCAGATGTCAGCCTGCAATGGTAACGCCGGTGGAGGGGGAAGTACAGCGGCAGAGGACAGGGGGGAGGAAGCAAAGGGGCAGAGGCCAGGGAGTATATACACACACACAAACATAGCCACACATATACATACACTGACATATATACATACACATACATATAGACACACAATTATATAGCACTTCATAGTGAGTCACCCATGCTATCCTCCTCATGTGGCTCCTGGACGGCAGTGTTCCTTCCTCTCTGGCTGTGTGCAGGGGCCCCTCCAGAGGAGATGGGGCCACAGAGCAGAGAGCAGTTTTGCTGTCCCCCCCCCACACTCTTTCCCTCTGGGCTGGCCTTGCTCCTCCTGTGTGGGGAGGTTAATCAGTGAAACAGGCAGGGGCTGCAGCATAGCAGTGCTGGACAGTACCTGTAGGTGTGAGGAGTTTGTCATGTGAATAGGGAGAAATACAAAGCCAGGGATGGAGATAGCAGAGCAGTGTAATACAGTGAGTGGTGTCAGTCCCTCGCTTTGTATTTCTCACTATTCACATCTCCTCACATACTGTGTCAGCACTGACAGCCTGTCTGCTCCACTGCTTCACCTCCCTGCAGGAGGTGGCAATGTCCATGTCAACAGCTGTGGAGGGTGAGAAGCCTGTAGCTGGAGCCATACAGCACTGGAGACACTCCTGACACATACTAGCTGTCAGTATGAGATCCGGCCAGCCTGCTGAAGGTGCGCAGGGATCTTCAAACACTTCAAAGAGAGGTGAACCAGGCATGCGCGATCTGAAGAGAGGGTTTACAGGTCGGACAGAGCGGCCGTGTATGTTCACAGCAGGAGGCGCCATACTATACTTTATAGGCACATAGTTTTTGAATGGGGCATAATTTTTAATGGGTGTTATTTACAAAAACACTTATTTACATGATATGAGCAGCATTAGCAATATATATGCCATGGTGGCACAACCCCTGTAAACATGAGCCGTGTATGAGGAAGTTGGAGTAAGGGAAATTGAGGGGTTTGGCTTACTGACTCCACAGCCCTGATGACACCGATTTACCACTTATGACATTGCTCATCACACATCTGATGAGGGGGATACCACTCTTATGGCCACCGTCAGCCTCCTGGGTAATGTCACTAGAAAGACTTGGCTTCACCTTGGAGTCGTGGTACCCAGAAAAAAACTTATAGTTCAAGAGTAGCTGGCACACACTGAGGCAAAAAACGTTATTTGTGAGTTTAGCAAAAATGTTATTATTCTATTTGCTGAGGATGATTTTAAGCAAAAAGAATAATGACATTTTTGCTAAACTCATGAAAACGCATTTTTTGCCTCAGTGTGTGCCAGCAACTCTTGAGCCTCCTGGGTGAACACATAGCCAGACATTCACATTATCAGCCTCCTTGTGGCAGCAGTGAAGATCAGTGGAACCAACTCATGGGGCTGGACTGTCCCAGCATTGCTGCCACATTGTTAGCCTGAGGGCACATTCAGGGTCTGTGATGAGGCTTCAGCACCCGGCCCCTACGACCACCAGTTATAGAGTTAATGTTACACAGTGTGGCCGCAAGGTGTTAAAACAGCTGCGACACACCAGTTATGAAAGAGGAGGCATACACGCTGCATTCAGTGGTGCTTTGTTTGGAAAGCAACAGGGGGTGACAGTTCCTCTTTAAAGTGAACCTGTTGCCTAGTTTAAGCCCCCCAAACTGTCACTACCTGTCCCTGCTCCTTCCTATTACTATTCTAACTATCCCTCTCTGTCCTAAATGTGTGCTGTGATGGTGTATAAAAAGCATTTTCTACTTACAGGCTGGTATGGTAATGAAGCGGGGGCTACTAGCCCCCCCTGGGCGTCCTCTTTCGCTTCCTGTCCCCACCTCGATCCTTCTTTATCAAACCCCGATGGGCGTCTTCATTCCCTTCTGAAAATCCTATTTTTTTTTTTATTCCCACGCCTTCTTGTAGTATTGCGCCGAGGCAGAGCATCATATCCGGCTCAATGCATTGTGGGGCTGATCAAGTGGGACAGCTCAGCAACCAGCACATGCGCAGTGCACAAATTGAAGCCGGGCCGTCCCACTGAATCAGCACCACAATGCACCGAGCCGGATGACTGTCTGGCTCGGCACACAGCTGCATTTGACGCCCCCTGCGTCTCTGTGTCGCCTTGTTTACAGCCTCCCTCCTGCCAGTCAATTCTTCCTCCTCTGTGCCTGCACCTCCTTGTGATGCTTGGACTGATCTGCCTGAGATCAGTGAATGCTTCATGTTGTTGGTCTACTAGGCCTTGCTCCCACCTAGCCAGAATCCTACTCCACACTGATCAGTGGCAACACCCCGAAACAGCTGTCTGTGGATGGATACCTGGCCTTGGTATTCCCTTGACATATCTTTTAACTCGTAAAAAGCTGGATATTGACTCAAAGAGCCACTTAATTCGGTGGTTATGGTTGTCTCCTTAAAAAGCCACCCCATGGCTAGGTCCTTCCCTGGAGGGATATCTGGCTAGTGCTGTGTTGAGACACCTAAACAAGGCTCCACAGACTCCATTTGCATGTTTGTAATTCTCAGGGGGAATTCACTGTGTTGAGAGCTTTAGCCGGCTGCCCGCAGTGAATTCTTGGACTGGTCTCCCTGAGATCAGTGATTGCTTCGTGTCTTTGTGATGCTTGACGCAGGCACAGAGCGAGGTATTGCTTACCGCTGCCTGTCCCGTCTCCTGCGCTGTCATTCTATCCTTTCACCGCCCTGCTCCGTGTTGTGCTATGGAGCAGGGCGGGCAGAGGAGCTGACGTCAGCGCAGGAGGCGGGACAGGCAGCAGTAAGCAATACCTCGCTCTGCGCCTGCGTCAACAGCACAAGGAGACGCAGGTGCAAAGGAGGAAAGATTAACTGGCAGGAGGGAGGTGGCAACAGCTGTAAACAAGGCGGCACAGAGACACAGGGGGCGTCAAATGCAGCTGTGGAGCGAGGTGGCTCCAAGCACCAGGGACAGCCTCCATGGCTTCTAACTGTAAGTTTTAAAAAGCTTTTATCTCGGGGTACAAGCTTCACAGACATGTGGGGACCCCTTGACTGAATGCAGCATACATCCATGCTGCACTTAGATTCACATCCATGGAGGGGATGGGTCCTCTTCAAGGCTTTGTGGTGGATCTCTCCTGACCTATCATGCAGGACCACTCATGTGGAGGACGGAGCCTGCTGTTATATAGAGCAGGGTGCTTCACTCCTGTCAGGGTCGGATACAAGCTGCAGGCGACCCCCGGTATGAAGGGAAAGTCGTACCAGTAAGGGACATGTCACCTGAGCGGTCACTCACCGTCCATGGTCTCCCTCATAGCGCTGACACTGACAGGAGCGCTCGCCATGGCTACCGCCAAGTGCCCGGGCCGGATGCGCTGTAGTGACGTCACGCACAGACGTTGGGGTTGGCCAGTAGAACGTGAAGTCGCTTATTTCAGGGACCGCCCACAGGGGGCGGAGTTAAGCGTCTACCACTGACATTCTCTCGAAGAACTTTCCCGGAAGGAAAAGCTGTGCTCAGCTGTGGAGTTCCTATGGCGACAGGGGCGGAGTTATATTCGAATTTGTTCGGCGGAACTCCGCTCACTGGCCAACGCTATTACCTCAAGTCTCCGCCCCTTCCTTACGCTGTGATTGGGCGATACTTCACCTTCTTGATTTTGATTGGCTGTAAGAAAGGTACGGTAGTAGAGAGTGTGAGCCGGAGTCGTGTGAAGCTACGGCGGGGTCAGGAGCGGGAGGGACGAGGAGACAGCGCTGGAGGGCTCGGCGAGGACGGTGCGTCAGAGGGTTAGGAACGGCATGTCTATTAACCTCTGCTGAGCGGCCGGGGCAGGCTGGACCTGTGAGAATACCAGCTAGAGAGTATGGGGCAGGCTGGACCTGTGGGGGGATGGGCTGGAGAGTATGGGGCAGGCTGGACCTGTGGGGGGACGGGCTGGAGAGTATGGGGCAGGCTGGACGGAGGGAGGGCTGGTGGGGGGTGACGTGGGGATGGGCTGGAGTAGTGATGGGCAGGCTGGACCTGTGGGGGATGGGCTGGAGAATATGGGGCAGGCTGGACCTGTGGGGAATGGCTGGAGAATATGGGGCAAAGCTGGACCTGTGGGGGGATGGGCTGGAGAGTATGGGGCAGGCTGGACCTGTGGGGGATGGGCTGGAGAATATGGGGCAGGCTGGACCTGTGGGGGGATGGGCTGGAGATATGGGGCAGGCTGGACCTGTGGGGGATGGGCTGGAGAGTATGGGGCAGGCTGGACCCGTGGGGGGACGGGCTGGAGAGTACGGGGCAGGCTGGACCCGTGGGGGACGGGCTGGAGAGTACGGGGCAGGCTGGACCCGTGGAGGGACGGGCTGGAGAGTACGGGGCAGGCTGGACCCGTGGAGGGACGGGCTGGAGAGTACGGGGCAGGCTGGACCCGTGGAGGGACGGGCTGGAGAGTACGGGGCAGGCTGGACCCGTGGAGGGACGGGCTGGAGAGTACGGGGCAGGCTGGACCCGTGGAGGGACGGGCTGGAGAGTACGGGGCAGGCTGGACCCGTGGAGGGACGGGCTGGAGAGTACGGGGCAGGCTGGACCCGTGGAGGGACGGGCTGGAGAGTACGGGGCAGGCTGGACCCGTGGAGGGACGGGCTGGAGAGTACGGGGCAGGCTGGACCCGTGGAGGGACGGGCTGGAGAGTACGGGGCAGGCTGGACCCGTGGAGGGACGGGCTGGAGAGTACGGGGCAGGCTGGACCCGTGGAGGGACGGGCTGGAGAGTACGGGGCAGGCTGGACCCGTGGAGGGACGGGCTGGAGAGTACGGGGCAGGCTGGACCCGTGGAGGGACGGGCTGGAGAGTACGGGGCAGGCTGGACCCGTGGAGGGACGGGCTGGAGAGTACGGGGCAGGCTGGACCCGTGGAGGGACGGGCTGGAGAGTACGGGGCAGGCTGGACCCGTGGAGGGACGGGCTGGAGAGTACGGGGCAGGCTGGACCCGTGGAGGGACGGGCTGGAGAGTACGGGGCAGGCTGGACCCGTGGAGGGACGGGCTGGAGAGTACGGGGCAGGCTGGACCCGTGGAGGGACGGGCTGGAGAGTACGGGGCAGGCTGGACCCGTGGAGGGACGGGCTGGAGAGTACGGGGCAGGCTGGACCCGTGGAGGGACGGGCTGGAGAGTACGGGGCAGGCTGGACCCGTGGAGGGACGGGCTGGAGAGTACGGGGCAGGCTGGACCCGTGGAGGGACGGGCTGGAGAGTACGGGGCAGGCTGGACCCGTGGAGGGACGGGCTGGAGAGTACGGGCAGGCTGGACCCGTGGAGGGACGGCTGGAGAGTACGGGGCAGGCTGGACCCGTGGAGGGACGGGCTGGAGAGTACGGGGCAGGCTGGACCGTGGAGGGAGCTGGGATGGGCGGGGACCCGATGGGGCAGGCTGGACTGAGGAGCTGGAGAGTACGGGGCAGGCTGGACCCGTGGAGGGACGGGCTGGAGAGTAGGGGCAGGCTGGACCCGTGGAGGGACGGGCTGGAGAGTACGGGGCAGGCTGGACCGTGGAGGACGGGCTGGAGAGTACGGGGCAGGCTGACCCGTGGAGGGACGGGCTGGAGAGTACGGGGCAGGCTGGACCCGTGGAGGGACGGGCTGGAGAGTACGGGGCAGGCTGGACCCGTGGAGGGACGGGCTGGAGAGTACGGGGCAGGCTGGACCCGTGGAGGGACGGGCTGGAGAGTACGGGGCAGGCTGGACCCGTGGAGGGACGGGCTGGAGAGTACGGGGCAGGCTGGACCCGTGGAGGGACGGGCTGGAGAGTACGGGGCAGGCTGGACCCGTGGAGGGACGGGCTGGAGAGTACGGGGCAGGCTGGACCCGTGGAGGGACGGGCTGGAGAGTACGGGGCAGGCTGGACCCGTGGAGGGACGGGCTGGAGAGTACGGGGCAGGGCTGGACCCGTGGAGGGACGGGCTGGAGAGTACGGGGCGGGCTGGACCCGTGGAGGGACGGGCTGGAGAGTACGGGGCGGGCTGGACCCGTGGAGGGACGGGCTGGAGAGTACGGGGCGGGCTGGACCCGTGGAGGGACGGGCTGGAGAGTACGGGGCGGGCTGGACCCGTGGAGGGACGGGCTGGAGAGTACGGGGCGGGCTGGACCCGTGGAGGGACGGGCTGGAGAGTACGGGGCGGGCTGGACCCGTGGAGGGACGGGCTGGAGAGTACGGGGCGGGCTGGACCCGTGGAGGGACGGGCTGGAGAGTACGGGGCGGGCTGGACCCGTGGGAGGTTGTTATAGTGCTGCTGAGTGTGGTAGTCCCTCAGCTCAAGTGTGCATGGGGTATTGCAGCCAGCAGATGTGGTGTAGATAGATGGTGAAACATATATAAGTGGTCCTGTGGGTATATGTATATCATGGCCACCTTGTGAGATATCCTTTTATACGTGATGTTCTCCAGATATTGCCTTGTCCGCCCTGTGTTGGTCATTCTGCTCTGTTTTCTCTTGTAGGTTTCTATCACTGCTCATCATACAGCTGCTTTTCCTTGAAATGGGTGATGTGCGCACTCAGTTAACCCTGAGACTCCAGGCCGCGTTGAAATCCTCAATCCCTTTGAGAGCCCGAACGACTATTGCAGCTTACATGAGCCATTCGTGTCCAGCCCAACGGTGTTCAAGCCAACAAAGTCCTCTGCAGTAAGTGACACACAGAAGTGGCAGGATTGGGGACCATCGTGTGGTGCCACTCCAGCAGTGTCAGCGTTGACTCTCCTGGGGATCGCAAGACATTGCTTGCTGGAATCGTGATATAAACAATCAAACCTGACTTTTCTGTTAGCTACTTAAGACGTAATTGATATTCGGAAAAAGTGAGAGCTGCAGCTACTGTCTGGAGGAGGGAACAGTGATGCCAGCTCTGATTGGCAGCAGGGATCATGTGATAAAGCAAAGTCATGCACTCCCCAGCAGGGCCAGTGCCGACACTGCTGGAAAGGCATCGGTGGTATTTCTGTTATTATTTTACTGGGGGAAATGGATTGTTAAGGAGTTTTCGGAGCAGTGGACTATCCCTTTAATTACGCACAGCACACTGATTATGTCAATGGACTCATTCGTGCACAATTGGTGATTTTTCACAAACTAATAGACTTGAATGTGTAATTTTAAAAGGAATTTGTCAGTTGGTCTTTGATTTCTCATCTCAGAGCAGAACAAAGAAACGTTATATCGCCCTTGGTTACTGGGTGCTGCGGTTCTGACACATAATCAGAGGCTTTAGATTTAGCATGCCCACACCAGGCTCTGTATGTACACTTCTATAGACGGTAGGGTGTCAATTAGAA
The DNA here is from genome assembly GCA_033576535.1 of Allobates femoralis. Lineage (NCBI taxonomy): Eukaryota > Metazoa > Chordata > Amphibia > Anura > Aromobatidae > Allobates > Allobates femoralis. The sequence goes on along the minus strand of JARQOC010000002.1, from coordinate 565,503,149 downwards.
GGAGTGGAGTTGGACAGTATGGCTTGAGCCAGACAGCCACAGTAATGATAATGCAAATAGAGTCTGTGGAACCTCATTTAGGAGTCTCAAACACGGAACTTCCCTGGAGGTTTATCTGGCTAGTTCCGTGTTTGAGACTCCTAAACGAGGCTCCACGGACTCTCTTTGTCTATTTGAATATTGCTAATTCCCAGGGGGCAATGCACCTAGGATTTCTCTGTTTGAGCGCTTTTGCTGGCTGCCAGCAGTGTTTTCCTTGACTGGTCTCCCTGAGATCAGTGAGTGCTTTATGATGACAGTAATGATAATGTCCTTGTGATAAAACACTCAGTTTAAATAGTGCAGGTGACGTGACACATCATTGAATTCTGTTATAACCTCTACCTCATGCTGTCCTCTGATTACATAGCAAACACCTGCTGACAGATTCCAATTTATCTGATGTGAATCCAAAAACTAACATGCCTGGAGATTTCTTTTGTTTTTCTTTTTGCTGACACTGTCCTAAAGGGTATGTTACACGCGTCGATATCGCTGTCAATGTCGCTCTTGCGTCACGGATTTTCAGTCGCTCAAGCGACGTAAAAGTGACGCAGGAGCGACATTGAAGCGTGTGACCAAGCGATGCAACCAGCGATATGTCGCTGATCGCCGATCGCAGGTTTCACTGCCAGATGTAAAACCTGTCGCTCATCGCTCAGTAGACCTTGTGCATCGCTGCGTGTGACACTAAACTCAGCGACATATTTTCTATTTTTACACCGTACAAGCGACTAAATAAAATCGCTCGCAAGATGGTGACATCACCTCATCGCTGGGTCATATTGACGCGTGTGACTTCTTACCTGCGATAATTCCACATCGCTCAGGCGATTAATAATTTGTGACGCATGAGCGATATCGCGGGCGACATTGACACGTGTGACAGGCCCTTTAGATTATGAGTACAAGTTTTTTTTCATGAGAACCGCAGAATATGTATATGAATGTGAAAAACTGACATCTGAATGAGGCCTAAGGGCACACAATGTCTTTTTCACGCGGATTCCACCTGGAGCAAGCTTGAAAAAAAACCAAGAAATTAACATATGTTTAAAAGTTGTTTTTACATTGCAGAGCACATGTTTTGTGTTCTTTGAGCTGTTTAAACCACTTCAGGCTTCGAATGGCTGTGAAAGCGGCTTAGAAGTGATCTGACCATTCTTAGAATTTTTTCGCTTGGAAATAGTCACCAATTTAAAAAAAAAATTGTTGGCAGTCAAGCCTCCGCTCAAAGGACCGGACTGATGCCAAAGAAGTCTCTTCAGGAAAAACACAGCTGGTGTGTTACTGGAGCATCTTCCTCTAGTAATACTGCGGGTACACTAGTGTGTGCCAGATATTGAGTGCACATACACTGAGAGATCTTGCCACAATTGAGTTTTTCCCTATCTGTAGGATAGAAGTTCATTTACGGATTGCTGGAGGTCCGATTGCTGCTGCCCCCAATCCCTAGGACAGGGCAAAGCCCCTTCTGAACAGAGTGGAGGTGAATTTTAAAGGGATCCTGTCACCTACAGAACGCCTCCTAAGCTAGCAAAACATGTCCCTGCAGCATATTATCACTAATCTCACACTTCTTTTGTCTCCTAAAAGCATCCTGTGAAAGTGCATAAAAAGTTTTAATACTTACTCATTAGTGATTATAATTAGCAGGGGCCATATCCTTTAGCCCTTAGGGTGTCTTGTTTTGCAGCTCCAGGATCCACCCCCTCTCTCTGTGTTCCTCTGCTTGTGCAGGCTTTACCCTCCCCCCTCTCTATCACTCTCACAGGAAGCAAATCATTAGTCCTGCCTTCAGCTGCACATCACAGCAGCACAGACAAAGAGAGGGTGGATTATTTGGGGCATGAAAATGAGCACCTAGGGAGGGCTTAGAGTCTCACAGGGGACGCCCTCTGAGACAAATCTGAGACTTCTTGGCTCTGAATAAGTAAGTGTATATTGTTGATTATTCCAATGTTACAGAGCGCTTTTTTTTTTTTTTTTACAGAAAAGGACCACTAATAATGATCTGTCATGGTGCAGGGACAGGTATTAATAGGGTTGGGGGTGATTTGGAGGGGTCCTGTTCCCTTTAAGCATTGTGGTCAACCTCATGACTAGAGCAGAGGTCAAGCAGAACTCCAGGGATAACTTTTAATTTTGGGAATACCAATTTAAAGGTGCTTTCCCTCAAACAAAGAACATTTTAATCAATAGATTTTGGAATCCTGGTAAGTTCCACAATTGGGTGTGATAAACAAAAAATGTTCCTGTTGTGAGAATACACAGCAGGGACACATAAATAAGATTATGTAATGGATGTGTCTGACCGTACAGAGACATGGTCTGATCATACCACATCTCCTGTGCTGAGATAATCTTATACAGTTGTGGCCAAAAGTATTGACACCCCTGCAATTCTGTCAGATAATACTCAGTTGCTTCCTGAAAATGATTGCAATCACAAATTCTTTGGTATTATTATCTTCATTTAATTTGTGTTCAATGAAAAAACACAAAAGAGAATGAAGCAAAAAGCAAAACATTGATCATTTCACACAAAACTCCAAAAATGGGCCAGACAAAAGTATTGGCACCCTCAGCCTAATACTTGGTTGCACAACCTTTAGCCAAAATAACTGCGATCAACTGCTTCTGGTAACCATCAATGAGGTTCTTACAATGCTCTGCTGGAATTTTAGACCATTCTTCTTTGGCAAACTGCTCCAGGTCCCTGATATTTGAAGGGTGCCTTCTCCAAACTGCCATTTTTAGATCTCTCCACAGGTGTTCTATGGGATTCATTGCTGGCCACCTTAGAAGTCTCCAGTGCTTTCTCTCAAACCATTTGCTTTTTGAAGTGTGTTTTGGGTCATTGTCCTGCTGGAAGACCCATGACCTCTGAGGGAGACCCAGCTTTCTCATACTGGGCCCTACATTATTCTGCAAAATTTGTTGGTAGTCAGACTTCATAATGCCATGCACACGGTCAAGCAGTCCAGTGCCAGAGGCAGCAAAGCAACCCCAAAACATCAGGGAACCTCCGCCATGTTTGACTGTAGGGACCGTGTTCTTTTCTTTGAATGCCTCTTTTTTTCTCCTGTAATTCTATGTTGATGCCTTTGCCAAAAAGAGAGAACATTCTTCCAAAACATTTTAGGCTTTTTCAGGTAAGTTTTGGCAAACTCCAGCCTGGCTTTTTTATGTCTCAGGGTAAGAAGTGGGGTCTTCCTGGGTATCTTACCATACAGTCCCTTTTCATTCAGACGCCGACGGATAGTACGGGTTGACACTGTTGTACCCTTGGACTGCAGGGCAGCTTTAAGTTGTTTGGATGTTAGTCGAGATTCTTTAGCAACCATCCGCACAATCTTGCGTTGAAATATCTTCTCAATAGTCCACCAATAATTAATGTCTCACCTTTAACAACACTACTTCAAAACCACCCAGACTTCCTCAATAAAGGGGGAACTTAGATGAATGATGAGTACACTTTCTTTATCCATTAAGTGATCACTTTATTAGTCAATTTACATTTAATTAATAAAATCATTAAAATAATTACATAAAAAGTACCCTAATGACTACAAATAATTCATAACCAGGTCCAGGGCCGAGATTACCATATAATTACTTGTACATTAATCATCATTTAATATAATGACCAGTATTCCCAGGTAGAAAGGGACACTATTTAACTATTATAAAGTAACTGCACACTTCATTACATCAACCTGTGGCTCTAGTACTGACACAATGCACTATGCACTATACACAATGCACGTGTGTGCTAGCAAAACTCTTACTCTAATACAGGTTGCATGTGCAGGGAACCACCTCCGTACTTCAACTAAAGTTGTCCCTTAATTATTTACCATACCTGGTAGGTATTCTGCCTGTGGTCTCGGTCCTGGTACCCCCACCGCCAACGTACGTTTCGTATTCTTCTTCCTCAGGGCGTGAATTATTTGTAGTCATTAGGGTACTTTTTATGTAATTATTTTAATGATTTTATGAATTAAATGTAAATTGACTAATAAAGTGATCACTTAATGGATAAAGAAAGTGTACTCATCATTCATCTAAGTTCCCCCTTTTATTGAGGGAAGTCTGGGTGGTTTTGAAGTAGTGTTGAAATATCTTGTCAATTTTTCTTTTCCGTCCACATCTAGAGAGGTTAGCCACCATGCCATGGGCTTTAGACTTCTTGATGACACTGCGCACGCTAGACACAGGAACATTCAGGTCTATGGAGATGGACTTGTAGCCTTGATATTGCTCATGCTTCCTCACAATTTGGTTTCTCAAGTCCTCAGACAGTTCTTTGGTCTTCTTTCATTTCTCCATGTTCAATGTGGTACACACAAGGACACAGGACAGAGGTTGAGTCAACTTTAATCCATGTCAACTGGCTGCAAGTGTGATTTAGTTATTGCCAACACCTGTTAGGTGCCACAGGTAAGTTACAGGTGCTGTTAATTACACAAATAGAGAAGCATCACATGATTTTTCTAACAGTGCCAATACTTTTGTCCACCCCCTTTTTTATGTTTGGTGTGGAATTATATCCAATTTGGCTTTAGGACAATTCTTTTTGTGTTTTTTCATTGAAGATAATAATACCAAAGAATGTTGTAATTACAGTCATTTTCAGGAAGAAACTGAGTATTATCTGACAGAATTGCAGTGCTGTCAATACTTTTGGCCACAACTGTAAATGTGTCCCTGCTATGTACTGTGTAATGGATGAGTCTGACTGTACAGGGACATGGTCTGATCATACCACATCTCCTGGACAGGGGATGAAGTCTAATTGTGTATAATAGTACTATAGCAGGAGCAAGTGTTTCTGCCTTTTCGTCAGCCCTTGAACTCCTCAATCAAGTCAGTGACACAAGCTCGTTTGTCACTGATTTAATTTCTGATGAGCTCAGAGGACTGGTGTCACAGCAGAAACACTCGCTCCTGTGAGAAAACGGTCAGTAAAATATTTTCACTTCCACAAAGGATCTCGCTCAACAAACACAGGAAAAGGATAAAAGAGAGAGTCACTCACATTGTAAGGTTGGCACACACAGACACTATCAAAACGTTTGGACAGCTGCCGCAGAAACCACATGCACCGAGGCATGCCAATAATGCAGGAACCAGGAGAAACTTGGACGAAATCCTAGGCTGCTTCAAACATAGATCCAGAGGTAATAATAATAAGAAATGGTGCTTTATTATACACGTTTTGAGGCGTGTCCCTGCTTCTTCCTCCGGAAGTTTACCCATTGGTACTGCCTCTGGACCTATATTTGTTTAACAGCACCACAGGTTTTTTTCCACGATTTCTCCTGGGTAATACATAGCACAGGCACATTAATACAATTATCTCTGAACAGGAACATGTTTTTAAACACTTATATTCCCAGATGTATTGATTTTGAAATGTATTTTGTTCGTGTGACAACCCTTTTAGGGCCCTTTCACATCAGCGTTATTTTGAAATCGCGGCAGATGCGGTGAAAAAAACGCATCTGCCGCGATTACCGCATACCGGCTGCACTTGCGGCACGGTTGCGGCAAACGCCATACAAGGTATAGGCGGACTTGCGGCAAGTGCGGTTTTGCACTTGCGGCAGGTGCGGCCGCGAAAAAAACCGCGGTCAGACGCGTTTTTTTTTTTCGCGGCCGCACCTGCCGCAAGTGCAAAACCGCACTTGCCGCACCTACCGCAAGCCCGCCTATACTTTCTATGGGGCGCACCGCAACCATTCCGCAAGTGCAGCCGGTATGCGGTAATCGCGGCAGATGCGTTTTTTTCACCGCATCTGCCGCGATTTGAAAAAAACGCTGATGTGAAAGAGCCCTTAGAGGCATTCCGACACTTCAAAATTATCAGTGTAGGAAATCCTTCAATGAGAAAAGAACGCTGAACGTACAGTAGGACTTCATGTTTAGGATAGGCTCTTTTTCTATTGACATCATGGTTCAATGTTCAGTGATATCAGGGGAAGTTGTGGCCAGCTATACAATCAAGTGAATGGCTGCCTAAATAATACAGTATAGGTTGAGGCTGGCAGAGCTGATGACTTTTATCAGACTCCACTCTGTACTCCCCTCTGATGTCCAAGTGCCCTCATAGATTATAGAGATGTTTTCTTAGGGAGGAATCCAGCATTACAATGTGTTTTGTGTTATTTTATAGACTCCCCGACAGTTCAGATGGTCCATCGATCAGCTTGCTGCAATAAACCCTGTTGACATTGACCCTGAGGACATTCATCGGCAAGCCTTGTATTTAAGCCACGCCAAGTAAGTTTCTTTATCCATTTTATTTCTACCACAAGTTTTTTTTTTTTTTTTTTTTTTTTTAGTGAAACTGTTAAATACAAGGTGTTGTCAGAGCTGCTCATTGTCAGACTCCGTGAATTCATAATGGTAACTCTGCTGCAGAGTTCAATATGTCATTATTGCGGATAGCATTTCCACGTAAAGGACATTTGTCCATGAGATTTTCTAAGTGACTAGAGATATTGCCACATATTTTTCATGTTGGGTTTGCTGATGCAGAGCAGTGGCCACTTGTATACTGAAAAGGAGATTTTTGTGTACTCACCGTAAAATCCCTTTCTCTTAGCCTCTAATTGGGGACACAGGACCGTGGGTGTTATGCTGCTGTCCGCTAGGAGGCGACACTAGGCAGAATCTGTAAAAGAGTTAAGTGGCTCCTCCTCTGCAGTATACACCCCTGGAGCAGGCATTGCCTCACCAGTTTTGTGCTAAAGCAGTAGGAGAGTTAACAGATAATAACAGTAAAACAGGGCCTGTAACCACACAAGCACCCTGTGTAAACAGATATAGCTAACAAGGTAATAACAGTGTAACAAGGCCTGAAAACAAACAGCACGTGTAACATAAATACAGAGTACAAAGTACACAGGCTGTAAAGCAGAAATTAAATGAAAGTCAACGGAGAAATCGTATAACAGGCTGAATAAGGTTATAGTCTAAAGCTGAACAAAGCAAGTTAACGTCACAGGTGATAATGCCAAATGTGTAACATTACCTGTAACAGCTGAGTAGCTATGTGAGAACTGTAGAAAAAAAGGCCCACAAGGGCAATAGGGTGGGTGCTGTGTCCCCCAATTAGAGGCTAAGAGAAAAGGATTTTACGGTGAGTACACAAATCTCTTTTTCTCCTTCGCCTCATTGGGGGACACAGACCGTGGGCGTCCTAAAGCAGTCCCTGGGTGGGGAAAAACAATGGAACTAATAACACTGAGCATGGTCAGTGAAGATTATCATTGACAGGCGGTCTGCTGCCCCCTGGAGGGCACGTCTACCCAGACTTGCTTTTTGCCTGAGAACAGAGTGCAAGCACTGTAAAGGCTTAAGTATGTGCGTAGGCTGACCTTTGGCTGCCTATACACTTGTTGCACTGACACCTGGTGCCGAACGGCCCAGGAGTCACCACGGCCGTATTAGAATGTGCCATGACGCTGCTGGAAGGGATGAGCTTTCAATGGTGTAAGCGTCTTAGATGGTTAGACGGATCCACCTTGGTTTAGAGGAGCCTTAGAGGCTGATAAAATTTCTTTCTGTCCTCTGGAAGAAGGGAGAAAGAGAATCTGACCTTTTCGAAGGGCACTGTCTTGGATACCTAGATGCGTAGGGCCCTGACAAGGCCCTGCATATGTAGGTCCTTCGCGACCGGATGGACTGGAGCCGGGCGAAGTGATGGCAGAGAGATGTATTCATTTAGGTGGGAAGAGTATACCGCCTGTAGCGGAAGGATGGAACCAGCCGCAGAGCAATCTTGTCCCGATAGAAACCCAGAAAAGATGGTTTACATAAAAAAAAACGCTGCAAATACCGATACCTCTTCAAAGAAAATAATTTTTCCATCGAAACATACCACTGTTTGGATGAGAATACTAAGGGTAATATCCCATAGAGGCTCAAAAGGTGGATTTGTAGGGCTGTGAGGACGAAGTTCAGGTCTCCACTTGTGGAAGAAGGGGAAACTGGCTGAAACCTGCTGTGTGAGAGACCCTAAGGACAGACCTGAGTCTAGGTTGAGCGGAAGCAACCGAGAGTTCTTGGTATGAAATGGGGCAAGGGGAATGACCTCTAGAGGTGCTCTAGGCAAAAAACAAAACTATTACACGTGTGATGGTATATCGTTGATAAGGCTGGTTTCCTCGCTGCGACTATGGTCGCTACAATATCCTGGGAAAAAAACCTTGGGTTAAGTGCCAGGTCTGAAGGGCCACGCCATTAATTTCAGAGTTGAGGAATCCTGAAGGGAGAACTGGCCGAGACAGAGAGCAGGTCTGGACTGTCTGTTAGTTGTCCTGGTACTGCTGCTATGAAGTGGACGAAATCTGCGTACCAAGCACAGCTGGGCCAGTCTGAGACCTGATCTGGCGATATTCTTGTTTGATATTCCGCACTAACCTGGTAGTGGGGAAAGGATATAGGGGAGACAGATACAGGTCCAGTCTTGGACTAGTGCGTCTGTCCTATTGACTGTGGGTTCTGGGACCTGGCCAAGAAGGTTGGAACCTTGGCATTGAGGCGTGACTCATCGAGTCACACATTTGTGGTTTCCTTGCGCTGGCAGCCTTGACGGAGGACTGTGGATGAAGGGACTGTTTCGCTAAGTCCATTGTCGGGTTAGGTAAAACGCTTCCCAGATGTGTACACCTGGTATGAGAACAGCTGGCAGTACAGTGTTCAAGGATTTCCCCAAGTGAAGGATGTGGCGAACGTCTTTCATTGCTTGGAGACTGTGGATTCCACCTGGTGGTTAACGTATGCCACGGCTGTGCATTGTCTGAACTGTATCCTGACATGTCCGAATGCCAGACGGTGACTGACTGATTTTAGTACTAGAAATATTGCCCGATCTTGTGATGAGAGATCTTTGATCTGGGCAAGGGTACTGCAGTGTGCATTGTGATGGGGGTACATCGAAACACATCCTGTTCTCGTGCCAAGCCGGAAACATGGATAAATGAAAAAAGCCGGAGATGCAGCTGAGCCAATGGAACTGCCTCCCACGCTGCCACTATCTTGTGTAGGGACTCTCATGGCAGTTGTGAAGGACTCAGGAGACCGCAGAAGGAGACTGCGGATTCCTAGACTAACAATCTGTGCCCTGTCTGTGGGAACTTGACTAGAGTGTGCGCTAAAGGCTGCTGTTTTCATGATGCTGTGTGCCAATGGGCTGAATCATAGTGATGCTGCAGCATGTGGCCGTCATGAGTACGAGCGAGTGGACTCCCGATGCCTTGAATGGTTAGACTGTGCGTCGATCGTACGATTTCTTGCATGCAAGTGAAGGACACTGTGTACGTCTGAAATCATGCATATGAATAGTCGTCAGATAGGGATCTTGACACTCAAGTGGAAACTTGTATTATATCTTCTGGTCTCAGATTCTCTTTGACTCCTGAGTCGCAAGATGACTGCGTGGGATGGCTAGCATGCAGTGAGCGTCGCACGGCTGAAGAGCTCTGCGGCCCGTCAAATAATCTGCCGAGGATAAGCATCTGAGCGCACTGCTGGGGGTGACTCGAACACGTGAGCGCTGTGGACCTCGTCTTGTAATGTCACGGCGGGATGGACGGCTGGGGGAGCGCCGCATGGCGCGCAAGATGGCGCCGAGGGAGGCTTCCAAGAAGGAGAGACCCCGCGACAGAGGGAGAAACGGCTGGAAGCGGCGGCCAAATTACAGCAATTCGCTAGGAAGCAGCAGCCAGGTGCCTCACAAACCCCAGGTGACAATAATCCGGTGTATAACCCAGGGACAGTGGGTGTTGATGATGGGGAGCCCCTGCAGGAGAGAGGGAGAAAGCTGTGCAGCAATGGGGAGGCAGCTCATGATGATGTGGAACCTGAGGGCTCAGAGACTGTCAGCACACATGATGAAGCTGGTGATGAGGGTGAGCCCACACTTAGAGATGTCCTTAAAGCTATTGCTAAAGGGAACACTGAGCTTGCTGGCCACATTGGATCCTTAAAGATGGAGATATCCACCATTCGCCATGATATGCAGAAAGTGAGAGAACGTATGTCTGCGGCTGAAGGGAGAGTGGGTGAACTGGAGGACACTGTGGCTCCCTTGGTCAAAAAGTTCAAAGCTGCTGGTGACTCTATTACATATTTGCACAATAAAACGGACGATATAGAAAACCGCCTACGTATAAATAATGTGCGCATTGTAGGAGTTCCAGAGAGGGCGGAAGGTAGAGATGCAGTGGAATATTTGAAGCGTGGCTGCTGAAAACTTTTGGCCAGGATACGTTTTCTAGAATGTTCGCTATTGAGAGAGCTCACAGAGTGCCTGCCAGGCCGCCGCAGCCGGGAGACCAAGCTCGCCCGATCCTGATTAAAATGCTCCACTTTAGAGACCGGGACAAAATCCTATATCTGGCACGGACGGCCGAAGATCTCTGTACAGAGGGGGCAAGAGTGTCTTTATACCCGGACTTCTCTGTGGAAGTCCGTAGAAAACGCGCTCAATTTCAGGAGGTTAAACGTCGTTTGAGAGCGCTGAAAGTGCAATATTCTATGCTGTTTCCAGCCCGGCTGCGAGTGGAGGCGCTTGGTGGAACTCACTTCTTTGATTTGGCCAAGGAAGCGTCTAAATTGCTGGACTTAAAAGAGAGACAAATCCGCAATGGATGACTGTTTTTGTTTTTCTAACAATGGTTGATAAAGATTAGACCTACTGGTTTTGTGTGTGTGTATGTATGTATATAGTTTGGAGGAAAGTGGGGGTGCGTCTTATAAAGGGAATATGACATTCTATCATCAGTTGCATGGGAGGGGGGGACAGCAGTGAAGTGGGGACAGAAGTGACAGGGAATGGTCCCTGCTGAAGAATCCGGGGCGGCAGGAGCACCACGTGTCCCCGGCTCATTAAATAATTAAATATTCATTTCACTTGCTCCCAGTCCCCACCCACCTCTCTGCACTGAAGACAGCACGAGAGGTGAGAGCACAGGGAGCAGGAGAAGCTGCTTAGGCTGCACACATGGTCTCTCCCCAGCTTCTTGCAGTGGCTGGGGAGATTGTGTGCTGGAGAAAGTGAGAATGCAGGTGCCGGGGGTGCAGCTGCAGCAAGTGAAGGAGCACTGAGCTTTGTGCTGCGATGGAGACAGGGGTAGAGCAGATCGGCACCTTATCACAGGCACCTTATCACAGGCACCTTATCACAGGCACCTTGTCAGTGTCCTGGCCTCACTCCCTCTGCTCTCTGTAATGTGTCCTCCTGCTGAGTCCTGACCTGTGCAGAAATCCAGGAAGGTCGGTCAGGTCTGCAGTTCAGGAGCTTCAGTCTATTAGAGCAGGGCTGGAGCCTTCATAACACCAGTGTACAGCTCCTGTATCTACATCCTGCATCTATAGGTCAAGCTCTGTAGTGGTGACTTGTAATTAGGAGACAGAGGCTGGAGCATCGTATTTCAGCACAGTGTTCAGACCCCCTCCCTGGCCCTCCCTCTTTACAGTACATCACATCAGAACTTTATATGCAGACTGGCCACAAAGCAGGACACATTAAAGTGAGTGCACATGGATGTGTAACATAACCACTAATAAAGTAATGTTAATACAACAATACTGTGCTTAACTAGAACTCCAAGCATGCTATAGGATCTACAGTACATGCTGGGAGTTATAGTTCTTAAAGGGATTGCTACTACATGAACAAATCCCTTCTCATTCACCTTGTTGGCCCTTGTAAAAGTAATAAGGACCATGCTAAGGCTGTGTGCTCATGGTCGGGAGGAGCTGCATGTTGGACGTGGCTCCTCCGGACCTGAGTGAAGCCATGGGTGGCCGCAGGGAGACCGCAGCCGCCCTGTACTCACCATGTGCAGCGGGTGCAGGGCGGCTTCTCCCTGCAGTCACCCGATGGAAGCCTCTTCCGACTCTGCAGCATGAAATAAACATGCGGAGGGGGAACCGGCAACCCGCACTGCAGCTGTCAGATCACTGCGGGCGGGTTAAGCATAGTGAGGATGGGATTTCTACATATCCCATCCACTATGCTTGTACTGTACTACGCAGCATTTTGGACACAGCAGCAAGACGCTGCGTCCAAAACGCTGCGTATACTGATCGTGTGCACGCACCCTTCCCCCCATGCTGCAGCAGTTCCAACATTGTCAGAAGTTGCATATTCATGTTCCATTAATATGAGACTCAGCCCTCCGACAAATCAGTGCTGGCGTCTGTCTCCCCGCCATCAGACACTGGAGCAGAAGTCACTGGTGTTGCTCACATGCTGCACCTGCATCCTAAGGAAACAGACACCAGCGCTGACTGGTCGCAGGGCCTGAGTGTCATATCAAAGTTATTTTTTGCTACAAATATTTTTTTCCCTATTTTCCACCTCTAAAATCTGAGTGCGTCTTATAATCCGGAGCGTCTTATAAAGCGAAAAATACGGTATATATATATTATAAAAATCTCGGGCAAGCCGATATATTTTTTGGGTTGACTGCATGGAGCGGGGGCTGCCACAGGGCTAACTGTGAGCTACTTAAGTTTTATCCCCCTACTAGGCAGGGTTGTCCGTTGTCTCCTCTCCTGTTTGCTCTCGCCATTGAACCATTGGCTGTTAAATTACGTAATAGTCCTGATATTCGGGGTTTCCGACACGGGGACTTGGAGGAGAGAGTGGCATTATATGCTGATGATCTCCTGCTGTTCTTGGGGGACACATCAGGTTCCTTAACCGCAGCTATGGGGCTCATTCAGGAATTTGGAGAGTACTCGGGTTTAAAAATAAATTGGGATAAGTCGGTAATTATGCCGGTGGATACTCGATCGGCTGATACGAAGGTAGGAGATACCTGTCTTAAAGTGGTTCGAGAATTCAAATATCTTGGTATAGTGGTGTCTCCTATTGTCTCTAACTATATCTCTTTAAATTTATTGGATATATTGGGTAAATTTCAACAGAAAATTAATATTTGGTGCAAGCTTCCCCTGTCGGTGGTTGGTCGAACCAATCTGGTAAAAATGATATTAATGCCACAATTGCTATACGTAATTCATAATTCGCCAATATGGATTCCTATGCAAATTTTTTATAAATTTCAAGCCCTATGTAGGGAATTAATTTGGAAAAAAGGTGTAGCCAGGATTCGTCTCGATACACTACAAAGGCCTAAGGACCAGGGAGGATTGGCGGCCCCTAACCCGTGGGCGTACTTTTTGGCAGCCCAGCTCCACAGCTTGCTCTGGTTAGTGGAAATTTGGAGAAATTGGCACATGTCATTACGGGGGGGATCTCTATTACCTCCTTTTTGGAGGTTGGGCTCTTGGAGCAGGAGCGCAAAAGGTGTTTGCCAACAGTGAGGCTCATGAGGAAAATATGGCAAAAAACTAAATCTATTCTAAACGTGACAGGGCATACTCCTTTTACCCCACTTTGGGATAATCCCGCTTTACCGGAGATTTACAAGCTGGAGGGAGGGGGTTTGTGGAGGGGATTGGGTATCGCACTGGTGGCTCAGATTTTGAATGGAGATATTCTTAAATCTTTTCAACAACTGTCTGATGAATTCTCTGTCCCACGAAATACTTTCCATTTTTATTTGGCTCATCTAGGCGTGACGCAGCTGTAATCTAGACAGTTGCAGAATAAGATACAGCATCACCTTCTGTTCAATACATTGCTTAGTCATAATGGAGGCAAGGGTCTTATTTCTAGGATTTATGGCATTTTGATGCAGCAATTTCAGTGGGAGAGACCGTTGCTAATTAAGGACAGGTGGGAGCGGGATGTGGGTCCTATTGATAATGAATCCTGGGAAGATATACTGGATAGTGTCCCACTTCTGTCCACTTGTGAGGCACAGCGGTTATCCCAACTATACTTGCTGCACAGGGTGTGTAGGACACCCAAATTTTTGTGCCAAAGCGGTATTAGAGGAGATGATAAATGCCCAAAATGTGGGGAGGGGGGAGCGGATCTGATACACATGTTTTGGACGTGTAGGCAAGTGGCCGTCTTTTGGAATGCATGTATCGAATATATAAATAATGTGTTTGAATCTGCTTTATCACTTACCCCGTTGGTGTGTGTGTGTGCTGGGATGTGTGACCCTGCAGAATTTGATCAGCCTGTGATATTTTTAGTATAGATGTACTTTTCTGACTCCATGATTTTTTTTATTCTTTTAGGTTAGATAAAGAAATAGAGGAAAGAAGACAAAAAGCCATAGAAGAGGTAACGAAGTGAAATTCAGATGGAAAAACATTCAGTAATCTGAATACATACTGTATTTTCGGACCATAAGACAAACTTCTTTTTCTTATTCGCTCCATTGGGAGACCCAGACAATGGGGTGTATAGCTTCTGCCTCCGGAGGACACACAAAGTACTACACTTTATAAAAAAAAAAGTGTAGCCCCTCCCCTACTGCCTATACACCCCCTCCTGGGAAAGGCCCATTAGTTCTCAGCTTTGTGTGGAAGGAGGCACACATCCACTCATCCACTCTCATTTTTAGTCATACTCTCCTTGGAGGGTGACGGATGGAAGAAAAGTGGGTCCCTAGGGACCCCCGGCATGTCTCCTTCCCCACCCTCGGGCAGGGGCGGTTGAGGTACCTATTGTTGGTACAACGGGCTGGAGCCCTCATGCCGTACTCCTTCGCCACCCCTTAGAGGCTCTGGGGAAGTGGGAGTCATCACGGGCTACCACGAATCTCTGGAGCCCCCACTCCGTCCACAGCCCCTGGCAGACCTGCTGGCCGGAGATTCGTTACCCCCAGGGACTGGGCCTTGCACCAAATGAGGTACTCTGTATCTGTGCATTGCTGCTGCAGCCTGGGCTCCGGATCCATCCACATGCTGATGAGGTACACTGGGGGTGATTACATTGTGGGGCATACCGGCACACTGCTGCTCAGTCAGTCCGGTCCCTGGTGTGCTGCGGGCATACCGGTTCTGACTCCGGCTCCCCGCGCCATCTCCTTCGCCATCCCTTAGGGGCTCGGGGGAAGTGGGAGTCATCACCAGCATCCATGCTTTGCTGGAGCCCCTGCTCCGTCCACAACCCCTGGCGGACCTGCTGGCCGGAGCACTGTTATCCCCAGGGACCAGGCCCTGCACCTAATCGAGGTACTCTATCATTGTGCATATGGCTGCAGCTGCAGTCCGGGGCTCCAGATCCGACCCAGTTATCTGTGAGGTACTCTGGGGGTATTATGTTGTTGACCGGCACATCTCCCTTCGGGGCTGGCTGCCGGGATCACAGCAGGTAACCCGGTTTTCACTGGACCTCCGCGACTCCAGGGACCTGGCCTTGCACCAAACACAGGTACTCTGTGTCCCCTTATGGGCTGCTGCAGCTGCTACAGCCCGGGCCTTCGGATCCCTGTGGGTATATGTCTTATCACTGTACTCTGTTGTTTACTGTGAATGGAGGACCTGACCCTGGGGCTGGTCTCCGACACCTCCTCTGAGGGTGTCAGCGCTGTCGGCCGTGATCGCGCCGGACCTCTGCGCCTACCGTGCCTGCACGTCGGGCACAGTCTCAAATTTAGGCCCCGGCTTCGCCTGCGGCCTAGTTTTGTAATGCCCGCACCCGGCTGCTATTCAGGCAGAGGGATGGGTTTTGGGCCGTCCCTGCGGCCATACTGATGCATGGAGGGCCTCTCCCCAGCTGCCTAGATGACGCCCATTCCTCTCAGT
Organism: Allobates femoralis; assembly: GCA_033576535.1. NCBI lineage: Eukaryota > Metazoa > Chordata > Amphibia > Anura > Aromobatidae > Allobates > Allobates femoralis. The sequence continues at coordinate 565,487,420 of JARQOC010000002.1, read as the reverse complement.
TTCTATGGGGCCCCAGATTCCTGCACTGTGTCGGTCCGCCCATCTTTCACTCCCCCTCTGCTGGCTCCGGCGGCCATCTTGGCTTTCTACCGGTATATGCTCAGCAGCGGCAGTTCCCTGAGAGGTTCTGCAGCATCTGGGGGACCAGGGACCGTGGGATCTGATGATACACCGCTGTCCAGCGGTCGGGCCACACCAGTTACACCGGCTGTGAGCCCCCTTGCGTGGGCATCCCCTGCTGGGGATTCCCACAGTTGTACAGCCTTGTGGGCCATTTGGAGTATATCCCCCAACGGCCACACGCATGTCCGCAGCCTGCACTTCATTTAAGGCTTAGCTGCCTGCTGGATGCACTCTGCCTGCGCGCAGCCACAGACAAGCCCAGAGCCACAGGCTCACTCCAGCACCTCGACCCAGGTGGATTCCCCTGCTGCCCTCCCGCAGGGCCCTCTATGACGCCAACTGGACAGAGGTTCCAGGAACCCTTGTCCAAGCCTTACTTAAGGCTATATTAGGCTATATAAGCCCAGACCGGGTCCCTTACAGGATCCCACATGGGACCTCTCTCAGGAGTCTAGGCCGGGTCCTTCACAGGATCCCCCTACGCCTGACCCTCTCCGGGGGGTTCCATAAGTCCAGGGCTGCGCGCCCACTAGTTGGACTGCCCCGGAAAACAGCCGAGGACTCTTCCTCAGGCCACTGTCCACGGCCCGCTACGCGACCCGCGGGGCTACCTCCCCCTCCTCCTCGCATTACTCTCAGGATGTCGTGAATGATCAGGAGTCAGGGCTCAGAGTCCGAGCTCATGCTGACTCTGAATGCCCCTGAGGGGGGATGCACTGGTGGATGACCTTGTTCCTCCTTCAACATGGTTGTTCCACCTGCTCCCCCTTCTCCGGTGGAGCCGGCTTCCTTTTCAGGAAAAACACCAATTTAGGTTCCCTAACAGGGCTCACAGTGTGTTGCTTCCACCACCCTAATTTGGAGATGCTGTCCAAAGCCCAGAGCTGGCCTGGACTAGCACTATCCTAAGAGAACCAGCAGTGCCGTTACTATCTCCTTCCACGGAAGTGGTCAATGGTCATTTCCACAAGGTGGACCCTCCGGGTCCAGACTTGCAGCCCGGACCGTTGTGCCCGTGGCTAACGGCTCTTCCCTGAAAGAGCTACGGACCGCCAGATTGATTTATTTATTAACTCGAGCTATGAAACTACTGTCCCCAGCTTTCGCAGCTGTAGGAGCAGGGCAGCCATGTCTGCGTGCTCGGCAAGGATCCGCTCCTTTACGGGGGTTATCTTGCCTGAGGTCATTACATAACGTCTCTGACGATCTTGGTAGCGTCAGCTACTCCCTGGCTATCCGCAGGTCTATGGCCTCGGAATATGATTAGCTGACCCCTCATCCAAAAAGGTACCTTACGGGGTTGTCTTTTGGCTGGTAACAGGCTGTTTTGGTAACAGCTGGAAGGACTCCACTGGCGGGTAAGCTCTTCCGTGCCGCTCGCTACGGTTGGGAAACCTGTGCACAAAGGATTGAGTCCACTGGCTTGGACTAAAGCTAAGGGTATGACTCTGCATGGCGTTCCAAGATCGCCTGCACTCAGCGGCAGGAGGCTCAGCCTCTGTGACGGCCTCCTCATGCCTATCCGCCTCTTCAAGCCGCATCCTCGGTCGAGGACAGGCTCTCCGGTTATATCGCATGGCTACTACATACAGCTGAACTCCCTTCCTCGCTTTCTCCAGCAAAGGCGCAGGCCTTTAACCAGGCTCCGGATGCCTTGTGGCGAGACGGAGTAGTTATTTCTGTTCCTCTCGAGGAACGCTTGCATACCATCGATCGCCATCAAGGAGGAGTACCGGCTCATCCCCCATGGCACCCGCTAATCAGCGTTGGCTGAGGTTTACGGTGGGGGACGACCATTTTAGTGGTTCTGTCCTCGCGGCCCTGCACTCCCAGGGCCATGCAGTAATATCGTACTTGAACGACCTACTGGTCAAGGCATCTTCTCTGGAACAATGCCAATGCAGTCTCTCGCGACCCTCTGCACTCCTGCTCAGACTCTGACGTGCCAGTGCATGGAGTCTCACGACTATTCAGCTTTAGTCAAGCTGCCTCTGGCCAAACAACTGACACTTCAGTCAGAAGTACGCTCACACCTTCGGTCACGCTCCGTCTCCCTCGGGCGGCTGATGTACATCTTGGGGAAAAATGGTAGCGGCCATGGAGCAGTATGCTTCGTACGGTTTCACCTGCGGCCACTGCGATTGCAGATCCTCCGCAGTGGGGACAAGCACCATCTTCCCGCGACAGGAAGTTCTCCCTGTCGGCATTGACGAAGGTCTCCCTTCAATGGTGACTGCTACCCCTGTCTGTCACGGGGGAGGTCCTTCCTGCCCCCCTCTTGGGCAGTTAGGACCACGGCCGCCAGCCTCCTGGGCTAGGGCGCAGTATTCCTTCACCACGGGGCTCAAGGATCCATTCTCCGGATCAATGTCCTGCAGAGTAGGGTCATTTGCTTAGCGCTTTTGGCTTTCCAACGGTTCCTGTCAGGAAGACGGATCCGGATTTCATCAAACGCGATAGCGGCTCCTATGTCAATCGCCAGGGAGGAGCTCGAAGCATCTCAGCACTGCTCGAGGTTCAACGTATCCTTCAAGTGGTAGAGGACAACGACTCCTCCATCTCGGCAGTCCACATCCCTGGAGAGGACAACTAGGAAGCCGACGACCGAAGTCACCAGGGCATGGACTCGGGCGAGTGGTTCCTTCATCCAGACGTCTTTCAGACCATCTGCAACCGATGAGGAATGCCGGACGTGGACCTGATGGCCTCAGGTTCCAGTTTTCATGGCCCGACTTCAGGATCACCAGACCCTGGCTGCGGACGCACTGGTCCAGAACTGGTCTCGGTTCCGTCCCCTGTACGTGTTTTCCCCGTTGGTAATGTAGCCCAGAGTCCTGCGCTAGATCAGGGCAGAATGCAGGTGCGCTCTACTGATCGCCCCGGACTGGCCCAGGCGTGCCTGGTACCCAGACCTGTGGCAGCTCACGGCAGGGGAACCGTGGAAGCTTCCAGATCGTCCAGACCTGTTGTCTCTTGGTCTGTTCTTTCACCAGAATTCTGTGGCCCTCAGCTTGACTTTGTGGCTCTTAAATCCTGGCTGATGACATCCCTGGGATTTCCCCCAGCGGTTGCCGCTACTATGAGAGAGGCCAGGAAACCTGCGTCAGCAAAGATCTACCGCAGGACTTGGAAAATTTTCTTTTCCTGGTGCCACTCGAATGGGCACTCTCCTTAGCCTTTCCCTTTGCCAACCCTGCTTTCCTTTCTATATTCAGGATTGGGTTTAGGGTTATCTCTTAGTTCCCTTCAGGGACAGATTTTTGCACTATTCGTGCTATTCAACAAACGTCTGGCTAATCTCACTCAAGTTAGGATGTTTGTGCAAGGGGCATGTCACATTGTCCCGCCCTACAGGCGTCCGCTGGACTCCTGGGACCTTAACTTGGTCCTCTTGGCTCTGCAGAAGCCGCCCTTTGAACCACTAAGAGAGGTGCCCCTCTCTAGGCTTTCACAGAAAGTAGCCTTCCTTGTGGCTATCACCTCTCTCCGGAGAGTCTCTGAATGGCAGCCCTGTCTTGTAAGTCAACCTTTCTGGTGGTTCACCAGGACAAGGTGGTGCTTAGACCGGTGGCTGAGTTTCTTACCGAAAGGGCTTTATCCCTTTCATCTTTTTGTCCAAATCCTGTCCACCAGTCTGAGAAGGCTCCGCATTCCTTGGATCTGGTCAGGGCTTCCAGGATTTATGTCTCCCGTACGGCCCCTCTACGCCGCACGGATTCCCTGTTTGCGCTTACAACAGGCCAACAAAAGGGTACACCAGATTCCAAGTTAACCTTGGAACGGTGGTTCAAGGCGCCTATCCAGGGGGCCTACCTTTCCTCTGGAACGCCTCTCCCTTTGGGAAGCAAGGCGCACTCTACTAGAGCTGCTGGAGCCTCATGGGCCTTGCGACACCAGGCGACGGCTCAGCAAGTGTTGTCAGACGGCTACTTGGTTCAGTCTGCACACCTTTACGAAGCATTACCAAGTGCATGTATATGCTTCAGCAGACGCAAGTCTGGGCAGGCAGGTCCTTCAGGCGGCCGTTGCCCACCTGTGAATGGAGCTGCCACCTTGCCATTATGGGTTGTTTGCCCACCCAGGGATTGCTTTTGGACATCCCCATTGTCTGGGTCTCCCAATGGAGCGAATAAGAAAGAGAATTTTGTTTACTTACTGTAAATTCTTTTTCTTCTAGCTCCTAATTGGGAGACCCAGCACCCACCCTGTTGCCCTTCGGGCTATTCTGTTAAGTTTCTTGTGTTTTCACAGGTTGCTTACGTTAATCAGTTGGCCGCTGTTATACGGCCGGACCTGATTTTTCTGGTGTGGGTTATCCTCCTTCCTGCTTGTGCACCGAACTGATGGGACTTTCCCACGAGGGGGTGTATAGGCAGTAGGGGAGGGGCTACACTTTATAAAAAAGTGTAGTACTTTGTGTGTCCTCCAGAGGCAGAAGCTATACACCCCATTGTCTGGGTCTCCCAATTAGGAGCTATAAGAAAAAGAATTTACAGTAAGTAAACAAAATTCTCTTTTTCCCTCTAGGTTGTGGGGGGTGCGTATTATGGTCTGAATATATGGGGGCTTTGGGGCTGTCCTGGAAGGGGGCGGCTTTGGAGGAGGCTGGCAGAGGCTGCAGCTGCGCACATGATCATATGTACCTGCTCATTGGTGTATTGTAATGTTCCCTGGGGGGGCGGCTATATACCATGTTGGGGGACATATACTACCTGGACAGGGCCAGGGATGGGGACATTACCACCATAACAGTGTCAGCGGCATATATCCCAATAACTTTTAATTATAACCACATTTTTTGCTTAATTATTTTCCCCTATTTTTCTGTAAAATCTGGGTGCGTCTTACAGTCCGATGTGTTTTATAGTCCAAAAATATGATAACTTAAGAACAGGAATTGTTGTTACACTGGTGAAATTGGTTTTAGTGATTTATTTTCTTCTATGGATTTAGTTTTTCACAAAAAGGACAATTGTTCCATCTCCGTGGACACAACATGATGGGAAGCAAGCTGCTCAGTTTCATTCAACCAAATGTAAGTTTCTTAGAAGTGATTTTTTTAATTTAGAGGGTCCTGACTGATCTTAGGTTTATCTACGTCAGATTATACAACTAATGCTCCTTTCACGTCAGCAATTCACACTGATGTGCGGCAGATCTGGCAGGTAGCGCCAGGTCTGCCGCCTAATTGCCGACTTGCAGCCCAAATCCGGCAAGCCCCAATATTGACTGTGGGGCTTGCGGTCCAGTGCGGTAAGTGCAGTGCTGCTGGATTTGGCAGATCCGGCATTTGCGGTCGGGGGAAAAATAACGCTGCAAGTACACGCCAAAAACCGCATAGCATTTTTGGGTGCATATTTCTGCAAGAAGATCTGTATTTGGTGCAGAAAAATGTCATCATCAAATATGCAGCGTAGGCATGTAGCCTAAGAATGCATCTTAAGTAATAAAATAAAAAGTGGTCTCTTTAATTTAATGTCTCATAAGTTGCTGACACAGACCTGGGGTTTCAGATCTGTTTTTGCCTCTGATTGTTTTATGGCAGAAACTTGCCATCCTCTCTTCTGCTGTAGGATGGGTAATAGAGTGGAGTGGGCCACTGAGTGACAGAGGACAGCCAGTATTGGTCAGTCTGTATCTTCTCTCTGTCAGGTACCAGGGCAGGTAGTCTTTTGCTTTTTAAATCCTGCCCCATATAGAGCATGGCATGTTGCATGGAAGATGAATCTGGGACATCCAGGGCCACAGTACATGCAGATTACTTGTGGTCACATATTAACTGTTGAGCTGGCAAAGGAGTGGAATCCTTTGCTGAATTCTGACAGTGTGCACACAGACTGTAATTTGAAGTGAGAATCTCCTCATTACATAAATGTTAAGTCTGCAAAACCCTTTCTTTAAAGGGAACCTGTCACCTCCAATAGCCACCCAACCTATCAATACTTGTCCCTGCTGCCTCAAATTAGTATACTAACCATCCCTGTATGACCTTTTCTATCACAACAGGCTGCAAATAAAGACTTTATCAAACTTACCACATCCATGTCGGGTGGGCATTCCTTTGGTGGTTTCTGACGGGTAGGCAGGGTCTTGTGTGCCGCTCTCGTCCCTACCCCCCCCCCCCGCCTTGCTGGTAAATTACGCCCTAATGGGCGTCATTGGAGACAGCACATCGCGGACACGATCTTCACTGCCCAGATCTTCACTGCCATGATGCGGTCACGTGATGTCGGCACTAGTGATGAGCGAGCACTAAAATGCTCGGGTGCTCGTTGCTCTGGCCGAGCATCTCATGATACTCTTGTACTCGGCCAGAGCACCGAGCCCAATGTAAGTCAATGAGTGACAGGCTCCGCCCACAGACTTCCGGTTATAAAACGAGTAATTCCGGAAAAGGGCGGGAGGGTGGGCTTTTTCAAATCGCCGCAGCATAGAACACCTTGCTGTGGCCCCCAGAGGGATCCTATCGATTAATCTGCTCCCTGTATGGTGCCAGCTCACTGTGTGCACTGAAGGGAGCAGTGTATGTGTCTCAGATCGCTATTTATTACCGAGCGGTCCGAGCATCTCGGCAGTACTCGGTGCTCGCCGAGCACCCCGAATACCGAGATACTCGTGCGAGTACCGAGTAGGGCCGAGCATACTCGCTCAACACTAGTCGGCACGGTTAATATACTAATTTGAGGTAGCGGGGACAGGTATTGATAGGTTAGGTGGCTATTAGGAGGTGACAGGTTCCCTTTAAGACAAATAGAATAAAAAACATTGAATACATTGTCATAGTTATAATGTTATGCATTATAATTTTGTTTGTTTTTATTCACAGGGTTTTATTTGTGTATCTTTTTTAACTTTGATAAGTGTAACTTTTCTGACTATCTGCTTCTTGTATTACTTCGGTATAATTCCATTTCTTAGATTCTTTTATGTTTGGAATGATAATCAAATTTGCTTTAATTGGTAGGTATTGATCCTAATAACGAATCCCCTCTTGCAAGAGAGCAAACTGCAAATCTTGGTAAAAGTACAGGTAAGCCAGATTCAGAAATATATGTAACCGGTTTGCGACCGCTGATGTGATAATAAATGTTGGCGCTTTGTGCAGTGCTGATCTTTCTTCATGGTCGTTAGTCTTGCTGGGATCAGGACCCCCAGAGTCCTGCGAGGGCAGGGATTCTGGTACAGAACACTACTTCTGACTGGCAATATCATTGGGACCTGAGTCAGTCAGATCCCAATGAGATTTTTCCTGTGCTGTCTTCTATACACCATAATCAGTGGCAATTGCTGCATTTGGAATTCTGAGAGGGACATGAACAAGGAGCTGAGGGCTGTCATGGCAGCTGGACATCAAATGATGATTTGTGGGGACTGCCTGGTACAGTGGCCTGTTACATCCAGCCAGGAGCCGAGTCTAACAGGCAATCTGTGACACTGACTGCTCTAATGCATTGCTATGCATGTGTATTGCCATTCATTACACCAGTGATCAGAATAATAAAAGTTAAAGGAAAACTGTCAGGTCAGAAATCCACATGTAACTGCTATCACTAATTCCTTTCTTTAAGCCTCTCTATTGATGTATTTATTTTATTTATATTCCCCTCCTATCTTCTGTAAACTTTAAATAAAGAGATTCAGTCCACCTGTCAATCACAGTAAGTGATCCACTTAGTTCTCTGCTCTCCACTCCCCATACGATGAATATGCATGTCACATCACAGCACAGGACATCAGTGGGGGGGTGTTGTCCAGTGTTCTCTCTGCTCTGTGTCTGCAGCCAGGAAAGAGGTCAAATACAAAACAGAAACTGTCACAGTAGGATATCTGCTTAGAGAAACAAATGGAGTCTGGATAAGATAAGGAAGACCTGCAATCTTTCTCTCCCTGTGTCCTCAATAGAATAGATCTCCTAAAAGTGAAACCACAGTACCCGGAGAGCAGAGGGAGGAGAGAGCTACTGAGCTACTGAGAGGGAGTGTGTAACTACATGACCGTTTAACACAGCCATGACTAATCATCTCTGCTTATAATGGACAGGACTAATGCAGCAGCTCTCTGCAGGGTGTGAAGATGCTGATAACATGAAAACTACAAAGTGTGCAATAATGATTTTACATGTTTTTTTTTTTAAAAGGTCTGGCCAGGCACTATTCAAGGGTAATATTAGGCTGCCTTCACATTTGCGTTTGTGTCTGCATGCAGATGGCATGCAGACACAAACGCAGTGAAAAGCATGGTCATTTTGATGTGTCCGCAGCGGAGAATGTCCGCCTGCGGACACATCACTATGGAGCCCGGGCAGTCAATCGGCAGTGTCCGGGGGCTGGCTGGAGGCGGAGATCAGCAGCGGCGGAGATCTCCTCCTCCCGGCCGTCGGTAAGCTCCGGGACGTGTCAGCGGGTTAAACAGCTGATGTGACAGCTGTTTGAATCTCCCGCGCCGACACCGAGAGGAGATTACCAGCAGCGGGGAGGAGGAGATCATCAGAGGCTCCAGCTGATCTCCCGGTGGCCGTCAGTGATCTCCTGTGACATCACCGGCGGCCACCGGGAGAGATTTCAATGAGTCCACAGCGTTCTCCTGCGCTGTCAAGCGCAGAGCACTGTGGACCCATTGACGCCAATGCATTCTTTTGTGCGCTTGGGGAAGCTTGCTGATTTTCCAAGGTCCCCGAGCGCACAAAAAATGCAACATGCTGCATCCCGGGTGCGGACGGGGGACCCTGGAGGAGCAGATATCTTCCGCATCTGCACCCAAACGCAGGCACTATGCGTTCCTATGTTAAACATAGGAACGCAGTGCGCATGCGCTTGACTGCGTATGGGAATGCAGCATACGCTGCGTTCACATACGCAAATGTGAAGGCAGCCTTAGTATCATACTGAAAAATGACCTGACAGTGTCCCTTTAAAGCCCATAGAGGTACGAAGTGTAAAAAATAAATGGGAAAAAATATAAACTAATGAGAATGTATATTTAATAACAAAAATAAACAATGTACATATTTGGTATTGGCGCTTCCAGAATGATCTGATGTATACAACTGTCAACCCCTTCAGAGAACTGTGTAAAGGTGGGGGAAAAAGTGGCAAAATATGTTTTTTTTTTTTTCATACAGCTGCAAAGAGGCAGAATAAAATGCCTTCAAAAATTTGAATATAAATGAAAATTTAATTGCTGAAAATGTCATCTTGTCTTGCAAAAACAAGCAACTACACAGCTCAGTCCGCAGGAAAAAAAAATAAAAAAAAAAGCTTTCACTCTCCGAATATAGTGATGTAAATGATAACTTTTTTTCTATAAAATTGTTTTATTTTGTAAAAGTGGCAAAACATAAAAATGATATTGCTGTAATACTGAACCATATAATAAAACTTAATACTTTTGAGGCGTAAAATGAGATTTGTTTTCAGCACTGCTGCTAGAACAATAGTCGTTCTATGTTGTGGTAGCATATACAGTTAGGGCCAGAAATATTTGGACAGTGACACAAGTTTTGTTATTTTAGCTGTTTACAAAAACATGTTCAGAAATACAATTATATTTATAATATGGGCTGAAAGTGCACACTCCCAGCTGCAATATGAGAGTTTCCACATCCAAATCGGAGAAAGGGTTTAGGAATTATAGCTCTGTAATGCATAGCCTCCTCTTTTTCAAGGGACCAAAAGTAATTGGACAATGGACTCTAAGGGCTGCAATTAACTCTGAAGGCGTCTCCCTCGTTAACCTGTAATCAATGAAGTAGTTAAAAGGTCAGGGGTGATTCCAGGTGTGTGGTTTTGCATTTGGAAGCTGTTGCTGTGACCAGACAACATGCGGTCAAAGGAACTCTCAATTGAGGTGAAGCAGAACATCCTGAGGCTGAAAAAAAAGAAAAAATCCATCAGAGAGATAGCAGACATGCTTGGAGTAGCAAAATCAACAGTTGGGTACATTCTGAGAAAAAAGGAATTGACTGGTGAGCTTGGGAACTCTAAAAGGCCTGGGCGTCCACGGATGACAACAGTGGTGGATGATCGCCGCATACTTTATTTGGTGAAGAAGAACCCGTTCACAACATCAACTGAAGTCCAGAACACTCTCAGTGAAGTAGGTGTATCTGTCTCTAAGTCAACAGTAAAGAGAAGACTCCATGACAGTAAATACAAAGGGTTCACATCTAGATGCAAACCATTCATCAATTCCAAAAATAGACATGCCAGAGTTAAATTTGCTGAAAAACACCTCAAGAAGCCAGCTCAGTTCTGGAAAAGTATTCTATGGACAGATGAGACAAAGCTCAACCTGTACCAGAATGATGGGAAGAAAAAAGTTTGGAGAAGAAAGGGAACGGCACATGATCCAAGGCACACCACATCCTCTGTAAAACATGGTGGAGGCAACGTGATGGCATGGGCATGCATGGCTTTCAATGGCACTGGGTCACTTGTGTTTATTGATGACATAACAGCAGACAAGAGTAGCCGGATGAATTCTGAAGTGTACCGGGATATACTTTCAGCCCAGATTCAGCCAAATGCTGCAAAGTTGATTGGACGGCGCTTCATAGTACAGATGGACAATGACCCCAAGCATACAGCCAAAGCTACCCAGGAGTTCATGAGTGCAAAAAAGTGGAACATTCTGCAATGGCCAAGTCAATCACCAGATCTTAACCCAATTGAGCATGCATTTCACTTGCTCAAATCCAGACTTAAGACGGAAAGACCCACAAACAAGCAAGACCTGAAGGCTGCAGCTGTAAAGGCCTGGCAAAGCATTAAGAAGGAGGAAACCCAACGTTTGGTGATGTCCATGGGTTCCAGACTTAAAGCAGTGATTGCCTCCAAAGGATTCGCAACAAGATATTGAAAATAAAAATATTTTGTTTGGGTTATGTTTATTTGTCCAATTACTTTTGACCTCCTAAAATGTGGAGTGTTTGTAAAGAAATGTGTGCAATTCCTACATTTTGTATGAGATATTTTTGTTCAACCCTTCAAATTAAACGTTACAATCTGCACTTGAATTCTGTTGTAGAGGTTTCATTTCAAATCCAATGTGGTGGCATGCAGAGCCCAACTCGCGAAAATTGTGTCACTGTCCAAATATTTCTGGCCCTAACTGAATTAGTAGCTTTATTCCACATCTCCATTTCATACCAAACTCTCTCAAACTATTGGCAAAACAATCACATACCATCTTATCTCATTACTTTTATATGTGCCCAAAAATGCTACAAATAAAATAAACTAATCCCTCAAAAAACAAGCGCTCATATAATGGTCAGAAGAAAGAGAATATTGTAGCTCTCAAAATATGGCCATGCAAAACCTTTTTTTAAAGCATTTTTAATGTTTGATAGTAGCCAATGTAAAGACTCGATATAACTGTCATTGCTGTGATCTTTCTGACCCGAAAAATAAATCCGCCTGATCACTTATACTGCTTAAGGGGATGTCACGCGTCAATATCGCTGTCAATGTCGCTCGTACGTCACGGATTTTCAGTCGCTCGAGCGACATAAAAGTGACGCAGGAGCAACATTGAAGCGTGTGACCAAGCGATGCAACCAGCGACATGTTGCTGATCGCCGATCGCAGGTTTCACTGCCAGATGTAAAACCTGTCGCTCATCGCTCAGTAGACCTTGTGCATCGCTGCGTGTGACACTAAACTCAGTGACGTATTTTCTATTTTGACAACGTACAAGCGACTAAATAAAATCGCTTGCAAGATGGCGACATCACCGCATCGCTGGGTCATATTGACGCGTGTGACATCTTACCTGCGATAATTTCACATCGCTCAGGCGATTAATAATATGTGACGCATGAGCGATATTGCGGGCGACATTGACACGTGTGACAGGCCCTTTAGTGTATGGTGTAAATAACAAACAAAACCTAATCTTAACCTGCTGTTGATTTTGTTCATTTTTTCCTCCCATGGCTCAGCTCATATTTATCTTGCATTCTACGCTGAGCACTTACAATGAGGTTTACGTGTAAGTGTCAGAAATACATGAGTTAGACAACACCACTGATGAAAGATTCCCTATAATGAGCCAGAGGAAGTCTCTTTAGACTGTCTGGCCTATGATCCAGCTGTGTCTTGGTTTGTAAAAAAAAAATTAAAAAAATTCTGAAAATAAGAACACTGCCAAATAGAAATCAGCGTTCAAAGTATCTCTGCTGCCTCATTATAGTGAATAGATTTTCGTGAGTTGATCTGACTAATATAATTTAGAGATTTAGATTTAAACCCCCAATATCCGTGCTCACCATAGAGCATGGTTTAACCCGATAACGACGGCCCACTAACGCTAGACGTCCGAAAAAAAACAGGGTACTTGTTCTGTTCTTGCATCTAGAGATGCAAGAACAGAAAAACACTCTGACGCCTCCAGTGTCATAAAATCACTGGGGTTTCAGTTACTGGGGCAAGCTGAGACCCTGGAGATTATGAATCGGGTTATTTTTTTTCCTGGTACCGGTAATGACGTGACCGGTAACACCATTTATTGGTCATGACATTACAAAAAAAAAAATAGCCTCCAGTAAAAATGATTTCTTTCATCCGGAAGGGTGTCTGCTCTTATAGCATATGAGGGATGCCCCCATATGCTAGAACACTGAGAATCGTCATGGATCCGCCCACTGGACTTCGTCAAATGACGCAGACTAAGAAAGATTGGGTCTAAATATGTGTGTGTTTGTTTTTCTAATAAAAATACTTTTCTCTTTGTGTATTATTTAATAGAGATTCCTAATGGCCGGGTATAATATAGACCCGACATTATGAATCTCGGGCTTAGCGCCAGCTGCCAATACAAAGCTGGCATTAACCCCATTACCCCGCTTATTCACAGCATGTCAATTTAGCACTTCGTAGTGGGAGGCAATCTCAGAGGATGAATGCAGGGAAAAGTCACTGTGCCCTGATCGCTGACCGGTGGCACAGGGTGACTGTGTTCATCCACGGAGATCCCCGGCATCCCCACAGGAGAGGAGATGCTTCATCCAGGACACAGTGTCTCCGGATCCTGTGCACATACCCTTAAAAGCGAGAAATTTAGTGTGAAAAAAGAACATTTTCAATATGACAGCCTATTGTTATCAAATTCTATGAAGTAGCTGTAGGTTCAAAATGCTCACTATACCCCTGGAAAAAATCAGTGAGGGGTCTAGTTTCCAAAATGAGGGCTTTTGTGGGGGGTTTCTGCTTTGTAGGCCCCTTAGCAACCCTGCAAATGCAACATGGTGCCCACAATCTATTTTAGCTTTTCCAAAATTCATATATTGCCCCGTCCCTTCTTAGCCCTCCCATTTGCCTAAACAGAACTTTTTGTCTATATGTCGGGTATCATTGCGCTCATAAGAAAGTGAGTGACAAACTGTGGTGTCAACGTTTGGTGTGATCACTTGTAAAATTGAAAACTTTGGCGCTAAAGCAACACTTTTGTATAATAAAAAGTGAGTTTTCAATATGATGACCTATTGTTATCAAATTCTGTGAAGTATCTGTGAGTTCAAAATGCTCACTATACTTATAGGTATAATCCTTGAGTGGTCTAGTTTCCAAAATGGAGTCACTTGTGGGGGGGGTTCTGCTATTTAGGTACCTTAAGGGTCCGGGATATGCAAGATGGTGCCGGTCTTCTATTTCAGCCAAATTTGCTTTCCAAAATTCAAATGGCGCTCCTTCCCTAACTGAGCGCTCCCACTTGTTCAGAGTTTTATTACCACATATGGGGTATCTGCGTTTAGAAGAACCTGGGTAACACCTTTTTGCATACAATTTGTCATGCAATCCCTTGTGAAAGTGAATGCATTAAGGCTAAATCAACATTATAAATATATTTTGTACATTCCGCTTTGCATTCATTCTTGTGTCCTTGCAGCTGAGGGGTTAATAATCTTCTTGAATGTGGTTTTGAGTAGCTTGAGGGGTTCAGTTTTTGGAATGGTGTCACTATTAGGTGTTTTCTGTTGTGTATGCCCCCCTCAGTCACTTCAAATGTGATGTGGTCCCTAGAAAAATGGATTTGTAAGTTTTGAAGTAAAAATGAGAAATTGCTGATGACCTTTGAACCCTTCTAACTTCCTAACAAATCTTTTTTCCAAAATTGTCCTGATGTAAAGTAGACATGTTGGAAATGTTATTTATTTATTATTTTGTCAACAGAACTCTGGTTTAACAGAATATAAATTCAAAACAACTCTGTTTTTCACACATGAATGCAAAAAATATGGTTCTAAATTTAGTACTAACATGAAGCCCAATATGTCACCAAAAACAGTCTCAGAATCTCTAGGATCTATTGAAGTATTCCAGAGTTATAACCTCATAAAGGGACACTGGTCAGAATTGCAAATAATGGCCTGGTCGTTAAGGTGAAAATTAGCTCCGTCACTAAGGGGTTAAATGTGATTAAAATGTTATGTAAAATGTTCTCCGTAAAAGTGTCAACTCATTTCACCAAAATAAAACATATCCCACTCTGTCATCTAATCAAAATACAGGGGGGGGGGGGGGGGCATGGTATTGGTAGCACAAAGGCTATAAAGGCATGCAATGGCCCCTCTTACTCCAACCTCCAAAAGAAAGCCAGCCATATCTGTACTCCCAAATCTAAATGCATCTTACCTTCTGGGCCCTGTAGTTTGCCTCCAGTGCAGTTAGCATCAACATGCTTCCGATACAGTAGCGAGGAGAGATCACTTTATTACTAGGTGTGTCTCTAGAAGCACAATGGTGGGGGGGATCTACAATGAATTGAGGAGTACAATGGTAGATTTGCAATTTTCATTCTGTAAACCACCCATGCAGTCCATATTGACAGTATGCCTTTGGATTAATTCCCACAGGTGCAATTTCCAAAATGAGGTCATTTGAGGTGAGATTCTACTCTTCTGGCACTTAGGGGCTCTGCAACTGGAGTCTGCAAACTATACTAGGAAAATCTGCGTTCCAGAAGTCAAAAACCGCTCCTTGCATCCTTTCATGTGGCCAAGCAGTGCTATAAAGCCACGTATGGGGTAATGTTACATTCAGCACCAATTGTCTAACAAGCTTTGGTGCCATTTTTGTACCTATTCCCTTTTGTGAAAGTGTGAATTTTTTGGGCTAAAAAAATGTTAGTGAAAAAAAGTAACTATTTCTTTACCACCCAATGATAACATTCTGTGACACACCTGTGGTGTCCATATACTCGTTGCTCCCCTAGATGCATTCATTGAAAGATATAGCTTTCAAAATGGGGTCACTTATGGGGATTCTTCTGGCACCTTGGGCCAGAGGAACTCCCCCTCCTAACATGACATGGAGCTCACAGCCCACTCCAGCAAATCTTCACTCCAATGTGGCGCTAATTCACTTCTCCGCTTTGCACTGAAGATACTTTCTGACCACGCATGGGGTAAGGGCATACTCGAGAAATTGCAAAAAAAACGGTATTGTCAATTATTTTTCTAAAAAAAAAAACTTGAGGCTAAAACAATACTTTAATGAAAAAAATTTTTGTTTTTTTTTCTTTACTGCCTGATGGTGTGAAATCCTGTGAAGCACCTATGGTGTTAATGCCCACAGCACAGCTAGATTCATTTATTGAGGGGTGTAATTTGTTACATGGCATAATTTATGTTGGGATCTGATGCTATGACTCCTCAATGACTGCCAATGTGACATAACACCCGCAAACCACAACAGCAAAATCTGAGCTCCAATGCGGTGCTCCTTCCTTTCTGAGCTTTGCATTGTGTCTGAAAAGTGATTGTTGACGACCTATTGTTTTTTTTTTTTTTTTTTTTTTTTTGTTTGTTTTTTTTTTTTCTTTAACAGTTAAACATTATTTTGTGAATAAACTGTGGTTGGTTTCGAGGTGCCCGCCACACCTCAGTAAATTTCTCGAGGGGTGTGGGGTCACCTGTGGGGGGTTTCCACTATTTAAACACATCAGGAGCTCTGCAAATGCGACATGGTGTCCGCTATTCCATACAGTTTTGCACTCCAAAGGTGAAACTGCACTCCTTCCCTTCCAAGTCCTGCCGTGCACACAAACAGAAGTTTCTTACCGTCTTTGTGTTCAGAAGACTTTGAACAAATATTGAACAATCCATTTTCTGCTATTACTCTTGTGTAAATGAAAGATTTGGGGTGAAGGCAACATTTTTGTGGGGAAAAATTAAAATGTTAATTTTTTTTCCATCCATATTGCTTTAATTCCTATGAAGCACCTAAAGGGTTGGCTTCTCAAATGTGGTTTGGAGCATTTAGACGGTTGCAGTTATTAGGATGGTGTCACTTTTGGGTATTTTATGTCAAATAGGCCCCTCAAAGTCCCTTCAAATGAGATAAGGTCATTAAATAAAAAAGAAAGAAAAATGGCTTTGTAAACTGTTAGGAAAAAAACTAAATTGCTGATAAATGTTTAACCTTTATAAATTCCTGGCAAAAAAAATGTTTTAAAAAATAATGCTGATGTAAAGTAGGTGTCAGGTTTCACTTTTTGGAGCCTCTGTTCTGTTGGAGGGAAATTGCTATTGCAGGTCTGCCTTACCTGATCTAGACTCCATTTGTTTCTTTAAGCAGGGTATCCCTACTGTGCTGTGATAGATTCTGTGTTTTATTTGACCTCTTGATTTTGCTGCAAAGAGAGGAGGATACAGCCCCCACTACTGATCTCCTGTGCAGTGATGTAACTGTGACAGTGACATGAAGATTCATCCTATAGGGAGTGCACAGCAGAGAGCTAAGTGGATCATTAACTGTGATTGGCAGATGGAATGAATCTCTGTATTTGAAATTTACAGAGGACAGGGGGGAAATAATAAGTAATAGAAATACATGAATAGAGAGAGCTTAGAGCAAGGAATTAGAAAATGATAGCCGTTGCATATTGATTTTTGACCTAACCGATTCCCTTTAAGGGCAGGGACTATGGAGGAATTATCCCTTTAAATAAGCATTGTGCAATTATTTTTATAATACTTTTACCATGTTAAAGGCGTTTGGTGCTTTTTAATAGTCAATTCTTTCACCTTTTTAACATTTAAAGGAGAAGTCATTAAACTTTGGATACGGGATAATTTCCTAATCATTTGCATTCGGACCACTGGGATCACACTCCACCCATCGATCCCGATAACCAGGCCTGTGTGAATGGTGCAGTGGACGATCATGCACACGGGTCTCCGTTCTTTTATAATGGGATTGCTGGAGGTAACAGTGCTCGGTCTGCGGCACTTCCATGGGAATTTAATGGAGTACCACTCCATCATCACAAGGTGCAAATGGCCCCAATTGTTGGTTTCTGTGGGGGTCCCAATAGTAAGACTCCCTGTGCTTGGAAGTGTATTTTTTTTTTTTTTTAATTGTACAGTAAGTATTTTATTTTTACAGCACATTAACTTTGATAGCTTTTTATTACATCTCATTTTTTTTTTAATATTTTCATGCAGTTGCTTGTCAAACACAATTATCATTGCCAGTCAACTTCAATCTTGAAAAAGTGTTAGGTAAGTATATTGTAAATTAATTGTATGATTAAAGAGTGTGAAGGTGTATTTTTCTAGTTTGTTTGTTTTAAAAATGGGTTTTAAATGAGTGATTTATTTCTTTAGTTTTTAATAAAAATGTACACCTACAGAGGCATTTTTTTTTCTTTACTTAAAGATAGTCTTCACACAGAGTATGGTATTTCTCCTTCGCCTCATTGGGGGACACAGGACCGTGTGACCGTGGGTGTTATGCTGCTGTCCACTAGGAGGTGACACTAAGTATACTTCTAAAAAACAAGAAAACAGTGTGGCTCCTCCCCTGCAGTATATACACCCTGGCTGGCTCCAGCCTCACCAGTTTTTGCTTAGTGTCTCAATAGGAGGTAGATGCGGTCCATGGACCACAATACTAGTACATAATTAGGTTTTTTTCCTTAGATTTTTAGATCCTTTTTTCCTTTTACAAGACTACTAGAGGGCGACGGTATCTCTGCATACCGATCTCCCAAAACCAACAACAGACGGGAACGCGGAGTGTTACCTCCACGTACCCCCTTCTGCTTCGATGGACTGGAAGCAAGGCGACGGTTCCTCAGCGTTCCGATTTCCTTGTGTTCCGTTTTTTCGCCGGCGTTATCCCTACTTCTTCCCTACCCCCTGCGGGACCCAGGCACAGCAACCTTCCAGGATCTCTGGAGCAGATCCTGCCGGACAGGGACGCCAGGCTGACTCTCTCCTCATACTCCTAGGATTATGAGTCGAGCATTCAAGATGCCCTCCCCATTCCCTGCCAGGGGTTTTGGGTTGAGGTGCCTCCATAAGGTAAGCAGGGCTCCTGAGGGACCCTGCATGCATGTGTTGTCTTCCCTGTGAGCTGCAGGCTGGGCTTCAGCTTTCCCTAGCTCCCATAGCTCTGGCCTGCGGACCTTATTATAGCCCCTGGAGGGCTACAACCTTTACCTTTGGCTCCCCTGCCCTGGGGACCCGGGCTGAGTCCTCCTCTGCAGCGATTCAGGGGGCCGAGGGCACTCGCGGCGTGTCTTTCCCGCACTTCCGCGCCGATGCGCGCTCGTTTTCGGCCTCAGGGGCCTAATCGAGCCCCCGGCTTGCGGCCTACTCCTAAGCCCGCCCCTGTTGCCGCCCCTCATCGCCGCCCCCGGGTGACGTCATGCGGCCGGGAATTAGAGATCCCGGCCGTGTTACTGGAGGCGGATCTCTTCTCCCTGGCGCGTCTCGCTCATCGCGAGACCTCCTGCGCGCCTTTTCTCTGGGAGAGGACGCCCTGGCCGCCATCTTCTGTGCCCAGCACCACGAGGGACGCCTTTTCTCAGGGGGACACCGGACCTGGCCTGCAGTCCACTGGAAGCGGTAAGGGGCACAGCATTCGCTGGTGCCCTCAGTCTGTTTGCATTTTAGCTGTGCTCTCCTCCCTTCAGTGTACTGCACCTGCTGCTTCTTTTCCCAGCAGCATACATAGTGTCTCCTAGGCTGCAGCTCTCCATAACTATGCAGAACTCTAAGAGCAACAAAAAGGGCTCTAAGATGGCTACCTTCTATGCCGCTTGCACAACCTGCAAGAACCATCTGCCCAGCGGTCAGACGACCCCTTTCTGCCAGGCCTGTGACCCATCTAATACAGAGCCGGTCAGTACAGCTGCCCCTGCTCCTGAGGTTTCCTCGGAGCCCAGCGCCTCTGCCGCCACTGATAGTCCCCGCGCTACCCCTGATTGGGTGGTCTTCTTGTCTCAGTCCTTAACTCAATCCATGTCTCAATCCATGGACAGACTGACTTCGACTCTGATACAGGCTTTGCATGCTCAGCCCACGGCAGATACCCCTGAGCCCGAACAGGATACCGCTCAGAGACACGATTCTGACCCCAGGGAGCAGAGACAGGAATCTTCCTCCCACCGGGCCCCTCTTAAGAGAATGGACCCCCCTCCCTCTCCTTCAGGGAGCTCCCAGGGTTCCCCGTCCCATGACCGGGGTCCAGGGTCCCCTTCGTCTCAGGGTCCATACGATTCTGACCCGGAGCAGGAAATGTCGCTTGACTTGGACAACCCTGACACTCAGTCTATGATTCAGGACCTGATTACGGCCGTCAATCAGACCTGTAAGGTTGATAGCCCCACTTTAGAAGCTCCAGGGTCCGCAATATCATTTAAACGAACAAAGCGGCCACACAAGTTTTTCACGGACCACCATGAGTTCCAGGAACTCATGACCAAGTACAGAAATCACCCGGATAAACGGTTTGGTAACCGGAAAGCCATGGAATCTCGCTATCCTTTCCCCCTACTGTAAGCCAGAATTGGGCTGAGTCCCCACAGGTTGACCCGCCAATCTCCCGTCTGGCCACATGCACACTCCTCTCCCTTCCAGACGGATCATCTATCAAGGATCCTACCGACCGTCAGGTTGAGCAATTAGCTCGGTCTATTTTTGAGGCTTCTGGCTCGGCATTGTCCCCTATTTTTGCCTCAGTCTGGGTGGCCAAGGCGGTTACCACCTGGGCATCCTCTCTCCGTGATAATTCTCAATCTCTGGAAGACTCAGAGATGGCTGCCCAGATCTCCGTCGCGGCTGAATATATCCTTCAGGCTTCTCTGGATGCCGCTGCCTGCTCAGCTATTGCAGCAGCTAACGCTATCACCATCCGCAGAGCGCTCTGGCTGCGTGAATGGAAGGCAGACTCAGCCTCCAAGAAATCCCTGACCAGCCTGCCGATATCTCAGCGGACGACTGTTTGGGGAAAAGCTTGACAAGCTGATTTCGGATGCCACCGGAGGGAAGAGCACTTCCCTCCCGCAACACAAGCCGAAACGTCCCCTTTTCAGACGTCAACAGACTCGGTTTAGGTCCTTTCGCAACTCATTTGGATGGTCGACCTCCCGCCCCTCACAGGCTAATACCAGATTCCCACGGAGAGATAGAATCTCGCAGGCTCCGCAGAGAACCTCGACTTCCTGGCAGGCACGCTCCAGACAGTCAAAGTCCAAGGGAGCACGGTCCCAACCATTCTCTTCTTCCTGACTCCTTTCCCCTCCGGACGATCCCTCCCGAGTAGGCGGCCGCCTCTCTTTTTTTCGGGACATCTGGCTCGCAGTCGTAGACGACAAGTGGGTCAGGGAGGTGATTTCGTCCGGATATTCCATAGAATTTCACACCCGCCCGACCAAACGTTTCTTCCTGTCTTCCCCCCGAGGTCTCCAAAAAAGGCTCGCGCTTTCTTCAAGGCAGTCGACTCTCTACGGCAGGCAGGAGTCATTGTGCCAGTACCTCCAAACGAAAGGTACACAGGGTTCTACTCGAACCTCTTTGTGGTACCCAAAAAAGACGGGTCGGTGCGGCCGATTCTCGACCTCAAGTTTCTCAACAAATTTATCAGACTGCGTCACTTCCGCATGGAGTCGTTGCGATCCATCATCACTTCAATGGACGAAGGGG
Organism: Allobates femoralis; assembly: GCA_033576535.1. Lineage (NCBI taxonomy): Eukaryota > Metazoa > Chordata > Amphibia > Anura > Aromobatidae > Allobates > Allobates femoralis. The sequence continues at coordinate 565,466,365 of JARQOC010000002.1, read as the reverse complement.
AATTTCTCGCGTCGATAGACATCAGGGATGCGTATCTCCACATACCAATCTCTCATGCCCATCAGCGATTCCTACGCTTCGCAGTGGGTCAGGACCATTTCCAGTTCGTAGCTTTGCCGTTCGGCCTCGCCACTGCCCCAAGGGTTTTTACGAAGGTCATGGCCACGGTCATGAAGCTTCTTCATTCCAGGGGAATCATGGTCTTGCCCTATCTGGACGACCTTCTTATCAAGGCACCATCCTTCCCAGACTGCGACGAAAGTGTAAAGATCACCATGGACACACTCGTCCGTCTAGGCTGGTTGTTAAACCTTTCCAAGTCCTCTCCAATCCCGAGCCAGACCATCACTTTTTTGGGAATGGACTTCGACACTCATCGAGGGCTCGTTCTGCTTCCGCGCGAGAAGGCAGTCGCCTTACGGCAAGGCGTTCGTACTCTTCTACTTCCAAGACCTCATTCCCTTCGCTCAGGAATGAGAGTCCTGGGAAAGATGGTAGCGGCTATGGAGGCGGTGCCGTTCGCTCAGTTGCATCTCAGACCACTCCAACTCGCTCTCTTGTCTCGCTGGAACAGGAATCCGGCTACTCTAGACAGGACCCTGCGACTGACCGCAGCAGTGAAACAGTCTCTTCTTTGGTGGCTCCGTCCTGCCTCTCTCCAGGTGGGAAAGTCCTTCCTTCCGGCACATTGGAACGTTCTGACCACCGATGCCAGCCTAACGGGCTGGGGAGCGGTTCTCAGTCACCACACGGCTCAGGGCAGGTGGTCCCGTCAAGAGACCACTCTTCCCATCAACTTACTGGAGATTCGGGCCATCTTCCTAGCCCTGCGGGACTTCCATCATCTGCTAGCAGGGCGTCACGTGCGAGTCCAGTCAGACAACGCCACGGCGGTGGCATATGTAAACCACCAGGGCGGCACGCGCAGTGCAACAGCAATGCGCGAGGTCCGCCCGATACTGGAATGGGCAGAATCCACGAGATCGGTGATTTCAGCCGTCCACATTCCCGGGGTGGACAATTGGGCGGCAGACTTCCTCAGTCGCCAGGGCATCGCCTCGGGAGAATGGAGCCTGCACCCCGATGTCTTCCACCAAATATGCATCAAGTGGGGGACTCCGGACGTGGACCTGATGGCCTCACGGCTGAACCGCAAGGTGTCCAGGTTTATGGCCCGATGCCACGATCCTCAAGCTCTGGGAGCAGACGCTCTGGTCCAGCCCTGGACTCAATTTCGTCTTTGTTACATCTTCCCTCCGCTCCCCCTCATACCCAGGGTGGTGAAGAAGATCAAAGCGGAGGGTGTGCCAGTCATTCTCGTCGCTCCAGATTGGCCACGTCGCGCATGGTACGCCGATCTGGTCCGTCTTCTCGGCGACTCCCCCTGGCGTCTCCCAGATCGGCCAGATCTACTCTCACAGGGTCCTCTCCTCCACCAGAAATCCTCGGCCCTGAGTTTGACGGCGTGGCCGTTGAGACCTGGGTGTTAACCCAGGCAGGTTTGTCTCCGGATGTCATCACAACCATGCTTAATGCAAGGAAGCCTTCTTCGGCTCGCATTTACCATCGCACTTGGAAGGCCTTCTTCTCCTGGTGTAACTCTCAGAACCGTCCGCCCCTGCAATTCTCATTGCCAGTCATTTTAGGGTTTCTTCAGTCTGGTCTTGACTCCGGTCTTTCCCTAGGTTCTTTGAAGGGACAAGTTTCTGCCTTGTCTGTTCTTTTTCAGCGCAAATTGGCTAACAGATCACAGGTCAGGACCTTTTTACAGGGGGTCTCCCGCCTGGTTCCACCCTACAAGAGGCCTTTGGAAACATGGGATCTGAATCTCGTTCTGGACGCTTTACAGAGGCCTCCTTTTGAACCCCTCAGAGAGGTCCCTCTTCGCATTTTGTCTCAAAAAGTAGTTTTTCTTGTGGCAATTACATCTATTCGGCGCGTGTCGGAACTGGCAGCTCTTTCCTGCAAGTCTCCTTTTCTCTCTTTCCATCAGGACAGGGTTGTGTTACGCCCTGTTCCGTCTTTCCTTCCCAAGGTAGTGTCCTCGTTTCATTTGAATCAGGACATAACTCTGCCGTCTTTCTGTCCAGCGCCGGTTTATCGTGTGGAGAGGGCCTTGCATTCGCTGGATTTGGTTCGGGCTCTTCGCCTCTACATTTCAAGGACGGCGGTTTTTCGGAAGTCTGATTCTCTGTTTATTCTTCCGGAAGGAGCCCGTAAAGGAATGCCTGCATCCAAGGCTACCCTGGCCAGATGGATCAGGGCAACGATCTCAGAAGCTTACCAACTCAAAGGTCAGCCCGTCCCACCGGGGCTGCGCGCGCACTCTACCCGTGCGGTAGGGGCCTCCTGGGCTATTCGACATCAGGCTTCTGCCGAACAAGTGTGCAGGGCTGCCACCTGGTCCAGCCTGCACACTTTTGCTAAACATTACAATGTGCATGTTCAGTCCTCGGCTGAGGCTAGTCTGGGCAGACGTGTCCTGCAGGCGGCAGTTGCCCACCTGTAGAGGTTCAAGATACGTCTATATATTCCCACCCAGGGACTGCTTTTGGACGTCCCACGATCCTGTGTCCCCCAATGAGGCGAAGGAGAAAAGGAGAATTTTGTGTACTCACCGTAAATTCCTTTTCTCTTAGCCTCTCATTGGGGGACACAGCACCCTCCCTGTTGCGTATCTGCTCCTAGCTTGTTACTTCAGTTCTGCGTTATCAGTTATGGTTAACTGTTTTTTTCAGATATAGATAATTTGTGTAGATGGGCTGATGGCTCTCCTACTGCTTTAGTCACAAAACTGGTGAGGCTGGAGCCAGCCAGGGTGTATACACTGCAGGGGAGGAGCCACACTGTTTTCTTGTTTTTTAGAAGTATACTTAGTGTCACCTCCTAGTGGACAGCAGCATAACACACACGGTCACACGGTCCTGTGTCCCCCAATGAGAGGCTAAGAGAAAAGGAATTTACGGTGAGTACACAAAATTCTCCTTTTTACAGTAAGGAGATAGTCATGTTTAATTATAAATACAATGTTACCTCTAGAAGTATAATGACTATAATTCCTTTAATTATGTTGTGAGAGAATCACAGGATATAGGAGCCACCACCCTGGTACTGGCACCTCAGCATGCTGTGTACTAATGACATGCCCAAATCTGCTTATCAATATCATCTGGCTAAAAACTGAGCATGTGTGCTTAACTATATATAAAATGTATGAATAATTGAATAGAAGCAGCACTCCAGTGGAAGAAAGTGATAATAGTGGACAATAGTCATCCCAATGAGATGGGTAATAAAGTCCACTTTTTTTTTTTTTTTTAAGTCATTTCTATTGGAGTGCTGTTTCCATTCTATTTTTGAAGGCTTTTTGGCTGGTTGTTTTGGGGAAGTATTGCAACCACAACAATAGGACTGCTCTCTGGTGGTGTGTGGCATGCGCTCTCTCTCTCTTTTATCTCTCTCTTTCTCTCTGTCGGTGCGTGGCATGATCTTCCTTTGCTGATGTATGGCGCTTGCTCTCATTCTCTCTTGTTCTTTCTCTGTTGTGCGCTCTATTTTGGATTATGTTCATAATGGTTATCAGTCGAGTGCTTTATCTTGTATAATTTATTTTTTATTTTGTTGAAGGTGAATATTTTCGATCAGAGGAAAATGCAGATCAGTCCCAGGAAAACTTGAGCTCCTTATCTCTCCGGAGAAAACTGTTCTTGGATGGACAGTGCAATGGATCAGTGTGTTCGTCACCAAGCTCCCCTCCAACAGGGTCATATGAAGCCCCTCCAGCCTCTCTGAATGTTCTCTGTTCAATCGATCTTTCTCCTGTCCGTTGTAGAAGTCCCATGCAGACACCCAGTTCGGTAATGATCTCTTAAAATTCATCAATTTAAGATTTTCAACCTTTGACAGTGTGATATAATCCGCACCAGTGGAGATCGCACCACTCCCAACTCTCATCAGCTGCTCTGTGTCATGATGGCAAGGTGCTGATGGGTTGTCATGACAGCCAGTGTCAGCTGGTGACTCCAGTGTCTGTGATGATAAATTTCCTGTGAATGCTGGCTGAGCACCAGCGATCACAGGAGATTGCATAGTACAGAGTGGTGCTGATGCATGTCTATGTACTGCACAAGCGATCGGACAGTAGCAGCTCCAAGTCCCTTAAGGGGACAAGTAAAGACTAAAGATTGTTTAAAAAAAAAAAGTTATTTTCGTATCTTAAATAAAAGTTCAAATCTTCCCCCTTTTGCCCCATTGAAAATAAAATATACATATGCATATTTCTTTCAGAAATTTCCAACCTATCAAAATATAAAATAAATTAACCTGATCGTAAACTGGTTAAGGAAAAAAAAATTAATAACGGCAGAATTAATAATTTTTGGTCACAGTAATATTGCAATAAGAGGCGACCAAAACATTGATTATACACTAGATTGGTATAATTTAAAAACGTCAGCTCATAACGCAAAAATACATAGGCCCAGATCCTGAAAAATGAGAACGTTATGCGTCTGAGATAATGGCAACAAACTCCCAAGATTTGTTGTGTTTTTATTTATTTGTTTATTTTGACTAATTTCAGATACATTTTTTTCACCACTTACCGTATATACTCGTGTATAAGCCGACCCGTGTATAAGCTGACCCCCCAAAATCTGGGAAAACCTATTGACTCGTGTATAAGCCGAGGGTGGACCCCAGCACAGGTATACAGCCCCCAGCAGTGTGGTATACAGGCCTCCCCAGTGGTAGTATACAGCAGCCCCAGTGGTAGTATACAGCAGCCCCAGTGGTAGTATACAGGAGCCCCAGCAGCCTCAGTAATCCAGGCCCCCCCCCCCCCATCCCTCGTGCTCCAGAAACCTGTAAAGTTAAATCTTTATACTTATCACTGTCCCCGCCACCCGCCGCTGCCGACATCACGATCCCCGGCTTCATCCGTCTGTCTTCTTGCGGCTTCCCGTTCGTCGCAGGCAATGACATCATTGCTTGCGACGAACAGGAAGCCGGAAGAAGACGGACGGATGAAGCCGGGGATCGTGATGTCGGCAGCGGCGGGGACAGTGATAAGTATAAAGATTTTACTTTACAGGTTTCCGGAGCGCGAGGGGGGGGGGGGTGGCCCTGGATTACTGAGGCTGCTGGGGCTCCTGTATACGCAAGCCGTCACGGACTCGTGTATAAGCCGAGGGGGGTACTTTTCAGCCCAATTTTTGGGCTGAAAAACTCGGCTTGTACGTGAGTATATACGGTACATAAATTTTTTTATTATTATTTATATTTGGAATCTATGAACTCGTACTGACATGGGGAATCATATTGTCGTAGGAATAAAGAGGGAATAGAGAAACGTGTACATCTGACCGGGATCACAGAAAGGTCTGGCACATTGGTATTTTAGAAAATATCAAAAATATAATTTTATTGGTAGATCAAAAAAGACAAGCAAAAACACACATAAGTTAAAAACAATTAAAACTACAAAAGCATGTACTTGAAGCCCACAACACAAATTAAATATAGACCATCTTCTGAGGCTGAAATTCCTCAAGAAACAAGTGGAATCTTCCCTTAGGTGGCAAGAAGATGGGGTAACATGCCAGTCACAGTCGTAAGGATCAACAGATTTACACTATCATGGATGTTCTCTGGTACAGACAGTAGAATGTACAATAAATCAATTGGTATGCTATATGATGAAAATCACAAAATGACGAGAACAACTCAGTGTCCACCAGACTGAAGTAAACTGCACAGAAAACCCTTGAATCAAATTACTCAGCTGGTGTGTCTATGAACAGAAGTCAAGGATGCCAGGTGGGCATAAAAGCTATAAGTCCACATATTGGAATAAAGTTATACACAGAGCAGTTTTAGGCAGATGATGTAGTCATGTCACTCATATTGAGTGTGGAGCTCCATACCCCTGAGGAAGCCGTCATGCGGCAGCGACATGCGTAGGGCAACAGGGTGTCTTTGCCGTTTTCCTATACCATAGGTATAAAAAAGCACAGTGGGCAGGAGATTTCTGTAAATGTCATCCACTTCACTGGAAAATACGACGCTTGAAAAACTCACCAAAACTGTAACCTAACATGGCAAAAAAAAAGTTGTATTTTTTTCATCATACTGCCATGTGAAGAAAATGAATACCACTAAAAACATTCTCATCACAGAAAAAAGCTGTTTTTTGGCTGCAACATCAAAGACTTCTAGCTATCAGAATACAGTATGGTGATGTGAAAATAAGTTGTTTAGTGTGCAGACGTTGTAAAACCTAAGAAAATCTTCTACAAATCTGTAATCGGACTGATTCAAAGAATAAATACAACAAGGTGTAAAAATGAATTCTGAATTTCTATTTATTTGTTGCTTCTGTCTCAAATTGGATTGAAAAGCATTTAAAATATTAAAATGGTATCAACTAAAATTTAAACTCCTGCTAAATGCAAACCCCCACAATGGTCTGTTGGCATAGAAATTAAACTTGTAGCTCTCGAAATATAGCAAAGCAAAAAACTCCACAAAAAAATGGAAAGAAAAGTTGTTTTTTTTTTTTTATGAGAGGAAAAGTAGAAAAACATAAGATATAAATATGGTATTGTCACAATCACATTGACCCGAAGAATAAAGCAGTCTTCTCACTTGTGCCAAGTGATGTACGGAGTAAAAAAAAATTAAAAACATTCCCGTAATGCTATTTCCAAAAATCAGAACATTTATCTTGTGCATTAAGTTGATAACTTGCCTTAAAGGAGAAGTGCAGGGACATAAGAAAAAAAATTGTACAGTCCCTGCCCTCCTACATGATGAAGCAGATCGGCACTGCAGTCACACGATTTATAGATCGCTTATAAATCCAATAAAATCATATCTGCTCCTCAGTCCTTACTCTTCCCTTATGGGACAATACGTCATAGACCTGTTTCAGCTTCAAGCTGCTGCAGAGAACAGAGGGTGTGGCCGCTGGCTCCTATGCTCCCTCCTACATGCCATCCCCCACACTAATATGTCTGCTGTATATATCTCATAACTCTCCTGAGCTGACAGGCAGCTGCACAAACATACACTGTCTTGTTCGCTCGGGGTCCACCGACAATTATTGTGGTCAGAGACTGCTTGTTGGGTATGTGAATATTCTGCACCCACCCCTCTGGGTGCTGTAGGGGGTGCTTCACTGTATGCCTGCAATTTGAGATCTCAATCTGCGCATGTACCACCTTCCCCAGCTATTTTCCTGAAGTCTATTGCGTCCACTGCTGGGAAATCAATGCCTCCCGATACCCCCTTCTCCTAGCCAAGGTCAGCAGAATTTCACCACAGGTTCAACAGTGACACCTCATCCTCCCAGTCCAGGGCCAGCAGCATCTCCCCACAGGTGCAACAGTGACACCCCATCCTCCCAGTCCAGGGCCAGCAGCATCTCCCCACAGGTTCAACAGCGACACCCCATCCTCCCAGTCCAGGGCCAGCAGCATCTCCCCACAGGTTCAAGAGCGACACCCCATCCTCCCAGTCCAGGGCCAGCAGCATCTCCCCACAGGTTCAACAGTGACACCACATCCTCCCAGTCCGGGGCCAGCAGCATCTCCCCACAGTTTCAAGAGCGACACCCCATCCTCCCAGTCCAGGGCCAGCAGCAGCTCCCCACAGGTTCAACAGAAACACCTCATCTTCTAAGTCCAGGACCAGCAGCATCGCCCTACTAGTTACATCACGACTTCTTGCAGTGGCGACCCCTTCCCCTGTGACCCCACTCCACTGCCCCTTCTCTAACCCCCCTACATTTTGGATTATAAGACGGACGCCCATGTAGTGCTACTACATTTGACTTCTTGACCTTTTTTTCTTTCAAGATTATGGACTTCATCCTTTTTCATTGGGGTTTGGAGATGATCTATAACGGGGCACAGCTCTCATACTGGGCATTAGTTAAACATAACTTTTCATACTTAAAATTGTTGTAAGCCATGTCAAAGTACTCATATTTACTGTGCTTTCATCTACTTTATAGGGTCAATTTTCTTCAAGTCCAATCCAGGGTGGTCGAAGAGCATACAGCCTGGGGAGTATAGAAAGTCCTACATACTTTGAAAAGTCGCCTATGAGAGAGATGTCCCCAGCGTTTTCCCCCATATCCTCTGTACTGGGGAAAACTCCGATGGCAGGTGAGCTCCACGTACTATAATGGAATTTGTGGCCTTCTATCTGCAATAGAAGTTTGGCTCATGAGGTTTTCAATAGCTGCTTGTTGTCGTCTTCTCAATGTGATTTATAATAAAGTAATGTAATGTTTCACTTCCTATGGAAGCCTGTGGTCATGTTCACAGAGGTCTTTTAGTTTCAATAGAGAAGTGGTGGAGCTTGTGCTATACTCCTGCATCCAGTGATCACACATTCATCACCTGTCCTGTGGATTTGTAATCAACTGTTTTAAAAGATAACCTATGATAAAGTGCTAGGATATTGTTCACCAGGAATTCTTGGCACATTTAATTTTTCTAATCTTGGCCTGTGTAAAATGTCATACAGCTAGGTAGATTGGTTGAAGAAATTACTGCCACTCAGTGTTCTGTATATGTGAATGGAGAGGTTCAAGAATCTGTACAAGACTATGTGCAAATGTTAAGTATTTTGCTGCAGAAATTTCTGGACCAAATCTGCTTCTCCTGGCAGAAAAACACACCAAAAAGATACCTTTTTTTTTTTTTTGCATGCGTTTTTTCATGCATTTGGGGTGGAAAACGGCTGCAAGAATGGACAGACTGCAGATTTATTTTGCACCAAATCTGCATGGGAAAGAGAAGAAGCTTGTGCACAAAACTTCAGGATTCTCATGGACTTTATTGGCATAAGGATTTGCACTAAAAACGCAGTGTGTGCACAGGGCCTAAGGGTTTCTACATACCTTACTCATATGAGTGGAAGAGTTTAAGCAGAATTAGTTTTGCAATAAATCTGCTCCATGTGGATAAACTACAATATCTGCAGTATTATGCTGTTCCTGTAATAAAGTGGATTTTCCAAATGCAAATCCACAGCAGGAAATCTTCTGACAATTTGCCCCCCCTAAGGCTATGTGTAGATATGGTATCTTCTAGATGCCAGGACAGGTGTCAAATTTTCCCTATTAAAACCGATTCAGGAAAATGCATATGGTAGTTATCCTTAAATCAATTTTGCCATCGTTCATGTGGCGCCCACCACATTTTATTGTGAACTGCGACGTATACAGAGCAGGTGGCTTCCATGTCACCTGGAATATGAGCATGTCCATTGTTCTAACCAGCTAATGCCTTCCACCCCTGAAGTAGTTAGAAGAATTGACAAAAGATTGAACATTTATGCAGCAAAGTAGTTTTTTACAATGTGTATCATGTTTATTTTATGGGGCATTGTGGTGGATTTTGGGCACAATCTGTATGGGGGGGGGGGGAATGTAGTGTGCATGTAGCCTGAAGAAGGTACCCGTGGTCACCATATTTTTGCTGTCTAATCTGAAAGCAGTAACCTGCTGTCATGTCCTCCATATTTTTGAGATCTGGATAACCCGCACCTACCCCACTGGCTGAGAGTTTTCTGTGTTCACTGTGCATAGGCAGAAAGCTGCCAATCAGTGGAGGGAGCAAGGTCATACAGAGCTCATGAATATAGAGGACTACCTGGAAGCGAGTTTATTACTCCTCCAGTGGCTGAAACAACTATCAAAACTACCGCAAACAGCCAAGTAAGTGACACATGGCTGGAATCGGGGTCTCTGTCTCTACATCATGTTCTCGGATAAAACAGCAAAAACGTAGCAATAGATTCTCTTTAAAGACATAAAAGCTATAATTTTATATTCCAGTAACATAGACTCAAAATCAGAATGGCAGAAAAAAGAAAATTTCTAGACAACTGCAGCATATTTCATTCTGTGAAAGTTGTTTCTGAACACTTGTTAATGATGTATATGTCCTTACAGAACAGAAGAAGTTGTCTTTCCCTTCACCGGAGACGCTCTCTGCTTCCAAATCCATGGTTAACGCTTGCACTGCAAGTCCGTTAATTGAAGGCTGCTCTCCCATCAAGAATGTATTTCAGATTAAAGCGAAATCCTGCAGAGAGAGCGCCCAGTATCGAACTTCTCTTTTTCAGATACCCATTACCATAGAACGTTTAGAGGAGGAGAAGGAGAACTCTGCCCCTGCTCACTTGTCCTTGCCTGAAGGCAGTATTATGTTACAGCTACATAACATGGACACGTTTTCGCCAGACGCTCACATCACGCTCTCCAGAGATGTCATCTCTCCTAAGTCATGCACACAGCAGGTGACGGAGCAAGCCACAGATGAGCTGCAGGACAATGATACTGTGGAAATGGTGGATCCTGCGGAGAGTGAAGACGATCAGATATGGGTTAAGGACTCAGCCGGGAATGACAACACTCCAATGACCAGCTTCATAACGGGCCATACGTTTAGTGCGGAGATGTCACACATGTGCATGTCTCCCTTAGCTGAGAGTAGTGTGATCCCTTGTGACAACAGCAGCATTCAGGTAATGATCTCCATGCATTAAACGTGTACTACTCATTTCTTATGTCTAAAGACACTGCCTGGGGTCTTCATGCCCCAATCAGCATTGATTGTGACTGCTTCACGCTAAACTTCTTCTTCCTTCCTTTCTTTTTTTGTCACTTCAAAAAAACAGAATTTCTCAAACAAAATATTATTTGCCATTCGGGTGCTGCTCTGTATGCAACGTTATATCCAAAAAGCATATACATGTATATTTCACCTTCATGATGTTGGCATAGAGTAATAGTGCTTTGGATTCAAGATTACATCAATAAAACGATTATAGGGCAGGACTTATCAAAATAATAGTTTTCTCAAATCGCTCTATTGGCAGCTTTTGATAACCCTCAATATGGATCACAGCGGAGTCCTGCACCATAGTTGTAGAGCTCTGCTTTATAGCTGTGTTCCCCCAAATCCAGTCCTCAGGAGCCACCATCTGAACACGTCTACAGGATTTCCTTAGAATTATCACATATACAATACTAAGAAAACCCTGAAGACATGTCCTGATGGTGGCTCCTGGGGACTGGAGTTGGAGAACATTGCTTTAAAGTAATGGCTTAAAAAAAAGATATCATCATATGAATTTTTTTTTTTTATTAATTCTTAAAGTGCCCGGTCAAATGCCACAGTCTGCCTTGTTCGGCACAAATGCTACAGTACTAGATAGAGTATGGACATTGATGGGTGCTGATTTAGATGCAGACCCTTTCCCATAATAATGACCAAGTAAAAAAAGCGGCAAGTGTAATTAGATTAGTGGTGCATAAAATATGTAAGAAATTTGTGATTTTTAGTGGGTTTATCTGCTATTCAACTAGGACATTGTGAGATTTGGCACGATATATTAGCATAACTAAAAAATTATATATATATTTTTTTTTTTAAATAATGATATCCTTTTACTGCCCACTATAACCCTATTGGACACTCCAGTACTGCTAGATTTACTTTGAGAATCCATGTATATTGATAGTAACTGGTGTTCCTATAACTCTTAATGTACAGGTGGACAGTGGTTATACAACACAGACATGTGGATCCAGTATCATGGATGGCATTGGCACAGATGGAGGCTACAAAGAAATTGATACACAGATATGTGAAAATCAGAATGGGTCTCGCCTTCTGAAAACAAAGGTAGGTCTGCCATTGAATACTGGCAATGTTTAAAGTCAGTATGCTCATTGGATGGGCACCAACAGTACTCTAGGGTCCCTCTCCAAACAGACCGCAGGTGACCTGCTATCAACAAGCATTTTTCTCACATTTAGTAAAAATATAATTGATACTCGAATCAAAAATATATAGTATTTGCTGCATTTTTTCACACCCACCTAAAGCATTTGCAAAGTTCTTTGCTTTCAAAAACAGAAATGTAAATAGTTTTTTTCTCACTTGACAAATTGCAGAGTAAATGAATAAAATCTAAATCAAATTGATATTTGATGTGACACCTTACCTTCAAAACAGCACCACTTATATGTACTATTGTACTCAGGTTTGGAAGGAACTCGGCAGGGAGGTTGTTCTGGACATCTTGGAGAATGAATCGCAGATCTTCTGAAGATGTAGACTAGTGCAAATCTTTGTGTCTTCATGTAATCTCAGACTCGATGATAACACTGGGTTCTATAGCCCCAGTCACACATAACGATATCGTTAGAGAGATCGTTGTAACTGTGACGTTACAACGATCTCTCCAGCGATATCGTTATGTGTGACACTTTGCAGCGATCAGGCCCCTGCTGTGAGGTCGCTGATCGCTGCAAAGTGCTGTGGGTCATTTTTAGATCGTTGGTTTCCCGCTGGTCAGCACGCATCGCTGCGTGTGACTGCAAGAAACCAGCGATCTGTGATCTCACAGGGCTGGTTACTATGGTAAACACCGGGTATCCAGGCAGCGCGTGCTGTCTAGATATCCGGCGTTTACCATGGTTACCAGCGTCCTCCCTGCTTAGCACTGCCTGTAAGCAGGGAGAACGCTGGTAACTATGATAAACAGCGGGTATCTAGGCAGCGCGCGCTGCCTGGATACCCCGCTGTTTATCATAGTTACCAGCGTTCTCCCTGCTTAGCACTGCCTATAAGGCAGCGCTAAGCAGGGTGCGATGTGGGAGGTGGCTCCCATGGCCTGATCGCTGGGGAGATCTGCCTGCTTGACAGCTCCCCAGCGATCAGGTAACGACGCTCCAGCGATCCCGGCAGGTCGTTATCGCTGTTGGGATCGTTGGAGCAATCGTTATGTGTGACAGCACCTTAAGGAGGCCATATCATCACTTCCAGAATTCCTTGTTCTTCTTTAGCCCTGGATCACACATTGAGTATTTGGTGAGTTTTCTTTATCTCAGTATTTGTAAGACAAAACCAGGAGTGGGTGATAAATCCAGAAGTGGTGACATGTCTCTTATACTTTTCCTCTGACTGCTCCACTTCTGGCTTTGGCTTACAAATACCGAGGTAAAATACTCGCCAAATATGTGTCATGCTGAAGATAATTATAAATGATATTTGGTTGTGTGTTTTGAATCGTTTTGCTGCAGAATAAATGTGAGGCCAAACAAGCTGCTCCTTAATGCTTAAAGCCTGATACATAAGTATCTACTTAGACACATGCTTCCCCTCTAAATTGGAAGATGTCCAGCAGAGCAACCAGTGGAACGTGATTATACCCAGCTATTGTGAAGTAGTGGTCTTCATGGAAGAATTGCAGGCTCAAATCCATAACTTTTGATATGGAAATATGACCAAGTCACTCAATTGTATAGGAAAACAATAGGAACCAGGGAGTAGAAAATTGCAGCAGATGCTATGGAGTGACAAGTCAAAATGGGTTATATTTGCTGCAACAAATAGTAGTTTGTTCCCTGGAGGACCGCAGAGCGGTACAATGAGTGTCTGTCTGCAGGAAACCCTGTGGAGGATCTTTGCAAGATTGGGGCTCCATTTCAGGAAATGGTGTTATAGATTTAATGGTATCCTCAATGCTGAGAAATACTGATAGATTCTTATCCATTATGTAATACTATCAGGGAGACCACTGATTAACCCTAAATTTGTTCTGTTGCAAGACAACAACCAAAAGTTAAAACCGAGTCATCAAATATTGTATGCTGTAATTCTGTTGTAAAACATTTAGCAATATCACAATATTTGGAAACAATTTAAGGCTTTGCTAAAATTGTATTGTTATTTTTGTGCCATTTTCGCTCAGCTTGGACAGTGGGACATCGACAAAGTCTGAACTAGCTGTGGCATTCAGTACGCCCCAAATCTTCCTCCAGAAGGGACTGGAGTAAGACTTAGGGCTAGGTGCACTCCACTCATCATACTCTCCTGATTTTTTTTTTTTTAATCCTGTGACGCCTTCTGTTTCGTATTCGCATCATACCAGTTCAATTAATTTGTATGCATATGTAGAGTTTAATTCAGGCAATAAAGGGTTTAAGTGGCTTGAGCATCTCAATCAATCGGGTGCCTCGCACTTCACCCTGCCATCTCATCAAGATCAGCTTGATGAATCGAGCCTCAGTCATTAAGAGCCCTCTTCAGTATAAAGAACAAGGAATCTTGGGAGTGATGATATTGCCCCATAGAGCCCTGATCACAACAAAGTCGGTGGGATTACATGAAGAGACAAAGATTTGCAGAAGTCTACATCCTCAGGAGATCTGTGATTAGTTCTCCAATATGTTTTTAACAACCTCCCTGCTGAATTCCTTCAACAACTACGTGCAGGTGTTCCTGGAAGAACTGATTCATTTTCTTTTTCGCTCCATTGGGAGACCCAGACATTGGGGTGTATAGCTTCCGCCTCCGGAGGACACACAAAGTACTACACTTAAAACAAAAAGTGTAGCCCCTCCCCTACTGCCTATACACCCCCTCTAGGAGAAATCCCATCAGTTCTTAGCTTTGTGTTGAAGGAGGCACACTCTGCACTCATCCACTCACTTTAGTCTTTCTCACTCTCCCTCGAGAGTGTCGGATGGAAGCAAAGTGGATCCATATGGATCCCCAGCATGTCTCCTTCCTCACCCTCGGGCAGGGGCGGGTGAGGGTACCTATTGTTGGTACAACGGGCTGGAGCCCTCATGCTGTTTTCCATCTCCATCCCTTGGGGGCTCTGGAGAAGTGGGATCGTCACGGGCTCCCATGTAATCTGGAGCTCAGACTCCATCCACAGCCCCTGTGGGACCTGCTGGCCGGAGTTGTGGACTCCCAGGGATCGGCCCCTGCACCTGTATGAGGTACTCTGTGGCGTTTGTGCTGCTGCTGCAGCCCGGTCTCTTTCCACCTGGGGGTGGTCACTGGGCATACCTGGGACTCTGGTTCCTCAGTGCGTCCGGTCCCTGCGGCGCTGCGGGTTTTCCGGTGCTACCTTGGTGCACTCGTACCGCTCCGAGCGCCGGGCGACCGCTAAAATTTAGGCCCCGGCTTGGCCGCGGCCTAGTTTCCTGCCCGAATCCCGGGCTCTACAGGAGGCGGGTTCGGCCGCCATTGCAGGCGGGCTTAGAGCTCCGGCCACTCCCATCTCTCGGAATGGCCCGCCCTCCGACTAGGCTGGGGTAGGGGATTCGCCCTCCGGATTCCCTGCGCTCCAATGGCCACGCCCCCTTGCTCAGCTCCGGAGGCCATTTTATGCTCTTTGCTGAGACTGCTCTCAGCCCTTAGCTCCTAGACCCTGTAGCTCCTAGGAGGGAGCGCTACATCCGGAGGGCACACAATCTCTCAGACAGGCTGGTAAGTCACCCCAGGCTCTCTGGAGGTGTCCACTTTCCTGTTTCCCCCCCCTACTGTATTCCCTCTTGGAGGATCCCCACTGGAGGCGACATGTCTTCCACCAGGAGCAAAGCCCCTAAGGTGCAGACATTCTATTCCTCTTGCACTGCTTGCAAGATCTTATTGCCTGCTGGTTCTGTCTTCCCTCACTGCTCTGCCTGCACTTCTCATGAGGCACCGGCTGAGGTGGAACATGGGGCGCCCCCCATCTCTGCTAATGCAGAGCCTCCCCTAGCCCGGGGGACCCGGCAGTGCCACCTCCTTGGACTGAAGCTTTCACGAAGTCCTTTTCGGACACCTTTGCCCAGTCTATGACAGCTCTACCTAGAGTCCTGCAGGAGTCCTTACAGGCCAGTCACCGGGAAAGTGCCCCCGGTTCCTCTGCCTCACGCCGCAGGCGCTACAGTGAGTCATCCCCTTCTAGGGGTATGGACTCTGGAGACAATACGGGGGTCTCAGATCTAGCTCCCTCTCCTCGGCCCGAGCCTTCTCCTGCCTCCTCTCATCAACAGGGTCTCACGCTGAGGAATCTCAGATTGATGGGGAAGAGGATAGGCAGAATTCTGTGAGACCTTCGGACGAGACCTCAGAGGAAGATTCCTTAGTGGATGATTTAGGGTCTTCCATTAATACCGTACTGGATCTGACTGCTCCCCCTCCCACGGTGGAGGCTTCGCTCTCGGAGGAACTGTATCAGTTCCTGCCTCCATCCAGGTCTCGGGGCTCATTCTTTGATCATTCCAACTTCCGATCAACTGTACAGACGCCTAGGGCTTGCCCTGATAAGCGTTTCTCTAGGAAACAGAAGGATGCTCGGTATCCATTTCCTCCTGATGTAGTAAAAGGTTGGTCGGTCTCCCCTAGGGTGGACCCTCCAGTCTCTAGACTGTCTGCCAACACTGTAATGTCAGTGACAGATGGCTCCTCCTTGAAGGATTCCACAGACCGACAGATTGAACTCCTGCAGAAGTCAATCTACGAAGCCACAGGAGCCTCGTTTGCTCCGGCTTTCGCAGCAGTTTGGGCCTTGCAGGCAGTTTCGACCTGCTTGGCAGAGCTAAATGTTGTAGCTCAGGATATTCCCGAGGTGAACTACTCTCGCGTCTCAGGCCTCCGCATTCACTGACTACGCTAGGTCGGCGTTCATGGAATCCGCCAGCCGGACCGCAGTGGTTTTGGCTAATTCGCTCGCAGCCCGCAGAATGTTGTGGCTGCGAGATTGGAAGGCTGATGCCACTTCCAAGAAATTCCTCCAGGGTCTCCCTTTCGCGGGGAACAGACTTTTTGGAGAGCAATTGGATGACATCATAAAGGAGTCCACAGGTGGAAAGTCCACCTCTTTGCCCCAATCAAAGGCGCAGAAGTCTGGCCAGCGTCAGATGCACGCCAAATTTCGGTCCTTTCGTCCCTCTTCAAAGCCCGCCTCTTCCCCCCTTTCGGACAAGGATGAGAAGTCAAACAGGACGTGGAGGACTAAGCCTCAACAGAAGAAGCCTGGCCGCCGCCTCTTCTTGACTCGTCACCTCCCCCAGCAGCATCCTCGGTCGGTGGCAGGCTCTCCCAATTTGGAGACGTCTGGCGCAGTCTTATCCAAGACCGATGGGAAGTAGATGTCATCTCCCACGGGCTACAGAATAGAGCTAAGCTGCGGCCTCCGACTCGCGTCTGTCTCTCCTCGCCCCCGCCGGCAAGGGCCCCTGCCTTTCGTCAGGCGCTGGACGCCTTGAGACAGGACGGGGTCGTGATCCAGGTTCCCTCTGGGGAACGCTTCCAGGAGTTCTATTCGAACCTCTTCACGGTCCCCAAGAAGGACGGTTCGGTAAGGCCGGTTTTGGATCTCAAGCTTCTCAATCCGGCACGTGAGGGTCAGGACTTTCCGAATGGAGTCTCTGAGGTCTGTGATCGCGTCACTTTCTCAGGGGACTTCCTAGCCTCAGTGGATGTCGAAGATGCCTATCTACACGTCCCCATCGCTCCTGCACATCAATGCTGGCTGAGGTTCGCAGTAGGAGAGGAGCACTTTCAGTTTGTGGCTCTGCCCTTCGGCCTTGCCTCTGCACCGAGGGTCTTCACCAAGGTGATGGCGGCAATGGTGGCTGTCCTGCATTCCCAGGGCCACGCAGTAACTCCATACTTGGACGATCTGTTGGCCAGAGCCCCCTCTGCGGAGCAGTGTCAACTGTGTCTCTCAGTAACTCTAGACACTCTGCAGCACTTCGGGTGGTTGATCAACGTTCCAAAGTCTGTTCTCTTTCCTGCTCAGACGATACCGTATCTGGGCATGGAGTTTCACACCGTTCCGGCTCTGGTCATTCTGCCTTTAAGCAAGCAGGTGTCGATTCAGGAGGAAGTCCAGTTCCTTATGCAGTCAGACTCGGTAACCATCAGGCGTCTGATGCACATTCTGGGGATGATGGTGGCGGCCATAGAGGCAGTACCATTTGCGCAATTCCACCTGCGTCTGCTGCAATTGCAGATCCTGCGCGGATTGGGCAAGAATCCTTCTCTCGACCAGCACATCCCTCTGTCACTGTCAACGAAGGGATCTCTCCATTGGTGGCTGCTTCCCTTGTCCCTGTCACGAGGCAGATGCTTTCTGCCCCCCTCTTGGTTAGTGGTGACCACAGACGCCAGTCTCTCGGGTTGGGGTGCCGTGTTTCTTCACCACAGGACTCAGGGCACCTTGGCGGAGTAGGAATCCACCCTACAGATCAATGTCCTGGAGATTCGGGCCATTTACTTGGCTCTACTGGCTTTTCAGAGATTCCTGGCGGGGAATCTGATTCGGATACAATCCGACAACGTGGCCGCGGTCGCTTACATCAACCACCAGGGAGGCACTCGCAGCCTTCAAGCCTTCTCGGAAGTCCAGCGTATCCTGCAATGGGTGGAGGACAACGACTTATCCATCTCGGCGGTCCACATCCCCGGGGTGGACAATTGGGAGGCCGACTACCTAAGTTGGCAAGGTATGGACGCGGGCGAATGGGCACTCCGCCCAGACGTGTTTCAGTACATCTGCGACAGATGGGGAACTCCGGACGTGGACTTGATGGCCTCTCGGTTGAACCACAAGGTTCCGGTCTCATGTCTCGCTCCCGAGACCACCTGGCTGTGGGGGCGGACGCTCTGGTCCAGGACTGGTCCCAGTTTCGCCTTCCCTATATCTTCCCTCCATTGCCTCTGTTGCCCAGAGTTCTACGGAAGCTCAGGGCAGAATGTCGACAAGCCCTGCTCATCGCTCCAGACTGGCCCAGGAGGGCCTGGTATCCGAACCTATTACAGCTCACGGCGGGGGATCCGTGGAAACTCCCGCTCCGACCAGACCTCTTGTCGCAAGGTCCTTTCTTCCACCACAATTCCGCAGCCCTGAGCCTGACTTTGTGGCCCTTGAAGACTGGTTGCTGACTTCTTGCGGCTTTTCTTCGGAAGTCGCCGCGACCATGAGCCAAGCCAGGAAACCTGCGTCGGCAAGAATTTACCGCAGGGTTTGGAAAATCTTCTTTTCCTGGTGCCGTCTTAACGGAAGTTCTCCTTGGCCTTTCTCTCTTCCAACCCTTCTTGCCTTCCTTCAATCAGGATTGGATAAGGTTTTGGCCCTCAGTTCCCTCAAGGGGCAGATCTCCGCACTTTCTGTGCTGTTCAACAAACGTCTGGCCAACCTTCCTCAGGTGAAGACGTTTGTGCAAGGGGCAAGTCACATCATTCCCCCCTACAGACATCCTTTGGACCCCTGGGACCTTAATCTGGTCCTTGCGGCGATACAGAAGCCGCCTTTCGAACCTCCAAGAGAGGTGTCCCTCTCCAGACTTTCACAGAAAGTTGCCTTTCTGGTGGCCATTACCTCTCTTCGGAGAGTTTCAGAGCTGGCAGCCCTGTCTTGCAAGTCTCCATTCCTGGTGATTCACCAGGACAAAGTGGTACTCCGGCCTGTGGCAGAGTTCTTACCCAAGGTGCTTTCTCCGTTTCACCTGAATCAAGACATTGTCCTTCCGTCTTTTTGTCCTAATCCTGCTCACCAGTATGAGAAGTCTCTGCATACTTTGGACCTGGTCAGGGCTGTCAGGATTTATGTCTCCCGCACGGCTTCTTTTCGCCGCACGGACGCCTTGTTCGTTCTTACGACAGCCAGAAAAAAGGAGCGCCGGCCTCCAAGTCCTCCTTGGCCCGGTGGATCAAGGCTCCTATCCAGGAGGCCTACCTTTCCTCTGGTATGCCTTTACCTGCGGGGATTAAGGCGCATTCGACAAGAGCTGTGGGGGCCTCGTGGGCCTTACGTCACAAGGCTACAGCACAACAGGTGTGTCAGGCGGCCACTTGGGTCCAGCCTACACACCTTCACGAAACATTATTAGATTCATGCGTATGCTTCTGCAGACGCTAATGTGGGCAGACGGATCCTTCAGGCGCCGGTCACTCACCTGATTGTTACTGCCAAGCTTTGGGTCTTCTCCCACCCAGAGATCGCTTTTGGACATCCCAATGTCTGGGTCTCCCAATGGAGCAAAAAAGAAAGAGAATTTTGTTTACTTACCGTAAATTCTTTTTCTTCTAGCTCCTAATTGGGAGACCCAGCACCCACCCTGTTGCCTTTTGGGCTTTGTTTTTCTGTTTAAGTGGCTGGTGTTATTCATGCCGCTTTTATGGCCTGTTGGCCGATACTTCATATCCGGACCTTTCGGTCTTGGTGTGGGTTTATCCTCCTTCCTGCTTGTGCACCGAACTGATGGGATTTCTCCTAGAGGGGGTGTATAGGCAGTAGGGGAGGGGCTACACTTTTTTTTTAAGTGTAGTACTTTGTGTGTCCTCCGGAGGCGGAAGCTATACACCCCAATGTCTGTCTCTCCCAATTAGGAGCTAGAAGAAAAAAATTTACGGTAAGTAAACAAAATTCTCTTTTTTTGGAGGCAAATCGTGATCACACCAAAAATTTAATTCAATTTCTCTTTTGGTCATTCCGTTTACATTTTAATTTGAGAAAACCTTTTGCACAGTAATGTACATCTCTAAAATGATAGCTGGGAATATTGACTGCAGTACCAAACCTACCGTAGAACCATAAATATTTCTGTAATCTCACAAAACGTCTTCTAAAGAGAGCAGGTCCCTCTATGAAAAGGTATGGACGGACCGGGTCTATGATAGTGTTATATGTTGGACATTTACATCAATGTACAATGATCTATTGCTGAGAGAAGCTACATTTTGAGTTTCTAGAGGCAGAACTGCAGTAATCGGATAACCGCTGGAGTGGCATTTTTTAGGGATTTGGCTTTTGGAAAAATTTTTTCCATCATCGCCATGACAGCACCATCTGAGAGATGGGTTCCCCCCTATCCAGGACAGGGAGCCCTTGAAATAAAAAGGGCGGCACCTCCTCTCTGCCTCCATTTGGTTTCCTGTCCTGGAGCGGGAACCTCTGAAATGCTGCATGGAATGGCTTTCTGTTCCCTAGACCTGACCTGGTGGCTGGAAGAGCAGCTTACCTGGCCGTGGCCTCGGGTCCAGATGCACCTCCCAAGGTCCCCCTTTGCGGTGGTGGGCGCAGGGCCTGGAAGGGGACCAGGAGAGGTTGCACTCCGTCCCAGCGTCTCCTGTGACAGCGCATGTGCACGGCTCCTGCTGTGTCACGCTGTGCACCCAGGTGAAGGTCAGTCCTGAAGTTGCAATACGTGTTCCTGGGATATGACAGGGGGGATGGGGGGGGTTTGGGGGAGTTCCCCAGCCCAGCCAGGGTTATGGGATTCCAGAGGGCGAAAACGGTATCACAGCTTTCCACAGGGTGAGTACTGTGGGAGAAAGCTGCCTCTGATTGGGTCCTTGTTTTAATGTCTTTTTCAGGATACAAAAAAGAAGCATAAAGGATGTGGGGTCTGTAAGGGGCCCCTTCCAAATTATTATGTTGAGTCTCTGCACCTTCTGTACCGATAGGTAAGTGAGGGAAGCTGTTCGCAGCTTAGCTGCTAGTCTTAAGGAGCTAGTCAGAGAGGAATTTGGATCTCTCAGGAAGAAGACGAGACGTAAAAGACGTTACTCCTCCTCAGAACAGGAGGATTCTCCAGCTAAGGCCCACAGAACCTCTCGTGACTCTAGATCAGCTTCTTCTTCTTCTTCTTAATCTTCCTCATCTGACAGTGGTTCAGAAGGCAGACCCTGTTTCCCTAAGGATGAGATCAACCACCTTGTAAAGTCTGTTAGGTCCACAATGGCTTGTTGAGTCTAAGGATCCTGCATCCGTGGAAGACCTCATGTTTATGGGTCTGACACAAAAGAAGCGTACCTTCCCTCTTAACGAGAAGATATAATCATTGATCAGAGAGCAATGGACAAAGCTGGAGAGGAAAGGCTCGCTCACTTCTTCCTTTAAGAGAAGATATCCCTTTTATCCTGAAGCCTTTACGTGCTGGGAAAAAATGTCCAAAGATAGATGTGGCCGTGGTGGAATCCACTAAAAATACGACCCTGCCCTTTAAGGACCTAGGGACCTTGAAGAATCAATTGGACCGAAAACAGATGGCTATCTGAGGGGTGCTTGGGAAGTGACGGCGAGCATATTTTAGGCCTTTAGTATCCAGCACTTGTCGCTCTGTCCATGATAATTTGGTTGCAGCAGCTGGAATCTCAGATAAAAAACAATGTACCTAGAAAGGAGTTATTGTCTTCTCTCCCCCGCATCCACGGGGCAACTGCTTTTCTAGCTGCCGCCTCTGCAGATTCTTTAAAATGGGCCGCTAAATCAGTGGTGCTTACTAACTCAGCACGTTGGGCCAACAGGTTAACAACCTGGCCAGGAGCTGTCTAGTCAAAGTCCACACTATGTGCAGTTTCCCTGTGAGGGTGACTTTCTCTTCAGAAAGCCTCTAGATGACATTCTTAAAAAGGCTAGTGATAAGAAGAACTTTCCATCCTTCCCTGTGTCCACCTTTTAAAGGTCGTTCCTTCCGAATGGAAAAGATTCTCCGGTAAGAAGTCACCTATGAGGTCCCTAGAGTCCTGGTCTGAGAGAAGAGACAAGAAGTTAGGATTCATGTTTACGAACGCCTCAGCATAAAAAGTCCTCCAAATGACAGGTCGCCCCAGTTGGGTGGAAGACTCTCTTGCTTTCTCCCAGCCTGGTCCAGCATAACCACCTGCACCTGGATTCAGAAGATCATTCAGGACCGCCTGAAGCTGGAATTTGTCTCGGCCCCTATAGGGTCCTTTACAATAACTCCTGTCAGCAGTCCAGACAAACACCAGGTCTTTATAGAGCGAATATAGTAGAGATAACAACTCTGCTCCACAAGAGGGTCTTAAAGGAAGTACTAGGTTCTATTCCCCTCTCTTTTTGATCACCAAACCGGATGGGTCCTACAGAACAATAATCAATCTTCGAAAGTTGTACACTTTCTCAGTGCAAAAGCCCTTCAAGATGGAGTTCATTGCCTCGGACATAAGACTTCTTTACACAGACTGTTACATGGTAGTAGTGGATCTCAAGGATGCATACTATCCTGTCCCGATTCATCCAGCTCATCAGAATTATCTCTGGGTGGTGTGCTACACGAGGGGTGTGCTCAGGCACTTGCAGTTTCAGGCCCTTCCGTTCAGGTTGTTAGTAGCCCTGAGAGTTTTCACCAAGATCGTCGTAGAAATGATGGCTCACCTACAACATCAGGGAGTTCTTATACTACCTTGTCTGGACGATTTCTTAACAGTAGGGAAATCTTCAAAAGACTGCACCTCTCAGCTAGATTGTGTCAGGGCCTTCTTGACAAACCTAGGGTGGCTGATCAGTCTAGAGAAATCAAGACTGACACCCACAACACATCAGACCTTCTTGGTCTCAAATTGTCCCTCTCTTGCGAGAAGGAGGCAGAGATCACACCCACAACACATCAGACCTTCTTGGGTCTCAAATTGTGCCCTCTCTTGCGAGGAAGGAGCAGAGATCTCCTTCGCTAATGACACTTACCTTGGACATCTTTCAGATAGCTCAGACTCATCACCTCTCCCTATCTGCAAATCACATCCAGGGGGATCTGAATTACTGGGCAGATTTCCTGAGCTGAACACCGTTAAGACTGGGAAAAATGGACCCCAGTAGTGGTCTATCAGATATCTCGAGATGGGGTGTTCCAGTGATTAGACCTTTTCTCCACTTGAAAACACAGATGGCTTACTTCTGCTCTCGAGATCCCAGGGACAGGCCCTATGCGGTAGATGCGCTTCAGATACCCTGGTGCTTTGGCCTGCTCTATACCTTCCCTCCCCTCGTGATGATTCCTACTGTCTTGCAAAAGTTTCAGGAGGATCGAGCCAGGGTCGTCCTGATAGCATCCTTTTGGTCGAGGGGGCTTGGTTCTTTTGGGTCACCAAGATATCAGTGACAGATCCCTGGATCGTGCCGGACTTTTTGACACTTCTGTCACAAGGCCCAGTTTACCATCCTCAAGCTCGAATCTTCGACAGCCTGGAATTTGAGCGGGAGCTACTTAGGAGGTAAAGGTACTCTGAGAATCTGGTGAATACTCTCATGAAGAGCAGGAAACCGGTTACCGCCAAACTGTATTGTAAGGTGTGGCGAAAATTTCCTTCCTGCTCGGGAGTATGTCCTGTGGGGGAGGTCCCTATTAGGGCCATTCTGGTGCTTTTATGAAGGGAATGGGAAATGAGGTTGTCAGTACCCTGAAGGTCCAAGTTTCTGTCCTGGCAGCCCTGTACAACTGCAACCTAGCTCAAACTCCTGGGTGTCTAGATTTATAAAATCATGTTACAGAGCTACCCCATTTGTTGCCCTACTCTTCCTCCCTGGGACCTTTGTCTAGTCTTAGATGCCCTGATTAAACCCCCCTTTGAGCCCTTATCTGAAGCTTCGTTGTATGTTTTGACCCTCAAAGTTGCCCTTTTGGTAGTCCTAACATCGGTGCGATGGATAAGTGATTTACACGCCCTGTAAGTTACCCCTCCATACACTCAGGTTTTTGAAAACAGGATTATTCTTCGTCTAGACCCTGCCTATTTACCAAAAGTGGCGAAAAACTTCCACAGTACTCAGGAAATTATCCTCCCCTGCTTTTGTGATAAGCCTTCTAACCAAACAGACTATCCTGCATACTCTGAATGTTAGGCGTGCCCTTCTTAAAGAGGACCTGTCACCAACCACACATGGTGATCTAGTTACAGCACTGAATGCAGCATGTCTGCTGCATCCAGGCAAGGCGTCCCCCCAGCCCTTGAGCCCCCCTGTACCCCGAGGTAATACACTTTGAAAACTTACATTGTGGAGCCAAATAGGAGGTGGCTTGTGGCTGGAGCCAAAGGGCAGTTTCACACCCCCTGCATGTTTAATCTGCCCACCGCCGCCTCCCTCGCCTGCTACATAACACAGAGCTTATTGCAGTGATGGCCGCTTTGCCCTGCCCCCTGTGGTGACGTTACTGCTTTACCCGCCCTGCTCCATTGTTAACATGGAGCAGGGTGGGTATAAGCGGTGACGTCACCGCAGGGGACGGGGCAAAGCGGCCATCACTGCAATAAGCTCTGTGTACTATGCAGCAGGTGAAGGAGACAATGATTGGCATCAGGGAGGCGGTGGTGGGCAGATTAAACATGCAGGGGGTGTGAAACTGCCCTTTGGCTCCAGCCACAAGCCACCTCCTATTTGGCTCCACAATGTAAGTTTTCAAAGTGTATTTTCTCCTTCGCATCATTGGGGGACACAGGACCATGGGTGTATGCTTTTCTGCTACTAGGAGGCGACACTAAGTAGAATTAAAAGCTAAGCCCTCCTTCCTGCAGTATACACCCGTACGTAGGCGTAGCTATTCAGTTTTTTGCTTAGTGTCCATGGAGGCACATGTGTGTCTGTAGCTCAGACCACATCTACCATTCTTACTCTTACTTTTATTATTTAATTCTTATTTTTACCAAAGAACCTCTTTATAAGAGCATGGATGATCCCAAGGCAGCGCACACCACCCTTGGAGGGGCGACGGATCCCCATAAAGGGGCTCTGCTCTCACTACCCCAAACGTGCAGGCAGCCACCGTGCATACCCAAAGCATTCCTCTGCAGGACAGGGGGATGCAAGAAAGCACGAGTGCAGCACTTCTCACCTCCTCCAGCAAAGGAGCAGGTGATTGAGCCACCAGGGTGCCCAGCCACCGCACCGATCCATCCCCAAGGGATCCGGTGCAACACAGCAGCAGCAGTCTGCACACATGGGGCACCATTCCCCCTGATCCAGCCGCGGCGCCCAAAGCGGGACGCACACCACTGGTAAGTGCAGGACGCACATTCAGAGCATGTGGCCACAGCTCCAATGTGGAAAGGAGACGGATCCCACAACGGGCTCTCCTCTCCCGGCTCGCTCACAGAGCCTCCAGTCAGCCGCAGCACGTGCCCACTGCATCCCCCTGCACAACAGGGGGATGCAAAGAGCGATCATCCCACCACCTCTCACCCTCTCCAACCAAGGAGTGGGTGATCGAGGCACAATAGCACAGACACAGCCCCAGGGGACCAAGTCCAGGCAGCGGCCCCCACATCCTCAGTCCACAGCGCCCTGCGGCGGCTCCGTGCTATGACGCGCACGCTGGTGCATGTCCAGGGCTGGAGGGTGGTGGACATGTTGCGGCGCGCGATCCGCTGCTGCAGGGCAAGCCCACCTGCATCGCTAGCCCTGGCGCCGCTCCCGGTGGCCAGGCACTAATTTAGGCCCCGGTCTGGGCCCGCACATTAACGCCGCCCTCCTCGCCTGTGATTGGCTGTGCGTCACGTGACCGCCCAGCGTCATAGGGGCGGGCACAATGACGCAGGGGACGTGGATAGCTGCGATTGGACTCTGCAAGTGTCAATCGTGACTAAACACACCCACTACTATGATGCAGGGCTAGTTAGGAAGCACACGCCTCCCTTAAGCAAGCAGCAAATCACGCGACGGCCAGCTGCATCGCCCCGCCCCGCCCCAAACCACGCCCCCCAAATCAGCGCGAAACTGAAACAAAGCAAGTGTGTGCAGCACAAAGCACATAATGCACACTGCTGCACCACGCCCCCAAAACGGCGCGATTCTTGAAAACAAGGGATCCACACATGGGCCACTTCACCACAAACCGTAACATACTGATTGACAGTGGTGAGTGACGGCTGCAGCCTGCACTGGGTGCTGTAACCTTGGGCCTTGTAAGGGGATGCCACATAGTACTGGATCTTCTCCAAATCTACAAGTGCATCCCTCCGGCAGACTGCAGCAGCTCATCCTTCTCTATTTGCTGGAAGGCAACCTAATAAAGGTAGCCTCTAAGGACATAGCAGCCGCTAACAGGGCCCATTCAGCACCGGACTACAAGTCCCAGGACTCCTTGCACCAAGTCTCCTACCCGGGTGAAGCGGCAGCTTGTGCCCATCCAGCCCTGTACAGCGTGGAATTGAGCAATAAGTCATATTCCATTACATCGCCCCTCGCCTGCGGCCCTGGACACAGGGGAGGCAGGTGAGCCTATAGTAACTGTCCCTGTGATAACAGGAAAAATGACCCTGTAAATATTATGGATAAAGGGCTAACACAGGCCATGTACAGGGCATCATTACACGGCATCCTGGCGTCACCTCTCCTTATGGTCACTGTAACCAGTCAGACACGCCTCCGTGCTGGTCAGCTGTTATTAGCTTTAGCCGGATGTAGAACAACAACCCTGCTCCATGTCAAATGGTCAGGGCCTGTACATCAGCTCATATCCTAGACGTCCATAGTTCCATTTCCTACCCCACAGCTAGATACTATGTGCCCAGAAAACCCCCCTCATGCAGTTCTCTCAGTACCGGTTATCCATAACAGATCAATGCACCTATAGCAAATTAAGGATTATTCACACCCTGGTGTTGACTCTCAACCCAATCGTCCACCACAATACAGGTTGCGGCAGCCCACACTGGGGATCACCCATAACGGAATTAGAAACTCTACTACTCTCTGTAAGCAGACAGTCAAATCACACCGGGAACAGAACCTGCCTCACAGTCCAAGTTACCCTCGCACACCCACAGCAGTAGCCATCACAACTCCGATGGTACTGCAAGCACTGGCAGTAATTACAAGCACATAACGCAGTACTCAGGCGACATGGCATAGGAGTGAGAACATCGGATCTGTAATCCTCAAAAGGCACAGGACACATGAGTTCCACTTCCCCCATGTACACCCTAACAAGGGTAACCGAAAAATTGGGCCCTATAACAGGCCCATAACCGTAAAATCACAGGCATAACTACAAGCAGTGCAGGGGTAGCGATCACACCAGGACCCTGCAGTCCAACATTCCATTTGGCCCATAGAAAAGGACTAATACTTTTAAAGATTTGCATTGATTGAAGGCCCAGTAGGAGCTTTCACACCAGGGCCCCAAGGCCTAAGGTTACACGACAGTGGATAGTGCACATAGCTGTACACATCACAGAACCGCCTACAGGATTAACCTTAAAATCCGTTTATCTCAACGGCTAAAAGAATCCACAAACACGCTCCAGATGTCATCTGTGCACAACTCTAACCAGCAAGATCAGTCTAACTGCCTACATCATTAGCCCATAGCCTTTCAATCAGGCAGCGTGCAGAAAACACCACTGCCACGCGTTACATAACCCCCTACTCCTGCGCCTTATGACATCTGGCCCAACCGCCTGTAAGACAAGATTCACATACCACTAACGGTATATACAGGCCTACACTGGCCGACCCCTGTAGGGCTCACCTAATCATCATTAGCCAGGTCAGATCGCATCTTGGCACTGCACAACTGACAAAAGCAGTAATCAAGACACCCCATCAGCTACCTCTGTGGGATGTAACATCTGCTAAACTACCTACCAGGTCAGAATTTCAACCTCTATAACATATAAAACCGCGAACCTCGAATTCCGGGCTGGTTCTCGGACGTAGCGTATACCCATACCGTACATCTTGCCACACCAGGTTTTAGTCACGCAACCTCAACATGCCTAACAGCCCATCCGGTATACTAAACCCTACTCCTACCATACTAGGACTGTATGGAATCCACTATCACAAGATAGTCTATAAAGTCTCTGGTTCAGCTCCCCGGTCTGTAGGTTGCCCCTTAATTCACCTTCACAGAGCATTCGCAAGTAACCCGGACTCCTTCAGAAGTCAGACCTTCGACAACAAATGTCGAGTTCCTCAAGCATAATCCCTAGATAACCGCAACACGGGTACATCTTCAGACCCATCGAAGTCTCTGATCTCTACACATGAGGTAATCGAGGTTAATCAGGCCCCCGTCAGACAAGCTAGGTTAGTCTCCCCTCTAGGTTACCTACCCCATGCCGCCTCTAATTCTCTGCTAAATGGAGCAAGGGCCCTGTCCAGCATCTAGCAGTACACCGCCATACAATTCAATTGCTCAGCCAAAAAAAAAAAAAAATTAACCCGCATAACCCATGTAACCCTCTAGTTGTCCGCTCTCAGATACTCCCCTGCAGGACTAACTTCTCACACCATAGACTACATCCATCTTACCTGGCAAAGGTCTACTCATCAAGACTGGCAGTCCCTACACCATCTACCAGTGTGGCTTCTCTCTCAAAAGTACTCGAATAGTAGACAGTCATCGCCACTCACGCAAAGAAAATCCTTCCTCCCGCTCCAGTAGCTGGTAGTACCCACTGATACCAGCCTACGCTGCGAGGTAGAGGAGGGGTGATGCCTAGCGCCAGCACACAACCCATAGCTGCTAGACGCCCCAGTAGCCACGCCTTACAGTCAACATTCTACGCGGCGAGCTATCGCTTAGCACCTCATCATTTTCACCACCTCCTGGCTGGTCGCCCCATCGGCATCCAAATAGATAACACAACAGCGGTGGCGTACATCAATCACCAAGGCATCACACGCAGCAAATCGCTAATGTGCAAAGGGGAGCACATACTACTTTAAACCGAAAAATGCACAATCAATCATATCGGCAGTCCACATCCCGGAGGTGGACAGCTAGACAGCGGACTTCCTAAGCCACCACAGGATGACCTTAGGAGGATAGTCCCTACATCCGGAAGTCTGTCTACAAACCTGCCGATGCTAGAAACCCCCCCCATGTGGACCTCATGGCGCCAAGAATGAACACAAAAGTCCCAACCCTTGTAACCAAGTCCTGGGACCCGCTTACCCTAAAGAACGGACGCGCTGGTCTTCCCCTGGCGTCGATTCCAGCTCCCATACATCTTTCCTCCACTCGCGTTAATCCCCCCAGAAATCGGAAAGATCAACAGTTAGAAGGGTCACAAGTAATTCTCATCTCCCCAGACAGGCCACAACGGGCACGGTACACAGAGTTCGTACGGCTCCCCGCCGACGCGCCGTGCCCATTCCCAAACTACTGAACCCCCTATCCCTGGGCCCCCCCCCCTTTTACCACAGAACTCAGAAGCCTTGTCTTTAACCACGTGGCGATGGAACCCTGGATCTAGACCCCGGCCTAACAACGGAACCCATAAAAGGCAAAATCTAAACCCTAAGTGTCCTTCTCCAAGAAGGATCATCCCCAAACCACGGGTGATGACCTTCATCCAAAGACCTTCTCGCACACAGCTTCCCGACAGGACAACTGTGGCTGTCTAGAACCTAAACCTAGTTCTAGGTACTCTTCAGGAGCCTTCAGTTGAACCTCTGAAGGAGGTACCCGTATCCCATCTCTCGTCTACAATCGCCTTCTTAAATGCAATCCTGTCAATTAGGCGCGTGGTCAACCTGGCCGCCCTATCCTGCCGGCCACCCCCCCATCCTTCCACAAAGATAAGTACCCCTCTGACCGCCCCCCGTCTTTGCCTTAGATGTTATCCCACATCCACCTTAACAGGGACATCGTCCTCCCGTCCCTCTACCCAAACAGCTCCATTCTGCAAAACAGAAACGCTATTCGCCATACCCGAGGGACCTAGATAAAGAAAAGTGCCATTTAACTCCACATTGGCAATATGAATCGGCTCCGCGACCCAACATCCCTATTGCGTCAAAAACAAGCCAACTCCAGAAGGAGTGAAAACGCACTCAACTCAATCAGTGAGCACCTCCTAGGCTATTCGGCACCAGGCCGCGGCAATTTAGGTTTACAAAGCGGCAACTTGGTCCAGCCTGCATACCTGCACCAAACACTACAACAGGGGTGGGGAACTCCAGTCCTCGAGGGCCGCAAACAGTGCAGGTTTTCAGGATTTCCTTAGTATTGCACAGGTGATAACATAATCACTTGCACTGGTGATGATTCCAATCCCTGTGCAATACTAAGGAAATCGTGAAAACCTGAACTATTTGCGGCCCTCGAGGACTGGAGTTCCCCACCCCTGCACTACAAGGTTCACACCCAGGCATTCTTAGACGCAAGCCTACGTAGAAATATTTTTCAGGCAACAGTCGTGCATCCGTAAGCAGCCGGCACACGATGCTCGACCACTACTCAACTGATTCCCACCCAGGGACTGCTTTAGGACGTCCCATGGTCCTGTGTCCCCCAATGATGCGAAGGAGAAACAGGGATTTTTGTGT
Source organism: Allobates femoralis (assembly GCA_033576535.1). Classification (NCBI taxonomy): domain Eukaryota; kingdom Metazoa; phylum Chordata; class Amphibia; order Anura; family Aromobatidae; genus Allobates; species Allobates femoralis. The sequence continues at coordinate 565,435,480 of JARQOC010000002.1, read as the reverse complement.
ACTCACCGTAAAATCCTTTTCTCCTAGCTCATCATTGGGGGACACAGCACCCACCCTCTAATTCTTCAACACTGTACAGTACACTGCCCTACACTACGTGCACTCCGTCTGTACAGTACCTTACCTTACGTTAGGTGTACATTATTATCTTACCTGCTCTCCTACTGCTCTAGTACAAAACTGAATAGCTACGCCTACGTACGGGTGTATACTGCAGGAAGGAGGGCTTAACTTTTAATTCTACTTGGTGTCGCCTCCTAGTGGCAGAAAAGCATACACCCATGGTCCTGTGTCCCCCAATGATGAGCTAGGAGAAAAGTATTTTACGGTGAGTACACAAAAATCCCTGTATCTCTGGGTACAGGGGGGCTCAAGGGCTGGGGGACCCCTTGCCTGGATGCAGCAGACATGCTGCATTTAGTGCTGTAACTAGATCACCATGTATGGTTGGTGACAGTTCCTCTTTAAGAACTTAGAGGTCAATAGACAGTTTAGAAGAACCAAGGCCTTATTTGTTTTTTTCCAGGGGGCTTCCAAAGGTGGTAGTACCTTTGGTTACACTATAGCAAGGTGACTTAGAGACTCCATAAGCCTTAGCCTATTCTTCCGGGGACCCTGTCCCTGTAGGACTTAGTGCTCATTTTACCAGAGCAGTTGCCACTTCCTGAGCGTAACGGGCTGATGTAACTTTAGAGCTGTATATGTTGAACTGCTACTTGGTCTTCTCCTGATACCTTTGCTGTCATGGCTCCAGAAAAAAACTAGTGGTAAGTAATGTAGCTTTTCCTGATTTCTAGTGCACTGTAGAATGGCACCATTCATTTTGCCACAAAGTACAAATTGTCCCGCAAAAAAACAAGCTCTCCTACATCTATGTGGACAGAAAGATAAAAAGGTTATAGCTCTAGGATTCGTGGGCATTTATCTTTTAGGTTAATGAATTTATTTTTTTACCCTATTATGCCCTTAAATGTATGGTGTTTGTGGCAGTCATATATTCTGGAACCCCAGATCTTACCTGTACACTAGACTGTTGATGCGTATGTCCATATCTGTAGAATAGACTGTGATGGCCAGTATACTGCTCTTGTGCGATGTATGCAGGAGCTTAGCGCTTCAGTGTCATGAACAGTCCACTTTTTACTAGTCAATGAGTTGTATACCGCTATCATTCACAGGTATCATATGTTCTTTGCCACCTTCAAGTTGGCTCTTAGTTATTGTGTAGTGCATATTGCTCATTGTAAACGTTTTGAAGTTATTTTTTTATGTTTGTCTATTTATTTTTCTCTAAGGACTTTTTGACGTCGGATATTAAAGGACATAGACTACTAGAGCCAGAGTCTCCAGAACGTGATCACCCTCTTCATAAAACTCACAAAGTGCATCCTGCTCTTCACTCTGGGACTTGGAAGCTTAGCAGTGACAGGCAATATAACAGGATAAATAGGAACGGTATGTCTGGAGTGCCACAACAAGACATGGAGTAATGCAGAAGTACAATTCTTCTCATCACTTTTTATTTTTCTTCTCTTGGTCTTTAGTACGTCTCCAGAGTCCACAGCAGACCATCGATGAGAAATCTCTATCACAATAGCAATGCCTGAGGTTTATGTACCCAGTTGTGATTATTTTACCTCCAGATGTGAAGAGGTGGTTTGTAACCACTAATTTATTGCCTATTTATTAAAGGAATGCCTCCTTTTATTTCTTTTCTGCTTTGATTGGTTAACACCCTAGAATTGGGTAATGTGGTTAAAGTGTAATTGACACTCTCAGTTTTTATATATGACAGGGTCTGCACTGTGCTGCTGATCGGTGGGATTCGGGTCCTTAAACCACCAATCCGTCAAAATACTGCTCTGAATTCTACAGCTACTGCAGGAGTTGAACACATGGAGCTATGGGCTCAATGGTAAGTCTATGGGTCCGTACATTCAGTCATAGAGCGGTCTGTTAACCCACAGACTTACTATTAAACCTGTAGACATGTCTGAGCACGCAGCTCATGCAGGAGCTGCAGACTTTAGAGCAAGAGCAGTATTTTAACTGATTGGAGGGATCCCAGGACCCAGACCCCACCGATTAGCAGCACTGTGCTGCTCCGTCATATATAAAACTTGTATGTGGTGACAGTTACACTATAATCTTTTATTGTAAGGTTCTTGTGCTTACCCAGCCGCCAGTTTACAGTTGCACATTGTACACATGCTCAGTGTAGTGCTAGCGTTTACATTTAAATCTATGAACCACTAGACACTGCTTTCTCCTGCTACCTGGTAGGCGACAATAGGTCAGGAATTGCCAAGTTGACCCATTTTAGTCACTGATATACCCTCCCCTGTAAACAATGCCCAGAATTACATGTTTACAGTTCATTAAAATGCATTACAAATGCCCATCAGACTGACACATACTGTTATCCTTTATTAAACACTGATATGCAGTTTAAACAAAAAATAATCCCTGCTCATACCTTCCGCGTATACTGACAACCCTAACTAGATCAATTGCCCCACCGCTAGTATTGAAAATGGTGACCCCCACAAAATGACAATTTAATGCATAGGGACCCATTTTAAAGAAGTCTCATAATTTTTGTTTTGCAATCCCCTCCATATATGTAATGGTGTGTAAGTGTATTAAATTACCTACTGATTACCATCTTCTCCATTCTTCAGCATCACTCTGATCCCATATGACTTCCCAGTTGATTTCCAGGTTCGTGTAACATCTTGTGTGTAGCAGTGCTGCTTTCCCAGTGTAATTCTAGGAGACTCAAAACAAGACCTTAGACTTCTTTTTTATAACTATACCTCCCTATCACCGCTTTTTCCCAGATCCAGCACCATTCTGCTCCTTTTCAGTGATTTCGCTGCTCTTCATGCTTGTTGGCTCGCTCTATGTTAACTGGAAGTCTCTTTTACAGTGTTGATCAATGGAGCCATGTTCGGACACTATATAGACTTACATTAGGTTACGCAGAGCGCAGTGTGATCTGAAGAGCAGTGACGTCACTGAGCAAAGCAGCAGAACAGAACTGAATACGGGAGAGAACTGCGGTAGATGAGTATATTAGTACTCACACTACACTACATACCCATATGCACAGATTTAGTTAAAAATACATAACCTAGGACTCCTGCTTTATGAAAGTAACTTTACTTCACACCCAAACCCCCCCAGTGTGATCTGGAAATTGGGGAACACTGATCATTAAGTGTTTTAACACACCATTATAAGTTGTAGTTACTTCAAATTTAAAATGGAGCTGTCACCAGATTTCACTGTACCAACTGCATACATTATCACATAGATCTTAGTCCTAATAATTAGTTGAACTTGCTTTAAAATGTTAGTGTCTAAATGCCTGTATAATCCTGAATGGTGGAGCTGGATTTTTAAAATGCTCATTTAAATTGAACCTGAAAAAACTTAGCAGAACTACTAAACAGCCATTGAAAACCCATGTTAGAATGGAAGTATACCTCATCATCGGGTTCTAAGGTCTATGTAATATATGCAGATTGTATTGTGAAATCTGGGACAGATCGGCTTTAAGGCTGACTCTTATGTGATGTAAAAGATATTGGTCATAGAATGGAGTTCATGCAGGTACTCAGTTGCCATCTCTGTAGTACTATGACTGACCTGTAATCATTAGTTTGTACATGTGCTGGTCCATTGTAGAACATCATAAAAGAGCTTTGCAGGTTTTTTTTTTTTTTTTTTTTTTTAATAAAAAAAACCTGGTAACAGTAGGAATTGTAATGATAAATCCCTTGTACTCCCCTGTTCAGTCTTTGATCTCTCTCGCACCAATGCTGTGGTTCTCACTCTTACTTTCTGTGCCAATGACCTTCATTGTACTGCACATTGTAGCATTGGTCTGACGCCATTGGTTCCCTGCAGTGGTCACATCCATGAACTGCCCATCTTCACTGCAGGAAATCATACAAGTTATCATCAGGGAGCCAGAGTATTGAAATAGGGGATTTTTGACAAAAAAAAAAGAAAAAACATTAAACCTCCTGCATTAGAACTGTTCTTGGCAATCTACAATGGAAGCTGTGATGTGATGGGTTGCCTTGAAGGTCACTGACACGTTATTTCCTCAGTTTAAATGCATGCAGTGTGTTGATTAATTTAGGAAATAAAAATTGAACTTTTTCAGTCATTGAATCTGATGTAGGTATACCCATGTAGCAAGTTATAATTTTTCCATGCCAAAAAAGTAAAATGTAGCATCTGAGGATTCACTACTTATTGGCATAGAAAAATGTGTAATATTTATATTCCGAAATTGTGACATTTTAAGAACATAATTTCTGACAAACTTTTTATATAAACTTTATACAAATTGTAATGTCTGTGGTTTGTGGTTCATGGAAATGTTCATGATTTCAGATCCAAGACTAGGGTCTCATGCAGACTTCTGTAAGACTCGGTCCAAGCACGGACCATACTGGCCAGACACTCGCTGATCTCCTGACTTGAACTCGATGACCTCATATATGTCTGATGTGGTTTATCACACCAATTTATCTGTTCAATATCTGAACCAATCTCTGTTGCAGTGAAATCATGGATACATTGCTCCATTTTGTGTCTGTGTACAACATGGAGCAATGTATCCATGATTTCACTGCAACCAGAGATTGGTTCAGATATTGAAAGATAAATTGGTGTGTGTAAACCCACCATGAGACTCGAGCTCTGATCAGGAAACCCGTGGACAGTCAGTGCTCGGAGAGGGTGTCTGCATGAGCCCTAATAATGATGCTTGAAAGAATTGTTCATTATGTAATGCTGCCAAAAAAAAATAAAATAATGAGTTTTAATGCTGCTAGACTCTTATGTGGAATTTGAGATCGGTGATAATTGATTGTTTTATTCTTCATGGGGTTTTCTGGGACATCATCCTATAGAAAATGAAAATGCCCATTCTCTTGTTCGAGGTATGTGTGTGTGTTTGTTTTGTTTTTTTAAATCACAGAGACATATTATTCAACATTATTGCAATAAAAACTTTGTTTTTTCAGTTGCTTAAGTCCCAGAAAACTCCTTTACTCGTTCTGTATTCTATAGAAACCATATGTATAAATGTATCTTGCTGCTTCCTTCAGGGGTAGAGGTTTTTGTCTTAACTTTGTATATATTGTTTTAGGCATCACTGTAAACCATGTCTGGTTATCAATAATAAATGTTATTTTTATTTTGAGTGGTTATTTTTTGTTGTTTTTGTTCCTAAATGTATAGATGTTCACACTTTTCTCCCCAACTTCATAAAAAAAAATTTGATAATGCTGTAAATGTATGCATTTTTACAATTTTCAGCTTTAGGGGGTTGTTCTCTACTCCGACAAACCATTTCAATCACTATTTCCCCATGTACAATAACAGTTGATGTTCGCCTCCAGTGTCGTTCCAGCGATGTCACTTGCAGACTATCAGCGGCTGCTGCACTCTTTTTTTTTTTTTTCCTTTAGAGGAAACTAATCCGATTTAAACCTCTTTAAATCTTCTTCCTTAGTGAGAGTGACCGTAGCGTAAGTGTGTAATTCAGTGAGGAGGTATTTGGGAATCCTGCAACAAATACCTGTGTGAATTGCTGAGTGCTTTTCTACCTTTTTAATTTTATTGGGCTTTCTTAACTTTTTTTTTTTCTCTACAAGTTTATAGTCTCTTATTTTACTACCTGTAAGTTTAAGGGTTAACTACATTGCACTTAAATCCTGTGGTGTAGCTATACTCGCAAAGGGTTAATTTAGGGTGTGTGTTCATAATTAAGGGTTTATAAGTAGCAGCTTGTTGAGGCTTCAGTCCTTTGGAAGTGCATTGAGCTGTAGGCTGGTTTTCTGCTGAAGGGGAAAAAAAGCAAACCTCTTTAAATCTTCTTCCTTAGTGAGTGTGACACGAGCTGAGTGTGACCGTAGCGTAAGTGCGAACAGAAGTAAGCGTGTGACTTGTGATTCAGTGACTTTGGATTCAAGGAGTTTGTATGGGAGGAATTACTGAATTGCTGGTTGTATTTAATTAATACCTTACGTTTCTTTTTACTTATCATCTCTGGTGCAATCCCCATTAGGAAATGAGCTCCATAATTGACAATGCCATCCAGTGTACATCTTGCCACATGTCTGCAATCCTTGAACAGCCGGTCGAGGGTGCATACTTCTGTGTGAGATGTGAGCATGTTGTACATTTGAAAGCCCAGATGCTGGATCTAAATGAGCAGCTGGCAACACTGAGATCCATAGACAATATGAAAAGGAGTCTGCTGTTTACTGAGCAGCTGCTCACTGGGATAGATGTGGGGGAGGCTGGTAGCATGGAGCTGCAGGACAGTGGGGCAGCTAGCTGGGTGACAGAAGGCGCAGTAGAGTGAAGAGTGCCAGGGCGACTAGTCCTGATCTGGCACACCTCAATAAATTTGCTAAGTTGGTAGATGAGGGGGGTCTCAGTGCAAGGATAGCACTGCTGCAGCAAGGCATGTCCTCTGAAAGCCGGAAGAGTGTCAGCTCCCATAAGGGGGAAAACAGGAGAGCAGGGCAGGCCAGACAGGTGCTGGTAGTGGGGGACTCAATTATTATGGGAACAGATAGGGCAATCTGTTCTAAAGACAGGGATTGTCAAACGGTGTGCTGCCTACCTGACGCTCGAGTTCTGCACATCGCTGATCGGGTTGACCAATAACTGGCAGGGCTGGTGAGGACCCAGCGGTCATGGTGCACATTGGCACAAATGATAAAGTTAGAGGTAGGTGGAATGTCCTTAAAGATGATTTCAGGGAATTAGGCTGCAAGCTTAAGGCAAGGACCTCCAAGGTAGTATTCTTTGAAATACTGTCTGTACCACGTGCCACACCAGAGAGGCAACGGGAGATTAGGGAGATAAATAAGTGGCTCGGGAATTGGTGTAGGAAGGAGGGGTTTGGGTTCCTGGAGAACTGGGACGACTTCTGTTTGCTACAGGTTCTATGCTAGGGACGGCTGCACCTCAATGGAGAGGGTGCAGCTGTGCTGGGGGAGAAAATGTCTAGAAGGTTGGAGTAGTGTTTACACTAGGGATTGGGGGGGGGGGTATTCATTGTATAGGAGGGGAAGATAGTGTAAATAGTAACCTGGGCACAAATAACGAAATTGGGGGATGGCATAGAGGGTGGGGTTAGAACAGTCATTACAGTAAGAAGGAATAGAGGTAAAGAAAGATGCATATATATGTGCAATAATACCAGAAGCCTCACCAACAAAATGGAATTTGAATTTTGTTGGAAAATAATTATGACATGGTGGGGATATCAGAGACATGGCTGGACGAGAGCCATGACTGGGCTGTTAATTTACAGGACTATAATCTGTTCAGAAATGACCGTACAAATAAGCCAGGGGGAGGTGTCTGTTTATACGTAAAATTATCCTTAAAACCCATCCTGCATGATAATATAGGTGAATCTAATGGAAATGTAGAGTCCCTGTGGGTGGAGATAAGGGGAGGGAGAAAGAATATTAAATTACTGATAGGGGTTTGTTATACGTCTCCAACAATAATGGAAGTGGAGAAGAATATCCTCATAAAGCAAATAGATGAAGCAGCGACTCAGGGAGAAGTAAATATTATGGGGGACTTCAACTATCCTGAAATTCATTAACCTGCCTAGCGGTATTCCCGAGCCTGACTCGGGGTTAACTTTCACTATCAGAAGCGGTAACCCCGAGTCACACTCGGGATTAACCGCGGGCAGTGTTACAGAAAAGGAAGAATGACGCCGCTGCAGCCACGTGTGAGGACCGGGGGGGGGGTGGGGTGCTGTCACAGGCTGGCTCCACCGCCCCTGCAGCCGTGGGTGAGGACCGGGGTTGTGCTGTCACGGTCTCGCCCCGCCGCCCCTACAACCGCGGGTGAGTTCCCGGGGGGTGGTCTGTAGCTGTCACAGACTGCAGCCGCAGTCTTACCTGCCTCTCGTCGCCGGCGACATTGAAGCCCTTCTGTGCAGCCGCTCCCCCTGCCAGCTTGCCCCTGATCCACATGCAGGGGATGGATCCCTGATCCCCCATCCCCATGCAGGGGGATGGATCCCTGTTCCCCATCCCCATGCAGGGGGATGGATCCCTGGGGTTGGATCCCTGATCCCCCCCCCCCCCATGCAGGGGGATGGATCCCTGATCCCCCCCCCCATCCCCATGCAGGGGGATGGATCCCTGATCCCCCCCCCATCCCCATGCAGGGGGATGGATCCCTGTTCCCCATCCCCATGCAGGGGGATGGATCCCTGGGGTTGGATCCCTGATCCCCCCCATCCCCATGCAGGGGGATGGACCCCTGTTCCCCATCCCCATGCAGGGGGATGGATCCCTGGGGTTGGATCCCTGTTCCCCATCCCCATGCAGGGGGATGGATCCCTGGGGTTGGATCCCTGATCCCCCATCCCCATGCAGGGGGATGGATCCCTGATCCCCCATCCCCATGCAGGGGGATGGATCCCTGATCCCCCATCCCCATGCAGGGGGATGGATCCCTGATCCCCCATCCCCATGCAGGGGGATGGATCCCTGATCCCCCATCCCCATGCAGGGGGTTGGATCCCTGATCCCCCATCCCATGCAGGGGTTGGATCCCTGATCCCCATCCCCATGCAGGGGGTTGGATCCCTGATCCCCCATCCCCATGCAGGGGGTTGGATCCCTGATCCCCCATCCCCATGCAGGGGATGGATCCCTGGGGTTGGATCCTTGATCCCCATGCAGGGGGATGGATCCCTGATCCCCATGCAGGGGGATGGATCCCTGGGGTTGGATCCTTGATCCCCATGCAGGGGGATGGATCCCTGATCCCCATGCAGGGGGATGGATTCCTGGGGTTGGATCCCTGTTCCCCATCCCTGTTCACCCCCGACTCCTCACCAGACACTGCCAGCACCAACCCACCCCCCCCCCCCCCCCCGCTCCTCACCTCTATGCTGCACCAGGGCCCCAAAGGCTCCAGGTCCACCACTGGGCAGGAGCGCTGTGCGTTACAACAGAGGGGCACTGCAGAGAATTACAGCAGAGATTCTGCAGATGAGCGGGGGGGGTCCTTGGGTGATAGCAGCTCGGGGGGGAAGGGGTGGTGTGCTGCCGCCCGTGTCTGTCAGGTCTGGGAGCCGGGGCTGCAGAGGAGGGGCGGGAACAGTTACCCTCCTCGCCTCTGTCATGGGGGCCCCCTACTGATGCTTGAGGGGCCCTGGTGCAGCATCCGCATCTGACACTCGGGGTAAATGGCGGCGGAGTCTCCTTACATTCTCCTGGTGATCCAGCGATGTCCCCACTGTGATCACCGGTGAGAGCCCCTTCGGAAGCCTCCATATGACTTCCTGGTTCTGTCTCTGTGAGCCGCAGCGGCTCATTGGAGGCGGAACTGGGCGGAAAATACAAATGTATAAAATTTCTGCCCATAAGGGCCCCGTCACACGGGGCGATGGGGCTGGAGATGTCGGCGGCGAATGGCGGAGGCACGCACACTCTTGCCGCCCCCGGCAGCATCGCCGTCCCCCGTTTAGACGGGGAAACTCCTCCAGCCCCGCGACGGCGACCTGTCGGGCGGCATCGCCGCCGGGGTGTCTGACAACCCCGGCGGCGATGCAGTACAATGGGAGCCTGTGGCTCCCATTACCTGACAGGTCACTGGCGCCCGGTTACATGGGGCGATGTGTGCACATCGCCCCATGATGGACGCCTGGTTTCACAGCACTGCTGTGAAATCAGGCGTCCGGCCGGGACCGGCGACATCACCCCTTTACATGTGGCGACGTAGGGGCGATGATGCCGGCGATAGGCCACGCCCCCACATCGCCTCATGAATGGGCGGCGATATTGCCCCGTGTAACGGGGCCCTAAAAGAAATTTTTTACCAAAAAAATGGTACCGCTTTTAGTACAAAATTCCTGACGTAATCATACCGCCAGGTATAAGATTATTGATTATTGAATAAAATAATATTTTATTTAATTATAATTCATGATTTTATGTTTCAAACTTTATCACATCTGAGAGGTCTACTAGAGTCTTCTTTGATCAGGTAATTACTAAGAATTGCAGGCCGACAGTACATAACACCAAATTTCCATGCAAAAAAAGGTACCGCTTTTAGCACAAAATTCCTGACATAATCATACCGCCAGGGAGGTTAAGGAACAGAAACCTGCAGTTCCAGCAATTATGAGAGACCATTACCTTTCACAACTGGTTCAGGAAACAAGAAAGGGGGCACTGCTAGACCTAATATTAACCAACAGGCCGGACTATCAAACATACGGGTTGGAGGTCACTTGGGTAATAGTGATCATAAAATATGTTTTCAAGTATCCTTTAATAAGATGTGTAGTAGAGGGGCTACAAGGACACTAAACTTCAGGAAGGCAAATTTCCAACAGTTGAGAGTTAATCTTAGTGCAATAAACTGGGATGATGTCCTGAGACGCAAAAGTACACAAAGCAAATGGGAGACGTTTATTAGCATCCTGAATAGGACCTGTGCACAATATATACCCTATGGGAACATGCTAGAAATAGGAGGAAACCAATATGGCTATGGGGTGCAATAAGTGACAAAAAGAAAGCATTTAGGGAATTAAAGCAAGTAGGTAGTGATGAGACATTAAATAAATACAGAAAATGAAATAACATCTGTAAAAAGCAAATTAAGGCAGCACAGATTGAGACAGAGAGACTCCTTGCCAGAGAAAGTAAAAAAAAAAAAATCCCAAAATATTTTTTAACTACATAAATGGTAAGAAACTAAAAATATGATTGTGTTGGCCCCCTTAAAAATAGTCTGGGTGAAATGGTGGATGAGGAAAAAGCCAATATGCTAAATGACTTTTTTTTTTCAACAGTATTTACACAAAATCCCATGACAGATAACATGATCAGTGATAACAAAAATTCTCCATTAAATGTCACCTGCCTAACCCACCAGGAAGTATGGCACCACCTAAAAATCACTAAAATTGCCAATTTCCCAGGCCCGGATGGGATACACCCCAGAGTACTGCAGGAATTAAGTATGGTCATAGACCATTATTTTTAATGTTTAAAGATTCCATAATAACAAAGTCTGTACCACTGGATTGGCGTATAGCAAATGTGGTGCCAATATTCAAAAAGGGGACACAAGCTTGCTGGCCTATAATTTCCAAGTTCAGTTTAACCTCTATTGTGGGTAAAATCCTAGAGGGTTTTCTGAGAGATGCTATACTGGAGTATCTGAAGAAAAATAACCTTATGACACAATATCAACATGGGTTTACGAGGGACCCTCCCTATCAAACTAATCTGATAAGCTTTTATGAAGAGGTAAATTGTGGACTGGACCAAAGAAATGCAGTGGACGTGGTGTATATGGACTTTACAAAAGCTTTTGATATAATGCCACACAAAAGGTTGATACATAAAATGAGAGCAATGGGGATAGGGGAAAATGGGTGTAAGTGGGTTAGGAACTGGCTTAGTGATGGGAAACAAAGGGTGGTTATTAATAGAACACACTCAGAATGGGTCACAGTTAACAATGGGGTACCACAGGGGTGAGTATTGGGCCCACTTCTTTTTAACATATTTATTAATGACCTTGTAGGGGGCATACAGAGTAGAATCTCAATATTTGCAGATGACACTAGACTTTGCAGAGTAATCAATACCGAGGAGGACTATTTTTTATATTACAGGGAGATTTATGTAAACTACCCTGTTTCCCTGAAAATAGGGCGCCCCCTGAAAGTAAGGCATGCTTGGGGGGCACCCTACCTCCTAATATAAGGCACCCCCTGATTAGAAGGCGTACCACCTCAGCATGCCACCGATCACAAGACCGGGGCATGCATCTGTGTCTCGCTCTTCACTGTCCCCGCTGTCCAGTGCCCCCCATCTCTGTACCGTTCTTCTGCCGCGCTGCAGTGCTCACTGAGCCGCCCAGGAGCGCAGCTATGAATCACAGCTCCGGAGCTGTGTGCCAGTCTCCGCCCATGAGCCCTGCGCCAATCACAGCGCAGGAATCATGGGCCAGCTGACGTCAGTAGCCTCTGATTGTTCCTGGGCTGTGATTGGCCCAGGGCTCCTGCGCTGTGATTGGCCCAGGGCTCCTGCGCTGTGATTGGCCCAGGGCTCCTGCGCTGTGATTGGCCCAGGGCTCCTGCACTATGCACCACCAAAGCAGCACCGCGGAGGAAAGAAAGTGAAAAGAAAGAAGTATGGTGTGAAAGTGTGTATGTGTACACACATGGGAGGCTGCTGCAGTAGGATACGGTACTGAGATAATGGGAGGCTGCTGCAGTGGGATATGGTACTGGGATGGGAGGCTGCTGCTGTGGGATATAATACTGGGATAAGGTACTGGCATGGGGGGCTGCTTTTATGTCAATTTTTTTTTGGCTAATATAAGACATCCCCTGAAAATAAGACATGGTGCACCTTTCGGAGCAAAAATTAATGTAAGACAGTGTCTTATTTTTGGGGAAACACAGTAGAAGCTTGGGCTGATAAATGGAAAATGAGCTTTAATGGGGATAAATGGGCAGAGGAAATAAAAAGTATAATTATGTGCTTAAAGAGGACCTGTCATCAAACCAGGCATGGTGATCTAATTACAGCACTGGATGCAGCATGTCTGCAGCATGCAGACAAGGGGTCACCCAGCACTTGAGCAGCCCTGTACCCTGAGATAATACAGTTAGAAAACTTACATGCTCCAGCCAAATAGGAGGTGGCTAGGGGCTGCAGCCAAGGGCAGATTAACACCCCCTTGCATGTGTAATCTGCCCACTGCTGCCAATCATTCTCTCCCTGTTCAGCAGCATTTAAACAGAGTTTTTTTTGTTTTTTTTTCCCAGAACTTGCCGTTTGGCTCTGCCCTCAGGGGGCGGGGCTAAACTGACTTTCTGGGAGAGAGAAAAAAAAACTGTTTAATGCTGCTGAAGAGGGTTTGAAAAATGGGCAGATTAAAGATGCAGGTGGCGTGAATCTGCCCTTTGTCTGCAGCCCCTAGCCACCTCCTATTTGGCTGGAACATGTAAGTTTTCTAACTGTATTATCTCGGGGTACAGGAGGGCTCATGTGCTGGGTGACTCCTTGCCTGAATGCTGCAGACATGTTGCATCCAGTGCTGTAATTAGATCACCATGCCTGGTTTGGTGACAGGTCCTCTTTAATTGTAAAACACTGGGCAAAACTGTCACTAAAAAAGACCTGGGTGTATGGGTAGATGACAAACTCACATTTAGTGGCCAGTGTCAGGCAGCTGCTTGAAAGGCAAATAAAATAACGGGATGTGTTAGAAGAGGCATAGGTGCTCATGAGGAGATCATAATTTTACCTCTATATAAGTCACTAGTTGACCACAATTAGAGAATATGGAACTCTCTACCACATGATGTTGTAATGAGTGAGTCACTGCTAACATTTAAGAATGGCCTAGAGGCATTTCTTGAAAACTATAATGACTAGATTCTTTGATAGGGTGTTGAACCTGGGAACTAGTCTGATTGCCATATGTGAAGTCAGGAAATAATTTTTCCCCCAATGTGGAGCTTAGTGTTGCCACATGGTTTTTTTTTGCCTTCCTCTGGACTGGATCAACATGTTAGGCTATGGGTTGAACTAGATGGACTTAGTCTTCAACCTTAAAAACTATGTTACTATGTAAGTGAGAGCGGCTGCTCGGACTTCTTCCATATCTAGGTAATATGTCATGGAGCTGGTAGGAGTTGAAACAAAAATGTAATTTTCAGCATGTGACCAGTGCTGTATAAATGGGGGGGGGGGGGGTAATGCTTACTGTGCCCCATGTGCTTTGTGAATTGTTTGTGTTAGAAGAAAGCATTTAGGGAATTAAAGCAAGTAGGTAGTGATGAGGCATTAAATAAATACAGAAAATTAAATAACATTTGTAAAAAGCAAATCAAGGAAGCAAAGATTGAGACAGAGAGACTCATTGCCAGAGAAAGTAAAAAGAATCCCAAAATATTTTTTAACTACATAAATAGTAAGAAACTAAAAAATGATGGTGTTGGCCCCTTTAAAAATAGTCTGGGTGAAATGGTGGATGAGGATGAGGAAAAAGCCAATATGCTAAATGACTTTTTTTCAACAGTATTTACACAAGAAAATCCCATGACAGACAATATGATCAGTGATAACAAAAAGTCTCAATTAAATGTCACCTGCTTAACTCAAGAGGAAGTACGTCATCGTCTAAAAATCACTAAAATTGACAAATCCCCGGGCCCGGATGGGATACACCCCAGAGTGCTGCAGGAATTAAGTACTGTCATAGATAGACCATTATTTTTAATATTTAAAGATTCTATAATAACAGGGTCTGTACCACAGGACTGGCGTATAGCAAATGTGGTGCCAATATTCAAAAAGGGGACAAAAACTGAACTTGGAAATTATAGGCCAGTAAGCTTAACCTCTACTGTGGGTAAAATCCTAGAGGGTTTTCTAAGAGATGCTATACTGGAGTATCTGAAGAAAAATAACCTCATGACCCATTATCAACATGGTTTTACGAGGGACCGTTCCTGTCAAACTAATCTAATAAGCTTCTATGAAGAAGTAAGTTCTGGACTGGACCAAGGAAATGCAGTGGATGTGGTGTATATGGATTTTTCAAAAGCTTTTGATACGGTGCCACACAAAAGGTTGATACATAAAATGAGGGCAATGGGGATAGGGGAAAATATGTGTAAGTGGGTTAAGAACTGGCTTAGTGATAGGAAACAAAGGGTGGTTATTAATGGAACAAACTCAGAATGGGTCACAGTTAATAGTGGGGTACCACAGGGGTCAGTGTTGGGCCCGCTTCTATTTAATATATTTATTAATGACCTTGTAGGGGGCATACAGAGTGGAATCTCAATATTTGCAGATGACACTAAACTCTGCAGGGTAATCAATACAGAGGAGGACAATTTTATATTACAGGAGGATTTATGTAAACTAGAAGCTTGGGCTGCTAAATGGCAAATGCGCTTTAATGGGGATAAATGTAAAGTCATGCACTTGGGCAGAGGAAACAAAAGGTATAATTATGTGCTTAATTGTAAAACACTGGGCAAAACTGTCACTGAAAAAGACCTGGGTGTATGGATAGATGATAAACTCACATTTAGTGGCCAGTGTCAGGCAGCTGCTGCAAAGGCAAATAAAATAATGGGATGCATTAAAAGAGGCATAGATGCTCATGAGGAGAACATAATTTTACCTCTATACAAGTCACTAGTGCGACCACACTTAGAATACTGTGTACAATTCTGGTCTCCGGTGTATAAGAAAGACATAGCTGAACTAGAGCGGGTCCAGAGAAGAGCGACAAAAGTCATTAGAGGACTGAGGGGTCTGCAATACCAAGACAGGTTATTAAACTTGGGGTTATTTAGCTTGGAAAAACGAAGGCTTAGGGGTGATCTTATAATAATGTATAAATATATGAGGGGGCAGTACAGAGACCTTTCTAATGATCTCTTTACTCTTAGGCCTGAGACGGGGACAAGGGGGCATCCTCTACGTCTGGAGGAAAGAAGGTTTAATCATAATCACAGACGCGGATTCTTTACTGTAAGAGCAGGGAGACTATGGAACTCTCTGCCATATGCTGTTGTAATGAGTGACTCACTACTAACATTTAAGAAGGGCCTGGATGCCTTTCTTGAAAACTATAATATTACCAGTTATACATACTAGATTCTTTGATAGGGCGTTGATCCAGGGAATTAGTCTGATTGCCGTATCTGGAGTCAGGAAGGAATTTTTTCCCCCAATGTGGAGCTTAGTGTTGCCACATGGGGTTTTTTTTGCCTTCCTCTGGATCAACATGTTAGGCTATGGGTTGAACTAGATGGACTTAAAGTCTTCCTTCAACCTTAAAAACTATGTTACTATGTTACTATGTAAAGCTAAAGAGCCATTTACCCAGCAAAATAATTGTGATCGAGTGTTAAAAAAATATTCGTATCACGAGTACTTTGCTGGCAAAGAGGCTGCTGATCAAACAATCCAATAAACAGGCAAAATGATTCTTCATGACGTGAAATGACCTTTTCTGCAGCACAAAGATCGTGGTTCTCAGTGGTGCATCTTCCTGTTTAAACTGGACTTGGGCTGCCGAGCACAATGGCAGACTGGGTGGTTATATCGTGCCGCCAGTTAGTACACTTAAATTGAGCCACTAACACAGGGAGCAGGCTCGTATATCTAAAGGACCCCATACAAATCAGACCACATTCTGTGGTATCAGCCGACTGTTTATTTATGGGGAGACAGCCCTCCTAACTCTCCCTGACAAATTAGGTCAAGGAAGAGAAGTATCCAACCTGCTGATTATTTTTGTATGGTGCTGCCATAAGACACTGCCATAGGAGTCTGGAAATGGTTTTCTCATGGAGGACACAGGAAAGCTCGACCTGTTTATGGGAGAGATCGCTGTTGGCTGAACCTTAGCTATTTGGTGTGTATGGAGACCTTGGCTCAAGCCAGAATTGGTGAGAACAGTGGGACATCAGTTTTGGTAATAACTGTTATATAAAGAAGTCCTAATGTTTTGTTTTAAACACTAAGGATGTAGTTAAAGGCAATCAAGCTTTTGCAACCCAGTCTGAGTGCAACATGATAGAGGCAGAGACCCTGATACCATCAATGTCACAGGGAGACTTGCTGCAATTTGGATGAAGTAGCTGTTGCAGGTCTTCCAGTTTCTGAACGTTGAGCTCTGTATAAAATCAGTTTCATTGTCATGACTATCAAAACTACAGCAACCAGCCCATTATGCTATTCTCAGATTGCGTGGCTAAAACCTGCTGATCGTCTCTTGATTTCAGAGCATCTCATAATTATTCATTAATGCCACGCAGAAAAGAGAATCTTAAGCACAAACTTGGGGAAAAAATCTACGGCCATACTCTGACGGTTTAACCCTTTCACAACCTTGGACGTTCCTATACACTAAGGTCTGTGGGACTTGATGTCCCAGATGCAAAAACAGCCCGGCTGAAGCTGGCTGCTGATTCATACAGCAGGACACCGGAGCTCTACCCCACTGGGGTGGATTCCCCATCCCAAAACTACGATCGCTGCGATTGGCTGTTCAATTGTGAACAGCCAATCAGCGATTTCAGTGGTTAAGGCATTTTTTGGGGGCGTGTTTTTTTTTTTTGTATCCATGGCCGCCATCATTCCATGGTTATCACGCCCTGGAATTTTCTGGTTTGAATATTATATCTTTATACCTATTAAATTATCTGCTAGTATTTCTGAGACACAAGAAATACCATGTATTCCCTCTACACTTATGATTGATACATCCACTATTTTAGCCTCTCAACATGAAGACATTATTGTTAAAGATAATTCCAAAAATTTACCCCTTCAGTGCTTTTTCTTACCGGCAGCCAACCATGAAAAGAAAAATCTTAACAATTACCGGTATTTAAATCCGAGGTCTCAAAAAAGAAAAAAACTACATAGCGGAAAAAGATCTTGACTAAAATGTTAACATAAAAGGGAGAAGATCCATTCTAGAACAAAAATAACTTTGTTTATAATTTGTTAAAATATAAACTAAAAGTAATTTATTTTCTTAATAAAGGACTCTTTTGTCCTACTTTTTTTTTTTTTTTTTTTTTTAATAGTCCAAAATGACTGTTCATGGACTTTCAATTTTTTAATCTATAAATTAACACTAAAATGGCAATTCTAACAAATAAAGATGCTCCAAGCTAATCCAATAGTTCAAGATCTTTTTTTCATTTGAATGTTAAAGCTAAATTTTACCTATTAAGAGCAGAGGATATTATATAGACACATTTTGCAATATGATGTTGAATGATTTTAAAAGATGGAAAGGTACAAAAAAACAGTAATTTAAATATGGAAGAAACAAATGTGCTGAAGTGTCTGAAAAAGAATCCTCTTTTCTGTCTCTCCTTCATTGGGGGACAGACCATGGGTGTTATGCTGCTGTCTGTAATTAGGAGGCTGACACTAAGCTGACAAAAAAAAAGTTAGCCCCTCCTCTGCAGCGTACACGCTCATGCTGACTCAAGCTGAAGCCAGTTTCAGCTTAGTGTCAGCAGGAGGCAGATGTGACTCTGAACCTTCTCTCTCCGAGCACACCTGACATTTTTTTTTTTGTATGTGTAATTTGTTTGTATTGAAAAAAAACATGTGAAACATTGCTAACAGGATATCACTTTGGGGTACAGTTACAGGAAAGGTATTGTGGGTACCTCTTACGACCTATGTGAAACGATATGACGGCCAGTACCTTGATACATTTGCATAGTTGACAAATATGAGTTTACATATATAGAGTAGATACTATTCATACAGTCTTATCCAAATTGGTTAATACATCAGCTGCATGTATCAAACTTCTCCTTCAATACAGGAGATAATATACTGTACGTGTATGTATTTGCTTCATTCCGGCTAAGCCCGCCCAACGATGTGACACAGGATTATCAACATTCATTTTCACACCTATTGGGGCGTGAAAAACAACTGTGGAGGCGGCGATACGGAGCCAGAGGGAACGCCTTTTGTGACTCCTCAGGGCAGCAGAAGCTGTAGATTTCCCAGGTAATAAATAAATGTGATTTTTCCTTTAGAGATTATGTAAAGTGGAATAGAGAGGGATAGCTTGAAACCTTATAGGAAGGTGCAGGGACAGGTTTTTAGAGGCCGGGGACCGATTTGGAGGGGTTAGGTTCCCTTGAACGCCAAGTGTGCAAAACGTTCGCCTGGCCGTGTCCTCCATGTCTGCTCTGCCCCCCTGATCCTGCGCTGTTTCCTCCATGTCCACTCTGCCCCCTGATCCTGCGCTGTGTCCTCCATGTCCACTCTGCCCCCCTGATCCTGCTCCATGTCCGCTCTGCCCCCTGATCCTGCTCCATGTCTGCTCTGCCCCCTGAGCCTGCCGTGTCCTCCATGTCCACTCTGCCCCCCTGATGCTGCATGGTGTTCTGATGAAGCCGGGTGCAGACATTTGCACTGCGTTCATCACGGGAGGCAGAGATGTGCAGAGCTGGCGGTAATGCTGCTCTTGTAAACCATGTCACTCATAGCCACAGGGGCATGATAACATTACTGTGAACACTTAGGCTAGAGTCTGATTTGTGTCAGCATATAAGCTGACGAATCCATCAAAAAACTTAGTCTCTGGCAGGCGCAGCGCATAGCGTTAACGGCATGTAACGCTATGCGTCGGCTGTCTATTTGTCTTCATGGATACCTGAAGCATAGCGCAGCCGCCGACTCCACAGGAAAATGCTGCAAACCGTTTCCTGTGCCTTGCAATAGTGTATATCTGGTCCTTGTGTGTGGAGCCGACGGCTGCCTATGCTTCAGGTAACCATAGAGATGCATAGGGCAGGCATGCGCATTAAGCGTGTGACAGACTGTTAACTGCTAATGCTGCTGCCCGGCCTGCGCCCGATTAATTAAAGTTTTTGAGTGGATTTTGGTCTATTGCTGTTATTTTGCTGGACATCAAATCAGAACAGCACTTAGCCTTTTAGAAAACATCAGTTTCAATTCACAGAGTCGTTTTCTCAACAGCTAAAACCTGTGTTTTGGATATTAAACCACAAGCATTTCCCTCCCTAGTCACAGAGACCTGAAGCTTTTGGACTACTTATTCTTCTGTTTAATTAACATGCGTTTAAGCACTTTTCCATTTTGATCTTTAAAGAGCTGAGATGTGACAGTTTACCAAAACGCACCGGAGTGCAATAAAGGCCAGTCAGAACAATTGAAGGACGCTCATCTCTTTATATTATATAAACCATGTCAAGGTTTTCAATTTCCCAGGCAGGGAGAAATAAAGGAAACCGAAGTGTGTTGCTAAAACACACGGTTTTTCTGACCAATTTACACTAGGTTCCCTTCTTGTGAAGGAATAAAACAACATGCGTTAACGATATTGCGTAAAAATGCAACAAAACAACGCCTCCATGACTAGTCACCACTGAATATGCACAGGTGCAGTTTGGAAATGTATTTTAGGCATATTCAAAAATGTATTAGGAAAAAAGAAATGACTTTTTAGGAAGATGAAAATATATAGTATATACACAACTCCACTCTATATATTCCGCAATACAGTATATAGTGTGGAGCTGTGTATATCGCTGAGTGTAGCATACAGTATAGCGGATCGGATCGCACTGCCCAGGATCAGCCGGTGGCTCTCTGACCTGAAAATAGTCAAGCTGCCGTCATGTTCAGATTAGGAAAGCCGCCGGGCGGTGCAATGCAATCCTTGCACGAGTCATATGCTACACGCGGCACAGTACCACTTCTCCTGTCCTGTATATGTGCCGCCCCTACTGACCAGGGTGGCTACAGTAGGAACTGCAGCCAGGCAGGTGGAGAAGTTTGTTCACCAAACACCCTCAAAACACACACCCACAAGACACAGCACCCAACCTGGAGCCGGGACTCTAGGCGGGCAAAGGGGTGACAAGGTTTAGTGGGAAGTAGGTGGAATGTAGGTCAGGTGACAGACCCAGTACAAAAAGAGAACAGGTCGGAGTGAGTTAGTAGGCCAGTTGGGTGCCGAGAAGCCAAGAACAACAGAGTGACACTTTCCTGAGGGACAGGGCTGCCCGGAGACGCAGAATCCACAGAGACACCGTTCCATGGAGAGAAAGCCCGCTCCATAGCCTGCAGCCCAAGGGAAAGGAAGGACAGACTGGGCCGGGACGTCCGAGGAGTACTGTAGCATTGACCGACTACAGGCGGGACAGGTTTCCCTTGATGTACTCAGGTAGTCACACGGGTTGGAGAGAGCCCGGTGATCCCTTGCAAGATTGGGACACCAAAGGCTAGGCTGGGACCAGAGTGTCGGCTCAGAGGGGGACTGCAGCTATACGCCGGATCCAGACAAACAGATGAGGGGCTCTGATTCCAGGATAGAGTTCTATCACACGGGTTAAGGCGCAGCAGCACCATAGGACCCAGGCTAGCCACCCACACATGCAGGGCGGAGCCAAATAAAGGGACCAAGTTGCCGCCATACAACCCACAGGGAAGGACAGATGAGAGAAAAGCCATAAAGGTTACAGAGAAAGTGAAGGATCTCAGAGAGGAAACCTGGCTGCAGAGGGTTCAGAGACTGTCCGGAGTTAATTGTGTGAACTGTTTGAATTGCACTGAGAACTTGCAAGTAAAACCCCTATTACTTGTGGGCTCAGGACACGGTTCGGACCAAGACCGCTGTGATCATCCCCAGTGCAACCCCGGTCCAGTACAGAGTACCCCGTCCCAGTGGGCTCCACATATGCTGGGTGTTATCAGTATCTGTATTATTCTGTATATATACACTGCACAGTACCACTTCTCCTGTCCTGTATGCAGGATGTAATTCTCAGTATATATATATATATATATATATATATATATTATATATATATATATATATATGTCTGTGAGTGCTGTGCAGTTTTTTTCATTATATATTATATAGAGTTGCAGATACATGCTGCCAAAGTTGCACCCTCATCATGCAGGGATGGAGCAAATAAATGGAGTCTGCACCACGGAGAGGTGGGAAAAGCGGACAAAAGGAGGACTAGAGGTGGTGCAGATTAGGACTCGTCGGGAGTTATTTGTCGTGAATTGACTGAGCAAAAACCAGAACCCCCTTTAGCCATGTTTGTACTAAGAACCTTCATAATTACGAAGTAGGGGTATCAATTTTGAGTTTTTTCAGAATAAACGGTAAGTGTGTCAATCTTAAAACTATTATTTCTCGAACTACATGTGCTTATATCAATGCAACGGTTGGTGAGTAGCATGTGTGCTGCAAGGATGTTTTTCAGTACTGTATTATATTATATACTACACTGCACAGTACCACTTCTCTTGTCCTGTATACTGGGTGTAATCCTCAGTATCTGTATTATTCTGTATATATACACTGCACAGTACAGTGCTGTGCTAATTAATTGGGACAAAGCATTTTTTTTTTTTAAGTAAAGTCGGAAGTTGGAGTTACAGGCAGTGATTCAAACCAGTTTTAACTGCTTTGAATAGGTGCGAGTGTACAACCTTGAGTAACAAAATGTGGTTTGAGTGGTTTTAGTCAGAAAATAACAGCTAGCTGCCCCCTCAGCTTCAGTTGAGAGATTGTTTCTGTGAGGAGTGGTTTAGTGTACTTTTTCTCTGTGTGATTCTGTTGTCTGTAAAAATGGATGTTACTCCACGGAAGAGGTCTATAATTATTACTCTTAATGAACATACAAGTCTGACTGTAAGGAAATGGCTTCCACTGTTGGTTTTGGAAAATCTACCGTTTCAAGAATAATTGCACACACAATGAAACTGGATCGTTTTCTATTATTTCTGATAATTCGGTTTCAAGGAACCTTCCACGACAGCATAGGAGGTTGCCTCACCACGCCCTGATAGGGACAGGAAGCACAAGAGAGGTTAAAAGGACCCTCCCACTAGCCAGTGTCTTACAAAGACCATAGCATAAGAGTAACAATAACATTAACACCTTCCAGGAATAATCGAGGAAGATAGGGAGGGAATTAAGTGCTGTCGTGGAAGGTTCCTAGAAACCGAATTAACGCTAAGAATAATTCTATTATCTCTAGTCACTTTCTACGACAGCATAGGAGGAATACCAACGAATTAATACCTAGGGTGGGACTACGGCCTGCAGGACCTTCCTGCCAAAAGCCAAATCCCTAATGGAAGCCAGGGCCAGATGTTTAGAGCTACGTGAAAGTATGCAACGAGGACCAGGGAGCAGCCTTGCAGATCTGCTCCGGAGAAGCTCCAGCCCGTTCCGCCCAGGAAAAGCCGTAGATCTGGTGGAATGAGCAGTAAATCCAGAAGATGCCGTAACTGCTGGGAAAGGTAGGAAACCGCAATGGCCTTCTAAATCCAATTGGCTATAGTACTTCTAGCCACTGTCTTGCCCTTATGCCGACCAAAGGGCTGGACAAAGAGATTGTGATCCACATGCCAGGAAGCCGTCACTACAAGAAAATGGAGCACTGTCCTACAGGCATCCAATGAATGGAATTCTCCCCCTTGGAGTCCGCGGATGTTGACAAAAGGAAGAAGAACAATCGACTGGGAGTGATGGAAGTCCGAGACCACCATGGGAAGAAACTAAGGGTCCAGTTGAAGAACAATGCAGTCATCACGGACGGTGAGGTACGGTTCCCGGATGGATAAAGCCTGAAGCTCCCCTAGACGTCGGGCAGAAGTAATCGCCACCAGAAACGTCATCTTGTGAGACAACCCTGGATGCCACAGGACGACAGTAGTTCATAGGGCAAGAAAGTCCAGTCAGGACTACATTGAAGCCCCATAGGGGTGTAAGGACCGTAGGACGTGGACCAATACGACTAGCAGATACCACAAATCGCCGAAACCAATGTTGATTTGCCAAATTCGTGTCAAACACGAAACTGAGAGCTGAGACCTGCACGTATAATGTGCTGGGTTTGAGACCCAGATCCAAACCATTCTAAGAAAATCCAAATTTTGGGAGATATTGGGCAGTAGTGGGTCCGGGGGAAGGGAACCACACCAGAAGGAAAATCTAAACCAAATCTTATTATAAATCGCAGTAGCAACTAGTTTGCGGGTTTTTTGAAAGGTGACTACCACCTCTTCGGACAGGCCTTGAGCCCTCAGCAGCTGGGCCTCAGAAACCATGCAGCCAAGTTGAGTTTCTGTGGATCCGGAAGGAACCGAGGACCCTGAGACAGCAAGCTGGGGTCCGGACTCAAAATGACTGGTCCGTCGACTTTGAGTGCCACAATCAGGTTGTACCAACTCCTCCTCTGCCGTAGAGGGGCCATCAGGATCGTGGGAACTCCTTCCTCCCTGATTTTTCTCAGTGTTCTTGCCAGAAGGGGAATAGGTGGGAAGTCATAAGCCAGACGAAAGTCCCAGGACTGGGAGAAGGCGTCCACCCCCACGACTTCGTCCCGAGGGATCAGGGAGAAATATGTTGCGACCTTTCGATTTGCACTGGAGGCGAAGAGGTCGATCTCCGGGGTGCCCCCTCTTGCAACTAGGGAGTAGAATACCGCTTGGTCCAGGGCTCCATTCCATCGGGTGGTCATCCCGGCCGGCTACTGAGAAAATCTGCCCGAAGGGTTAGGGACCCCTTCCGGCGGACTGCCGAAAGGGACAGGAAGAACTGCTTGGCCTAGAGGAAGATCCGGGACACAGACTTCAGGGAGCTGGACCATGTACCGCCCTGGTGATGGAGGTTCACCACCGTGGTGACATTGTCCAAGTACACTAGGACATGAGAACCCCTGACCTGAGCTCGAGCAGCAAGAAGGGCCTCCTTGACACCTCTCAAATCCTGGTAATTGGAGGGCGCAACTCCAGACCCCTTGGAGCGGGGTGCGGCCCACCACAGCCCCCCCCCAAGCCCCTCTGGCTAGCATCCTAAGGTAGAGTGACTAGGGGAAGCTGATCCTATGCCACCCCTTTCCGCCGGTAGTTGGAATCCAACCACAGAAAAGGGATGAGGAGGACAAGACCCCAGAGGCAAACCTGTCGATCCAGAGGGTGTCAGCGAACCCTGTGGTCTTCTGGAAGAAAGGACGCTTGCTTGGTGGAATCCAAAAACATCCCCAGAAACCATCTTGTGGGTTGCAGCTGGGACTTCTGGAGGTTGGGGATCCAGCCCAGGAAGCGAAGAATGCGCAGAGACTCCTCTACAGTGCTCCTGAGGGACTGAGGTGAAGGAGCGCCGAGGAGGAAGTCATCTAGTTAAGGCACCAGACAGATGCCGCGACCCCATAGGAAGGCAACGGCCTCCGCCATAATTTTGGAAAAGATTCTGGGTGCCGAGGAGAGCCCGAAAAGAAGGACATTGAATTGAAAATGGAGGACTACCCCCCTGTACAGGATTGCGAACTTGAGGAATTTTCTGTGCTGCAGATAAATGGGCACATGAAAGTATGAGTCTTTTAAGTCTATTGTAGCCATCTGGTGGTGTAGTCCTATCAACAGAATCGCGGATCTGATCGCCTCCATCTGGAAACGACGGTATCTGACATGGCAGTTGAGGCGTTTCAAGGTAATGATGACCCGATCATCCCCCGATGGCTTCTTGACCAGGAAGAGCCAGAAATAGTGCCCTATCCCCTCCTCGTGGCTTGGGACAGCTGAGACGACATATGTGCGAAGGAACTTCTGTACCTTTGCAAACCAAAGATCCTGAGCACCCTGAGAGGGCAGGGCAGCAACCCGGAGACCCGGCGGAGGAGGCGACTCGAACTCGATGAGACCTTTGGACCGTGTTCCCTTGCCTTTGGACTGGGAGGTCTGAGATACCGAGGGACAAAAGGGCTGCTTCCTGGAGGGTTTCTGTTCTGGAAGAGTCTTGCGTCAGTTGCCTTGTCCAGAATTTCATCAAAGGCAGGCCCAAACACTAAGTCCCCTTTGAAGGGAAGCGAGCAGAGCCTCATTTTGGAAGTGGAACACCACTCCACATTTTCAGCCACAAAGCCCGTCTGGCGGAGTTGGACAAGACCGAGGTCCTGGCTGCCAGATTGACCGACTCAGCAGAGGCATTTGCGAGAAAGCAGGCAGCCCTTCTGAGCAAAGGAAGAGAGTCGAGGAGCTCTTCCCTAGGGGTGCCCTGTGAAACATGGCACTCTAACTGGTCCAGCCATTTGAGCAGGAACCTGGAGACGCAGAAGAGGAGATGTTCGCCTGATTGGTGGAGGAGGAAGCCTCACATGAACGCTTCAGAAAGCCCTAAATCGTACTGTCCATCCGGTCTGTAAGCTGGCTGGGAAGTATCCTCAAAGGGGAGCGCAGTCTTCTTTGCCACATGGGCAACCTGCACATCCACCTTTGGGATATCCCAGTGAATCTCATTGTTATCGAGAGGGAGTCAATGGAATCATTTCTATTCTCCGGAAAATACCACTCTTGAGAAATCAGATTCAAGATGGTAGAATGAACCGGAAACCTGATCCTCTTGGCCGATTAAAGGCCAGCAAACCTTTCAGTCAGGACCGAGGGGAAGACCTGCTCCTCTTCTAACCCCATAGTGCACCGAACGGCCCCCTCAGCTCCCCCATGTCTGAGGAGAACAGGAAATGCCTAAGCTCAGCCTGTCTGGAGGCGGAGGCGTAGTCGGGCCCATCAGAGTCTGAATCCCGGACCTCTTCAGAGACCAAAGGGCAGCCTGGAGCTTCTACTGCTTAGGGGGAGAAGGCCCAGCTATAGGAGCAGATAGAAACAGGGAGGCCAGGGAAGCCTGAATTACCTGCTTGATCGTATTTCTCAAGTCATCCACCAAGCTGGGGTGCGCAGCCCTGACAATTTTGCCTGTGCAGGACTGACAGAGCTTTTTGTCCCATCAGGAGGGACTCTTAGTGCAAAAAGGGTATTTAGCAGATTCCCCAGATGGTTTCTTGAGGGCAGCTTTGCCTTAGAAGAAAGCACAGTATAAGAACTAATCAGACCCTGCCCTATAGGCAGAAAAAAGGGGACTCCCCCTCATCCTACAGACTCACTGTGGCAGGGGAACACTGGGCTCTGCAGGGGAAGACATGATACCACTGTACAGCAGTCTCCTACCGTGGTCAGCAGTCTTCAGGGCAGCCTGTGTGTCCAAAGGCCTGCCCCCAGTGCCTCCATCATGGTCTCCGCCTCCCGCACCGGGTCCTGGCAGGCTGCCGCATAGCGGTGGCGAGCCTGCATGCTGCCTTCACACGGAAGAGCTTGTGACCGGAAGTCCCGCCCAGCGTCACTTCCGGTCGCGCGGGGCAGCGAGCGTGTGCAGGAAGCGGCCGGCCAGGAAGCCACCAGCCCGCATCACCCCAGAAGGGGATCCGGCAAGCCAGGGCCACCGTCCCACGACTGAGGTGGATGGGAGCAGCAAGAGCAGGGCCCGACCAACGCTACCAGGCTGGGAAAAATCCACAGAAAAAGGTATGCTGCAGCTTGCCGGCCACCAAAGCATAGAGAAGAAAAAAACTTATCCATGCCCCATGGGAACAGGAAAGACACTGGCTAGTGGGAGGTGGGAGGGTCCTTTTAACCTCTCTTGTGCTTCCTGTCCCTATTAGGGCGTGGCAAGGTAACCTCCTATGCTGTCGTGGAAGGTGACTAGAGAAAGTAAAATTAATGCAAGAAAAACTTGCTTTGTCCCAATTAATTTGCACAGCACTGTACCACTTCTCCTGTCCTGTATACTGGGCGTAATCCTCAGTATCTGTATTAATACACTGCACAGTACCACTTCTCTTGTCCTGCATACTGGGAGTAATCCTCAGTATCTGTAGTGAGCAGTACCTGAGGGACAGTGTGAGGGCACACTATGGGGTGAGCAGTACATGAGGGACAGTGTGAGGACATACTATGAGGTGAGCAGTACAAGAGGGACAGTGTGAGGACACACTATGGGGTGAGCAGTACATGCGGGACAGTGTGAGGGCACTATGTCTTGTTGCCTGCCTCAACTAGGGATATATGACCAAAAATGGTATCTGATGGCACACTTTGATTCCATCTTCATTACTGTGAATGAGCCTGCCAGCACATTCTCTCAAATCCTGTTAGGGTACCTTTACACACGGCTACATTTGTAGCTTGTCACCAGGTAACTTACTGGTTGCAGTGAAATCATGGATACATGATTCCATTTGTACACAGCAACAAGATAGAACCATGTATCCATGATTTCACTGCAACCAGTAAGTTACCTGGTGACAAGCTACAAATGTAGCCGTGTGTAAAGGTACCCTTCGGGTTGAAACCACTACAGTGGTAAACATGATACCTGGTCAGGGGCCCACTCAGAAGATTCACTCTCCCTCCCAGAGTTGAACACTTAGCTATGCCACTGCGTCATACATTTTGCTGAATGACATTCAGCAATCAGTTATCCTATATATGTTAGGACCAGAGAATGGAATTATAGTGCTATAGTTCACAATATGTAAATAAATGATCGCTGACAGCAACTTACTTTCTATCAAAGGTATTATTATGTACCATTTACTAATGGCTATTAATTTTGCTATGTATGCACAATACCAGATGTATATAGTTACATGTGTGTCTGTATACATGTATTGATCATTGTTCTGGTGATGTACTCATATACTGATGATAGTCTTGTTGATGCAGTCATTTATTGATGGTGGTTCTGATTATATACTCATGTAATTGTAGTGGTTCTGGTGATGTGGCCATTTACTGATGGTGGTTCTTGTGATATTCTCCTGTATTGATGGTGGATCTGGTGATGTGTTACTTTGCCGATTGTGGTCCTGATGATATATTCCTGTACTGATTAAGGTTCTGGTGCTGTATTCCACTACCGATGGGGACTATTGATTTTTTTCATGAACGGATGGTAGTTCTGGTGATGTATTCATGTACTGTTCGTCCTTTGAACTTCAATCAGCTGAACATTTTAGTGTAATGTTTAAAGAAGACTCCAAACTCTAATGCAAGAGATGTCAGGTTAAATCATCCAGCAAGGTGAGACTCCTTAAGGCCACTTCACACGCTAGGATATCGTTAACGATATCGTTGAAACGTCATGGATTTGTGATCGTTCTAACGATATCATTTGTGCATCATCGTGTATGAACGAACGATGTAGGAAGTAAAAATCGTTGGAACGTTCATCCAAAATTTGTGATCCTGACCTCAAATCTATCGTTTGTCATCCAGTTAAAGTCCTGGGAAGCCACAACATCGTTCAGTGTGAAACCTTTTTAAACGATGTCGTTCATATATTTCCCCTATTCCTGCCGCTTTGTAAAATCGTTCATTCTTCTCCAAATAGCTGGAGCGTTGCCAAATGTAATATCGTCAACAATATCCTTGCGTGTGACAACGCACGAACGATGTCGGAGGGATCGCGGTCATGTGACATAGCTAACGTTCTCATTCACCTATATCCTAGCGTGTGAAGTGGTGTTTGTTGAAGCTGCTCTGTCCTAGGTAACTGAGGAACACTTGACTGAGCAAAATATTGCTGTGTATGGGGGTGTTAGGCTAAAGGCACACTGTGCGAGGGAAAGTCGCATTGCACTCGGACCACTGTTGCCCTATGAGCCAGGGCACACTGGTGCAAGGCCGCCGTACTTAACTCGCATTGCGAGTCAGAAGCAAGTGCAGGCGCAGCATGCTGCGACTGCACACGATTCTAACGTGCGTGCAGGCAATGTAAGTCTATGGGTGCGAGAAAATCTTGCCCCCAGACAGCACACTGTGCGAGTTTTTAGCACCATGCTGGTAAAAGTTATAATGCATTGAATAGCTAGATCAGGTTTAATAGTCTCCCGCTGCTACTTCCAGGGCTGACTATTAAGCTAATTACATATTCACTGCACTGTCAAACACACAGCCAATCACAGGAGATCACACTCTATGGGAGCCTCTGTGATTGGCTGTTGTAATCAGACTGGATTTTCTCAATCTGGACAGTGATTCTGCTTGGTTGCCTTACACATTAGTGTATGGCAACCAACCTCACGTTATAGGGTGTTAAATAAAGAATTATAAAAAAAAACGCGTGGGTCTTCGCAGCATTTTTAAGTCTGGCCCGATGAAAGCAGGTAAACTGCGAGCTGCCACCCTCAGCTGCCTAATTTCCCCTTGGCTGGCAAAGAAAAATGTGTGGGCTCCGCCCTATTTCCAATGCCAGCCAAGGTAAAACTAGACAGCTGAGGGCTGGTATTCTCAGCAGGGTAAGGGCCTATTGTTATAGGGGCCCTCCCCCACTAAAGAATAGCAGCCCGCAGCTGCCCCTGAAAATGGTGCATTAATAATAAGCGCCATTTCCAGGCGCCTTAGCGGGCTCTGCCAGTGGCCCTGGTGGTGGTGGCACACTGGGCAATAAAGAGGTTAATACCAGCTTTGTTTCTTCAGCTGGTATTAAGCCCGAGATTCTTAATGTCAGGCCAAGTTTGACCCGGCCATTAAGAATCTCCAATAAAGGGTTAAAAAAAAAAAAAAAAGACACCACACAGAGAAAATATACTTTATTAAAAATAAAGGGACAGACACCAATAGGGACTCCATCTTTATTACCACTACGCATCCCTCCAATGATCCAGGTCTTCCCTCTTCCTTCTTGGCAGAAGTGCGCTCCCCGTGTTGTGTGATGAGTCAGTGAGACTGTGGGCATTAAGCGGTGATGTCACCGCTGGCCCTGTTGCTGTGGTAACCAAATTATCGGTTACTATAGCAACGCTAAGCATTACTGAAATCACAGCAGCTTATGAATGAGCAGACACATTTATAAGACGCAGGATTTAACTCCCTGCTTACCGATCACAGCAGCGCCGGTAAGCAGAGAGTTAACGCTGCTGTGACTGCGGCTGCTATATGTGCAGCTCATACTGCAGCCGCGGTCACAGCACAGTTAACTCCCTGCTTACCGGCCCTGCTGGGATCGGAAAGCAGGGAGTTAAATCCTGCGCCTTATGAATGAGTCAGCAGATAGAAGAGAAGACCTGGATCGTTGAAGGCATGCGTGGTGGTAATAAAGATGGAGTCCCTAATGATGTCTGTCTCTATTTTTAATAAAGTATTTTCTCTCTGTGTGGCGTCTTTTTTTTTTTTTTTTTAACCCTTTATTGGAGATTCTTAATGGCCAGGTCAAACTTGGCCCGA
Organism: Allobates femoralis; assembly: GCA_033576535.1. Classification (NCBI taxonomy): domain Eukaryota; kingdom Metazoa; phylum Chordata; class Amphibia; order Anura; family Aromobatidae; genus Allobates; species Allobates femoralis. The sequence continues at coordinate 565,404,818 of JARQOC010000002.1, read as the reverse complement.
CATTAAGAATCTTGGGCTTAATACCAGCTGAAAAAACAAAGCTGGTATTAACCCCTATATTACCCAGCATGCTACCGCCACCAGGGCTGCTGGAAGAACCCAGTAAGGCGCCTGGAAATGGCGCTTATTATTAATGCGGGCTGCTATTCTTTAGTGGGGGGGGGGCCCTATAATAATGGGCCCTCACCCTGCTGAGAATACCAGCCCTCAGCTGCCTAGTTTTACCTTGGCTGGCATTGAAAATAAGGCGGCGCCCACACATTTTTTTTGCCAGCCAAGGGGAAATTAGGCATCTGAGGGTGGCAGCTCGCAGTTTGCCTGCTTTCATCGGGCTAGGCTTAAAATTGCTGCGAAGCCCCACGCGTTTTATTTTTTTTTCCAATAATTCTTTAACACCCTATAACGCAAGGTTGGTTGCCATACACTAAAGCAGATTCACTGTCCAGATTGAGGAAATCCAGTCTGACTACAACAGCCAATCACAGAGGCTCTCACAGAGTGTGAGCTCCTGTGATTGGCTGTTTGAATATTAACTGCACTGTCAAACAATTAGGTTAAAAGGCGGCCCTGGAAGTAGCAGAGGGAGACTATTAAACCTGATCTATCTATTCTGTCATGTTATATAGCATGAGAAAGACCATGTTAAAAACGCATTGCACACAGACCACACTCGCACCACAGTCACACCACATTCATCACTCTGGCACCACACTCAGACCACCCTCGCACTACTACACACACAGCACTCGAATCACTGTCGTGCACCTTATAGACTGTGACCCCTTTTGGACAGGATCTCTGCCCTAATGTACCTGTATGATTTAGTCGTCGTTATTTATGTTCTCGTCCTTGTTCTGCCCTTACACATGTAAAGTGCCATGGAACCGATGGCCCTATATGAATAAATAATAATAGTGCATCAAAAAAGCTCAGTTTTTGATGCATGACAGTGTGCCTTCAGCCTTAGGGGAGAAAGCTGTTAGCTTTGGCAGACAGAAAGTTTATAGGAAGTTTGAAGGGGGGGGTTCTGTTTTCAGAAACGCTGTGTTTCAAGTTCCAGTATGTTGTAGAAAACAACTTGTTAAAAAAACAACAAAAAAACACATCCCATTTAACCACTTTCAGATGGGTCTTGGTCACTGCTCCAGTGTCTTGTCAGCAGTGCTGACGTCACTTCAACAGCAATGCAGACAATCAGTGAGCTCAACCTCTCATGCCATTTACTTGGGCAGAGCTAGTGAGCTTTAGCGATAGAGCTGCGGAGAGCAACGCACACCGGAGTAGGGGCAAAGACTCAGTGTTAGATCTGGGAAGGTTCACAAGACCATCTTTTTCTTCTTTAAAGAGGACCTGTCACCCCCTGGCTACATGGCAAACTAAATGCAACACTGAATGCAGCATGTATGCTGCATTCAGGGAAGGCCCCCCCTATCTCTAGCCCCCCTGTACCCCGAGAAATACACTTTAGAAAGTTTAGAGATCAGGAGTCAGGAGGGTGTGAACTTATCTCAGAGTTATGGTTGTCACATGTCCTCCCCTCCTCCTGCCTCTCTGTTCAGCCTGTGTGTTAAGCAGACTCTGAAGAGGAGGGGGCCACACCACAAGAGGAGGCGGAACACACCGGCTGAACAGAGAGGCAGGAGAGGGAGGATGTGTGACAAGCAGAGATCCGAGACAAGTTCACACCTCCTGACTCAGTAAATGTAAGATTTATAAAGTGTATATCTCAGTGCACAGGGGGGCTAGAGCCATAAGGGACCCCTTCCCTGAATGCAGCAGACATGCTGCATTCAGTGCTGCATTTAGTTTGCCATGCAGCAGGGGGGGTGACAGGTCCTCTTTAAAAACAACTGCACCTGGGGACACTACTTTTGAGAAAACCCCATTAAGCCCCAAATACATATTAGATAGCTACAGCCTCATTTAGAAGTCCATTTTTTTGATGTGAGAAAAGACTGATGATTTATTTTTAACATTTTCTATGGGAATTCCCACCACCTCCTGACAGACAGCAGCACATCACAGGACCCTGATGTTGAGATAGATGGCAGCACACTCATTTGTTCTGAGCATGTAGAGGGGTGGGGGCACCAAAGGACAAAATTTGCACAGGGCGCCATTCAGCCCAAGGCCAGCCCTGATTGTATACACTGCTTGAGGAAGGCAGACACTTACTGCCGAAACGTTGTGGTCGGTTGGACCAATAAAAAGGAGAAGTATGGACTGAAATAGCTGAGTGCTGTCCAGTTTTTGGATTGTCTATGATAGCAGCTGAACACTGCATAAGACTTGCACCTAAGTATATTTTGTAGCTCAGTGCTGCTCTTGAGTTTGCGTATTTATATATATATTTATATATGAGAGTGGTGGGGGGGCCTCTCGGGCATTGTATCTGCCCATTTCCCTTGTGTCTCCTGTAGTATCAGTATCTCTCAGGTAAAGTCCTAGGGTCGAATTACGGAGGGTCCTCTCTAAATGTATTTGTGAAGGTTGGGGAGTCCAGGAACAAAATCCAGGGGCTCGACATTCGTAGGAAGTTCTCCTTAGAACCTGATATCTCAGCAGTGAGGTCTTCCATTTGAAATATTTTATTAATTTCCCGTAACCAGTCCATCAGTCGCGGGCTCTGTCTATTTTTATAAAACCTACGAATAACCAGACGGGTGGCCATCAGGCAAAATCGCAGTATGTCTTTTTTTTGGGAGCTAATTGAGTCGGGAAGAATCCCAGTAACTTTGAAATATTTATTGAATATTGAATCCCAGAAGGGTCAGTTCGCCTCGCAGCTCCACCAAATGTGTATCATTGTGCCCTATCACATCTCCAGCACCTGTCGAAACTGAAGGAAAAATTGCATAGAGTGTCCAGACAGCGGTACCACCGAGACATGATTTTGAAGTTCTTTTCTTATGCTAAATATGCCATGGACATCTTGTGTGTCATAGTGCATGCCTTACTCCAGACATCCTCTGAGAAGACCACACCGAGATCCTGTTCCCACTTCGTCATGAAATTAAGTTTGCCTCCCTCTCCCCTCTGATTTAACATTGCATATAGTACTGATACACCATGTCTTGGAGGGGTCACTGGACATGAAAAGTTTCTCAAAACAAGATGGTGGGACAATTTGTCCATGACGGACACCCGAACTCTGCAGGAAGGACCTCAACTGTGTGAGCGCTAACCATGATGCCTGTCTCTCTGCGCTATGTCCACTCACTTTTTTTTCATTCATCTTCATTTACACCTTTTTTACCACTAAGACTAGGCCAGGACCCCTAAGGGGTACCGCTAGCCCACATTCAGCAACTGTGGGGCACTTTGAGTGTCACCTCTTAGCGCCCACAGCACTGCCGGGCCTGCTCTGCGTCACCCTTGGAGTATCGTCCCCCCCCGGGTGGCCAGATGCCTAGATAGTGGGACCCAGCTGTCTGTAACTAGACCTCGCCTCTGCACCCGATTTTTAGAGGGTGTGCTGAGAGCTTGGAGGTCTTTTTCCTCTTCCTCCTTCCCTCCGGTTGTGGAGTGAGGGGTACTAGGACAAGGATACTCCCCCTGCAGCTTCTGAGCTTCTCTCACAAAAGGGAGAATGCAGCCAGGCCGGATGGACCAGCTTGTGCATGGGTGTCCTCCCCCACCCATCACCGGGTGAACAAGGCAAGAAGGGGGCCTCGGATCTGTTCTGTGGCGGCTTCCCCGGCTGGGACACACACCTGTAGTAAGTATTCACGGCGTGCATTCGTGTTCAGGACCCCACTGGCACAGAGATGCTCCTGGCCAGCAGGCCGCAAAATCTAGCCCCTGGCTTTTGCGGCCTAGGCCATGCAGTTCCGCCTCCGGCCCGCATATTGAGGCCCCTGCTTTTGCGCCCTGGGCGGCCGCAGCTCCGGCCCACACCTCAGACCTCTGCACGCTTATCGCAGGGAACGAGATCACTTGCGGACGCTTCCTTGCTGGCACCTGCCAGGGCACAACTCTTTTCAGGGGCCATTTTTTGGACGCCGGCCAGCAGGGTCAGAGGTCACAGCGCTGTACTACGTGGAACCTTCAACTCTGGGAAAAGGCGAGCACAGGGGCCTGACAGCTGCACAAAGTACCACAGGGGTTGAGTGGCCACGATCTGCAGGACGGGTAAGCTGATACTCAGCAGACACTTAGCCCTTCCCGGCAGCTCACAGACCATTTACAGCATAATTATGCCCAACTCAAAGAGCTCTCGTCCCCACAAGGAACACACTGTATCTTATGTTAACTGCATAACATGCCAAACAAAGCTGCCCCGTGATCATTCCACCCCGTACTGCCAGCCATGTGCCCTGGAGCATGATCAACAAGCAGCTGCCAAACCAGGGCCCAGCACACACTTTTCCCCTGAGTGGGTGGCCTCATTGGCCCAGAAGGTCTTTCAGACCATTGCCCAGGCACTACATCTTCCCATTCCCGAGGACTTGCCACAAGTTTTCCAGAGAATCGCCCCCTTTCAGAAGATTCCTCTACTGATCGGGGGCCTACTTCAGTCACGGTCACTGAATCGGCTAGGAAAAGGGGACAGAGTTCATTCCCCAGCCCCTCTCACGCCTTGGAATCTATGGCTCCTGAGTTAGGCCCTCGTTCCCCCGGAGAGATCTCAGATTCGGACTCTGCGGACTCAGCCTTTGGCCTTGATTCTCCAGACACACAGGCAGTGGTATAAGCCTCATAACGGCCATCAACCAGAAATTAAACATCGAGGACGACCCCACCGACGTTCAGGAACACGGGATCTCCTTCATGTGGACCCTGCTATTTAAGGGCTGTCCGCAAGAACCATTTTGTCCCTGCCGGACGAGGCATCCTTTAAAGACCCCACGGATAAACAGATCGAAACCCTCCCTTGCTCTGCTTTCGAGGTGGCTTGCACGATTCTTTCACCTGTCTTTGCCTCGGTCTGGGCGGCCAAGGTTCTGGCGTCTTAGTCAGATTCTCTCCGTAGGGAGATCCAAAGCCGATCCCTACCAACGGCAGTAATTGACCTGGCGTCTCAATCTTCGTAGCCAGGGATTTTCTGATCAATGCCTCTCTTGATGTGGCAAATGGTGCAGCTCAAACAGCTAGCAATACTATTACCACCGCAGAGCCCTCTGGCTTAGACACTGGAACGCTGATGAGCCCTCCAAAAAGTCCCTTACAGGGCTTCCTTACCAGAGCAGGTGTCTTTTTGGGGAAGTCCTCGATAGACTTATTGCCGATGCGACAGGGTGTGTGTGTGTGTGTAAAAGCACCTCCCTACCACAACTCAATCCTACACGTTTCGTTGCCAGACGTAAGCCGGTTTGTTTCAGTCCCTTTCCATCCTTTAGTGGGTGGACCAATCTGTAGGCGACCCCCAGACCAGTTAGATCTCCGCCAAAGACAGACAGGGCAAGGCATTTTCAAAACGAACGCTCCCTGGCGCTCACGCCCCAAGCACACCTAAAACCAAGGAGTGCGGTCCCGCAGATTCCAACCGTAGTGACTCACGTTCCCTCTTGGAGAGCAGCACCAGAGTAGGCGGCCGTCTGCTGCATTCAGGAAGACAGACTTTGTCCTCCCCAAAGGGCATAGAAAGGGATTGCTCGTTGGATTACATCGGTAATTAAGAAATCCTACAAACACAATTGAAGAGCGGCCCCACAGGGCCTCAGGGCAACTCCACAAGGGCAGTGGATGCCTCCTGGGCATCCAGCATCAGGCGGCAGCTCTTCAGGTGTGTAAGGCTGCAACTTGGTCCAGCCTGCACACCTTCTCAAAGCATTGTACTCAGGACTCCTGGGACGAAAGATCCTGCAGGAAGTGTTCACTCACCTCTGACGTTCTTACGCTTTTTTTCTAGTTACTTTGAATGTTTGCAGTTAACATATTGAATATCAGAATATTTTTTTCCTTATACCCAGGGACTGCTTTGGGACGTCCCATGGTCTGTGTCCCCCAATGAAGGCGAGAGAGAAAGGATTTTTGTGTACTCACTGAAAAATATTTTTCTCTGAGACTTCATTGGGGGACACAGCTCCCAACCCTATTTCATCCTCTAGAGCAGGGGGGGAACCATTTTTCTGCCAAGGGCCATTTGGAAATTTCTACAATCCTTCGGGGGCCGTCCAAAATTATCAACTTGAAAATTACCCACTATATTTGGTTGAACAATCAACTTACTCCTACTGTGGTGGATGGAGCTGCTTCTCTTTGGCATGGGTGATATTGATCATGTTGCTTCTCAACTGCTTTTCCAGGTTTACTAGAGCCCTAGATATCACAGGAGAGGCTGGGAGCATATACCTCACTGGGGATGCTGAGGCTGGGACATTTAAATCCACTCGCAGTGATCTCTAAGGGCAAACAGTCAGCAAAACGCTTATGCCAGCCTGAGCACTGCAGTCCCCAGGAATCTGCCCAGGGGCTGCAGAGAAGTCATCGAGGGCGCATTTGGCCCTGGGGCCTGAGGTTCCCCACCCCTGCTCTAGAGGATACATTAAGTTACTTTATGTCTTTTATTTACCTTATCATTGAGTTGTGCATACATATTATACTGTATTGTATTGTGTTTTTTCCTCCTACTGCTTGGTTACCACACTGGCTTCAGCTTGAGTCAGCATGAGGGTGTACGCTGCAAAGGAGTAGCTAACTTTTTTTTAGCTTAGTGTAGTCTCCTAATAACAGACAGCAGCATAACACCCATGGTCTGTGTCCCCCAATCAAGAATCAGAGAAAAAGATTTTTCAGTTAGTACACAAAAATCTTCTTTTGGCTGTAAGAAGGCAGTCAAATCATTTTCACGTTGGTCAATTTGTTAGAGCTTCTGAATGCCTTTCTTTCAATTCTCACAATGAAAAAGTACATAAAATAAAGCTAGTCTTGCGCAGTGCATTGAAGATACTATTAGAAAACTACTGCATTCAAGGCTTGGCCTTGCCAATCTATCTCATTTCTCTCCTTTACATCATGGGCAGAATTCGGCCAGGTTCCTTTAGATGAAATATGTAAAGTGCAATGTGGTAAATTCAATGAACTTTTATTAAACACTAGAGCGTGGACACAATGTTCATCTTTTGGGAAACTGGTGATCTCCACCCTCTTAACATTGCTTCCTAATTCCCAATGGTGTGCTGCTGTGGGAAAATCAGGAAAGCTAAAATTTGCTTACCAGACACTTCATTTTCTGGACTCCATAGGCGGCACAGCATTCCGACCCGGATATATAGATTTTTATTGCTGCATAACGTAAGTGTAGAGGGGTCATTAATTCATCTCATAGGCCAGACAAAAGCTAATAATTTTAACTCCTGCTTATTAACCTGTCTCTTCTAATTTGACCTGGGGGAAATATAACCTGATGGTGTGCTGCCTACGGAGTTCAGGAAATGAAAGTTTCGGTGAGTAAGCTTCAGCTAGATACAAACATATAATGTTCAATGTTTAGAAGTCTATAAATAAAACACTGAAAACGGCATGTACAAAACTATTGTGCAATTACAGCTTAGTCTTGTGCACATGGTCATATAACAACTCCATTTTGTAGAAAGCTGTTTCCTTGGGGTACCTTTACACGCCGCAGCTGTGGCGAGAAATATTGGCAGCGATATTGCGACCTGGAAATATCGCTGCCACATTTCCTCACAATTGCCTCCTTATTGCGGCGTGTAAATTGGGAATTTGGCGGCGATAAGACAAATGTCGCCTGGTTTCGATTTGAGAGCAGTGCTGTAAAAATCGAAACCAGGCGACATTGGTTTTATCGCCGCCAAATTCACACATTACACGCCACAATAAGGAGGCAATTTGGCGGTGATAATTCTAGCGAGAAATATCGCCACAAAAATGTCTCCGCTGGTTGTGGCATGTAAAGGTACCCATAGAGGTACATGGAGCAACTTCTTGGACAGAAAAGATGCAAGTGAGGTTTAATACTAATAAATAGAAGGTAAAATATATATCACAATTACAGAAAGATTCTTTGAAATAAAACATAGACAGAAAAGTTGGTAATTGGTTTTATAAAATGAAGAAATATTAATGGAATACAAAAGATAGACTTTTAGTTGAAACTACATTTACAATAGTAAAAGAGTTGTCTGGTGCCGTTCACTTCTGCTTCATGAGGCAAATGACAAGCTGCTGAGACACTGGATCTGAACGTTTCATAATGTTTAAATAGCAACAGCGTTTCTCGCAGCATTTTACTGTGAAAATGTTTTACTCTAATGAATGAGAGGTGCATGGTACCAGTCAATGGACCTCATTTACAGTATGTGCAGGGCATTGTCAATAGCACAAAGGACAAACCAGAATTTTTTTAAATATAGTCTAGAACTACACAATTCACATATGGATGGCAGATTAAAAATTAAAATATACTTAACACAAGTCTGCTCATGATGCTAAAAATAAGAATAAAATGACTTAAGTGGTAATGTGGATTCACTTCCAGCAAAAGGTGAGGGGGCTGCTGATACATTTACAATTATCAGCCCGGTATCATCCACCTGTATTCATCATTGGAATATGACAGGTGTACAATACCAAACCCCGCAGATATCTGGAGATGTGACACCACTGGCCCGCTCACTTCCCAATCCAGAAGTGTGTAGAGTTGGATTACTCCGTTGAATCGTCCTTGTGTAAAATATTGTGGTTCTTCTGAAGGAATGCTATTTTCCCAGCTTGCTCTTCTTGGATATTGGCTCCCCATTTTTTTGCCACTGATCCTTCTCAGTTGAGGTTATGCCTGGAATCTATGAAGAAATTACCATAAGTTTCCATGAAACAAATCAAAATAACATTATTTGCGTTTCTGATAAAGAATTTTGTACAAAGTATGAGAGTCACCATGTAAGCACAGTATGGGTGTCCTATAGCATTACATAAGTTCTAACAACTCCAAAAAAGAGAATTTTGTTTACTTACCGTAAATTCTTTTTCCTTTAGTCCTTAAGTCTGGGAGACCCTGACATTGGGTGTTATATGCTGCCCCCTGGAGGTCACACCAATTATAGGAGAGATTTCTCCTTTTTTTCCTCTGCAGCATATACGCCCTCTGCAGGAATACTGTCAGTTTGGTATATAAGCAGTAGGAGGTAAACATTGCACTGTAAAACCAATCCCGGCCAACCGGGCCGAAAGGAAAAGTATGAGGCCAGAACAATGGCCAAAGCGAAAACCAAGTGTTGTACCAGAGACACAGGTACGCCCGTAGGGCAAAGGGGTGGGTGCTGGGTCTCCCAGATTTAAGGACTAAAGGAAAAAGAATTTACGGTAAGTAAACAAAATTCTCTTTTTCCTTGTCGTCCAAATCTGGGAGACCCTGACATTGGGATGTCCAAAAGCAGTCCCTGGGTGGGAAAAAAAACCACTGCACCCTGAAAGGCAACTCAGACATTTACAGGTGGGAAACAGCCGCCTGGAGAACGCGTCTGCGCAGATCTGCATCCGCTGAGGCATGAACATGTACCTGGTACTGTTTAGAAAATGTGTGTAGGCTTGACCAAGTGGCGGCCTGACACACCTGTTGGGCTGAGGCTCGTAGCCACAACACCCAAGAAGCGCCCTCGGCCCTAGTGGAATGCGCCTTGAGTCCCGTCGGGAGCGACGTGTGCGAGACCGAATAGGCCTTTAATATGGCCGTCCTAATCCAATATGGCCGCCCTGATCCAACGGGCAATCGTGGCCTAAGAGGCGGAAGAGCCCTTGCCGCGTCTGGCCGTGAGAACAAAGAGAGAGTCAGTCTGACGCCGAGGACTGTGCGAGACAAATACACGTCCAAGTTGTGGAGGGCCTTTGCAAACCTGAGAATCGGGTTTGGACAAAAGGAAGAAAAATAAATGTCCTGGTTGAGGTGGAAAGGAGAGACCACCTTTGGGAGAAAGGAAGGGACTGGACGCAGGACCACCCTGTCCTGATGAACCACCAAGAAGGGAGGCTTGCATGACAATGCCGCCAAATCTGACACCCGCCAAAGCGAGGTGATAGCCACCAAGAATGCCACCTTTTGCGAAAGGGTAGACAAGGGATATCCGTTAATGGTTGAAATGGAGGCTTCTGGAGAGCCGAAAGAACCAAGTTAAGATCCCACGGTTCTAGAAGACGCTAGTAGGGTGGGACAATGTGAGCCACCCCTTGTATAAATGTGCGAACCTGTGGGAGCCTTGCCAGACTCTTGAAATAAAGAACAGAAAGAGCTGAAATCTGTCCTTTCAGAGCTTAGGGAAAGACCAGTGTCTAGACCCGACTGAAGACACAAGAGTAATGTAGGCAAGGAGAAGGGCCACCGAGAGTGGCCGTTATCAGAACACCAGGAGAGAGAAATTCTCCCCGACCGGTGATAGAAGTTCAGCGAGGCAGGCTTATGAGCCTGTGTCATGGAGTCCTGAACTTCGCGGGGAAGAGCCGAGAGAGTCAGGACCCCGGATTCAAGGGCCAAACAGTGAACCTGAGTGCCGCAGAATTGTGGCGGAAGAATGGACCCTGAGAGAGAAGATCTGGAAGATCTGACAGACTCCAAGGTTCGCCGTCGGCGAGCTGGAGCAGTTCTGGGAACCAGGCTCTCCTGGGCCACAGGGGCGCGATTAGAATCACACGAGACAGTCCGCCCGTATCTTGCAGGGCACCCGAGGTAACAGGGCCAAAGGTGGGAACACGTATGGCAGGCGAAACGGGACCAATCCTGGACCAGTGCGACCGCTGCCAGAGCCTTGAGGTCGTGAGCCCTGGCTATAAATGCCGGAACCTCGTCGTTGAGGAATAACGCCATCAGTCGACATCCGGAGTCCCCCACCGCCTGTAAATGGCTTGGAATACTTTCAGGTCCAGCGACCATTCACCCAAGTCCATGCCTAGACGGCTGAGAGTCCGCTTTCCAGATGTCCACACCCAGGCTGTGGACCGAGGAGATGGAAGATCCTGTGGCCTCCGCCCAGGATAGTGTCTTGTGGACTTCTAGCATCGCCAAGGTGCTGTGAGTGCCACTCCAAAGATCAATGTAAGCGACGGCTCGCGTCCGAATGGATCCTCACCTGGCAGCCGCTTAGGAGGGACAAACACCAGAAGTGCCGGATAAGCCGCCCTGATGTCTCGAGTATTGAGGGAGGGAGGACTCCACCGGAGACCATGTACCCTGAGCCCTGTGGAGAAGGAACCCCGCTCCCCAGCCGGGGAGGCCGGCGTCCGAGGCGACTACCGACCAGGACGGTGGAATAAGAGATCGCCCCTGAGACAGGGACAGATATGACAGCCACCACCGGAGGATTCCCTTGTTGCGGGGGACATGGAGATCGTGTGATCCAAGGTCCTCGGATTTTTTGACCTAGACTTGAAGGATCTCCAGCTGAAAATGGAAGAATAGAGAGTACTCCCGCTTAGAGGGAGACGGACTTCGCGTGAAGCAGTCGCACCAGAGCTGTGCGAGAGTCGAATTGCATCCCCAGACACACGAGACTTCGTGTAGGAGAACCGGCTTCGGAAGGTTGACGATCCAGCCAAACTTCCTGAGAGTCGACAGAGTAGTGGACACGGCCTGCCGGCAATCCTGAAGAAAGGGTGCCTCGACAAGGAGGTCGTCCAGATAAGGAATGACCGACAGCCCCTGAGAATGAAGTACGGAGACCACTGAGGCCATTACTTTGGTGAATACTCGTGGGGCGGTGTCCGAACCGAAGTGAAGGGCCACGAATTGGAAAAAAGGTCGTCCCCAATCGCAAACCACAGGACCCCTTGGTGAGCTGGGGCGATTGAGATGCGCAGGAGTGCATCTTTGAAGTCTATGGATGCTAAGACTTCCCCTTGAGACATCGAGGCTATCACTGAACGCAGTGACTTCATGTGAAAATGTCTCACTTTGACGTGCTTGTTGAGCAGCTTGAGGACCAGAACGGGGCGAACGGACCCGTCCTTTGTGGGCACCATGAAGAGATTTGAGTAAAATTCCTGAAACCGGTTCCGTCCGGGAACTGGGACGAAGACTCCTTCCCGCCTTAGGGACTCCAGCACTTGATGAAAGGCGTGGTCCTTTGCGGAAGCGGGAGAAGTTATGAAGAAACGGCTTGGAAAGACTGAGTTCAGTGCTATGAAGTAGCAGTGAGTGACAATATCTCGCGCCCATTGATCTAGGATCAGGCGAGTCAAGCAGAGGTCGTCATGGACGGCTCCTGACCAGAAGACTTTTGCTGGCGAGAACGCCAGGCGGCACCCTGGCCTTGGGGACTTATCAGAACTAAAAGTCCTGTTGGTAGAGGAGGGCTGTCTGGAAAACCAGGCAGAGGAATGAAATGGACGAAAAGAATGAAACCTGGCAGCTTCTGCTGTGCAGTCTCGTCTGCTTTTTGTTGGGGCAGGAGTGAACTTTCGCCTCCTGTTGTGTCCTTGATAAGTTCGTCCAGAAGTTCACCGCAGAGACGATCCCCGCCACAGGGGATCCTCGTAAGGTGCTTCTAGGAAGAAGCATCACCCGTCCAAACCCGGAGCCAGAGAGTTCTCTGAATGGCGAGGGAATTGGCGGCTGCCACTGCTGAGCGACCGGCTGAGTCAAGCACGGTGTTAAGAGCAATTTTCGATCCCATTGCCATTTGGTGCAGGAGGGGAGACGTCTCAGGCACCCTCAAGTAGGTTATGGAATGAACCGCGTATGTAAACGCAAAAAGAGAATTTTGTTTACTTACCGTAAATTCTTTTTTCTTTAATCATCAATGGGAGACCCAGACAATGGGGTTAAGGGCACTGCCCTCCGGAGGCCACACTAGGTACTACAAGTTTGTAGACACCGCCCCCTCCGCTTATAAACCCCTACCGCAGGGAATATCCTCAGTTTGGTCCATAAGCTGCGAGGAGACACAAAAGAACCACACCCGAAACCTCGGGAGAAAAAAACGTGAACAAACGGTCCAACAACCCGGAATAAATTGTTCCAACTGGGAACAAGTCAAATGTGACAACAACCAACGGAACACTGGGTGGGTGCTGGGTCTCCCATTGATGATTAAAGAAAAAAGAATTTACGGTAAGTAAACAAAATTCTCTTTTTTCTGGTCATCATAATGGGAGACCCAGACAATGGGGATGTCCTAAAGCAATACCCCAGGGCGGGAAGAGTTCCTCAAAAGACGGATAACACATGGTCCCCCTCTTCAAAGGTGGGCAACCGCCGCATGGAGGACCCGCCTGCCCAGACTTGCATCCGCAGAGGCATGGGCATGCACCATATAGTGCTTAGAAAAAGTATGCAGGCTTGACCATGTGGCTGCCTGACACACCTGAAGAGCAGAAGCTCGATGTCGCAAAGCCCAGGAGGCACCGACAGCTCTAGTCGAGTGCGCCTTCAATCCCACCGGGAGAGGCAGACCGGAAGAACGGTAGGCCTCCTGAATGGGCACCTTGATCCATCTGGCCAAGGTAGATTTTTATGCCGTGGACCCCTTACAGCGACCCGCCGTAAGGACAAACAAAGAGTCAGAACTCCGGAAGGAGGCAGTTCTGGACACATAAATGCGTACAGCCCTCACGAGATCCAGAGTGTGAAGGTCGCGCTCAACCTGGTGAACGGGAGCGGGACAAAATGATGGAAGCACAATCTCTTGGTTCAGGTGAAAAGTGGACACCACCTTAGGCAAGAATTCTGGCCGTGGGCGTAAGACCACCTTGTCTTGGTGAACCACCAGGAAGGGTGACTTGCACGACAGTGCAGCCAATTCTGAGACCCTTCTCAGAGACGTAATCGCCACCAAAAAGACCACTTTCTGGGATAGACGAGAGAGAGGAACTTCTGAAGTGCCGCCAGGACTATGTTGAGGTCCCAAGGGTCCAGTGGCCGTCTATATGGCGGAACCACTCGAGACACCCCCTGTAGGAATTGACGGACCTTCGGTAGAAGCGCCAAACGTCTGTCAAACAGCACAGACAGCGCCGACACCTGACCCTTCAGAGAGCTAAGGGATAAGCCCAGCTCCAAACCCGACTGAAGGAAAGCCAACAGCGTCGGAACCGACAAGGGCCAAGGTGACCGTCTACCAGAAGTACACCAGGCGAAAAAGATTTTCCACGTCCTGTGGTATATCTTCCGCGAAACAGGTTTCCTAGCCCGATTCATAGTGTCAACCACTGTAGAGGAGAAACCCCTGGATGTCAGCAGCCAGGCCTCAAGAGCCATGCAGTCAACCTGAGGGCCCTGGAATTGAGGTGGAAAAATGGGCCTTGCGCGAGAAGATCTGCGCGTTCTGGAAGAGCCCACCTGTGTCCGCCTGACAGCTGCCACAGGTCTGGATACCAGGACCTCCTGGGCCAATCCGGAGCCACTAGAATGGCCACCTTGCACTCCGTCCTGATCTTCCACAAAACCTTGGGAATCAGAGCTAGAGGCGGGAACACATATGGCAGAAGAAATCTGGACCAACTCATGATCAGAGCGTCCGCTCCCAGAGACTGAGGATCCCACGACCTCGCCATGTATTGCGGCACCTGATGATTCAGCCGTGAGGCCATCAGGTCCACATCCGGAGTGCCCCATCTGCTGCAGACGTCTCGGAAGACGTCCGGATGAAGAGACCACTCTCCGGCGTCCATCCCCTGCCGGCTCAGATAGTCGGCCTCCCAGTTTTCGACTCCTGGGATGTGAACTGCGGAAATCAGGCAGTTGTTGTCCTCTGTCCAGGATAGGATGCGGTGGACTTCGGCGAGGGCCTGAGCACTCCTGGTTCCTCCCTGATGATTTATATATGCGACGGCCGTCGCATTGTCGGACTGAACCCGAATGGGTTGTCCTGAGAGGAATTTCTGAAACGCCAGGAGCGCCAGATAGATCGCCCTGATCTCCAGCACGTTGATCTGCAACGCCGACTCCGACTGAGTCCAGAGGCCTTGGGCCCTGTGGTGTAAGAACACCGCTCCCCAGCCCGTCAGACTGGCGTCGGTGGTCACCACTACCCAAGATGGTTTGATGAAAGACCGGCCCCGAGACAAGTGATGTGGCAGTAGCCACCACTGCAGGGAATCTCTGGTCGGTTGAGAAAGAGTCACCAGCCGATTCAGAGAAATCGTCCTCTTGTCCCATCTGCGGAGAATCTCCAGCTGGAGAGGACGGAGGCGAAATTGTGCGAAAGGCACCGCCTCTATTGATGCCACCATACGTCCCACCAACTTCATCAACACCCGTATGGATGACTGTGGTGTCAGGAGGACCTGCTGTACTCCGGAATGGATGGCCAACTGTTTGGCTCATGGCAGAGACACCAGAGCTGAGTCTGTGTGGAAGTCCATGCCCAGATATGTCAGTGACTGGGTCGGAACCAGGGTCGACTTCTGAACATTGAGAAGCCACCCAAAATGTTCCAGAGACTTCATGGTCGCCTCCAGGCTCACCCGACACAGGTGTTCCGATGGCGCCCTGACCAGAAGGTCGTCTAGATATGGGATGACGGCATGTCCCTGCACATGCAGGAGAGCCATCATAGAGGCCATCACTTTTGTGAACACCCGCGGAGCCGAGGCCAGACCGAAAGGGAGAGCCACGAACTGGTAGTGTTCGTCCCCCACTGCGAATCTTAACCAGCGTTGATGAGCTGGTGCAATGGGCACGTGAAGGTAAGCGTCCCGGATATCTATGGACGCTAGGAAGTCCCCCTGTGACACAGCCGCGATCACGGAGTGCAGGGATTCCATGCGGAACTTCCGAACCAACACGTGACGGTTGAACAACTTGAGGTCCAGAACCGGGCGAAAAGAGCCGTCCTTCTTTGGGACGATAAAGAGGTTGGAGTAAAAACCCCGGAACCTCTCCCCGGAAGGCACTGGGACCACTACTCCGTCTCTGCGGAGACCCTCCAACACCAGATGAAAAGCCTGAGCTTTTTCTGGAGACGGGACCGATCGATGGAATCGGTGTGTCGGCTGAGACGTCAGCTCTATCCTGTAGCCTCTGGAGACTATATCTCGTACCCACTGATCTTGGACCTGGAGTAGCCATCTGTCCCGAAAAAGAGACAGGCGGCCCCCACCTGTGGGGAGGCAGGAGAGCGCGAGTCATGCGGAAGTGGGTTTGGGGGTGGCAGCCGCTGCCCCCGCCGGCTTCTTCTGGCGACCCTTGGGACGCCACTGAGTAGAGGACTTGTTCCCTCTGTCCGCACGGGCAGACGGTGCTGATGGCTGTGAACTGGATCGAAAGGACCACTGTTTTGGGTTCCTTTTCACGGTATACTGTGGCTTAGGTTTATTCTGTGGAATCTTTGACTCAGCAGAATCCTTAATCAGCTTGTCCAGTTCGGTACCAAAAAGCCTGTCACCAGAGAACGGAAGATTCTGTAAAATCTTCTTAGACGTGGCATCTGAGTCCCAAAGACGCAGCCACAATAACCTGCGGATCGCTATAGCGTTGGCTGAAGCCACAGCAGAGCGATTCGCAGTTTCCAGTACTGCCGTCCTGGCGTAGTCCGCATAGGCCCTTGCTCTATCAGTAAGCGCCAGGACTTCTGAACTGGACCCTGCCAGATCCGCGATACCATCCAGACAGGAGGTGATCGCCTGCAGAGTCCAGACCGTGGCAAAATTAGGGGCAAATGAAGACCCCACAGCCTCATAAGAAGACTTTGCGAGTTGCTCGACCTGTCTATCTGTCGCATCCTTTAATGAGGAGCTATCAGAGGCAGAGAACAGAGAGCGTGCAGCAATCCTGGTCATGGAAGCGTCCACCTTAGGGGACTGCGACCACTCCTGAAGCACCTCCTCAGGAAAGGGGAAGCGATTGTCCTTGGATTTACGGACATAACGCCGTCCAGGATGAATCCTGGGCGCTCTAACCACCCTTCCAAAGTTAGTGTGGTCCATAAAGGAACCACTTGGTCTAGCCTCCGGCCGCAGCCATTGGTAGACCTCCTTCGGGTGAACGTTCACCTCCTCCGGGGGTGTCACGAGACGCAGAGTCTCGTTGATGGAGGACACCAGATCCTCCACCCCCTCTGGTGGTTCTGACACGGACCCGAGTAATGAACCCCCATCATCCTCATCCCCCTCAGAGAGACCCTCCTCTTCAGAGAGTGTCTGGAGCTCGGGTGAATCCTCACGTCGAGTCCGCTTAAGGGGTCTCATAGTTGAGGCAGGGGACACTCTGGAGTAATGTGAAGGAGCCGCTGGATTGTCCAGTCTCCTGGTCAGTACCTCCAGGGATTGCGACAAGGAGGACAGCTGGGATAACATAGATTCATTTATCTTGTTCTGTGTCTCCCATGGCCCTGGGCCCACATGGACCACAGGGTCCAGCACCGAGGCTGTTGTCTCAGCAGTATCAGCCCGGGCCTCTGGGCGTCCGCAGTTATTGCAGGACCCCTCCACCAGTGTCCCTTTGCATGTAGCACAGGTAGTGGTGTTACTGGCCGCCTTAGCAGCGTTCTTCCCAGCTGAGGACATTCCCACAGCAGGGGGATAAGCCAATCTTTAAAGAGACAAACCGGTACAACCGGCGGCTTACCGACCGCAGTAATGCGTCGGAGGAAGCGGTGTGTGCGTGTGTGGCCTCCGCGAGTCTTCCGGTCTCCCCTGTAATGAGTGCAGCTGTGCACTTCAAGCAGATCCCAGCCGGGAAGCGAGGGGAAGATGGCCGCCGACAATTCAATTGTGGGCGGAGCCGAAGACACGCGGGAAGCCACACGCACGCCCCTTAATGACGTCACCGCCGGGGCTGCTTCCATCTCCTCAGGCAGCCCCAGTAATGAAGGCGCCGAGGCCCGCAGGGCGGGAAAGTATCGTGACACACACAAAACACAATACCAAGGCTGCAGACAAAGTCTGGAGCCGACAGCCGCAGCCCCTGTGAGACACAGGGCGGTCAGCCAGAGTGGCCCCAGCACGGGGTCCACCGCCAGAACCGCGGACCCGAGGGTTGCGCGCGGTCTGAGTGTCCCAACACATATAGTGCCGACACTACCCCCAGGCACACAGGAGACACACAAGGTGCCTCAGTGCCGGTCCGGTCTGTAAGCACCTTTAGGGAGGCCTCGGACGGGGGTGCAGCACCAGTCCGGTCTGTAAGCACCATTTAGGGAGGCCTCGGACTGGGCTGGCTCCAGTCCGGTCTGTAAGCACCATTTAGGGAGGCCTCGGACGGAGCAGAGCTGTGCAAGGCTCCAGTCTCCCACTTTCCAGAGCCCCCAAACAGGGATGGGAAGGAGTGCGACAGCGTACCGGGAGACACAAAGTGTCCAGGCTCTAGGCCCTCCGGTACCTCGACCTGCGTGTTCCCAAGGGTGAGCAGGGAGACTGCCGAAGGTCCCCGACCGGGACCATATTACCTTGTCTTCAGACGCCATCACGTAAGTAGTGAGAATGCAGTGAAGTGCAAGCAAAGCGTGTGATACCTCCGAGCACACTAAGTTAAAAACTGAGGATATTCCCTGCGGTAGGGGTTTATAAGCGGAGGGGGCGGTGTCTACAAACTTGTAGTACCTAGTGTGGCCTCCGGAGGGCAGTGCCCTTAACCCCATTGTCTGGGTCTCCCATTATGATGACCAGAAAAAAGAGAGTTTAAGAGACCAAGCAGCTGCAAAGGCGGGAGAAAAACAGCGCCAATAGCTTCATAGATTGACTTGGTTAAGAGTTCAATCTAACGGTCTGCCGACTCTTCCAAAAAGGAGCTGTCGGCGATGGAAATTGTGGTTCTGGAAGCCAATCTGGCTACGGCCGGGTCAACCCTAGGGTTGGGACCAGCTAAACAGTACTGCCAGGGCAAGCGGATACTTGGGATACGTGGATTTCGTAGAAAACGTATCGCCGGGCAAGCCGTGGGCTTTTGCACCGTGTCCGAAAAGTCAGGATGATCAGAGAATATGCCGGCAGATCTCTTAGGATCCCTGAGTGAGACCTTGGCTCGCTGCTCAGACTGTGTGTCAGGAGCAGGCAGGTCTTGTTATTAATAACGGAGACAATATCGTCACCTAAAGTGTCCCCTACAGGGACAAATTCAGAGACAGATTCAGAGGCCCGTTCTGAGTCTGAGCCAGAGGACGACGAGTCCTCTTCTACGCCCTCCTCCAGAGGCACCCTTGACTGGGATCTGGGAGAGGAGGGGAAACTGTCTCGGCGGCATCGTTTGAACTGAGCCCCCCAAGAGACGAGGAGGGCCTGTTACGCCTTGCCGAAGGAGACGGACCCGGGCCGAAGAGGACCCCTCCAGATCCTGTTCAGGAACCTGGTTAATGGCCTGAATGATGGATCTAGTCATGGAGGCTACAGATTGCGACATAGCTCGCGATACTGCCAGGGCCACTGAATCGGACAATGACTGAGATAAGACGTCAGTGATCTTGATTGGCCCTGGAAGGTCGATACCTGTGGATCTCTCGGCTCCCGGAACACCCGGCAGAGCGGTAAGTATTCAATTTTTAATTTATTACTTTTTGCACATTTGCACACTACAAAACCCCAAAAGGCTGTCACAGATGTCACACAGGGGAGGATTCTTCCTCCCCTGTGTTACATTACTTCTCCCTTGCGCTTTTGGGGGAGACGTGAACAAGTAAAAAAATGCGGTGTGTGAATGCACTGCTTTTTTTATGGCACTTTTTTGCGCGGGTGAAAAATGCGGCAAAAAGCGGCCGCGCAAAAAAAAAAATGCATTATGTGAACGTAGCCTAAGTGTATTTGTTAGAGAAAAAAAAACTTTTTTTCTTTGCACTGCCGTTGAAGACTTCAGGATGAAAGAATCTAGGAAACATCAATAGATCACACGTTGTTTTTTCTACGTGTTTAACAGATACCCAGCTTCTTCCTTTGGAATGCTTTGAAACACGTAGAATAAACCAGATTTAACATACTGATGTTTCCTAGATTCTTCAACAGCAGGGCAGAGGGGAAAAAAAGGTTTTCTTTTCTTCCTTCATTGCCTGTATCATTATGGTCTGCAGCACTTTCATCTCTTTCACTCATTTGTGTCACACAACTACAGCAGGAGAGTACAATCTCTCTTTCTAACACTGTTCATTGCATGAGACCCTATTTGCACCTTTATCCCCCGGTGTTTCCTCCAAACGTTTTAAGTGTATTTGTTGTCTGTACAACCAGCGTTAATCTACTGGAGAACTAGTACTAACCTCAGGTTCTACAAGATCCATGCAGATTTTCTGGTGTTGGATGTTGGATGCATCCAGAGTAATCTTAACTTTTACTTTGTCAAACATGTAGAACGTCGTATTTTCAACAGTTAATGAAGGAAACTGAAAATGAAGATAAAATACAATTGAAATATCTGAAACAAATACAAAGTCATTTTGTCCATATTCTCCCCGTCACCAATACTCACCTCATCATTGTATGTTAGCTGACATTTTACTCTGTCCTTTCCCTCAAAAAACACTGTGCCTTCTAAACCAAACTTTGGGATCAGAACAACAATTGCATTTTTCCTCACAAACAAGATGTATCCTTCTTCACTCACAATTCCTTTTGTTTTAAAGAAAAGCTGTTAACAGACAAGATGAAAATGTTACAGATATAGAGCAAGAATATGAGCGTTGGTGAGAATAGTCCTCAGTGTACAGACTAAAGATGAACAAACCTGACAACTTCCCCATACCAGCTAAATAGGAGATGGGAGGCAAAGAAACAACTTGTAATATATTTTACCAGATCTGATTCTTTCTCCTTTCCTCTTAATTCACAGGGATAAAAGAAGAATAAAAGCAGCAAACTCATCAGCCAATGCATTAGTCTCCTTTCATGTGCAGACAGGGTTACATAGAGTGCAGGTAGGGGGAGCTAAATCCATGGACAATAGCAACCTTTTTGCGCTGAGAGCACTTCCACGAGTCCTAGCATAGGACCCATAGAAGCGCTCTCTGCGCAAAACAGTTGCCATTGTCCGTGGTTTTTGCTTCCCCTCCCTGCACTCTATGTAACCCTGTCTGCACATGAAAGGAGACTAATGCATTGGCTGGTGATTTTGATGCTTTTTTTCTTTTATTGCTGGATGTTTATCTGGATTTTAATTTTAGCGAGCAGCTCCAGTCTGGGTGTCTGTGTCCCGCCAACGCAGGGTGTCTGAAAATTTGGAGATATTGCTAATTTGGGCTTATTCGTGCTACCAAGTAATTTCTTCTGATAGTTTCTTAGTTGACAGGTAAAATATGTATCCAGTGAACCCAAATTTCCGATGACTGAGATAGGAGATGGCAGGTTTGTGCTTTTAAACTTCTATAGAGATGGGGGAAGGGGGGCTAAAGGACAGACTGACATTTTGCTGCAAGTTCCATAGAACTCTCCTGTCAGTAATGTGAAAAGCTGCATTCATTAAAGACTGATTTAACCCTTTAAGGCCCAGTAAATTTTTTCTATTTTTGAGCTTTACTTTTTTTTTTTTTATCCTCTTAATCCAAGGGCCATAACTTTTTTTTTAAATCTTTCTCTTGATACAGCCATATGGAGGGCTTATTTTTTGTGGGACTAGTAGTACTTTTGAATGGCACCATTCATTTTATCATACGGTGTACTGTAAACCAGGAAGAAAAATGTTTTACTTTTTATTTACAGCAATCATTTTAAGGAAAATTGGCCTGGCAATATGATTTTCCAGGATAGTACAATTATAGCGATACCAAGCATGCATAGTTTTCTTTTATGTAAGGCTGCTTCACATCAGCGTTTTGCGCTGATCATGGCAGTTGCGGTGAAAAAACGCAACTGCCGCGATTACCGCGTAAGGGCCCTTTCACATCAGCGTTTTTCGTAATTCGCGGCAGATGCGGTGAAAAAACCGCATCTGCCGCGTCAAACCGTTCCACTTGCGGCGCGATTGCGGTTTTTCCCATAGGAAGTATAGGGGACTTGCGGCAGATGCGGCAAGTGCGGTTTTGCACTTGCGGCAGCGAAAAAAAACGCGGCGCGCGTCGCTGGCACTGCGCAAGAAACGCTGCGCATGAAAAAAAAACGCATCTGCCGCGATTGCCGCATACCGGCTGCACTTGCGGCACGGTTTGCGGCAAAGGCCCCATACAAATGTATAGGCGGGCTTGCGGCAGGTGCGGCAAGTGCGGTTTTGGCACTTGCGGCAGGTGCGGCCACGAAAAAAGAATGCACTTGCTGCAAGCCCACATATACATTGTATCGGACTTGCCGCAACTGTGCCGCAACCGTGCCGCAAGTGCAGCCGGTATGCGGTAATCGTGTCATATGCGGTTTTTTCACCGCATCTGCCGCGATTTAAAAAAAACGCTAGTGTGAAAGTACCCTTAGGGCCCTTTCACATCAGCGTTTTTTTCAAATCGCGGCAGATGCGGTGAAAAAAAACGCATCTGCCGCGATTACCGCATACCGGCTGCACTTGCGGCACGGTTGCGGCGCGGTTGCGGTAAACGCCATACAAGGTATAGGCGGACTTGCGGCAGGTGTGGCAAGTGCGGTTTTGGCACTAGCGGTAGGTGCGGCCGCGAAACAAAATGCTGTCAGCCGCGTTTTTTTTCGCGGCCGCACCTGCCGCAAGTGCCAAAACCGCACCTGCCGCAAGTCCGCCTATACCTTGTATGGCGTTTACCGCAACCGTGCCGCAAGTGCAGCCGGTATGCGGTAATCGCGGCAGATGCGTTTTTTTCACCGCATCTGCCGCGATTTGAAAAAAACGCTGATGTGAAAGGGCCCTTAGATGTAGAAACAAGTCCACAGACTTAACTGTGCACAATATTAAGTGATAAAAATAATATAATACTAATACTAATCAGCAGACATAAAATCTGTCTGTTGGTTCAATTCCCCATAACAGTCAGAGACTCCTGTGGCCTCTTGGGTATATTCAATGCCCACGTCTGCCTTAGATGGCAATGGCTGTCAGCTGATGGCTCTCTCCCAGCTCTCTTGTGTTCTCTATCAGAGAGATACTGCACCACATATCTGAAGGTGGCTTATTTCAGGGAGAACTTAAAGATTGCCCATCCTATGTCAGCCATGCTGGATTCTTGACTCCCTCGATAATCACCCATACACCTAAAATTGTGGGCCAAACCCATCAATATTGGCATTGCATCGAGATCAATGTGCATGTGGGGATAAAGCATATTTGTCAGGAATAGCTCAGATATACTATTGTTCTGCAGGCAGCCATCTCAGTTGCATGGCCACCTTGACCAATATCTTTTACAAAGTATACAGCTTATACAAAAAAATAGGTTGATTGCTGCCAATTTATACATACCTGTGTGTGAAAGGCTACAGACGCCCTCTGTGAATACTGAGCCATTTTATGCCTGAAGTTGATATTTTTGCAAATTTCCGCTTGCTTATGTTTATCTGTTAGATCTGGATAGGTGGCGTCTGCACCCACTGCTACAGCGAGAAGCCGGTGAACTATGACATCAGCATACCTAGAAGGAATAGGAAAAATGGTTACACTTTAGATTTAACCGCATCCACCACCCAGCCTGTTTTGACCTTACTGACATGGCCATTTTTTGCAATTCTGACCAGTGTTCCTTTATGAGGTAATAAATCTGGAACTCTTCAATGGATCCTAGCGATTCATATTTAATAAATAACATTTCCCACACGTCTACTTTACATCAGCACAATTTTTGGAAACAATTTTTATTTGTTAGGAAGTTAGAAGGGTTCAAAGTTCATCAGCAATTTCTCATTTTTACATCAAAATTTACAAAACCATTTTTTCTAGTGACCGCGTCACACTTAAGTCCCTTTGAGGGGTGTACATGACAGAAAACACCCAAAAGTGACACCATTCCAAAAACTGCACCCCTCAAGCTACTCAAAACTACATTCAAGAAGATTATTAACCCTTCAGGTGCTTCACAGGAACTAAAGCAATGTGGAAGAAAAAATGAACATTTTAATTATGCCAAAAAAAAAGGGCATTTTAGCCTCAATTATTGCATTTTCACAAAGGTAAAAGCACAAAAAGGACCCTAAAATTTGTTGTGAAATTTTTGCTGAATATGCCAATACCCCATATGTGGTAGAAAATCACTGTTTGGGCGCTCGGGAAGGGAAGGAGTGCAGTTTGTCTTTTTGAATGGAAAATTTGCTGCAATTCGTTATCGGACACCATGTCGTGTATGGAGAGCCCCTGAGTGCCTAAACATTGGAGCTCCCCCACAAGTGACCCCATTTTGGAAACTAGACCCCCCAAGGAATTTATCTAGATGCATAGTGAACACTTTGAACCCCCAGGTCCTTCACACATTGATCCGTAAAAATGAAAAAGTACTTTTTTTTTTTTTTTTTTTAAATGTTCTTTTAGCCTCAATTTTTTCATTTTCACCTGGGCAACAGGATAAAATTGATACTAAAATTTGTTGAGCAATTTCTCCTGAGTACACAGATACCTCATATGTGGCGGAAAAAACAATGTTTGGGCATATAGTAGGGCTCTGAAGTGAGGAAGTGACATTTTGGAACACAGATTTTGATGGCATGGTCTGTGGGTGTAATGTCCTGTTTGGATAGTGACAACATTTTGAGTTCACTGCCACAGGGAGCTGTGGTGACTCAGCTGGGAGCTGCGAGTGACATCACCACTCCCGTGGCAGTCTCTGACGTCACTCACGGAGTCCTTGAGGTCAGTGTGATTGCAGACTCTGTAGTGAGAGGATGCCTGTTCTTTCCCTGCAGAGTCTGGATGAAGGATTATGGAGGGTTATGTGGGAGTATTAAAGATGGAGTTGAGATAGGTTTGTTTTTTCTTCTAATAAAAATAGCGGGGGTCCAACATTAGCCAGACATTATGAATCTCTGGCTTTTAATGCCTGCTGCCAATAAAAAAAGCTTGAATTAACCCCTTTATTACCCAGTTTGCCACCAGCACCAGGGCAACTGGAAGAGTCTGGGTACAGCACTAAAATATGGCTCCTCTAATGAATGTGCCATTTCCTGGGGTGGTTATGGGCTGCAATTCGCAGCATGGGGGGCCCAGGCTGGCAACCAAAAATATGGCAAAACTCCAGTTTTTTTTAGTTGTAGAAATAATTGGAAAAAAAAAAAGGAGATTTTTATGTACTCACCGTAAAATCCTTTTCTCTTAGCCTCTAATTGGGGGACACAGACCGTGGGTGTTATGCTGCTGTCCACTAGGAGGCGACACTAGGCAGAATCTGCAAAAGAGTTTAGAAACTCCTCCTCTGTAGCATATACACCCTGTAGCAGGAAGTGCGTCTCCAGTTTTGTGCTAAAGCAGTAGGAGAGTTAACAGATAATAACAGTGACACAGGAAGTCTACGCAGGCGACCTGTGTAAACAAATATAGTTAACAAAGTAATAACAGTGTAACATGGCCTGAAACCAAACAGGCACGTGTGTAAACAGTTAAAAGTTAGCAGAGTAATGCTAGTACCACAAGTCCTGAAATTGATCAGGCGCATGTGGAAAAACAGTGAAGAGTTAACGAAGTAATAATCGTATAGCAAGGCCTGTAACTAAACAGGCTCACAGTACTATAAGGCCTGGAACTAAACAGGCTCACAGTAATATAAGGCCTGGAACTAAACAGGCTCACAGTACTATAAGGCCTGGAACTAAACAGGCTCACAGTACTATAAGGCCTGGAACTAAACAGGCACAAGTTTAAACAGTCAACAGTTAACAGAGTGATAATAGGCAAACATATGTAAACATGTTAACCATGTAACAGCTGAGAAGCTATGTGAGAACTGTAGAAAAAAACCCACAAGGGCAATAGGGTGGGTGCTGTGTCCCCCAATTAGAGGCTAAGAGAAAAGGATTTTACGGTGAGTACACAAAAATCTCCTTTTCTCCTTCGCCTCATTGGGGGACACAGACCGTGGGACGTCCCAAAGCAGTCCCTGGGTGGGAAAGAACAATGGAACTAGTGACACTGAGCATGGTCAGTGAAGAACTATGCACCGACAGGCGGGCTGCTGCCGCCTGGAGGGCACGTATACCCAGACCTGCGTTTGTCGAGGACTGAGTGCAAGCACTATAGTGGCTTGGGTATGGGTGTAGGCTGACCCTTTGGCTGCCTATACACTTGTTGCGCCGATACCCCTTACCGAACTGTCCAGGAGGCTTTCACGGCCGTAGTAGAATGTGCCGTGACCTGCCGGAAGGAATGAGGTTTCGAAGGTATAAGCGTCTTGGATGGTTAGAGGAATCCACCTCGTTAGGGGAGCCTTAGAGGCTGATGTGTCATTATGTCTGCCCATTGGAAGAAGGATAAGGAGAATCCGACCTCTTAGAAGGGCACTGTCCTGGATACCTAGACGCGTAGGGCCCCGACAAGGTCCCACATACGTAGGTCCTTCGCGACCGGACAGACTGGAGTTGGGCATGGCGATGGCAGAGAGATTTCTTCATGTAGGTGGAAGGAGTAAACCTACCGTAGAAGAAGAATGGAACCAGCCATAGGACAATCTTGTCCAGAGGAAGACTAGAAAAAGATGGATTACAGTAAACTGCTGCAAGTACCGATACTTCTGCAGAGACAAATAAATGCCGCCGAACCATACTACTATGTGGATGAGTATGCTAAGGTAACATCCATCGAGGCTGAAAAGATGGTTCTTGTAGTGCCGTGAGGACCAAGTTCAGGTCCCCACGGGTGTAGTCTTGTTTGTATGGAGACCTGAAATAGCAGACCCTTCGAAGGAAGGATTTTATAGACGTCTGGTGGCAAGACTTGTTTGTAATAGGGTGAAAAACGGCTGAAAACCTGCTGTACAAGAGACCCTAAGGACAGACCTGAGTCTAGGTCTGAGAGAAAGAAAACGGAGAGTCCCTGGCATGAAGTAGGGCCAAGGGGAATGACCTCTAGAGGTGCCCCAAGCAAAAAAAACAAAAACAAAACGATAACACGCGTGATGGGATATCGCTGATAAGGCTGGTGTCCTCACTGTGACTACGGTCATTACAATATCCTGGGAAAAAAACCACTTGGGTTAACCTCTAGGTTTCAAAAGCTACACCATTAAACTCAGATGTAAGGAATTCTGAGGGAGAACTGGCCATGATCGAGCAGGTCTGGACAGTCTTGAGACGTCCTGGTACCGCTGCTCTAAATTGGACAAGTGTGCGCACCAAGCGCGTGTGGGTCAGTCTGAGACCGCGAAAATGGTCCCGCGACATTCTCGTTTGATATCCCAGACTGGTAGTGGGAAAAGAATATAGGAGAGACGGATACCGGGCCAGGCTTGGACTAGGCGTCTGTCCCACTGACTGTGGATCCTGAGACCAGGCCAGGAAGGCCGAGACCGTGACATTGTGACTCCGTCAGGTCTAGATCTGTGGTGTCCTGGCGTTGGTGTTTCGACGGAGGACTTCTAGATGAAGGAGCTAGTCCTGAGTCCATCCTTTGGTGGATTAGGAAATCCGCCTCCCAGATGTGTACACCTGGTATGAGAACAGCTGGCAGTACAGTGTTCCAAGGATTCCCCCTAGGAAAGGATGTGCGAACTTGTCATCGCTTAGAGACTGCAGGTTCCACCCTGGTGGTTGACATATGCCACGGCTGTGACATTGTCTGACTGCATCCTGACATGTTCAAATGCCAGGTGACTGAAAGATTTCAGTACTAGAGATACTGCACGAATGTTCGTAAAGTAAGGAGCATCTTCGAGACAGGGCAAGACTACTGCCATGTGCAATTTGATGGGGGTATATCGCACCCCATCCTGTTTTTGTGCAACACCTGAGCATGGACAATTGCCAAGGCCGGCGATTCAGCTGAGCCAATGGAACTGAATTTCAAGCTGCTACTATGCTGTCTAGGACTCTTATAGCAGCTGTGAAGGATTGAGGAGACCTCTGACGGAGGCTGCGGATTCCCAGATGAAGAATCTGTGCCTTGTCTGGGGAAATTTGACTAGAGCTGTGGTGGTGCAACTAAAGGCGGCCGTGTTCATGCGGTGCTGTGCGTCCAGTATGGCTGAGACTCCATACGTGATGCTGTAGCATGTGGCCGTCAGGAGTACGCAGCGGAGCAGGGACTCCTGGAATGTGTGCGCTGTGCTGCAGCATGTGCCTTGGAATTGCGGTAGACCTGTGGAGGTCGATCCTACCGAATCTTCTTAGCGAGCACGGTGTAAATGCCACTGTGTTCACAGTCCTTGAAAGACATGCATTGATAAAAGAGTCATCCAGATATGGGAGACTGCTGAATCGTAGTATAGACCTTGCCAACTTCAGGGTGGGAAAAAGCTTTATATCCATTGTGCTTCAGTCCTTTTTGGCCTCGCCCCACTCCCTGTGCTGACGCTTCGGAGGCCCCGACGTCAGGAAGAGAGCGGGCATGGCGGGCGGGCAAGCCAGTGCCGTCACGGCTAGGCTGAAGCCAGGGCCTTGCGTAAATCGAGGGGCCCAGGAACGGTAGAGGTCCGGCGCCCTGCTTTGAAGTGGGCTGTGCAGAGTGCTCACACTTGTGATCTCAACCCAAGTACCTAATATAGGTATAGTGAGGAGATTGGCAACAGGGCTCGTATTTCTGCGACCCAGAGTTTTGTTTTTGTAGTTTGGGGACGGAGGCCGGCCAGGCCTTGTGCCGTCACAGTTTCAACCCGAGTCCCCAACAGTGGGGAGTCGAGGAAGGAGTATGGTATATAGCAATCTCGGCTACGACCCAGCACCTCCAACAGTGGGGAGCTGAGGAGGGAGTATGCAATGGGTCTTAGGTCTCAGAGACCAGTAGCTAAATTACTCGTGCAGTTGCGAATTACGGTGTTTTCAGCCTGCGTCTTGTGAGACTTGACCGTCATCACCGCCAACCAGACCTCCAGCCCTTTTGGAGAGGACTTGGCAAACGGTCCTGGGACCCTTGCAGTTGTCAGGTAATTGTAGATTACATCAACTTCAGCTGGGCTCTCCAACAATGGAGGGCCGAGGAAAGAACCTGCGAGTTAAGCTCGTAGTAATTCCACCACAACCTAGTTGTCTCAACTGTGTGTGGGAAGGGGTCTGATGGACGAGTATTTTGAGCCGTTTGAATAGTAACTGGGCTCCGCCAACATTGGGGGACCAAGGAATACGCATGTCGGTGGCTCACTGCAACCCAGCTCCCCCCAGGGCAATAAGGTTGGACAACTGTACCAACAGGTACATGCATTTGGCACGGTGTTAGGAAAAACAATACGTGCGGTGGCCCGTGCGCTGATTACTACTGTAGAGGAAGTTACACTGGTCCTCGTAGTATGTTATTGCTCTTTACACGGTGTCCTGAGGGATGGACAAGCTGGAGCAGTAGACAACGCTGCTGGTTGTCTTGCCGTTTTCGTTGGGAGACTGCTGCCCAGCGAAGCTGAGCGCAAGGTATACTCCAGTCGCTGCGTGTGCGCCCTCGCAGTGCTGTGCTTGCTGTACCCCTGCATAGCGGATGCTGAGCCATGGCTGTTGGAGAAGCCAGAGAATGATGGGGGGCAGTGCAGACCGGCCAGTACCTATATGGCATGGCAGGCTCTGCTGTATGCCCCTGGCTGCACTAGTGTGCCTTGAAGACACGCAAAAAATGTTGTGCTCCCCATCCTTTGTGAAAGGGGCCCTCGTGAATCTAGCCTTTATGCCCTGAGTTGCATATGTGCAATTTCGCTGCTTAGGTACTGTTAGTCTGGATGTGGGTCTGTCCCCGCTACACAGAAGCCTGAACTATACATCAGCTTACTAAAGGATCAGAAAATGTTACATTGTGTTTACCGCATTTACCACCACTGTTGCCCTTACTGACATGGCCTATTGTGTGCAATTCTGACCAGGTTCCATGAGGTAAAAATCTGAATCTTAATGGCCAGCGATTTATAGTTAATAGAGGATCATTCCTCATCCGTCACACACGCGAATGGACTTTTAGTTTGTTAGAGAGAAAGCAGGTTCTCAGCATTTCTCATTTACATGAAAATTAAAAACCATTTAGGACCGCGTCACACTTAAGTCCTTTGAGGTTACATGACAAAAAACCCAGCTGACCCATTCCAAAAACGTCGCACCCCTGCTGCTACTCCTAGCATCGATCTCTCACCCAGGTGCTTACAGGACTAAGGGGCATGTGGAAAAAAGATGACTTCAAATAGGCCAAAAAGGGTTTTACCTCAAATTATTGCTTTCACAAGGTAAAAGCACCAGAGGACCGAGATGTTCGGGAAATGTTCTGCTGAATGATGCCAAGACCCCATGGGTAGAATACTGTTTGCGCTCGGGATGGAGGAGCATTTTCCTTGAGGAAGAGGCTGCAAGTTCGTTTGGACACCATGTCGTGTTGGAAGCCCTGATGCCTACATTGGAGCTCCCCACAGGCCATTTGTGACCCCCAAGAATTATGCTAATGCATGTGAACACCTGTTGAACCCCCAGGCCTCCCATCCGAAAACACAGAAAGCTTGTTTCTGTTTAATGTCTAGCCAACATTTCCTGGGCAACAGGTTCAAATGATGACTCAAAATTGTTGAGCTCCCTGAGGTGACTCATATGTGGCGGAAACCAATTTGGCATATGAGGGTCTCCTGAAGTGATGAAGTGTTTTGGAACACGATTTGACTGGCAGTCGAGGTTGAATTCCTTTGATAGTCAACCATTAGTTCACTCCACAGGAGTGTGGGAATAGCTGGGAGCGCGAGTGACATCACCACCCAGGCAGTCCACTGCTGCCGCCTGTGACGTACAGGAGTCGGTCAGTGTGATTAACTGTTAACTCAACCTGTTCTCTCCCTGCAGAGTCTGGATGGAGGGAGGAGGGTTATGTGGGAGTCTTCACAGTTGAGATATTTTTCTTTTCTTAATAATAAAATAGCGTCCAAAATAGCCGAAATTATGGAATTCCTTTATATGCCTCCTAGCCTAATAAAAAACTGAATAACCCATTACCTTCCCAACACGGGTGAAGGCGGTACAGAGAAATTGTTCTAAAAATGTCCTTTTGCGTGATATCTGCAAGTTCGCCATGCCTAGTGGACACAAAATAGCAAACTCCAGTTTTGTTGTAAAATAATGGCGAAAAGAAAAAAAAATGACGTGGGCATCCCCCTATTTTTAGTTGCCAGCCAGGTACAACTTTGCAGCTAAGGACTGCCACCCACCCCCAGCTGCCTAGTTGTACTTGGCTGTCAACCAAAAATTCAGCGAAGCCTGACATTTTTTTTATAGAAATTATTTTGGAAAGAAAAACAAAAAATGATGTGGAGCTTCACCATATTTTTGGTCCAGCCAGGTACAACTAGGCAGCTTGGGGTTGGAATCCTCAGCATGGAGAGGCCCAAGCGTTCTGGGCCCCCCATGCTGAGAATTGCAGTTCGCGGCCGCCCCAAAAAATGGCACATTTACTGAAGCGCCACTTTCTGGTGCTTTACCCAGACTCTTACAGTTGCCCTGATGCCGGAGGCAAACTGGGTAATAAAGGGGTTAATGCCAGCTTTTTTATTGACAGCTGGCACTAAGCCCGAGATTCATAATGTCGGGCCAACGTTAGACCCGGCCATTAGGAATCTCTAGTAAATAGTCAAAAAATACACCACACAGAGCAAAATCTTTTTATTAGGAAAAACAATAAACACACAAACAAAATTCAGACTCCATCTTTAATACTCCCACATAACCTCCAACATAGTCTAAAACGATAGTCCCATGCTGCTCAATCGCCTCTGCTAGATCCAGAGAATACAGAAAGGGATCAAGCATCTTCTTGTTGTAGTCTCTGAGGTCACGGTGATTATGTACTGTATGGCAATGATCTACTATACAGTGCAACATCACTATGACCAGAGACGACAACAAGAGGACACTTGATCCCTTGTTGCAGTCTCTAGTATCATAGTGATGGTGCACTGTATGGCAGATGATTGCCAGGGAGAGGTAAGTGACATTGCGCTCCCTCTACCCGGACCCCAAGTGCTGTGATCGTAAGATCACAGCACTTAGGGGTGACAGAGCCCCTGAAGCATGGCGGCGGTGCAGGGCACAAGTGGCTGCCGCCTGCTAGTGCCCCTGCTTTGCTGCACCCTGATCTCTCTGCTTCATCTGATGGGAGTGATCGTCAGATCACTCCCCATCAGCATGGAGAGGGCGATACCCGCCCCCTCCAGCCTATCGAAGGGGCTATGACAGCCCCTTCCATAGCTGAAGTGACGATGGCTGTGATTGGCTGTTTGAACAGTCAATCACAGCGATCATAAGGGTGGGGTAATCTACCCTCCCAACACCAAGTCCCGATGCCCTGTGATAAGAATCACAGAAAACCAGGGCCTGATGGCGGTTACCGTGGCAATGGGCCGCGGTAACCGCCATAAAGTTTTACAACGTCAAAGGTCGGGCAGGGGTTGAGCCATAACCGTTGTTTACATTTTTATTTAGTAGTAATGTAGAGCAAGTCATTATCAACTTTCACATATACTATACTATATATATGCTATAGTGTATGGCGGTACATTACAGTACATGTATAGCAGCGTTATAGTATATGGCAGTACATTACAGTACATGTATAGCAGCGTTATACACTGTGTTCCAAATTATTATGCAAATTGGTTTTAAGTGTCATAGGGGTTTATTTTTATTTATTTTTTCTCAATGATGCCCATTGATGGTATTGTGCCTCAGGGTTCTTTGGATCATTGAACTCAATCTCAGATATCTGTGATAATTAGTTTGGCAGGTGAGCCCAATAAAAGGAAAACTGGGTGTTCCACAATATTACGCAGGCCACAGTTTTCAAGTAACATGGGAAAGAAAAAAGATGTCTCTGCTGCCGAAAAGCAACAAATACTGCAAATCCTTGGACAAGGGATGAAAACAATTGATATTGCACGAAAACTTAAGCGTGATCATCGTATTGTGAAGAGATTTGTGGCTGATTCTGAGCACAGATGTGTTCGTGCAGATAAAGGCAGAATGAGGAAGGTTTCTGCCAGGCAAGTTAATCAGATTAAGAGAGCACCTGCTAAAAAGGCCTTACAAACCAACAAACAGATATTTGAAGCTGCTGGTGCCTCTGGAGTCCCTTGAACCTCAAGGTGTAGGATCCTTCAAAGGCTTGCTGTGGTGCATAAACCTACTATTCGGCCACCTCTAAACTGCTCACAAGCAGAAACAGTTGCAGTGGGTCCAGATATACATGAAGACTAATTTTCAAACAGTCTTGTTTACCGATGAGTACTGAGCATCCCTGGATGGTCCAGATGAATAGAGTAGTGGATGCCACCATGTCCCAACAAGGCTGCGATGTTAGCAAGGAGGTGGAGGAGTCATGTTTTGGGCTGGAATCATTGAAAAACAGCTGGTAGGCCCCTTTAATGTTCCTGAAGGTGTGAAAATAACCTCTGCAACGTATATAGAGTTTCCAACTGAGAACTTTCTTACATGGTACAAGAAGCAAAAACGTGCCTTAAGGAGCAAAATCATCCTCACGCATGTCAATGCACAATCTCATGCTACAAAGAATACCTCTGTGCCATTGGCTGCTATGGGCATAAAAGGAGATAAACTCATGGTGTGGCCACCATCTTCCCCTGACCTCAACCCTATAGAGAACCTTAGGAGTATAATCAAGCAAATGATCTATAAGGGTGGGAGGCAGTTCACATCAAAACAGTAGCTGTGGGAGGCTATTCTGACATCATGCAAAGAAATATAAGCAGAAACTCCCCAGAAACTCACAATATCAATGGATGCTAGAATTGTGAAGGTGATATCAAACTAGGGTTCCTATGTTAACATGTAACTTGGCCTGTTAGGATGTTTTGGAGTTAAATAGCTTTTTATTTCAGTGACTGTGACCTGTTCATGCTGCAAATTCAACAAATGAGCATTTTCAGTTCTTTCAAACATATCAAATTTTTAGAAACTCTACTGTGCCTAATAATTCGGAACAGTGCATTTAGCGTTTTTTTTTATTTTTGAAGATTATAATGCTATCATTGGGAGGTTTCTTCAATAAAATTTTATGTATACTCTAACGGGTGGTGACTTATTACACTGATCGTCATTTGCACCATTTAGGAAAATCAGAAAAAAAGAACATTTGCATAATAATTTGGAACACAGTGTAGTATATGGCGGTACATTACAGTACATGTCTAGCAGCGCTATGGTATATGGCGGTACATTACAGTATATGTATAGCAGCACTATGGTATATGGCGATACTCCGCTCCCCGCGGCCCCCCCGCTCCTCCTGGCCCCCGCTCCTCCACAGTAAAAGTAAAATAAAAAAAATCCTCAGTGAGGATACTCACCTGTCCGCCGGCTGGCTCCACCTCCGTCTTCTAGGTCCTACAGGCGTTTAGGACCTGTCGTTGCCTGGGAATCCAATCGGTCACATGACCGCTAACTGCCGGGGGGCAGGATGGAGGCAGGGGGGCAGGATGGTGATTAGCGGGGGCAGGCAGGATGGATGTGGGGGGAGCAGAATGGATTTGGGAGGGTGCATGATGGATCCGGGGGAGCAGGATGGATATGGGGGGGGGCAGGGCATGGAGCTAGGGCGGCAGGATGGAGGCGGGGGGCAGGATGGTGGTGGGGGAGGCAGGTTGGAGCCGGGGGGGCAGGATGGATGGATGGCGGGGGGGAAGGGGGGCAGGATGGGATGGGGGGGAGGTGGGGCGGGGGGGCGGATGGGGGGGGGGGGGCAGGGGGGGGCGGGCGGGGGGGGATGGAGCCGGGCAGGGGGGGGGCCAGGATGGAGCCGGGCAGGGGGGGGGGCCAGGATGGAGCCGGGCGGGGGGGGGCCAGGATGGAGCCGGGCAGGGGGGGGGGGCCAGGGAGGGAGCCGGGAGGGGGGGGGGGGCCAGGATGGAGCGGGCAGGGGGGGCCAGGATGGGGGGGCAGGGGGGGGGGCCAGGATGGAGGGGCAGGGGGAAGGCCAGGATGGAGCGGGGGGGGGGCCAGGATGGAGCGGGGGGGGGGCCAGGATGGAGTCAGGGGGAGTGCCAGGATGGAGCAGGGGGAGGCAGATGGAGCGGTGGGGCCAGTGGAGGCGGGTGGGGGGGGGGGGCGGGGGGGCAGGGTGACCAGGAGGGGGGGAGATGGGCTGGGGGGGGGCGTGGAGGGGGGGGGGGGGGGGTGTCAGGATAGAGGCAGGGTCAGGATAAGCTGGGGGGGTTAGGATGGCGGCGAGGGGGGGGGGGGGTGTCGGGATAGAGGCAGGGTCAGGATAGAGCTGGGGGGGTTAGGATGGCGGCGGGGCGGGCAGGATGGTGGCGGGCAGGATGGCGGCAGGATGGCGGCGGGGCGGGCAGGATCCCCCTCACCCCCCTCTGTTGTCACCTGTCTTCAGCGTCGCACTATGTACAGTGGTCATGTGACAAGGCGGGCTGTGTGGCGTCACATCAGCCGCCCTGTCACATCACCGCTGTAACGGGAGAAGAAGGGTGAGAACAGCGGGAGGCGAGGAGGGAGGCGAAGAGGCGAGGAGGGAGGCAGGGAGGCGACGGGTACCGGTGCTGGGGGTCGCCGCGCCCGTACATGTAGCCTGGTGACAGCTGTCGCCAGGTTACAGCTATTGTATAATCTTCTAATTTTGAATGCGCGCGGCTTTTTGCATACGCGGCGCTCATTGGTTGCCGCTGCTAGCGGGCAGCCAATGAGCGTTGGCGTGCGATTTCGGCGTCAGACAGATACAATTAGATTATATAGAGATGATTAAGCTTTAAAAAAAAAATAAATAAATACATAAACGTGGATGATATGGCCTGTGAGCAATATCCTAATTCAAACACCTGTCATCAATATTTAAAATCCAAAGGTTTCAGAGAAAAACAAACAAGAACAGACATTATTATACAAGCTGACTACCTCCTATAAAAGGGAACTTGTCATGTCTACAAATATGGAGTTAATCTGCAGATCAATAGTGTTAAAATCAGGCCTGTCTTACTGGAAATAAGAAAATAAACTATATTCTCCGTGCAGCCTTTCACATCCAGTAATCGGGGTGGTGCAAAGTGGTCACAGTCACTATATTATGAAAGCAATGTAATCACTTCCTTGCACATTGATTGCAGCCTGCACTGAACACATGCTGTGCACATATGCTGCAGAGCAGGCTGTCAAACAGTGTGCAGGGGAGTAATTACAGCACTTCATGTACAGTGAGTGGTGACTGGAGCAGCTCCCTGCACTGCCCTGATGACTGGAGACCAGCAGCTACAGGGAGGATAATAAGTTCATTTTCTCCCTGTAGCCGCTGCTCCCATAAGGCAGACAGGTATGATTTAATGCCATTTATCTGCAAGAAAATAACATTTCTGAACAAGACATATTCTATTTAATGAAGAAAAAGATAAAGAGGTCTCTGGAGCGCTGTCATCAAGGGGGACAAGATTTTATTGTTGTACACAACCCTATTATTAGTGCTCTGCACGCCACAAAATGTTTTGAAAGCCTGAGGTGACCCAGACCTCGTCTCAGCCTCTCATACAGCCAGGTCAGAATTCCACACACTGCACTGATGAGGGCAGTCACCCACGAAATGCAGCGTCTGCAGTTTGGAGTTCTGATCTGGCACAAGTTCTAAATCATATTAAAAGGCTTGTTAAAGAGTCGATTATGACTACAAGGATTGCTACCCTTATTGGGTGGCATTAGAGTTTTTCACTTCCTCACTGAAGTGACACTTTGCATTATTTCCCAGAGAAGCATTGCGTCTATAAGTCTCCTTCTCAGCTTATCTGTCTCCTTATGTCGGCAGGCAGATTCCTCTCCAAGAGGAGAATAGCTGGTTCCCCAGACCTAGTCTCAGCCTCTCATACAGCCAGGTCAGAATTCCCACATACTGCACTGATGAGGGCAGTCACCCCGAAACGCAGCGTCTGCCGTTTGGGGTTCTGATCTAATCTACAAATTCTAAGTCATATTAAAAGGCTTGTTAAAGAGTCGATTATGACTACAAGGATTGCTACCCTTATTGGGTGGCATTAGAGCAGGGGTCTCAAACACGCGGCCCGAGGGCCGCATGCGGCCCCTGGGGCTTCACTATGCGGCCCGCGGCACCTTGGACAACTTAATGATGCTTTGCCCCAGTGCAAAGGGCCGCTGCAGTCCCTGCTATGTGAGGACTTCACTTCAAAAAGGGATCAGGATGGGGGACATCACTGCAAAAGGGAACCGGGAAGAGGGACATCACTACTAAGGGGGATCGGGATGCAGGATATCACTAGAAAAGGGGTTTGGGATGGGGTCATCACTAGAAAAAGGGATCAGGATGGGGGACATCAGTAGAAAAGGACATTACTACAGAATGGGGACATTACTACAAGAGGATCAGGATTTGTACTTTACTACATTGAGCTAAAAATCCTGGTATTACTAAAAATATCGCTTAGTACTACAAGGGATGCGGCCCCCCGCTATAAATGTTTTTCTATGTGCGGCCCACCAACCCAGCAGAGTTTGAGACCCCTGCATTAGAGTATTTCACTTCCTCACTGAAGTGACAATTTGTAAATTATTACATGAACCTAAACAAACTTCATTGCATTAATGCCAACCAATCCGAATAGCAGCCATGTTGTCAGTTTTTGCTTTGTGCCTATTATATTTCTGCCCACATTTACTCACTTGCCATAATTACAAACCTTCTAATTGGGGAAGTGAAATGTGTGTATATGGGAGACGCAAGGCCGTAGTGATGGAAGTCACTGTCCATCCCAGAGCAGAAGTACACCGCCTGCATCATGCAGCGAGTTGCCAGAATTCTCAATAGTGTGTTCAGATAGGGAAATTCTGCACACTCCGCTTTGTCTAAGGAGTCAGCGAGGGCCTTGGCAGAATCCGTCTTAACGTCCAAATCCTAGGTAAAAAAAAAAAAAAGCAGGAAATTGTTTTATGACAAGTTCTACAAAACAAACAACTTTATATGTTGCAAACAGCACAATTGCTAAAAATGTATATGAAGAAGTGGAATCGACTCTTAAGTAATTGTAATATAAGCAATTACTTGATTTGAAAAGTCAGAGCTGTGTCCACAAGACCACACTTTAGCATGTGGAATGGACGTGTCTGGAGCTTCTGTTTCTTAGGGGAAGGAGGACCAGGTACAGGGGAAGCAGGAGGCTAAGGAGGCCTGGATCTCCTGCTTCACCAGAGCGAAGTTCATACACTAGGCAAGGATGTTCAGCCCTGACAATCTTGTCAGTGCACCCCTGACAGAGCTTCTTTTCCCATACTGAGGGGAGTTTCTTAGCACAAACGGGACACTTAACAGATTTCCCAGTGGGTTTCTTAAAAACAGCCTAGTCTTCCTGAAAAGAAACAAACAATGGTGCTATCAATAACTATGAATGGTGAAAAACCGGCTCCTGGACGGATGCTTCATTTTCTTATGCAGCGACCATCCTGCCCAGAACTCTCATAGCAAATCGGAAGGATCGAGGTGATGGCTGAAGAAGGGCGCAAAGTCCCAGCCTGAGAGCATGTGCCTTCTCCTTGGGAAAGAGCACTAGACCCCTGGAAGTGTGGAATTGCATGCCCAAAAAGATTAGGGACGACTTTTTTAGGTTGACCAACCAGCCCAGGCGACTTAGTGTGTCTACCGTGATGGCGACACTGAGTTTGCAATCCTTGAAGGTTGGAGCCTTGATAAGGAGATCATCCAAGTATGGGATGACGACTATGCCTCTACAAAATTTTATCCATATCATATTTTAAATCGACTTTATAATTTTACATATATGGTACTTTTAATGTGATTATTAATTGTATATTTAATGGAATTTTAATGTATTTTTGATATTACTTTGTATTCTATCCTCACGTTAAATACTCTCACATATCAGGAGGAATTGAAAGGATAGGGTTAACTAAATGATGTCACTAATTGCTGCAATCTGATTGGTGAAGATAACTTTATAATGTGTCCATGTCACAGTTAACCTAAATCCACCTGAGGAAGACAACTATCCGTTGTGGAAATGCGTTGTGGTATTAAAGTTGTTTAGACCAAATTTCCACCCATCTCCTAAGTGAATCTGCGCTCCTACTGAATAACCCTTTCTTTATTGTAAAAGGAACCTAAGGCTGCATTCACACATACATTCTCATTCTCATACATGCTTGTCCGCACCAGGAACACGACATGTCACGTTCAGGGTGCGGATGAGAGTGTGTGATTTGTACTCCTGCATCCACATGCGTTCAAATCATACATTGCAGTGAATGGGTGTGCACGCCAATCTGCACCAGAGCGCAGGCACCCGCGTCCCCATGTTAAACATAGGGACTTGCGGTGCCTGTGCTCAGCTTGCGGTTCCCCTCCGCAGGACGCTGCGGAGGGAACTGCAGGTGTGAAGCCTGCCTTAACAGCAGGATTTTACCCCTATTAACAAATTACAGTGCTGCATTTGTCATTAAATGCTTATTGCATGCAACCCCAATGTTAAAGGAAAGTTACTTAAACTTAATTTAAGATCAGCATTTTACTTTCCTTTCTCAGTCTCTACATTATGCTGCTTGCAGACTGGGTATCAAAAACCTGGTGACAGATTCCTATTAAGGTAAAATGTGGAGACATTTCTGCGTCTTACATTTTATTACAGTGTGTGAATAGATGCAAAATGAAAACCATCACACTTCGTCTATTTAAATGAAAGAATGAATGAGCAGCGTGCGACCTGACCTTAGAGCGTGCAGCTTTTATGAGGATGTCGTAGTTTCCAGGAGGTGGAGCGGGATGCTTGCGCAGTAAAGCATACTCTGAAAACTCATCATAAATCTTCTGTGCCACTGAAATATTAGCTAATAACATGAACTCCTCCACCATGGAATTGGTTTCCCTAAAAAATCGTGATGAAAACAATTACAATATGTGCAACAATTTCAAAAAGCAGCAGAATGTATATTATACACACAGATCTAGAGCAGATTGCACAAACATCTCTCACAACGTACTTCAATTCCTTGGTCTGAAGGTCTATAGGGTCGTGAGTTTCACTATCCAGATGAAAGCGGACCTCAGGGGAAGACAGAGTTAAGGCTCTGGAACAGAAATGCACATATTAAATGGTCTCCAGTCCTGTGCTTGGACCTGATCAAAGAAAAATACATCAATTTTTGTCTACATAATTCTGTGAGCCTCTCCCAACACACTGAAGTGTTAATAAACATATAATTAGTTAAAGAATAACTTTTGTGGAAACATATATTGATTTATTATATTTTAATTATATTTATTATATTTTGACATATAGAGAACAGCTAATACCCAATTGCAATCATTGATCCACAGCAGAAAATAGTGGACAAGGTTATTATTCTGTCTGGAATCCACACAGTGCATTGTGCAGAAATCAAGTAACAAAAAGTAGCTGCCATGTAAGTACAGGTGCATCTCAATGAATTAGACTATCATCAACAAGTTAATTTATTTCAGTAAGTCAATACATAAAGTGAAACACATATTATATGGAGTCATTACAAACAGAGTGATCTATTTGAAATGATTATGGCTTACAGCCAATGAAAACCCAAAGGTCATCATCTCAGAAAATAAATGTAGAGAGGATGGAGGGTTAAAAACTGCGCTGTCATATTCCACGAGACATCAAAGGTTAAATATAATATTGATCAGTCAACGCATTTCAGGCCTCCCTGAAACATAGCAATACGATAGATTCATACTGAGGAAGAGGCCAGGGAGCCTTAAAATGCATCTAACATATAAAACCCGAAGCCACTTCCGTCTTCAAGGGACAAAAATGACGTCACACGACGGAAGTGGCTTGGGCACTACACCCGCTCAGGGTGATCAAAGATGGCGGCCCCCCGCCGACTCCATCCTGCCCCCCCCCCCCCCGCCGGCTCCATCCTGAACACCAGCTCCATCCTGCCCCCCACCTGCCCCCCCCCCCGCCGGCTCCATCCTGTCCCCCCCAGCCCGCTCCATCCTGCCCCCCCCCACACCAGCTCCATCCTGCCCCACCCCCCTCGATCCTGCACCCACCCCCCCCCCCGCCGGCTCCATCCTAACCCCCCCGCCGGCTCCATCCTAACCCCCCCGCCGGCTCCATCCTAACCCCCCCGCCGGCTCCATCCTAACCCCCCCGCCGGATCCATCCTAACCCCCCCCCCACACCAGCTCCATTCTGCCCCCACCCACACCCGCTCCATCCTATCCATGTTACCCCCCCCCCCCCTCCATCCTGCCCCCCCCCACACCAGCTCCATCCTACAACGTCAATCAGGTCCTTTCCCTCTGCAGCTCTGTTAGACCGCTTTCCCGAAGGGAGATGTATACGAGTAGAAATGGTTTAAGCGGTTCTTTGGTAGACCGCTGAGATTACACTAACACAATTATCTCCAATCTCTATCTTTATTCTTTAAAAGATGATGCTCCAAACTCCAACCCACAACATGTTTCGACTTAGCAAACATGTCTTCCTCAAGCGGATACGGAGCCATTACAAACAATTCATTAAATACTGCTTCCAACCAATCAGCAATCAGTGCAGCCCACCTGATGCTGAGGGGTGGGAAAATACACAATCTAAAAACAAATTTTTTTTAATTTTTTTTATGTAATAATATGATAAAACTTATAAAATATATTAAAAATATAAAATAGAATAAGCATAAATGCACATATTCTATTCTATGGGATTCTGTAGATTTTGATGATTATCTTTGTTAATCACCCTATTGGTTACTATATATTTGAATATTCATCTGAAGTTATTCCTGATTATTCTCACCACAATTGATCAATACCATGGGTTCTTCCTTTTTCCCTTATATCAGCTATTTCTACAATTAGCATATTCATTTAATGTAATACAAATATTAATTGGGCATAGATTCAATGCTATTTTATATTGTTATATAGATTCTGTTGATTATTATCAGAGTATTCATATGACCATTTTTCTACACTTTTTTTCTTTTCTTTCACTCATATAAGCACCAAAATTCTATATTATTCTATAAATAAGAATGATTACCGTATTTTTCCTTTTATAAGACGCACTTTTTTTCCTCCAAGTTTTGGAGGAAAGTGGGGGTGCGTCTTATAAAAGGAACATAACATTCTATCATCCCCAGTTGCTTGGGAGGGGGAAACAGCAGTGAAGTGGGGTCAGAAGTGGCAGGGAATGGTCCCTGCTGAAGAATCCGGGCCGCAGGAGCACCACGTGTCCCCGGCTCATTAACTACTTAAATATTCACTTCACTTGCTCCCAGTCTCCACCCACCTCTCTGCACTGAAGACAGCGCGGAGAGGTGAGAGCAGGGGGAGCAGGAGAAGCTCCTTAGCCAGCACACATGGTCGCTCCTGCAGCTACTGGGGAGATTGTGTGCTACAAATAGTGAGAACTGAGGAGCCGGGTGCAGCTGCAGCAAGTGAATCAGCACTGAGCTCTGTGCTGATTCACTGCCATGTCAAGATAGGGGCAGAGCAGGGAGATCGGTACCTTGTCACAGTGTGGTGCCTCACTCCCTCTGCTCTCTGTAATGTCTCCTGCTGAGCCCTGCACAGTGCAGAAATGCAGGAAGCTCGGTCTGCAGTTCAGGAGCTTCAGTGTATGGAGAGCAGGGCTGGAGCCTGCATATAACAGCAGTGTACAGCTCCCCTGGCCCTGCATCTACTGTACATGTCAAGCTCTGTGGTGACTTGTAATTAGGAGACAGGGCTGGAGCATGGGATTTCAGCAGTGTACAGCCCCCCTCCCTGGCCCTCCCTCATACATTACATCACATCAGATCTTTATATACAGACTGGCCACTTCCTTCATTTCAGCAGGGTGATGGCAAAGCAGGACACATTAAAGTGAGTGCACATGTATATGTAACATAACCACTAATAAAGTAAAGTTAACACTACCAATACTGTGCTTAACTAGAACTCCAAGCATGCTATAGGATCTACAGTACATGCTGGGAGTGATAGTTCTTAAAGGGATTGCTACTACATGAACAAATCCCATCTCATTCATCTTGTTGGCCCTTGTAAAAGTAAGAAAGACTATACTGAGGCTATTTGCTCACGGTCGGGAGGAGCTGTGTGTTGGACGCAGCTCCTCCGGACATGAGTGAAGCCGCATGTGGAGGCAGGGAGACCGCAGCCGCCCTGTACTCACCATGTGCAGCGGGTACGGGCGGCTTCTCTCTGCAGTCCCCCAATGGCAGCCGCTTCCAACTCCACAGCATGAAATGAACATGCTGAGAAGGAGCGGACTGCCGGCAACCCACACCGCAGCTGTCAGAATGCTGCAGTCGGATGAAGCTTAGTGAGTATGGGATTTCTACAAATCCCATCCACTATGCTTGTACTGTACTACGCAGCATTTTGGACACAGCAGCAAAACGCTGCGTCCAAAAGGCTGCGTATACTGATCGTGTGCACGCACCCATACCCCTGATGCTGCAGCAGTTCCAACGTTGTCAGAAGTTGCAGTCATGTCCCATGTGACATTGATATGAGACTCAGCCCTCTGACCAGTCTGTGCTGGCGTCTGTCTCCCCGCCAACAGACACTGGAGCAGAAGTAATTGGTGTTGCTCACATGCTGCACCTGCATCCCGAAGGAAACAGACGCCAACACTGACTGGTCGCAGGGCCTGAGTGTCATATCAAAGTCTTTTGCTACTAATATTTTTTTCCCTATTTTCCACCTCTAAAATCTGGGTGCGTCTTATAATCCGGTGCGCCTTATAAAGCGAAAAAAGAGAATTTTGTTTACGTACCGTAAATTCTTTTTTCTTTAATCATCAATGGGAGACCCAGACAATGGGGTTTAGGGCACTGCCCTCCGGAGGTCACACTAGGTACTACAAGTTTGTAGACACCGCCTCCTCCGCTTATAAACCCCTACCGCAGGGAACATCCTCAGTTTGGTCTACAAGCTGCGAGGAGGAAATAAACCACACCCGAAACATCGGGAAGAATGCCGTGTACAAACGGTTCAACAACCCGGCAAACACTGTCTCAACAGAGAACAGAGCAAATGCAAAACATGCAAAGGAACAACTGGGTGGGTGCTGGGTCTCCCATTGATGATTAAAGAAAAAAGAATTTACGGTACGTAAACAAAATTCTCTTTTTTCTGGTCATCATAATGGGAGACCCAGACAATGGGGATGTCCTAAAGCAATACCCCAGGGCGGGAAGAGTTCCTCAACAAGACGGATAACACATGGTTCCCTTTTAAAGGTGGGCAACCGCCGCCTGGAGAACCCGCCTGCCCAAACTTGCATCCGCAGAGGCATGGGCATGCACCATATAGTGCTTAGAGAAAGTGTGCAGGCTGGACTAAGTGGCCGCCTGACACACCTGTAGAGCAGACGCTCTATGTCGCAAGGCCCAGGAAGCACCTACGGCTCTGGTAGAGTGAGCCTTCAATCCCACCGGGAGAGGCAAACCAGAAGTCCGGTAAGCCTCCTG
Organism: Allobates femoralis; assembly: GCA_033576535.1. Taxonomy (NCBI): domain Eukaryota; kingdom Metazoa; phylum Chordata; class Amphibia; order Anura; family Aromobatidae; genus Allobates; species Allobates femoralis. Next base: position 565,360,544 of record JARQOC010000002.1, on the reverse strand, counting down.
GATGGAAGCCTTAATCCATCTGGCCAATGTCGATTTCGACGCCGCGGACCCCTTACAGCGACCTGTCGTAAGAACAAATAAGGAATCCGAACTCCTAAAGGAGGCGGTCCTAGACACATAAATGCGTATAGCTCTCACGAGATCCAGAGTATGGAGGTCGCGTTCAACCTGATGAACGGGAGCGGGGCAAAATGATGGGAGAACAATCTCCTGGTTCAGGTGGAAAGTTGAAACCACCTTCGGCAAGAATTCTGGCCGTGGACGCAACACCACCTTGTCTTGGTGAACCACCAGAAAGGGTGATTTGCACGATAGTGCAGCCAATTCTGAGACCCTCCTCAGAGATGTAATCGCCACCAGAAAGGTCACTTTCTGGGATAGACGAGATAGAGAAACCTCCCTTAGAGGCTCAAACGGCGGTTTCTGCAATGCCGCCAGGACCATGTTAAGGTCCCAAGGGTCCAGAGGTCTCCTGTAGGGCGGAACCATCCGCGACACCCCCTGCAGAAATTGACGGACCTTCGAGAGGAGCGCCAATCGCCTGTCAAACAGCACAGAAAGTGCTGATACTTGACCTTTCAAAGAGCCAAGGGATAATCCCAATTCCAAACCCGACTGTAGGAAAGCCAACAACGTCGGGATGGACAAGGGCCACGGAGACCGTCCGCCAGAGGCACACCAAGTAAAAAAGATTTTCCACGTTCTGTGGTACATCTTCCTGGAAACTGGCTTCCTAGCCCGGTTCATAGTGGCAACCACCGTAGGGGAGAAACCCCTGGATGTCAGCAGCCAGGCCTCAAGAGCCATGCAGTCAATCTGAGGGCCCTGGAATTGAGGTGGAAGAATGGGCCTTGCGCGAGTAAATCTGCGCGTTCTGGAAGAGCCCACCTGTGTCCGCCTGACAGTTGCCACAGGTCCGGATACCAGGACCTCCTGGGCCAGTCTGGAGCCACTAGAATGGCTACCCTGCATTCCGACCTGATTTTCCACAGCACCCTGGGAATCAGAGCCAGAGGCGGAAACACATATGGTAGATGGAATCTGGACCAAGTCAAGATCAGGGCGTCCGCTCCCAGAGACTGGGGGTCCCATGACCTCGCCATGTATTGTGGAACCTGATGATTCAGCCGCGAGGCCATCAGATCCACATCCGGGGTGCCCCATCTGCTGCAGATGTCCTGGAAGACGTCTGGATGAAGAGACCACTCTCCGGCGTCCATCCCCTGCCTGCTCAGATAGTCGGCCTCCCAGTTTTCGACCCCTGGGATGTGAACTGCGGAGATCAGGCAGTTGTTGTCCTCCGCCCAGGATAGGATGCGGTGGACTTCGGCCAGCGCCTCTGCACTCCTGGTTCCTCCTTGATGATTTATATAAGCGACGGCCGTCGCATTGTCGGACTGAACCCGAATGGGTTGTCCTGAGAGGAATCTCTGAAAAGCCAGGAGTGCCAGATAGATCGCCTTGATCTCCAGTACGTTGATCTGCAACGCCGACTCTGACTGAGTCCAGAGGCCTTGGGCCCTGTGGTGCAAGAACACCGCCCCCCAGCCCTTCAGACTGGCGTCGGTGGTCACCACTAACCATGACGGTTTGATGAAGGACCGGCCCCGAGACAAGTGATGTGGCTGTAGCCACCACTGCAGGGAATCCCTGGTCGGTAGGGAAAGGGTCACCAGCCGATTCAGAGAGATCGTCCTCTTGTCCCACCTGCGGAGAATCTCCAGCTGAAGAGGACGGAGGCGAAATTGTGCGAACGGCACCGCCTCTATTGCTGCCACCATGCGCCCCACCAGCTTCATCAACACCCGTAGGGATGATTGTGGTGACAGGAGGACTGCTTGTACTCCTGATTGGATCGCCATCTGTTTGACTCGTGGCAGAGACACCAGGGCTGAGGCTGTGTTGAAGTCCATGCCCAGATATGTCAAAGACTGGGTCGGAACTAGCGTTGACTTCGGAATATTGAGGAGCCAACCGAACTGTTCCAGAGACCGCATGGTCACATCCAGGCTCTCTTGACAGAGGTGTTCTGATGGCGCCCTGACCAGCAGGTTGTCTAAATAGGGAATGACGGCATGTCCCTGCATGTGCAGGAGAGCCATCATGGAGGCCATCACTTTTGTGAACACCCGCGGTGCCGAGGCCAACCCGAACGGCAGCGCCACAAATTGGAAGTGTTCTTCCCCCACTGCGAATCGCAACCAGCGCTGATGAGCCGGTGCAATGGGTACGTGAAGGTAAGCGTCTCTGATATCTATGGACGCTAGGAAGTCCCCCTGTGACACAGCTGCGATCACGGAGCGCAGTGATTCCATACGGAACTTCCGAACCAACACGTGATGGTTGAACAACTTCAGGTCCAGTACTGGGCGGAAGGATCCGTCCTTCTTCGGGACGATAAAGAGGTTGGAGTAAAAACCCCTGAACCTCTCTCCGGAAGGCACCGGGACCACCACTCCGTCCCTGCGGAGACCCTCCAACACCTGGTAAAAAGCCTGAGCCTTTTCTGGTGATGGGACCGACCGATGGAATCGGGATATCGGCTTTGACGTCAGCTCTATCCTGTACCCTCGCGAGATCACGTCTCGAACCCACTGATCTTGAACGTGAAGTAGCCACTCGTCCTGAAAGCGAGACAAGCGGCCCCCCACCTGTGGGGAGGTAGGAAGGGAGAGCGAGTCATGTAGAGGCGGGTTTGGGGGTGGCGGCTGCCGCCCCCGCCGGCTTCTTTGGACGACTCTTAGAGCGCCACTGGGAAGCGGGCTTTCCCCCTCGGTCCGTGCGAGCGGACGGTGCTGATGACTGCGAGCTGGAACGAAAGGACCACTGTTTTGGGTTCCTTTTAACGGTATACCGTGGCTTAGGTTTATTCTGCGGTATCTTAGACTCAGCAGAATCCTTTATCAGCTTGTCCAGTTCGGTGCCAAAAAGCCTGTCACCAGCAAATGGAAGATTCTGCAAAATCTTCTTGGATGTGGCATCTGAGTCCCAAAGACGCAGCCACAACAACCTGCGGATCGCTATAGCATTGGCCGAAGCCACAGCTGAGCGAGTGGCAGTTTCCAGAGTCGCCGTCCTGGCGTAGTCCGCATAGGCCCTTGCTCTTTCGGTAAGCGCTAGGACCTCTGGACTGGATCTTGCCAGGTCAGAGATACCATCCAAGCAGGTAGTAATCGCTTGTAAGGTCCAGACCGTGGCAAAATTAGGGGCAAATGAAGACCCCACAGCCTCATAGGAAGACTTGGCGAGTTGCTCGACCTGTCTATCCGTCGCATCCTTCAGCGAGGAGCTATCAGAGGCAGAGAAAAGGGAGCGTGCAGCAATCCTGGTCATGGAAGCGTCCACCTTCGGGGACTGCGACCACTCCTGAAGCACCTCCTGAGAGAAGGGAAAGCGATTGTCCTTGGGTTTACGGACATAGCGCCGCCCAGGATGTAACCTGGGAGCTCTAACCACCCTTCCAAAATTCGTGTGGTCCATGAAGGAGCCACTTGGTCTAGCTTCTGGCCGCAGCCATTGATAGACCTCCTTCGGGTGCACCGTCACCTCCTCAGGGGGTGTCACGAGACGTAAGGTCTCGTTGATAGAGGACACCAGATCCTCCACCCCGTCTGGTGGTTCAGATATAGACATAGACCCGAAATTTGAACCCCCATCATCATCCTCACCATCAGAGGAACGCTCCTCCTCAGAGAGAGCCTGGAGCTCGGGTGACTCCTCACGACGAGCCCGCTTAAGGGTCTCACAGCAGAAGAAGGAGACACCCGGGGGTAACTGGACGGAGTAGCTGGGCTATCCAGCCTCCTATTAAGTGCCTCCAGGGATTGCGACATGGAGGACAGTTGAGACAACAGAGATTCATTGATCTTATTCTGAGTCTCCCATGGCCCTGAGATCACCTGAACCTCAGGGTATAGCACCGGAGCTGCTGACTCAGCAGTGCCAGCCCGGGTCTCTGGGCGTCCGCAGTTATTGCAGGACCCCTCCACCAGTGTTCCATGGCATGTAGCACAGGTAATGGTGGCCTCTGCCGCCCTAGCAGCACGCTTCCCAGCTGAGGACATCGCCACAGTAGGGGAACATAAGCCAAATTGCAGACAACAAAACCGGGAGTCCCGGTGGCTTACCGACCGCAGTAAAGCGGTATGAGGAAGCGGTGTGTGTGTGTGACCTCCGCGACGGTTTCCGGTCTCCCCTTTGGAGTGCAGGCGCACGCTGCATACAAATCCCAGCCGGGAAGTGAGGGTAAAGATGGCCGCCGACAGTGAAACTGTGGGCGGCGCCGAAGACACGCGGGAAACACACACACACGCCCATCGATGACGTCACCGCACGGGCTGCTTCCCATCCTCCAGGCAGCCTCAGCATGAGGGAGCCGGAGCCCGCAGCGCGGGAAAAAGTGTAAAATGTTATACACAGACTGCATGCACAAAACAAACATCCGCAGCCCACGGCCTCAGCCCCTGTGACACACAGGGCGGTCAGCCAGGGTGACCCCAGCACAGGGTACACCCGCAGAACCGCGGACCCGAGGGTAACGCGCGGTCTGAGTGTCATGAAACACATAAAGTGCCAGACACTACCCCCAGGCACACAGGAGACACAGAGTGCCTCAGTGCCGGTCCGGTCTGTAAGCACCATTTAGGGAGGCCTCGGACGGGGGTGCAGCACCAGTCCGGAGTGTAAGCACCTTTTTATTTAGGGAGGCCTCGGACTGGGCTGGCTCCAGTCCGGTCTGTAAGCACCATTTAGGGAGGCCTCGGACGGAGCGGAGCTGTGCAAGGCTCCCATCTCCCACTCTCCAGAGCCCCCCAGAGAGGGATGGAAAGGAGCGCAACAGCGTACCGGGAGAACACAAAGTGTCCAGGCTCTAGGCCCTCCGGTACCTCCACCAGCGTGTTCCACAAGGGTGAGCGGGGAGGCTGTCGCAGGTCCCGACTGGAACCTTTTTACCTTGTCTTCATACGCCATCACGTAAGCTGTGAGAATGCAGTGAAGTGCAAGCAAAGCGTGATCCTCCGAGCACACTAAGTTTAAAACTGAGGATGTTCCCTGCGGTAGGGGTTTATAAGCGGAGGAGGCGGTGTCTACAAACTTGTAGTACCTAGTGTGACCTCCGGAGGGCAGTGCCCTAAACCCCATTGTCTGGGTCTCCCATTATGATGACCAGAAAAATACGGTATATTAAATATATTTCTGTATTGTTATGTAGATGTTTTTAATTTATAGGGACATAAGAAGTATTGAAAAATCAGTACCGGGGGCGTGGCCTGGAGCTTCTCTGCAATGGCCGCATAATCCGGGAGCTCTGCAGGCCCTGAGTCTTCACAGCGTCTTAACACTGCAGAACCGGCGATCTGAGCCTCCAGAGACCCACCAACACGCAGCGGAACAGGTCAGGCACCGAATCGGCCGAGTAAGAGCAGCCAAACACCCTCCGCCTCGCAGAGTCACGGACTTTTTCGTGCACACGCAGCCCCGCGGCCTCACTGCTACTGCATCCAATATGGCGCTTCCCCTCCCTCTCCACAACGCTCCACGCGCGCTTCCAGGCGCAACTCAATGGCATCTCTCACCTCCGGTCCCCCGTCACCGGGACTGATGGCAAGTAGCCCCATTACACACTCGGCCATGAGAGAGCTCCTGTCAGATTTCAGAGCTTCATTGCAGGAAGATATGCACAGGATGATGGCGGGCTTGCAGGGGGAAGTGGGTGCACTCTCCACACGCACAGACCACATAGAGGCCAAGATGGAGGAACTGGTCAAGGCACATAATGACTTATTGGATGCCCACGCTGAGCTGAAATCCAAGATGGAGCGGCAAGCTCTAAAACAGTTAGATCTGGAGGATCGCTCCAGACGAAACAATGTTAAGCTGCGGGGGGTGCCTGAAGCAGTCCCACCTGGAGAACTGAGAAAGCTCCTTCAAAACTTTATTTCTGCAATTCTACCTACTTTGCAGCCTGCAGAGGTCATTATTGACCGCATACACAGACTACCAAGACCTGCCTCGGTTGACCCTGCATTGCCCAGAGACGTTTTAGCTCGTGTCCACTTTTTTTAAATCAAAGAGGACTTTCTGAGAGCCTTGAGGAATGCTGATGAGATTCCGGAGGAGTTTCAGCACATTTCTGTCTTTCCAGACCTGTCACCAGGCACCCTGGCGAGAAGACGGGCATTCCATGAGGTCACAGCGATACTAAGGGACCGTCATCTGGACTATCGCTGGGGATTTCCAATGAAGCTGCTAATAAAACGAGACAAGATCATCTATGCCTGCTTCACTCCAGAACAAGCTATGGCACAATTGCAGAAATGGAGAATGCTACCATCTCAGCGACACTCCCCAGGGTCACAAGAGGATTCTGACTTGCCTGAGGCAGCGAATGCTGACACCAATCGTAACCTGGATCCAGCCTGAACTCTGGAGCCTGCAAAATGCTGGTTTTGTATTTACCTATTTATCTCTCTGATGACTCGGGGCCTCTATTCCTGATCTCCTTTTCTTGATCTTTTGTTCTCTTCTCTCTATACCCTTTTCCTTTCGCATCTTATCATTCACCCCAAGCTCTACTACCATCTTAACCCACAATATCATCGGTGACGTCTTTCTAAGTCTCCTGTGTGTAGACCCCCTATCCCTCTCTCCTTCTTTAATCACTGACTTGACCTCGTTTCCTTACTTTATCTTCTCTCTTATTCTCCCACTATAACTTCGTTCTTCTCTGATACTTTGGTCTGATCTATTGACCAATTCTGCCCCCATAGGTACTTTCTTGTACCTTTAGTTTTTGTTTTTTTTGTCCTCTGGTGTCCTAATTTTGGGCAATCCTCAGGACACCTAGAGTGCACTGCACTCCCCACTTGAGTAAGTGGGACTGTAAATAGTTTACTCCATCTTCCAGTGTCCCCACAGCTCATCCCTTCTACCCCCTCTCCCCTCCCCACAGAACACCAAATCTTTTTATCACTTGACAAGTGAAACTGTACCTATAACCCAGTACATGGTCTGATATTCAATTGAAACTGGTTATCATTATTGCATTTAACTTGCTATTTAACCCACGCACATCTTTCTATATCTGTTGTATCATCTAGTAAATCTCTGAGGATGTCGATAAAATGCTCAACAATCAACGTCAACGGGCTCAACTCACCGGGTAAGAGATCCTTGGTATGGAACCAAATAAAGAAACTCCGAAGCGAGGTAATCTTTTTACAAGAAACGCACCTATTAAAACAGGACAATGGACGTATGTCCCACCCGAGCTTTCCCCATAGATTTTTTGCTAGCTCAGGGGAAAAGAGAGCGGGGGTGGCCATCTTTATACATAAATCCATATCTGTAGGCCTCATTGAAGAAATCCCCGACCCTCAAGGAAGGTACCTTGTACTCCGAGTAACCCTAAACAATACACTGTACTCCTTAGTATCAATATACGGGCCAAATACAGGCCAAGTGAGATACCATAGAAGCTTGTTAACAAAGATAGAGGGACTAATAAAGGGACCCACAATACTCGCAGGAGATTTCAATATAACACCAAATAGAAGATTAGACTCATCCTCCACCTCACATTGCCGCTCTGATGTGAGTAAATTAATTGACTCGCATCGTCTCCACGATATCTGGCGATACCTTCACGGAGAGGAGAGAGACTACACTTTTATGTCCCCTAGACATGGCACGTATAGCAGGATTGACTTCATTTTAGTTAATGATCTACTCCTGCCCCACTGCTTAAGAGCTGATATAGGACATATCACTTGGACTGACCATGCCCCAGCATCATTAACCATTGCGGACGCCTCTCATTTTCCCCCGTCAGGGATTTGGAGGATAAATGATTACCTCCTTTCGGTCCCTGCAAACATCCAGACAATTGGCTCACAAATTGCGGAATACTTTCGCCATAATGATAATGGGGAAACCTCACCTGAAATAGTGTGGAATGCACATAAAGCTTATATCCGGGGAGAACTGATCAAAATAGCGTCATTAACTAAACGTAACAGGGAAGAGCAAACCAACCAGCTTACGAATAAAATAGCTAAGTTGGAACAAGCGCACAAACGCGGGCCCACCCGCACCATACTAACGGAATTGACCAGCACCCGTATACAACTGAGAAGTTTGTTATTGGCCAAAGTAGAACACAATTTAAAGAGGGTTAAAGCAAATTATTATGGAATGGGAGATAAGGCAGGAACGCTCTTAGCAAGACGCATTAAAAAACGACAAGCTGCTGCTAAAGTAGATCACTTATTGAATCACCAAAATACCCCGATTAGAAACCCATTGTTAATAGTGGAAGAGTTCCGTAATTATTATGCCAAACTGTATAATCTTCAGGATGATAAACAAACTGCCCAACCAACTAAAGTTCTCATCAATCAATTTTTAGATAAAATTAACCTCCCCAAAATAACACCGCAACAAGAAGCTTTTCTGAACGGCCCCTTCAAATTAGAAGAAATTCAATCGGCAACTAAAACTATGAAAAAGAAATCGGCCCCTGGTCCGGATGGATACACATACACTTATTATAAAAGCTTCCTCCAAGAGCTTACTCCTCACCTCCTTACACTATTCAACTATTGGAGAAACCATGGCCAAATTGCTCCAGAGGGACTAGAAGCTCTTATCTCCACTATACCGAAACCCGGTAAACCCACCAACACACCTACAAATTTTAGGCCCATTGCTCTCCTGAATGGAGATCTAAAGATTTATGCTAAAGTACTAGCAGAGCGTCTGATGGCAGTACTACCATCATTGATAGACCCAGACCAAGTAGGTTTCATCCCAGGTAGACAAGCGGGGGATGGAACTAGGAGATTGGTTGACCTGCTGGAGTTGATGGAACGGAGACAGACCCCCAGTGCACTCCTCTCCTTGGATGCTGAAAAAGCCTTTGACAGGGTGCACTGGGGGTATCTGGAAGAGGTGCTAAACAGATTTGGGCTAGTTGGAGACTTCCAGACTGCAATATTGGCCCTTTATTCTAAACCTAATGCAAGAGTCAGATCCTCGGGATACACATCCTCAGCTTTCACCATAACGAACGGAACCAGGCAGGGGTGCCCTCTATCACCATTGATTTTTGCTCTGGTGATGGAGCCCCTTGCCGAGAGAGTCCGTTCAGACTCCAACATCTCGGGACTTCGCGTTGGCTCCCGCGAACATAAAATAGGCCTATACGCTGATGATGTGGTATTCGTGTGTACAAGACTGTCCCAAACCATCCCAAGTATTATTCGCCTACTTGCAGATTTCTCGGAGGTCTCCTATTATAAACTAATTCCTTCCAAATCACTCTTCTTCCCAGTCAATGTGCCACCAGAAGATGTTCCTCAGCTCCGGGGGGGTTTACCGTTTTCTTGGTCTCCCCTAGGCTTCCCGTATTTGGGTATTCAGATCACCCCCACTGCCAATATAGTGAAAAGTAACTATGAATCCTTATACAACAGCTTAAAAATGGGACTTGACTCTCACTCCTCTCTTGACCTTTCCTGGATAGCAAGAATTCAAATTATAAAAATGACCTACCTCCCTAAAATCCTGCACATCCTGAGATGCCTACCACTGAGCTTTCCTAGAAGGTATTTGAAGTCCATACAAACCTTGTTAGGTAAATTTGTGTGGAATAACAAACCACATCGAGTGGGCCTTAAAATCCTAACACTTCCCTCAAACAAGGGCGGATTGGCATTGCCTGAGATAGCCACATATTATCAAGCAGTGCATATTGCTGCGGCGGGAGAGTGGTGGAAGGAGTCCTCTCAGTGTCACTGGCTACAAATTGAAAGACACCTATCCCCTAAGAACTCTACCAGACTCCTGTTGGAGAATTCGCTTCTTACTCATAGACAATCCCCTAGTTTTCTGAAGTCCATGTCTACTCTTTTAAAAGTGTGGTCCTCGCATAGAACTGGTCTTCTGCTGTTCCTTCACCAATACATTTCCATCTCAGCGGTTGAACTATCTGTTGAATCTCTCTCTCTCTCGCAGTGGCGGGAGCTTGGGGTGGAGTACTTGCGGCAAGTGAGGGACGGGGCTAGAGTCAAGGCTTTCACAGAGATAGCCGAAAGATTTAATATCCCCCGCTCCTCTTTTTTCAAATATCTACAATTGAGACACTTTTTAGACTCCCTCGCCTTGCCTGAGTTGAGCCTAGTTGACGTTGATGAACCTTTGCAAAGGTTCTTTAAGACACAATCTTTGGGTCTGCACGGTGTTTCCACGGCATATAAAGCGCTAATTGGACTTAGAAGTAGAGCGAAACTTCCCTATATGGAGATGTGGGAGTCCAGATTTCAACTCAACAGGGAACTGCATCAATGGCATAGTGCGGCCACACGCACCACGGCTTACTCTAAATGTATGACGCATCATGAACAATTGAAAAAGGTGCACATGGACTGGTACCTAACTCCGGACCGGATCTCGCGCTTTCACTCTTCATCATCTCCCCCCTCCTCTCCGCTGTGCTGGAAGGGATGCGGCCATAGGGGAAATGCTCAACATATGTGGTGGTTTTGTCCAGTGGTTTCCACCTTTTGGACTCAAGTTGAAACATTATTATCTGAAATACTATGTTATCCGGTAGCTTTAAATCCTGCCCTGGCAATTTTGGGATTGGACCTTGAGGATTTCTCATTTTTGCATAGACCAAGTATTGCCAACGTCCTCATATCTGCTCGAGCATGCATAGCCAGGTACTGGAAAACATCTTCCGTTCCGTCCAGAGCAGAATTAATCATCTCCATCAATACGCACTTTCAGCACGAACTCATGTTGTCTCATAGCGCGACCCGCCGGAATAAGGTCCTAACTTGGTGGGATCCATGGATTCTGTCATCTTATAACTCCATCCCGATCTAGTCTCCGGAGCAGATTCAAGAACTTTATAAATCTATTAATACTCAGAGTATACTATACTTTACTATATAATGTTGGACTGGATAAAGTTTTGTCAACTGTAACAGTAGTTCAGACCATGTCCTTCCCTCTGCCCCCTCCCCCCCCCCCCTCAATCCCCTCTATCCACCAAGTGCCCTCTCCATCCACTTAACCTAATCCCCCCCTTTTTTTTCCCCCCTTTCCCCCCCCCTTATATTCCTCGCACCCCCCTTATTATTATTGGTTCCTTGATGCTCTTTTATACAATGCTGACTGTTTAATTTTTATGCCTACCGGAAGGAATTAATGAAAGTTGTTTATCAATGTTATACGCGATGACAAAATTGCATGTTTTGTGTGAAAATTTCAATAAAAATCTATTGACTCAAAAAAAAAATCAGTACCAAAAAATAACCATTAAAAATAATCATCGAAAACAATAACAATGATATTATTATTATTATTAATAATAATAACAATGATGTTCGGTATTTATAGAAAAATCTGCACTAATAAAACATTAGCACTAAAAAATAAAAAATCAGCATCAAAGAATAATCATTAAAAATAATCATCCAAATCTACAGAATAATAATGATTCTCGGTATCATAGTAATGAAAGGTGGAAAATGGTAATAAAAAGAAAAAATGTTTTGAAAAAAATTTAAAACATCTACATAACAATACAGAAATATATTTAATATAATCATTCTTATTTATAGAATAATATAGAATTTTGGTACTTATATGAGTGAAAGAAAAGAAAAAAAGTGTAGAAAAATGGTCATATGAATACTCTGATAATAATCATCAGAATCTATAGAACAATATAAAATAGCATTGAATCTATGCCCAATTAATATTTGTATTACATTAAATGAATATGCCAATTGTAGAAATAGCTGATATAAGGGAAAAAGGAAGAACCCATGGTATTGATCAATTGTGGTGAGAATAATCAGGAATAACTTCAGATGAATATTCAAATATATAGTAACCAATAGGGTGATTAACAAAGATAATCATCAAAATCTACAGAATCCCATAGAATATAATATGTGCATTTATGCTTATTCTATTTTATATTTTTAATATATTTTATAAGTTTTATCATATTATTATATATAAAAAAAAAAATATATACCGTATATACTCGTGTATAAGCCGACTTTTTCAGCCCAAAATTTGGGCTGAAAAGTCCCCCCTCGGCTTATACACGAGTATATACTGTGGTGTGGTGGGGGCTGTGTCCGGGCACTGCAGGAGGAGGCGGGGGGGAGGCTGCAGAATGAGCGGCACGTCACGTGGTGCCGCTCATTAATTATGCATGGGGAGCAGCGCATAGTATATTGCTGCTCCCCTGCACAGTATAGCCTCCCCCGGTGTCTCCCTGCCCCCTATGTATACAGAGGCCCCCCTCCTCAGCATTGATTCATCTCACCCGCCCGGTCTTCACCCGGGTCCTCCAGCTGCTCCGGCTGCGTGTCCCGCGTCTTCTAATACCGGCTTCCTCCCGCTCTTCCTGCTTGAATGTAATCATGTGACCCGGTCACATGATTACAGTCAAACAGGAAGTGCGGGGAGGACGCCGGTATTAGAAGACGCGGGACACACAGCTGGAGCAGCTGGAGGACCCGGGTGAAGACCGAGGGGGTGAGATGAATCAATGCTGAGGAGGGGGGTCCTCTGTATACATGGGGGGGCTGCATTATCACTGCTGGGGGCTGCATTACCACTGCTGGGGGCTGTATACTGCTGGGGGCTGTATCACCACTGCTGGGGGCTGCATTTCCACTGCTGGGGGCTGTATACTGCTGGGGGCTGTATCACCACTGCTGGGGGCTGCATTTCCACTGCTGGGGGCTGCATTTCCACTGCTGGGGGCTGTATACTGCTGGGGGCTGTATCACCACTGCTGGGGGCTGCATTTCCACTGCTGGGGGCTGCATTTCCACTGCTGGGGGCTGCATTACCACTGCTGGGGGCTGTATACTGCTGGGGGCTGTATCACCACTGCTGGGGGCTGCATTTCCACTGCTGGGGGCTGTATACTGCTGGGGGCTGTATCACCACTGCTGGGGGCTGCATTTCCACTGCTGGGGGCTGCATTTCCACTGCTGGGGGCTGTATACTGCTGGGGGCTGTATCACCACTGCTGGGGGCTGCATTTCCACTGCTGGGGGCTGCATTTCCACTGCTGGGGGCTGCATTACCACTGCTGGGGGCTGCATTACCACTGCTGGGGGCTGTATCTCCACTGCTGGGGGCTGCATTTCCACTGCTGGGGGCTGTATACTGCTGGGGGCTGTATCACCACTGCTGGGGGCTGTATCACCGCTGCTGGGGGCTGTATCACCGCTGCTGGGGGCTGTATCACCGCTGCTGGGGGCTGTATCACCACTGCTGGGGGCTGCATTACCACTGCTGGGGGCTGCATTACCACTGCTGGGGGCTGTATTACCACTGCTGGGGGCTGCATTACCACTGCTGGGGGCTGTATCACCACTGCTGGGGGCTGTATCACCGCTGCTGGGGGCTGTATCACCGCTGCTGGGGGCTGTATTACCGCTGCTGGGGGCTGTATACCTGTGCTGGAGTCCACCCTCGGCTTATACGCGAGTCAATAGGTTTTCCCAGTTTTTGGGGGCAAAAGTAGGGGGGTCGGCTTATACACGGGTCGGCTTATACACGAGTATATACGGTATTTTGTTTTTAGATTGTGTATTTTCCCACCCCTCAGCATCAGGTGGGCTGCACTGATTGCTGATTGGTTGGAAGCAGTATATAATGAATTGTTTGTAATGGCTCCGTATCCGCTTGAGGAAGACGTGTTTGCCACGTCGAAACATGTTGTGGGTTGGAGTTTGGAGCATCATCTTTTAAAGAATAAAGATAGAGATTGGAGATAATTGTGTTCGTGTAATCTCAGCGCTCTACCAAAGAACCGCTTAAACCATTTCATCTCGTATGATGTTGTACAATGTCATGGGTCGGGAAGGCACCAACTTTCATGATGTTGTACAACATCAAAGGTTGGGAAGGGGTTAAAGGGAACCTGTGACCAGATTTTTTTCCATCCCATCTGAGAGCAGCATAATGTAGAGATAGACCCTGATTCCAGCGATAAGTCAGTTACTGAGCTGCTTGCTGTCATTTTGATGAAATTAGTTTTTTCTCTGCTGCAGATTTAACAGTTTGTGAATATGTTAGACTACCAGACTAATTGTTTAATCAGATGGAGATCATCAAAACTACACTGAGCAGCCCTGTTAGTGACACATCGCTGGAATCAGGATTTCTGCCCCTACATTATGCTACTCTCAGATTAGGTTGCAAAAACCTGGTGATAGGTTCCCTTAAAGGGATCCTGTCACATCCAAAACGCCTCCTAAGCTAGCAAAACATGTCCCTGCACCGTCCTATCAATAATCTCACACTCCTTTTGTCTCCTAAAAGCATCCTGTGAAAGTGGAGAAAAACGTTTTAATACTTACTCATTAGTGATTATAATTAGCAGGGGCCATATTCTATAGTCACCAGGGGGTGTTTTTTAGCAGCTCCAGGATCCAGCCCTCTCTCTGTCTGTGCTGCTGTGAAACTGAAACTGAAGGCCGGACTAATGATTTGCTTTCTGTGAGTGATAGAAAGAGGGGAGGGCAATGCCTGCACATCACAGCAGCACAGACAGAGAGAGGGTGGATCCTGGAGCTGCACAACAATATATGGGTTTCACTTTATGTATTGAATTAGTGAAATAGAATATCATCAAAAAGTTAATTTAAGTCACTGAGATGCAGCTGTATTTCCACATAATATTTTCTTATGGACTACTAATGTTTCTTATAAAGCACAAATCAGTCACCACCAAAACTTAGTCAACATCCACTACAGAGGTTGTGAAAACAGTCAACATTTTAACATTTATTTTGTAGCGGGTCATCTACAATTAAGGACAGGGTGAAGATGGCAGAGGTGGCAAATATTAATCAGCTCAAAGTAAAGTACCTGAGTAGAACTCATGTATTATTCAGTGCACAGTAATACTCCAATATGAAATCAGTCTGGGGCAAAATATTGCAATTTTCAGAAAAATAGATAGATGAAAAGCTATGACAAAACAAGCTTATTGGCGATTCTCAAGTTATTAAATTGTTTTAAATAGTTATATAACATGAAAAAGTAGAATTTTGTGTACTCACCGTAAATTCTCTCTCTCTTAGCCTCTAATTGGGGGACACAGGACGATGGGTTATGCTATTCTGCCACTAGGAGGCGACACTAGGCAAATTAAAAAGAAGCCCAGTGGCTCCTCCCAGCAGTAAATAACCCCCTGACTGGCACAGTCCAGCCAGTTTTGTGCTAAAGCAGTAGGAGAAAAAAATATATAAGCTGATCAGGCAAAAAAACAAGAGAACGCCAACACAACAAGGCCAACCAGCCACAGGGAGGGTGCTGTGTCCCCAATTAGAGGCTAAGAGAAAGAGAATTTACGGTGAGTACACAAAATTCTTTTTCTCTGTCGCCTCATTGGGGGACACAGGACAATGGGACATCCTAAAGCAGTCCCTGGGTGGGAAAAAAACATACACAACTGAAAAACGCAGTCTACAGACCAGCAGCCACTGCCTGCAGGATGCGCCTAGCAGGAAGCGAAAGAAGAGTCCTAGACGCCAGACGGGACACTGGAGGATCCACCTGCAGAGAATCCAACCAGGCACGTGCCACCGCTGGCAAAAAAGGATAACGAGCCTTACGATTAACAAACCGTTTATCCGGCTACGACCAATGGTGCTGCAGAACTTCCTGAATCTCAGGAAGATCAGAACACCTTCTGAGGTCTCTTGGGCCTCTTAAAAGATATCATGTGGTCTGATGAGGCGACTGGAGCCAGGTCAGCCACTGACAAGGCCTGATTCATAGCTGAAACCAGGTCGTTCACCATGGCAAGGGTATCCGAGGAAGCGGACTCGAGCGAATCACACAGATCCGCCTCCACAGTCGAATCACGGAGGTCACCCGACGAGCGAGATTCACGGCACCTACTCCGTGGAGGAGAAGCCTGAGAACCCCGAGATGGGGCCGAGGGAGACTGAGAGCGCGTCTCCTCCTGACCGGAACCATCATCCGGTGAGCCTGGCCGGTCCGACGAGCTGGACGAAGAATGGGCCTGCACCACCCGGATCAGTGTCTCAGATAGCTGCTGGATGGAGTGGCTTACAGACTGCGGCAACGCAACAGCGCAGTACGGCGGAGCGGGTATGCTAACCGCCACCACCTCACCAGCGGGTGCCTGCTCAGAGACAGGGTCACATTGCTGAGAAGAATTAGAGGCACAGGCCTGTCAGAGCGGGGTAGAGCAACCACAGGGCAATTCAGCCTTGCACACAGTGCAAAAAGCATAGAACACAGTAAATGCCTTTGGTGCTCTCTTGCTCTTTTTGTGCGACATCATAATATATATATATATATATATATATATATATATATATATATATAATATATATATATATATAATTATATAGGACCGGTGCTACTTTGCATATGTAAGGGTGCGAGTAAAGCAGGTTCATGTGCCCGGGTGCACGCTTATTAGACAGCAAATAGCAGTGGATAAGAAAAAAATGCAGCACTAACCGAGCAGAGCTTTTTTCTTCTTTATTTCAGAGTCCTCTTTACATGGTTACCTGTGCGTCTCCCCACTCCCTCCCCCATCGCAGAGAAACCATGTAAAGAGGACTCTGAAATAAAAAAGAAAAAAGCTCTGCTCGGTGAGTGCCGCATTTTTTCTTATCCACTGTTCACTGCTGAGCTACACAGACAAAAACACAGCCTAGGGCAGCAGGCTATAAACACTGCCGAGCCCTGTCACCTGGAAGCACAGCGCAGCCCCTCCTGTGTCCCCTCTCAGAGCTCCAGCCGCGCTGCACTGAAGATGGTAGAGGCTGCCTGGGGCAGGAAACGCGAGGCCACGCCCCTCCCCAGCTATGGCCAGAGCAGCTACACTCAATTGGAAGATGGGCCGGCCCGGGGGCGTTCCTGGCCGCGGCGCATCATAATTATGGGCAGAGAAGGCCTACAGGCCTAAACACCGGGGACTAAATTAATACTCCAGGCCGCCGGAGGGGGGGGGGGGGCTGGCGGGGAGCGCAGCGCCGAAAGCAGGGCACAGGCAGGAACCCCCAGGGGGACCCCGGAGGACAGCACAGCTCCTACCTGAAGACGGCTCCCCACCCTGGAGCCCACAAGGGGCAGGGGAACAGATCTCCATCCAAGAGCAGCTCCATCTTCCATGCTGCTGCGGCCAAAAGGCCAGGGAGGATCTCCTACAACTCAGAGCCCCAACTGAGGGGACTGAGGAGGGATGGTGCAGCGGTCTGAAGGAACTCAATGAAGAGAAAAAAAACAAGCAGTGTCTACCTCCTAAGACACTAAGCAAAAAACTGGCTGGACTATGCCAGTCAGGGGGTTATATACTGCTGGGAGGAGCCACTATGCTTCTTTTTAATTTGCCTAGTGTCGCCTCTTAGTGGCAGAATAGCATAACCCATCGTCCTGTGTCCCCCAATGAGGCGACAGAGAAATAAGCAAATTTGCAATTGACTTTCTTTTTCCATCTGCTGTCATTCTCATGTAATTGTAACATAGCTGTTTTGATGGAACTTGACCACCAGTGCCTGCCCAGACTCTGGCTGATTGTGTGCAGTAGTTACATTTAAGCAGAGACATTAACTCCTACCATACCATCACCCTCTGCCTAGCCCACTTATTTCTATACAACAGTTATCTGATCACCTCCCTCCCAATCCCTACTTCCTCCTGACATACTGCTGTTATAAATCTTGCAAAATCACCAGATTGAAGCATGGGCTTTCTCCCACAGCAGTTCTCCTAATCATGGTTCTTGCTTTCCAGAGATGTATATTTTTTTAAATTTCCCTTCATCTCTATATGCAAATTCAGAGATAGCAATGTATACTGCACAACAAACCCTTATTACTATTGCTACAGTGGGTATGAAAAGTATTCAGACCCCCTTTGGTAAATACAAAAAAAGTTCATTTTTTTTCTCATTAATGTACACATTGCACCCCATCTTGACTGAAACTAAAAACAGAAATGTAGAAATTTGTGCAAATTTAAATAAAGAAAACCTGAAATATCACATGGTTGTATGTATTCAGACCGTTTGCTCAGACATTCATATTTAAGTGACATGCTGTCCATTTCCTTGTGATTCACCTTGAGATGGTTCTTCTCCTTCATTGGAGTCCAGTTGTGTTTAATTAAACTGATAGAACTTGATTTGAAAAGGGACACACCAGTCTATATAAGACCTCACAGCTCACAGTGCATGTCAGACCAAATGAGAATCATGAAGTCAAAGGAACTACCAAAGGAGCTCAAAGACAGAATTGTGGCAAGGCACAGATCTGGCCAAGGTTACAAAAGAATTTCTGCAGCACTCAAGGTTCGTAAGAGCACAGTGGACTCCATAATCCTTAAATGGCAGAAGTTTGGGACCACCAGAAGTCTTCCTAGACCTGGCCATCCAGCCAAACTGAATCGTAGGAGAAGAGCCTTAGTGAGAGAGGTAAAGAAGAACCCCAAGATCACTGTGGCTGAGCTCCAGAGATGCAGTAGAGAGATGGGAGAAAGTTGCACAAAGTCAACTATCACTGCATCCCTCCACCAGTCGGGCCTTTATTGCAGAGTGGCCCGACAAAGCTTCTCCTCAGTGTAAGACATATGAAAGCTCGCATAGAGTTAGCTAAAAAACACATGAAGGACTCCCAGACTATGAGAAAGAAGATTCTCTGGTCAATGTGATGAAGATAGAATTTTTTGGTGATAATTATAAGCAGTATGTGTGGAGAAAACCAGGCACTGCTCATCACCTGCTCAATACCATCCCAATTTTGTTTGTCTGGAGGAAAGACTGAATGTTATTCCATTACAGAGCACAAGAACAGTACCAGTGCCATCCTACGCTTCATAGTATTTGAAAGGAGACTGTGGTCAAGAGGATGCGCTTAGAGACATGAGACAGAAGAACTGCATTAAACGGTTAACAAACCTCTTTATTTACAAACCACTATGCTTTTCTACAGCGGACCGCTGTCTTCCTAAGGTAGATTTTCCACCTGAGGAAGACAGCGATCCGCTGTGGAAACACGTAGTGGTTTGTAAATAAAGAGGTTTGTTAAAGAGGACCTGCCATCCGCCCCCTCCCATGGATGTGAACCTAACCCCAACACTGAATGCAGCATGTCTGATGCATTCAGGTAAGGGGTCCCTCATGGCTCTGTAGGGCTGCTACCCCGATATATAGGCTTAGAAAAACGTACTTATTTTCCATGGAGACGGACCCTTGTGCTGAAGCCTTCGCCTCTGTACCACCCATGCCCTGTCAGTCAAGAAATCCTCGCTCTGCTTGTCCTTGTGCTGGTGATGCAAGGTGCAGAGGTATTGGTTATCACCACCTCGGGTGGCTGTCCCGCCTCCTGCTCTGACGTCAGAGCCTTTCCCCGCCCTCCTCCATAGCATAACATGCAGGAGGGCGGGGAAAGGCTCTCCCCGCCCTCCTCCATAGCATAACATGGAGGAGGGCGAAGAAAGGTTCTGACATCAGAGCAGGAGGCGGTGCGGTGATAACCAATACCTCTGCACCTTGCATTACCAGCACAAGGACGCGCAGAGCGAGGATTTCTTGACTGGCTGGGCAAGGGTGGTACAGAGGTGAAGGCTGCAGCACAAGGGCCCGTCTCCATGGAAAATATGTACGTTTTTCTCAGCCTATATATCGGGGTAGCAGCCCTACAGAGCCATGGGGGACCCCTTGCCTAAATGCAGCAGACATGCTGCATTCAGTGTTGGGCTTAGATTCACATCCATGGGGGCGGGGTGACAGGTCATCTTTAACCATTTAATGCAGTTACTCTGTCTCATGACTCTAAGCGCTCCCTCTTGACCACAATCTCCTTTCCAAATACTGCTAATCCCCTTCAGGGCATGTGGCCAGAGCTGCTGGAGGCCTGGGATGCTGTATCAGCTTTACTGAACGACCTGTGGTGAGCTCACAGTCACATGACCGGAGTTTCCCCCACATGATCCGGACTAGGAAGTAGACGAGGAGTGAATCCGGAGCAGTGTCCTCACAACACAACAAAGGCAGGTGAGCGGCCAATCTTTGTCCCCACTAGACCACCAGGTATCACTCATTGTGCGCTCTCTGCATCTCCCCCTTTGTTTCCACATATCCTACACTTCATAGGGATTAGCCCTTTAAGCACATTCCCTAACTTTTCAACACAGGCATTTCTCAGACATGAAAGGGCTTTTCTACAGAGGGAAATGTATTGTTTTAAGATAATTTATCTTCTGCTATTATGTCTGTTTAACAAACAAATCATTTCAGTGTCACTGATAGATTACAGAGGTTTATAGTAAAAGGTCAGAAACAAAACCATATTCAATAATTTACCCATTATCTATTCTCCGCTTCTTCAAAATCTTTGCTAATTTATTCAGCAGACGGAGACTTTTGGTAATCTCATCACTCATGTTGGGAGAATCAATTCTCATCTGCGCTTCAGCATAGGTGAGGGAAGCCTGCAAGAGAGACAAGGTAACAACAGGCTACTCCATGAGTAGAATCCATGGATGTTGGTTCAGTAAGACAATTCATTGCTAAGTAAGGCTACTTTCACATAAGCGTTTATTTAAAATTATGGCAGATTTCACCACATCTGCTGCGTAAGGGCCGGCTTTCGGCACAAATGCGGCAAGCCCCATTCATTCTCTATGGGACTTGCGGTCAGGGCGGCAAGTGCAGTTTTGCCAAATCCGGTACTTCCAGCAAGTCAAAAACCGCTACTAGCAGCGGGGTTTTTTTTGCAGCCACCTCAAGTGCCGGATTTGCCAGATCTGGCAAAAACTAAGCAGAGCGGTTTTTAAATCTCCCGCTGCTCAGCTAATTGGTCGTGCGCCCGGCAGCTGAGCGGTTTTGGTGGGAGATTTAAAGCCAATTCCGCCCTGCTCAGCTGCTAGTGGTATTGGTGCCACATTTCAATACCGCTAGCAGCTGATGTGATCGGTTAGCACTGTATATGGTGGCTCAGTGGTCTGCACTGTATATGGTGGCTCAGTGGTCTGCACTGTATATGGTGGCTCAGTGTGGTCTGCACTGTATAGTGGTCAGTGGGGTCTGCACTTATATGGTGGTCAGTGGTCTGCACTGTATATGGTGGCTCAGTGTGGTCTGCACTGTATATGGTGGCTCAGTGGTCTGCACTGTATATGGTGGCTCAGTGGTCTGCACTGTATATGGTGGCTCAGTGGTCTGCACTGTATATGGTGGCTCAGTGGTCAGCACTGAATGGTGGCTCAGTGGTCAGCACTGCGCGGTGGCTCAGTGGTCAGCACTGCGCGGTGGCTCAGTGGTTAGCACTGCGCGGTGGCTCAGTGGTTAGCACTGCGCGGTGGCTCAGTGGTTAGCACTGCGCGGTGGCTCAGTGGTTAGCACTGCGCGGTGGCTCAGTGGTTAGCACTGCGCGGTGGCTCAGTGGCTAGCACTGTATGGTGGATCAGTGGGTAGCACTGTGCGGTGGCTCAGTGGCTAGCACTGTGCGGTGGCTCAGTGGCTAGCACTGTATGGTGGATCAGTGGATAGCACTGAATGGTGGATCAGTGGGTAGCACTGAATGGTGGATCAGTGGTTAGCACTGTATACGGTGACTCAGTGGTGAGGAGCACTGTATGGTGGCTCAGTGATGGACAGGACCGGGGAGGGGGCACGGGGCCAGGGGAGGCAGGGACACGGGGCGGGAGAGGAGCAGGGACACGGGGGGAGGCAGGGACACGGGGAGGCAGACAGCGACAGAGGGCCTGAGAGCACACACAGCAGAGAGAAAGGCTCAAGTAAGAGAGAGCGCACAAGTAAGAGAATGTACAGGAGGAGAGACAGCACAGAGAAGAAACAGCGCACAAGGGTAGACAGTAGGGTGATGACTATTTTAAAAATTTTGCAAAACGAAAATGAAACCACTTACATTGGAGGAACAATTGCATTCAAATGACATTAGTATCATCAAATTTGTAAAATATTCAAAAAAGTTCCCCCTTTTTTCATTTCAAAATTAAAAAAAAATTTTTTTCGTGTTTTAATTTATAAAGAAAATATCTTTCTAAGTTGTAACAAAAAAAAGAGAATTTTGTTTACTTACTGTAAATTCTTTTTCTTCTAGCTCCTAATTGGGAGACCCAGACATTGGGTGTATGTGTGTCCTCCGGAGGCGGAAGCTAAAGTACTACACTTAAAACAAGAAGTGTAACTCCTCCCCTACTGCCTATACACCCCCTCTAGGAGGAATCCCATCAGTTCGGTGCACAAGCAGGAAGGAGGATAAAACCCACACCAAGACCAAAAGGTCCGGCTAAACATTGTCGGCCAACAGGGCCGATAGAGCAACATGTACAACACCAGTCACTCACATAACAGAACAACGCCCAAAGGGCCAACAGGGTCGGTGCTGGGTCTCCCAATTAGGAGCTAGAAGAAAAAGAATTTACGGTAAGTAAACAAAATTCTCTTTTTCTTTTTCGCTCCATTGGGAGACCAAGACATTGGGATGTCCAAAAGCTATCCCTGGGTGGGAAGAGACCCAAGCAAGACAGTAACTTCAAATGTGAGCGACCGCCGCCTGAAGGATCCGTCTGCCCACATTAGCGTCAGCCGAAGCATACGCATGAATCTGATAGTGTTTTGTAAAGGTGTGTAGGCTAGACCAAGTGGCCGCCTGACACACCTGTTGTGGCGTGACCTGATGACGTAAGGCCCACGAGGCGCCCACAGCTCTTGTGGAATGCGCCTTAATCCCAGCAGGTAAAAGTGTCAGAAGAGTCCGAATGGAGCCTTGATCCACCGAAGCCAAGGAGGACTTGGAGGCCTGCGTTCCTTTTTTGTCGCCTGTCGTGAGAACGAACAGGGCATCCGAGCGGCGAAAAGCAGCCGTACGGGAGACATAAATCCTGACAGCCCTGACAAGGTCCAGAGTATGGAGAGACTTCTCATACTGGTGAACGGGATTAGGACAAAAGGACGGCAGGACAATGTCTTGATTCAGGTGAAACGGGGAAAGCACCTTTGGTAAGAACTCCGCCACAGGACGGAGCACCACTTTATCCTGGTGAACCACCAGGAAAGGGGATTTGCAAGACAGAGCTGCCAGCTCCGAAACTCTTCGCAAAGACGTAATAGCCACAAGAAAGGCAACTTTTTGAGAAAGTCTAGAGAGGGACACCTCTCTCAAGGGTTCGAAAGGCGGCTTCTGTAAGGCCGCTAGAACCATATTAAGGTCCCAGGGGTCCAGAGGACGTCTGTAGGGGGGAACAATGTGATTTGCCCACCCTGTACAAACGTTTTGACCTGAAGCAGGTTAGCCAGACGTTTGTTGAAAAGCACAGACAGAGCAGAGATCTGACCCTTTAGGGAACTGAGAGCCAAACCCTTGTTCAGCCCAGATTGAAGAAAGGCAAGAAGGGTTGGAAGAGAGAAAGGCCAGGGAGACTTTTCGTTGAGACGACACCAAGAAAAGAAAATCTTCCAGACCCCTACGGTAAATCTTTGCCGATGCGGGTTTCCTGGCTTGTTTCATGGTTGCGGCGACTTCAGAGGAAAAGCCACAAGATGTCAGCAACCAGTCTTCAAGTGCCACAAAGTCAGAATGAGGGCCGCTGAATTGTGGCGGAAGAACGGCCCTTGAGACAGAAAGGTCTGGCCGGAGCGGGAGCCTCCACAGAGTTCCCATCGAGAGTTGTAACAGGTCCGGATACCAGGCCCTCCTGGGCCAGTCTGGGGCGATGAGCAGGGCTTGACGACATTCCATCCTGAGTTTCCGAAGAACCCTAAGTAATAGAGGAAATGGCGGAAACATGTAGGGAAGGCGAAACCTGGACCAATCCTGGACCAGAGCATCCGCCGCCACAGCCTTGCTGTCCCGAGAGCGAGACATGAACAGCGGAACCTGGTGGTTCAACCGAGAGGCCATGAGGTCCACGTCTTGTGTGCCCCATCTGTTGCAGATGTGAAGAAAGACATCTGGATGGAGAGCCCATTCTCCTGCGTCCATACCTTGCCGACTTAGATAGTCGGCCTCCCAATTGTCCACCCCGGGAATATGCACTACTGAGATGGACGAGTAGTTGTCCTCGACCCACTGTAGGATATGGAGGACCACCGCGAGTGCCTCCCTGGTGGTTGATGTAAGCGACCGCAGTGGCGTTGTCGGATTGTATCCGAATCTGATTCCCCGCCAGGAATCTCTGAAATGCCAGAAGAGCCAAATAAATGGCCCGAATCTCCAGAACGTTGATCTGAAGGGAGGATTCCTGCGCCTGCCGCGCCCGGTGGTGAAGAAAAACGGCACCCCAGCCTAGGAGACTGGCGTCCGTGGTCACTACCAACCAAGAGGGGGGCAGAAAGCATCTCCCCCGAGAGAGGGAGGTGGGAAGAAGCCACCAACGAAGAGACTCCTTCGTGACCGATAACAGAGGGATATGCTGGTCGAGGGAGGAGGACCTCTTGTTCCATCCGCGCAAGATCTGCAATTGCAGCGGACGGAGATGGAATTGCGCAAATGGAACTGCTTCTATGGTCGCCACCATCTTTCCCAACACGTGCATCAGACGCTTGATGGATACGGAGTCCGACTGCATGAGAGACTGGACCGCCTCCTGAATCGAGATCTGCTTGTCGACAGGCAGAACGATCAGAGCCGGAGCAGTATGAAACTCCATGCCCAGATAAGTTATGGACTGAGCAGGAAGGATAACCGACTTGGGAATGTTGATCAACCACCCGAAGTGCTGTAAAGTGTCTAGAGTGACTGAGAGACTCAGCTGACACTGCTCCGCAGAGGGGGCTCTGACCAGAAGGTCGTCAAAGTACGGAGTCACTGCATGGCCCTGTGAATGCAGAACCGCTACCATCGCCGCCATCACCTTGGTGAAGACCCTCGGTGCGGAGGCAAGGCCGAAGGGAAGAGCCACGAACTGAAAGTGCTCCTCTCCTACTGCGAACCTCAGCCAACGCTGATGCGCAGGAGCAATGGGGACATGTAGATAGACATCTTTGACATCCACTGATGCTAGGAAGTCCTCCTGAGATAGAGACGTTATCACAGATCGCAGAGATTCCATGTGGAATGACCTGACTTTCACGTGCCGGTTGAGAAGCTTGAGGTCCAAAACCAGTCTTACCGAACCGTCCTTCTTGGGAACCGTGAAGAGATTCGAGTAGAACCCCTGGAAGCATTCCCCGAAGGAAACCTGGGTCACCACCCCGTCCCGTCTCAAGGCGTCCAGCGCCTGACGAAAGGCCGAGGCCCTTGCCGGCGGGGGCAAGGAGAGACAGAAACGAGTCGGAGGACGCGAGGTCAGCTCTATTGTGTAGCCGTGGGAGATGACATCCACTACCCATTGGTCTTGGATCTGGCGGCGCCAGATGTCTCCAAATTGGGAGAGCCTGCCACCGACCGAGGATGCTGCTGGGAGAGGCGGCGAGTCATGAAGAAGTGGGCTTGGCAGCTGTGGCGCTGGCTGGCTTCTTTTGGTGATTTTTGGACCTCCACGTCCGGCCTGACTTCTGATCCCTGTCTGTACGGGAGGAGGAGGACGTCTTTGAGGAGGGACGAAAGGCCCGAAACTTGGCGTGCATCTGACGCTGACCCGACTTTTGCACCTTAGTTTGAGGCAAAGAAGTTGACTTCCCACCTGTGGATTCCTTGATGATATTGTCCAATTGTTCGCCAAAGAGCCTGTTTCCCGCGAACGGGAGACCCTGGAGAAACTTCTTGGACGTGGCATCAGCCTTCCAGTCACGCAGCCATAGCATTCTGCGGGCTGCGAGTGAGTTAGCCGAAGACACAGCAGTACGGCTGGCGGACTCCATGATCGCTGATCTAGCGTAGTCATTAAATGCAGAAGCTTGAGACGTGAGGGTAGTGACCTCGGGAATATCCTGAGCTACAACATTTAGCTCTGCCAAACAGGCAGAAACAGCCTGCAGGGCCCACACTGCAGTGAAAGCCGGGGCAAACGAGGCTCCTGTAGCCTCATAGATTGAACTTCTGCAGAAGTCAATCTGTCGGTCAGTAGGGTCCTTAAGAGAGGAGCCATCTGCAACCGACATTACTGTATTGGCCGACAACTTGGAGATCGGGGGAAGTCTACCTTAGGAGAAGCCGACCAACTCTTTACCACATCAGGGGGAAAAGGATATCGAGATCCTTCTGCTTCCAGGAAAAGTGTTTGTCAGGACAAGTCCTGGGGGTCTGTACCGTTGATCTAAAGTTCGAATGATCAAAGAAAGAGCTCCGGGTCTGGATGGAGGAGGAAATGATACAGTTCCACTGAGAGCGAAGTCTCCACCGTGGGAGGGGGAGCAGTTAAATCCAATACCGTGTTAATGGAGGACACTAAGTCATCCACCAAGGAATCCTCCTCTGAGGTCTTGTCCGAGGGTCTCAAATAATCCTGACCATCAGCCCCATCAATCTGAGAACCCTCAGCATGAGACTCCGTGTGAAGAGAGGAGGCCGGAGAGAGTGCTCTACGTGGCCGTTTAGGGGGTCTAGGAGAGGGGGCTATGTCTGAGACCCCTGTATTGTCTCCAGAGTCAAAACCCCCAGAAGGGGACGACTCGCTGTGGCGCCTGCAGCGTGAGGCAGAGGGACTGGGGGCACTTTCCCGGTGACTAGCCTGTAAAGACTCCTGCAAAACTCTGGTTAGAGCGTCATGGACTGGGCAAAAGATTCTGAAAAGGACCTAATGAAAGCTACAGTCCAAGGAGGGACAGCCTGGTCCCCCTGACTCGGGGAAGGCTCTGATGTAGCAGAGCTGGGGGGAGCCCCATGTGCCTCTTCAGATTCATGTGAAGAGCAGGCAGAGGAATGAGGGTAAATAGACCTAGCAAGCAGGGCAATCTTGCAAGCAGCGCAAGAAGAATAAAATGTCTGCACCTTAGGGGCTTTGCTCCTGGTGGAAGACATGTCGACATTAGTATTAATCCTCCAAGAGGGAAAAACTAGAGGGGGGAATAGGCGTAGGAAGGCACCAACAGGAGACCTGTGGTGACTTACCAGGCTGAAAAGGAAGTGTGTGTGTGCCCTCCGGATGCCCCGCTTCTTGCTAGCAGCTGCAGAGTGCAGGGAGAGACGCTGGGAGATGTGACCAGAAGTCTCCAGCCCCTACATAAGATGGCCGCCGGAGCCGAGAGAGGGGGCGTGGCCTAGCGGCGCGGGACTCCGGAGGGGTACTCCCCTTCCCCAGCCAGGCTATGATGCGAGCCATGGCTGGGAGCGGCCGAGCTCCAAGACCGCCCCCAAAGGCGGTCGGGCCCGCCTCGGTGGAGCCCGGGCTTATGGAGCAAAACAAGGCCGCAATGAAGCCGGGGCCTAAATTTAGACCGCCGCCGGCGCTCGGGAGCACCAGAGCGCGGTAGTACCCTGCACCCCCGGGAAACCCGCGGTCCTGCAGTGACAGGCCGCTAGGGACCGGGGGAAGGCCTCCAGGGACCCCTCTAGTGTGTGAGCAGGGCTGCACACACATTATAGAATCCAAAGGCAGATAAGGGCAGAAGGGCCAGGAGACTGCACACACAGATAAACATGTAAATTCCCCGTATGAGCAGGTTCCAGAGACCACCCAGGTGGTTGGACCGGGCTGCAGCTGTAGCATAACCCCCAGAGTACCTTAAGTAGGCGCAGGGGCCGAGCCTGTGGTCCACAACTCCAGCCGACAGGATCCAAAGGGGCTGTGGATGGAGTCAGAGCTCCAGAAGTTCTGGGAGCCCGTAATGATCCCACTTCTCCAGAGCCCCGAGGGGATGGAGAAGGAAACAGCATGAGGGCTCCAGCCTGTTGTTCCCCAAGGGTACCTCAACCGCCTCTGCCCGAGGGTGAGGAAGGAGACATGCTGGGGATCCATAAGGATCCTCTTTGCTTCCATCCGACACTCTCCAGGGAGAGTGAGTAAGACTAAAAGTGAGAGTGGATGAGTGCAGAGTGTGCCTCCTTCCACACAAAGCTAAGAACTGATGGGATTCCTCCTAGAGGGGGTGTATAGGCAGTAGGGGAGGAGTTACACTTCTTGTTTTAAGTGTAATACTTTGTGTGTCCTCCGGAGGCGGAAGCTATACACCCAATGTCTGGGTCTCCCAATGGAGCGAAAAAGAAAGTGGTATTTTATTCACATCTAGAAGATCTGGAATATTTTAAAATATTTTGTAATTTAGTATTATCTTTTCTTTTTCAGTGCCAAGCTTCCAGTTTTATGATCAAGAAGTGCAGGACAGGTCATTCAGAAAATGCCTTCTAGAAATTCCAGCAACAGTGTAAAGGCAAACAGGTCTATCTGGACGAGGAATCTGCCCTCCTATTCTCAACATAAAAGGGATCCAAGTATTCCATATGTTGAATTACTCTCCAATCTCACGTGGATGCCAACAAACTGCCAAATTCTTGGAAACTTCATTTTTCTGTTCAACAGCGAGAAACGGGGACTGGATCGAATAAAAAATATGATAATGGATATAGAATTGCTCTGGAGGGAAACTCTAGACTTCCCACTTTTATCCAGTGCACTTATCAGAAAGAAACTCAATCGTCTGATTGATCTAAATGACAAAAAACAAAAAGAAACCTTCTGATAAATTCACTGCAACACTTTCTCAGTTATTTGATGTCACCAACGTTAATGGAATATAGAAAAACTCGGAGGATAAAGAGCTCTACCTGAGGCAAGTTGAAAGTGGAGGCAAGGTTGGTTTTTCGACGCTTAAAATAGCTCCTTTGGAATCAATTCATCCAAGAAAACGAATCCGACTATCAATATTTCAAGCTCAAGCCATCACTTCGCAATCGCAACCCACACATGATACTGTCTCTGAATCTTTACCCGAGACTCCAAAGACAAACTCTTCTTCCGCATCATCTTCTCCTGAACGCACACCGAAATACAAAAGAGCAAGCACTACAACATCGAGTTTACTGGTAGTGAAAAACAACATTTCTACACATAAAGCAAATAAAGTGCTTGCAACCATTGCTGAACAAGGTCATGATGTACCGGTTCCAAGTCAGTCGGGTGTCTGGAAACAAACAATCTCAGAAGGACAGAAAATGAAAACCAAAATTTTTGAAAAACTTCAAAGCAAAGATCTCTATTGTCTCCACTTCGATGGTAAAAGAATCCAAGGGGAAGAGTATCAAGTAGTTCTGCTGAAAAATACCACAACCGAAATCAAACTCTGTATTCTGAAATGTGAGAATGGTTTTGCCACAGCTATTCACAAGGAACTACATCAGCTAATTGATGAATACGACGCTTGGGAAAATATTCGCATGATAATCTGCGACACGGCAGCAGTAAATACTGGCCGTTTGAACAGGATTGTAACGTTGATACAGGATGATGTCTTGAGAAAGGGCTTTCAGAAGCCACAATACATTGGCTATCAACACCATGTACTCGACCTCCTACTGAAGCACGTCATGAATTTCCTTATACCAGAGTCAAAGAAGAAACCAGAACTCAATTATTTCTTCATTGACAATTTAACAGAAAACTATGCCTCACTTCAGATTGATTACCACCAAGTTGCAACAGATGATGTCAACACAGGCGAGAATCCTGGATGGCAAGATGATTTCAAGTTCTTATATGAACTATGTCAGGCATATCGTCATTACAAAACAACATCACGTTGGCCTCGAATCAGTTGGAAGAAACTCCCAAACCTGCACAAGGCAAGATGGAACTCGTGAGCCGTATATGCTGTTATAGCATTTTTTCTAATACCAGAGTGGCGCCGCGTCCTCGGTATAGCATGCGACTTCATCTGCTATGAATGGGCAAATGCCTGGTTCCAGTCGCAACACTACAACGAAGCATTCTTCTATGAACTGTTAACCTCACTCACCAAGACAAAGTGCAAGAAGGCAATTGAAGGTGCACTGGTTGGTCGAGGAGTCATTAATTGACATTCCCAGATCTAACCAAAATGCTGAACGTGCTGTAAAATTGATGGAGGAACTACATGCGAAATCGAAAATAATTGAATTTTTGAATCTAAAATTCATAGGAAAAAATAAATTTTAAACACTTCTTTTGTACATATTGTACTTATAATTAACTTTTATACCGTATTTGTTAAAAAACGAATAATAAAAGTTGCTTAGTTATTACTATTATCGTTTCAATAATGCAAAATTGCATGTCCTTCTTTGGGTGGAAAAAACAATTTTTGCCTTATTTCATTTGAATGAAAGGGGGAACTTTTTTTAAAAAACAAAAAAAAGCAATACTTATTCTTAAATAACCTATAAAAGTTCTTCCATTGCACATGGTTTCATAAAAATTTTTTTTTGTCATTACACTAGTAGACAGGTACAGAGACTGCCCTCTCGATGCAATAGCATCGGGACTATTTCTAGTGTTTTAGAAGTTTCAATTTTCTTGTTCAAGTTAAAGAAAAGGAAAAGACACAAACTCACTTTTGAATTGATAACACTTTTGGTAAATTTTGTTTCTATGATTTCAGCATTATGGTTCAGCTCCCAAATGCAAGAAAATGCCAATCTAAAAAACAAGAAAGCATAGAAAGTTATACTTATATTCCATATTAATAAACCCTGTGTGAATTATGTTGAATATCAGTTTATTATGTAGAACTGCCACACGTACCTATCCACATCTGATCTTAAAGAACAGAGGTTAGAACTGAGAAGATCTGGCACCATGTCAATCCTCTAGAAAAAGAACACGAGATATTGGTACTTGTTGATAAAATCTCATAATGAGCAAACAATAGAGGACGATGATTAAATATGTAAGAAAACACTAGTCATGTTTTCTAATTTATGTTTTCCACTGTTCCTGTTAGAAATGTAATTAAGAAATGGCAGCTAACTGAGGACAGGGCAACTTGGAAACATTTCACCATCTTCTTATAGCCTTCTGCTTTGTGGTCTTCCTCCATTTTCCGAGTGCCAGGCAGCTGCTTAGGGCTCGGACACACTGTTGTGAAAATCGGATGAGTGCAATGTGATAAAATCTCGCACTGCACTCGGACCAATGTTACAGAATGAGTGAGAACAGATCTCCATGTGTTGTTCGCTTTTTTCTCATCCAGATTCTGGATGAGAAAAAAGTTCCAACATGCTGCGACAGTATGCGATTCACGGCCGAGACTCGCCAATGCAAGTCAATGGGTGCGACAAAATCATGGACAGAGCAGACCATCCTAGTGTCATCCATTTTTTCTTTAATTGATACATTATCATTCTGTAGCTCAGAGCACTGTAAAATGTTCCTGCAAATGATTGTAGAGTAATAGCTGCTGAGAAAAAAAAACAGATTGAACACAGCACACGGATGTCACATGGACACCACTTGGGTGTTATCGGAGGGAGAATAAATAAATAAATAAATATATGCACACTCGCATAGCAGTTGCATGTCACACAGATCAAAAAACGGATGTCACTCATTCGACGCGCCTGGATGAGAAACGGGCCGGAATTTTAAACGCCATTGTGTTCCCACCCATGACTGCTGTTTATTGGCACAAGGTTAGAGGAGGCTGGGTTTATAAAGCTGTGAAATTTTCATCACCTGGCCTTTGGTAACGATGATAGTGAACAAGCCATTGCTCCAACAGGCTAATTAAGGTCTGAAACCCTAGTTAAAGTTATCTGGTCACACAAGTGTCCATGGGTGCCCAAACCTTTGCATCGGCTCAGTTTCCTTTTTTGTAATTTTTAAAATGTAAAAGCTGAAAACTTTTTTAGCCTAAAATACTAAGGAAATCTGTCATCTTTACCTTCATGCCTTTTAGAGATTATTTCATCTTCAACTTCCTTAACTGTTCACAATAACAGTAATTTTGACCAGGGGTGGCCAAACCTTTACATGCCACTGTATGAGCATGTCATTAATGACACAATGACCTTTATTTCTTGTATTCATGGCTTTTTGGTTAGAAAATTTGCAGGAATTTTATTTGGATGTCACTGTATAGGAGAAGCAAGAGTCTGTCACTGTGCAGACATGTATTTACAAGTCAGAACTAGTCAGACTTTTTTCCTCAATAAATCAATAGTGCAAGTAAAGATAGGAAACATAATAAATCTTATCAGAGAAATCTGCCTCTTTCACTCCATGGACTGGTCTTTTATTCTAAATTCACAGGTAGAACTCTGCCTTTGGTAGGAACAATCTCCCCATTACTGGGTTTGCCTTTAGCTCCTGCCTTCTCCATATAATTTTCTATGCACCAACTAGCACCTCTCTCAGTAATGGGATAGTTGGTCATCAATGAAAACTTACTTTACTTGTGCACTGAAAGTAAAACATCAGTACAAGGAGTAGTTCCTGATTTTCTAGGTGATGTGAACCAAGAGCAGAAATGGGGTTTTTGCTATTTGATCATTACAACCATATTTCCCTACCATCCAATAGTTACCTTCTCACAAAGGTATACAGTGGTTCCTCTATTTGCAGCCTCCTGGTCCAGGGCATTTCCAGGTCTTATGAAATGGCTTACATCTGCAATATGTACTCCAACCTATGTAATATAACGATACAGAATACATACAATAAAATGTATACATGCAGTACAGGAATTGTTAAGTTCAAAGCAAACTATGGAACAAGTGGAAAAAAGAATATTCTTTCTTTCAGATTTAAGGATGAATGTACCGTATATACTCGTGTATAAGCCGACCCGTGTATAAGCCGACCCCCCTACTTTTGCCCCAAAAATCTGGAAAAACCTATTGACTCGTGTATAAGCCGAGGGTGGACCTCAGCAGAGGTATACAGCCCCCAGCAGTGTGGTATACAGGCCCCCCCCAGTGGTATACAGGCCTCCCCAGTGGTAGTATACAGCAGCCCCAGTGGTCGTATACAGCAGCAGCCCCAGTGCTGTATACAGCAGCAGCCCCAGTAGTATATACAGCCCCAGTGGTAGTATACAGGCAGCCCCAGTAGTATATGCAGCCCCAGTGGTAGTATACAGGCAGCCCCAGTAGTATATACAGCAACCCCAGTGGTATACAGCAGCCTCCTCAGTGGTATATACAGACCCCACCAGTATATACAGCAGCCCCAGTGGTATATACAGAAGCCCCAGTGGTATATACAGCAGCCCCAGTGGTATATACAGCAGCCCCAGTGGTATATACAGCAGCCCCAGTGGTATATACAGCAGCCCCAGTGGTATACAGGCCTCAGCAGTATATACAGCAGCCCCCAGGGGTTATACAGCACCCCCAGGGGTTATACAGCACCCCCCAGGGGTTATACAGCGGCCCCCAGGGGGTACCCAGCAGCCCCCTGGGGGTACCAACAGCCCCCAGGGGGTACCCAGCAGCCCCCTGGGGGTACCAACAGCCCCCTGGGGTACCCAGCAGCCCCCTGGGGGTACCAACAGCCCCCAGGGGGTACCCAGCAGCCCCCTGGGGTACCAACAGCCCCAGGGGGTACCCAGCAGCCCCCTGGGGGTACCAACAGCCCCCTGGGGGTACCAACAGCCCCCAGGGGGTACTAACAGCCCCCAGGGGGTACCCAGCAGCCCCCAGGGGGTACCCAGCAGCCCCCAGGGGGTACCAACAGCCCCCAGGGGGTACCCAGCAGCCCCAGTGGTATATACAGCAGCCCCAGTGGTATATACAGAAGCCCCAGTGGTATATACAGCAGCCCCAGTGGTATATACAGCAGCCCCAGTGGTATATACAGCAGCCCCAGTGGTATACAGGCCTCAGCAGTATATACAGCAGCCCCCAGGGGTTATACAGCACCCCCCAGGGGTTATACAGCACCCCCCAGGGGTTATACAGCGGCCCCCAGGGGTTATACAGCGGCCCCCAGGGGGTACCCAGCAGCCCCCTGGGGGTACCAACAGCCCCCAGGGGGTACCCAGCAGCCCCCTGGGGGTACCAACAGCCCCCAGGGGGTACCAACAGCCCCCAGGGGGTACTAACAGCCCCCAGGGGGTACCCAGCAGCCCCCAGGGGGTACCAACAGCCCCCTGGGGGTACCAAGCAGCCCCCTGGGGGTACCAACAGCCCCCAAATGCTGGCACTCGGCCCCCTTGTAAGGCTTCCCCCCCCGTGCTTATACATTACCATTCCGGTGTTCTGATCCGCGCCGCTCCTCGCTGCTTCTTCATGCTCCGTCCTCGCTGACTGCATCCGGGATCTCCATTCTCCGGCCGTCGCGCGATGACGTCATATCGCTGCGACAGCCGGAGATCCCCGGATGCAGCCAGCGCGGACGGAGCATGAAGAAGCACCGAGGAGCGGCGCGGATCAGAACACCGGAATGGTAATGTATAAGCAGCGATGGGGGGGGCCTTACAAGGGGGGGTGAGTGCCAGCTTTTGGGGGGAATATATGAACTGCTTCCCCCTGCGCTGATTGACAGGGGGAAGCAGTGCATATATAATGAGCGGCCCCACGTGATGGGGCCGCTCATACAGCAGACTCCCCCCGCCTCCTCCAGCCTCCACAGCCCCGGCCCCACAGCCCCCACCACACGGGTCTACCGTATAGACCCGTGTATAAGCCGAGGGGGGGACTTTTCAGCCCAAATTTTGGGCTGAAAAACTCAGCTTATACACGAGTATATACGGTTTTTTATTTTTGAATGTAAAGTTTTTTTCCCATTTTTGGTCCGATGGATCCTCAACACATATATTTGTAAGTATTGTTGATCTCAGTCATTGGGTGCAATGGGGATGTGCGTCATTGATGTTACATGGCCACTGAAGCCAAAATACAGAGACCAAAGCAGTGGCGGAAAGCAAGCACCATCCCGATTTGTTGTTGCAAGCTTTGCTGAGAGTGGAAAACCCTTTTAATGTCTACATTGCTAAGCAAAATATAAAATGCCATGACCTCAATCGAGTATTTTACATACAGAAATTACTTATCACGGGGGTCCGACCCTCAGTGATCCTGGACGTTGATGTCCAGCAGAGCACTGTATGAATAAAGCGGAGATTCGGCATACACCCGACTCCTTAATTTCTTTTCTACAAGACTATCAGAGATAGCAGAGTGCAGCACTCGGCCTCCTCAGAGAATGAATAGAGCACAGGTCTCCATTCTCAACCTCAACTTCATCCAGACAGGGTTCTGCAGAGCTCCACTCTTCCCTCATATAAAAAAGCAATATTAAGTAAAGTTTTACAAAATTAAATAGGTATGCCCACCTTATTAAGCTAGAAAATGTTATCACTTGATAGATGTCAGACCCCAAAGACCTTAATTATTTCTAAAATTAATGCAGCCGCAGCACTGATTCAGTGCTATGCCCCTTCCTAGTTTTCTCCTCGCACTGCATAGTCCTAGGTTTGGGTTACACCTGTAGTAAAATAGTTTGTGCTACTTAAAAAGAGCAATCAAGCCAAATCAGGCAAACACTGGTTGGGAGACGATGTCACATGCCAGACTCTTCACAATAAGTATTATGGGGTGGTTCAGTTTTGCCTACAAAGATCATCTAAGGAGCTTGGTTCTGTACATTAATTAGGTCTCCCATTTTCAATAGGCACAAAATGTAAAAGTTACAGTATCTACTATTACAGGAGTCCTATTAAAAAATAATTTCACATTATACAAGACACCCACCTCAAGGTTACCATTTGCAAGTTCTCGACAGTGTAGAGCATCGTCAATGTCAGTACACCCAGGAGGATCAACACTGCACACGTAGAGATGCCTCAGGTCAATTCTGTTCTTCATATCCTGCAGGTGGAAATAAAGGGAATTCTGATCAATCTCTGAAAAGTGTAATAAACAGTGATAGGGAATACTGGAAAAGTGAAAAGGAAAAATGTCACAGAACTATAGGTTAGAGAGGAACAGAGCATGTCTCACCTCGGGAGTTATGGACCATGGCATTTTAGGAAGGAAGCTTAGAACAGCCTGGGAGAACGGCTGATGAGGAACATCATGTTCTAGAAGCAACACTTCCGTTTCTGTCTCCTTATCACCAGCTGCACCCAAGTTCTTCACAAAGTGACCCTAATGTAACAAAAATTGAATTTTTACAAGTTCTCCAGGATTTAAAAGAAAACAATTTAATAAAATTCAATTCCCCATAGCTTCAGACCAGAAGCTCTGTAGCCCTTAAATAGTCTTTGAATGCTTCCTGCAGAAATGTAGCAACATATAAACCATGGCTTACCGCAGACATAATGCTACCATGTGCAGTGATTAGTGATTGGCCGCAGCGGTCATATGGATGTATATGACATAACTGCTGCAGAAAAGTAAATAGAGATCGGTGGGACCTCCCAAAATATTGAGGATGGGGCTGTGAAGGATTAAACTAGTAAGGATTTGTGGTTTTAAATCTCAGACAAACCCTTTACCCATTTCACATGATAAAGTCAAGCAATACAAGACTTGGTTCTTGTAATATTATGGTCCATTTAGATAACAGTTCATTCATTTGCTAACCTTATCAATAAAGAAACAGGGTTCATACAGTCCATGAAGAGACCTAATCAATAATTCTCTTATTCTAGGATAATCCACAGATGTAATATCCACCTCCATTTGACATATAGTACAATAAGTTGTAGAAGGAGCAGCGCACCACTTACATTAGGATATCTGGAATTCCTTGGCCAACCATCAATTGCAACTATGATTCTCTGTCCTTCCAAGGTAGAGGACTGTCTTGTCTCTATGCGTATGCGAGGAATCCGACGGTCAGCTGGTGTGAACAGATGCCGTGTTGACTGAAAGAGTTAACAGAAGATAATATCATGTAAGCAGTTAAGTTATAAGATAATTGAGAATTACAGACAAGTACCTACTTGTTTAATGTGAGACTTGGCCAGCATGCCGCAGTACGGTCTCCAGTTTCTCTTTATGATTCCCACAACTCTTCCTGAAGGTTTTACAGATTTATTTCCAGCAGATTGGAGCTGTAACAAAAGCCTGTGGTCAGGACCCCTACTGAAAGCTTTCCGCCTATTAATAAGCATTCTAGATGTGAATTGTATACCATCTTCTCTTTTTCCTCTACGGAGTCAATATCATCGTTTTCCCCTTCATCCTGTAAGACCACCGATGAAGGAGCCACCCAATTAGCTTTCTGAAGTAGCTCCACAGCGACAACATCTTCATGCATGGCTCTGTTAATGTTCCTCAGTCCTTGCAGGAGGATCTTAGAAAGTTTGGAAATGTTAATTGTACATGAAGCCTGCACAGTAGACATTTTACCCAACATTAAAAGCATATCTAGACCATTTGTTAAACAATCATAAAATCTGCAAAAATCCCTGAATATTGATTAACACTAGAGTGGCACTTCAAATCTAAGTACCAGCCTCCATCTTATGCTTACCCTCGGGTATTTTCCTTCTTTTTTGATGTTGCTTCAGTTCCATGTAGCCATCTTGTGCCTGTAAATTCTGAATGGCCTGAAGTCAGAAGTTAAGACACAAGCGCTCAAAGCATCTCTATGAGGCCAGATTGGGGCTCTCATAAACTTGTACTGAGTTGTGACTTCCGGTGCACTCCATAAAACACTGAAGTGAGCTGGCAGGTCACAAAGTGCTCAAAACCAAGCAGAGCATGAATGAAAAAAGGGGACAGTAGATGTCGAGTATAAGACAGGGGACTTAGATTTATAGTACCACTCTAGCAGTGAGATAAGAAAAAAAACTAAATGGTTGGATTTTCTGCCATCAGCCCATGCGCTACTAGATAGATGGGTGGATAGCAAGAGACGAGAACGTACAGGTGGATCAGTCATACACATCGCTAACAGCAACTTATACCAGAGACGAGCAGTAACTGTTAGACAGCTCCTCATCAACTGTATGACCAAAATAATGGGCACATGGGGAGAGCAGCATCTTGAATGCATCATCCCTGAACATCACAACTGTTGAGACTCTTTCTTTTTGTATAGTAGAGCAGCAAGCACTTAGCCCCAGGAAAAAACAGATTTTTGTGTACTCACCATAAAATCGTTTTCTCTGAGCCATCATTGGGGGACACAGGACCATGGGTGTTATGCTGCTTATCCCTAGGAGGCGACACTAAGCAAACGTGAAAACAAATTAGCTCCCCATCTGCAGTATACACCCCCTGGCTGGGCCAGGCTACACCAGTTTTAGTGAACAAGCAGTAAAAGAAGAACCAAACAGTTCAAAAAAAACTAAACCGCAACGTGCAAGAACTCAAAGGTCAAAGGAAGAACGACCAACGCCTGAATCAGGCAACAGGGTGGGTGCTGTGTTTCCCAATGATGGCTCAGATAAAATGATTTTATGGTGAGTACACAAAAATTCGTTTTTCTGTTTCGCCTCATTGGGGGACACAGGACCATGGGATGTCCCAAAGCAGTCCCTGGGTGGGAAACGAAAAAGAACCACAACCCAAAAAGTGAGGGGGTAACCATTCCTGAGATGCCAACAGTGCTAGGTGAGCCACTGCCGCCTGAAGGATCCGTCTGCCCAGGCTTACGTCCACAGAGGCCTGGGTATGAACTCTAATGCTTTTCAAAGGTGTGCAAGCTAGACCAGGTAGCAGCTTTGCATTCCTGTTCCGCTGAGGCCTGGCGCCGAATGGCCCAGGATGCTCCGACGGCACGAGTGGAGTGAGCCCGTAACCCGCCGGGAATGGGTACGTTCGGTAGCCTGTAGGCTTTCTGGATGGTGGTGCGTATCCAACGGGCTAGAGTGGCTTTTGAGGCTGCCTGCCCCTTTCGTGGACCCTCGGGGAGAACAAACAGCGTCAGTTTTCCGGAAGGAAAGGCTCGTACCAGGTCCAGAGTGTGCAGGGCCTTTTCCACTCGATGCACCAGTGCAGGACAGTAAGATGGCAGGATGATGTCCTCATTGAGGTGAAAAGAAGAAGTTACTTTTGGAAGAAAGTTGAGAACTGTACATAGTACCACCTTATCTTGATGAAAGGAGAGGAAGGGCTCTCGACAAGAAAGAGCCGCCAATTCTGAAATGCGTCGGATGGAGGTTATTGCCACTAGGAACACGACTTTCCAGGACAAAAAGAAGGAGAGGAACCTCTCTGAGAGGTTCAAAGGGTGGTCTTTGAAGTCAGTCTAAGACCAAATTTAGGTCCAATGATTTCAGTGGTCTCCTGTAAGTAGGGGCCAACCAGGAAACATCCTATAGAAAGGTTCTGTCTTGAGAGCACGATGTAAGGCGGCGTTGGTAAAAAAGCAAAAGGGAGAGACCTATTCCTTTAAAGAATTCAAAGCTAGGCCAGATTGTAAACCCGGCCTGGAGAAAACTGAGGACCACGGGAACAGACAAAGGAAGACGGGAGTGCCCTCGGTCCTTGCATCACGAAAAAAATATTCTCCACGTCCGGTGGTAAATCCAGGACGAGGCCAGCTTACAGGCTCTAATCATGGTGTTAATAAGATCCAGCGAAAAACAGTCGCGCATTAACACCCAGGCTTCAATGACCACGCCGCTAAATTCAGAGCCTTCGAACCCTGGTGGCAGATGGGACCCTGCATCAGGAGATCTGGCAAGTCTGCAAGGCGCCAGGGGGCTTCTGCAACTAGTTGTACCAGGGGCGTCTGGGCCAGTCTGGGGCGATTAGAATGACTGGCACTCCTTAAGAATTGATTTTCCTGACCACTTTTGGGATTAAAGGCAACTGGGGAAAAATGTATGGCAGTCGGAACCGATGCCAGGACTGCACTAGCGTGTCTGCTCCAATGGAGAATGGGTCGTGTGACCGATCTATGAATGTTGGGACCTTGGCATTGAGACAAGATACCATTAGATCCACGTCCGGAGTCCCCCAACGACAACAGACTTGGTGAAACACGTCTCGGTGCAAAGACCATTCCCCCGTGGCAATGCCTGCCGAATGAGGAAATCCGCAGCCCTGTTGTCCACTCCCGGAATGTGAACTGACCTTGTCGACTCGGCCCAATGGTAAATGTGCTCCACTTCGAGTAGTGCGGCACTGGCGATTGATGTAAGCTACCGCCATAGCATTGTCTGATTGACCGCGGATATGGCAACCCACCAGCAGCTCGTGAAACTCTTGGAGAGCCAGTGCAATGTCATGAATCTCCAACAGGTTGATTGGTAGGGCCGATTCCTGCGTGGACCAGCAGCCATGGGCAGTATGATATCGGTAAACTGCCCCCCAACCGAGTAGGCTGGCATCGGTGGTGAGGACTGCCCAATTGAAACAGAGGAACGATCGTCCCCTGGAGAGAGATAGCGGACAAGTCCACCAGAGGAGGGCTCGTCTGACAGTCTGTCCAGGGGAAAAGGGTTCCTGTCCCAGGCCGTTAGTAGGGCCATCTGCAATGGGCGGAGGTGAAACTGAGCCAATGGACCCGCCTCCATCGCTGCCATTATTTTGCCCAGGACCCTCATCAGGAATCAGATAGTGTGGTGTATGGGATGGAGAAGAGTGCGTACTCCCCGGCGTAGGGCTTGTGCCTAGTCTCAAGGAAGGTATACCAAGCCACGGTAAGTATTGAAGGGATCGGGACTCTT
This sequence comes from Allobates femoralis, assembly GCA_033576535.1. NCBI lineage: Eukaryota > Metazoa > Chordata > Amphibia > Anura > Aromobatidae > Allobates > Allobates femoralis. Next base: position 565,320,073 of record JARQOC010000002.1, on the reverse strand, counting down.
TGGGCCTAGACTGCCTAGGTCTGGATTGCCAGGTAGAGTTCGGCTTATAGGACGGTTTGTGTGGACCTCACATAAAATCAATAGTACAGCGGTCTCAGGGAGCGCCAAAGGAATACTGGACAAATTAGTGGATAAGAACCGACCTTTATTCTTCCTCCAATACCACTGCCACAACGCGTTTCGACGGTCTGAGCCGTCTTCATCAGGTGGGGACGCTCCCTGAGACCGCTGTACTATTGTTTTTATGTGAGTTCTGTCTACGGAGCCAAAGCGGCAGGAGCAGCCTGGCATATCTGGAGTGTTGAGGACCTGTGGTTACCTAATTACCGGGATAAACATACTGAGGACCTGCGGTGACGCGGTATCCGGTCCGGTAGGATTACGTGAAATTCGCGGAGCACGGAGTTGTGAACGCAAACACCGGCAGGACTGCAGCACTAATAGAAAGAGGCGATCCGGAGCCCCATCACCTACACGTTTAATCTTGGTTGTGTAGACGTACACAACCATTATAGGTGAGTGCACTGGCACTTTTTATTTATACAAATAGCCCTGTGTGTCTACACATGCGCCCTTTTCTTTTTCTTTCTGGTTGTGTGGACCTGTCTCTATGGGGAGGCCAGTTAGTAGAGGGAGGCGGTCCGGATGCCATCTAGCCAAAGGAGTTCCGAAAGGAACGAAAGGAAGTGTTATGGCATCTGATGTATGGACGTCTGGGCTTGTGTTGGGGCAGCGATGTGCTTTTACCCCCGGTGGCGTCAGATATAAGTTTATCTAGTTGTTCGCCAAAAAGCCAACCAGTGTGATAAGGCAGTCCGGTGAGGGACTTTGAGGCAGAGTCGGCGTTTCATTGTCTGAGCCAAAGGGCCCTACGAATAGCGATTGCGTTGGATGCAGCAAAGACTGCGCAGGTAGCTGAATCCAGCGAAGCCTGGGTTCTCCTGCCGTGATAATTTGGGTGGTGAGATGTAACAGTTGTTCTGTAGGCTTTCGGCCCATACTACAAGAGCTTTGGCCACCCATACTGAAGCTAAAGAGGCGACAGAAGAATCTGCAGCCTCAAAAGCGAGCGAAAAAGTTGCTGCTTTCTGCAAAGAAACGGGTGACACGTTTCTAATCGGTCTCTTTCTCATTGCCACTATGGTAGTGGAACGTGATCTGCTGCCGTCTGGTGTACCCTCCGATGAGGGATCATCCGCCTGCGTTCTGCCCCGGCAGTCTGTGCTGCTCGGGAGGGGGGGAGGTGGTACTGCATAGCCTGTACCAGGTTTTGGGACAGCTCTTTTATCGACTGGGAGAGGAGCAGTGCCCAGTCGGGCAGGCTCGGGTCACTTGATACAGTGGTGCAGGCTGAGGGCCCCTGGCTGTCTGCGGAGGTGCAGGCCTGGCAGTGGGGGGGTGGTATGGCTGCGTGGGAGGTCTGAGTAGCAGGTGACACAGGAAGTATAGTAGACTGTGTGAGCTTTTGGCTTTTTTGAAGCCTTTAAGACTGCATATGAGTAAAATAATAAAAGAGAATGGTGTATATTATAAGGCAGAGGAGCAGCTAAGAGAAGCTGCGTGGTATCATGCACTTTGAATGTGCAGGATGATGTGAATAAAGCACCCTGTGGTTGCAGCCTGCTTGTAAGAATGCAGCCTTACCAGGGTTGTAGACCGATGGCCCCCTGTCCCTAGAGTAGGCCCCATGTTTGCTGGATGGCGCCAATTGCGGTTCCTGCTCTGTGGAGAAGAGAGGAAGAAAGGCGGGACTGGAAGGAGTGAATAGATGACGCCACTTCGGGGCGCGGCCAGGGGGCCGTATTCGCGCATGAGCTACGTCACTTGGGGGCGTGTTTACTGACCATCCGTGATGTCGCGTCATAGCGATGGGCGGAAAGGAAGGATGGAGGTCGCAAGGCGACGTCACTAGGGGGCATGTTTACCGCGCAGCCAGTAACTTCGATTCATGGCCGGTGCGACTCAACCCAGTGCCCCTATGTGGGAGGCAGGGGAGGAGGCCGATATCTGTGGATGTTGTTAGAGGGTGTGCTGCGATCCATGGCCTCAGTGAGCTGTTGCCAGAGCTGCTGATGTAAGGCTCCAGAGTCCTCCTTATGTCTGCAACCCAAGTTCCAGAGGAAGACTGGGGAGAAGCGGCCATCCATACCCCTGATACAGGGGAAACTGTGGGGTCTGTGCCAGGTGCGGAAGGGGATAAGGGGAGGCGACACTCTGTGTGCCCGTCCGTTGGTGGTTGTGGGAATTCGGTGCCCTGAGGGGAACCGTAAACCGTGAAAATTTATACAAAAAGCAAGTAGGCGCAGCCCTGTTGGATCCAACGTTCAGGAGGGGGTACGTAGAGGCGACACTTCACATTCCCACCTGTTGGTGGTTGTAGGAGAGCGGTGCCCATAAGGAACTGTTGCCCATCTCAAAGTCTTGTTATCGGAAAAAAAAAATCCAAAAAGAAGGGATAAAGAGGTGCCTTCTATGGACACAAACTAAAACTGGTGTAGCCTGGCCCAGCCAGGGGGTGTATACTGCAGAGGAGGAGCCAATTTGTTTTCACATTTGCTTAGTGTCGCCTCCTAGGGTGATAAGACCTGTGTCCCCCAAAGAGGCGAAAGAGAAAAGTCCCAGTATTTAAAAAAGCGCAAATCAGGAAAAAAACCTGTCAGTTTTCCTACAATGCGGAATAGAAGTGACATGCTGACTGATATGGCTCTCCTCTCAACACAAAACAGTTTTTCTTTTTAGTAGAACTAGATGACAATAATGAGTTCACAGTTTTCACTCTTTATAATTACTTAATAAATGCATCAACTGCCTCATATCAGCATAACTTTAAGGGCACGACCACACTGGCGTGAAAATCGGACGATTGCAATGTATGATTTTATCACATTGCAGTCAGACCCATGTTAGCTAATGGTTTGGAACAGACTAGTGTGTATGTCGGACACTTTTTTTCTCACCCAGATTATGGATGAGAAAAAGCTGCAACGTGCTGCGACAGTATGCGATTCTCACGCGAGACTCGCCAATGCAAGTCAAGGGGTCTGACAAAATCATGGACAGCACAGACCATCCTAGTGCCATCCATATTTTTCACTGATACATTATCATTCTGTAGCTCAGAACACTGTAAAATGTTCCTGTAAATGATTATACAGTAAATAGCTGCTGAGAAAAAAAAAACGGATTACACACGGATCAAAAAACAGATGTCACTCGTCCAACTCTCCTGGATGAGAATCGTACCATTTGTTTTCATGCCAATGTGGCCGTGCCCTAAAGTGGTTGTCTGGTCTCTGAAGACAGGTCTGCGGTTGTTCTTTGCTGAATCGCAACAGTATATCACGTGCAAACCATAACAATTCCTCTATATTCCCAAGCATATGGGTGGTCATGTCACTTGTCACTACAGGGGTCCTGCACTTCTCTTAATTCCGTCTATTAATAAAAGTAACAAGATACTAATCGGCACTTGACCACAAACATGCAGATAACATACATGGGGTCATGCGACTGCCCATCCACTAGGAATACAGGGAAATCATGACAAGAAGTTCATTTTATACAGCCTGTAGACACATACAGAGACCTCAGACTTTTCTTCTGAGCCCGGGCAACCGCTTTAAGTGAAGCCATAATTATCACTATAGTGAAATGGACAATTGTACTTACCTCTTTGTTCTCCGCAGAATCTCCATGGACCCAGACTGTGGCCTCCAGAAAGTTATCTCTGCTCGCCCTGTAAGTTCCTTGCACATAAATTCCAGATTTTATACCTTGTTGTAACTTTGACAGAGGAAGATGCTCGGAAAAAATTATTCTTGAGTTTTCTATATCATTCTGTAAAAAGAAAACCACACTTACAGAAAAATCTATTCCCAGTTAGACAACAAACTAGTGAATTTAGCAAACGAGGTAACAAAAGATGCCCATCGGTGAACCAAAAATCACTCATTATGGCTGGTTCCAACAGGAGATACTTCACCTCATAGAAAATGTCTTAGGTGAAAAGAAACCAGAGAGTTGAACACTCATGACTTACCTTCTCATCAGATACACAAGCCAGGCGATCCACAAGTTCAGGATTGGCAACCAAACTTTTAATGTATTCTTCACCTTTAATACAAGATTAGTTATGGTAAATGAAAAACATTTTTGTGTACTCACCATACAATCCTTTTCTCTTAGCCTCTATTTGGGGGACACAGGACCATGGGTGTTATGCTGCTGTCCACTAGGAGGCGACACTAAGCAGAATCTGCAAGAGAGTTACAGTGGCTCCTCCTCTGCAGTATACACCCCTGGAGCAGGAACTGCCTCACCAGTTTTGTGCTTAAAGCAGTAGAATAAAGTAAAGTCAACAAGACAACAAAGCCTGTAAGAAGGCAATGTAAGAGCTCAAGAGCAACATGGCAAACCAAGAAAGGCCCGAAATCGGGCAACAGGGTGGGTGCTGTGTCCCTCAATTAAAGGCTAAGAGAAAAGGATTTTATGGCGAGGACACAAAAATCTCTTTTTCTCCTTCGCCTCATTGGGGGACACAGGACCGTGGGACGTCCCAAAGCAGTCCCTAGTTGGGAAAGAACAATGGAATGAAATAATAGGAAATTTACAGAAAAAAAACCAGACCCCTAAAAAGGTGGACTACCGCCGCCTGGAGGATGCGCCAACCCAGAGTCACATCTGCCGAAAACTGGGTGTGAACACTGTAGTGTTTACTAAACGTGTGTAAGCTGGACATGGTGGCCGCCCTACACACTTGTTGTGCTGATGCCTGGTGTCGAATAGCCAAGGAAGCCCCCACGGCCCTGGTAGAATGTGCTCTGATACTGGCTGGAAGAGGCGAATATTTGATGCTTTAGGCATCCTGAATAGTGGATCTGATTCATCTAGTCAGGGTCACTTTAGAAGAAGGTGTGCCCTTGTGTCTGCCTTCCAGAAGGTTGAAAAGGGAGTCAGACTTCCGAAAAGGCGCCGTTCTGGACACATACATGCGGAGTGCCCTGACAAGGTCAAGCATATGCAGAGCCTTCTTGACCCATGAACCAGAGCCAGATAAAGTGATAGCAAGACAATCTCCTCGTTAAAGTGGAAAGAGGACACCACCTTTGGGAGAAAAGATGGGACCGGACGGAGTACGACCTTATCCTGGTGGAACACGAGGAACGGCGTTCTACAGGAAAGTGCTGCCAGTTCTGACACTTGGTGGAGACAAGTTATTGCCACCAGAAATACCACTTTCTGGGTGAGAAGGCGAAGTTAAATCTCCCTTAGAGGCTCAAAAGGCATTTTTTGTAGCGCAGTGAGAACAAGGTTGAGGTCTCATGTGTCCAGTGGTCTTTTATAAGGGGGAACTAGTCGGCAGACTCCCTGAAAAAAGTCTTTACCAACGGTTTAGCTGCAAGACGTCGTTGGAACAGAACTGAAAGGGCTAAAACTTGGCCCTTAAGAGAACCGAAAGACAGGCCTGTCTCCAGGCCTGACTGGAGGAAACCGAGGACCTTTGGTAGTGAATAGGGCCTTGGCGAGTGATCTAGAGATATGCACCAGGTGAAAAAGGCCTTTCAGGTTCGATAATAAAATCCTAGCTGAGGCAGGCTTCCATGCTCTAATCATGGTTCCTATGACGTCCTGGGGAAAATCCGCTTGGGTCAGAACCCAGGTTTCAAGGGCCACGCCGTCAAATTCAGGGCCCCCGAAATCTGATGGTAAAACGGGCCCTGAGAGAGGAGGTCTGGTTGATCTGGGAGGCGCCAAGGAACATCTGCCGCGAGCTGGACGAGGTCTGTGTACCATGCACGTCTGGGGCTATGAGGATGATTGGAATATCCTCCTGCTTGATCTTCCGCATGACACTGGGGATTGGTGGTAGAGGAGGAAAAATTTAGGGGAGTTGGAATTGGGTCCAATCTTGAACTAGGGCGTGTGCACCTAGAGACTGTGCGTCGTGGGACCTGGCCATGAAGTTGGGAACCTTGGCATAGAGACGTGATGCCATGAGCTCCACATCCGGGGTCCCCCAGCGATGGCAAATTTGCTGAAAGACATCGGGATGCAGAGACCACTCTCCTGAATCCATCCCTTGGCGACTGAGGAAGTCTGCTTCCCAATAGTCCACGCCCGGTATGTGCACTGCTGATAGTACCGATCCCGTTGATTCCGCCCAGTGGAGAATGTGGTGAACTTCTCTCATTGCCTGGAGACTGCGGATGCCGCCCTGAGTGATTGACATATGAGACTGCTGTGGCATTGTCCGACTGTATCCTGACGTGGCATCCTGCCAAGAGGTGGTTGAAGGCTTTCAGTCCAGGGAAATACCTTCAATCTCCAGTAGGTTGATGGGCATGGTCGATTCAGATAGAGACCATTTGCCTTGTGCTCTGTGGTGTCGTACACCGCACCCCATCCGGTCAATGTTATGTCGGTGGTTAGGACTTTTCAATGGGCTGCAAGGAAGTATTTCCCTTGAGTGAGGGAGACCGGACTGAGACACCAGTGGAGGGGGAGTTTGGTCGACGTTGATAGACGAAAACTCCTGTCGAGTGAAAAGGGGCTCTTGTCCCAGTACTTGAGTATGGCCAGCTGGAGTGGCCTGAGGTGAAGATGAGAAAACGGACCCGCTTGTATTGTGGCAACCATCCTGCCTAGGACTTTCATGGCAAATCGAAAGGACCAAGCTGACGGATGGAGGAGGGTGCGGACTACTTGGCGGAGAGACCGTGCCTTTTCTTGGGGAAGCAGGACTAGACTTCTGGAGGTGTTGAATTGCTTACCCAGAAAGGTCAGAGACAGCGTCGGGACTGGTGAAGACTTCTGGAGGTTGACCAGCCAGCCCAGGCAACGTAGTGTGTGAACAGTAATGAAGATGCTGTGTTCACAATCTCTGAAAGTTGGCGCTTTGATGAGTAAATTGTCTAAGTATGGGAGAATGACTACTCCTCTTGAGTGGAGAATGGTCATGACAGCTGCCATGACCTTGGTGAACACTCTGGGAGCTGTGGCAAGCCCAAACGGAAGAGCCACAAATTGGTAATGATCTTGGCCGATTGCAAATCAGAGAAACTTTTGATGAGTAGATGAAATTGGGATATGCAGATATGCATCATGTATATCTATGGACGCGAGATATTCTCCTTCTTCCATGGATGCAATTATGGAGCAAAGAGACTCCATGCGGAAATGTCAGACGTGAAAATATTTGTTCAGTTGTGTTAAGTCTAGAATGGGTCTTACCGCACCCCCCTTTTTGGGGACCACGAACAGGTTCGAGTAGAACCCGTGGAAGCGCTTGGCCTGTGGTACTCGCACAACGACACCTGATTTTAGGAGTGAATCGACTGCCTGGAAGAAGGCTCGAGCTTTGCATGGTAATTTTGGAAAGACGGATAGGCGGTAGGGACATGAACTCTATCTTGTAACCAGAAGACCCAGTTCTCTTACCCACTTGTCCTGTATAATAGGCAGCCAGATGTGCTGAAAGTGTAGAAGTCGGCAGCCTACTAGCGGGGTGTCTTCCGGAAGAAGGGAGTCATGAGGAGGAAAACTTATGGAACCTTGATCCCTTAGGCTTAGATTGGGACTGCCAGTTCGTGTTCGACTTATGGGATGTCTGCGATCGCTCCCTGCGTGGCGAGCGGTTGCCAGTCTGCATTGGCCTTGACGCCGACCAACCGAACGAATTCCGAAAGGATCGGAACCGTGTTTTTTGATGGTGGTTGAAGAGCCGTTTTGTTTTCCGCTGGGGGAGAGAAGTGCTTTTGCCGCCCATAGCATCTAAAATTAATTTATCTAATTTCTCCCCAAACAGGCGGCCTCTGAGGTATGGAAGACTTGTGAGAGACTTCTTGGAGGCTGCATCTGCCTTCCACTCACGTAACCAGAGGGCACGTCTAATAGTAATGGCATTTGATGCAGCTAGTGCTGTGCAATTTGCGGAGTCCAGGGCTGCATGCAGTAAATAGTCTACAGTTACCGAAATTTGTGCTGCTCGATCTGACAGAACAGGGTCAGCGTCTGTAGATCTTAAGGCTGTGTGTAGGTTGCCGGCCCAGGTCATGAATGTCTTAGCTGCCCAAACTGAGGCAAACGTTGGAGCTAAAGAGGACCCCGAGGCTTCAAAGACTGATCAAACTATTTGTTCCACCTCGTGGTCCGTTGAATCCTTAATTGAGGAACTATCTGGTCAGGACAAAAGCGTCTGTGCCGTCAGCCTGAAAACCAGGGGGGTCCACCTAAGGCGAATCTGCCCAGTCCTGGGTTACTGCTGACAAAAAGGAGTAACGCGCTTCAAGCATTTTGCGGTTGCCAAATTTTTTTCTCTGTGTGCGAGCGATGCTTTTGGAGGATCTCCTGGAATTCAAAATGATCCGCAAAATATTTGAGAGACTTTTTTGCTTGTTTGAAGGAGACCTTGTGTTCCGGAGTATCAGTAGGTGGGTCTAAGACGTCCAATACCTGATTAATGGAGCATATTAAGTCCTCAACCAGAGCCGCAGTATCTGGTGGGTCTAAGTCTAAAGGCCCAGTTACACACAGATAATTGTGCAGAGATTGTTCGCAGATCTCTGGTTGCAGTGAAATCATGGACACATTGTTACATTTGTACACGGCGACAAAATAGAACAATGTGTCCATGATTTCACTGCAACCAGAGATCTGTGAACAATCTCTGCACAATTATCTGTGTATTATAACACAGATGAGTCCTGCACACAGAGAACAGGTCTGTAGGAACCTGTTCACACCGCCAGCATAATTGGAAACAAAAAGCTATTGCGACAAAAAACAACAGTACACTGCAGTAAAAATATTAAAATGCAAGTGCAGTATAAAAATGGTATAACAAATACAGGGTACTTAGTTAATCCGTTTTTTTGCGCAGAAAAGTTATTTTAAGCCACGTCACTATCTTCAAAGTGTACCCATCTCAGACGCGGTCCTAACTGTTGTATTAAAAACCTGACTGGTGTGAATACTTACCAGTAAGCAGGAGCCAGTATGACCAGTGTCTGAAGTGGAATGAAGGCGACGGGGCTCTATGTGTGCAGGGCCCAGAGAGGGGCGGGAACTCCATCTCTTGCATGGCAAGAGGCAATTAATTATAACACAGATGAGTCCTGCACACAAGAGTTGTTTTTTGTCGCAATAGCTTTTTGTTTCCAACAATTATCTGTGTGTGTAACTGGGCCTTAAGGACGCGTCCAGGTCTAAATCTGAACTTGGATCAAAATGGCCTTTAGAGTCCTGAGAGTCGTGGTGACTTTACCGGGTCAGGGACACCCTAGAACTGTGAGAAGATGCCGGAGAGGGGGATCTCTGTGCCCTTTTGCGCCCTGTGGAGGTAGATAGGACCGGATCGGTACCCCGTCCGGGGTCCGAGGTGTCTCCCTGAGTGGGTTGTGAAGGCTGGGCAGTGTTGCAGGGGGATGAGTGACTCTGCAGAGCCTGGAATAGTGTCGAAGACAACTCTGTTATAGACTGAGAAATAGAGTGTGACATGATGATAGTCCATTCTGGCGCAGTGTTAGGCACGCTGGTAGTTGCCAGAGCTATGGGGGGTTCTGGCACAGTATCCTGGGTGCAGTCCTGGCAGTGTGGGGAAGTGCATCCACTAGGCAGAGGAGTTCTGCAAACTGTACAGGTGGCATAATACGAGGTATATGCCCTGGCGGTCCTGTTGCTCTTTGAGCCAGACATGGTAATAAATACTGCTGTGGCTAAAGAGCGGATGCACTGAGGAAAAAAATCTGACAGAGAGAAGTCCACAGCAGTGATCAAATCCCTGCTGCTGTCTTACCACCTTGTTTTGCACCCTAGTTGCAGCCCAATGGTCCTGTGCCCCCACGGAGACTGGCAATCAGCTATAGACTCGAGGCGGTGATCTCCTCACTTTCACTGGTTGTTGTCATCGGCATCATCCGGGGGGGCGGATCGTGGGCGTGTTATAGGCGGCGTCTAAGCAATAGGCCCGAGCCGGGACCTTGCTTGGCTGTTGGTGCCCGAGAATGGCGGCGGGCCGGAGCGATTGTCCAGACTGGGACTGGAACAACCGCGGAATCGCCGGACGCCAGGGGGTTGGACCCAAAGTATAGTCCCCTCTAATCACCGGGTGATCAGGGGAACATAGGGTAAATTTAGTCTCCTGACCCCTTGCAATCATGGTGCTGTGAAGGGCCGTTTTGTGGTCTTGTGGTGCCTCAACCTAAGTCCTTTAGGGAAGTTGCAGAATCTTGATAGAGGGAAAAGTCTCCATGAGTAAGGTATGGTATACAGGGGATATCTCAGGGCGGCATATGTATAGATATCTCTATTTCGACCCAGTGCCCCCACAGTGGGGGGCCGAGGAAGGAGCATGCCGGGGGTCTCTTCTGACCCACTTTTCTTCTCAGAAAATTAAAAAAAAATAAAATTAAGAGAGGAAAAATAATTGGGTTTGCCTCCTAACGACATTAAGCAAAAACTGGTGAGGGAGTGCCTGCTCCAGGAGTGTATACTGCAGAGGAGGAGCAACTAACTTTTTCCAGATTCTGGTTAGTGTCGCCTCCTAGTGGACAGCAGCATAACACCCACAGTCCTGTGTCCCCCAATGAGGCGAAGGACAAAACTACGAATCATGTTTCGATGCTAATCTTGAAGAACAGAACTGACATACAGTATTGGGAAAGTAAAATCACTCAAGAAAAGTACTAACTTACATGTAAATGCCACAACTCCTTCATTCACCGCCTTCTCTTTGTTTCCACGGTCATTGGTTATTAACAGCACTTGCACGTTCTTAAGATTTGCCGATTTCTTCAGATGTTTATTATACCATTGTGTGGCCGTCCTAATTGCTCTGTCGTTTCGGTCATTGGAATTTTCCCCCTGTTCTTGTTCTATGTAAGTTTCCCTGTAGCAGGAACATATGTAACATGTAACATTACTTATCACTGTGTCGTTAGTCACGGTCCAAACACAAAAACACTTTGGGCCTATTCATGAAGATTGGCAATGTTCTTGATGAGGGGATGCGCTGGAGTCAGACACTCCTGATCCATGAAGAACTGCACGTCTCTTCCTGAATCAGCCACATCTGATGAACTAGCTCCATGTACCACACCAGCGATCTCACTCCAGTCAGATACCGGAGTAGGGAACAGCACAGCTCATCATGAATTAAATAAGCTGTGGTGTCCAATCCCCGCTGCGCCATCTCTTCCCATCTCCACCAGCTTTGGCGGAACTGGGTGAAGCGGACAAGTAAAAACGCCTAAAGCAGCAACTCGGAGTTGAGCGTAAATCTAATTTACACCAGAATTCTGCCATGAAAGCTTTAATGATCAGTCCCCGAGTTCACAGAGCTGCTTCATACATAGGCAGGAGTGATTGGATCCCTCACTACTGACAGATTTGTAGAAGGATTTCAGCAGTTTATGAGTGAATGATCAGTGTTGTACATAAGAGGTGACTGAAAATTGAGAAATAAAAACTAAAGTATAATTACTAAATAAAGTGGTTGTCAGACATTTACACTTTTTCCCAATAGCTGAGAAACAAATTTTTGTTAACACTTTAAGGACCTGGACAAATATTTTTTTTGGCTTTCATTTTGATTTCCATGTGTTCTAAAAGCAATAACCTGAGGTTTCAATATCTTTTTAATGGATTCGATTTTTTTGTACTAAATTAATTCTATAAAAAAAATGTGTTGAAATGTGAGAAAATTTCCAAGTGGGGTAAAATGGCAAAAAGATAAACAAACCCTCATTGCGTTTTTGGGACTTTGATCTTATGTAATTTTTTATGCTACAGTATACTTCTTTAGGTCACTACAAGTACATCGATACCAAACTTAGGGTTTGTGCACGTCACAGACAGAACCCGCCTGACAAATCATCAACGAATCTTTTACAAAAAGTGAACATAAATAGGACATTGCCGTTCACATTATGTCCTTTGTTACTTTTTTTAACCACTTCAGAGAATGGAAAACTGTTAAAAGAATCGAATCATATCATTCTTCTAGCTAGCAGCGCCCCCTAGGAAAATCACAGAAAAAAAATGCCACAACAAGACTGACAGTCACAGCGCATGAGGAAAAAGACGGCTGATTCTCTCCTGAACAGCTTCATCTAGGAAAAACATGGTAGGTGTGCTGCATTTTTTAAGACAGACATTTTATAAAAACTTATAAATAATAAATAATAAAAATAAAATAATAATAATAATAAACCATGGCAGGTGTGCTGCCATCTTTAAGACATCATTTGCACATACCTTCATAAGAACTTATAAATAATACAGTGGTTAAACTACAAAAAAATTACTGTAGCCATGTTGGAGTCCATGATGATATTTCATGTTGTTTATTGTATTTCTTTAGAGCAGTGCAGAGACCAAATAAACTGCAAATTTGGGTTATTTTTGTTTTTTTTGCCATTCAGTGTAGTTTTAATATTTTTACATTTTGATCTGACTTTTCCAGACCCAAATATACTTTTTTTTGTTAAATGTGTTTACTTTTGAATAATGGAAATGGGTGTGATTCAAAACATTTTTACTTTATTTTTTAATCTCCTTAGGCTGCGTTCGCATGGTGCGTAATTTTCGCACTTTTTTTGTGTGCGCTTTTTCCTCAAAAGCGCATGTGCGTTTGTCGGCAAAGTTAATGGAAATTTACTTTTGCCATTTAGATGCCGCGTAATTTTATGTCACGCTTTTATGGGAGAAAGTGCACGCGCGTAAAAAGAATTAACATGTCAATTCTTTCCACTTTTTAGCATGCCCTTTCTCCAATAGGCCCAATTATAACCGTTGGAATTACGCATCGTCGTTCAGACAATGCGCAATTCCAGCGTGTATAATCATAGGCGCTAGGGGAAAAAAGGATGTGATGTCACACGGGGGAGGAAGAATCCTGTGTTCTTCCCCCGTGTGACATGCATTTTGGCTTTCGCAGTATATCTATATACACTGCGAAAGCTAAATAAAAGTTATCAAAAAGGTATTAAAAATAAAAAAAATAGAATACTTACCCATCTGCTGCTGCTCCCAAAACCCGAGGGCATCCACGTCCAATCTGCTGCCAGGACCTTAAAGATCTGTGACTGGCCAGTAATGATCAGCTGATATGTCACGTGACATATAACATGATCGCTACTGGCCAAATCACAGATCTTTAAGGTCCTGGCAGCAGATCAGACGTGGATGCCTAGGGTCCCAGGTACTGGGAACAGCCGGCAGTTGGGTAAGTATTCTATTTTTTTTTTTTTTTTTAATACTTTTTGATAACTTTTATTTAGCTTTTGCAGTGTATATAGACACACTGCGAAAGCCAAAATGAATGTCACACAGAGGAGGAAGAATCCTGTGTTCCTTCCCCCGTGTGATATCACTTCCCTCCTGTGCTTTTGGCGGAGAAATACGGTCGTAACAAAACTCGGTGTGTGAATGCACTGCGTTCTTTACCTGCGCTAAATAGCGTGGCCACAAATCGTGGCAAAAAATGTGCGCCCCAAAAGCAAAGGAAATACGCTGTGTGAACACAGCCTTAGGCAACTTGTAACTGCATTTATTCCCCCACTTACAGTATAGGGAAACTGCAATTCTCCTTGCCTTTACCTCAGCTTTATTGGAGGACAAACATAGCAAGCCCCATCTGGCATGGTAACCCACAGGCTCCCCATGATCGCGTTGCGAGCAGCTGAGGGAAGTCATCGCATGAGGATATTGGCAATCATGCCATTCAAAGCTGCCGAGTGATTACAGTGCCATCTAAATGTTTGACAGCAGTGACCGGTTTCTTAGATACGGCTGCTACAGTCATAGAAAGATCCCGGCTATGCCATATAGTTGGCATCTGCCATGTAAGAAGTGGGCTCAACTCCTGAGCCTGCTCCATACAGAGCTGAACAAAACATGTGATGAAAATGTGGTCGTTAAGGGGTTAAAAGAAGTCTCTCCCTTTACGAGTATTTTTTATAACAACCTGTAAATAGACTACAAGCTGCTGCAACCTGTGTCCTGTAGGTTGCAGGTGGTGCCCCTGGGCTAGTGTGATGCTTCCAAACCAGCCTCCAGCATTACTTAGGAACAAAGCCGCATTGGAGATCAGATTCAGATTCAATGGAATTACCGATGGTGCTCATTAGTGAAGGTGTAGAAATGCTTCTCCGGATTATTAGTCATATCTCGTATTCTCTTGTATACCGGGGCGCTGCGACACCTCACTTCCTGCAGAACGGTCTGCAATAATATCAGATTCTGGATGACAGGGTCCTCGAGAATGTCAACCTAAACACAAGCACGGATCATAATAAAACGTTTATGGAAATAAAAAAAATTGAAAAATTAAAATTATATTTAATCTAAAATGTTAAAGGTTTATTTTTGTTTTCGGTATGCATTGATTAAAATAATGAATGGAGGCACACTCCTGCAGGTCCAGACCACAACATAGGTCTGTGGACAATTACAGGCTGCAGCAGAGCTGTAACTATTGAACAGGGCAAACAGAGCGAATCTGGCACATACAATGAAAGTAGGAATGCTTAAAAAAAAAAAAAAAAAAATAAGGATAGGTGAAAAATTCCCCAATCTTCCAGCTGACAATACAGCCTTTTTCAAGGGTAAGATTATCTATATGACAGTGGAAATAGCAACAATCAAAAATTGTACAGAAAATGGAGACAAAATACATATACCACACATATATATTATATATATATATATATATAATATATACACATATGTATATAAGAACTGGTCGCAGACCATATTCAGAAAATCGAAGTGTTAGGTAATGATTAGGGATATATTCACAGGTATGAACCTATCATCGGTTGGTATCATACTTACATCCTGGACTACATTTTCTTTTATTCATATGTATGTGAAGGTAAATCCCCTTATTCTCGTATAACAAAGCAATTTATGTTAGTTATAACTCTTTACACCAGATTTCTAAGGTACAACCTTATTTTCATGATCATTGGTCTCTATTTTTCAAACATGTTTTCAGGAGTACGTAAAGGCAATTTTTTTTTCTTCATAACAAATTGATATAAGAGGACATATTTATAGGTATGAACCTAACACTTTGATTTTCTGAAACATGGTCTGCGACCTGTTCTGATTTATATGTATTTTGATTCCATTTTCTGTACAATTGTTGAATGTGTTAGGCCCCTTTCACATCAGCGGTTTTTTTAAATCGCGGCAGATGCGGTGAAAAAACCGCATCTGCCGCGATTACCGCATACCGGCTGCACTTGCGGCACAGTTGCGGCAAGCCCTATACAATGTATAGGCGGGCTTGCGGCAGGTGCAGCAAGTGCGGTTTTGGCACTTGCGGCCGCGAAGAAAACCCCGCAGCTGACCGCGGTTTTTTTCACGGCCGCACCTGCCGCAAGTGCCAAAACCGCACTTGCCGCAAGCCCGCCTATACATTGTATGGGGCTTGCCGCAACTGTGCCGCAAGTGCAGCCGGTATGCGGTAATCGCGGCAGATGTGTTTTTTTCACCGCATCTGCCGCGATTTAAAAAAAACGCTGATGTGAAAGCAGCCTTAGGGTACTTTCACATCAGCGTTTTTTTTTTTAAATCGCGGCAGTTGCGGTGAAAGAACCGCAACTGCCGCGATTACCGCATAACGGCTGCACTTGCGGCAAGTCCCATACAATGTATATGCGGGCTTGCGGCACGTGCGGCCGCGAAAAAAAAAAAACTGGTCAGCCGCGTTATTTTCGCGGCCGCACCTGCTGCAAGTGCCAAAGCCGCACTTGCCGCAAGCCCGCATATACATTGTATGGGGCGTGCCGCAACTGCGCCGCAAGTGCAGCGGTTATGCGGTAATCTCGGCAGATGCGGTGAAAAAAACGCTGATGTGAAAGCAGCCTTAGATCGATAAATTTACCCCTGAAAAATGCTGTATTGTAAAGCCAAAACTTTGGGAATTTTTCCCCTATCCTTATTTTTTCAAATAAAAAGATTTGATGGTTTTCCTACCATATTGACTTTATTCTTGATTTCTGAGCACCAGAAAGGTGTGAAGCTTGGTCTTATCTACTAGTGCATCTCAATGAATTAGAATATCATCAAAAAATAGAATTATTCTTACCGTTAATTCGGTTTCTAGGATACCTTCCACGACAGCAAAGGAGGTTGCCTCTCCACGCCCTAATTGTGACAGAAGGCACATGAGAGGTTAAAAGGCCCCTCCCACTAGCCAGTGTCTTACAAAGAACCATAGCATGAGAGTAACAACAGTACATAGTACTGGAATATCACGAGGAATAACAGGGATGGAATTAAGTGCTGTCGTGGAAGGTATCCTAGAAACCGAATTAACGGTAAGAATAATTGTATTTTCTCTAGGAACCTTCCACGACAGCATAGGAGGAATACCAACGAATAAATACCTAGGGCGGGACTACGGCCTGCAGGACCTTCCTGCCAAAAGCCAAATCCCTACCGGAGCCCAGGTCCAGACAGTAGTGCTTCGTGAAGGTATGCAAGGATGACCAGGTAGCAGCCGTGCAGATCTGCTCAGGAGAAGCCCAAGAGACAGCGGTAGACCGGGTGGAATGGGCAGTAAACTCAGAAGGCGCTTGCAGCTGCTGGGAAAGGTAGGAATCTGCAATGGCCTTCTTAATTCAATTGGCAATAGTGCTCTTGGATACCTTCTTGCCCTTACGGAGACCAAAGGGCTGGACAAAGATTATGATCAATGTGCCAGGGCGCCGTTATGTCAAGATAACAAGATAATGGAGGACAGTATGCTGGACATCCAAAGCATGGAACTCTTCCTCCTTAGGGTCCGGGGATGCTGACAGAAGGATGGAAGAGCAATCGATTGAGAACAATGGAAGTCCGAGACCACCTTGGGGAGGAACGAAGGATCCAGTTGAACAATGCAGTCATCCCAGATAGTGAGGTATGGGTCCCGGATGGCCAAAGCCTGGAGCTCCCCAACACGTCGGGCAGAAGTAATCGCCACCAGGAACGCCGTCTTGTGAGACAACCGCTGGAGGTCACAGGAGGAAAGAGGTTCATAGGGAGGCCGAGAAAGTCCAGTGAGGACAACATTGAGGTCCCAGAAGGAGTACTGACCCTAGTACGAAGACAAAGAATCAAACACGGAACTGAGAGACGAAACTTGAACTTTAAGCGTGCTGGGTTTAAGACCAAGGTCCAACCCATTCTGAAGAATGTCCATAATCTGGGAGACATTGGGCCGAAGTGGATCAGGCGGACAGGAGCCACACCAGGACGTAAACTTCTTCCAAATCTTATTAAAAGTCGCATTAGTAACAGGTTTACGGTTTTTCTGCAGGGTGAACACCACCTTCTCAGACAGGCCCTGAGCCCTCAGCACCCGGGCTTCAGAAGCCAGTCAGCTAAGCGGAGCTTCTGTGGATCTGGATGGAACAGGGGACCCTGAGACAACAGGCTGGGATCTGGACTCAGGATGACAGGACCGTCGACTTTGAGCGCCACAATCAGATTGTACAACTTCTCCTGGGCCAAAGAGGGGCCACCAGGATAGTGGGGACTCCGTCCACCCTGACCTTCCGCAGAGTTCGTGCGAGGAGGGGAATAGGAGGAAAGGCGTAAGCCAGAGTAAAATCCCATGAGTGGCAGAAGGCATCCACCCCCGCGGCCTCGTCCCGAGGATTGAGGGAGAAATAGGTTGCGACGTTCCGATTTGCGCTGGAGGCGAAGAGGTCGATTGCCAGGGCGCCCCATCTTGCGACCAGGGAGCAAAAGAAAGCATGGTCCAGACTCCACTCCCCATCCTGGCGGCTGAGAAATTCCGCCTGAAGGTTCAGGGACCCCTTCAGGTGGACAGCTGAGAGGGACAGCAGGAACTGTTCGGCCCAAAGGAAGATCCGGGAGGACACCGACGACAGGGACCTGGACTTCGTCCCGCCCTGGTGCCGGAGGTGAGCAACAGTGGTGACATTGTCCGAGAAGACAAGGACATGAGAGCCCGTGAGTTGGGTCTGAGCCGCCTGAAGGACCTCCTCGACTGCACTCAGCTCCCGGTAATTGGAGGACCAGGAACTGATGGAGAAACTCCAGACCCACTGGAGCAAAGTGGGACCAACCATAACTCCCCACCCCCTCTGGCTGGCATCTGTAGTAAGCGTTACTAGAGGAGCCCGTCCCAACAAGACAGGACATGTGTCTGCAGTACCCAAGAGTGAGCCTGAGCACACATGACAGACGGGATGCAGGACGTCATGGAACCCAGCACCAACATTGTGTCTCGAAGGGAGGGAGGCGCCTGACGCCGCAGGGAGGAAATCTTGGCTAGAAGGGTCAACCTGTGGGTGTCCGGAAGAAAGGAAGCCTGCTGGTTGCAATCCAGTAAGACCCCCAGAAATTGCCTTTTGGAGGAGGGATGTAGATGGGATTTCTGGAGGTTGGGGAGCCAACCCAGGGTCCGAAGAATATGCAGGGATTCCTCCACACTGCTCCGGAGGGATTGATGCGACGGAGCACTGAGAAGGAAATCGTCCAGATAAGGCACAATAGAGATGCCGCGACCCCGAATGAAGGCCACAACCTCCGCCATGATTTTGGAGAATATTCGGGGAGCCGAGGAGATTCCGAAGGGGAGAACATTGAATTGAAAATGGAGGAAGTCCCCCTGGTATAGGATGGCGAACTTGAGGAACTTCTTGTGCCGAGGGTGGATGGGCACATGAAAATACGCGTTCGTCAGGTCTATCGTAGTCATCTGGTGATGCAGCTCAACCAGTGGAATCGTGGTATGGATGAACTCCATCTTGAAACGGCAGTACCGGATGTGACCATTGAGGCGTTTCAGGTTGATGATGACCCGGGAGTCCCCAGACTGCTTCTTGACCAGGAACGGACGGGAATAGTGACCAATATCCACGTCGTGCCTGGAAACAGAAGAAATAACATTTGCGAGAAGAACTCTTGCACTTTTGAGTACAGAAGATCCTGGGCACCCTGAGAGGGCAAGGTGGTGACCCAGAGACCTGGCGGAGGAAGCGACTTGAACTCGATGAGCAGACCCTCGGAAATGACATTCAGAACCCAGTGGCAATCAGTGATCTGACGTCACTGGGGAAGAAAGGCCGAGAGTCGCCTGCCCACCAGGACCGAGTCACTGCTTGGCGGGCCGAGGTTGCTGCTGCTGAGCAGGGACGAGGATATTCTTGCCTCGCCCCTTCTGATAACTCCACCTACCGGTTTTACCCTTGCCCTTGGGCTGGAAGGCC
The DNA here is from genome assembly GCA_033576535.1 of Allobates femoralis. NCBI lineage: Eukaryota > Metazoa > Chordata > Amphibia > Anura > Aromobatidae > Allobates > Allobates femoralis. The sequence goes on along the minus strand of JARQOC010000002.1, from coordinate 565,300,844 downwards.
CAGGCGCCTGTTCGGGAAGAGCCTTGCACTCTGTGGCCTTGGCCAGAATGTCGTCGAGTACAGGGCCGAACACCAAGTCTCCCTTGAAAGGCAGAGAGCACAGCCGCATCTTAGAAGTGGCATCACCGCTCCACATCTTCAGCCATAATGCCCACCTGGCGCAGTTGGACAACACCGAGGGCCTGGCCGCCAGGCAGACCGATTCTGATGAGGCATCAGCGAGGAAACAAGAAGCCTTCAGGAGCAGAGGAAGGGAGTCGAGAAGTTCTTCTCTAGGGGTGCCCTGCGAAACGTGGGACTCCAACTGGTCCAACCACTTTAGCAGGGACCTGGAGACACAAGTGGAGGCGATGTTAGCCTCAATGGTGGCAGAGGAAGCTTCCCATGAACTATTCATAAAGCTCTCAATCTGCTGATCCCTCAGCTGGTAAGTGTCCTCAAAGGGGAGGGCAGTCTTTTTGCCACACGGGCAACCTGCACATCCACCTTCGGGACCTCCCAGTGAAACTCACTAACCTCCAGGGGAAAACGCCTAGATCTGTGGTTGGGGAATTCCCATTGCTGAGTAATTAAATCCTAAAGGGTGGAATGCACGGGGCCGACTGAAGGCCAGCAAACATTTCATCTTGCACGGAGGGGATGGACCTGTTCCTCTTCCAACTCCATGGTGCTCCTAACGGCCCCAATCAGATCCCCCATATCCTCAGAGGGGAAGTGGAAACGGCAAAGGTCCGACTGCCTAGAGGCAGAGACCACATCGGGGACCTCAGAATCCGAGTCCCTGACATCTTCAGAGTCTGAAGGGCTAGCCTGGAGTTTCCGCTTGTTTGGAGGGGGAAGGACCAGGGAAGCCCGAATCTTCTGCTGCACCATGGCTCGTAAATCATCCACAAGACTAGGGTGTTCAGCCCGCACTATCTTGTCGGTACAGCCCTGGCAAAGCTTCTTATCCCACCCAGAGGGGAATTTCTTAGAACAGACAGGGCACTTAGCAGACTTCCCAGCAACCTTCTTGGGGGCTTCCTTGTCACCCTACAAGAAAGCACAGAGAAGCTTCCATTAGCACAGCCCTTTAGGCAGCACAAAGGACCCCTCCCTGCACCCTAACTCACTGTGGCCGGGGAGCACTGGGCTCTGCAGACGCAGAGGAAGACATGACCCAGGACGGAATGAAGCTTACCTGGCGTCAGAAGTCTTCAGGGCAGCCTTATATCTTCAAAGGCCTCCCCAGTGCAGCAAGAAAAAAAAAACCAGCCCCTGCCAAGGTCCAGGCAGGCCCCAATCACGGCAGCGAGCCCGCACGCCGCCGCACCGGGTCCCGCCTGATGGGACCTGGAAGTGCTGCTCTCCCCGCCGGAGAAGCGCATGACCGGAAGTTCTGCTCGCGTCACTTGCGGTACGCGGCAGCGTGCAGAGGCAGGAGGCGGCCGGCGGGCTCAGTACAGGAAGAGGCCGCCGACTGGGGAGCCGCCAGCCCGCTTCACCCCAGGAGGGGATCTGGAAGGCCAGAGCTGGTTCATTACAGAGTGATCTATTTCAAGTGTTCATTTCTGTAAATCAGGGCTGTGGAGTCGGCAAATCAAACCACTGACTCCAACTCCTGAATTTCCCTGGCTCCGACTCCTTCAGTCATGGCTCGTATTTAAGTGATAAAATTATTGTAGGTCAATGGTAACATTATGCTTTAATCATTATAATGACATAATAATCAAGATATTTAGATAGAACATAATAATACATCATAATAATATTCAGCACATTCTGCATTGAAGTACTATTATATATTTTAGGAGTCGGAGTATTTTCTACCGACTCCGACTCCACCAAAATGGGCAGCGACTCCGACTCCACAGCCCTGCTGTAAATGTTGATGATTATGACTTAAGGTACCTTTACACGCCGCCACTGCAGGGTAGCAACTGACAGGCAATTGGGATTTTTGTCACGGTTGCCTTGAAATTTCTACAAAGTTGCAGCGTGTAATTTGGGAAAGTGATCGGATTTTTCGCAGTTGCTCCGGGTTGCGGTTTCTGAGCCGTGTTCTAAAATCAGAGGCAACCCAGATGGTGAATTGCCCTGGTATTGGCGTGTAAACGGGCGATAGGGATGGAATCTGCGTCGCCTAGTGATTTCCAAGGGGCGTGCGACAACATCATGGATACCACGCCCCATCAGCGATGATTGGTGGGGGCTACTGTGTTACCATTGGCTGCCCCTTAACAGGGCGCCATATTTAAAGAGCTGTCCATTCACACTCCACAATTGGAATGGCGTCATGTATTAGCCAGCCTTCCTGCGTGTTAGCGTCACGGAATACACGAGTCTGTCACGCCTATGTTTTAGCGCCGCAGAACATGTACGCCCACATTCCCCTACTGATTGCAGTGTGTTAAGCGACGTCGGGATTCAACCGGATATTTCCCGCAGGATCTGTTGGAACTTCCGGGGAACCATGTTCCCTTAGGTTGAGGGCGTAATTGCGGCATGTACATGCGGAATCGGCGATCGTTAGCAACCGTTAAAAACGTGCACGCGCACGTACGGTTGCTACCGATCGCCAGGGATAGTTGCGGCGTGTAAAGGTACCTTTAAAGCTAATGAAAACCCAAAGGTCATTATTTTAAAAAATTAAAGTAGGGAGGATGAAGGGTTTAAAACCGCGCTGCCTTATTCCACAAGACATCAGAGGGTGAATATAATTTTGATTTATTAGTCATGTTTCAGGGCTCCCAGAAACGCCCTGAAACATGGCAATATTACAATGATTTATGATGATATTCTAATTCATTGAGATGCACTAGTATTTAATTATTGAACAAGGCACACATCGCTCTTGGATCCACCATGTCCTGGAAAGTGAGTATGCCATTATTCTAATCAATAAATGCATAAAATATAATGTTTTTATGGTAGAAATAAAATAACTTTAATTTGATAATATGATTATAAAAATGTAAAGTTGTAGTGTTTGCCTAAACAAGCAACTTACCGTACCTCTTTTTAAAAATCATCTCTGTTCTTAAGAATAAAACAAATTTCTACTTTTCCAGTTTACTGCTTATTGCCTGGGTTTTTGGGCTCATGTACAATCTAACAGAGGTCTGAGCAGCGCTAGCACCACTGAGCTTCTGGTTGTGGCACTGGAGAGTGCACAGTTCGGACCACCAGTGTGACAATGATGCTGGTCCAAAACTCTCAATCACGCCGCACAGCACCAGTAAGCAGAAAGGTGGGAGACAGAGGCTCTCCTGAATATCATCGAGAACAACCCCTAAACCGTTTGCTTAGAGCATTTACTCCCAAAACTACATTTCACATCTACGGTATTTACATCTCCCTCTATTAGGATCAGAATCTGCCACCTCTGTAAATCGATCATATATTTTTATTGATAACACAAAAATAGATAAGGGCCAGGGAGAACAGACTGAAATTGGCGGCAAAGTGAAATTTTACGTTTGAGTTGACAATTATTTAACAAGGAACTTTTTTTTATCTTCATATTTTTTTCTCATTTTCTTTAGCCATCAATGTTTTTAATTATCACTATATTCATTTATTAAAGAGGACCTGTCACCAAACCAGGCATGGTGATCTAATTACAGCACTGGATGCAACATGTCTGCTGCATCCAGACAAGGGGTCCCCCAGCACTTGAGCTGCCCTGTACCCCGAGTAAATACACTTAGAAAACTTAGATCGTGCAGCCATAAAGGAGGTGGCCAGAGGCTGGAGCTTCTGCAGTATAACACAGAGTTTATTTTAGAAATGGCTGCTTAGCCCTGCCCCCTGCTGTGACGTCACCGCTTATACCTGCCCTGCTCTATGGTTAACATAGAGCAGGGTGGGTATAAGCGGTGACGTCACCACAGGGGGTGGGGCTAAACGCCCATTTCTGGGGGAGAAAAAAACAAAAAAAAAATAAACTGTTTAATGCTGCAGAAGAGGGAAACAATGATTGGCAGCAGTGGTAAGGTGTGAATCTGCCCTTCAGCTCCAGCCTCTGGCCACCTCCTTTATGGCTGCACGATCTAAGTTATCTAAGTGTATTTACTCGGGGTACAGGGCAGCTCAAGTGCTGGGGGACCCCTTGTCTGGATGCAGCAGACATGCTGCATCCAGTGCTGTAATTAGATCACCATGACTGCTTGGTGACAGGTCCTCTTTAATTGTTTGCTGCAACTATAATGATAATCAATATCAGTGATGAACAAAGGGGGACAAATTAAACTGGCATCAATAGATTATTTATTTCACTTACAGGAAAAAGGAAGTTGTAATCTGTCATGTGATAGTTTACTAGACTAAGCTTTTTACTAGAGCATGCCTGTAAAGCAGTAGAAGAGATAAATGATGTGATGGCTGTGTATTTGGGACATTAGATACAAGGATCCCTTTAATGCAGACTGTTTGTGTGATGTCCTGAACCAATGCAAGGTGGCAGAGACCATGACATTAAAGGAGACCTGACAAACATTTTTCATATGCAAGTCGAGGCATGGTAAGTATAAGAAGATAAGATGATTTCTTACCTGATGCAGTAACACATTGGTGTCCGGTAATATATAATGGGGAGATTCACAGAGAGAACTCTGCAGGATGGGCTCCATCAGCAGGACAGGGCTCTCCTGCTGGCACTCATCACAACCATGGCATCCGCAGGTAATGTCATCCCTCAGATAATGCTCTCTGACAATTTTCATGATGCCACCAGAGCGAGTCTTCTTTACAAATGTCTTGGACTTTAACATTTTCTTAGCTGTTTCTAATAAGTTAAAAAAATAAATAAAATAGTAGTCTACTTATGGTAAAGGTGGACTTACAGTGATGGCCCCAAACAATACAAGTATGTGGAGTGGTGCTGTCATCACTCACCCTGCTTCCATCACTGTCCCCTGATGGCATCTCAGTACAATGAACAAGGTGGCAAAGACAGAAGCTATGATCACTTCTCCATCATCGCTCTTGAAACATGACATCATCAGGGGACGGTGGTGACAGATGCTATGGTGAGAGACTGGAGCACCGTCCTCTGATGATATCCTGTTCCAGGCTGGTGACAGAAGCTGCGGAGAAGTGACTGTAGGGCCATCATCCGGCAAAGTCCTGACATTCCCCTCAAACAAAACATCACAAGAAAAAAAAAGGGAGGGATGTTAGGGATTAGGAAGATATTGGGAGACTAATGGTGAATTTTATAATAAAGCAAAGTAGACAAGTGGCTGACGGTCAAAGATCAATAATCCAAAAAGGCATTATATTTATATATCAACCCACCTAAGGCTACCTTCACATTTGCGTTGGTGTCTGCATGCTGATGGCATGCAGACACAAACGCAGTGAAAAGCAGGGTTATTTTTTGTGTCTGCAGCGGAGAATGTCCGCCTGCGGACACATCACTGTGGAGCCCGGGCAGCCAATCGGCGTTGTCCGGGGGGCGGGCCGGAGATCAGCGGCGGAGATCTCCTCCTCCCGGCCGCCGGTAAGCTTCGGGACGTGTCAGCGGGGTTCAACAGCTGATTTGACAGCTGTTTGAATCTCCCGCGCCGACACCGAGAGGAGATGTCGGCACGGGAAGATTCAAACAGCTGTTTCTCCCCGCCAACACCGCTAGGAGATTACCGGCAGCGGGGAGGAGGAGATCATCAAAGGCTCAGCTGATCTCCCGTTGGCCGTCGGTGATCTCCTGTGACATCACCGGCGGCCACCGGGAGAGATTTCAATGGGTCCGCAGCGTTCTCCTGCGCTATCAAGCGCAGAACACTGAGGACCCATTGACGCCAATGCATTCTTTTGTGCGCTTGGGGAAGCTTGCTGATTTTCCAAGGTCCCCGAGCGCACAAAAAATGCAACATGCTGCGTACCGGGTGCGGACGGGAGACCCTGGAGGGAGCAGATATCGTCCGCATCCGCACCCGAAGGCAGCAAACGCTGCCAAACGCAGGCACTATGCGTTCCTATATTAAACATAGGAACGCAGTGCGCATGCGTTTGACTGGGTATGGGAACGCAGCATACGCTGCCTTCCCATACGCAAATGTGAAGGCACCCTAATAGCCTGTAATGTGAGCACAAAACAATAAGCATGAGGCTGTCAACAATGATGACCAAAGATCATTACACCTGACGAACCAGTGTTCTCCTCAGCCGGATTACACTGAACCATTACCGGGGAATGAGCATTTCTAGGAGCTCGTGATATTCCCGCACATTGAATGGATCATAAAGGATTTCTCTGGTGAGAACAAGTGATCTCACTGCTCATGGTATCAGATTTTTTTTTGTATTGTCTCATAATGTCTGTATATGTCCCCTCTGAATTGTAAAGTGCTGCTGAATATGTTGGCGCTATATAAATAAAATCATCATCTATCCCCTTGCTGTTTGTACAGCTCCACCCGCTGGGATCAGCACCAATTGTCTGAATGGGAAGTTTTATCCTCATGAAAGAAAGAGGCAGCAGGTGAGATACCGACCGCTGCTCCATTCACTCTGTATGGTGCTGCCATATAAAGGAGAGGGTCACACTCAGCAGCTACACAGGGAATGAATGGAGCAGAGGGCCAACATTACATGCTAAAGTGCCCTGTTCTGCCAGGCAATAAGTTATCATCTATTCCGGGGCAACTCTTCAGTGTCCATTACCAGTGTGAGCTTCTCAGTGATGTCATTCTTGACAGGGGAGAGCAAACTAGCCACACTGCACACAGCACTAGCCACACCACACACACAACAACACACCACTAGCCACACCACACAGCACTAGCCACACCACACACAACAAGACAGCACTAGCCACCCAACAACACAGCACTAGCCACACAGCACTAGCCACCCAACAACACAGCACTAGCCACACAGCACTAGCCACCCAACAACACAGCACTAGCCAAACAACAACACTAGCCACCCAACAACACAGCACTAGCCAAACAACAACACTAGCCACCCAACAACACAGCACTAGCCAAACAACAACACTAGCCACCCAACAACACAGCACTAGCCAAACAACAACACTAGCCACCCAACACAACACTAGCCACACAAGAAGACAGCACTAATCACCCAACAACACAACACTAGTCACTCACTCCACACAGAACACTAGCCACACTGCACACACTGACCACACCACACAGCAGCACTATCCATATAAGAACACTAGCCACACTGCACACACTGACCACACCACACAGCAGCACTATCCATATAAGAACATTAGCCATACATCATACAACACTAGCCACACAGCACTCTCCACCCATCATGCAGCTGGCCTGTTGGCAGTATCTGGGCCTGCCCCCATCCATCTTACCTTTACTCCCCAATATTCAAGGCTTCACATCTGTTCAGAGCACACGTTTCCCCCTGGCCCCGCACTGCGCATGCTCAATATTCACGTGTAGGAAACGGTCCCACAAGCACCAATCCCGCGCACTGCTCACAGCGAGACGTGACCCGCAAACCCGGAAGAAGCTGGTATGGAACCACGTGACTAACAAAAGGCCGATTATAGATAGCGGATAGAGGAGAGACCCGAGTCTACATCCACATATAGCGACATATCGAGCATTTCCTTCTCTTCAGGATTACTCGCCGTATAATGTCTGCAACATGAGGGAATAAAGAAAAGGTTATTTACAGGCCGGGAGGTGGGCGTGGTTATGTCGCGCAGGCGCAGTGCGGCTGGTGCGGTTGTGTTGTGCTCAGTGAGGCGGTTGTAGAGGCGGTAGAGCCGGTGTGCAGTGCGGAGTCAGTGCTGTACAGTACACGACCTATGTAAGTACACCGATATCGGCACTCACTGGCTGGCCATGCTGGACCTTGTGGTGCTGCATCATTCAGACTCGCACCCTATGGGCTTCTAGTGTAGTAAGAGTGGAGGAAGCTGTACATGTCCTGCTCTGTGCACTGGACTATGGCGCTCTCACATTGGAGTATGCTGTCCTGAGATGAGTGACCTCACTGACCTGCAATCTACAATCCATAGATCATGCCAGTGCTATGCTGCTGTGACTTATTTTCTCACCTGGTGGCCGTGGTACATCCGTGTACAATCCGTCTTTTACATGCTCTCCAAACTTCGAATAGATAATGTCTATTCAGCTATATATTGTCCCATCCTCCTATATTGTAGGCTTGTACCCTTGGTGCATTTCATCTTGTATTTAGTGCAAAAATAATTAAAAAAAAATGATGTGGGGTTTCCTGTATTTTTGATCACCAGCTCGGGTACAGCTGGCAGCTTTTCCTTGGCTGTTAATCCAAAACTGTGTCTCTAAACATTGGAACTCCCCCACAAGTGACCCCATCTTGGAAACTAGACCCTCCCCCCCCCCCCCAAGGAACATATTTAGATGCATAGTGAGCACTTTGAACCCCCAGGAGCTTCACAAATTGATCTGCAAAAATGAAAAAATAATTTTTTTTGTGGAAAAAAAGTACTTTCTCATTTTTATGTATCAGTTTGTGAAGCACCTGGGGGTTTAAAATGCTCACCACCCATCTAGATAATTTCCCTGGGGGCTCTAGTTTCCAAAATGGGGTCACTTGTGGGGGAGCTCCAATGTTTAGGCACACAGGGGCTCTCCAAACGCGACATGGTGTCCGCTAACAATTGGAGCTAATTTTTCAGACAAATTGTTAGCGGACACCATGTCGTGTATGGAGAGCCCCTGTGTGCCTAAACATTGGAGTTCCCCCACAAGTGACCCCATTTTGGAAACTAGACCCCCCCCAAGGAACATATCTAGATACATAGAGACCACTTTGAACCCCCAGGTGCTTCACAAATTGATCCGTAAAAATGAAAAAGTAGGGAGAAGTTGCTAGTCCCTGGGAACTATCGGCTCTGTTACACTCACCACTGCCACGTTTACCTAAAACTCTCAAGAACACGGTAATTTTTAGAGACACGATAGCAACCTGGAAGGCAGTAAGGAAAAAATTGAACTTGTCCTGGAAAATTTCTAGATCACTCAACCCATGGAAATGTCCAGCCTTTCCGCTAGGACGTGAAAACAGCCTGTTCTTGACATGGAGGGAGAGAGGGGTCAAAACCTTGAGTGATCTTATGGTCATAGACGAGAAAAGGTGGATGACTGAAAGCGAAGTCATGCAGACTTATAATCTCCCTCGATTTCAGGTCATGCAATACCGCCAGATACACCACCACCTTCTCTCACAACTGAGAGATATCTCGGGTGAGGTCAGCGACAATATGTGGACTAAGCTGCTGGCCATGAAAGATGAGGATATATCTATCACCTCTCTTTACGCCTCCTTACAAACAAACCTACGACCAGCAAAAAAGGTGACTCTCTTCACAAAGTGGAAAAAACACATAAAAAACCCTGACCTCACACAGAAGATAATAGAGGGATGGGGGACCTGCAGAAGATATATACATAACGAACGTTGGAGAGACTCCCAATTCAGGATTATTCATGGGATAATACAGGCGTTCAATATACCGTCGACACCAGGTAGACAGGAGAGGTGGGTAAATTGCCCTAAATGTAAATCACACATGACAGATTTAGAACATGGTCTGTGGTCCTGCCCTGCATCTGGAAGCTATTGGAACTCGGTTGAAAAGTGGGCTAGAGGTATGTGCGAGGGACTAGAAAAATTGAACCCAATGTTATGGCTTTTCCACTACCAGGGTAACGTGACGGGAAGGAAACCACCACCTACATTGTTCCATTATATTGCTATAACTGCAAAGAGGCTCTTGTTGCAGTTCTGGCTTAATGATAGACCTCCTGACCTAACACAGGTCAAAACTTCGCTGCGAAAGGTCCTTGCAATTGAATCTTTAGACGCATTGAGTAACCCTAGCAAATTAACACCAAAATTCTTTCTTACATGGAGACGATTTATAGAATTAGAGTTCACTGATGCTGAAATAGGAACCCTTATGGCGGCACATAGATCCTCAGCATGGTATGCCAATGAAGAATTAGGTGATTCACTGGGTAGACTTAAGTACTTAATTCAGTCATAAAACCACATTTAATTAACCCACAACACAATCAAACGAATGCACTAACTGCAGAAATGGGCTCTAGAAAGGGGGGAGGGTGGGTTTAAAGGGTAATAGTTACTACTTTCAAAAACTTTGTTACTAAGAGGATGTTGCTATTTATTAACTACGACATGCAGTGTTTTGAATACTTAATGTTATCATTTGATATTTAATGTTATTATACGGTCATAATTGTCAATGTACCACCTCTTATATTAAAAATAAAAATAAAAATGATGTTCAAAAAAAAAAAAAAAAAAATGAAAAAGTACTTTTTTTTTTTTTTCCCCACAAAAAATGTTTTTTCATTTTTGCGGATCAATTTGTGAAGCACCTGGGGGTTCAAAGTGTTCACTATGCATATACATACATTCCTTGAGGGGTCTAGTTTCCAAAATGGGGTCACTTGTGGGGGAGCTCCAATGTTTAGCCACACAAGGGCTTTCCAAACGCAACATGGTGTCCGCTAACAATTTGAGCTAATTTTCCATTCAAATTGTTAGCGACACTGTCGCGTTTGGAGAGCCCCTGTGTGGCTAAACATTGGAGCTCCCTCACAAGTGACCCCATTTTGGAAACTAGACCCCTGAGGGAACATATCTAGATGCGTGGTGAGCACTTTGAACCCCCAGATTTTTCACAAATTGATCCATAAATATGAAAAAGTACTTTTTTTCAAAACATTTTTTCTTTTTTAATTTTTACGGATTAATTTGTGAAGCACCTGGGGGTTCAAAGTGTGCACTATGCATCTAGATAAGTTCCCTGGGGGGTCTAGTTTCCAAAATGGGGTCACTTGTGGGGAAGCTCCAATGTTTAGGCACACAGGGGCTCTCCATACGCAACATGGTGTCATCTAACAATTGGAATTATTAGTGGACACTATGTCGCATATAAAGAGCCCCTGTGTGCCTAAACTTTGGACCCCCCCCCCACAAGTGACTCTATTTTGGAAACTAGACCCCCCAAGGAATATATCTAGATGCATAGTGAGCACTTTGAAGCCCCAGGTGCTTCATAAATTGATCCGTAAAAATGAAAAAATACTTTTTTTTCACATAAAATCTTCTTTTCTTTTTTACGGACTAATTTGTGAAGCACATGTGTGCTCAAAGTGCTCAATATGTATCTAGATAAGTTCCTTGGGGGGTCTAGTTTCCAAAATGGGGTCACTTGTGGGGGAGCTCCAATGTTCAGGCACACAGGGAGGGGCTCTCCATACGCGACATGGTTTCCGCTAACAATTGGAGCTAATTTTCCATTGAAGTTGTTAGCAGACACCATGATGCATATGGGGAACCCGTGTGCCACCAGCACAAGGGCAACTGGAAGAGTTGGGGTACAGCACCAGAAAATGCCGCCTGTAATGAATGCGCTAGTTTCTTGGGTGGCTGTGGGTTGCAATTTGCAGCGTGGGTGACCCACGACATTTGGGTCTCTCCAGGCTGAGGATTCCAGTCAGCCAGCTGCCAAATTGTACCTGGCTGGCTACCAAAAATACAGCGAAGGCCTTTTTTTTTTTATTTCTAGAACTAATTCTAGAAAAAAAAATGACGTGGGGCTCCGCCATATTTTTGGTCCAGCCAGGTACAACTTGGCAGCTACAGACTGCCAGCAACCCCCAGCTGCCTCGTTGTACCTGCCTGCAACCAAAAATACAGCAAATCCCCCTTTTTTTTTATTTCTTGAACTAATTCTAGAAAAAAAATTACGTGGGGCTGCGCCATATTTTTGGTCCAGCCAGGTACAACTTGGCAGCTACGGGCTGCCACCAACCCTCAGCTGCCTCCTTGTACCTGGCTGGCAACCAAAAATACAGCGAAGCCCCTTTTTTTTTTTTCTTTTCTTATTTCTAGAACTAATTCTAGCAAAAAAAAATGACGTGGGGCTCCGCCATATTTTTGACTTAGACAGGTACAACTAGGCAGCTGGGGGCTGGAATCCTCAGCATGGAAAGGCCCAAGCTTTCTGGGCTCCCCATGCTGCGAATTGCAGCTTGCAGCCGCCCCAGAAAATGGTGCATTTATTGAAGCGCCATATCCTGGCGCTGGACCCAGGCTCTTCCAGTTGCCCTGGTGCCAGTGGCAAACTGGGTAATAAAGGGGTTAATGCCAGCTTGTTTATTGGCAGCTGGCACTAAGCCTGAGATTCATAATGTCGGGCCAATGTTATACCCGGCCATTAGGAATCTCTAGTAAAAAGTAAAAAAATACACCACACAGAGAAAAATCTTTTTATTTGAAAAAAAACGCACACAAAATTCGGACTCCATCTTTATTATAAAAAGATCCGACGTAGTCCACAACAAAGGTCCCACAATGCTCGATCGCCTCCGATGTAGTCCACAACGAAGGTCCAACGACGCACAATCGCCATGCAGGCGGATCGGACTGCAAAGTAGCGATCTGACAGCCCGGGTGCAGTGATCCACTATGTGCTCTATGTAGATCACTGGACCAGGGCTGTGAGATTGCTTTCTGCAGCTCGATCCCCATGCAAGGCGGATCGGACTGCAGAGTAGCGATCTGACACCCCAACGCAGTGATCCACTATGTGGATCACTGCGCCAGGGCTATCAGATCGCTACTCTGCAGCCTGATGCACCTGCATGGGGATTGAGCTGCAGAAAGCTATCTGACAGGCCGCACACAGTGATGCACTAGGGGCTGTCAGATCGCTTTCTGCAGCTCGATACCCATGCAGGCGGATCGGACTGCAGAGGAGTGATCTGACAGCCCCGGTGCAGTGATCCACTCCCCGGGGCTGTCCGATAGCTTTCTGCAGCTCAATGCCCATGCAGGCGCATCGGGCTGCAGAGTAGCGATCTGAAAGCCCGGCCGCAGTGATGTACTATGTGGATCACTGCATCGGGGCTGTCAAATTGCTTTCTGCAGCTTGATATCAAACTGCAGTGTAGGGATCTGACAATCCTGGCACAGTGATCCACTATGTGATCACTGTGCCAGTAGTGACAGGATCCCTCCTCTGCAGTTTGATCCCCGTGCTGGGGGATCAAACTGCAGTGTAGGGATCTGACAATTCTGGCACAGTGATCCACTATGTGATCACTGTTCCAGTACTGACAGGATCCCTCCTCTGCAGTTTGATCAGGGGGATCAAACTGCAGAGGAGGGATCTTGACAGGAGAAGGAGCAAAAGCGGCGGCGGGACAGAAGCACAGGAGGACCATCGGAAGTGGCGGAGCGGGACAGTGGAGGCGGAGAAGTGAGGGGGAGGTGATCACCGGAAACAGGTGGTGATCTCCAGTGATCAAGGGGGGGCAGGATTCAGAAGGAAAAGCGGGGGGAGGCATCGGAGGACAGGGGGAAGAGTGGCGCAGGAAGGAGAAGCGGCAGGAAGGGGTGCAGGGGGAGGCAGGGGACATCGGAGCCCAGGGGGACTTTGGAGCACGGGGGAGGGGGGCATCGGAGCACGGCGGGGGGGGCATCGGAGCCTGGGGGAGAAGCGGCGGGCAGGAAATCATTACGGCCGCAGTAATTTGCGGTTTCATTTTCAACCGCCAATCACCGCGGCTGTAGCCTTGGGGGGGGGGGGCAGGGGGGGCAAAGCGACCCCCCCTGGGGTTTGCTGCATGTCCCCATGTACCTGCAGCTTGAGTGACAGGTCAGTGAGACCCTCACTCAAGCTGCAGAAGTGCGGGGACGACCCGAAACCCAGGACGTTGAACAACGTCCTGTGTCGGTAAGGGGTTAAAGGGGAACTCCAGTGAGAGAAAACATTTTAGTACAGTTCCTGTCCTGCTACATGATGAAGCAGAGCCATACACTACAGTTCTAGGATCTGTAGATCTCTTATGAATCTATAAAATCATACCTGCTCCTTTGCTCTGGCCCCCACCTCATGGAACCTAGAATGTTCTGCCTGGCAGCTTCGTGTAAGGCCACGTGCACATGTTCAGTATTTGATGAGTTTTTTACCTCAGGATTTGTAGACAAAACCAGGAGTGGAGCAATCAGAGGAAAAGTATAATAGAAACACATCACCACTTCTGTATTTAATCATCCACCCTGGTTTTGGCTACAAATCCTGAGGTTAAAAACTCGTCATATACTCAATGTGTGCACGTGGCCTAAGAGCAAAAAGCAGGAGGTGTGTCAGGGGTGTGGATGCTGGGGTCTGCAGAATCAGCCTACATTCATGCCCCCTCATAATTCTGTTAAATGAGGGGGCATGGCAGGGGGTGTGCAGAGATTTAGATTCCTTGAAGTGGGGGTCAGAGCAAAGGAGCAGGTATGATTTTATCGATTTATAAGAGATCTATAGATCCTAGAACTTCAGTGCCCAGCTCTGCTTCATCCATGTATCAGGGCAAGAACTGTACTAAAAACTTTTCTCTCACTGGAGTTCGCCTTTAAGTCCCATATTGGTAATGTCAAGCCTCTGAGATACCACTACCAATCCTTTAAGTAAAGAGTTAAAACACACTAGCAAAATCCTTTATTGGAAATAAAATATAAAGACACCCTCTTTGACCCATTTATAAGCTCCTAAACTTACTCCGCTTCGATGGTAATCCAAAACACGAGGTCCATTCACAAAGCTCCCCACTCTGCTACATCGCGATGAATGGCACCTTTCAGTGACCGCTCATCACAAACAGCGCTCTCTGAATGACTGACCGGCCAGCTGCGGCAGCTGCGAGAGTGCAGCTGACGTCACAGCTGAGGTACTGTGGGAACAGCATCAGTTGGTGACCTCAGATGAACTCTCTGATGTTGCTACTATCACACTGTGGCTATCAGATCTGTCAGTGTAATAGCGGCGACATCAGAGAGTTCACCTGAGGTCACCAGCTGGCGCCGTTCCACACAATTCATTAGCTGAGAGTGCTGCTTGCTATCAGCGGTCACTGAAAGGTGCCGTTCATCGTGATGTAGCAGAGCTGGGGAGCTTCATCAAGGAACCTTGTGTCTTGGATTACCGTCGGAGCTGGGTACGTTTAGGCGCTAATAAATGGGTCAAAGAGGGTGTCTGTTTTTATTTCTAATAAAGGATTTTGCGTGTGTGTGTGTGTGTTTTACAGGGCTGTGGAGTCGGTTAGCCAATCCTCTGACTCCTAAATATCCCTGAATCTGACTCCACGACTCCGACGCCCTCATACACGGCTCACGTTTAAGTGATAAATTTATTGTGGTACAATGTGAACATCAGGCTTTAATCATTATTATGATACAATAAGCAAGATCTTTAGAAAGAACATAATTCATAATAATAGTATTCTACATTCAACTACTGTACCCAATTAATTATATATTTTAGGAGTCTCAGTCGGACCATTTTATACTGACTCCACCAAAATAGGCTCCGACTCCACAGCTCTGGTTTTTGAACTATTTACTTATAGGATTGGTAATGGGCACGTATCAGAAGATACCTGACATTACCAATCTAGGGCTTAATGACAAATTGTCAATCATCAGCTGTCATTAACTCCTTCTGTCACCCCGATTCCATCACACTGGGGGGCATCAGAAAGAGCTGGGTAAAGTGCCAGGAATTGGCCCTTCTAATGAATACGCCAATTTCTGGGACGGCTGCTGGCTGGTATTCTATAGCGTGGGAGGCCCAATACACAATACTACAGGCCACACCACGCTCAGAATACCAGCCCCCAGCTGCCTGATTTTTACCTTGACTAGCACTCAAAAACAGGGAGAACCACACTTTTTTTTTTTAGAAAATAATTTTTTTATTTAATCATTAAAACATTAAAAAAATAAATAAATATGGGCGGCCTGGTATTTTTGAGTGTCAGACAAGGGTAGAAAGAGACTGTGGAGCCTCGTTTAAGAGTCTCAACACAGGACTAGCCAGATCTTCCTCTAGTGAAGGACCTAGCCATGATAACCACCATATTAAGTGGTTGAGTCAATATCCAGCTCTTTACAAGCTTAAAGATATGACAAGGGAATACCAAGGCCAGGTATCCATCCACAGACAGCTGTTTCGGGGTGTTGCCCTTCATCAGTGTGGAGTAGGATTCTGGCTAGGTGGGAGCAATGCCTAGTAGACCAACAAAACAAAGTATTCACTGATCTCAGGGAGACCAGTTCAAGAAAACTCTGCGGGCAGCCGGCTAAAGCGCTCAACACAGTGAATTCCTAGGCCCATTGCCCCCTGGGAAATTTGAATATGCAAATAGAGTCTGTGGAGCCTCGTTTTAAGGGAATGTCACACGCGTCAATATCGCCTGCACGATCTCGGCTGCACGTGACGTTGCAGCGATATTGATGCGTGTGACATACTGAATCAACCAGCGATAAATCGCTGGTTGATGATCGCCAGGTTTTAGAATCTGCCCTAAAACCTGGCGATTGTCGCCCGGTGGACACGCAGCATCGCTGCGTGTGACACCGGGTTGTAGCGATATTCCAGCTCCCAGCGCCTCTCACAAGCGCTGGGAGCTGGTATCCAAGGTAAACTGCGGGTATCTAGGCAGCGCGAGCTGCCTAGATACCCGACGTGTACCTTAGTTACCAGCCTCCTCCGCTCACCGGCTGGTATCTAAGGTACACAGCGGGTAACTAGGGTCCCTAGTTACCCGCTGTGTACCTTAGATACCAGCCGGTGAGCGGAGGAGGCTGGTAACTAAGGTACACGTCGGGTATCTAGGCAGCGCGCGCTGCCTAGATACCCGCAGTTTACCTTGGAGACCAGCCTGCTCCCGCTTCCAGCAGGCTGGCAGCGGGAGCAAGACATCGTGGAAACGATATTTAAATCGTTTCCACGATGTGTCTGGTCCATTGATCGCTGGTGAGTCTGTCTGTGTGACAGCTCACCAGCGATCATCCGTCAATGTCGTCAGCGATCATCTCACTGACGACATTGACGCGTGTGACACCCCCTTAAGAGTCTCAACACAGGACTAGCCATATCTTTAAGCTTGAAAAGAGCTGGATATTGACTCAAAGGGCCACTTAATATGGTGGTTATCATGGCTAGGTCCTTCACTAGAGGAAGATCTGGCTAGTCCTGTGTTGAGACAGATGTCAGCAGAATGGGTGGGGATGCAACAGCCAATTACAGACGCTGTAACTGAGAATGGGCATCTGTGATTGGCTGTTGAAAGTTGGTGTAGTGAATATGTATGAGCTTAATAAGAGGCCAGGAAGTGAGTGTGTGCTGGCATCAGGAGACTGGTGACCTCTATCGTCTATCTATCTGTCTATGTATCTATCCAGATCGATTTATCTATCTAACGTGAAAAAGTCGCAGCACTCCAGTTCTTAGGTGCATCAAAGAACGTTTATTCTGGCATGGCACAGGTGGCAACGTTTCGGGTCCAAGCACCCTTTGGCTACATAAATACCACCAGTCACCTGCCTTGTCAGCATGGCTGGTCGCAGGTGCCACAACCGCCCCTCATGCTTGGGTTGCAGGAGATTGAGCACCTGTATTCAGACACCTGTGTTGCCTTCCAGTGAGTTTGCAGCCTCCTGCTAGGTGCAATGGATATTTGACATGGCTAAATTTTGGTGAGTTTTTTTGAAGTTTTATGTCCTACCTCGGAGATTTTTTTAAATGTTTGGTGGT
The DNA here is from genome assembly GCA_033576535.1 of Allobates femoralis. Taxonomy (NCBI): domain Eukaryota; kingdom Metazoa; phylum Chordata; class Amphibia; order Anura; family Aromobatidae; genus Allobates; species Allobates femoralis. The sequence goes on along the minus strand of JARQOC010000002.1, from coordinate 565,283,260 downwards.
TTACCCACTAAACAAACATATGGTCAGGAGACATATGGTTAGGACTCATAAGCATGAGGGCCCTTGACGGTGGGTTATAAGCTTACATTATTTTGGCCAAAATATCTACTAACATCTCACATCTTCATCTATAGTGCTTTGTTGAACCTTTTTATCTCTTTGCAGTTGAGACTGAGCCCTCTGGGGGGCACCTGTCACCTGTGATGCATGTATTTGGTGAGGAGCAACCCGCTGTGTCTGATAGCTGGGCGTGACCAATAGGCTGATCTCTAACACTGTGCCTCACATAGACCTGTGTGACTGACGCCCTGTTGGTAACTTTGTGTCTATAAATATCACCAGTCTCCTCCTTGTCAGCATGGCTGGTCGCATGTGCCACAACCACCCCCATCTTGGGTTGCAGGGGATTGAGCATCAATATTCAGACACCTGTGTTGCCTTGCAGTGGAGTTTGCAGCCTCCTGCTAGGTGCAATGGATATTTGACATGGCTAAATTTTAGTGGGGTTTTTTTTTGAAGTTTTATGTCCTACTTCGGTGATTTTTCTAAATGTTTGGTGGTTTAGCCACTAAACAAACATATGGTTAGGACTCATAAGTGTGAGGACTCTTGACGGTGGGTTACGAGCTTATGTTATTTTGGCCAAAATATCTACTAACACCTCACAACTTCATCTATAGTGTTTTGTTGCACCTTTTTATCTCTTTGCAGTTGAGGCTGAGCCCTCTGGGGGGCGTCTGTCACTTGTGATGCATGTATTTGGTGCGGGCGGCACGCCTTGTCTAATGGCTGGGTGTGACCAATAGCCTGAGCTCTGACACTGTGCCTCACATACACCTGTGTGACTGACGCCCTGTTGGTAACCTTGTGTCTATAAATACCACCAGTCTCCTCCTTGTCAGCATGGGTGGTCGCAGGTGCCTAAACTGGGTTACAGGAACCCCTATTACAGCATGTTATAGATGGTGGGCACAATTTAGAATGCCCAAAGGGGGTGACAGGTTCCCTTTAAAAACATCAAAAACCTTAGGACCACAGGGGACCACGCCTTATGCGTTTTGGTTTCCCTAACTCATAGGCACTTGCCAATCATAAACTATTAACATATATATTTGTAGGTATAAAAAAGACTACTAAGTTTTGCTTTTTTCTTTGACCTGATAAATGTGTAGTGCAGACACTTGTGGTGCTAAACTTGAACAGTCTTGAATTATTCAACATAGTAGGAAAAATCAAGTTGCTTTCACCATCCCAATACCATTGGAGCATTAGTAAATGTGAATCATCCGTCATCCTGCATGTACTCTGTTTTATCGGTCATCCTGAGTGCACCCAGAACGAGAGAGGGATCCACCCTCCAAGGACAGGGAACCATCAGGCTTTTAAAGGTGCAGTTCCTCTCCCCATGTCAGTTGGTTCCTTGTCCTTGAACGGGGACCCTCAGGAATGGTGGTTCCAGAAGACTAGGACCCTAAGGGGGTCTTACCTGAGGTAGGCTGCATGGAGTACCTGTGCGGCTGATCCAGAGGCTGCGGTGCGAATTGGGCCCCTTGGGTCCAGACACCAGGGTTGCAGCTCCTGGAGAGGAGGCTCCGATGTGTGTGTCGGCGCCTTTCAGGTCTGGCGGCACGATGTTGGGATTGGAGCTGCTGGGTGTCCGGGACTGTGCACGTACCCGGCCCGCCGGAATGGGCGGGCCGGGTGCTGAGTGCGCTGGACATCTGGGGGTGGGCCCATGACGATAGACGCGGCCGTGCCCAGCGCTGATGTCAAGGGTCGATGCTGATGACGCGGGTGGTCATGTGACATACGCGGACTTCCGAGTTCGAGCTGGGAGCGGCGGCAAGTGGTGACTGTGGGCATAAAGGGTGGGAAGTTTGAATGGAACGGTACCTCAGTGCTCCATTCGCTTCCTGCCTGCATCATTGATCGACCGCAGCAGTGATCCAGCAGTCAAGATGAGTGGGACAGAGGCTCCTCCACTGGAGACAGAGTCTCAAAGAATAAGTTGCACCGCAACAGCAGTCACTCTTCCCATGAGACCGCCAGAGGAGAATTGTCACAGATCAAGGGTCCTTCCCCAGTACCTCTTCACATCTGATGAGGGAGAGAACTCAGAGAATGTCATTTTTATTGAATTTCTTTCTGTTCTGTGTTTTATTCTTGTCCCCGCAAAAGTCCAGGAAATTGATAACTAAAACCAAACACTTGCAGTGTAGGCTCTGTGAGTGTGCACTCCCGGTTGCCTGGGCAAAAAGTTATGCAGGGCATGTATAGAGGAAACCATCATGAAGAGACACTGAGTTTTTCTTCCAACTGCAGGCCTTAATTACGACCCAGGTGGAGAATGCCTTTAGGTCCTTTTCACAGGGACAGCAGCCGTCTTCTTTCTCAAATGTACTTCCCCAGCCGTATTTGAATCCCATAAATCAGAAGAGGAGTGTGAGTCCTCAAGAGCATCTTTGGCATCCTCTTCTGATGACGAATCCGGTAGACTCCATTTTGTGTTACTGTCGAGTACGTTGGCTGATTAGTTAAAGCAATCCGATCCACCATGGGGATTGAGGAGGAAAAATCGCAGTCGTCTAAGTTGGACTTAATGTTTGGAGGTTAGGACAAAAGAAACGTTGTTCCTTTCCCCTGGATGAACAGCTCCAGGATCTGGTTTCCAGAGAATGGAAAAAAAACAGATAGAAAGGGCGCCCCTACTTCATTTCTAAAACGCAAATATGTCTTTGAAGAGGCGTCATGCTCATCGTGGGATAAAGCACCAAAATTAGATGTGGCAGTAGCAAACACATAGAAAAAATATACCTTACCATCTGAAGACATGGGCACCCTAAAGAATCCCCTTGATAAGAAGGCTAACCAATTCCTTAAAAATACCCGGGAGTCGTCAGCAGGTGTGCTGAGATTGGGCCTGGTGGCTATCTGTGCATCCAGGTCCCTAATGGTGTGGCTAGACCAACTTGTATCCCAACAGAAAATAAAGTTTCTAGAGAAGAAATTCTAGCCTCAATTCCCGATATGTAGGGAGACCGCAGCCTTCCTTGCAGATACAGCAGCAGACTTCACCATGCTGACAGCAAGGTCCGCAGCCTCCTCCAATGCAGCCAGGAGGGCGTTGTGGTTAAAGAACTGGCCGGGTGGTTTGCAGACAAAAACTAAGTAGAGTCTTCTTCCTTGTGAGGGTGAATATTTATTTGGAACAGCATTAGACAACATCTTGAAGAAGACTGGGGATAAAAAGAAGAATTTTCCAGAGCTCTCCTTTTCTTCTTTTAAACGTCCCTTTAGGAGTAGACGATATTTCAGAAAATATTGCCCAAAAAAAGACCAGTCCAGTTGGTCTGACCGGAGGAAGGGTGGAAAGGGGTTCATGTTCAAGGAGTCCTCCCGTGACTCCAAGAAGTCCTCCAAGTGATGGCTTCCCCAGGTGGGAGGTTGACTCACTTCCTTCCAGCCTGGGCTCGAATATCATCAAGCACTTGGATTTTGGACCTCATAAAATCCAGTCTAAAATTCTGATTTCCAGATCTTCCTCCGTCCAGATTCCTGGTCACTCCTCCCGGGAGCATCTCAGATCGAGCGGTGAGGTGCTGGAAAGCAAGATCTTCCGTCTCATGGACTTGGCGGACCTAGTTCGGGTTCCAACCCAGGAAGAAGGGACAAGGTATTACTCTCCCCTCTTCCTGATAAAACAAAAAACTGACAACTTTCGACGATTCTGAACTTAAAAAGTCTGAACAATTACCTGGAAGTGCCCGCTTTCAAGATGGAGTCGATTGTGTCTGCAGTCAAAATAGGGCTGGGCGATTAATCAATAAATTCGATTATTCGCCCCCTGCTGTGGCCACGATTCTGATTTGACGAAAGTTCGTCAAATTCGATTTAAAATGGCGCCCCCCCCCATGGGTATAAAGGGCCCCCCCCTTGATGCCTTAAACCTGTAAAGGAATAGATCATTATACTTATCCCTGCCGCTGTCCCGCCGCCGCCACCGCGCGCCTCCGGCTCTTCCGCTCCTCCCTGTCGCACAGACAATGACGTCATTGCCTGCGCCCACCGGAGGAGGAAGCCGGATGAAGCCGGAGAGCGGGCGGTGGCGGCGGCGGGACAGCGGCAGGGATAAGTATAATGATCTATTCCTTTACAGGTTTAAGGCAGCAAGGGAAGCCTGTACCCATGGGGGGGGCCCTGTATACCCATGGGGGGAGGGCCTGTATATCACTGGGGCTGCTGCTGTATACCCCACTGGGTGCTGCTGCTGTATACACCACTGGGGGCTGCTGCTGTATACCCACTGGGGGCTGCTGCTGTATACCCCACTGGGGGCCGCTGCTGTATACCCAAATGGGGGCTGCTGCTGTATACCCAAATGGGGGCTGCTGCTGTATACACCACTGGGGGCTGCTGCTGTATACCCCACTGGGGGCTCTGTAGTATACCCACTGGGGGGCTGCTGTATACCCACTGTGGGGTGCTGTATACCCATGGTGCTGCTGATACCCCACTGGCTGCTGGCTTATACACACACTGGGCTGTGCTGTATACACCACTGGGGGTGTGCGTATACACCACTGGGGGTGCGCTGTATACACCACTGGGGCTGCATGCTTATACACCACTGGCTGCTGCTGTATACACCACTGGGGTTGCTGCTGCTTGTATACACCAATGGGCTACTGAACACATGCTGGGCTGTATATCAAACACGTGGGGAGGTGCTTATACACACTGCGGGGCTGTATACTGTTGCTGGTGTCCACCCTCGGCTTACACGAGACAATATGGTTTTCCAGTTTTGGGGGCAAAGGGGGAGTCGGCTTTAACATGTCAGCTAACTACACGAGCATATACGACCTCTGTTTTTTCCTTTATTCATCAAGAAAAGCAACAAAAATATGAGAAAAAAAATCGAGATTTATCGAAAATCGTCATAGGTAATAAAAGCGAGATTTTGATTTTCCAAATCGCCCAGCCCTAAGTCAATGTTTTTTTGGTACATGGCAGTCTGATTAAAGGACTGACTCAACGACCCCCCCCCGCATCTTTTACTTCCTGCCCTCTTATATTAATCTTCAGAATAAAATTTAAGTAGTGAAATAAATCGCTCGTCTGGTGAGTTTCGTTTCTGAATAAGTCTCATAGCGTGCCCGTGCTGCTCCCTTGTAATTATGCACGCCCCTCTCAGCAGATGATTTTCTGATAATTGGGAAATCAGCTCAACACTGTGCAGACGCAAGTTCATCAGTTTCTCAAAATGTTGACCAATCTGGGTTGGCTCATCAACATGGACAAATCCAAATTGACTCCATCAACATCTCAGATTTTTTTTAGGTCTCCTATTGGACTCAACCATACAGGAATGTCGTCTACCATCGGACAAAATAAAGAACATTCAGACGCTTGTCCAAAAAGCTATAGACTCTCCAACCATTACTCTGAGATGGGCCATGTCATTACTGGGCTCTCTCACAGCCTGCATTCCAGGAGTGCATTGGGCCCAGGCTCATACCAGAACTCTGCAGTGAGACATTCTCAAACATCAAGAAGCCCTGGGTCAGAATCTGGAGGGCAAACTGACTTTGCAACCATCTACCCTGCAATCTCTCTGCTGGTGGTTGGACCATTCCATGGGTGTCCACAGGAGTTCCCTGGTGGTCCTACGCTACCAAGGTGGTCACAACCGATGCCAGTCCCTCAGGGTGGGGAGCCCATTTAGATCAGGAGATACTACAGGGGGATTGGTCAGATGTTCTGAAGGACAGTTTCTCCAACATGAGAGAATAGGTAGCTGTAGAATGTGCCTTAGCAGTTTTTCTGCCAGCGTTAGATGGTCATCATGTCAACGTCCTGTCTGACAATCAGGTGTCAGTTGCCTATATCAACCACCCAGGGGGAACAAGGTCGAAAGCACTGATGGGAATAGCAGAACGGATCCTCTTACTGGCAGAAACACACCTAGCCTCCATCTTGGCAGTGCATATCAGGGAGAAAGACCACGACAAAACATATTTCCTCAGCCGGGTACACCTTCACTAGGGCGAGTGGGTTCTGATCAGACAGTATTTCGCCAGATCACGGACAGTGGGGAATCCCTAACATAGATTTGGTTGCGACCCGGTCCACTCGACAAGTGAATCGGTTTTGCTTCCTGAATCCCAGGGATCGTCCATTGGAGGTGGATGCGCTCCTGATCTCCTGAGATTTCAGGCTAGCCTGTGCCTTTCCCCCTCTAATCTTAATACCGACAGTCCTTTGCAAAATTTGGAGGATCGGGCTTGAGTGATATTGATAGCCCTCTTCTGGCTGAGGAGACCATGGTTCTTCTGGCTCCAACAGATGTTGGTGTCCGAGGCTTGGGTCCTTCCAGATCTTCCAGACCTCCTCTCCCAGGGGCTGGTTTATCACCCACAGGCAGACAGATTACACCTGACTGCCTGGAACTTGAGAGGCGCATTTTAAGTAACAAGGGGTTTTCGACCGCAGTTTCAGAGACTCTCCTTAAGTCTAGCAAACCTGTGTCTTCCCGTATTTACCACAGAACCTGGGCGAAATTCCTGTCCGTAACAGGAGCCGATCCAGACGGGAAGCTCCTATTAACCTTGTTTTGGCTTTTCTACAAAAGGGGGTAGAGATGGGACACACGGTGAGCACTCTTAAGGTCCAGGTTTTGGCCCTAGGAGCATTATATAATTTCAAACTAGCAGGGGACCCTTGGGTTTCATGTTTCATTGAAGCATGCACCAGATCTGCACCTGTTAAGCCCTTGGGATTTCAACCTTGTACTCACGGTGTTGACAGACCCTCGATTTGAACCCCTGCAGGATGTTCCTATTAAGGTTCTTTCCCTTAAGACGGTCCTATAAGTAGCGCTTGACATCCACCGACGGATAGGGGACATTCAGGCCCTCTCAGCTGACCCTCCTTTCACTTTGTTTTGTGACTATAGAGTGAATTTACGACCTGACCCTTCATACCTCCCTAAGGTAGTCTCCACCTTTCACTGGTCGCAAGAGATTGTATTGCCCACTTTTTCTAGTAGTCCCAAAAATGACAAGGAGCTCAAGTTGTACTCCTTGGATGTCAAACATTTTTTAGAGAGATACTTAGAGGCCACAAGTCCTTGGAGGAAGGATAGGTCCCTTTTTGTTTGTTTACAGGGACAAATGAAAGGTCGCAGGGCCTCCAAAGCCACCTTAGCTTGATGGGTTAGGGACGCTATTAGCATGGCCTACTTTGCAAGCAAGAAAAGCCGTGAAGAAGAACCTCAAGGCTCATTCCACAAGGGCTGTGACTGCTTCCTGGGCTGAAAGGTCCAGATGTCTCTATCGATCAAATCTGTAGAGCAGCGACTTGGTCTTCGCCTTCTACGTTCTATAAACACTATAGATTAGATCTTTCTGGTGCTGATATCACTTTTGGTAGTAGTGTCCTACAGGCTTTTGGTCCCTCCCCTAGATCTACGATTCTCTGTAATTCTCTCGTTTTGGGTGCTGTCATGGACGACCAATAAACATGTAATTACTTACCGGTAATGTGTTTTCTTGGAATCCATGACAGCACCCACATATTCCCTCCCATTGTTGAGGCTTCGTCACTTCTGCTTCTTCTCCTCTTGGTGTTTTTGTGTTACTTGGTGTTGTGGTGGACTAACGATATTCCGTAGGTCCGTTTTTCAGACTCTTTAACCACTGACATGGGGAGAAGGAACCGCCCCTTTAAAAACCTGATCGTTCCCTGTCATTGGAGGGCGGCTCCCTCTGTCTTCTGGGTGCTGTCATGGACTCCAAGAAAACACATTACCGGTAAATAACTACCGTACATGTTTCTCCCCTAGTGTTTTAAATGTAATAATAACCAAGAATTTTATGGTGATGAGTGCAACTTGATTTTCCCTATTACGTTGAGTGTATATATACAGTGTGTTGTGAAAGTATTTGGCCCCCTTGAACTTTTCTACATTTTACCACATTTCAGGCTTCAAACATAAAGATATAAATTCTAATCTACGGACAGGAGCACAGGAAAGAGAAGAGGGCCACAGGACAGGGGCACAAGACAGAGGCTCAGGAAGAGGACAAGATAAGGGCACAGGACAGAGGACCAGAGGGCACAGGAAGAGGACTGGGGCACAAGCACAGAGGACAAGGACAGAGGACAGGGGCACAGATCAGAGGACAGGGCACAGGACAGGGCTAAAGGACGCACAGGCAGAGGACAGAGGCACAGGCACAGGACAGATGACGGGGCACAGGCAGAGGACAAGGGCAGACAGGGCCAGAGGACAAGGGGCCCAAGACAGAGCACTGGGGCACAGGACAGAGGACAGGGCAGAGGACAGAGGACATAGGGCCAAGACAGGGACTGGGACAGGACAGGGCAGAGGAAGGACATAGGACACAGCACAGACATGGGCACAAGACAGAGGCCCGGGCCACAGACAGGGCCACAGGACAGAGGCACAGGACTGAGGCACTGGACAGAGGCAGAGAACAGGAGCACAGGACAAAGCCAGAGAACACAGTGCTAACCACTGAGCCTCCATATACACCAATATAAATCCCGCAACAACAGCGTACTTTCTGGAGAGAGGACTGTACTATTCAGCGGCTATTTCCACGGCATCTGTTCATTTCACCACACTCCCAATGCAATAGCATCGGGCCTATTTCTTTTTTTTAAACAGATTTTTTTATTGAAATAAAGAAAATTTTCAATACAATAGAAGACAATACATACAGAGAAACAGAAGAGACATTTAACAGTAACATATACAGCCCACATACAAGTACACCCCCCTCCCCCTCCCCTATCCCAATGAACTTTATCACATACTAATGTTGGACACAACCCCCTTATATCCAAATAAACATCCACGGTTGAGTATATTTATAATATCAAATAATAATTATGCTGTAATATCAGAGTAAACATAGAAGCGATATGTCTAGCAAGAGTTTTCTAATGAGGATAAACAGTCATATCTCAGATAGCACTAAGACCCTATCATGTTCAACAGGGCTATAACATGATCGCCATGAAAGTATCTCCACCTACTCCATAATTTATCGAATTTATGCATTGCCTTTCTTTTCTTATACACCCCCTCCTCCAATCTAATCAGATTCCTCATTTTATCCACAAATTCCTGTAACCTTAATGGTTGGGGTCGATCCAATGGTAGCTATTACTTTACGAACCTGGAACAAGGTACGTTTTAGCGCCAATTCTTCATTAACATCATATTGTCCAGGGTCCACACATCCCAGCACACACCAACGTGGGTAAATGGTAAAGCATACTCAAACACATTGTTAACATAGTTAATACATGTATTCCAGAAGACCGCCACTTGTCTACAATTCCAAAACATGTGCATCAAATCAGCTCCCTCCTCCCCACACTTTGGTCATTTGTCATCTCCCCTAATACCAGTCTGGCACAAAATTTGGGCGTCCTATATACCCTGCGCCTCACAAGTGGACAGAAGCGGGACACTATCCCAATATATCTTCCCAGGATTCGCTATCAATAGGACCCACATCCCACTCCCATCTGTCCTTGATCACAGCGGTTTACTGGAACTGCTGCATCAAAATTCCATAAATCCTAGAAATAAGACCCTTGCCTCTATTATGACTAAGTAATGTATTAAACAGTAGGTGGTGTTGTATCTTAGTCTGCAAGTGTCTAGATTGGCTCCTCCAGGCGTGTCGCAACTGTAGATAGAAGTAGAACGTGTTTCGAGGGACAGAGAATTCATCAGACAATTGTGAAAAGACTTGAGAACGTCTCCATTCAAAATCTGTGCCACAAGTGAGATACCCAATCCCCTCCATATCCCCCCTCCATCCAGCTTGTAAATCTCCGGCAAAGCGGGAAGGAGAAAAGGAGTATGCCCTGTCACTTTTAAAATTGATTTAGTTTTTTGCCACATTTTCCTCATGAGCCTCACAGTTGGCAAACACTTTCTGCGCTCCTGCTCCAAAAGCCCAACCTCCAAAAAGGAGGTAATGGAGATTTCCCCCGTAATGACATGAGCCAATTTCTCCAAATTCCCTAACCAGCACAGCTGTTGGAGCTGGGACGCCAGAAAATACACCCAGGGGTTAGGGGCCGCCAATCCTCCCTGGTCCTTAGGCCTTTGTAATGTATCGAGACAGATTCTGGCCACACCTTTTTTCCAAATTAATTTCCTGAATAAAGCTTGAAATCTATAGAAAATACGCATGGGAATCCAAATTGGAGAATTATGAAGTACGTATAACAGCTGAGGCATTAATATCATTTTCACCAGATTGGTTCGACCAAGCACCGACAAGGGAAGCTTGCACCAAATGTTAATTTTCTGTTGAAATTTACCCAACATATCCAATAAATTCAAAGAGATATAATTAGAGACAACAGAGACCCCACTATACCCAAATATTTGAATTCCCGAACCACTTTAAGACAAGTATCTCCCACTTTTGTATCAACAGATAGTGTCCACGGGCATGATTACCGACTTATCCCAATTTATTTTTAAACCTGAATAGTCTCCAAATTCCTGTATAAGTCCCATAGCTGTAGTCAAGGAGCCTGACGTGTCCCCCAGAAACAGCAGGAGATCATCAGCATATAATGCCACTCTCTCCTCCAAGACCCCATAATGGAAACCCTGGATACTGGGACTAGTAAGTAACTTGACAGCCAATGGTTCAATGGCGAGAGCAAACAGGAGGGGGGACAACGGGCATCCCTGCCAAGTACCCCTCTCCAGCTTCAGAGTATCCGACAGGACACCATTAAGGCGAATCCTTGCCACAGGAGCAGAATACAGTAGTTTCTCACCCACTTTATAAACTGGTTCCCAAATCCCAATTCCCTCAGCACCACCCAGAGGTACTCCCACTCAACGCTATCGAAAGCCTTCACAGCGTCAAGTGAGAGCACCGCCCTCTCCCCCCCACTCTGAGATGCCAACTGTAGATTAAGAAACACCCTGCGCAAATTAATGGCCGTAGATTTGTTGGGCATAAATCCCATTTGATCCTCCCCACCACCTGGGTAATCACCACCATCAGCCTGGTTGCCAAGACTTTCGCCAAAATCTTTACATCCGTTGATAGCAAAGAGATAGGCCTGTATGACTCAGGTTGGAGAGGGTCCTTTCCTGGTTTAGGTAACAGAACCACCACCGCCTCCCTCATCGATCCAGGGAGAACCCCCTCACTCATAGCCCCATCAAATACCTCCTTCAATCTAGGTAATAAAGCTTCCCCATATTCCTTAAAAATTTCAATTGGGACACCATCCGAGCCAGGAGTCTTGTTATTCTGGAAGTCTTTTACCGCAGCGCACAGTTCTTCTATTGTTATAGGAGCCTCCAATTGTACTCTCTGGACATCTGTCAGTTTAGGCAGCCGAATGTCACGAATATACTGCTCCAACTCAGTACAAGATTTCATGAGCTTGGAGGAGTATAACTGCTGATAGAATTGGAAAAACACCTTCACAATCTCGCCAGTATCCGTAACCAGAACACCATTACCGTCCCGGATAGCCGAGACCAGCGGCGCCCCAGCCTGGGCTCTGGCAACCGTTGCCAACAGATGTCCAGCTCCCTCGCCCTCAGCATAAAATTGCTGCTTTAAAAAAAAACGTTTATTTTCAGCCTGCTGTAACACAAATTTGTTTAATTTAGATTGGGCATTTGTCCATTTCAACTTATTGTCGGCAGTTGGTGACTCCACAAAGTTGTGTTCTAGAGCAGAGGTCCCCAACTCCAGGCCTCAAGGCCCACCAACAGTGCATGTTTTCAGGATTTCCTTGGCATTTGACAATTGGAATCACCACCTGTGCAGGAGATTGAATTACCAACTGTCAAATTTCTAAGGAAATAATGAAAACCTGGACCGTTGGTGGGCCTTGAGGACTGGAGTTGGGGACCTCTGTTCTAGAGTATCTACTTCAGTCCCAAATAGTGCATACGGTCTCTAGTTTTAGACTTAATCTTGGATATTTCTTTTATTAGGACTCCACGCAAAAACGCTTTCATGGCGTCCCAAACCATGGACATAGATACCGAACCCACATTGTTACAAAAGAATTCCTCCAGAACAGAGGGAATGGAGACATTACCATCAAACACCGCCAGCCAAAATGGATTGAACCTCCACCCACACCCTATGACATAGAGCACCCCGGTCCATGTTTATAACCACCTTGAGGGGAGAATGATCTGAGATCAATCTGGTACAATATTCAGTCCCGGCTATTAGGGGCACCATTTCACCATTCCCCAAAGCCAGATCTATCCTAGATAACGAGGAGTGAGATGCAGAATAGCAAGAATACTGCCTAACATCAGGAAACTTCATGCGCCACACATCCATTAATTGTATCTCCTGCAAAACCCTCGCCAGAGACGTTTCTTGTATAGTACCCCCTCCCAGCTCACCCCGGTACTTATCCAATCCAGCATTTAGGTACATATTAAAATCCCCGATTACCATCAAGGGTATGTTAGCATATTCCGTAATAATGGGGATTATATGTTGTAATTTACTCACAGCAAATGGTGGCGGAATATATAGAGCAATCAAGCACAATCGTAACCCAGCCACTCTACATACCAGGCATACATACCGACCCTCCCCATCAGTGATCACCCTTTCCAGACTAAAAGGGAGCAGCATCGGGCCTATTTCTAGTAAAGCTATAAATTCTAATCTCTTTGTGAAGAATCAACAACAAGTGGGACACAATCACGAAGTGGGACTAAATTTATTGGATATTTTAAACTTTTTTAACAAATAAAAGACTGAAAAGTGGGGCGTGCAATATTATTTGGCCCATTTACTTTCAGTGCAGCAAACTCACTCCAGAAGTTCAGTGAGGATCTCTGAATGATCCAATGTTGTCCTAAATGACTGGTAATAATAAATAGAATCCACCTGTGTGTAATCAAGTCTCTGTATAAATGCACCTGCTCTGTGGTAGTCTCGGGGTTCTGTTTCAAGTGCAGAGAACATCATGAAGTCCAAGGAACACACCAGGCAGTTCCGAATTGTGGCGAAGTTTAATGCCAGATTTGGATACAAAAAGATTTCCCAAGTTTTAAACATCTCAAGGAGCACTGTGCAAGTGATCATATTGAAATGGAAGGAGTATCAGACCACTGCAAATCTACTAAGACCCAGCCGTCAACTTTCATCTCGAACATGGAGAAGACTGATCAGAGATGCAGCCAAAAGGCCCATGATCACTCTAGATCAGGGGTCTCAAACTCGGCTGGGTTGGTGGGCCGCACATAGAAAAATATTGATATCGGGGGGCCGCATTGCTTGTAGGACTAAGGCTGCTTTCACATCAGCGGTAAATGCTGATCGCGGAAGTTGCGGTGAAAAAAACGCAACTACCGCGATTACAGCATAACGGCCACGATCGTGGCACACTTGCGGCAAGCCCCATACAATGTCTATGGGGCTTGCGGTAAGTGTGCGGCAAGTGCGGTTTCGGCACTTGCGGCTGCAAAAAAAAACGCTGCATACCGCGTTTATTTCACGGCCGCACCTGCCGCAAGTGCCGAAACCGCACCTGCCGCACACTTACCGCAAGCCCCATAGACATTGTATGGGGCTTGCCGCAAGTGTGCCACGATCGCAGCCGTTATGTGGTAATCGCGGCAGTTACGTTTTTTTTCACCGCAACTGCCGCAAACAGCGCAAAACGCTGATGTGAAAGCAGCCTAAGTGACATTTTTAGTAATACCAGATTTTTTTGCTCAATGTAGTAATGTCAAAATCCTGACCCCTTTCTTGTAGTAATGTCCCCATCTTGGTCCCTTTCTTGTTGTAATGTCCCCATACTGGTCCCCCTCTTGTACTAATATCCCCAACCTGGTCCCCTTTTGCAGTAATATTCCCCATGCTGGTCCCCTTTTGTAATAATGTCCTCCATGCTGATCCCCTTTTGTAGTGATGTCCCCCATCCTGGCCCCCATAGTGTAGTAATGTCCCCCATGCTGGTCCCCTTTTGTAGTGATGTCCCCCATCCTGGCCCCCATAGTGTAGTAATGCCCCCCATGCTGGTCCCCTTTTGTAGTGATGTCCCCATCCTGGCCCCCACAGTGTAGTAATGTTCACATTCTGGCCCCTTTTGTAGTGATGTCACCATCCTCACCCCCATAGTGCAGTAATGTCCCCTATGCTGGACCCCTTTTTTTACTGATGTCCCAACCTGGTCTGCCTTCTTATCACACACTAACTCACGCACACACTAACTCACGCACACACTAACTCACGTACACACTAACACACTCACTCACTGTCACTAATGTGGAACAAAAGGGGGAGGGGAACCACAACCGATGAGCGGTACCTGGTGGTCTAGTGGGGGCGACAATAACAGATGTGGGTGTTCGCATCTCACCTTTGCAGGTTGTGCAACCCTGCACAACCTCGGCGTATCGCAGTGGATGGCTCCGGACTCCAGCATTCGGGGTTTCCTCCACGAGCAGCTCCTTCTTCCAGTCAGTTGACTCGAGCAGCCGATCACCTGACCCTGTGACGTTCTCAGCTATGTCACCGCAGGTCCTTTGGATTCTGTTAGCGGTGACTCTGGTTCACAGCTGCTCCTGCTGCAACCCTAGGATGGGAATATGATATTTGTACAGAAGTGTGTGATTATAACAGAAGCGCAAGAGCACAGGAGGCACACGTTTAATTACCTTTGATATACCACAATGCATTTCCACGGCGGTCCGCCGTCTTCATCACGTAAATGCACCTGATGAAGGCGGCGGACCGCCGTGGAAACGTGTTGTGGTATATTAAAGTTAATTAAACGTGTGCCTCCTGTGCTCTTGCGCTTCTGTTATAATCACACACTTCTGTACAAACTCTGAGGCACTCACACAGGCACTCACACAGGCAGGCTCACAGGCAGGCACACAGGCAGGCTCACAGGCAGGCACACAGGCACTCTCACAGGCAGGCACACAGGCACTCTCACAGGCACTCACAGACACACTCACAGGCACTCACGCATTAAACACACACACACACACACACACACTTTTGCTTTGCTAACCATGCTGGCAGCGGTCCAGTGCATGGGGCTGCCGCGGTCTCTGCTATAATCTTACTTCCGGCCACTTCACACTGCCGCTCGCTCTGCTGATGTGCTAGTTCAATGCAAGCCGCAGTCAGCCAATGAGAGGCCCGCAGGTGACCTCGGTGTATGGCGTCGCCTGCGGGCCTCTCATTGGCTGACGGCTTGCATTGAACTTACAGAGGGGCACAGCGAGCGTCGGAGTGAAGCGGCCGGAAGCAATATTATAGCAGAGACCGCAGCGGCCCCATGCACTAGACTGCCGTCAGCATGGTCAATTTTCCAAGGTGCCGGGGGCCGCACAGGGAAGCCCCTGGGGCCGCATGCGGCCCGCGAGTTTGAGACCCCTGCTCTAGATGAACTGCAGAGATCTACTGCTGAGGTGGGAGAGTCTGTCCATAAGACAACAATCAGTCGTACACTGCACAAATCTGGCCTTTATGGAAGAGTGGCAAGAAGAAAGCCATTTCTCAAAGATATCCATAAAAAGTCTCGTTTTAAGTTTGGCACAAGCCACCTGGAACACACACCAAACATGTGGAATAAGGTGCTCTGGTGAGATGAAACCAAAATCGAACTTTTTGGCCACAATGCAAAACAATATGTTTGGCATAAAAGCGACACAGTTCATCACCCTCAAAACACCATCCCCATCGTCAAACATGGTGGTGGCAGAATCATGGTTTAGGCCTGCTTTTCTGCTTTTTTCGGGGACAAGGAAGATGGTTAAAATTGATGGGAAGATGGACGGAGCCAAATACAGGACCATTCTGGAAGAAAACCTGTTGGAGTGTGCAAAAGACCTGAGACTGGGACGGAGATTTATCTTCTAACAAGACAATAATCCCAAACATAAAGCAAAATCTACAATGGAATGGTTCAAAAATAAACGTATCCAGGTGTTAGAATGGCCAAGTCAAAGTCCAGACCTGAATCCAATCGGGAATCGGTGGAAAGAGCTGAAAACTGCTGTTCACAAACGCTCTCCATCCAACCTCACTAAGCTCGAGCTGTTTTGCAAGGAAGAATGGGCAAGAACTTCAGTCTCTCGATGTGCAAAACTGATAGAGACATACCCCAAGCGACTTGCAGCTGTAACCGCAGCAAAAGGTGGCGCTACAAAGTATTAACTCAAGGGGCTGAATAATATTGCACGCCCCACTTTTCAGTTTTTTATTTGTTAAAAAAGTTTAAAATATGCAATAAATTTCGTTCCACTTTACGATTGTGTCCCACTTGTTGTTGAGTCTTCACAAAATAATTAGAATTTATATCTTATAGTTTGAAGCCTGAAATGTGGCAAAAGGTTGAAAAGCTCAAGAGGTCCAAATAGTTTCACAAGGCACTGTGTGAATATATATTATTATATATATATATATATATATTATATATATTCACACAGTGCCTTGTGAAACTATTTGGACCTCTTGAGCTTTTCAACCTTTTGCACATTTCAGGCTTCAAACTATAAGATATAAATTCTAATTATTTTGTGAAGAATCAACAACAAGTGGGACACAATCGTGAAGTGGAACGAAATTTATATATATTCATCAGTTTAATGATAGAAGTGAGAACATCACAGTGCCTGATGTCCAGTTTTATACCCAAAAAATAAAACCTGTGGTGGATTTTTGAGTTAAAAATACAGAAAAATAGTATTTGAAGTGGCGTGTAACAATGAGGCTGTGCCAACACTGCTGCAAGGACAAAGAATCCGGGTTTTCTCTGCTACATCACAGTACAGTGTAAGTGATATGTGGGTCGCATTGTAAGAACGAAATCCAAATGATTGTGTTTTGCAGCTTCTTGGTTGCAGTCCTACTCACTTGCACTATGCTGCTATTCAGCAGTGGCATTCAGTCATCTTTCACCTTCTGACCTGTATAGTGGTCAAAGTTGTTGTGTAGCCCCAGCCTAAGTTCTGTGCAGTGGAGATATTCTTTTGTTTTAATGAAAGTACAGTCTGCACAATTTTTTTAAATTGTTCTTTTATTTCCTAAATGCAGAATTAAAGGCCTTGTCCAAAGCTTTGATATTAATGACTAATATCAGTTAGCAATATCCAAACAGCACAGATCAAACTCCTAGCAACAATCAGCTATTAGTAGGTCTCATGATACCAGAGCACCATATGCTGAGGAGTGGCTATTCTTGGGTACTGCAGCTGATCTCCCCATTCACTTTCTTTTTTTTATTGGTTTTATTCAGATACCAAATATGTCTCGCAAAATGAACAGAAAACCAAATATCTCCAGCTCTCTAGAGTCAGAGGACATCAGCCTGGAAACAACAGTGCCCACAGATGACATATCCTCATCCGAGGAGCGCACTGGTTCCCCGAAAATCACTCGACAGCTGATTGAAAGGAAGGAGCTTCTACATAATCTTCAGCTGCAGAAGATAGAACTCTCCAGAAGAATTTGATGATTGATAACCTGAAAGGAGAATACCTGACCAAGGTATGTGCTTTATGTTTTGTGACTTCGTCTACATAGAGTTGAGTGTAGAGCAGCCAACATTGCTGCTATTTGTACAGGAACAAACATAAATCTGATGAATGTACAGGTTAATATGACCAGCATTCTGGTCAGGGAAGGGCTTTCTTGGCAAAATATCTGTGATAACTTCCATGTGGTGATCTAATTTAATGGTGTGTGTCAGCCAAATTAATTGTATAACTTGTCCTTACTTGGCCAGAACAATACAAACTATTTAGGTAAGGCTCGTTTCACGGCCATGGAAGTAAAGGTTAGCATTTAAAGTAGCTGATCAGTTTCAGTACTCCACTGACCGCTGCCTATTTGGGGGAGTTCCAGCTTTTGGCGTCCCTACACAAAAGTGAAGATAACACAAGACACACTGAAATGTACCACTTGTGTAAGGCATAAGGCCGCTTCACAGCTAGGATATAGTTGAACGAGATCGATAGCTATGTCACATGACCGCGATCCTTCCGACATCGTTAGTGCACTGTCACGCGCAAGGATATCGTTAACAATCTTATATTTGGCAACGCACCAGCTACTTGGAGAAGAACGATTGAACGATGTTAAAAAGCGGTAGGAATAGGAGAAATATGAACGACATCGTTCAAAAAGGTGTCACACTGAACAATGTTGCTTCTTCCCATGACGTTAATTGGACGACGAGCGATAGATTTGAGGTCTGGATCCCAAATTTTTGATGACCGTTCCAATGATTTTTCCTTCCTTCATCGTTCGTTTACACGCAATGACGCACTATCATTATCGTTACAACGATCACAAATCCGTGACGTTTCAACGATATGGTTAATGAAATCCTAGCGTGTGAAGCGGCCTTTAAGTTCACCATTATTCAGTGCTCCATGCTGTCAGAATCCCGAAGGAAATAGCATTCTCTTGGGAACCTTGAGAGCTATTCACTACAATGGAGTCACTGTGGACACTATATGGCCTCCAACCTGGCAGTATTCATGGCTAACCACGATTTTGTGTATGACTGAAAAAGACGAGTACTGCCAGGACAGAGGCTAGACAGCGTCCACAATGACTCCGTCAGCTTCATCCAAGTTAATGGTTCCGTCGGGGCTCCCATCAGAATACAGTTTTTTAGATTCCAACAATCCCAGATAACAAGAGGAGGTCATGCCAGTAAGGATGGTACCTGACTTCAGAAACCGGGGATCTGTTGCAGCAGCCATCACTGATAGCCTGAAATAAAAAGTGGGGTCAGCCCCAGAGTATTTGTATTGGGTCATTAGGAGGATTGAAGAGGTAAGTAGTTTTTTTATCTTTAAAGATATGATTACTGCTATTCTCGGAGAACCTTTTTAAATAGAGAAACTAGTGAATGGGACAGCAGGCTGTAAAGAAGGTATTATT
This sequence comes from Allobates femoralis, assembly GCA_033576535.1. Lineage (NCBI taxonomy): Eukaryota > Metazoa > Chordata > Amphibia > Anura > Aromobatidae > Allobates > Allobates femoralis. The sequence goes on along the minus strand of JARQOC010000002.1, from coordinate 565,264,292 downwards.
GACATGTACTATGCAGGTCGGACATATGTTTTTAATGGTCTGGATAATCATACAGACACGTGAGTTGAATTTATTGTGGACTGCATTTTTTTTATGAAGCCTATTAAATTGTTTCCCATTGTTTTTATTTTTTTTTTCATTTTGTTTCCTAGATTGAGGAGCTTGAAGAGAAATTGAATGACACCATTCATCAGAAACAATTATTGGCTTTAAGACTTGAAACACAAACCAAAATCCAGCAGGAAGATGCCAGGTAAGATTGCATTGAAAGGGGTTGGAATGACGCAGACACTGAGGGCGATGTATGTTATCGACATGTCTGATTACTATAATCCCCCATGTCGATAACGTACATCACCTTCAGTGTCTGCGCCATTCCAGTGATGTAGGTGCAGGATTGCCCGTAGCCCGTCTGATATTATATCTCGTGAGCCCTGCAGCCAATCAGTAGCCGCTTCACTCTTACTTCCTTTGAACAAATCTGACATCTAGAAGAAGTGAGAGTAATTTGGCCTAGTCCCGGCTGATAGACCGCAGGTCTTATGACATAACATCAGGCGGGCTCCGGATGCTGTGAGAGGCGAGCGTAAGGTGTTGGTGTTCTTCATGATGTATGATCATCATCAGCTGTCTGAGTAGCGGACATCTCTTTTAATGTATCATCGAGTTGTTCAATTCATAAGAGCCTGAATATCCAAATAGATAACACTGGTATACATGGGCATCTGCCATGGAAAATGAAACCATTAAAGCCTCACTGATCTCACTGCCAAGCCTATAGAATTAGACATCCCAGGTGTTTATACATCGTCTGATTGTTTTTCCTTACAGCTGTCCTCTTCAGTCATGTCTATTGTCTATATTGTAATTTCAGTAAAAATCTGTGGATTGTTAATATGGCTACATATAGAATTGTGATTACCATTTTGGAGCCTAGTTATGTACATAAACCCTATTATTGTGCCTGCTAGTATAGACGTTTGCTGACAAAATGATAAATCTCCTACAAATAAAGTTAATTTCTCCTTCGCCTCATTGGGGGACACAGGACCATGGGTGTTATCCTGATGTCCATTAGGAGGCGACACTATCTGCAAAAGATTAACAGTGGCTCCTCCTCTGCAGTATACACCCCTGGACAGGCACCATCCTAACCAGTTTTTGCTTAGTGTCATTAGGAGGCACACATCAATTTTTAGTGCTCCTAAAAAATTATTATTTTTTTTTTCCTTTTTGAATTTTTTACTTCAAGAAGAAGAAAAGTGGGTCTCTGACGAGACTCCCAGAATGGTCCCTCCTCGGCTCCCCACTGTTGGAGGCGCCTGGTTGAGGTCGACTTCTTTTCCTCTAACATGCCTCTCCCTCCTCAGCCCCCCAATGTTGGGGGCGCTGGGTTGAGGTTGAGACGACGATCCTCCCTCCCCATTTCCCCACTGTTCGGGTTACTGGGTTGAGGTCGAGGCGACGGACAAGGCTCCTGATGGAGCAGCAGCCCTCCCTAAATACCCCTTTGGGGTTCATTTAGGTTGAGACACCACAGGTAGAGCCATCAGGTGCAGCAGCTTGGACGCTACAGGGACCCCAGGAGTCTTGAGCCCTTCTGAGCCACTCCATACACTTCAGCGGCAGCGTGCTTGCCGCAGTACTCCCAGGACACACAGCTTCGCTGTGTACTCCTGATGGGGCCGGGGGACCAGCAAGGGGCAGCTAGCACTAGCAGGGACACAGCTTGCCTGTGCCCCTGCAGCAGCCAGCACTAAGGCTGCACAAATGTTGATTCAGAGGACCCAGCGCTCTGGGTCCTCTGTGGGAGCCCACACTGGGTCACTGCTATCAGCCTATGGGGTCCGGCGGGGTCCAGATTAGCTCCGGACCCCCCCGCCGCCTGGAGCCTTTTTCGGCCTCAGGGATCTAATTTAGGCCGTGGCTTTGGCCTACACCGAAGCCGCCGCCTTTTCCATGCTCCCCGGATGACGAGGATGACGCTGCCAGCGTCATAGCAGGGGGCGGACTGCATACAGAGAGCGCACTCCCCTGTATTATCACGCTCTTTTCACACCGCTTCGCCCCCCTCCTTCCTCCTCTTCCCATCTCTGGCGGCCATTACAAGCCTCGTGGAAAGGAGGCAGCGCGGCAACAGCAGCAAGGCAGCACTGCTTCAGCTGGACAGTCTCCGAGGGGCACAGGACAAGGGACGCTGGACACTGGTGGCACACAGAGGTGGGGTAAGTCCCAGCAGAGGTTTTCTGTCCCCTCTACTGGGGCTACTTCTCTACAGGGCACCCCTACACAGGCACAGGAACCCTCTCCCATTATGCCGGGCTCAAAGAGCAAGAGGACCAGGGCTCACACATCTTACTATGCTTTATGCACAGCCTGCAGGAACCTCTGCCCAGCGGCTATACGTCCCCGCACTGCCAGGACTGCACCCAGAGTACAGTGCCTCAGCCCCCAGTGACCCCAACCATTACTGATGCGTCCCCTGCCATGCCGGAATAGGCCATAATCATGTCCCAATCCATGTCTCAATCTATGGCACAATCCATAGAGAAGCTGTCCTCTACATTGCTCCAAGCTCTGCAGAGTCACCCTCTTTCCCTGGCCGCTGCCCAGCAGAGTGAACGCTCGACCTGGACCGTACTGACCCAGACCCATCCACTTCTAGGTCAGGATGCAAGCGACCCCATAGGTCACGCTCTCCAGTGTCCTCTCACAATTCACGGTCACCCCCCAGGGAGAGTCGCCATGCCTCCAGGTCGCCAGAGTTGTCCCCTGCCAGGGAAAGTCACATGTGGTCCAGGTCATCCCCTACCAGGGAAGACCACAGTGATACGCATGAGTCCGAAGGCCTTGTGATTCCAGCTCCGATCTGGATCCAGACAGGTCCTTAGACCTAAACCTGCCAGACGCCGATGCATTGGTTGAGGACGTAATCACTTCCATCAACCAGGTGTTGAATATATCTGACCCACCTCCAGATGCCCCTGAGCACACGATACCTTTTCAAAGGGCTAAGAAGCCACCTAAATATTTCTATGATCACCCTGAGTTCAGGGCGATTCTTAAAAATCATCGCTCACACCTGGAAAAAAGATTCGGCAATCGTAAGGCACTGGAGAGGCGTTACCCCTTTCTGCAAGAGGTAACACGGACCTGGGCAGATACGCCCGTATTGTACCCCCCAGTCTCTAGGCTTGCTGCGCAGACAATTTTCTCTCTGCCAGATAGCTCCTCCATCAAGGGTGCGACGGACTGTCAGGTGGAACACATGGCCCGATCAATTTTAGAGGCTGCATGGTCCTCCCTAGCATCGGCATTCACTTCAGCCTGGGCAGCCAAGGCCATCTTGGCCTGGACGACCAACTTACATGCGGGCCTCCGTTCGATTGACTCCGAGCTAGCGGATCAGGCGGTTCAAGCTTCCGTCGTGGCGGACTATATTCTACATGCAGCATCGATTCCTCAAATTGTGCGGCAGTGGCTGCGTCAAACGCTATCATTATCAGGTGTGCCCTCTGGCTACGAGAATGGAAGGCTGATGCAGTCTCTAAAAAGTCGCTTACACACACCTTCCATATTCTTAGCGGCCAAACGCATCTACAATCACCACAAGCAAGCACGATTCCGTTCCTTTCGGAATTCGTCTGGCTGGTCCGTCTCCCGCCCAGCGCAGACTCGTAGTCGTTCGGCGCGCAGGGAGGGTTCGAGGTCTTTGCAAGAACAAGAACTGGCAGTCAAAATCCGGCCAGTCCAAGTCTGAGGGATCCAAATCCCACAAATTCTCTTCCTCATGACTCCTAATTCCCGGACGACACTCCGCCAGTAGAAGGCCGACTTTTCCACTTTCGTCAAGTCTGGCTGCCTATTATAGAAGACAGGTGGATCAGGGAACTGGTGTCGTTCGGTTACAAAATAGAGTTAATTTCCCTCCCACCAAATCGATTCTTTCTCTCAGTACCTCCAAGAGCGCTGTCCAAGGCTCGCGCCTTCTCCAAGGCGGTCAGCTCACTTCTTCAAGCGGGAGTAATCGTACCGGTCCCTCTGGCCGAACGCTTCCACAGGTATTCCAACCTGTACGTGGTTCCCAAAAAGGGAGGCAGTGTAAGACCCATACTAGACCTCAAACAACTAAACAAATACGTAAAAATACGACAATTTCGCATGGAATCTCTCCGATCCATCATACATCCATGGAAGTCGGAGAGTTTCTTGCCTCCATAGATATTCAGGATGCTAACCTGCATATCCCAATTGCCTCTGGCCATCAAAGGTTTCTCCAATTTGCAATCGGTCACACCCATTACCAGTTTGTGGCTCTCCCGTTTGGACTCGCCACGGCTCCCAGAGTGTTTACCAAAGTCATGGCGGCCGCCATGACTATCTTACACTCCAGAGGTGTAGTCGTCATCCTGTACCTGGACGATCTCCTTATCAAGGCTCCCACCTTCAAGGATTGCGAACTCAGTGTCGCCATCACGGTAGACACACTAAGTTGCCTGGGCTGGTTGGTCAACCTAAAAAAGTCGTCCCGAATCCCAAGTCAGTCCCTAATCTTTCTGGGCATGCAATTCCACACTTCCAGGGGTCTAGTGCTCCTTCCCAAGGAGAAGGCACACGCTCTCCGGCTGGGAGTTCGCGCCCTTCTTCAGCCATCACCTCGATCCTTCCGATTTGCCATGAGGGTTCTGGGCAGGATGGTCGCTGCGATAGAAGCAGTCCCCTTCGCCCAGCTTCACCTCAGACCTCTCCAACTGGCCATACTCAAGTCTGGGACAAGAGTCCCTTTTCCCTGGACAAGAGGTTTCGACTGTCAAGCAATCCATACACTGGTGGCTCAGACCAATCTCTCTCTCCAAAGGGAGATCTTTTCTAACGGGTCACTGGAAGATTCTGACCACCAATGCCAGCCTGACAGGATGGGGCGCGATGTACCGACATCACAGAGCACTGGGGAAATGGTCTCCAACAGAATCTACCATGCCCATCAACATCCTGGAGATTCGAGCCATCTTCCTGGCATTGCGAGCCTTCCAGCGCTTCCTGGCGGCTTCTCACATCAGGATACAATCAGACAATGCCACGGCCGTGGCATACGTCAATCACCAGAGTGGAACCCGCAGTGCCCAGGCAATGCGAGAGGTAACACACATCCTTCACTGGGAGGAATCAACGGGATCGACTTTGTCTGCCATGCACATCCCGGGAGTAGACAACTGGGAAGCAGACTTCCTCAGTCACCAGGGCATAGACTCAGGAGAGTGGTCCCTGCACCCCGAAGACTTTCAGCAAATTTGTCATCGCTGGGGGACTCCGGATGTGGATCTAATGGCATCACACCTCAATGCCAAGGTTCTCAACTTCATGGCCAGATCACACGACCCCCGGTCCATAGGAGCGGACGCCCTAGTTCAGGACTGGACTCAATTCCAACTCTTATACATCTTCCCACCCCTGCCTCTAATCCCCAGAGTGGTGCAGAAAATCAGACAGGAAGGGATCCCAGTCATCCTCATCGCCCCAGACTGGCCCAGACGCGCATGGTATGCCGACATCGTCCAACTCACGGCAGACGCCCCATGGCACCTTCCAGATCGTCCAGATCTTCTGTCTCAGGGCCCGTTCTACCACCAGAATTCAGGAGCTCTGAATATGACGGCGTGGCCCTTGAGACCTGGATTCTGACACGAGCAGGGCTCTCACAGGATGTCATTCGCACCATGATCAGTGCGAGAAAACCAGCCTCTGCTAGGATTTATTACTGCATCTGGAAATCCTTTTTTGCCTGGTGCGCATCTCGTGATCAGGCTCCGTTGCCCCATTCCCTGCCCATGGTATTTGGTTTTCTGCAATCGGATCTGGAGGCCAGACTGTCCCTTGGCTCTCTTAAAAGCCAAGTCTCGGCTCTCTGTTCTTTTTCAGCGACGACTCGCAGCAAAACCGCAAGTCAAAATGTTTCTTCAAGGGGTTTACTGCTTGGTTCCCCTACAGACGACCGCTGGAGGCGTGGGATGTCAACTTGGTGTTGGCAGCATTACAAGAACCACCCTTTGAGCCCCTCAAGGAAATCTCAGTCCGCCTTCTATCCCAGAAGGTGGTTTTTCTGGTGGCAATCACCTCTCTTCGCAGTGAGTCTGAACTCACAGCGCTCTCCTGCAGGCCACTGTTCCTGGCTTTTCACCAGGACAAGGTTGTTCTCCGTACGGTCCCCTCTTTCCTCCCGAAAGTGGTCTCCACTTTCCACATCAACGAGGAAATTTCCTTGCCATCCCTTTGTCCGACACCGGTTCATAGGTTTGAGAAGGCTCTGCATACGCTGGACCTTGTCAGGGCATTGCGTATCTATGTGTCTAGATTAGCGCCTTTTCGGAAGTCAGACTCTCTCTTCCTTCTTCCGGAAGGCAGCCTCAAGGGCTTGCCAGTCTCAAAAGCTATGCTTGCTAGATGGATCAGATCCACCATTCAAGATGCCTATAGGCTCAAAAACTCGCCACTTCCGACTGGTATCAGACCGCACTCTATCCGTGCTGTAGGGGTATCCTTGGCCATTCAGCACCAGGCGTAGGCACAACAAGTGTGTGAGGCAGCTACCTGGACTAGCTTACACACGTTCACAAAACATTACAGAGTCCATACCCAGTCTTCAGCGGACGCGAGCCTGGGTAGACGCGTCCTGCAGGCGGCAGTAGCCCACCTGTAGGATACTGTCTTTACACAATATGCGTTCCATTGCTTTTCCCACCCAGGGACTGCTTTGGGACGTCCCATGGTCCTGTGTCCCCCAATAAGGTGAAGGAGAAAAGGAGAATTTTGTGTACTCACCGAAATTCCTTTTCTCTTAGCCTCTAATTGGGGGACACAGGACGATGGGTTATGCTATTCTGCCACTAGGAGGCGACACTAAGCAATTGAACAAGAAGCACAGTGGCTCCTCCCAGCAGTATATAACCCTGACTGGCACAGTCCAGCCAGTTTTGTGCTAAAGCAGTAGGAGGAAAACTACATAAGCCGATAAGGCAACCAGGAGCATAAACAAGAGAACACTAACTACAACAAGGCCAACGGGCCACAGGGAGGGTGCTGTGTCCCCCAATTAGAGGGAGAAAAGGAATTTACGGTGAGTGCACAAAATTCTCCTTTTCTCCTTCGCCTCATTGGGGGACACAGGACGATGGGACGTCCCAAAGCAGTCCCTGGGTGGGAATAAACATCCACATTCTGAAATGCACAGTCTACAGGTTAGCAGCAGCTGCCTGTTGGATGCATCTACCCAGACTCGCATCTGTGAAGTCCGAGTATGAACACGACAGTGTTTCGCAAAAAGTGTGAAGGCTGGACCAGGTAGCAGCTTTGCACACCTGCCCAGCCTTATCCTGGTGCCGAATAGCCCAGGAAGCACCCACTGTGCGAGTGGAGAGAGCACGCAACCCTGACGGAATGGTCAGATTACGTATGGAATAAGTTTCTTGAACGGTAAGCTAAATCCCCTGGCAAGAGTGAGCTTGGACGCTGCCATCCCTTTACGGTGCCCTTCTGGAAGGACTAAGAAGGGAGTCCGACTTCCTGAAAGGTGCTGTCCTAGAGATATAATTCCCGAGAGTACGGACTAGATCCAAGGAGTGCAGAGCCTTTTCAAAGCGGTGCATCAGAGGCGGACAGAAGGACGGGAGAGAAATGAGACGTCTGTGGCGAGCTGCACGAGATCGGCGTACCATTTTGATCTCCGGACCACTCTGGAAATGAGGGCCAGAGGAGGGAAGATGTAAGACGAAAATGTGTCCAAGTCTGGACCAAAGCGTCCGATCCCAGGGCTCGCGGATCGCGTGAGCGGGCACAGAAGTTGGGAACCTGCGCATTCATTTACGACGCCATGAGTTCCACATCCGGAGTCCCAAAGTAAAAAAATAGGGGGGGAACAAGAGGCGCAATAGTGCCCTATCACTAGTGACACTAATGTATGCGGTGGGTATGAATTCACTCACCTAGCACAGTTGTGAGACCCACAACTGGTGTAAAAGCATTTGGCATTAAATGCAGCTGCTGCAGGACTTCCACCTTCCACATGCACGTGGGAATCATCCAGAAGTTACCTCAGGGGAAATGGTGTATCAGTGTCCGCGCTGCTGAAATCCCAAGAAAACGATCCGGAAAACAGATATATCCCTGAGGAAGACACTAGGACAGTGTTGAAACGCGTAGGAAAGGAATAAATGGATGATTGATGCAACCTACATATGGTTTCCGGATCGTTTTCTTGGGATTTCAGCAGCGCGGACACTGATACACCATTTCCCCTGAGGTAACATCCGGAGTCCCGAAACGCCTGCAGATCTGGCGGAATACTTCTGGATGGAGAACCCATTCTCCCGAGGCAAGGCCCTGACGGCTGAGAAAGTTCACCGCTCAATTGTCGATCCCTGGGATGTGAACAGCCGAGAAAACCGCTCCAGAGGACTCGGCCCAGCTGACGATCGGTTCCACTTCCTACATAGCAGACTTGCTGCGGGTTCCGCCCTGATGCCCAGACGTGGCATTGTCCGACTGAAAGCGGATGAGACGGCCCTTCCGAAGATGATGACAGGACAAGGCTCATTCCCTGCGCTCTGCAGTTCGGATGTTTCCCCCCTTCCGCACTCCCTCCGGTTTGCAATGCGAGTTCTGGGAAAGATGGTGGCGACATTGGACGCAGTACCATTTGCCCAACTCCATCTCCGGCCACTTCGGTTGGCCCTGCTATCAGCCTGGATTCGCAGTCTGTTCACCCTTCACTGGACATTCCGTCCGTCAGCGGAAACAAGGCTGTCACTTCGATGGTGGCTGATCCAGTCATCTCTCTCTCGGGAGTGATCCTTATCCCGGCTCGGTGGGACGTGCTGGCCAATGACGCCAGTCTCCTCAGCTGGGGAGCGTTTTTTTTGCCATCACACAGCCCAGGGTCAGTGGACTCTAGCAGAGTTTTCTCTGCCCATAAATCTCCTGGAGATTCGGGCCATCTACTTGACATTGCAAAGTTTTGGCACAGAAAACCTGATGAATCCTGATCAGGAAAAAATTGCAATGTGAAAGCAGCCTTACCATGGCCATGGCCCTGAGTATAGCACACCTTGTGCTTTTTGATACTCCAGTAATGTTGTAGCTCTTAAATGTGGCAAAACTGGTGGCAAATGGCATCTTGGCAGCTTCAAGCTTGATTTTCCTCAATTGATGGGCAGTTATTTTGCATTATTCTTGCGACCCTGTTGGCTATTTGCCATGAAACGCTTGATTGTTCGGTGATCACGCTTCAAAAGTTTGGCAATTTCAACACTGCTGCATCCCTCTGCATGACATCTCACAATTTTGGACTTTTCAGAGCCTGTCAAATCTCTCTTCTGACCCATTTTGCCTAAGGAAAGGCATTTGCCTAATAATTCAGCACACCTAATATAAGGTGTTGATGTCATTACACCACACCCGCGCCTCATTACAGAGATGCACATCACCTGATTTACTTAATTGGTAGTTAGCTCTCAAGCCTATACAGCTTGGAGTAGGGCAACATGTATAAAAAAGTATCATGTGATCAAAATACTGAATTTGCCTAATAATTCTGCACACAGTGTATTCCAAGATCTATCTATTATATAATTGCGAATGGGTTTTTTGCCCCTTCTGAGTCCACTCGCGCTGCGAGTCAGCGTGGTCATGTGGATACGCCCGAAGCATTGGCCGCGCAGCGGCCATTGGGGGCAGGTCTAAGGCGACTCGCTATGCCCGCGCAGCGGGCATGGCGAGTCGCCTTAGCAGCGCGAAGCATTGGCCGCGAAGCGGCCATTGCGAGTCAGAGACTCGCTCTTCTAGAATCCCGATGCATGTGCATCGGGCACCCAGCTAGTTGAAGATAATCACCTTTGTTCATAGAAAAACCCCTTGAATACAATCCTACATTTCCTTCAATGTTTATGGCTTTTGTGAGAGTCTTTCTACTGCCATTTTCTTCTACATAGATGGGTTTTATGTTATGAGAATTAATTTCTCTAATGCTAAATATTCAACAAACATACCACAGAAATTAAGTTTCTGTAATGGTTTTTATGTGAATATATATCTATATTTAATATAGTGGTATATATCTTAAAGGCTTAGCGCTAGATTCGGTTAGTATAGATGTTATTTATGACACTTAGGCTTGGTGCAACCCTATTTCGGGATGTTTATTACTTTCTCCTTATACAAGAAAAAGTTTAAAAACAATTTCATCACAATAGTATGACTCCTGCTTCTTCTGGTATATTTTCAAGGTATATTTTCTGATCCACCTGTAATACAAATATTGGTGGTTTATCTATTTTGCCTGGTATTAGTTTTGCATACTATTCTTTAGTTATTCTTTGGTGATGAAGAATAGTATGCAAAATTGAATACCACTGAGGCAAAATAGATAAACCACCAATATTTGTATTACAGGTGGATCAGAAAATATACCTTGAAAATATACCAGCAGAAGCAGGAGTCATACTATTGTGATGAAATTATTTTTATTGTATAAGGAGAAAGTAATAAACATTCCGAAATAGGGTTGCACCAAGCCTAAGTGTCATAAATAACATCTATACTTACCGATCTATCGCTAAGCCTTTAAGATATATACCACTATATTATATATCTATTATAATAAAAACCCTAAGGCAACTTCCGTCACGATGTAACGGTATGGTACGTCTCATCCTGGCTGAAGTTGCCTGTACACCCGCCCTGGGTGTGCCAATATTGCCGCCCATTGCCAGGAGCTGGGCTTCCAAAGCCCCACTCCCGCCTTCGGTACAAGCTGTGGTCCCACACACACTCCAGTCACACTCCCCACTCCTCCACACACCCTCCCACACTACACTTCTCATCACACACCCCCCTCAGTTGCCACGTCCACGTGTGTGTTCCCCCCCCCCCCCCCCTCCACTGTCCCTGCCCCCCCTCCTTCTCTCAGCACCTCCACACTCATACCCCCACTCATACCCCCATGCACTCTGCCTGCCATTACTTACCAATGGCCCATCGTCTTCCCCGCCGCCGCCGCATCTTCGATCTGCCGTCCCACCATCTTGGCTCCACTCCTCTGTCCCGGCGACATGTTTCTTCCAAAATGGCGTCTGGGAACTCTCGCGAGACTTCCCGGACGCCATCTTGGATGAAGTATGTCGCCGCCACAGAGGACTGGATCCAAAATTCGCCGACGTCTCCTGCTTCTGCGTCATAACTCCTCCTGCTCTCTTCACTTACTCCGTCTCCTCAGTTAACCTCTTCAGTGCCCTCACTCCTGCTGAGTATAGCTATGACGCTGTGAACATTTAACTCCGTCTGTACCGTATTGCTTCTATATTCTCCTCAGTCAACCTTTTCAGTGCCCTTACTCCTGCTGAGTATACCTTTCTATAATTAAGACGCAGTGAACTAGCCCACTTCTATAAGCACTAGTAGCACTGCTTTACAACTAACCCTTCTGGTTTACACCACCTGTACATACGTACATACACATCCTTTCTGTCTTCATAACTGCAGGACCTTTTCTCTAACGCCTTATAACCCCCAACACTCTCACTCTCTACTATCTGCTCTCATACTCCCTTACCAGTCTCAACATGACTCCTCCCAAAAAGTATGCCACTGACACACAGCGGAAAAATACTTTGTCACTACGTCAAAGAAAACTCCGTGCTAGTGAGACTCCTGAAGAAAAAGAACATCGCCTTGCCACCATGAAGGCTTATAAACGACAACGCCTCACACACGAGTCCCCTAAGTCTAAATCCATTAGATTAGCACAAGCAGCCTCTGCTCGCTGTCAACGCCGACAACCTACACCTTCGACGTCTACATTTCTTTTTCGCTCCATTGGGAGACCCAGACATTGGGTGTATAGCTTCCGCCTCCGGAGGACACACAAAGTATTACACTTAAAACAAGAAGTGTAACTCCTCCCCTACTGCCTATACACCCCCTCTAGGAGGAATCCCATCAGTTCTTAGCTTTGTGTTGAAGGAGGCACACCTGCACTCATGCACTCTCACTTAGTCTTACTCACTCTCCTTGGAGAGTGTCGGATGGAAGCAAAGAGGATCCTTAGGGACCCCCAGCATGTCTCCTTCCTCACCCTCGGGCAGAGGCGGTTGAGGTACCCTTGGGGTACGACGGGCTGGAGCCCTCATGCTGCTTTTTCCTTCTCCATCCCCTCGGGCCTCTGGAGAAGTGGGATCGGTACGGGCTCCCAGAACTTCTGGAGCTCTGACTCCATCCACAGCCCCTAGGGATCCTGTCGGCTGGTGTCGTGGACCACAGGGCTCGGTCCCCTGCACCTCATTAAGGTACTCTGGGAGTTATGCTTGCCCTGCCTGCCCTGCTGCAGCCCGGTCCATCCACCTGGGGAGGGAGTATGTGGACTCTGGTGACATTGTCCCTCTGTGTGTGCTCCCTCCAGGCTCTCATGCCCTCTTCAGTGGGCTCTTTAATGTGTGTGCTGCTGCTCACACTCTAGAGGGGCCCCTGGTGGTATTTTCCCGGTCCCTAGCGGCCTGCCACTGCAGCGCCGCGGGTTTCCCGGGGGTCGCTCGTACTACCGCGCTCGGGTGCTCCCGAGCGCGGGCCGGCGTTATAAATTTAGGCCCCGGCTTCATTGAGGCCTTGTTTTTCCTCCATGAGCCCGGGCTCCACTGGAGGCGGGCCCGGCCGCCTTTGGGGGCGGTCTTGGAGCTCGGCCGCTCCCAGCAGGCCTTGCATCATAGCCTGGCTGGGAGGGAGGGGAGTAGCCCTCCGGATTCCCGGGCTGCTAGGCCACGCCCACTCGCTCGGCTCCGGCGGCCATCTTATGTAGGGGCTGGAGACTGCTGCTCCCATACTCCCAGCGTCTCCCCTACACTCTGCAGCTGCCAGTAAAGAGCGGAGCATCCGGAGGGCACACACACTCCCTGGTCGCTCTGGTAAGTCACCACAGGTCTCCTGTTGGTGCCTTTCCTTCTCCTATTCCCCCCTCTGGCTGGTTTCCCTCTGGGAGGATTAATCCTAAGGGCGACATGTCTTCCACCAGGAGCAAAGCCCCTAGGGTGAAGGCATTTTACTCTTCTTGCACTGTCTGCAAGATTGCCCTGCCTGCTGGGTCTATTGACCCTCATTGCACTGTCTGCGCTTTACATGACTCTGTAGCTGCTCAGGGGGCCCCCCCAAGCTCTGCTACATCAGAGCCTTCCCGAGTCAGGGGGACCAGGATGTCCCTCCTTGGACTGTAGCTTTTACTAGGACCTTTTCAGAGTCTTTTGCCCAGTCCATGACGGCTCTGACCAGGGTCTTGCAGGAATCTTTGCAGGCTGGTCACCGGGAAACCGCCCCCGGTCCCTCTGCCTCACGCCGCAGGCACCTCAGCGAGTCGTCCCCTGCTGAGGGTGTGGATCCTGGAGACAATACAGGGGTCTCGGACGCAGATCCCTCTCCTCGGCCACCTAAACGCCCACGTAGAGCACTCTCTCCGGCCTCCTCTCTTCGCACGGAGCAGACTGAGGGTTCTCAGATTGAGGGGGCTGATGGTCAGGAGTCCGTGAGGCCCTCGGACGAGGCCTCAGAGGAGGATTCCTTCGTGGATGACTTGGTGTCCTCCATTAATACGGTATTGGATCTCACGGCTCCCCCTCCCGCGGTGGACACCTCGCTCTCAGAGGAACTGTATCAGTTCCTTCCTCCATCCAGACCCGGGGATCTTTCTTTGATCATTCGAACTTTAGATCAACGGTTCAGACCCCCAGAGCTTGTCCTGACAAGCGCTTTTCCAAGAAACTGAAGGATACTCGGTATCCTTTTCCCTCTGACGTTGTGAAGGGTTGGTCGGCCTCTCCTAAGGTAGAACCCCCGGTCTCCAGGTTGTCGGCCAATACTGTCATGTCTGTTGCAGATGGCTCCTCTCTTAAGGACCCCACTGACCGACAGATTGAACTTCTGCAGAAGTCAATCTATGAAGCTACAGGAGCCTCGTTTGCCCCGACTTTCGCTGCAGTTTGGGCTCTGCAGGCTGTTTCTGCCTGCTTGACAGAACTGAATGCGGTAGCTCAGGATCTTCCTGAGGTGACTACCCTTACTGCTCAAGCGTCTGCGTTTACTGACTACGCCAGATCGGCCGTCATGGAATCCGCCAGCCGTACTGCAGTGGCCTCGGCTAACTCTCTTGCAGCCCGCAGGATGCTGTGGCTGCGTGACTGGAAGGCTGATGCCACGTCCAAGAAATTTCTACAAGGCCTCCCGTTCGCGGGACACAGGCTCTTTGGCGAACAATTGGACGACATCATCAAGGAATCCACGGGTGGAAAGTCAACTTCTTTACCTCAGACCAAGGTACAGAAGTCTGGTCAGCGTCCGATGCACGCCAAGTTTCGTGCCTTTCGTCCCTCCTCAAAGACGTCGTCCTCCTCCTCCTCCCGTACGGACAGGGATCAGAAGTCAGGCCAGTTGTGGAGGTCCAAAAATCAACAAAGGAAGCCAGCCAGCGCTACAGCTGCCAAGGCGGCCTCTTCTTGACTCGCCGCCTCTCCCAGCAACATCCTTGGTCGGTGGCAGGCTCTCCCACTTTGGAGACATCTGGCGCTGCCAGATCCAAGACCAATGGGTAGTCGACGTCGTCGCCCAAGGCTACAGAATAGAACTGACCTCACGTCCTCCGACTCGTTTCTGTCTCTCTTCGCCCCCGCCAACAAGGGCCTTGGCCTTTCGTCAGGCGCTGGACGCTTTGAGACGAGACGGGGTGGTGACCCAGGTTCCCTCCGGGGAACGATTCCGGGGGTTCTACTCGAACCTCTTCACGGTTCCAAAAAGGACGGCTCGGTACGACCGGTTTTGGATCTCAAACTTTTCAACCGGCACGTGAAGGTCAGGTCATTCCGCATGGAATCTCTGCGGTCTGTGATAGCGTCTCTTTCTCAGGGGGACTTCCTAGCCTCAGTAGATGTCAAGGACGCCTATCTTCATGTCCCCATCGCTCCGGCACATCAGCGATGGCTGAGGTTCGCGGTAGGAGAGGAGCACTTTCAGTTCGTGGCTCTGCCCTTCGGCCTGGCCTCCGCACCAAGGGTCTTCACCAAGGTGATGGCGGCGATGGTGGCGGTTCTACATTCTCAGGGCCATGCAGTGACTCCGTACCTGGACGACCTTCTAGTCAGGGCCCCCTCTGCGGAGCAGTGTCAGCGGAGTCTCTCGATTACTCTAGACACGCTGCAGCACTTCGGGTGGTTGATCAACGTACCCAAGTCTGTTCTTCTGCCTGCTCAGTCCATAACTTATCTGGGCATGGAGTTTCATACTGCCCCGGCTCTGATCGTCCTTCCGGTCGACAAACAGATCTCGATCCAGGAGGAGGTCCAGTCTCTCATGCGGTCAGACTCAGTGTCCATCAGGCGTCTGATGCACGTTCTAGGGAAGATGGTGGCGACCATCGAAGCAGTGCCATTTGCGCAATTCCATCTCCGTCCGCTGCAATTGCAGATCTTGCGCGGATGGAACAAGAAGTCCTCCTCCCTCGACCAAACACATCCCTCTGTTGTCGGACACGAAGGAGTCTCTTCGTTGGTGGCTGCTTCCCTCCTCCCTCTCTCGGGGCAGATCCTTTCTGCCCCCCTCTTGGTTGGTGGTGACCACGGACGCCAGTCTTCTAGGCTGGGGCGCCGTTTTTCTTCACCACCGGGCACAGGGCACCTGGACATGGCGGGAATCCTCCCTTCAGATCAACGTTCTGGAGATTCGGGCCATTTATTTGGCTCTTCTGGCTTTTCAGAGATTCCTGGCGGGGAATCCAATTCGGATACAATCCGACAACGCCACCGCGGTCGCTTACGTCAACCACCAGGGAGGCACTCGCAGTCCTCAGGCCCTTGCAGAAGTCCACCGTATCCTGCAGTGGGTCGAGGACAACGGCTCGTCCATCTCGGCAGTACATATTCCGGGAGTGGACAATTGGGAGGCCGACTATCTAAGTCGGCAAGGTATGGACCCAGGAGAATGGGCTCTTCACCCAGATGTCTTTCGCCACATCTGCGACAGATGGGGCACTCCAGATGTGGACCTCATGGCCTCTCGGTTGAACCACCAGGTCCCGCTGTTCATGTCTCGCTCGCGGGACAGCAGGGCGGTGGCGGCGGACGCTCTGGTCCAGGATTGGTCCAGGTTTCGTCTTCCGTACGTGTTTCCTCCAATCCCTCTATTACCCAGGGTTCTTCAGAAACTCAGGATGGAATGTCATCAAGCCCTGCTCATCGCCCCAGACTGGCCCAGGAGGGCCTGGTATCCGGATCTTCTACAGCTCTCGACGGGGATTCCGTGGAGGCTCGCTCTCCGGCCAGACCTTCTGTCTCAAGGGCCGTTCTTCCACCACAATTCAGCGGCCCTCAGCCTGACTTTGTGGCACTTGAAGACTGGTTGCTGACATCCTGTGGCTTTTCTTCGGAAGTCGCCGCAACCATGAGACAAGCCAGGAAACCTGCCTCGGCAACAATTTACCGTAGAGTCTGGAAGATTTTCTTTTCTTGGTGTCGTCTCCACAGAAAGTCCCCCTGGCCTTTCTCTCTTACAACCCTGCTTGCTTTTCTTCAGTCCGGGTTGACCAAGGGGTTGGCTCTCAGTTCCCTAAAGGGCCAGATCTCCGCTCTGTCTGTGCTTTTCAACAAGCGTCTGGCTAACCTGCCTCAGGTCAAGACGTTTGTGCAAGGGGCAAATCACATCGTGCCCCCCTACAGACGTCCTCTGGACCCATGGGACCTTAATATGGTTCTCGCGGCTTTGCAGAAGCCGCCTTTCGAACCCTTGAGGGAAGTGTCTCTCTTGAGACTTTCTCAGAAAGTGGCCTTTCTGGTGGCTATTACATCTTTGCGCAGAGTTTCGGAGCTGGCAGCTCTGTCCTGCAAATCTCCTTTCCTGGTAGTTCACCAGGATAAAGTGGTACTACGTCCTGTGGCGGAGTTTCTACCGAAGGTGCTGTCTCCGTTCCACCTGAATCAAGACATTGTCCTGCCATCTTTTTGTCCTAATCCGGTTCACCAGTATGAGAAGTCCCTCCATACTCTGGACCTGGTCAGAGCGGTCAGGATTTATATCTCCCGCACGGCTGCCTTTCGCCGCTCGGATGCCCTGTTCGTTCTCACGACGGGCAAGAAGAAAGGAACGCAGGCTTCCAAGTCCTCCTTGGCTCGGTGGATCAAGGCTCCCATTCAGGAAGCCTACATTCTCTCTGGTACACCTGTGCCGGCTGGGATTAAGGCACATTCCACAAGAGCTGTGGGTGCCTCGTGGGCCCTACGTCATCAGGCCACGGCGCAACAGGTGTGTCAGGCGGCCACTTGGTCTAGCCTGCACACCTTTACGAAACACTATCAGGTTCATGCATATGCTTCGGCTGAAGCTAATGTGGGTAGACGGATCCTTCAGGCGGCGGTTGCTCACATTTAAAGTTACTGTCTTGCTTGGGTCTCTTCCCACCCAGGGATAGCTTTTGGACATCCCAATGTCTTGGTCTCCCAATGGAGCAAAAAAGAAAAAGAGAATTTTGTTTACTTACCGTAAATTCTTTTTCTTCTAGCTCCTAATTGGGAGACCCAGCACCCACCCTGTTGGCCTTTGGGCGTTGTTTCTTATGTGAGTGACTGGTGTTGTACATGTCGCTCTTTTGGCCCTGTTGGCCGACAATGTTTAACCGGACCTTTTGGTCTTGATGTGGGTTTTATCCTCCTTCCTGCTTGTGCACCGAACTGATGGGATTCCTCCTAGAGGGGGTGTATAGGCAGTAGGGGAGGAGTTACACTTCTTGTTTTTAAGTGTAATACTTTGTGTGTCCTCCGGAGGCGGAAGCTATACACCCAATGTCTGGGTCTCCCAATTAGGAGCTAGAAGAAAAAGAATTTACGGTAAGTAAACAAAATTCTCTTTTTTTATCACACTCACCTCCACACATACAACTTATATACATCGGTCTGCACAAGAGCCCTACTGCCCCGTTAGGACCTGCTCTTCCACTACATGCAAAAGCATTCACTAATGATGAATGTACGATATGAACCCGGATGTTAAGGTCCAGCAGCATAGCTACTGAGAAATATTATTTTCTTTTACAACAGGGACGGGTTTTTGTGAACAGCTAAAGAGATGGGCGGGATGGGTGTTCACCACATCTCCATCTCAAGGTGTGCTACTCTTACTGTCACACAAAACATCCTCAACATCACATCACCATCCTCCTGATGCGATTGCATCGGGCATTACTCTAGTAGATATATATTCATAAAAAAATCTTTTAAACCAAGGGTAACAGCTACACTGGAACATCCTTAGGCTGGATAGCTGCAGATCAGACATATAAGGGTAGCTCCAGTGCTTTGTAAGTATATATCACACATATATACATAACTAGTATAAGTTTTTGGTGATGCATATTTTCTGCAGCACTTCTGCACCTCTTAGGCTGCTTTCACACTGGCGTTTTCGCCAAAAATGCGGCTGATGCGGCAGATTTACCGCATCTACCGCCTAACGGCCGCACTTGCGGCAAGCCCCATACATTGTCTATGGGGCTAGCGGTAAGGTGCGGTTGGGGCCACAAAAAAAAAAAACACGCTGCTGACCGCGTTTTTTTCTGCGGCCGCAATTGACGCTGCCGCACCTTACCGCAAGCCCCATAGTAATTCATGGGGCTGTGCCGCAAGTGCGGCCGTTAGGCGGCACTTGCGGCAGATGCATTTTTTTTGTCCAGATCCGGGCAAAAACGCCTATGTGAAAGGGGCCTTAGGTATATTAATGTATTGCCTTTCCTCTCATTCGCTTCATTGAGGGACATATAACCCTGGGATAGTCTGCTGCCATCTGCAGGTTGACACTGATATAACATAGCAGACTAGACCTCGCCAGTGTTCCCTTACAGTTTTCTTCTGTGTCAGTTGGAGAAGGGTCTGTTTCTGAGATGCTTGGTAACTTTTTTTGCATTGTAACAGTGTATAAATGCGCATTCTGCTTCACCCACATTGTTGCAAAAAGTACAGACTGTACCCACAGCCTGTATCCTCTCACGTCGTTCAGCCAGACCTGGGTACCTTGCTAAGGTGCAAGCAGATGGTCCTCACTTCCGTAGACTCCTGTCCATTCACCTCACATAGCGTTCGCATGCATGAAGCTGAAAATGGCGCTTTCTTCAGGGCAGATGAGTATCACCCTCTCCTGTCCCCCCCCCCCTTTCCCAATTTTCTCTCTCTACCACATTTCTTCTGAATGTTGGCTCGGGGAGGGAGTTGTGGGTGGGTGTATGTGGTGCATCTCTGGCCACCTTTTGCTGCTTCATGAGGGTTTGGGAACAGAGTTGGTGGCTTGTGTTGCGCCATGCATAGGCTTTGCTTCCCTCCACGTTTGCTGCGAATAATCTCCCATGTGGGGCAAGGTTTTCTGGCTACCAGCCAGCCTGCCACATCCTGCCAATTAGTGCCATTGCTGCCCGGTGTGCTTGCATTTGCTGCGCCTCTTCCACTTTTGCCTCCACCTTTTCCAAAGAAGTAATTTCTTCAGGTTACAATATAGAGTTCTCGTCCATTTCCCATCCCCCAGCTCCCAGCAACAGATCTGGTTTTGAGAAAGCTATCTTTTCCCTTCTTCAAGTAGGAGTGATTGCATTAGTTCCCCCCTTAGAAATGTTAAAGGGTTTCTATTCAAATCTTGTCGTTGTTCCCAAGAAAGGCGGCTCAGTGTGGCCCATTCTGTATCTAAGGTGTCTGAACAGGTGGGTCCAGGTAAATTGATTCAAGATGGAGTCACTCTGCTCCGTGATATCATCCATGGAAAGGCGAATTTTCATCCTATCAAGTTTCTGTCATCAATAGATATTCAGGACAGAAACTGTCTTACTTCAGACATGTGATGAGACTAAATTCCCCTGAGAAGGACATGATGCTTGGTTTGGTCAGTGGCTGTAGAGGTCACGGAACACCTAAAGGTACCGTCACATGCAGCAATATTGCTAGGCAATTTCACTGGCAATTTGCTGGTTGCAGTGAAATCAAGGGCACATTGTTCTATTTTGTTGCCGTGTACAAATGGAACAATGTGTTCTTGATTTCACTGCAACCAGCAAATTGCCAGTGAAATTGCAAGCAATATTGCCG
The DNA here is from genome assembly GCA_033576535.1 of Allobates femoralis. NCBI lineage: Eukaryota > Metazoa > Chordata > Amphibia > Anura > Aromobatidae > Allobates > Allobates femoralis. The sequence continues at coordinate 565,244,154 of JARQOC010000002.1, read as the reverse complement.
CGTGTGACAGTACCTTAAGACCCGTTGGCCGGACATCACCATGGCAGACATGGGAATGAGAAATGAAGGATGCTGTGACAAATAGAGAAGCTTGGAGGAAAATGATTCACATGGTATACAATCGTCGGACATAACTGAATGGTTGAAATTAGAATCGGAAACCTTAATTTGCTGATATTTCCAACTCGCCAGCATTACCTACGGTTTGCAATCAATGAAGATCATTATCAGTCCTTGGCACGAGCTGTTGCGTTAGCCCCAGCCGCCAGAGTGCTCACAAGGATTTTAGCACTGATTATGCTGCTCCTCTCCACCAGGGATGTAGTGATGATACCCTATAGGCCCCGTCACACGTGTCAATATCGCTAGCGACATCGCCAAAAAGTGATGTCGCTAGCGATATCGCAAGTGCATCATGCTGTGTGACAGCGCGACGCTACTGCGATATATTGCTGGTCGCAGGTTGACAGGTTTACGAGGATGAACATAAACCTGTCAATCTGCAACCAGCGATTAGACTGGATCGTGCCGTCTGACACCGCAATAGTGATGTTGGTGGCGATCCAGCCTATACCGCAGCATTGCTGCGGATCGCTCGCTGGGTTGATCCCAGCCCAGCGAGCGATGGGTCCGCCCACATCGCCGCCGCTTCACCGGCAACATGTTGCAGTGTGACAGCTAGCCTGTAATGTCGGAAGCGAACACGCACCCGCGCATTGCTTCCGACATCGCAGGCCATATTGACACATGTGACGGGGCCTTATCTGGACAACATTCTTGTCACTGCTTCTACCAGATTTCAAAATTTAGAGATCTTGCAGATTGCTGTATGTACCCTGGACCAATGTGGGTGGATTGCCAAACAGACAAAATCCACACTTAATTCCCACTTAGCACCTTCTCCTTCTGGGTATGATCTTCAGCATGGCTGAGGTCCCAACCTTTTTGACCTTGAAAGACACATTCAGCTCTGAAAGAGGATCGTGAGCCACATCCAGCTCCTGGTCTCCTCACAGTAATGACACCCAGATCCCCCCCATTACTAGTATAATGACAGCCAAAGCTTTTCCACAGAAATCACACCGAGACCAGAAATAAAGCAAGATCCAGAGGGTACCTGCCTTACCTCCATTCAGATCTGCTCTTTTGTGTGGGGCTACTTAAAAATGTCACCATCTGGAGACCTGCTCTTCATAGTTTTTTGCACCAAGCTGGAAGACAGCCAGGAGCCACACCTCACGGGTATACAAGATACATGTGACTCCTGAGCCACAGGTTGGGGACCCTTGTTTAGATGATATGCTTTTTCCTATCGCATTATACAAGGGGTGATGAAACACCATACTTGATGTGTACCATTTACAATGATGGTTCCCAGTAGTGAATACATCTTGATAGTGGAGGGCGCTGGCTGTGCAGCACATACCACATTTCATGGTGCCGGATCATCCCACGCAGTTAGCATTAGTCTGGGGTCTAAGCATCTCTGGGTGGTTTGTAGTGAAGATCATCCTGTACTTCCCCTGCATGTTCTGTTTTATTTCCTCTCATGATTGTGTATTGCTTTATGATGTGGGATAATTGACCGCATTTATTTTACCCTGTAACATTATATCTTTGTTTCGGTTCATTGTTATTAATTTTCAGATTAGAAAATTCCCTTGTTGAATAGCTGCTCAGGATTTATTATTTCAGATGGTATTTCCAAGCATAATTTGGAAGGGATAGGAATACTATTTTTTGCTTCACGGAACGGAACGCCTTTTTTTTTTTTTTTGGTTCAGTGAAGCCGACTGTTCTTTGATTAAAATTGTAATATGAAAACAAACAATTCTAGTGTCTAGATGAATTATAGATGTGTCATTGCATGTAATGTTTTGAGATTTTTGGATTAATAGTATTGGAATACAACATCCGGTGATCAGTGAGTGCTCCCAGATCCAATAAGCCATGATCTTCTTTTTTTACTGTTTATTTCACATCAATAAAAGTACAATACAATGCGTTTCGACTCTCTGATACACATAAAGAGCCTTTCTCCTGAGGAAGGCTTTTTATGTGTATCAGAGAGCCGAAACGTGTTGTATTGTTCTTTTATTGATGCATTTTTTCTGCATTGTGTTCTGTGGACAGTGAAGAAGGGCATTAAAAGAAAAAAAAAATTGGGTCCCTGATGTCATTTCCTTTCTTCTCCATTCCAGGGGATGGAGATACAGGGGAGCCCTATTTTTTTTTTTTGAGTTCTTAAAAAAAATAAAATAATAACAATAATGTGGGCTTCGCTGTACGTATTTTCTATTGCCAGCAAAGGTAACCCAGGCAGCTGAGGACTGGGATTCTCAGCTCAAGCGTTCTGGTTCCCCCCCATACTGAAAATTGCAGCCAGCAGCTGCCCCAGAATTGGCGCCTCGATGAGAGTCGCCAAAACTGGGGCTACCCCGCTCTTCCAGCTGCTCTCTGCGGTGGCAGACTGGGTAATAAAGGGGTTGGTGACCGCTTTTTTTTGCTGCTGACACCAAGCCCCTATTGCTAATGTCAGCCATCAATATGATAGCTGGCCATTGGCAATAGTGAAAGTTAAAAAAAAAAAAAGACACAGACACCAGAAAAAAGACATTTTATTTAAAAAAAACACACACACACCTCATTCACCACTTTATTAAAATATCCACCAATTCCCTCCGACGTAGTCCAGGGTCCAGCAACGTCTAAACCAGATCCAAGATCAGCTGATCAATCTGCAACTGGCAAACTGAATTAGCTGATCGCTTTACACGGCGGCAGTTTGTTCAGCTGACTCCGCTACAGGACCTGCAGCCGGTAAAGCGATCAGCTGATCGGCCAACAGATCAGCTGATGTGCCGGCCGGTCAGCTGACTGAATCAGCCCTGCAGCCGAGTCAGCTGAACAATCTGCCGCCGGTAAAGCAATTGCAATCCATTCACTTTGCTGTTAACACAGACGCACATGCATTTTTAGGGGAAAACGGAGCTGAAAAAAATGCAGCCTGTGAACGTAACCTTAATGTTGTTTTTCTGCCAATTATCTGGCTAAGACCTCAGACGTGTCAAACTAATATATAATTTCCCATTGTGCTTAGAAAACATCAAGAACAAATGAAAAAGGAAATGGAAACAATACAGTCAAGACTCAAACAATCGGAAGAAACAAGCCAGCAGCTGAGGGAGCGCGCAGGGAATATACGGCGTGGTCTACGTGACCTGGAGTTATCGAAGGAAGCCTATGAGAGTCTGAGCGGCCTTCCCGAGGACCAGCTCTCCATCCCCGAATATGTATCGGTAAGTATAGTAGATAAAAAAAGTGAAGGACAGAAAGTTTATTTTATTACATATTTTTTTGGTGCCCACATCTGGGGTTTTCCGTGTAGCTTCTCTTTGCTCCACAAGCTTGCACCTAATAAAAATGGGAAAATGAGCCTTCCTTATCCTCTGCTCCTCTACTGCTGCCCCCTGTCTTTGTTGATACGGCTGAGCTCATTGATTGTCTGCAGTGGTTACGTAATGTAGACGAGACTTCACCGCTGTAGTCGTATTAACATGGAAGCCCCCTTTTAAAGGGAATGTTTTATCAGAAAATGATGTATTGTTTTAAATTAGTATCTGTTAGGCTGCTTTCACATCAGCGTTTTTTGCCATTCGCAGCAGATCCAGCAGTTTTGCTGCATCTGACACCTAAGGGAACCTGTCACCTGAATCTAAGCCCCTACACTATCACTACCTGTCCCTACACCTTCCTAGCTGCTCCCTATCTATCCCTGAAGGTACCTTTACACGCCGCGACGGCAGGCTGGATACATCCCGCTACTTCACGTGCACGAGCACACTCAAACGGTTACAAACGGTCAACGCATCACCTTTACACGCCGCCACAAGATGCGCTACGCCACGCTACATCTATAGCTAGCTACATCGCCGGGTGTCTCAAGTAGCCAGCTGTAGCTCATTTACACACCGCTATAACCAGCTACTATGGGCGTACCTGGTGCAGCAGGGCCAGCACATAGGCGTGCTACAATTGTGGTTTACGAGCCGTCCGTACGCTGATAGGACGAAGCAATAACATCCTGATTGGGCAGGCAACGCAGGAGGCTGAGTACTACATGACGCTCGAGCAATTGTGTAGTGTGACTCGTCAGCTCCTTTAAATATGCCTCCCTATGCAGCGACTACCAATCGTCATGCAGCAGCTTCCACCAATGATCGCACATGGGGCGCGGTAACACGGAGCCAGGGTCACGCCTTAGCTACATTGCAGCTACATCGCAGGCTGTCCCGAGTTCCCTTCCGTTGCCTCTTTACACGCCGATACAGCTCGCTACCATCGGCGTTGTAGCCATTAGTTTTCGAGCAGACCTAGGAAACAGATGTATCTGTTGCCGGCTGTAGCGTCACGTCTTCAGACGCCGCTACGACGGGCTACATTGGCGCTACAAGCTACATTTGTAGCCTGTAGCGGGATGTATCCAGCCTGCCGTCGCGGCGTGTAAAGGTACCTTTACTGATCTTAAAGGGGCCTTATTAAACATCAGAAATATAACTTTTAACTTACAGAAGTCCCTGAGGCTGGGGGACTGGAAAGGCGGGCCCAGGCTCCATTCAGCAATCCATGGAGACTGGCCCTTGTGCTTGAGCCACCTCATCCACGGGGGCATTTCACGCCTCCTGCGCCTCTGTGCAGCCCATGTCCTCACTGCCTCGCTCGTGCCATTCATGAAATCCTCGCTCTTCGCGTCCTTGTGGTGTTGATGCAAGCGCAGAGCGAGGTTAAGGTTTCGGTGCATGCCCCGCCTCCCGCTATGACGTCATCTCATTTTCCCGTCCTTCTCCATAGCACAACACGGAACTGGGCGGGGAAATGAGAGGACGTCATAGCGGGAGGCGGGGCATGCACGAAAACTCAACCTCGCACTGCGCTTTTGTCAACACCACAAGGATGCACAGAGTGAGGAGGACATGAAGGGAATGAGCAAGTCAGCGAGGACATGGGTGGCACAGAGGCGCAGGAGCTGTGAAGTGCCCCCATGGACGAGGTGCCTAAATCACAAGGGCCCACCTCCATGGATTTTTATTGTAAGTTTTTATAAGCTTATATATCGGGCAGCAGCCTCACAGAGCCATGGGATACCCCTTGCCTGAATGCAGAAGACACGCTGCATTCAGTGCTGGACTTAGATTCTAATCCACGAGGGGAGACAGGTCCCCTCTGTACACATTTTGATAATTAAAAAAACAACAGCACACCCTCTCCTCTCCTCTCTCTCTCTCTTTTCTCTCTCTCTCTCTCTTCTCTCTCTCTCTCTCTCTATATATAGATATTAATATTATATATATATATATATATTATATAGATATATATACGCACACACACTGCCTTGTGAAAGTATTTGGCCCCCTTGCACTTTTCAACCTTTTGCCACATTTCAGGTTTCAAATTTAAAGATATTAATTCTAATTATTTTGCGAAGAATCAACAACAAGTGGGACACAATCGTGAAGTGGAATGAAATTTATTGCATATTTTAAACTTTAACAAATAAACAAACTGAAAAGTGGGGCGTGCAATATTATTCAGCCCCCTTGAGTTAATACTTGTAGCGCCACGTTTTGCTGTGATTACAGCTGCTAGTCGCTTGGGGTATGTCTCTATCAGTTCTGCACATTGAGAGACTGAAATTCTTGCATATTCTTCCTTGCAAAACAGCTGGAGCTCAGTGAGGTTGGATGGAGAGCGTTTGTGAACAGCAGTTTTCATCTCTTTCCACAGATTCTCGATTGGATTCAGGTCTGGACTTTGAGTTGGCCATTCTAACACCTGGATACATTTATTTTTGAACCATTCCATTGTAGATTTTGCTTTGTTTGGGATCATTGTCTTGTTGGAAGATAAATCTCTGTCCCAGTCTCAGGTCGCTTGCAGACTCCAACAGGTTTTCTTCCAGAATGGTCCTGTATTTGGCTCGTCCATCTCGCCATCAATTTTAACCATCTTCCCTGAAGAAAAGCAGGCCCGAATAATGATGCTGCCACCACCACGTTTGACAGTGGGGATGGTGTTTTGAGGGTGATGAGCTGTGTTGCTTTCTCCTTCGCCTCATTGGGGGACACCGGACAGTGGGTGTTATGCTGCTGTCCACTAGGAGGCGACACTAAGCAAATCTGCAAAAGAGTAACAGTGGCTCCTCCTCTGCAGTATACACCCCTGGAGCAGGCACTGCCTCCCCAGTTTTGGCTTAGTGTCGTAGGAGGCACACGACCATTTTTACTCTCTGTGATTTTTCATCATCTAATGAAGAAAAGTGGGTCCGGCTTGGCCCTCGGCATGCTACTTCCTCGGCCACCCACTGTTGGGGCGCTGGGTTGAGAATTCCTTACATATGCCGTACTCCTTTCTCTGCCTCCCACTTTGGGTTGCTGGGTTAAAGTCGAGACAGCCCAGCATACCACCCTCCTTCCTCACTCCCTTCCGGTCTGAGGGAAGTAGAAGCTGGATTGCCTGCCAGATGACGTCCCCCAAATCACCCCTGGGTGTTTTAGGCAGTGGCACCACAGGTATCAGCAGCCCTGGCTGCATTGGGCTGGAGGTTGCAGGCTGCCTGCAGCAGCGCAGGCTTGCAGGCTGGAATCACATGTTATACACAGCCTGCAGAAGAAGTTACAGGCTGCAAGGGCACAGCAGCAGCAGGGCACTTGCAAGCTGCATCCTAGGAGCAGCTCTGCATACAATGTGGGGAGAATGCTTGTGCTTGAAACAACCAGTACAATACCCACTGCCCCTGGGCCCCTTCCACCAGGATTCTGGGCCCCCCCAGCGCTTTTTCCGCACCTACACGCCGGCCCCTCACGATTTCCGGGGACCTCAATTAATTGAGGCCCCGGCTTGGGCCTAGTGCGGAAGCCGCCTCCCCTGGGCCGTCCCCGTCCCGCCCCTCCGGATGACGCTGACGCGCGTCATACTGCGGGCGGAGCTGGACAGAGGGCGCATTTTGTCTGCTGAGACCCCCGCTTAGCTCAACCCCTTCCTCCTTCTCTTCCACCGCCGCCATTAGGCTTCCACGTGGAGCCCCTGCGCCTCAGCCATCCGGGGCAACACAGGATCCGGGCAGCCTCTCCATAGGAGTGGCGCTGGTGCTGGCAAGACCTCTGCAGGGTCTTTCTCTGCAGAGGTTCTCTGTTCCTCCTTTGATTCATTCCTTCCTGCTGCAGGCACTGTTAAACATACAGTGCCCTCTCAGCTCCCTCCACTAAGGGTCCAGGCACCTCTCAAGGGGGACATATAGCTTTTAGCCCACCTTCAATACACAATGTCTGGCAATAGGAGTAAGAAAAACTCCAAGGCAGCCAGCATTTATTATGCTACCTGCACTGCTTGTAAGGATGAGCTCCCTGCAGGATGCACTTCGCCACATTGTGAGAGCTGCAGCAGGCTGCAGATACTGAGGCCCCCACTACCCGGGCTTCTACTAGTGCCCCTGACCCTACCCCTGCGTGGGCCACAGTTATGTCTCAGAATATGACGCAGTCCATTGACAGATTGTCTGCCACACTGCTGCAGTTTATGCAAGTCCGTTCGACACCTGAAACCGCCGTTCAGGCATCTGCGTCCCAGACAGAAGTGTCGGAACCGCGACAGACTGCCGACCCTGCCCCGTCAGTTTCTGACTCTGGGCGTAAGAGACCACAGAGGTCTCCATCTCCAGAATCCCCTGGGGACCCTACAGCTTCTCCAGCCCGCAGACGTCAAGAAGACTCGCAGGAGTCCGAAGGTCTCTATACTTAGGACTCAGAAAGTCGCTTAGACGAGTTCCTAGGCCTAGATGCGACCGATACGGTGGCGCTGGTTGAGGATCTGATTACTTCCATTAACCAGGTTCAGGATGTGTCAGACCCATCGGCTGATGCTCCGGAGCGTAAGGTGTCCTTTAAAATGGCCAAGAGACCACATAAACATTTCTCAGACCATCCAGAGTTCCAGGAAATTCTCAAGAAGCATAGGTTGCACCCTGACAAAAGGTTTGGCAACCGTAAGGCTCTGGAAACACGCTATCCATTCCTATCTAAGGTCACCCAGGATTGGACAGATCCGCCACAGGTGGACCCTCCTATATCTCTCCTCACTACCAAGACGCTTCTGTCCTTACCAGACAGTTTGTCCATTAAAGACGCCACTGACCGTCAAGTAGAGCAGATGGCGAAGTCCGTCTTTGAGGCCTCAGGCTCTTCTCTAGGGCCAGCCTTTGCTTCAGTTTGGGCCTCAAAGGCTATCATGACAAGAGTCCACAGTCTTCTTCGCCTATTTCCTCACTCGCTTCGATTCACCATGAGAGTCCTGGGCAGGATGGTTGCCTCTATGGAGGCGGTGCCGTTCGCCCAACTTCACCTCAGGCCTCTCCAATGGGCGATTCTGACTTCGTGGAACAGGAACCCTTCTGCCCTGGACAGACTATTCCGATTGTCATCGGCAGCAAGGAGTTCCCTCCATTGGTGGCTCAAACCTCGTTCCCTCACAAAGGGGAAGATCTTTTCTACCAGTCTACTGTAAGATAGTCACCACCGACGCGAGTCTCAGTGGATGGGGAGCGGTACATCGTCATCACACGGCGTAGGTAACATGGTCCCCAGCGCAGTCGTCCGAGCCCATCAACCTCCTGGAGATCCGAGCCATATTTCTAGCTCTGAAGGCCCTTCATTCCCTACTAGCAAGGACACAAGTCCGGATTCAATCGGACAATGCCACTGCCATGACATACATCAACCATCAAGGCGGAACCCGCAGTCTCCAGGCCATGCACGAAGTACAATGCAGTCTACACTGGGCAGAATCGACAAACTCAACATTGTCGGCGGTTCATATCCCGGGAGTGGAGAACTGGGAAGCGTATTTCCTCAGTCGCCAGGGCATGGACTCAGGAGAGTGGTCCCTACATCCCGACGTGTTCCAGCAAATATGCCGTCGCCGGGGGACTCCGGACGTAGACCTGATGGCATCTCGATTCAACACGAAGGTTCCAATGTTCATAGCCAGATCTCACGACCCGTGAGCTCTAGGGGCGGATGCCCTAGTTCAGGACTGGTCACAATTCCAGCTGCCTTACATCTTCCCCCTCTGCCTCTCATACCCAGAGTGATGCAGAAGATCAAGCAAGAGGGCATTCAAATCATTCTCATAGCCCCAGACTGGCCCAGACGGGCATGGTACGCCGATCTCGCCCAGCTCAAGGCGGACGCTCCTTGGCGCCTCCCATGTCGTCCCGATCTTCTGTCTCAGGGCCCGTTTTACCACCAGAATTCAGACGCCCTGAATTTGACGGCGTGGCCCTAGAGACCTGGGTACTAACCCAAGCAGGCTTCTCCCCTGCCGTGATTCAGACCATGATCAGAGCACGGAAGTCGGCTTCAGCAAAAATCTATCATCGCACCTGGAAAGCTTTCTTCGCATGGTGCTCTTCTCGAGATCAACCCCCTCTACCCTATTCCTTGCCGTTAGTTCTAAGGTTCCTTCAGTCGGGGTTAGAATCTGGTCTCTCCCTAAGTTCCCTTAAGGGTCAGGTTTCAGCCCTTTCAGTACTTTTTCAATGTCGCCTTGCTGTTAAAGCGCAGGTTAAAACTTTTCTCCAAGGAGTTAATCGCATTGTCCCTCCGTACAAACGACCTTTGGATGCATGCGACCTTAACCTGGTTCTTACGGCTCTGCAGGAACCTCCCTTTGAACCTCTTTGGGACATCTTTCTCCACTTTCTGACTCTGAAGGTGGTTTTTCTAGTGGCTATCACTTCTCTTCACTGAGTGTCAGAACTCTCAGCGCTTTCTTGTAAACCACCCTTCCTGGTATTTCATCAAGACAAGGTTGTACTCCGTCCAGTGCCATCATTCCTCCCTAAGGTCTCCTCTTTTCACTTGAACGAGGAAATTTCATTGCCTTCCTTTTGTCCGGCTCCGGTTCACAGGTTCGAATGAGCCTTGCATACTCTGGATCTCGTCAGGGCTCTTCGCATCTGTGGGTCCAGAACTGCACCCTTCCGTAAGTCAGACTCTCTGTTCATCCTAACGGAATGCCCTCGTAAGCGTATGCCAGCTTCCAAGGCTACACTGGCTGGCTGGTGGATTAGATCAGCTATTGAAGCCTACAGAATGAAAAATGCTCCTCTTCCGGCAGGGATTAAAGGGATCCTGTCACCTCCAAAACGCCTCCTAAGCTAGCAAAACATGTCCCTGCACCATCCTATCACTAATCTCAAACTCCTTTTGTCTCCTAAAAGCATCCTGTGAAAGTGCAGAAAAACGTTTTAATACTCACTCATTAGTGATTATAATTAGCAGTGACTATTCTTTAGTCACCAAGGCAGGCTGTTTTGCAGCTCCAGGGATCCACCCTGTCTCTGCGTGTTCTGCTGTGATGTGCAGGCATTGCCCTCCCCCCTCTCTATCACTCACAGAATGCAAATCATTAGTCCTGCCTTCAGTTTCAGTTTCTCAGCAGCAAAGACAGTGAGAGGGCTGGATCCTGGAGCTGCTAAACAACACCCCCTGGTGACTAAAGAATATGGCCCCTGCTAATTATAATCCCTAATGAGTGAGTATTAAAACGCTTTTATGCACTTTCACAGGAAGCTTTTAGGAGACAAAAGGAGTGTGAGATTAGTGAATGGATGCTGCAGGGACATGTTTTGATAGTTTAGGAGGCATTTTGGAGGTGACAGGATCACTTTAAGGCACATTCTACCCGAGCCGTGGGGGCCTCCTCGGCTCTCCAAGTGTGTAAGACGGCCACCTGGTCGGGTTTACACACTTTTACCAAGCACTACCGTGTTCATACCCAGCCCTCGGCAGACGACAGTCTGGGTAGGTGCATCCTTCAGGCGGCAGTTGCCCACCTGTAGGTACTTAATTGTTCACTGACTCGCTCAGTATGAGTAGTTCCATTGTCTTTCCCGCCCAGGGACTGCTTTGGGACGACCCACGGTCCTGTGTCCCCCAATGAGGCGAAGGAGAAAAGGAGAATTTTGTGTACTTACCATAAATTCCTTTTCTCTTAGCCTCTAATTGGGGGACACAGCACCCACCCTGTTGGCCATACCGGCCTTGTTACTGTAGTTTTTGTTACTCTTACATTGTTACATTGAGGCCTTGCCAGGCTTTGTTGGTATTGGTTAACTTTGTTCATTTCTCCTACTGCTTTAGCACAAAACTGGGGAGGCAGTGCCTGCTCCAGGGGTGTATACTGCAGAGGAGGAGCCACTGTTACTCTATTGCAGATTTGCTTAGTGTCGCCTCCTAGTGGACAGCAGCATAACACCCACGGTCCTGTGTCCCCCAATTAGAGGCTAAGAGAAAAGGAATTTACGGTGAGTACACAAAATTTCCCTTTTTACGCCAAACATATCGTTTTGCATTGTGGCCAAAACGTTCGATTTTCTTTTCATCTGACCAGAGCACCTTATTCCACATGTTTGGTGTGTCTTCCAGGTGTCTTGTGGCAAACTTGAAACGAGACTTTTTATGGATATCTTTGAGAAATGGCTTTCTTCTTGCCACTCTTCTATGAAGGCCAGATTTGTGCAGTGTACGACTCATTGTTGTCCTATGGACAGACTCTCCCATCTCAGCTGTAGATCTCTGCAGTTCATCCAGAGTGATCGTGGGCCTTTTGGCTGTATCTCTGATCAGTCTTCTCCCTGTTCAAGATGAAAGTTCAGAGGGACCGCCGGGTCTCGGTAGATTTGCAGTAGTCTGATACTCCTTCCATTTCAATATGATCGCTTGCACAGTGCTCCTTGAGATGTTTAAAACTTGGGAAATCCTTTTGTATCCAAATCCGGCTTTAAACTTTGCCACAACAGTATCTCGGACCTGCCTGTTATGTTCCTTGGTTTTAATGATGCTCTCTGCACTTGAAACAGATCCCTGAGACTATCACAGAGCAGGTGGATTTATACAGAGACTTAATTACACACAAGTGGATTCTATTTATCATTACCAGTCATTTAGGACAACATTGGATCATTCAGAGATCCACACTGAACTTCTGGAGTGAGTTTGCTGCACTGAAAGTATTGCAGGAGGCACACTGGCGTGAGACTCGCGCGAGTTCAATGCGTGGAAAAAACACATTGCACTTGGACCAGTGTTGCCCTATCAGGCAGGGCACACTGGTGCGAGTCCCCCGCACCTAACTCGCATTGCGAGTCAGAAGCGAGTGCAGTCGCAGCATGCTGCGACTGCAGGCGATTCTGACGCGCGTGAGCGCAATGCAAGTGTGTGGGGGCGAGAGAATCTCGCCCCCATACAGCACACGCTGCGAGTTTGTAGCACCATGCTACAATAGCTAAATCATGTTTAATAGGCTCCCGCTGTTACTTCCGGGGCCGCCTATTAAGCTCATTACATATTCACTGCACTGTCAAACTAACAGCCAATCACAGGAGCTCACACACTGTGGGAGCCTCTGTGAATTGGCTGTTGTAATCAGACTGGATTTTCTCAATCTGGACAGTGATTCTGCTTGGTTGCCATACACATTAGTGTATGGCAACCAACCTGGCGTTATAGGGTGTAAAATAAATAATTATTTAAAAAAAAAAAACGCGTGTGGCTTCGCAGCATTTTTAAGTCTAGCCCGATGAAAGCAGGCAAACTGCGAGCTGCCACCCTCAGCTGCTTAATTTCCCCTTGGCTGGCAAAAAAAAATGCGTGGGCTCCGCCCTATTTTCCATGCCAGCCAAGGTAAAACTAGGCAGCTGAGGGCTGGTATTCTCGCGGGGTGAGGACCCATTGTTATAGGGCCCCCCCACGCTAAAGAATAGCAGCCCGCAGCCGCCCCTGAAAATGGCGCATTAATAATAAGCGCCATTTCCAGGCGCCTTACCGGGCTCTTCCAGCGGCCCTGGTGGCGGTGGAACTCTGGGTAATAAAGGGGTTAATACCAGCTTTGTTATACAAGCTGGTATTAAGCCCGAGATTCTTAATGTCAGGCCAAGTGTGACCTGGCCACTAAGAATCTCCAATAAAGGGTTAAAAAAAACACCACACAGAGAAAAATTCTTTATTAAAAATAAAGACACAGACACCATTAGGGACTCCATCTTTATTACCACCACATATCCCTCCAAAGATCCAGGTCTTCTCTCTTCTTTCTTCTGTCTTTCTTCTTCTTCTTTTCAACTCATTCAGCTCTGCTACATCACACAGCAGGGAGCGGAAATGCACTCCCCTGCTGTGTGATGAGTCAGTGAGGCTGTGAGCATTAAGCGGTGACGTCACCGCCGGCCCCGTTGCTATAGTAACCAAACTATCGGTTACTATAGCAACGCTTAAGCAGTGCCGACAGCACAGCGCCTCGACTCATTCATAAACTGCTGGATTTAACTCCCTGCTTACCGATCACTGCAGCGCCGGTAAGCAGAGAGTTAACTCTGCTGTGACCACGGCTGCAGTATGAGCGGCACATATACCAGCCTGGAAGAGAGAAGACCTGGATCTTTAGAGGGATATGTGGTGGTAATAAAGATGGAGTCCCTAATGGTGTCTGTGTCTTTATTTTTAATAAAGAATTTTTCTCTGTGGTGTTTTTTTTAACCCTTTATTGGAGATTCTTAGTGGCCGGGTCAAACTTGGCCTGACATTAAGAATCTCGGGCTTAATACCAGCTTGTATAACAAAGCTGGTATTAACCCCTTTATTACCCAGCGTTCCACCGCCACCAGGGCCGCTGGAAGAGCCCGGTAAGGCGCCTGGAAATGGCGCTTATTATTAATGCGCCATTTTTAGGGGCGGCTGCGGGCTGCTATTCTTTAGCGTGGGGGGGCCCTATAACAATGGGCCCTCACCCCGCGAGAATACCAGCCCTCAGCTGCCTAGTTTTACCTTGGCTGGCATGGAAAATAGGGCGGAGCCCACGCATGTTTTTTTGCCAGCCAAGGGGAAATTAAACAGTTGATGGTGGCAGCTCGCAGTTTGCCTGCTTTCATCGGGCTAGACTTAAAAATGCTGCGAAGCCCCACGCGGTTTTTTTTTTTAAATAATTATTTATTTTACACCCTGTAACGCCAGGTTGGTTGCCATACACTAATGTGTATGGCAACCAAGCAGAATCACTGTCCAGATTGAGAAAATCCAGTCTGATTATAACAGCCAATCACAGAGGCTCCCATTGAGTGTGAGCTCCTGTGATTGGCTGTTAGTTTGACAGTGCAGTGAATATGTAATGAGCTTAATAGGCGGCCCCGGAAGTAACAGCGGGAGCCTATTAAACCTGATTTAGCTATTGTAGCAGATACAGCCTGAGAAAGACCATGTTAAAAATGCATTGCACACTGACCACACTCGCACCACAGTCACACCACATTCATCACTCTGGCACCATACTCGCAGCACACTCGGACCACACTCGCACCACACTTGCAACACACTTGCACAGCACTCGCATCACTGTCATGCATCAAAAACGCTCCGTTTTTGATGCATGACAGTGTGCCTCCACCCTTAAGGGGCCGACTAATATAGCATGTCCAATTTTTCAGTTTTTTAGTTGTTAAAAAAGTTTAAAATATGCAATGAATTTTGTTCCACTTCACTATTCTGACCCACTTGTTGTTGATTCTTCACAAAAAAATTAGTATATATATATTTGTTTGAAGCCTGAAACGTGGCAAATGGTTCAAGGGGTCCAAATACTTTCACAATGCACTGTATATGTGCATGTTAGTGTACATATATATATGCAGAAGCATCGTACTGTGCAGCCCAATGCTCAGGCAGCAGAGCGGTTAGGTAGCTTTCAGACACTCTGCATCATATGTATCAGTGTGAATGGTGCTCTTTGCAGGCCCATTGTATGCATGGCAAGTCGCCTCCCACACCTTGCTGGTTGAGATGATTTATCAGCCTGCACCTGGGCTTGCTTCACATTTGGGCTCTGGCTGCATCCTGTAAGTTCATTTGGTTTCTGTTTTTGGCATGGATGGTAAGTTTTATGTGGTGATGTGGCCCCTGGCCGGGTGCATCACACGGGTTATCAGTGCAGGTCTCTGTTCACATGGGCTGGTCTTCCTGATTGTGTGTGCTGTGTGAAACCTGTCCGGTGTACAGGGGGTTAAGAGCTGAAGGGTTTTCATACGCTGAGTGAAGAGCTGAGTGTGAGTGCTGAAGATCTGGGTTTTTTCATGAGCCTAATGAGCAGCTGTGTCTGAACCTGTGTATGAGTGCTTTGCTGGGCTAAACCTGAATGGTGCACAGGGGGTTAATCACATCTCAGGTCTGTGTGTGAGATGTGCTGATTGACTCACTGTGTTGCAGCTGTGGGTGAGGCAGCCTGGATAAGAACCTGCCATGTGTCTGAGTGAAGAGAGGACGATGGGAGTCAGAAGTCCAGACCACTGCCATGTGAGGATGTGCTGGAAGTGATCCGTCCCCGGTGGGGGAAGTGAAGGGAGCCTGCCAGCTCCATGCCGGTGCACCTGATGTGTGCATGCCAGCCAGTGATGAGGACCGAAGACTGCTCAAGGGCCAGGCGGTCATATGGATGGCGAGAGAGACCGAGGACGGCTCAAGGGCCAGGCGGTCATAAGTGTAGCCGACTTTGGGACTGACTGTGCTAGTCGTGATATGGTCCCATTGACTATGTGATGGCTTATGTAAAAATGCCATGTGTGATGGACGTGATGGCTTATAGAAAAGTGCCATGTGTGATGTATGATGCAGTGTGGGTTGAGACTCCCTAGGAGTAGGTTGAGGATCCCTAAAGCAGGATGGGGAAAGATCCCTGTCAGGGTGATAGACGGTGATAGCCGTCTTTAGAACCAGACTGAGGTCTGCAAGGGTGGGTCGGTGGGTGATGCCTTGAAGTTCTGGGGAAAACGTAAGTCCTGTATTATAATGTCATGTGATGTACTAATGTGCATGTTATATGTGAAAATGTAAAGGGTGTTGTGTGTTACCAGTGGTTTATGGCGTTAAATAAACTACTGTGTGTTATGTTATCCGTTAAAAAATGTAGTCGCTGCTGTCATTTTCCCCGTGCCAAGCGGGTTCCCCTGGGGCGCTACCTCACAGCATGTTTAAAGGTACACAGAAGCAGCATATGTACATATGTATGTATTGCCTATTCTTATTATATTCATGTATCCCCTATTTTCCGTTCCCCATAACAGCACTGACAGTGAGATGGTAACCGCCTCCAGGAACAGGAAACCTACAGCAAAAATAAAAGGTGGGGCGACACCTCTCCCCACTCAGTGTGGTTTCCTTTTCCTGCAGTAGTGGTTGCCTGCAGCAATGCTGCGAAGTACCTCCGGAGGGAATTCCCTCTGATGATGCCGGTCTGTTGTGCCCGCAGCCGTGATGATGGGTGGGTGCAGCATCGTGCGCCTGTCATCCCCAGCGTTGGGATGCTGATGGAGCGAGGGCGTCTGTCTTCACCGCTGAGCTCCCTGGCAGCTGCTCCTGCTTGGAGGTCTGGGCCGGGGAGAAGGCAGCAGGCAGCACCTGACAGCAGGTGCCTGATGGGACGGGACCACTTCCGGGTTCCTGGCAAGGACCGGAAGTGATGTATCACGCCAAGGGTGTGGTGTGCTGGGCACTTCCGGTCTGGAAGCTGCCTCCATGGCGCACATACCGCATCTGTATCATACATAAGGGGCTGCAGGTCAGGTGAAGGTGGCAGCATCTCACAGACCATTGGTTCCGGACATGCATGCCCTCAGCTGATCAGAGCAGCATGGCACAGACTCTGCAGCGCAGACCCCTGAGGCTTCAGAGGATCCCAAATCCCAGCCCACCGTAGTAGCTCCGGGCGTATGGATGGGTGAGTGCCTTTGTAAGGCAAACATGTATGCTAATGGGTGCTTTCTGTGTCCTTTTTTGGGTAAAAAAAAGCAACATCGACACAGAAAAACAAGGTTTGCGCCCTTTGTGATAAATCTCTGCCCAAAGAGTATGAGAAGCATGTATGTCGCCCAAGTATAGAGAGAACTATGGCGGAAGAGACCCCTCCACTGTTTGATAACATTAAGACCCTCATTAGGGATGAAGTTAAGAGGACTGTCAGAAGGAAGATTGCACAGCTTACGGGTGCAGCGTCCAATGCAGACAGACCCACCCCGGCAGAGGCCCCGGCTGTTAATGTCCGCTCTGAGGACGAAACGGGTGAACTAGCTTTATCTGACCACTCAGAGGCGACTTTCTCAGATGAGAAATTGGGCCATCCCTATTTTTCAGCAGATGATATAGGTAAACTACTGAAACTGGTCAGATCTACTATGTGGGTAGAGACCCTAAGGAACAGTGGTCTATATAGGACTCTGTGTTCAGTAATCTCGAGGAGAAAAAGTATTGTGTCTTCCCCTTTCATGACAACTTGCTGGCTCTTATTAGGAGAGAATGGAAAAAGCCAATTAAGAAAATGGCGGTTCCCCAAGCTCTAAAACGTAAATACACTTTCATCGACAATGCCTGTGATAAATGGGAAAAAGCACCTAAAATTGATGCAGCAATCACCAAACCGTCCAAGGGGGTAGCACTCCCCTTTTAGGACCTGGGTTCCCTAAAAGACCCCTTAGATAAAAAAGCATATGCTTTTCTGAAGTCAGCATGGGAAGCATCTGCATGGTCATTTAAACCAGGGGTAGCAGCCATTTTTACTGCATGTCTATGCTTAAATGGCTGGAGGAGTTAAAAAATCAGATAAAGGATAAATGCCCGAGGGAGATACTCCCAGAACCAATATCGTCACTAGAGATTCTTGTCAGATGCTTCTATAGACTCCATCCATTTTGCTGCTCGTTCATGCACCCCAACAAACTCGGGTCGCAGGGCTCTGTGGTTAAAAAATTGGACGGCAGACTTTCAGTCCAAGGTGAAACTGTGTGCTGTCCCTTGTGAAGGGGAATATTTGTTTGGGAAGACATTAGACGATATTTTAGAGAAAGCAGCTGACAATAATAAGTACTTCCAACCACCTCCCTTCTCTAGGTCCTGTCAGTTTTTTTGGGGTCAGATGATGGTAGAGGAATTCGGGGTCGATCAGATGACAGAACTGCGAGAGGTTGTCCTTGGAAAGACAAGAAGGATAGAGGATTCTTCTTTAATAAGCCTCCCTTTAAAACCCCTCCCAAGTAGCAATGATGCCAGGCTACCAGTCGGAGGAAGGCTGCAATTTTTTTGTCCATCAGTGGGCCTCTCTACTGGGCTTGGAATGGGTAGTAAAATTGATAGCCGAGGGACTCCGACTAAATTTTGCCACTCTCCCACCTCACCAGATGATAGTCACCTATGTGGCCAGGAGCAATCAGGACACACTAGAGCAGGGTCAGGGAACCATTTTTCTACCGAGGGCCATTTTGAAATTTCTACAATCCTTCGGTGGCCGCACAAAATTATCATCTTGAAAATCACCCGCTATATTTGGTTAAACAATCAACTCACCCCTACTGTGGTGGCTGGGGCTGCTTCTCTTTGGCTTGGTTGATATTGGTCATGTTGCTTTTCAACCTCTTTTCCAGATTTGCTAGAGCCCTAGACATCTCAGGAGAGGCTGGGAGCATATACCCCATAGGGGAGGCTAAGGCTGCGGCATAGAGATTACTGGAGAGCTGAATTTAAAGGGCAGACAGTGGGCAAAATACGTCTGCCAGCCTGAGCACTGTGGTCCCCATGAATCTGCCCAGGGGCCGCAAAAAAGTCATCGAGGGCCGCATTTGGCCCTGGTGCCTGAGGTTCCCCACCCTTGCATTAGAGAAAGATGTCCTGCTCCCAATACAGAAGAGAGTGCTTGCAAGAGTGACGGATCAAGAGTTAGGCAGGGGATTTTATAGCACTTTGTTCCTTAAACTGAAACCAGACAGGTCGCTGAGGACTATCTTCAATTTGAAGATGCTAAATCAATACCTAAAGGTACTGTTACACACAGAGTTATGTGTGCACATTGCTTGCAACTGACTCGTTGCAGTGAAATCATGGACATATTGTTCCTTTTTTTTTTTTTTTTTTAAAACATAAGTTTTTATTGAAATTTTAACACAGCGCACAATGTATGTCTACGCATATAACAAAGGTATACAACTTACAATAGCTCCTTCAGGAAATCATAAAGAAACATTAAACCTTATATTCGAGATAACCAGGATCAAATTGTAAAAAAAAAAAAAAGGATAAAAAAGAGGGGGAAGGGGTTGTATAAGGGGAAGGAGATGGAGTGAGCTAAGTGGGGGGGGGAAAGGGCACTTGGGGAAGATAAGAGGGATGGGGGGAGGGTAAGAAAATGGGAAGGAGAAGTCATGGTCTGTACCATTGTCGTTATTATCCATTTCTTATTTAACCCAACAGTATATTATAACATTACACTCTGAACATTAAACTTTAACGGGTCTGTGAATTCCTTGAGAAGTGAATCTGCCCCGGAGGCTCAACCAAAATGGTGTTATAAGATGACAAGATCCATGGATCCCACCAAGTTAGGATTTTGGACCGTCGGGACGCACTATGTGCCAGCATAAGTTCGTACTGAAAATGCATATTAATGGAGTTGACTAGTTCTGCTCTGGACGGAACGGTAGATGTTTTCCAGTACCTAGCTATGCAGGCGCGAGCGGATATGAGGACATTGGCCATGCTTGGTCTATGCAAATGCGAAAACTCCTCAAGATCTAATCCCAAAATTGCTAAGGCAGGATTCAAGAGTACAGGGTAACACAATATTTCGGTTAGTAATGCTTCAACTTCAGACCAAAAAGCGGAAACTGCTGAACAATACCACCACATATGCTGGGCAGTTCCCTTATGACCGCATCCCTTCCAACAAAGCGGAGAGGAGGGGGGTAGCGATGAAGAGTGAAATCGCGAGATCCGTTCCGGCGTTAAGTACCAGTCCATGTGCACCTTTTTTAGTTGTTCATGGTGCGTTATGCATTTTGAATAAGCCGTGGTGCGTGTCACCGCACTATGCCACTGGTGAAGTTCCCTGTTA
The DNA here is from genome assembly GCA_033576535.1 of Allobates femoralis. Taxonomy (NCBI): domain Eukaryota; kingdom Metazoa; phylum Chordata; class Amphibia; order Anura; family Aromobatidae; genus Allobates; species Allobates femoralis. Next base: position 565,224,177 of record JARQOC010000002.1, on the reverse strand, counting down.
AGTTGAAATCTGGACTCCCACTTCTCCATATAGGGGAGTTTCGCTTTACTTCTATGTCCATTTAGTGCTTTGTATGCCACGGAGACCCCGTGTAGGCCCAGAGATTGTGTCTTAAAGAACCTTTGCAAGGGCTCATCAACGTCAATCAGGCTCAACTCAGGCAGTGCGAGGGAATCCAGAAAGTGTCTCAGTTGTAAATATTTGAAAAAAGAGGAGCGGGGGATCTTGAATCTGTCAACTAACTCTGTAAAAGCTTTGACTCTGACTCCGTCCCTCACCTGCCGCAAAAACTCCACCCCAAGCTCTTTCCATTGTGAGAGAGAGAGAGACTCCACAGATAGCTCCACTGCAGGGATAGTGATATTGTGATGGAGGAACAGAAGGAGACTTACACTATGTGTAGACCAGACTTTTAAAAGTGTAGTCATGGACTTCAGGTAATTAGAGGATCGTCTATGAGCAAGAAGCGAACTCTCTAACAGGAGTTTGGTAGAGTTCCTGGGAGATAGATGTCGTTCAATTTGTAACCAATGACACTGAGAGGACTCTTTCCACCACTCTCCAGCTGCAGCAATTTGGATAGCTTGATAATATGTAGTTATGTCAGGTAGAGCTAGTCCGCCCATTTTGGAAGGTAATGTTAGAATTTTGAGGCCTACCCGATGTGGCTTATTATTCCACACAAATTTCCCTATAAGGGTCTGTATGGATTTCAGATATTGCCGAGGAAAGCTCAGTGGGAGACATCTCAGGATATGCAGGATTTTAGGGAGGTAGGTCATTTTTATAACTTGAATTCTCGCTATCCAGGAGAGGTCAAGAGAAGAGTGTGAGTTGAGTCCTGTTTTTAAATTTTTATATAAGATATCATAATTACTTTTCACAATATTGGCTGTGGGGGTGATTTGAATGCCCAAATATGGGAAGCCTAGGGGGGACCAAGCAAACGGTAAATTCCGCTGGAGCTGAGAAGCTTCTTCAGGAGGTATATTCACTGGGAAGAAGAGTGATTTGGATGGATTTCATTTGTAATAAGAGACGTCTGAGAAATCGGCTAGTAGACGAGTAATATTTGGGATGGTTTGGGACAGTTTTGTACATACGAATACTACATCATCAGCGTATAGGCCTATCTTGTGTTCGCGAGAGCCAACGCGAAGACCCAAGATATTGGGGTCCGACCGGACTCTCTCAGCCAGGGGCTCCATCACCAGAGCAAAGATCAATGGTGATAGTGGACACCCCTGCCTGGTTCCGTTCGTTATTGTGAAAGCTGAAGATGTGTATCCTGAAGATTTGACTCTTGCATTGGGGTTAGAATAAAGGGCCAATATTGAAGCTTGGAAGTCGCCCACTAGCCCAAATCTGTTTAGTACCTCTTTTAGGTACCCCCAGTGCACTCTATCAAAAGCTTTTTCAGCATCCAAGGAGAGGAGTGCACTGGGGGTTTGTCTACGTTCCATCAGCTCCAGCAGGTCCACCAATCTCCTGGTACCGTCTCCCGCTTGTCTGTTTGGGATGAAACCTACTTGGTCTGGGTCAATCAGGGATGGCAGTACTACCATCAGGCGCTTAGCTAATAATTTAGCATAAATCTTCAGATCTCCATTCAGGAGAGCAATGGGCCTAAAGTTTGTGGGAGTATTATTGGTGGGCTTACCGGGTTTCAGTATAGTGGAAATAAGAGCTTCCAATCCCTCTGGAGAAATTTGGCCTTTTTCCCGCCAATAGTTGAATAGTGTCAGGAGATGTGGAGTTAGTTCTTGGAGGAAGCTATTATAATATGTGTACGAGTAACCGTCCGGGCCAGGGGCCGATTTCTTTTTCATAGTTTTGATGGTTGATTGAATTTCATCTAGTTTAAAAGGTGCGTTAAGGAAAGCTTCTTGTTGCGGGGTTACTCTGGGGAGGTTAATTTTATCTAAAAATTGGTTGATGAGGTCTTTAGTCGGTTGGGCAGTGTGTCTATCAGCCTGAAGATTATATAGTTTGGCATAATAGTTGCGGAACTCTTCCACTATTAGTAAGGGATTTCTGATCGGGATATTTTGGTGGTTCAATAGGTGATCAATTTTGGATGCAGATTGTCGTTTTTTAAGACGTCTTGCTAACAGCGTGCCTGCCTTATCTCCCATGCCATAGAAGTTTGCTTTAACCCTCTTTAAATTGTGCTCTACTTTGCTTAATAACACACTTCTCAGTTTTAGACGGGCGTTAGCTAATTCCGATAGTATGGTGGGAGTAGGATTGTGTTTGTGGGTATGTTCCAATTCAGCTATTTTATTTGTGAGTTGATTAGTTAGCTCTTCTCTTTTACGTTTGGCTAGGGACGCCATTTTGATCAGCTCTCCCCGGATATAAGCTTTATGTGCATTCCACACTGTTTCGGGTGAGGTTTCCCCATTGTCATTGTGTCTAAAGTATTCTGCAATTTGAGAGCCAATGCTCTGTATGTTTGCCGGGATTGAAAGGAGGTAATCATTCATTCTCCAAGAAGCAATAGGTGGGAAGTGAGAGGCATCTGCAATAGTAAGCGAGGCGGGGGCATGGTCAGTCCAAGTGATGTGGCCAATATCTGCTCGAAGGCAATGAGGCAGGAGTAGATCATTAACCAATATGAAATCGATCCTGCTATAAGTGTTATGTCTGGGGGACATGAATGTGTAGTCTCTTTCCTCTCCATGGAGGTATCGCCAGATGTCGTGTAGTCGATGTGAGCTAATTAATTTACTCACATCAGAGCGGCAGAGTGAGGTGGAGGAAGAGTCTAATCTCCTATTTGGTGGTACATTGAAATCTCCCGCAATTATTGTGGGTCCCTTTACCATCCCCTCCATTTTTGCTAGCAGAGCTCTATGATATTTCACTTGGCCCGTATTAGGACCGTAAATGGACACTAGGGAGTACAGTGTGTTGTTTAGATTTACTCGGAGTACAAGGTATCTTCCTTGAGGGTCAGGGATTTCTTCAATGAGGTTTACAGAGATAGATTTATGTATGAAGATGGCCACCCCTGCCCTCTTTTCCCCTGCGCTTGCAAAAAATCTATGGGGGAAGCTTGGGTGGGACATTCGCCCATTATCCTGCTGTAGTAGGTGTGTTTCTTGCAAGAAAATTACCTCGCTTCGGAGTTTCTTTATTTGGTTCCACACCAAGGATCTTTTCCCTGGTGAGTTGAGCCCGTTGACGTTGATTGTTGAGCATTTTATCGACATCCCAAGGACTTACTGGAGAATACTACAAGTACAGAAAAATAAACGTAAATTCTACAGTCAGTTAAATACAGTAATTGTAACGGGTTTCAATGGGTTTCAATGGTATATCAGACCATGTACAGGGATATGAGTAGAAAACTCTAGATGAGGGATGGAAGGAAGTGGTTTGCTGGGGGGAGGAGAGAGGGGGAGGAGAGGTGAGGGGTCACTGGGAAGGGGTGAATAACTATTTACAGTCTCACTTATACAAGTGAGGAGTGCGAAGCACTCTAGGTGTCCCGCAGTGGCTACCTTAGTAAGACACTATAAGGCAAGAAAATTTAAGGTACAAAAAAGGTACCTGTGGGGGCAGAATTGGTCACAAGTGTGGACCAAAGTGAAAGAGAAGAGTGGATAAAAAAAGGGGGGAGAGCAAGAGGAGAGATGGAGGAAGAAATAGGTAAAGTCAGTAAGAGAAGGATAGAACCGTAAGAGATAGAAGTGTGGAGTAAAGTAGTAGTTAAACTTAAGATGAGTTTTAAGGTAAGTAAGGAAAGGATTCAGAAAAAAGAGATCAGGAATAGAGGCCCCGAGTCAACAATGAAATAAATCGGCAAATACAAAACCAGCATGTCGCGAAAACCAGTGTTCAGGCTGGATCCAGGGTGCGATTGAAGTCAGCACTCGCTGTCGCCGGCCGATCAGAGTCCTGTTGTGGTGATGCAGAGAGTCTCTTAGGTGGTAGCATCCTCCACTTCTGCAAATAAGCCATAGCTTGGTCCGGAGTGAAGCAGGCGTAGGTAACATTGTCCCGTTTTATTAAAAGCATCATAGGGAAACCCCAACGGTAGTCCAGATGACGATCCCTCAAAATTGCTGTGGCCTCCTGAAATGCTCTTCTTCTTGCCAGGGTACCTGGTGATAGATCAGGATAGACAGAAATGTGCTGAAATTCTTCTGGGATCTCAGTTCCATTCCTTATGGCTCTCAGGAAGTCCTCTTTGATCTCAAAAAAGTGAACTCGGGCTAGAACGTCTCTGGGAAGCGCAGGGTCCACTGAGGCTGGTCTTGGTAACCTGTGTATGCGGTCTATAATAACCTCCGTAGGCTGCAGGGTAGGTAGGATTGCGGAGATAAAGCTTTGGAGAAGCTTTCTCAGTTCTCCAGTCGGGACTGATTCAGGGATCCCCCTCAATTTAACATTATTTCGTCTGGAGCGATCCTCCAGATCCAATTGTTTGAGAGCTTGCCTCTCCATCTTAGATTGCAGCTCAGCATGGGCATCTAGAAGGTCGTTATGTGACTTGACCAGTTCTTCCATTTTGGCCTCTATATGGTCAGTGCGTGTGGAGAGCGCACCCACCTCGCCTTGCAAGCCCGCCAACATCCTCTGCATGTCTTCCTGCAAAGAAGCTCTGAAGTCTGTCAGCAGCTCTCTCATGGCCGCGTGTGTGATGGGGCCGCTCGCCATCAGTCCCGGTGACGGGGGGCCGGAGGTGAGAGAGGCCATAGAGTTGCGCCTGGAAGCACGCGTGGAGCGTTGTGGGGAAGGAGGGGGATGCGCCATGTTGGCTTCAGCGGCCGCGGAGCTGAGGGGCCCGTGTGCATAAAAAAGTCCGTGACTCTGCGTGGTGGGGGTCGTTTGGCGGGTCTGACTCGGCCCATTCGGTGCCTGACCTGTTCCGCCGTGTAATGGTGGGTTTCTGGGGATCAGCTCGCCGGTTCTGCGGTGTATAGTCGCTGTGAAGACTCAGGGCCTGCAGAGCTCCCGAATTATGCGGCCATTGCAGAGAAGCTCCAGGCCACGCCCCCCATATTGTTCCTTTTTGATGCCGTGTACAAAATGGAACAATGTGTCCATGATTTCACTGCAACCAGTGAGTTGCAAGCAATGTCTGCACAGATATATCTGTGTGTACCTTAAGACGCTTACTACCACGTGCCAATTTTTGGAGAATATCAGCAGTGTCTGAGACTAGTGGTAGAGTTCGAAGGGGTCCCTACCGACTTGCAGTATCAGTGCCTTCCTTTTGAACTGTTGCTAGCACTCCACATCTTCACAAAAATAGTTGCTGAGATGACGTCCTTCCTGAGAATGCAAGAAATACTCCTGATACCTTATTTAGAATTTAGTCGATTTCCTCATCATGTCATTCAGCAAAGAGGACTGTGTTAAATTCGTCAGTCGTGCTCACATTTTTAACCAACCTGGGGTGGATAATAAACAGGGAAATGTCGAGAGACTAGAACCAGTTCAAGTGCAGGAGTTCCTCGGAATTTGTCTAGACTCTACTATCTAGTACTGTTTCCTCCCAGTAGAAAAAAAACGAGGGAAAATAGAAGTCTTACAGCACAGGCGTCCAGTAACATTAAGACAGGCAATGTCCCTCCTTCGGATCCCTGACGACCACTATCCCAGCGCTTCGTTGGGCTCTGTTTCATACAAGGGACTTACAGCTGCAAATCCTGTTTGAACAGTCAAGTGGTCCTTCCAACCTGAATCAGAGTTTTCTGATATCTCTACCATGGTTGGAGTCACTGCAGTGGTGGCTAGGCAGCAACAACTTAAGGGGGTGTCACACGCGTCAATATCGCCTGCACGATATCGGCTGCACGTGACGTTGCAGCGATATTGACGCGTGTGACATACTGCATCAACCAGCGATAAATCGCTGGTTGATGATCGCCAGGTTTCAGAACCAGCTCAGAAACCTGGCGATTGTCGCCCGGTGGACACGCAGCATCGCTGCGTGTGACACCGGGACTAGCGATATTCCAGCTCCCAGCGCCTCTCACAAGCGCTGGGAGCTGGTATCCAAGGTACACTGCGGGTAACTAGGCAGCGCGCGCTGCCTAGATACCCGACTGTGTACCTTAGTTACCAGCCTCCTCCGCTCACCGTGTGAGCGGAGGAGGCTGGTAACTAAGGTACACGTCGGGTATCCAGGCAGCGCGCGCTGCCTAGTTACCCGCAGTTTACCTTGGAGACCAGCCTGCTCCCGCTTCCAGCAGGCTGGCAGCGGGAGCAGGACATCATGGAAACGATATTTAAATCGTTTCCATGATGTCTCTGGTCAATTGATCGCTGGTGAGTCTGTCTGTGTGACAGCTCACCAGCAATCAGCCGTCAATGTCGTCAGCGATCAGATCGCTGACGACATTGACGCGTGTGACACCCCCTTTACACAAAGGGTTTCCTTGGTCAGTTCAGGATCATTAGTGTTAATCACAGATGGCAGTCACTTGGAATAGGGTGCACATCTGGGGGATCTGATATTTAAGGGTCAATGGGATCGCACCATGAGGACCGCTTCCTCCAGCCTGAGAGAACTAGCAGCCATAAGACAGGCGATTTTTCAGACAGCAGATGTGGTCAGGGGGAAGCACTTGGCAGTCCTATCAGGCAACATCACAACCATCTCGTACATAAACCATCAAGGGGAGACAAGATCTGGTCAGTTAATGGAAGGAGCCAGGCAGCTGTTCATGTTGGCAGAAAGCAGTTTACAGTCTCTATCAGGCACTCATCTAAAAGGGGCGAACAGCATAGTGGTAGACTTTCTGAGCTGTCATGTGTTAAATCAGAGGGAGTGGTCAATAAGTCAGGAAATATTTGGGAAATTTTGTGCCAGTTGGGTGGTCTCAGATGTAGACCTGTTTTCCCACTTGTCAAAACCAACAGGTAGACAGATTCTATTCCCTGAACCCAAGAGAAGCTCCAGAGGGAGTGGATGCTCTCCTACATCACTGGGGGTTTCGGCTAGCCTATGCATTTCCCCAATTCCCATTGATCCCAATAGTGTTGAGGAAAATTTGGGAGGGCAAGGCACGAGTAATACTAATTGCCCCCTTTTGGCCAAAGAGAGCATGGTTCACATGGCTAAGACGTATGTTCTTCTCGGACCCGTGGATTCTACCAGATGTTCCAGATCTGCTGAGCCAGGGCCCAGTTCTGCATCCCCAAGTTCAGGCTTTATCTCACAGCATGGAACTTGAGAGGGGTCTCCTTTTAACAATGGGGTTTTCAGGGTCCTTAGTTGCCACTATGCTCTCTAGTAGAAAATAAGTCACATCAAGCAAGTATGAAAAAAGTTGGAAAAAATTCTTTGACTTTTCAGGGCGTCACTTAACCCATGAAAGCCAACAGGTCCTAATGTCTGAGGCGCTTGAATTTCTTCAGAGTGGGTTGGAGAAGGGGTTATAAACCAGTACCCTTAGGCCACGGTTACACGATCAGTATTTGGTGAGTATTTCACATCAGTATTTGTAAGCCAAAATCAGGAGCGGAACAATCAAAGAGGAAAAGTGTAATAGAAATATGTGCTCCATTTTTGCATTTTTCACCCACTCCTGATTTTGGCTTACAAATACTGATGTGAAACACTGACCAAATACTGATTGCGTGACCATGGCCTTAAAGTACAAGTCGCTGTCCTGGGTGCTCTATTTGATCAAAAAATTGCTGCCCACCTGTCAGTTTATAGATTCATTAGAGCCTCTTTTGCGGCCAGACCCCTGAAAAGTCCTAAAGTTACTCCCTGGGTTCTAAATTTAATCCTTAATTGCCTTGACTACTGCTCCCTGTGGGCCCATTGCCTCTATTTCAGTAAAGATGCTTACTCTGAAAACTGCTCTCCTGGTCGCCCTGACATCTGCTTGGCACTTCTCTTATCTTCAGGCGGTCTCTGTCAATCCTCTGTTTACTACCATATTGGATGACCGAGTAATCTTAAGGCCTAATCCGGCTTTCATTCCGAAGGTCAATACCAAATTTCATAGGGACCAGGTGATAATTTTGCTGTCTTTTTGTGACAACCCAAAATCCCTGGGAAAACAAATCTTTCATTGCCTTGATGTCAGATGATCTCTGCTTCAATACTTAGACGTATCAAAGCCTTGGCGTCAATCATCTGCTCTCTTTGTCTCCTTTCAGGGGACTAATGGGGTACATGGACCCCATCCTGCATATGGCCCCACAGTGATGGTACACTTAGCCCCCATCCTGGATTTGGCCCCCAGTGATAGTACATAGTCCCCCATCCTGCATATGGCCCCCAGTGATGGTACACACAGCCCCCCTCCCATCCTACATATGGCCCCCAGTGATGGTACATAGCTTCCCATCCTGCATATGGCCCCCAGTGATGGTACATAGCTTCCCATCCTGCATATGGCGCCCATTGATGGTACACACAGCCCCCTCCCATCCTGCATATGGCCCCCAGTGATGGTACATAGCTTCCCATCCTGCATATGGCCCCCAGTGATGGTACATAGCTTCCCATCCTGCATATGGCCCCCAGTGATCGTACATAGCCTCCTATCCTACATATGGCCCACAGTGGTGGTACACAGCCCCCCATCCTGAATATGGCCCCCAATGATGGTACATAGCCACCTCACCTTGGATATTTCCCCTCGTCCTGCACTCACCTCCCCACCTTGGATATGGCCCGCTGTCCTGTACTCACCCCACCATCATCGCTGCGGGCCAGGTCACATGATCGAATACCGAGCAGCACAGAGGATGAAGGCTACCAGATGTGAGCACCAAGCGCCGGAGGGTAAGTAATCAGCTGTTTATTATTGAATGAGTGACAGGGTCATGGAGGGGGTGAGTTCACAACGGGGTCCATTGCTAAGGTGGTGGGATGTGAGTGCAGGAGGGGGTGAGTGCATGACAGGGGGCCATATCCAAGGTGGGGAGGTGATTGGAGGATGGGGGGGTGAGAGCAGGCTCACATAATATGCACCGCTCCCTCCGTCCATCTCCCAGCGCCACTTAAGGACTTGAGAGGTGGACAGCGGTGAGTGCAGTGTAGATTAAATGAGTATAATGAGCACGGGGTCACATGACCTCCCACTGTCTCTGCAGCCCCCAGCCAGCCTCCTCCAGCCCCCGGACACCACTCCAGAGTCGCCTCCCCCCGGTACCACTAGATTCAGATCATAAGACGCACCCCCAACATTCCCCCAAAATTTGGGAGAACAAAAGTGTGTTTTGTAATCCGTAAAATACGGTACGTTGTGTGGTGGTGACACACCGTGCTGGTTTCACATTTGTCACCATATTGGTGATATGTCAGATGTAAGTGCATATATAATTTCATTTGTAAATAAGAATCCATTATTAATGGATTTATTTATGTTACTAGAAGTTTGTATATTGCATGTGTTTTGTGTGGGACATGCACTTATTTATCTTTTTTTTTGTAGAAATAGATAATCTTGACAAAGTCCTGGGACAGGCCGAAACGCTGGTTTTGTATCAATTATAAGAACTGAACAATAAAGTACACTTAATTTCAACACTTTTTTTTGTTTGTGCTGAAGTATATTGTGTTGTTTTGTATACTGTACACTTCGAGCACCGCCCTTATAACAGTGAGCAGAATTATCCATTTAACTAGTATAAAAATATGAACGGCATGAAGCACTGATAAATGTGGCATATAATGCCTTGTCTAAAATGTGACTGCATGCGCCCAATGTCTTAAGAGACGCATGTGATCTTATTTTTTAGAGACGCCCATCTGACATTACTAGTGTTCACATAATTCTGGATTTCCTATATAGTTGGGGAGGGGCCTTGGATATCTAAGCATTGCTGGATTGTATTTAGTGATATTTCTCAGTATGTTAATAAGCCCTAGCATTAGTTCATATGCATGGTACTCCTGCTATGGCTTATTACCATGTTCACATATGTTTTGTAGGATTTGATATTGATGGATAGGTTATCAGTATTGTTGTCCAGCTCCTGCCACCCCAATCAGGGCCGGCGTCAGCACCCGGCGTACCCGGGCAAGTGCCGGGGCCTTGGTGTGACTCAGGGGCCCCCCGCCGCCCGCACGCATCGCGCCGCCGCAATTATTTTACTGGCGGTACCCAATCCCGTGTATTAATTCCTCTCTTCTGACTGAGGCCAGCTGCTGCCCTCGCTCCGCCCCCACTTCCGCCTCCTTTTTGCAGTCCACAGTGTACAACGCATAGAAGAGGAGGAACAGGAAGAGTATTCACCCCACCCTCCTATATGCGTTGCACGCTGCGCAGCACCACCTCCATCTCAGAAGTGAGTGTACGGAGGTGGCACAGCCATGCAGAGCGAGCTGGAGCAGAGCTGCCTTGCAGAATATGGCACAGTGCCTGGGACGGGTGCCAGTGGCCGGTCACATACTGTAAGTTTGGCTGAACTATCTCCTCTTTATATCACGGTTACTTTATTCTCGTGCCCTGGCTGTATTAAATGCTGCATATTTCATATAATGGAAGAACACGGCAGCTTATAATGTAAATATTTAATGAGGAGCTACAGAAGGAGATTGGGAGTTATTCATTAGGATTTGATTGGTGCATATCTGTGTTGGTGTCCAACTGACTTAATAAACAAGTCATTTAATATGTGCCCATTGCTTGGATCTCTGAAGACACTGTATATCCTTCTATCATAAACAGTCCAAGAAATATGAAGTCACGTACATATAGTATGTACTACTGGGTGTATATGGAGGATGCTGCTGGGGTATATAGAGCAGTGCTGGTGTATATGAAGCCTGTGCTGAGGTATATGGAGGCTGCTGCTGGGGTATATGAGGCAGTGCTGGGGTATATAGAGGCAGTGCTGGGGTATATAGAGCGTGCTGCTGGGGTATATAGAGGCTGCTGCTGGGGTATATAGAGCAGTGCTGGGTATATGAAGCTGTGCGAGGTATATGAGGCTGCTGCTGGTGTATATAGAGCAGTCTGAGATATATAGAGGCTGCTGCTGGGGTATATAGATGCAGTGCTGGGGTATATAGAGCTGTGCTGGGTATATGGAGGCTGCTGCTGGGGTATATAGAGGGCTGCTGCTGGGGTAATATGGAGGCTGCTGCTGGGTATATAGAAGCTGTGCTGGAGCATATGGAGAATGCTCTGGGGTACATGGAGGCTGTGCCGGGGTATATGGAGGCTGTGCTAGGCTATATATATTATTTGGAGACTGTTCTGTGCTATATACTATGAGTATATATAATATTTGGAGGATGCTGCTGGGCTGCCATATCCTCCAAATAATATATACAGCCCAGAACAGCCTCCAAATAATATATACAGTTCGCAGCCTCTCTATTATACATACAAAGCCAGCAGCCTTTATATTATATATACAGCCTAGCAGTCTCCATATTATATATATACAGTCCAGCAGTCTCCATATTATATATACAGCCCTGCACAGCCTCTATATTATATATGTAGCCCACCCAGGAGCCTCTATATTATATATACACAGCCTGAAGCTTCTATATTGTATTCATGAATCGTGGTATATGTTAAAGGGGCCCACTGACAATGTTTCGCCCGAGGCCCACAAAAACCAGGAGCCGGCCCTGAATAAGCTGACTCCAGGCGCCGTGACTGCAAACTCTATCATTATTCACTATACACACTGCACATTCTTTTAGCCACTGTTTCTGCTGTTGCAGGTGAATTTCATTCACTTGTATCTGACTGATCTACAGTATGATGGTCACTAAAGATTGTATCAACTGTTGTCATTTGTGTTGTGACCACATGAGGGCGCTCCTGCTACAGTGATTTATCTTCTGTGGACACTAATATAGCTACATGTTATGGGAAACAGATATTACCCTTGAGAAGTTTGAAGGCAAAGCAGACAATAGTGACTGATATCAGAATCATGTAATGGCGATGTGTTTGCTTCAAGCTATCATGTAAGCTGATTCCGCGTAGCTGCAAATTCATTATTATTTGCAATAAAATAATTACTTTTATTTTTTATGTATACTAGATGGGTGCCCGATGCACATGCACTCGGATTCTAGCAGAGCGAGTCTCCGACTCGCAATGTGCCGTTCGCGCCAATGCTGCGCCCTGCTAAGGCGACTCGCCATATGCCCGTCTGGCGGCATTACGCGAGTCGCCTTAGAGCAGCGCAATGGCGCTGCGTCGGCCAATGCTTCGTTTCGTAACACATGACCACGCTGACTCGTAGCGATAGCGGTCTCAAAGGGGCAAAAAACCCATTCTATTATATAATAATACTACACAATGCATACACTTATAGTATAAGCCATAATATATGGGTACTTAAAGTATACGCTTTAAAATATAGACTATATAGATTATTTGGGATGTGCTATAAATATATGCACTTAGTATTACAGTACATGCAATGGAATATATGTAAAGTACTTATAATATATGCTATAATATATACAGACTTTTATAGCATACACCATAAAAATGTATGTGCGTGTATATAAAATATATGTAGTTATATAGATTTACAATACTTATTGTATACTTTATAGCAGTATTCCCCAACTCCAGTCCCCAGGAGCCATCATCAGTCCATGATTTCAGGGTTTCCTTAGGGTACCCGTCACACTTGGCGACACTCCAGTGATTCCGACAATGATACGACCTGGTAAGGATCGCTGGAGCATCACTACGTGGTCGTTGGTGATATCTCACCAGGGACACACCAACGATACGGCCTTCGTTGGGACCCTGTCTCTCAGACCTGTAGTATTGAGGTCGTTTGTTGTTGTCCCCATCAAGGTACCGTCACACAGGGAGATATCGCCGGCGATGTTGCCGGCAACTGAGGGGCGTGGTCAGGTTGCGGCGACATCGCCGGAGAGTTGCCTCGTGTGACAGGGCGATAATCAGGGGAAAAATCGCCTGAGTAACATCGCCAGGTTTCCCAACAATGTTGGGAAACCTGGCGATGTTGGTCAGGCGATCATGCCTGATCGCCCTGTGTAACGCGACAACCTGCAATGTTGGGGCGATTCCGCCTATCTCCAACATTGCGAGTTATCGCTCGCTGGGTTGCTGGGCAACCCAGCGAGCGATAGCCGCGGCAACTAGCCGGCGAGATCGCCGGTAAATTGCTCAGTCTGACATCTCCCCGGCGATGTTGTCAGGGATGCGCGCTCCCGCGATCGCCGGCAACATCGCCGGCGATATTTCCCTGTGTGACGGTACCTTCAAACACACTGATGCATGCTGCCCAGCGGGAGCCCGACGAGCAAAAAATGGTCTAGGCCATTCCAACACGATAGGCGATCTCACAGCAGGGGCCTGGACGTTGCTACTTGTAACATATAGCGAGATCGCTGTTGAGTCACAAAACTTGTGATGAATCAGCGATCTCGCTTAGTGTGAAGTTCCCCTTGGTATTATACAGGTGTTGGAATAATCACTATGCAGGTAATATCATTATCACCTTGAGCAATACTAAGGAAACCCTGAAATCATTGACTGATGGTGGCTCCTGAGAACTGGATTTGGGGAACAGTGCAATAGAATATGTATATATTTATAATATTAGCGTTCACATCATATCATGTTTGTGTTAGATATTGGGTATTGCCATTTCTATATCCAACCCCAATTCCACTTGTACAAATTATCTTATATTAGAAGTGATGTGTTCTTTTTTTGCCCTACATTTTTGGCAGCTATTTTCTGGGTCCCCCATGATTGTTAGGTTTTAGATCTATGGGGGTCCCACACCCAGCTCCCTGCTGGTCATCTCAGCCTTGCCTGCTTTAAGCAGTAACCATAGACTACCAGCACAGCTCCTCTTATCATCTTGCAGCTGTCCCTATGCTGCCGTTCGTCCCCAGTGCTGCCATTCATCCCCAGCACTGCTTCCGTTCATCCTGCCGTTTGTCCCAAGCGCTGCCATTTATCCCCAGTGCTGCCGCCATTCATCCCCAGCGCTGTAGCCCCAGTTAGTAGTAACTGACCAGCAGCCCCAGGAACAATCACTGCACAGCGGACTGAGTTGCTATGTAATGGTTTCTCAGCTTGACGCTCCTTCACATATGCTTAATACAATTCTCACCCTCTTGTTTGTATCTTTATGATAATTTTGGATTAGCCTTGTTATTTTTAGGAAGACAAATTGCAACATAGCTTAGAATGCAGTAAAAACATTATTACATTATTAAAATAATCTGCTGGTAAAGGGATAGAAAGCATATGTAGGTGTGACCTGTGTCGGCTGGATGTGATCAGGTTTTCAGCTTCTGAATGTAAACAATGGATATTTCCATGAACATTCCTGGAAGCGTCTTAAGTTCTTGGAAAGGTTTTGTATCATTCAATTACACAGCGATTACGATTTATTTATAAACAAAAATAAAAACCTTATTTTAACATTTACTTCCTGAGTAATATCCAAAGAAGGGAACAGATGTGGGAGGAGTCATTCCCATACATCCCCCTATGTGTGCCCCCCCCATAGTCAGTGGGTCTCTACATCACTCCATTCACTAACATGACCAGGGCACAGCCTGATCTTATAGAGCAAGAGTGGGAACTCCAGGCTCGAGAGCTTCCATCAGTGGATGTTTTCAGGATTTCCTTAGTATTGCACAGGTGATAAAATAATCACAGTCACTGGTGATGATTCCAACCCCTGTGCAATGCTGAGGAAATCCTGACAACATGACCTGTTGGTAGCCCTCAAAGCCTGGAGTTCCCCACCCATGCTATAGCGATAGGGAGATGAGCAGCTGCTGTCATTGCTTATCTTCAGGAACACAGAAAATTACCCTAGTTTAGGTCTAAAGGCCCTGTTACACATAATGAGATCACTAACGAGATCGCTATTGGGATCGCTGTTGCGTCACGAAATTCGTGACGCAACAGCGATGTCGTTCTGTGTGACACTCACCAACGATCTGGCCCCTGCTGTGAGGTCGTTGATCGTTACATACTGCTCTGGGTCATTCCTGCATCATTGTGCTCCCGCTGGGAACGCTACATCGTTGTGTTTGACATAGATAATGAGCAACGATCTCAATGCTACGCTATAGAGAAAAATTCACAACGACCTCGGTATAATTCTGGATCGCTAGTGCGTCTTTTTTTACATCGCTGGTAAGATGCCTGTTTAACCCTCTCCCCCATCCCCCCCCCCCCCCCCCAAATCTATGTTCACATAAGGGTAGGTACACATAACACTGTGTATTTCAAGAAGGTAAGCATGATTCCCCCCCCCCCTCCATAAAGCGACACTTTTAGTTAGGTTTCAGGGGTTGTTAAAAAAATAATTTGTTATGTTCCTGACCGCAAGCATTTACATAAAAAAAAAAAAAAAAATCTTGGACATCTTTCCCCCCCCTTCAATTTTTTATTTTTTTTTTAAGACTGGGTTCACATTTGTATTGTAAATGCAGCGTAAGAGAACGCAACCAAACGCATGCACGCTGCATTCCTATATTTAACATGGGAACGCATAGTGCCTTCTTTTAGCTGCGTTCTGTTGCGTTTGCGTTCAGCTGCACATAATTTGTGTGCCTGCCAAACGCAACTTGTTGTTTTTTTTGTGCGTGGCTGTGTTCTTGTATTTTACACAAGCAGACAGCCGCGCACCAACAATGAATGGGAGTGATTGTGTGTGCGCAGTGCCATCTGCTGGCAAGCACACGAAGTATAAGGTGACGTCATTCCGAGGTCCTCTCTGGGTATATCCTGTCCTGTTGTTTTCTCTCTCTCTCTCTCATATTTCCTATGGCCGGGCAGTATATTACAATGTTTTCCTATGGACGCTATTATGTGAAAGCATGCAGTCAATCGTTGCTGTGTATACATAAGTGTCTGCGTTCGACTCTGCATGTGTGTATGCGCACCATACACTTGAGTTCCGAATGCAAATTTGAACCTAGCCTTAGCTCCATTCAACAATGAAGAAACCACTAATCAAATCCATGTGAAAATCAGTTTTTTACATAACCCCCTTTCAGAGGATGTGTACAGAGGTCCATCAGCCGGACACCACTGACCTGAGATTGTCTGCAGGGGACCCTCCTGACTAAGGCTGGCTTCACATTTGCGTTCCCCTCCGCAACGTTCTGCGGAGGAGAACCGCCATGTGAGCGCAGCCTCCGCAAGTCCCTGTGTTTATAATGGGGATGCACGGTGCTGCGCTTGACTGCGCATGACCGTGCGCTCCCATTCATTTGAATGTGTGATCTGTACGCATGCGCATACCTGCGTACAAATCACACTCTCTCATCCGCACCAGGAACGTGACATGTTGCGTTCCTGCTGCGGACGACAATGTATGATTTGTACACAAGCATGCACATGCGTACAAATCACACATTCAAATGAATGGGAGTGCACGGTCATGCGCAGTCAAGCGCAGCACCGTGTGTCCCCATTATAAACATAGGGACTTGGGGAGGCTGCGCTCACATGGCGGTTCCCCTCCGCAGAACGCTGCGGAGGGGAACGCAAATGTGAAGCCAGCCTTAGAGGAGCGCGATCCTCAATATAATGTCATGTCTGTGGCTGCCTCGAGACATATTGTGCCATCAGTAGGGGCCTTTACAGTGACAGCACCCGTGGGGTATATTCTCTATTCTAACACATCCGATGTCACTGCATATGTGGCTGCTCTCTGCTGGATATATAGATGTAAAAACTGTTTTACATTGCTCTTTTCCCGTGAATGGTAAAGGAATGTATTTCTCTTTTATTTCAGGTCCGTTTCTATGCAGCGCTTCATCCGCTAAAAAATAAAATAAGTGACCTCCAAATGAAGAATGAGAAGCAGTGTGAAGAGGTGCGAGGACACAAGCAGCAGCTGAAGAGTGTGCTGGAGGTGCGTTATTGGGCTGTCAGGGGCATCCAGGTTACCCCAGTCTTTGAGGTGAAGTATTGGTGTCTCTTTAAGGGATTATGTGTTGTAAATTGGCATGAAGCTGCTCCCATGGTGGCCGTCCACATCTCACACATACTTCTTGCATTATGCAGACCCCTCTGTTTTATTCTGTATTTTCTCTTGCATTGCAGGATTTTAGCAATGCAAAATAGATGTTGTCAGGCTGCTTCTGTTTTACTACATCCTTGGATTTATTTCTCTTGGTGGGTAATGCTAACCTATGGCTTGGTCAATATTTGCCTTATGATCATGGAAATGGCAGAAGATAAATCTAGCCAAGCATGTTTTTCAACTTCTTCCAGATGTTTTGCACCGTGCGTGTAGTTGGTATATTTAGATCTTTTCATTTTAAAGGTCACATGTGGCAGGTATGTGAGGTGTCATCTTCAACACCACTATTGTACAGCAAACAACCTGCGCGAACTATTGTGTGTGTGTGTATATATTTATATATCTACTATATAATTGCCGTAGCACGTTTTGTGTCGGCCCCCGACGTGCCGTGGCTTTGTCACTATGTGACGTCACCACGGCGAAGCATTGCCCGCGTAGCGGGCATTGCGAGCCGTCGCCGCTGTCAGCACACATATTAATAGTGATGATCCTCCTCCTGCCCGCGCTGCCTGCCCCATCACCCCCCTGCCTGTCACCATAGCCATCCTCCACTGCCCGCTCACCCCCGCCTGTCACAACACTTCCCCCCGCTGCCCCATCACCCCCCTGCCTGTCACCATAGCCATCCTCCACTGCCCGGTCACCCCCAGCCTATCACCACTGCCCCTCCGCTCCCCGATCGCCCCCCCCCCCACTCTCCGGTCACCCCCCACGTCAGCACAGACCCCCTCCACTGTCCGGTCACCCCCCCCGGCCTCTTACCACAGCTCCTTCCAGCCAGACGCGATCTCTCTTCATCCTGCTTGAGGACCTCTGATGACGTCACGATGATGGGTGGAGTCACAGATCACATGATCGTGACGTCATCAAAGGTCCTGTTCCGATCTAACCTACTCTGCCTACTCATCCCCCTGCACTGCACACTGACCCCCACTCTGCACACTGACCCCCTCTCTGCCCCTGACCCCCACTCTGACCACTCACCCACCAACTCTTCCCCCTCACCCCCACTCTGCACACTGACCCCCACTCTGCACACTGACCCCCACTCTGCACACTGACCCCCACTCTGCACACTGACCCCCACTCTGACCCTGCTCTGCCCACTGACCCCCACTCTGACCACTGACCCCCACTCTGCCCACTGACCCCCAAACTCTGCCCACTCACCCCCGTACTCTTCCCCCTCACCCCCTCTCTGCCCCCCTCACCCCCACTCTGCACACTGACCCCCACTCTGCCCCTGACCCTGCTCTGCCCACTGACCCCCACTCTGACCACTGACCCCCACTCTGCCCACTCACCCCCCTACTCTTCCCCCTCACCCCCTCTCTGCCCCCCTCACCCCCTCTCTGCCCCCCTCACCCCCACTCTGCACACTGACCCCCACTCTGACCACTGACCCCCACTCTGACCACTGACCCCCACTCTGACCACTGACCCCCACTCTGACCACTGACCCCCAAACTCTGCACACTCACCCACCAACTCTTACCCCTCACCCCCTCTCTGCCCCCCTCACCCCCACTCTGCACACTGACCCCCACTCTGCCCCTGACCGTGCTCTGCCCACTGACCCCCACTCTGACCACTGACTCCCACTCTGCCCACTCACCCCCAAACTCTGCCCACTCACCCCCCTACTCTGCCCCCTCACCCCCTCTCTGCCCCCTCACCCACACTCTGCCCACTCACCCTGCTCTGCCCACTCATCCTGCTCTGCCCACTCACCCCCACTCTGCCCACTCACCCCCCTACTCTTCCCCCTGACCCCCTCTCTGCCCCCTCACCCCTACTCTGCACACTGACCCCCTCTCTGACCCTGCTCTGCCCATTCACCCCCACTCTGACCACTGACCCTGCTCTGCCCACTGACCCCCTCTCTGCCCACTCACCCCCTCTCTGCCCACTCACCCCCACTATGCCCACTGACCATGCTCTGCCCACTCACCCTGCTCGGCCCACTGACCCCTCACACTGGCCACTCATCCTGCTCTGCCCACTCACCATGCTCTGCCCACTCACCCCTCACTGCCCACTGACCCCTCACACTGACCCTGCTCTGCCCACTGACCATCCTCTGCCCACTCACCCCTCACTGACCCTGCTCTGCCCACTCACCCTGCTCGGCCCACTGACCCCTCACACTGCCCACTGACCCTCCTCTGCCCACTGAACATGCTCTGCCCACTGACCCCTCAATGCCCACTCACCCTGCTCTGCCCACTGACCCTGCTCTGCTCACTGACCACTCACACTGCCCACTCACCCTGCTCTGCCCACTGACCCCTCACACACCCCACTGACCCTGCTCTGCCCACTCACCCCTCACACTGACCCTGCTCTGCCCACTGACCCTGCTCTGACCACTCACCCCTCACACTGCCCACTGACCCCTCACACTGCCCACTCACGCCTCACACTGCCCATTTAATATGCTATGCCCACTTACCCCTCACACTGCCCACTGACCATGCTCTGCCCACTGACCCCTCACACTGCCTACTGACCCTGCTCTGCTCATTTACTCCCACTCTGCCCACTTACCCCTGCTTTTACCACTGACCCTGCTCTGCCCACTGACCACCCTCTGTTCACTCACCCCCCGCTCTGCCCTTTCACCATGCCCACTGACCCCTGCTCTGCCAACTGACCGTGCCCACTCACCCATGCTCTACCCACTGACCCTTCTCTGCCCACTCACTGTGCCCACTGACCGCCGCTCTGCCCACTAACCCCTGCTCTGCCCACTGACTGTGCCCAATAACCCTTGCTATGCCCACTAAACCCTGCTCTGCCCACTCACCCCCGCTCTGCCCGCTGACCCCTGCTCTGCTCACTGACTGTGCCCACTCACCCCTGCTCTGCTCACTCACCCCTGCTCTGCCCACTGATTTTTCCCACTAACCCCTGCTGTGCCTACTGACTGTGCCCACTGACCCCTGCTCTGCCCAATCACTCTGCCCACTAACCCCTGCTCTGACCACTGACCCCCGCTATGACCCTGCTCTGACCACTGACCCCCAAATCCTGCTCACTGACCCTGCTCTGCCCATTCACCCCCCACTCTGCCCACTCACCCCCGCTCTGCCCACTGACCCTGCTCTGCCCACTTACCCCCCCCCCCCTGGCTACTGACCATGCCCACTGACCCCAGCTCTGCCCACTGACCGCAGCTCTGCCCACTGACCCCAGCTCTGCCCACAGACCCCAGCTCTGCCCACTGACCCCTGCTCTGCCCAATGACTCTGCCCACTAACCCCTGCTCTTCCCACTCATCCCCCACTCTGCCCACTGACGCTCGCTTTGCCCACTGACCGCCAGCAGATCGGTTTCCCAGCCAACGACAGGTCCTGTCCTGCCACCTACAAGACGGCTGGTGCGAGCCGCCGCAGGGTAAGTATCCTCACTGAGGTTTTTTTAGTTTTATTATCACCATGAAGGAGGGGGGAGGGGGGTGTGCAGCCCCAGAGGAGGGGGGCCGCAGAGACTGGAGGCCCAGAGGGACGGGTGCCACGGGGAGCGGAGGGGTCAGGAGGAGCGCCTCCATCCTGCCCCCCCCTATCCATCCTGCCCCCCCCTATCCATCCTGCCCCACCCAACACCATCCTGCCCCCCCGACTCCATCCCGCACCCCCACCACCATCCTCACCCCCCGCCAACATCCTGCCCCGCCGCCTCCATCCTCCCCGCCCCCCCCTCCCCCCGCCACCATCCTGCCCTGCCGTCTCCATCCTGCCCTGCCGTCTCCATCCTGCCCTGCCGTCTCCATCCTGCCCTGCCGTCTCCATCCTGCCCTGCCGTCTCCATCCTGCCCTGCCGTCTCCATCCTGCCCTGCCGTCTCCATCCTGCCCTGCCGTCTCCATCCTGCCCTGCCGTCTCCATCCTGCCCTGCCTTCTCCATCCTGCCTCGCTCCGTCCATCCTGCCCCTCCGACTCCATCCTGCCCCTCCGACTCCATCCTGCCCCTCCGGCTCCATCCTGCCCCTCCGGCTCCATCCTGCCCCTCCGGCTCCATCCTGCCCCTCCGGCTCCATCCTGCCCCTCCGCCTCCATCCTGCCCCTCCGCCTCCATCCTGCCCCGCCCCCTCCATCCTGCTCCGCCACCCACCATCCTGCCCCCCCACCCACCATCCTGCCCCCCTTGCTCCTTCCTGCCCCACTCACTACTTCCTGCCCCGTTCACTCCATCCTGCCCTGCTCGCTCCATCCTCACCCCCGCTGTTCTTGCTCCCCTGCCTCCATCCTGCCCTCACACTTACTCATCCGGCCCCGCTTGCTCCATTCTGCTCATCTGCTCAATCCTGCCCCTTCGGCTTCATCCTGCTCCTCCGCCTCCATCCTGCCCCGCTCAATCCATCCTGCCCCCCGCTCTTCTTGCTCCCCCGCCTCCATCCTGCCCTGCTCGCTCCATCCTGCCGCCCCCCTCCCCCGCCTCCATCCTGTTGCCCCGCCTCCATCCTGTTGCCCCGCCTCCATCATGTTGCTCCGCCTCCATCCTGTTGCCCCGCCTCCATCCTGTTCCCCCCGGCTCCATCCTGTTCCCCCCCGCTCCATCCTGTTTCCCCCGGCTTCATCCTGTTTCCCCCGGCTTCATCCTGTTTCCCCCGCCTCCATCCTGCCCCCTCCCGCTCCATCCTGCCCCCTCCCGCTCCATCCTGCCCCCCTTCCCGCTCCATCCTGCCCCGCTCGCTCCATCCTGCCCCGCTCGCTTCATTCTGCCCCGCTCGCTTCATTCTGCCCCCCCAACACAATCCTGCCCCCCCTCCCCTCCTCAGCTGATCGCTTGCCCAGGCAACTACAGGTCCTAAAGGCCTGTAGGACCTACAAGGCGGAGGTGGAGCGAGCCGCCGGACAGGTGAGTATCCTCACTGAGGATTTTTTAATTTTACTGTGGACAACCGGGGGCCAGGAGGAGTGGGGGACCGCGGTGACCGCAGTATTGCCATATACCATAGTGCTGCTATACATGTGCTATAATGTACTGCCATATACCATAGTGCTGCTATACATGTACTGTAATGTACCGCCATATACCATAGCACTGCTATACATGTACTGTAATGTACCGCCATATACTATAGTGCTGCTATACATTTACTATAATGTACTGCCATATACCATAGCGCTGCTATACATGTACTCTAATGTACCGCCATATACCATAGCACTGCTATACATGTACTGTAATGTACCGCCATATACTATAGTGCTGCTATACATTTACTATAATCTACCGCCATATACTATAGTGCTGCTATACATGTGCTCTAATTACCACCATATACCATCGTACTGATATATATATCTACTATATAATTGCCGTAGGCACTTCCGTGTCAGACCCCGAAAAGACCGTGGCTATGTCACTCTGTGACGTCACCAGTTGGCCTGCGCGAGCAATGGCCGCGAGGCCATTGCGAGTCGCTGGCTGAGCGCGAGCAATGGCCGCGAAGCGGCCATTGCGAGTCGCTGCCCGAAAATAGAACCAGAGGCTCGGCCACAAAGTTAGCGATTTACCGCTCATGTAGCGCGAGTCGCTGCCTGAGCGGTAAATCGCTAACTTTGTGGCCGAGCCTCTGGTTCGATTTTCGGCCAGCGACTCGCAATGCCCACTTCGCGGCCATTGCGAGCACTCAGCCCCAAAAAGTATTCACACACCCCCAAAAAGTATTCAACCCCCCCAAAAAGTATTCACACCCCCCCAAAAAGTATTCAACCCCCCCAAAAAGTATTCACACACCCCCAAAAAGTATTCACACACCCCCAAAAAGTATTCACACACCCCCAAAAAGTATTCAACCCCCCCAAAAAGTATTCACACACCCCCAAAAAGTATTCACACCCCCCCAAAAAGTATTGAACCCCCCCCAAAAACTATTCACACACCCCCAAAAAGTATTCACACCCCCCCAAAAAGTATTCACACCCCCCCAAAAAGTATTCAACCCCCCAAAAAGTATTCAACCCCCAAAAAGTATTCACACCCCCCCAAAAAGTATTCAACCCCCCCAAAAAGTATTCAACCCCCCCAAAAAGTCCTTACATCCCCCCAAAAAGTATTCACACCCCCCCAATAAAATAAAAAAAAAAAAAATAATAATATATAAAATTAATATATTAATTAAATTAACTAATTTAAATAAAAAAAAAAAATCTAATACAAATAAATTTCATTAAAATAAAAAATTAATATACAAATAATAAAAATAATAAATATTAAAATAAATCAAAATTAAAAAAAAAAAAAAAAATATATATATATATATATATAATTAAAATATTAATAACATTAACTAATTCTAAGAAATTCAAATGACTCAAATAAAAAAAAAATCAATTAAAATAAAAAAAAAAAATAATATTCTAAAAATATTCTATAATAAATAATTACAATAATAAAATCATAAATAATAAAAAAAAATATTCCATATAAAAATTCATAACATTAACTAATTCTAATAAAATAAAACTAATAAATAAAATATTCATAACATTAAGTTAATTAAAAAAATTGGAAATAAAAAAAAAAAAAATAAAAAAAAAAATAATATAGCTACTATAATCTAATTAACGCACGTTCTAGAATCCCGATGCATTTGCATCGGGCTCACAGCTAGTATATATATATTTGCCATTCATATGAATAGTAATGTTTAAAGAGGACCTGTCACCAACCATGCATGGTGATCTAATTACAGCACTGAATGCAGCTTGTCTGCTGCATTCAGGCAAGGGGTCCCCCAGCCCTTGAGCCCCCCTGTACTCCGAGATAATACACTTTGAAAACTTACATTGTGGAGCCAAATAGGAGGTGGCTTGTGGCTGGAGCCAAAGGGCAGTTTCACACCCCCTGCATGTTTAATCTGCCCACCGCCGCCTCCCTGATGCCAATCATTGTCTCCCTCGCCTGCAGCATAACACAGAGCTTATTTCAGTGATGGCCGCTTTGCCCTGCCTCCTGCAGTTATGTCACCGTCTTTCCCCGCCCTGCTCCATGGTTAACATGGAGCAGGGCGGGTATAAGCCGTGATGTCACAGCAGGAGGCAGGGTGGCCGGCCTCCTGCTCTGATATCACCGCCTTTCCCCGCCCTGCTCCATGTTAACCATGGAGCAGGGCGGGGAAATACGGTGACATAACCGCAGGGGGCAGGACAAAGCGGCCATCACTGAAATAAGCTCTTTGTTATGCTGCAGGCGAGGGAGACAATGATTGGCATCAGGGAGGCGGCAGTGTGGCAGATTAAACATGCAAGGGGTGTGAAATGCCCTTTGGCTCCAGCCACAAGCCACCTCCTATTTGGCTCCACAATGTAAGTTTTCAGAGTGTATTATCTCAGGGTACAGGGGGGCTCAAGGGCTGGGGGACCCCTTGCCTGTATGCAGCAGACATGCTGCTTTCAGTGTTGTAATTAGATCACCATGTGTGGTTGGTGACTGGTCCTCTTTAAAGTTTTCTCCATGGCCCATGTTTGACTAATTCAGTAGTCTGTTTCATGCACTTTTATTATATATTGAGTTTTTGTAGCGCAGGGGTGCCATACACATGGAATGAATGTTGGTGGGACCAGCTCCCTGTACCTCGCTGCCTTCAGTAGGTATATGAGGTCAGGAGGAATAGCTCTGCCCACAGCTAAGGTGTTTGATGACCTTTAAACTCTCCCCAGTAGCTGTCCCACATCTCGCCCACCGCAAGAGGGTCAGAGATCCCAACACGTGGATGCTATTGGGCTATTTACTACCTGGTAATGCTGCCATTAGTAGACCCTTAATTTTTGTGTTACAGCTGATCTCTCTCTTTCCTGGCAGAGTTATGAAGAGGAGAGGAGATGCCGCTCTGAGTTGGACACGAGATGTCAGAGGTTAACGCTGCAGCTGGCCGACACTAAACAGCTCATTCACCAAGGAGACTTTAAGATCGAGAATTATGACAAAGTGAAAAGGTATTATTCGTAACAATGTACACTGTAGTATACAGGTTTGAGGAGGCTCACTGTGCAGAAAACCTCAGTTTGCTGCTCCATTATTTACTGTAAAGAGGTGGATATGTTGTCACATAAGACCCTAAGGGAAGGCCAGAAATATGCTCTTGGGCTCTGATGGGCCAGTGGGGCCTATGACGTGGTTCAGTGCACGCGCTATCAGCTCTTTCTGCACATATATGAAATGCATTCATGTAACAGCATGTGAACAGTGCTTTAGAGTAATGCCAGATGGGACCGGTTTGCGGTGCAAGTTACAGTACAATGCATATGGAAAACATTATCCTTATGTAATACATTTTTCTGTTCAGTGTATTGTAATAAAACATTCAGATTTTGCAGCAGACCAATCACAGATGTGCTTCAATAGGCTATGTTCACACAGAGCGTTTTTATCATGCTTTTTTGTGTTTTTACCATGGTTTTATACTTATCTATGTTAATCTAAATCTGCAGTTTTGCGACCCAGCCAACCTATGTGATTTTGGAAACTCTGTCCACACACAAGGTTTTTTTTCCTGTACAGGTTTTTGTGCATTTTCAAAAGAATGAACATGTCACTTTTTTTTTGCGTTTTTGCTGCGGGTGAACTCATTGCTTTCACTGGGTGCTAAATGAGAAGTAGCAAAACCGTGGTACAAACGCAAACTTGCCTTTTTACAGCTGTTTTGGGACTGAAAACATCAATGAAAAAATGCTACAAAACCCCGCAAAAATAACGCAGGAAATCACCCTAGTTACCCGCTGTGTACCTTGGATACCAGCCGGTGAGCGGAGAAGGCTGGTAACCAAGGTATACATCGAGTATCTAGGCTGCGCGCGCTGCCTAGTTACCCGCAGTTTACCATGGATACCAGCCTGCAGACATCGTGGAAACAATATTTAAATCATATTCACGATGTCGCTGGTAAAATGATCGCTGGTGAGTCTGCCTGGTGGACAGCTCACCAGCGATCAGCCATCAATGTCGCCAGCGATCAGATCGCTGACGACATTGACATGTGTGACGCTGGCTTTAGTACGTGTCCTTCCTCTGCACACACAGTACTATTGTCACCACTAGCTGTCCAGAGCTGTACACCTGAATGGAAGAAGCATACTGATCATCCTCCAGTGGTAGAAACTGAGTTATTTTATTTATTTTACATACTAATATAGCACCATTAATTTTCACAGATGACATCATCCCTGTCCCCATTGGGGCTCACAATCTAAATTCCCTAACAGTATATCTTCGGAGTGTGGGAGGAAACCAGGGAACCCAGAGGAAACCCACACAAACACGGGGAGAACATACAAACTCCTTGCAGATGTTGCAATCCAGGACTTCAGCACTCCAAAGCAACAGTGCTAACCACTGAGCCACCATGCTGCCCACTAGTTGGGCTGGCCATACACTTAACATTGCTGTTAGCCGAATGATGCATGTGCTTATCATACAGCCGACAGCCATCACAGCTGACATTCTTATACACGGGAACTTTTGCACGGCCGAGATCTTCTGTGTTTAATATTAGAAAGCCAGCAGCTTATCTCAATGATGACAATGTGATCGGCAGTCCGAAATCAAGACATGTGCAATCGACATCTCTTCCAAACATTAATCTGCCAACGCCATCATACACATTAACCTAATGTCGACTGAACCTATCGATATTGGCTGGTTCTGCAGACATTAGTCTGATGTGGATGGGGCCCTTTAGCTTATAAGCTTTCACAGTCATAGATTTCAGACTGAAAATGCAACAGTAGTCATGTAGATTTAAAAATCACCTTTAAGTGGGAAATGAATAAACATAGAATCAGTTTTCTATAGCAAATACTAGTCACATGTCTGTCAATATGGGCATCTGTCGTCCCCAAGTTCTCGCTGTTCTTCCAGATACCTTCTTGCAGTCATGTCTCCCACCAAGTAGGAATCAGAATAGTGGTCAGTTGAGTCAGGGCCCTATCATATCACTGTGTCTGTTATCCAGGTACGTAGTATACTGATAGAAATGTGATCTGGGATGTGTATTACTGATGAACAATTTGTCTTGCACTGCTCTGATCTGTGTCCATTCCTTTTCTCGATTGGTCTTCACTTCTGGGTGCCTTCAACAATTGCTAGGCCTCATGACGGTGCAGGGCTCAGAAAGCGCCAAAGCACCCAACATAAATTGTCGAGGTTGCCAGATGCAGAAGCTAAGACCAAAGGACCGGACTCTGCACCCGGCCAGGGAAACCCAGATTAAATTGCTGATCTCTCTTTACTTTGTAGGCATGAATGTGTTTTATTAGAATTGTATTCGATAACCCTTTAATTTTTCAATGCATCCTTTTTATTTTATATCTTGCAATAGTGAACGTGATACACTTGAACGAGAGTTATTAGAACTGAGGAGACATTTCGAAATACTGGACGGTACACATAAAACACAATCGAAGGAAAGAATTGATTTGGCTCAGGAGGTAAGGAAGTAAAAAAAAAAAAAAAGCAAACCAAAAAAGAATAGAGCAACCTACAAGTGGGACCTCTCAGCCGGTCAGAAAGCCATTTTGTGCACTATGTTCCAGCCTCCGCTATATCTTAATCACTGCTGTATGCTGTCTGTATACCACCCACAACCTTTAGAAATGGTGTCTCAGAAAGCCTCAAATAGTCTGGGCTTTGTACGAGTGCTGATGTCACCAGTCAAAGCACCCCTCGTTTGATTGTCTAGTGGTCATTGAGATTTTTTTTTTCCTCAATGGAAAACCCGAACATACACGTTTTACAGGATTTTCGAAACACAGCATGACAGGCTGCCTTATCAATGGTAGAAGATATATCAGCATAATGGCTGTGGATGTGCTAAGCTCATAATGGGAGGCCACCTGTACCCAAAATCAAGAACAGGCATATGAATCCTGACATTACAGACTCTCATCCTGAATTCATAGGGTAAACAAAATGAAAATGTCATCTATCCATCCATCTATCCATCCATCTATCCATCTATCTATCCATCTATCTATCCATCTATCTATCCATCTATCTAACCATCTATCTTACATCCATCTATCTAACCATCTATCTAACCATCTATCTAACCATCTATCTAGCCATCTATCTAGCCATCTATCTAGCCATCTATCTAGCCATCTATCTAGCCATCTATCTAGCCATCTATCTAGCCATCTATCTGCTCTGTCTGTCTGTCTATCTGAAAAAATTCACTGCAGCACTCAGCTACTACCAAAAATGCACACATGTTAATAAGTGGTTTATATATGAGGAAAAAATGTAAAAGCTTACGTTTTTTTTCAAAAAACTCAATATTCTTTTTTTTTTATTTTCTGGGATTCTTGGTACATATATTGGCCAATGTCTGTTTGCTTATCAACCACGCACGGTGACCCCAGGTCTGATGAGTCCTGCATTGACATTCCTGTCCTCCTTGTCCTCCCTATCCCACCTCTAAGTGGGTGAACACCATCTCAACCTCAGACCACCTGGGGCGATGAGGGTGCTAAGTGTAGCTGTGGAGCCAGCAACTCCACATATTAAACATAAATAGAAAAAAACTGCACAGCACTCAAGATATAGAGTGAACTGGTGCTAGCTGCGACGCTGGAACAAGCAACCAGAAAAAATTCACTGCAGCACTCAGTTACTACCAAAAATGTACACATGCTAATAAGCAGTTTATATGAGGAGAAAATTTAAAAACTATGTTTTTTTTTCAAAAAACTCAATATTCTTTTTTTTTTTTTTCTCTGGTTCTGACATATTTTCTGTTTTCTTACTATCATCTATCTATTATCTATCTATCTATTATCTACTATTACTATCTATCTATCTATCTACTATCTATCTATCTCTACTATCTATCTATCTCTCTATCATCTATCGCAGGAAAGCAATAGCCATCCATAGTACACTCTTAAGGCCCCATTACACCTTTCACCATCGTTCCCGACATCGCTCAAAAGTGACGTCAGGAACGATGTTGAAATACATTGTTGTTGGGTGTAAACACACGATTCAACAACGATAGTTGTTCAAGTCGGAGTTGACAGGTTTTCCTGCATGCAGGAAAACCTGTCAACTTCAACATAAGCAACCTGCAACATCGTTCAGTGTGACACCACAATAGCGATGTGCAGCGGATCGCTTGGTGGGTTGATCCCAGCCCAGCAAGTGATCGCTGCGCAACATCGCAGTGCCGTCACCGGCAACATCTTGCCGTGTGACCTAGGCTGCGATGTCGGAAGCGAGCGCGCACCCGCGGCATCACTTCCAACATCGCAGCCAATGTTGAAAGGTGTAATGGGGTCTTTACGTTGTTGGCAGTTGCAGCCACAAGTTCAACATCTTCAGAAAGAGCCTAATGAAGCTAAACTTTAGTGTGTGGTTTAATTATATGGGTGTCCTTCTGACCATTGCTTCTTAGGTAAAGATCCCAAAAGAAGTCTCTTTGGAGAATGCACTGTTAAGTTTTAATATAACAGGTCAAAGGATAGGACTTTAACTCAATCATACATTAGATGGCTGTAGGCCGCACAAAGCTTTGTCCGATCGTTCAGCTGACAGCCTTCTCGACACGACTATCCCATACACATGAGCGACTGGCCAAGCACTTCTGTATTCTCTATGAGAAAGCTGCCGACAGACATGTCTGTCAAGGGCTTTTCTGCAGGAGAACAAAATGATCAGTAGTCCAAAATTTCACATGCTTCTTGAACATTTCTTCTGAGAATAAGTTGTCTGGGACCCCTAATTATAATGGCCAGTTTAGCTGACATTAGTCTAATGTATATGGGGGCCTTTATGACTGTTTGATACTTGATTCTGTAGTTATCAATCCCCAACCCAATTATCTGCTGCAGCAATCTGTACCCCTGTATAGTGACCATGTCACCCAAACTGACTGTGTTATACAGAGTACGGAATACTTATATAGTGTGGAGATACAGAGGCGTCTAGTCTGTCTCTTTCTCCCTGTGTTAGAATGGCATAATGATGATTGTGGACACTTTGGTTGTCTTACTACTGGGAGGAATGCCTTGGTTGAGAAAATATTTGGGAAGTAAATGAGATGCCAACTATAAGAAAGAAATACTTCCTTGTGTGGTTGGTGCTGCTTTACAGGCTCACCACACTCCCAGATAAACGGACTGCGGTGTGACTAATAGCAATGTATGTATAAAGTATTAAGTCCTAAATATCAACGAATCAGTGTCCGGACAGTCTGGCTGCGCTGTCATTGATTCTGCCATTTCTCTTACTGTGACGCTCCTAATGTAATACATCAGTATTGTATTTTATAGAAAGGTTATCTATTCTTAGCGCACAAATCCTGGAGAGTTAGCATTAAAGGTGTGTTAGACTTATGTAAATAGTGAATCACCATGTGCTGAAAAGTTCTGCAAATTTCTGACTTTCCATTTCAATTCTTCATCACCATCTCTTTTTGCCGTGAGTGAAAACCCATACCTGTATAAGCAACATCTAGCGTTTTATAGTGCCAGCATAATC
The DNA here is from genome assembly GCA_033576535.1 of Allobates femoralis. NCBI lineage: Eukaryota > Metazoa > Chordata > Amphibia > Anura > Aromobatidae > Allobates > Allobates femoralis. The sequence continues at coordinate 565,193,698 of JARQOC010000002.1, read as the reverse complement.
AATTAGAACTCTGACATCTCATACACATGCTGCATTATTTTTCTGCTCATATGTTGAGCCCCGCTTTATTTTTCTGCCAAATCACCTCATGTCACATCTTTCAGCATTTTTGCAGAGCTTTTCATCTATTATCGAGAATCTGTCATGTCCTCTGTACCTCTAGAACAACCAGCAGTTGTGGGCACATATCTATAACCCTGCCTAACAGTCCCTTTATTTATTTGCATATAGAAACAGATCATTAGAAAAATTATTTCTAAAGTTTGTTTATGACATGCAAATTAAGCCTTTAACTAGTCAAGGGGGTGTTAAGCCCCTGTCACACATAGCGAGATCACTATTACATCACAGGTTTTGTGACGGAGTAGCGACCTCAGCAGCGATCTCGCTATGTTTGACACGTAGCAGAGACCGGGCCCCCGCTGTGACATCGCCGATCATGTCGGAATGGTCTGGACCATTTTTTGATTGTCGGGCTCCCGCTGGCCAGCATGCATCGGTGTGTTTGACGCCTTAACAACGACCTCGTTGGCGACTCAGATCTCAGCCACATAGGTCCAAGTCTTCAAACTAGCTGCTGTGTGACAGTGTCCCAATGACCGCCGAGGTCGTTATATGGGTCGCCGTATCGTTGCTGCGTCGTTCAGTAGATCTGACTGTTTGACATCTCACCAGCGACCACGTAGCGATGTTCCAGCGATCCTTACCATGTCGTATTGTTATTGGGATCGCTGGAACGTTGCCAAGTGTGACGGGACCCTTAGTTACTCAGCCTACTTAGTGTGTTATCACGCCCCGTGGGTGATAACATGCTGTACAAAAGTTAGAAACAGCGCCCAACTGGGCTTATACAAATAAGGCAGTGCCCCCCACATACCAAGGTTGGTGGGGGGGGAGTGCCTGTAAGCATAGAGGTACTCAAAAAGCAATTTCAAACAGGAAGAACAAGGAGTACTATGCAAGCTTCAAAATTTTATTGGAAAACGTTAGTAATAAAATTGGTAAGGTGGCAAGAAGAACAGTGCATTAACGTCAAGTCCACCAAGTTGGTGTAAGGGCAAGAATTGATCATAATACATCATACATCAAAAACGGCAGGGTACACATGTTCACGTACATGATAAAGATCCGACACGTACAAAATGAAGAACAATAGTTCATTATCAAGAAAATCAAGAAAACGTTAATATCAAGAACATGATTATACATATAAAGTGCAAGTGCAAAAGCAACTAAGGACCAATGCATACCCATGCTGAGTCGCAGTAAAGGATCAATGCCCTCCTCAAGAACCTGCTGGACTAGAACCGAACTGGGGTTCTAGTCCAGCAGGTTCTTGAGGAGGGCATTGATCCTTTACTGCGACTCAGCATGGGTATGCATTGGTTCTTACTTTTTGTGAATCCTTCATGTACTTAGATTCAGCAAGAGGCGTTAGAAACATGAGTTCTTTAAGGACCTATACTTAGTCCTTAGTTGCTTTTGCACTTGCACTTTATATGTATAATCATGTTCTTGATATTAACGTTTTCTTGATTTTCTTGATAATGAACTATTGTTCTTCATTTTGTACGTGTCGGATCTTTATCATGTACGTGAACATGTGTACCCTGCCGTTTTTGATGTATGATGTATTATGATCAATTCTTGCCCTTACACCAACTTGGTGGACTTGACGTTAATGCACTGTTCTTCTTGCCACCTTACCAATTTTATTACTAACGTTTTCCAATAAAATTTTGAAGCTTGCATAGTACTCCTTGTTCTTCCTGTTTGAAAATGCTGTACAAAAGCTGACATACTTGCTGGCACTACACAAAGCTCGCGCATGCGCTCAGCTTTTTTCCCTTCACAGCATTCTGCTTCTGAAGCCGGTTGTATGTGTTCTGACTTTAGATAGGGGTAGTGCTCATCACCGGAAGTGTGGATGACTTCCTATCATGTCCAATGAGCCTCTCTGAAGCCGGAACGCGTGCAACCAGTTTTAAAAGCTGAATGCTGTGAGGGGGGAAAAAAGCTGCGCTCATGTGCAAGCTTTGTGTAGTGCCAGCGAGGACGTCGGCTTTTGGATACCATGTTATCACACCCACATGGGCGTGATAACATTCTAAGTGGGCCAACTAATTTCTTTCCATTCAAGACGGCAGTGATAACCAACTGAGCCATGGGGTCATGCTTTCTGACTTTACAGTCTTCCCCATCAGCTTTATATTCTCTATTGGAGGTTTTTGAAACCCAGATATAGACATTAGATATGGAATAGGGACCCAGCAAAGAGATAAACCTTGTCGCTGGATAGGGGCCTCACATAAGTGGCTTTTTTTGTGCTAAGTATCCCTGAGTGTTTTTCTTTTTTTAACCTAACAGGTGTTTTTTTTTACTTCCAAAAAATGCTTTCCCATTCCAAATAATCAGTTTTTTAGTCCCCTGGTAGCTCTGCCAATCCCTTGGAGTAGACGCCCCATCCATTCGTGGGACCTCTGCAGCCAATCATGAACCTTACTGGTGATGTCATGTCACTAATGTACCTTCTTTTGCTTTTTTAAGAACATATAACCATAGCTCATTCTTTATACACAACATAAAAGTTATGAAAAAATAAGTAAAGTCAAAGCTGCATTTCATTTTGTTGTGGTAAATGTTTCTTTATTGGATGCACTCTTGTCCACTGTACAGGTCGGCACATTACGTCAGTCTGTATCCTTGCTGCAAAAAGATAAAGAATTTCTAAACCGACAGAACATGGAGCTGAATATTCGCTGTACCCATGAGGAGGATCGCATGCAGAGGCTCCAGAGCCAGCTGGAAGATGCCAAAAAAGCTAGAGAAGAGCTGTATGAAAAATATGTTGCTTCTAGGTCAGTACTTAAGATGTAATTGTCGTTTTCAGCCACCACCTTTTAGTTCTTTGTGAGTTCTAATTATGGTTTTTAAGTCTAAAAGAAAAATAAAAGTTGCTCTTTTTTCCATCCATTAACTAAATGGAATTCTCTTAATTTCTTCTGTAATAACGATGTAACTAGGGGTCATGTAAGTGCACTGTAAAGTAATATTGTCACTATATCCAAGCCTATTAGTGACTGTAGATGCCGTGTAAGGCAGGGCACACCAGTGGCAGAGGCAACAGTACAACACAAAGCCATAAATGAATCAAAATACTAAAAATCTCTACAATGCAGAGGCTGTGCATATCTCTTTGTGTCTCACACAAATCTTTACTTGCAGAGATCATTATAAAACTGAATATGAAAAAAAACTGCGCGATGAATTGGAACAAATTAGATTAAAGACAAATCAAGAAATTGAACAACTTCGTGGAGCAACAAAGGAAATGTACGAGCGGGAGAACCGGTAAGTGATTGCAGGACATTGTATATAATCAATAGGTTTTCATCTAGTTCTGCTATAGATATCTGACGAGCTGTTATTGGGGTTTATTCACATAGAGCATTTAATATCACATTTTTTAGTGAATTTGAGAAAGTAGTTGCAAAACCTTCAATATCTCTACACTGTGTAAATAAACCCTTAATATGGAAATTTATCTAGTGATTAGCCATATTATGGCACTTTCAGGAAGAGTTTCCAGCAGTTTCTTTATCACCAGAGGCAGGATTACAGGACAGGTAACACCTATGTCCACAGGTACAGCAATCACAATAGGTGTCATCACAGCTGACCTTTCCTTCACAATGACTTGGACATTGGATGCCTCCATACAAAAGCTAGGGTCTGAGTCTGAGTGTTCATTGTGGCTGATGTACATGTGTTGTTTCAACAGGAAGTTGGCCTAAAAGAGCCCCAGTGTCTAGTATGAAAATTGTAAGGTTTTTTTCAATTATAGATGGTGATGTAAAAAACACCATGTAGCACAAAAAATGATTTAAACAATATTAATTTTCTAATAGTAACTTCCCTTTCACAGGGCTAGGAAAACATTTTTGCTTTCTTCCAAAGGCAGAGCCACACCTGTATACTGCTTGTGTGCCCCAATGACTTCAATGGGTTTGTGTCTTTCCAATCCTGCGCAAAAACTGTAAATTTCCTTTCTGAGTAATTCAGTCCATACACCATAGAGAGATGTCTGCTGACTGATTTCTCTAACAGCTGCCCCATACACATGAATGTGCTACACAGATGAACGCTCATGTGCTTTCAATGCAAAAATGGGAGTAAGATCCTGCCGGACACTTGTCACAGCAATTTATCTCCGTCACAATGATTGGATTGGGCATGTGAAGTGAAAGTGCCCGATCCTTTACTCCATCAATACTGTCTGCTAGTGATGGCTGTCTGTGCACATACCCCGAACACGGATTTCTTAGGGAAGTACGTGGTACTGTTTGAGTTCAGCTAGGAAAACTGCAGAAGGAAGCAAAATGGTGATTAACCAGTTAAATCATACTTATCGTGCTTCCGTGCCACTCTCACACTTGATTGGGGGTCCGCTCATTAAGCCTCATACATATTCACTGTATCGCCCTGCCTACCCTTTGTGACCGTTTGCAGTTAGAAGCCTTCTGTGCTAACATTTGTGACTGTTTATCGTACACTCACAAACGCACACACTGATGAATAAATAAATAAAAAAAAATGCCATGTGGTCCCCCGTATTACTGATATTTATTACAGATTGAGTGAACAGCTGGGCTTGGTATTCTCATCCTGGGGAGGCCCATGATTATTGGACCTTCCCACAGCTAGCCTGCAGGTTCCTCAGAATTTGGAGAATTCATTACATGGGCCAAATCTTGGTTCATCCTAGTTGCCCTGATGTGGTGGCAATAGGGGTGATATAAGGGGTTAATGACCACAGTTATTTGCCAAAAATCACAGCTGCCATCAAGCTGTTGGTTAGTGATTGGTGAGGGTCTTTGAAACCCCCCCATCACTAAGCTGTAAATCAAAAGGAATAAACACTAACACTGAAAAATACTTTATTTTAATTAAAACACACACAATTCCTCTTCCTCAACTTTATTAACCCAAGATAACACCCAAGGTCCGAAGTAATCCCCATATGATGCCCCATAAGATTCCTTCTGTGCTACATCCATTTCAGCTATGGAAAAAGAATCCTCTCGCTGCAACCTCTAGGACCACACTGATTGCCATGGGGGAACCCTCGCTGTGAGAAGAGGTGACATCACCGGAGGGCTTACCCGCTGCCATCAGTGAACTTCATTAAACCTGCTGCCGGAACCCAAACATTTGCGGGTTTGCCCATCTGTACTGTCAGCCGTTGAAGAATGAGATTTTACTACCCATCACGAAGGCTTCACTCGATGTGTGGGAAGCAGGGTTCAGCATTTCTCCATGCTTGTTGCAGTATTTAGCATTTTACTAAGCACTTGTCTTATTTGTATCTTGTCTTTCTTGTTACATCATTGTTGTGTGTAAGTTTTGGAGATGCCCTTTATATAAATTACGGTTACAGAAGAAAGTCATGAAATCGCTGCTCCTTTCTAATATTTAGACCGTTCGTTGTGAATCCACTATGGGTGCGTCCCATTGAGCTCATCATTTTAACTTGTTGGGAGAAGTTTTGACATTTGCAGTGTCTTTTTAAGAATGTGTTGAATATGGTATTACATCAGCGCAACCAACATTTAATAGAATTAACAATGAGCCGCACATGACAATAGGTTGTACAGGACTGAGCAGCCCACAACATGTCGAGGAAGTAGACGACTGCTCTTAATTACAGGCTTTAGATAATTCTGTCTATTCACAGGTAACAGTCTATCAAGTTAATAATCTCATAATAAGCATGAGATAGAAACTCTTCAGTTTCTATCTGCCTTTCAAGCTTAATTATTTTATTCCTGTAGACTGAGTGAGGGACGACAGCGCCAGGTATAGGACTTGGTTGAGTAAAGGGATATCACACTACTAGGTTATGTTTGAACGTGGCGAATTGGCAGTCTGGACTCTGCCTGTTAGTCTACAGAAGGTTGCAGTATAATACACATGGATGCAGTTTAAAACACTATGCACACTATAGCTACAATTGTCTGCATAGACAAATCAACTTCCCTCGGATTTTCACTGCAGAATTTTCCCATTCTACAGCTAAATTTGTGTCATATTCATTTTAACCGCAAGAGCAGCTGGCTGCAACAAGGCAGAAATATCTGGAATTTTTTTTTAAATAAAAATAGAAAAATTGGAGCCCGGCTCAACAGGACTGGATTTTTCTTTTAATTTTATTTTTCAAAAGAAAGTAAAGTGCATACAAAAGAAAAATTTACATGGTCGACATTACCCAGTTGACGCATTTCGACTGCACTAAGCAGTCTTACTCATGACTTTTTCTATTACCCTTGATGTGAGGCGAGTGTCTGAGCCCCAGGTGGAGGAGCATAGAGCAAATGGGTGAGCTGGAATCAAGTTTCTACAATTTTTTAATAACTCTAGGTGGCCATACACCCTGGATGTATATCAGTAAGGGCCACGTCACACACACACATATCTGTGCAGATATTGTTCGCAGATCTATCGTTGCAGTGAAATTATGGACATATTGATCCATTTGTACACAGCCACAAAATGGTACAATGTGTCCATGATTTCACTGCAACCAGAGATCTGTGAACAATATCTGCACAAATATCTGTGTGTGTGACGTGGCCCTAAGACTGAACTTCCATTTAATATGTATGTTGTTCTTTCCCAAAGGCAGCTGGATGGAGAGGCATGAACAGTGTATTTGGAGTTTAGCAGCTCCAGAGATGTTTGACAGCGGCTTACTTACTTATTTCTACTGAAAACACGAGTGCTCTTCAAAATAGAGCGTGCATGTGTATCGGAAAGCTGGGAATGAAAGCTTGTTTGGCTGACAGCCTCTGTCTAAGGCAAGCCATCCGTGCTTTGAAATTCCTTCCAAATTACTCTACTACAGTTGTCAGTTTTCATGATGGTGAATCCTGAATAACTGAGAGCTGTAATGGCCTGAGCCCCACTTATATACGGTAGTTCCACAATCACCAGGATCTGCATACGGTCCATGCCCCTCTCATGGCATCTGCAGACATATTGCGATTCATCTATATATGTACATCTATTCTGGAATGTATGTGTATCTATTCTATTTTGTCTTGTTGTATTAGTTGCCAGTTTTGGTGCCAAATTCATCAAAATGATATGCACAGTTCATGAATTTTTACATACAGTCAAAAATGTGCAATCACTTCAAAAAATTGGCATACCCAAAAATACACCGGTGGAGGACTGGAGTGAAGTTGCTCTAAATTTAGCAAAAAGTTGCAATTGATGAATCCCAAAAAATAATTTGTAGTGCCCAAGTCCAGTCCACAAGGCGAGCACATAAAACACGGACTTTAAGAAAGGCGCAAATAGAGTTGGGTGCAAATAAAAAGGAAAGACACAAAGCACTTAAGACTAGACAAAAAACAGGCGCAAAGGCAATTTGTAATCCAGGCCTATATACATGATTACTGTTTTTCTCCTTACACTATATACTTCAACAATCTGATAAATCATTCATTATTTTGTAGTTATTTTATGCCTTTTTCTAGGAATTTAAGGGAAGCAAAGGACAATGCTGTTTCTGAGAAAGAGCGGGCCGTCGCAGCTGAAAGAGAAGCCCTGGCTAAATACGAGCAGATATTAGAACAGTAAGTGATACAGAAGCTCCACTTTATCTATAGATTGTGCCACGTTGTGGATATTGAGAACACTACACATTAGGTGCTTGTTTCTCGTGACTTCTGCATACACAGAAGTGCTTGGTTTCACGAGCCCTCCTCTTTATTCTATGAAGAAGTCGCTGCTGGACTCCTCTTATAGCGGCTCATCTCCATGGAAAATAAACAGATCAGCTAATGAATTGTAACTGTCCGGATCCTCCACTCATCGGATATCGGGGGATGTCGGGGGAGAGGCAGGACACCAGCAAACAATAATTGAGAGTTCAGATGACTTTAGTCTAATGTATAAAGTGGCTTACAGGCTAGGTACACACCGGGTTTATCACTACTGTCAGAATTATACAGTCAGAAAGCAAACACCTGACATTAATTACAGTCTTGAATGCTGTTGCTTCCATAATCCCTATAGACAGCCATTGGGAAAATACAACTATACTACCGGTGGCTCTATGTATGGGAAAGTGCAGTCTTTGGACTAGAGACACACACTGTACCTGCCAGGCAGAGGCCAAAGGGATACATTTTGTCATCCATCATGTTTTATAGGAATGTTATAAGTCAGGGAAAGTTCATATGTATACACTAGGCAAAGTGTGGTGTCTATTTAGCCTTACAATGGTAGCAAATGGGTTCAGTGTTAAGTTCCTTTACAGCTTTGGGAACAAGTCCAACCAGAGACAAGTTAGTTTGGAGTTTGTGTGTTCTCCACATGTATCCTTCAGCAGCCAAACTCTAATGGGGCCGTCACACGCGTCATTATCGCGTGCACGATCACTGCTGCACGTGACGTTGCAGCGATATTGACGCGTGTGGCAGGGCGCATCAACCAGCAATAAATCGCTGGTTGATGGTCGTCAGGTTTTAGAATCTGTTTTAAAACCTGATGACTGTTCCCCGGTGGACACGCAGCATCGCTGCGTGTGACATGCGATCAGCCAGCTCCCAGCGCCTCTCAGGAAGCGCTGGGAGCTGGTATCCAGGGCAAACTGCGGGTAACTAGGCAGCGCGCGGTGCCTAGATACCCGATGTATACCTTAGTTACCAGCCTTCTCCGCTCGCCGGCTGGTATCTAAGGTACACAGCGGGTAACTAGGGTCCCTAGTTACCCGCTGTGTACCTTATTTACCAGCCGGTGAGCGGAGAAGGCTGGTAACTAAGGTATACATCAAACTAAGTAAAAGTCCATGCAGCACACAGCTATCACCAATGATGCACAGTGCTAACAAGCCATATTTGTTTGAGGAAAAAATTCAAAACTTACGTTTTTCAAAAAACTCAATAATCTTTCTTTTAATCTGGAGTTCTTGGTACATACATTGGCCAATGTCTGCTTGCTCATCAACTACGACAAAGTGACTCCAGGTCTGATGAGCCCTATCTGACATCCAAGCCCTCCTTGTCCACCCCCCACCTCGCGGTGGGCGGGCACCATCTAAACCCTCCATCACCTGTAGGTTTAATGAGGGTGCACATTGCAGCAATGGAGTCTGCAGCTCCATATAATATATAATTCAGAAAAGCTGCACAGCACTCAGCAGACCAGTGTGAACTGGTGCAAGCATGGGGCACAGAGATTAAACAAACTAAGTAAAAGTCCATGCAGCACACAGCTATCACCAATGATGCACAGTGCTAACAAGCCATATTTGTTTGAGGAAAAAATTCAAAACTTACGTTTTTCAAAAAACTCAATAATCTTTCTTTTAATCTGGAGTTCTTGGTACATACATTGGCCAATGTCTGCTTGCTCATCAACTACGACAAAGTGACTCCAGGTCTGATGAGCCCTATCTGACATCCAAGCCCTCCTTGTCCACCCCCCACCTCGCGGTGGGCGGGCACCATCTAAACCCTCCATCACCTGTAGGTTTAATGAGGGTGCACATTGCAGCAATGGAGTCTGCAGCTCCATATAATATATAATTCAGAAAAGCTGCACAGCACTCAGCAGACCAGTGTGAACTGGTGCAAGCATGGGGCACAGAGATTAAACAAACTAAGTAAAAGTCCATGCAGCACACAGCTATCACCAATGATGCACAGTGCTAACAAGCCATATTTGTTTGAGGAAAAAATTCAAAACTTACGTTTTTCAAAAAACTCAATAATCTTTCTTTTAATCTGGAGTTCTTGGTACATACATTGGCCAATGTCTGCTTGCTCATCAACTACAACAAAGTGACTCCAGGTCTGATGAGCCCTATCTGACATCCAAGCCCTCCTTGTCCACCCCCCACCTCGCGGTGGGCGGGCACCATCTAAACCCTCCATCACCTGTAGGTTTAATGAGGGTGCACATTGCAGCAATGGAGTCTGCAGCTCCATATAATATATAATTCAGAAAAGCTGCACAGCACTCAGCAGACCAGTGTGAACTGGTGCAAGCATGGGGCACAGAGATTAAACAAACTAAGTAAAAGTCCATGCAGCACACAGCTATCACCAATGATGCACAGTGCTAACAATTTTTTCCTCAAACAAATATGGCTTGTTAGCACTGTGCATCATTGGTGATAGCTGTGTGCTGCATGGACTTTTACTTAGTTTGTTTAATCTCTGTGTTCACACTGGTCTGCTGAGTGCTGTGCAGCTTTTCTGAATTATATATTACTAGATGGGTGCCCGATGCACAATGCATCGGGATTCTAGCAGAGCGAGTCTCTGACTCGCAATGGCCGCTTCGCGGCCAATGCTTCGCGCTGCTAAGGCGACTCGCCATGCCCGCTGCGCGGGCATAGCGAGTCGCCTTAGAGCGACTCGCAATGGCCGCTTCGCGGCCAATGCTTCGACTCGCCATGCCCGCTGCGCGGGCATAGCGACTCGCCGGCTCGCAATGGCCGCTGCGCGGCCAATGCTTCGTTCGTATCCACATGACGACAAAGGGGCACTCGCAGCATTCGCAATTATATAATAGATATGGAGCTGCAGACTCCATTGCTGCAATGTGCACCCTCATTAAACCTACAGGTGATGGAGGGTTTAGATGGTGCCCGCCCACCGCGAGGTGGGGGGTGGACAAGGAGGGCTTGGATGTCAGATAGGGCTCATCAGACCTGGAGTCACTTTGTCGTAGTTGATGAGCAAGCAGACATTGGCCAATGTATGTACCAAGAACTCCAGATTAAAAGAAAGATTATTGAGTTTTCTCCTTCGCCTCATTGGGGGACACAGACCGTGGGTGTTATGCTGCTGTCCACTAGGAGGCGACACTAGGCAGAATCTGAAAAAGATTAACAGTGACTCCTCCTCTGCAGCATTACACCCCTGGAAGAGGAAGTGAAACTCCAGTTTTTGCTTAGTGTCTTGTAGGAGGCACACACAAATTTTATTGCTCCTAAAATTTTTCACTTTTTGAATTTTTTACTTCAAGAAGAAGAAAAGTGGGTCTCTGATGAGACTCCCGGCATGGTCCCTCCTCGGCCACCCACTGTTGGGGCGCCTGGTTGAGGTAGACTTTTTCCCCCTAACATGCCGCTCCTTCCTCGGCCCCCCAATGTTGGGGGCGCTGGGTTGAAGTTGAGACAACGGTCCTCCTTCCCCATTTCCCCACTGTTGGGGTCAGTGGGTTGAAGTCGAGGTGACGGACGAGGCCTCTGATGGTGGAGCAGCATCCCTCCCTAAATACCCCTTTGGGGTTCATTTAGGTTGAGACACCACAGGTAGAGCCAGCAGGTGCAGCACTCAGAGCACCCCCGGAGTCCTCAGCACTGCTGAGCCACTCCATGGACTTCAGCGGCAGCGTTTTCGCCGCAGTACACCCAGGACTCACAGCCTCGCTGTGTACTCCTGAGGGTGCCAAGGGACCAGCAGCAGGGCAGCCAGCATCCCTCCCTAATCACCCCTGTGGGACCATTAGGTTGAGGCACCACAGGTCACAGGCTGCAGGTCGGCTGCAGTGTAATCCAGAAGCCTCAGCCATGCTGAGTGCTTCTGATGGGCTGCACATCCCAGGGCTGCACATTCCAGGAGCACCAGCCCTGCTGTGTGCTCCTGGTGGGGCCGGAGGACATCATGTCCGGCAGTAAGGCACCTATTACACGGAGCACAGACTCCCTGTGTCCCTGCAGACCAGGCCACTGGAAGCCGGCACCTGCATATATACCAGATCCCAGGAGACCCTGACCTAGGGTTCTCCGGCGGGAACCGCCACCACAATGGCGCCATAATGCCCGGGGGTCCAGCAGCTACCTCTGAATGCCGGCAGCTGTATGTCAGGCCGAGCTCCAGGAGACCCAGTACCTGGGTTCTCCTGTGAGGGACAGCGCCGCACTATACCTGGCGACCGCGGGGATCCGGGTCAGTTCCGGTCCCTCTGCGAGTCTCCGCGCCGGCCGAGCACCATCTGCGGCATGGGTCCATTACTAGAGGCCGCGGCTTCGGCCTAGAGACCGAGGCCGCCGCCTCTTTCCCCGCCCCCGGCCCGCCCCGGATGACGCGAACAGCATCATGGAGGGGGCGGAACGGAGCGTGCAGGCCACTGTGGAGCAGAGTTTCATTTCCCTGCACGCTCCGCCCCCCTCCTGGTTTCTTTTACAGACCTCTCCTGCAGACATGCTGGGGACATCTGTTGTATCATGGCAAAGCCATGTAATAAAGCTATGTTGGGGCATCAAGTAATCCCTGCATCTAGTAATGAATGCACTGATCCCTGCACTTCACATATAAGTGCAGGGTACTCTGTACAGCCCCTCACGATGCTTGGAGCCCCACTATTATGGCCCATATGCACTGGGAGCCCCACAGGACCTGTTCCCGGCTGCAGCATGCAGGCACACAGGGGAATGGGGCTGTACAGTAGCCTGCCCGTGGGGTACCGGTCTGCGGTGTCCGCAGTGCCCTCATCGATGTCATGGGAACTGACATGCTTCATCCCCGACTCCCACTGTAGGGTGGCTCGGATGAGGTCGAGACACCATGTCATATGCCGCCCCCCTTCACCAGATTTCCCTGGGAATACTGGGTTGAGGAGTCCTCCCCGAATCCTCCAGCCATGCTGTCCAGCAGTACTGGCGGCGCAGGATCTCGCACTGCACACTCTCTGCAATGAAGCCAAGCAGGGCTCCCTCCCTGCTGCGGCTCTGCATGTTTTTTCCCCTGCAGCACAAAGCATTGTAGCCTGGAGGATAGTGATCTGGACCTTGCACCTGCGGGTTGCCAAGTTCAAATCCTCTACACCTGCGTGCGAATATATAGATACATATGTATGTATATCTTGATGTATGTAAAGTGCTATGGAATTAATAGCGCTATATAAATGGATAAATATTATTATAATTATTATCCGAGGCTCGGCATACTTTCTCCCGACTGTGGCTCCACACAGGACATAGGACATAATGTGGACAATACTGCCTCAGTAAAGGCGCTACAGGCAGCAGACCAGTCCTGCCCTCAGAAGGCCATTTTGACCACGACTCAGATCTCGATGCGTCCTTAGTCCTAGAGCCGCCAGGCTGACGCTCTATTGGAAGTTCTAAGATATCCTGTAGCCTCAGTCCCTCACAGGCCTCCCATATCCAGGGACGTCTGTCCAGAAGACAACTGGTCGCATTGCATTCAGATGCCATGGGAGACCAAAGCATTTCCCTCCCTCAGCGCACAGCCAGGCGGTCCTTCAAGCGCCGTCAGCAAACTGCATTCCAACCGGAATTCATTCGGCCAGTTCACATCTAGACTGACACGGACAAGATTCGCTTCAGTCAGGGCAGCAACAGCCATCACAGCATTAGCAGGTCAACCAATATTGAATGCCTCGTCCGCCGCCCTACTCTGACGACCCAAACAACTCGAGTCGCCATCTCAGCTGACTACCTAATGCGCGCAGCCCTGCATGTTGCCAATTGCTCAGCAATAGCAGCTCACAATGCCATTCCCTTAGACGTGCCCTCTGGGTACGGGAAGGGAAGAATGGACGTGGTCTCCAAGAAGCCCCTCACAGTTTTTTCCATTCCTCAGAGGACACCTGTTCAAAGAACAGTTGCACAAGTTAACTTCAGATGCTACGAGACGCAAGGGCACTTCCCTCCCTCAGTGCAAACCAGGATGACCGTTCCTTTCAGTATTTATTAAGGTCGGTCAAGACTTAGACCGACACTGACGAGTACTCGGTCGCCACGCAGGTACCTGTCCCAGGATACCCAGAAGGGTAGCTCATCCTGACAGAGTCAGTCTCACCAATCCGAGACCAAATCGTCTCCACTGCCTAAAGGCTCAAGTACTTTTCCACCCTGTAAAGCCTCTCCTCATTTCAGGAGTCGCTGTAACCGTATCACGCAAAGAGCGTTTTCCAACCTATCTGTGGTCCAATCAGGAAGGTACAGTACGATCCGTACAGGACCTAAAACAACTAAACTAACATGTCCGGATACCTTATCCCACATGGTATCTCCACTCCAAGTTGCTTCCAAAGAACGATTAATATTCCTTCCGCCCATAGATATACAGGACACCTATCCGTATATTCTTATGCAGATACTGACAGAAAGTTCCATCAGATTTGTATTCAAACAGGAACACTATTAATTAGTGGCACTCCCGTTTCGATTCAACTACAGCTCCTTCAGTGCTCACAAAGGTCAGGGCAGACGTCATGACTACCCCTCACTCCAGGGGTGTCATCATCCTTCCGTACTTGGACGTTCTGCCTATCCAAAACTCTGATCCTCGCGGACTGCGAACATAGTGTCTCAATGCTGTAGACACTATAACAACCTCCACAATTATACTCCGGTGCCAACAGTTTAATATTTCACAGCTGCATCTCAGACCGCCTTCACACTCTCAATTCAAGGAATAAGAACCTCAATCACTCGACAGGAGTTTTTTTCACCTGTCCTCTGAAAGTAGGCGGTCTCCCCCCTCCCCCTGGTGGCTTTGGCCACTCTTTCTATCACGCAGGGAAGGTTTTTCGTTCCACCACGCTGAACAGTTTAACCACTATCACGAGCCTGACGCGATGGGGTGCAGCGTCCCCCATCACAGAAGACAAGGCAAATGATCCCGCCCGGAGTCAAATAATGCCCATGAATATACGGAAGATTCCGGAAATAGTCCTAGCACTGAAGTCCTTTAGCCAATGCCACGGTTGTGACATATGTCAGTCACTAGGGCGGAACCCAGAAGTCTCCAGGCAACGGATGAAGTTCATCATGTACTTCACTGGGCGGAATCCACAAACTCGGCACTATAAGCCGGTCACATGCTGGCTGTAGATGACTGGGAAGTGGTTTTCTTCGCCCGCAAGGGGACTACCTCAAGGGAGTGTTTCCCACACCCTCACGTTGTCCCATGAATCTACCGATGCTAGGGAACCCTGGATGAGGTACTCGTGATTCCAGCCTTCATGACCAGGTCTTATGACCCACAGTCATTGGGACCACACACCAGTCCAGGGATGGATCCGTTTCCGTCTCTCACTCATAGCAGCCGTACCATGGCGCTTGCCGGACTGTCCAACCAGACAGTCCAGACTCACTCTCTCAAGACAGGTTATACCGTCAGAATTCCTCAACTCTGCATTGACGGCATGTCTGTTGAGACCTGGGTCTTAACCCAAGCTGGTTTTTCTTAGGATATTGTGGCGAACATTATGAGAGCGAGGAAACCAGCCTCCTCAAACATTTACCATCGCACATGAACATTTGTTTTTGGTTGCTTGGTGCACCTTTAGAAGCCATTCACTTTGGCCCTATCCCTACCAAGAATCTCAGTTTCCTCAATTCGGGCCTAGACTCAGGCCTGTCCTTGGGTTCTTTCAAGGGGCAGTTTTCAGCCCCTTCCACCTTCTTCCACAAACGTTTTACTCCCAGACCTCAAGGAAATCCTTCCTTCAAGGGGTCTGCCATTTGATTTCCCCATTCAACAGGCCACTACACCCGTGGGACCTAAACCTTCTCCTCACGGCTGTACAAGAACCATCCTTTAAGCCTCTATGGGTCACTCCCCTGAGCATTCTCATACTAACAGTGGTGGTTTTTGGTGGCAATTATTTTTTCCTGCAGAGTATCGGAACTTATAGCACTCTCAGGTAAACCTCCTTGTCTGGTCTTACACCAAGACAATGTTGCCCTTCGCCAGTCCCATCCTTTCTTCCACTGGCGGGGTACTTCTTCCGCCTAAATGAAGACCTCTCTCTGCCAGCTCTGTGCCTGGTTCCAGGCCATTGGGTCGTGAAGGCTTTACATATGTAGGACCTCGTCAGGGCCCTGTAGGTCCTCGTCAGGGCCCTACGCATCTATGTATCCAGGACAGCACCTTTTTAGGAAGTTGGATTCTCTCTTCCTTCTTCCAGAGGTCCGATATCAAGACATGTCAGCCTCTAAGGCTACTATAGCTAGATGGATTACACCAACCATCCAAGACGCTTATACCCTCAAAAAGCCGCCCCTTCCTGCTGGTGTCAGGGCACATTCTACTACGGCCGTGGGGGCCTCCTAGGCCGTCCGGCCCCAGGCGTCAGCACATTGGTGTCATAGGCAACCAGGTGGCTCAGCCTACACACATCTACAAGTCACTGCAGTGCTCACACTCGGGCCTTGGCAGACGCAGGTCTGGGTAGATGTGTCCTCCAGGAGGCAGCAGCCCTCCTGTAGGTACATAGTTTTTCGCTGACCATGTTCGGCATTACTAGTTCCATCGTTTTTCCCACCCAGGGACTGCTTTGGGACGTCCCACGGTCTGTGTCCCCCAATGAGGCGAAGGAGAAAAGGAGATTTTTGTGTACTCACCGTAAAATCCTTTTCTCTTAGCCTCTAATTGGGGGACACAGCACCCACCCTATTGCCCTTGTGGGCCATTTTTCTACAGTTCTCACATAGCTTCTCAGCTGTTACATGGTTAACATGTTTACTCATGTTTGCCTATTATCACTCTGTTAACTGTTTAAACTTGTGCCTGTTTAGTTCCAGGCCTTGTAGTTCTGTGAGCCTGTTTAGTTACAGGCTTTGTTATACGATTATTACTTCGTTATCTCTTCACTGTTTTCCACATGCACCTGCTTAGTTACAGGCCTTGTGGTACTAGTGTTACTCTGCTAACCCTTAACTGTTTACACACGTGCCTGTTTGGTTTCAGGCCATGTTACACTGTTATTACCTTGTTAACTATATTTGTTTACACAGGTCGTCTGCGTAGACTTCCTGTGTCACTGTTATTATCTGTTAACTCTCCTACTGCTTTAGCACAAAACTGGAGTTTCACTTCCTCTTCCAGGGGTGTAATGCTGCAGAGGAGGAGTCACTGTTAATCTTTTTCAGATTCTGCCTAGTGTCGCCTCCTAGTGGACAGCAGCATAACACCCACGGTCTGTGTCCCCCAATTAGAGGCTAAGAGAAAAGGATTTTACGGTGAGTACACAAAAATCTCCTTTTTTGAAAAACGTAAGTTTTGAATTTTTTCCTCAAACAAATATGGCTTGTTAGCACTGTGCATCATTGGTGATAGCTGTGTGCTGCATGGACTTTTACTTAGTTTGTTTAATCTCTGTGCCCCATGCTTGCACCAGTTCACACTGGTCTGCTGAGTGCTGTGCAGCTTTTCTGAATTATAAGGTATACATCAGGTATCTAG
Organism: Allobates femoralis; assembly: GCA_033576535.1. Taxonomy (NCBI): domain Eukaryota; kingdom Metazoa; phylum Chordata; class Amphibia; order Anura; family Aromobatidae; genus Allobates; species Allobates femoralis. The sequence continues at coordinate 565,176,461 of JARQOC010000002.1, read as the reverse complement.
GCAGCACACGCTGCCTAGTTACCCGCAGTTTACCCTGGATAGCAGCCTGCAGATATCGTGGAAACGATATAGAAATCATTTCCACGATGTCGCTGGTAAAATGATCGCTGGTGAGTCTGCATGTGTGACAGCTCACCAGCGATCATCCGTCAATGTCATCAGCGATCAAATCGCTGACGACATTGATATGTGTGATGGCCCCATTACTGCTAGGTAGTTTGGATCTTAAGCCACTGGTGGCAATCAGCGTCGACAACATCTGTAAAGCGCTGTGAAATATGCTATGCTGTATATGCAAAAGAATAAATAATAGTCTATTGTTATGGGAAATCTGCAGGTTGAATATTTACTGATTTACATCGTATGAAAGCAATGTTCCCACGTAAGAAGAACGGAATACAATGTTACAGTTAGTGCGGAGATGTTTTCCTCTATGCATTCTGTACATTTTGTAAAATTCTTTGGCTACATGACTGTACTGATAATTACACCTATATAGCCTCCGGCGATACCAGTATTCCAATCTCAAGTATGGGTGCTTTTTTTATTCTTTATTTTGCCACAGGCACTTAATGACAAGGATGACTTAGGTTATATGAAGAATAGAGCTTCTGTTTCCATCTGATACTTACTATTTCAATGTTTGATAGGATGACGTTCTGCAGTATATGTTTGTTCAGCATATGGATAAAGTTGTAATTTTTTATCGATCACTATCCAGGCTTTTCTTATATTGATATACCTAAAAAGATGTATCCAAAAGGGGAACCATTTAAATAGTGAAACTAATCATTTCATAGGAAAAAAAGGCCACAATAAAAAAAACAAAAAAAAAATCTGACAGATTAAAATATGAAGTATGAAGGAACACACAAGGCCAAGTTCATAATTCAATATAATAATATGCTAAACTAATCAGTTGCTAACTATTAATATATATTGAAAAAGTCAATGAAGTAGTCAGCATGTGGTAAACATTGAGGTGCACTGTGTTTTCTAATACTAGATTATACCCACCTGGCCATTAATAATTACAGTATATAGATAGATATATATTAGGAAAGGTCAAACACATTGGCTGGACGTATGCAAAATAATGATTAAAGATGAAATAAATAATTATTTTGCACAAACCCAATAAATAAATACACACGAAAATTCCATTAGGATAAATAGGGAAAATTTGTTAAACCCAAATGGGTAGTCACAGACCTTGTAACATAATAAAGCTCTCAAATGTTCCTTTGTCATCCACTTCACTGTGTATTTTGTGTAAACGTGTAGAAGGTTATGTGAAACATGCATTGGAGTCAGTTATGGGGGGTTTTTGTTTCTTACTCTTTGACAGTTACTTTTATAGAAATTGAGGCTCTTCCTTTTAAGGAAGTTGATTTTGATTTCCCTTAAGTCTAATCTGATGTACAGTCTATTAATTTGTTACTCTAGTTAGGATGACACCTTTTTCTAATCACTCTTATTAGCGTTAAATGAGACATTTTATGGTTTAACACACAATTGTGAGTTCCATTCGATTGAAACTATTTTAACTACCCTTTAACCTTGGCCGATGCAATCTGCTTGAGGATGACCCATTGTTATTATTATTATTATTATTATTATTATTCATTTATAAAGCGCCATTAGGTTCCATGGCGCTTTACATGAGGATGAGGAGACAAGAACAAGTACACTAAATCTAGGCGATCAGGACGTACAGGTACAGAAGGGGCAGGGACCCTGTCCACAAGGGCTCACGGTCTAAGAGGGGCGGGTTAGGATACAGTAGGATGGGGGAATGTCAGGTATGGGGCGGTCGCCTGGGTCTCATGGCAGGTTGTAGGCTTGACGGAACAAGTGAGTCTTCAGGTAACACTTGAAGCTACTCAGGGTAGGAGAGTGTCTGACGTGTTCGGGCAGGGAGTTCCAGAGTAAGGCAGATGCCCGGGAGAAGTCCTGGACTCGGTTGTGCGAAGAGGTGAAGAGGGGGGAGCAGAGGAGGAGTTCTTGGGAGGAGCGGAGGTTGCGTGAGGGTAGGTATCGGGAGACCAGGTCGGAGATGTATGGTGGGGCCAGGTTGTGTATGGCTTTGTACACCATGGTTAGTGTTTTGAATTGGGATCTCTTGGAGACGGGGAGCCAGTGAAGGGTTTGGCAGAGGGGGGAGACAGGGGAGTAGCGGGAGGACAGGTAGATTAGTCGGGCAGCGGAGTTGAGGATAGACTGGAGAGGTGTGAGGGAGTTAGCCGGGAGGCCATTGAGAAGGAGGTTGCAGTAGTCAAGGCGGGAGATAAGAGCATGGATGAGTGATTTTGCGGTGTCGTGGGTGAGGAAGGAGCGCATCCGTGAGATGTTCTTGAGCTGGCGCCGGAGGGATGTGGTGAGGGCCTCGATGTGGGGCTTGAAGGATAGGGATGAGTCAAGGATTACCCCGAGGCACTTGTCTTGTCTTGGGGGACTGGGGAGAGGGCGCAGTCGTTGATGCAGATGGATAGGTTGAGAGGTGGGGTGGAATTTTTTGGGGGGAAGACTATGAATTCAGTTTTGTCCATGTTGAGTTTAAGGAAGCGAGCAGAGAAGAAGGATGAGATGGCGGAAAGGCGTTGTGGGATTTTCGAGAGTAGGGAGGTGATGTCAGGGCCGGATAGGTAGATTTGGGTGTCGTTGGCGTAGAGGTGGTACTGGAGGCCATGGGACTCAATGAGTTGCCCTAGGCCGAGAGTGTAAATGGAGAAAAGTAGGGGTCCCAGGACCGAACCTTGGGGGACTCCGACAGAAAGGGGGTAGGGTGAGGAGGAGGTGTGGGAGTGCGAGACGCTGAAGGTCCGGTCCCCTAGGTATGAGGAGATCCAGGAGAGGGCAAGGTGGGTGATGCCAAGGGATTCCAGGATCCGGAGAAGAAGGGAGTGGTCAACCGTGTCGAAGGCGGCAGACAGGTCAAAGAGTAGCAGGATGGAGTAGTGGTGTTTGTTCTTGTCGGTCAGTAGGTCGTTGGTGACTTTGGTCAGGGCTGTTTCGGTGAAATGGAGGGGTCGGAAGCCGGACTGTAGGCGGTCGAAGTGGGAGCACGAGGAGAGGTGAGAGGACAGTTCGGAGTGGACGTGCTGTTCAAGTAGCTTAGAAGCAAATGGGAGAAGAGATATGGGGCGATAGTTAGAGACAGAGGTAGGGTCAAGTGAGATTTTTTTTTAGGATGGGCGTGATTAGGGCGTGTTTGAAGGCCGAGGGGAAGGTACCAGTGCTAAGTAAAAGGTTAAAGAGGTGGGTGAGGGCTGGGATGAAAATGGAGGTGTGGTTCGGAATGAGGTGGGATGGGAGTGGGTCGTGGGCGCTGGTGGTGAGGTGTGATTTTGACAGGAGGGAGGAGAGTTGGTCTTCAGTTATGGGGGGGAAGTGGCTGATGGAGGAGGAGGGCAGTGTAGGTGGGAAGGGGAGTTGTGGGAATAGTGGACCGAAGCTGCTTCTGATCTTGTCGATCTTCTCCTTGAAGAAGGTCGCAAAGTCTTCAGCAGAGATGAGGGGAGAAGGGGGAGGAGCAGGCGGGCGAAGTAAGGAGTTGAACGTTTTGAAGAGCTGTTTGGGGTTGCAGGACAGAGAGGTTATAAGGGATGAGAAGAACACTTGCTTGGCGGTAGCAAGTGCCGTCTTGACGTCAGTGATGGATTGCTTGAACAGAGCAAAGTGCTCGGGGGTGTGAGACGTTTTCCATCTCCTCTCGGCGACTCTGGACGCCCGTCTCAGGTTTTTAGTGAGGGTGGCGTGCCAGGGTTGCCTGTTAATGCGTGGAGCATGGAGAGTGAGGGGGGCGGCTAGGTCGAGAGCGTTCATTATGGTGGTGTTGTATAGGGTGGTGGCAATGTCAATGTCGTCAGCGCAGGGTATATCGGTGAGAGGGAGGAGTGATTCAGAGAATAAAGGAAGATCAAGATCTTTTAGGTTTCGGCGAGGGTGATCAAGTTTGCTGAGAGGGGGTAGTGTGGCAGGGGAGGAGAGGGCGGAGAAGGTCAAGAGATGGTGGTCGGACAGTGTGAGTACCGAGGTTGTGAGGTTAGAGAGGGAGCAAAGGCGGGAAAAGGTGAGGTCAAGCGTGTGGCCTTGTTTGTGGGTGGGAGAGGAGGACCATTGGGAGAGCCCTAGGGAAGTGGTCAAGGAAAGAAGGTTGGAGGTGGCTGAGGAGGGAGTGTCAACGGGGATATTAAAGTCGCCCATGATGATGGAGGGTATGTCAGTGGAGAGGAAGTGAAGTAGCCAGGTGGTGAAGTGGTCAAGGAAGGATTATGAATGATTGTTCGGTGCCCTACACTTTGCTTATTGTTTGTACCATCTCTTCTGGTTGTAAGGGGAGACGTGATTATTATTATTTACACCACATGAAAGATGAGATCTGGAACATTTTTGCTCTTTGTTCTGAACGTCTCGGCCATTTGTACATGGGCCAAAAGTTGTAAACAACTGCTCATTTGGCTGATTTTTTTGGCTATGTAAAAGGCACTTATTTTAGTTGTTAGTGGCTGGGTCAGTAAAGTTGGCCATAAACAATGGATGTCCGAAAACAGACATAGTGACATCTCCCCTTACCATTAGTTTATCAGAACTCCCATACACATTAGTGTGTCTGCTAAACCTGTCGCTGTTGGCCGATATTAGTCTACTGTCTATGGGGGCTATGAGAGAACAATGCTCCAGATCTGAGGCCTTTTATTTGATTGCTTGTTACTGGGCTACAATTTGCAGTGTGAAAGTCTTTTTTGGTAATTATTTGCAACTCGTCCTCACACATTAAGGCTATATTCACACTTTGCGCTTTTCTTGCGCTTTTTTGCACGGGCGCTTTTTGCCGCGTTTTGCACCCGCACAAAAAAGCCCCGTAAAAAAACACGGTGCGTTCACACACCGCGTTTTTTACGGGCTCTCTTCTTCACATAAAGCGCAGGGGGAGAAGTGATGTCACACAGGGGAGGAAGAATCCTCCCCTGTGTGACATGTGTGACAGCCCCTTTTGGGTTTCATAGCGTATTAATATACACTGCAAAACTCAAATTAAAGTCATCCAAATGGTCTTCAAAAAATAATAAAGATTGAATACTTACCTTCCACAGGGTGTTCGGGAGCCAACACAACCGCAGGTACCGACCTTCCAGGACCTGTCAAAATCGCTGATTGGCCGCTCATGGTCATGTGATGTGCGCATCATAGTATGTCACATATCACATGACCGCGACTGGCCAATCACAGGCCCTGGAAGGACAGTAGATGTGGATAATCTCTCGGCTCCCGGTAACCTGTACACCCAGTGGAGGGTAAGTATTCAATTTTTATTATTTTGAACACATTTGGTTTAGTTTGTTTTGGGTTTCGCAGTATATATTAATACACTACAAAACCCAAAAGGGGCTGTCACAGATGTCCCACAGGGGAGGATTCTTTCTCCCCGTGTAACATTAACGCCGGCATATTGTCGCTGGAATTGTGCATAGTCTGTTCGGTGATGCATATTTCCAGCGGGAATAATGGGCTCCTATGGTAGAAGGCGCAGGTGCGTGAAGAATTGACATGGTCATTCTTTTTTCGCCCGCGCTTTCTCCCATAAAAGTGCTGCGTATATTTACGCATTGTCTGAACGGCAAAGTGAATTTTACATTCACTTTGCAGGTAGACACACACACACTTGCGCTTTTTTGAAAAGCGCGCGCAAAAAAGCAGTGTGTGAACATAGCCTAAATGTCTATTGCTGAACAATGCTATGACCGATTATTCAACCAATTGTTTGGCCAAGCATTCTTGGATTCTCTGAGAAAGCTGCTGACAGACTTCACTGCTGGCGACTTATCACTTATCTATGTGAGAACAAAGAGATCAGCAGTCTGAAATCATAGAATGGTAGAGTTGCTAGGGACCTCCTGAGTTATCTGGTCCAACCACCTCCTCAAAGCAGGATTCACTAAATTATCCCAGACAGATTTCTGTCCACAATCGGTTGGAAGACTTCCTTTAAAGGGGAACTCACCACCTCTGGTGGGAGCGTGTTCCTCTTTTGATCACCGGCACTGTCAAAAAGTTTCTCCTCTCATTCACTTTCAGCCCATTACTTCTAATCTATCCTTATGCAAATGAGACTAAAGCTGATCCGTATACAGTGTGACAACCCTTGAGAAAGTCAGACATGCACAATTGACATTTCCCCAGACTGTCAGCTGGTACCTCCATACGTATTAGACTAACAGCCTTAGCTGTTGATATGAGTGTGCTGCTGGCATTAGTCTAATGTGTATGGGGCGCTTTAGGTTCAAGGTATACATTTCTCAGTACAACATTTCTTCACTTGCAAGTCAAATTCAAATGCAATGTTATAGTGAGCCTTAAGGTACCGTTACACGCTTCAATGTCGTGAAGATCTCACGGGAGCGCGGTCGTTAGGACATCTTTTTGAGACCATTGGTGAGATGTCACACGTCTAGATATTGTTAACGACGCACCAATGATGTGGCGAGCAGCTATCGTTCGCACAACCCAGCAAATTATTCTTGTTCACGGTTGTGAATAGGCGAAGTCTATCATAGTGTCACACACAACGATGCAGCAGGGTGGCTGAACGACGGTCATCTGATTTGAGAACATGTTCTCAAATCTGCGATCAGCGATCCAACGATTTATTGTAGTCGTATCTCGGTGTCACACGCAACGACGTCCTAACAATGTAATTTGAACGACTCCAAACCCGTGACGTTTGACGATATCGTACCGTGTAACAGTACCTTTAGCAAGCACTCAAAACACTGATGATGGCAAAGGGATGTTGAGTACACCAAAGACAATCCATGGCTAGAGATAAATTCACCTTATGCATAGGTGTATCTTCTTACAGCCTTCCATAGACAGTCATTGCTGCTTGGCCCTCAGGAGCATTTAGTACTAAATATGACAAATTGTTGGAATAGTAGACATGATAGCATTGCAAATGTTGTCCTGTGTATGAGCCTAATGAAACGAAACTTTGCCACAGGGTTTTTACCTATGTCTGGACAAACTGCATTCCGTAGCTTTTTCAGTTTCATAACATTTCTGTTTTTGCTGTATGAAACATTGGAACCCTGAAGAACCCAAGCAATCAGATTTTTGAGCCCACTTCATATGTTATGTAGCCGCACCTATTTATGTGATAAAAATATTACACCCCCTCAATGCTTGCATAATTCATCCTTATATACTAAAAGGGCAGAGGAAAAACAAACTATGCGTGTAGCATTCATGAATTGAAAACAGTTACTAGCCCCCCTGGGCGTCCTCCTTCTCTCCCTCTCGCCGCCTCCTGCAGTCTTTATCACACCTCGATAAGCGTGATATTAAAATTCCAATGCACGCCCCCAGCCTGCCTCGGAGCACTCTGTAGCATTCCGGGTATGACGATGAACGCGTCATTTCCGGAACTGCGGGGTCAATACACCTTTAAGGTGTATCGCCCGACTTCAAGATGCATATTGCGCATGCTCTGTTGAGCACATTACGTCAGCTCATCTGTGATCACTGGCCGGGGGCACGCATTGGAATTTCAATATCGTGCCCATCGGGGTGTGATAAAGGCTGCAGCAGGTTCTGGATGTGACAGGTTTTTTTTTTATAGCTTAAAGGGGTTTTCCCTTCTGAATCGACTTGTTTCCTGCAGTTAAAAAAATAAACCCTGTACTCACCTTCTGTGCTACCGCCATTCCAGCGCTGTCGGTAACCTCGGCTTGACGCTCACGTGATATTGTAACGTCAAGCAAACCTTGCGTCCAATTACCTTCGAACCAAATGCTATCAACAGGAAGTGAGCTGCCGTTCACTTTCCGTAGATAGGTCCTATGTACAAAGGCGGGGAGAACGAAGCCAGCGGTCATTGAATACATGGCTCGTGTAACATTACAATGACACATGAGCCCCAAGCCGGTACCGATAGTGCAGGAATGGCGGCAGCACAGGAGGTGAGTACAGGATTTAATACTTTAACTGGGAAAATTAAGTTGATTAAGAAGGGGTTGTCTTACTAGTGGCCAACCCCTTTAAAGCTTGTTGATTTGTTTACCTGTCACCTCTGAACTGTCAGTCATCCGGAGTGCACCCGTAACCCACCCCTGTGGCAGGCAGGAATCTAGGACCCAGGTAAGCAACGCACTCCTGAACATTATATCTGAGGACAAGCCCATTAACAATCTGTACTGCTCCTTTTCTATGCTATCAGCGAGGCCAATTTCATCGATATCCGGTATCACATCACAAGCTTCTGGTTACCCAATATACAAGATTATAGTTGTAATAAATATTGTAGGTGATTAGGTGCAAGATTCTGAAATATTCTTGCTCTAAATAACTGTATTTTTTTTTTCAACCTAAATTTTAAAAGAAAGTATCACATGTGAAAAGTGCCTCTTGATGATTTTCTGAGGATATTTCTTTAGCTTGATTGCATTTGCTGGTAAACGGTAAAACCACAAACTTCTAACTGGATACTGATAGCACTCTTGTAATTTTGTTATAAACATAATTTAGTCCGATTCAGACAAGTGAGATAATTATCTTTCTTTGCAGCAACAAAAAAAAAAAATTACATTTGGTAGTGTTTTACCTCCAGAGATGCACTTTTATGCTGTTTTCTTTTAAATGGCCTTTTGTAATTAATCTTCTTCAAGTAGACTGAAATAATACATAAAAAGAGCAATCTCGTCACATTTGCTCTATGCAGCTTAAGGGGATGTCACACGCGTCAATATCGCTGTCAATGTCGCTCGTACGTCACAGATTTTCAGTCGCTCGAGCGACATAAAAGTGACGCAGGAGCGACATTGAAGCGTGTGACCAAGCGATGCAACCAGCGACATGTCGCTGATCGCCGATCGCAGGTTTCACTGCCAGATGTAAAACCTGTCGCTCAGTAGACCTTGTGCATCGCTGCGTGTGACACTAAACTCAGCGACGTATTTTCTATTTTGACATCGTACAAGCGACTAAATAAAATCGCTCGCAAGATGGCGACATCACCGCATCGCTGGGTCATATTGACGCGTGTGACATCTTACCTGCGATAATTCCACATCGCTCAGGCGATTAATAATTTGTGACGCATGAGAGATATTGCGGGCGACATTGACACGTGTGACAGGCCCTTTACTCTATTTGCTGCTGTGTGAAGCATTAGCATATAATAAAGGATTACTCCAATCATGGATCTTGTTGGATAGTGCATGCAAGAACAAGCACTGTTTCAGTTTACTGATTATAAAAATCTTTAGCCGTTTTTGAGATATTAACACTTTTATTTTCTTTGTATACAGCTTGTTGCCTTGATGATACACCACCAATGCTGCCACGTGGCTAAACATGCACAGTGCTTACAAGTTCTTTTTTATTGCACTTTTAAGCACTGATTTGAAGGTGGCTGGGAACAAGAGATTTAGACCAGTTTTTAAAGGGAACCTGTCATGTAAAAACCACTATTTTTATCGTTTACTTTATTACCGTATATACTCGAGTATAAGCCGAGGTCCCTAATTTTACCCTCCAAAACTAGGGAAACTTATTGACTCGAGTATAAGCCTAGGGGGGAAAATGAAGCAGACTCTCATCATGGTATACAGCCCCTCTCATCATGATAAAAGGCCCCCCATTACTGGTATATAATCCCCCATCACTGGTATATAGGACCTCCATCACTGGTATACAGTTCCCCCCTATCAGAGGTTACAACCCCCATCAGTGGAATACAGCCCCCATTAGTGGAATACAAGCCCTCATCAGTGGTATATACAGGCCCGTCCATCAGTGGTATATACAGGCCCCCATCAGTGGTATATACAGGCCCCCCATCAGTGGTATATACAGGCCCCCCATCAGTGGTATTAAAACAGGCCCCCCATCAGTGGTATATACAGGCCCCCCATCAGTGGTATATACAAGCCCCCCTCAGTGGTATATACAGGTCCCCATCAGAGGTTACAGCCCCCATCAGTGGTATATACAGGCCCCCCCTCAGTGGTATACGCAGGCCCCCCATCAGTGGTATATACAGGCTCCCCCAGTGGTATATACAGGCCCCCATTAGTGGTATATACAGGCCCCCCCAGTGGTATATACAGGCCCCCATTAGTGGTATATACAGGCCCCCCCAGTGATATATACAGGCCCCCATCAGTGATATATACAGGCCTCCCCAGTAATATATACAGGCCCCCATCAGTGATATATACAGGCTCCCCCCAGTTGTATATACAGGCCCCCCCAGTGGTATACAGGCCCCCCCAGTGGTATACAGGCCCCCCCAGTGGTATACAGGCCCCTCCAGTGGTATACAGGCCCCCCCAGTGGTATACAGGCCCCCTCCAGTGGTATACAGCCCCCCCAGTGGTATACAGGCCCCCTCCAGTGGTATACAGCCCCCCCCAGTGGTATACAGCCCCCCCCAGTGGTATACAGCCCCCCCCAGTGATATACAGGCCCCCCTAGTGGTATACATGCCCTCCCAGTGGTATACAGGACCCCTGTTGCTACCGCACACCTGTAAAAGAACAACTTTCATACTTACTCTCCTCGCTCTTTCACCGCGCGTCCTCTTCTTCCTGCTTCTACCCGGCGTCATGTGACCACGCAGAAGCAATGACGCTGGGTACAAGCAGGAAGAAGAGCGGAGGACGCGCGGTGAAAGAGCGAGGAGGGTAAGTATGAAAGCTATTCTTTTACAGGTGTGCGGCAGCAACTGGGGGCCTGTATACCACTGGGGGGGCTGGTATATTACAGGGGTGGCCTCTATATACCACTAGGGGAGGAGCGGGGGGCCTTTATACCACTGGGGGGGAGCGGGGGGCCTGTATATACCACTGGGGGGAGCACAATGTAATATGCACCGCTCCCCCTGCCGCTGATTGACAGGGGGATGCAGTGCATATTGCATTGCACTAATGAGCGGCCCCACGTGATCGGCCGCTCATATTACAGCCTCCCCCTGCCTCCTCCAGCCCCCGGACACCGCCCCCCCACACTCAGTCGTATACTGACTCAAGTATAAGCCGAGGGGGGCACTTTTCAGCACAATTTTTGTGCTGAAAAACAAGTCTTATACTCGAGTATATACGGTAACCTGCAGATATGAGGTTAATCTGTGGGGTAAGTGTGTTTTGACGCCATGCAGCCACTGCACAGAGAGCCTCACTTCTAGGAGGAAATGAAGTCTGGGCAAAGTGAGTAGCAGTTGTAACCACTGGTCTGCTCATCCATGATTGAATTTTATCTGAAGAATAGCTAAATATTTTTATAAGCCTTAAATTGCAAAATTAGCAAATAATTCTCAACCTATGAAGATGGAAATAATCCTTTACCCCCTTTCCGAAAAATGTTGTTAGTGTCAAGATTGCAGGTGATTTACTTCAATCTGATATACAGTTGCATCGTAGAGTTGATATGAGCTCTAGAGTTGTGCCCATGCCATCCACTGCAGCATCAAGCTGTTATGGTGGGTTTACACACACCAATTTATCTGTTCAATCTCTGAACCAATCTCTGGTTGCAGTGAAATCATGGATACATTGCTCCATGTTGTACACAGCCACAAAATGGAACTATGTATCCATGATTTCACTTCAACCAGAGATTGGTTCAGAGATTGAACAGATAAATTGGTGTGTGTAAACCCACCATTACACACAGCCAGGCTCCTGCTGTGTGTCCAGAGACTGGGCATAGTGCCAATCTTAGCATTTTAACCCCTCATATGCTGTCAGTATTATCAGCTGCATGTGTGTAATCTGTCAAGGGAAGACTTCATTTTTCTGTCTATGGGCACCCCCACAGCACAATGCTAATGGTTGCTATGGCAAAAGGGTGGCCTGAAAGTCTTCCCTGTCTGCCATATCCCTCAGTCAATCAGATTCTGTCAAGGGTGGAGTTTGATTGTCTGTCAGTCAAAAAGTAACAGTGGTGATAATGCACTGCAGTCAATGAATCGGAGGTTCAAGTCCACTTGTAGAACTAGTAGGTAGTAGTATTGTTAAAAAGAAGAAAAAATATATTTTCCAAGTGTAAATAACAAAAAATATATAAACATAATAAAACCCAAATCCCAACTTGGATAATAAAAAATATTTAAAGATGTCTTCCACTACTTCTACTCTCCTCCAGAGCACTGGGCCAGCATTGTCCCTCCTCAGACGAAGCTTAAGCGAAACGTGCGTTAGACAGGTAATATACTTTTGACCCATGAATTGACATTTGTCTATATGAATTATTGTACATAGAGCCTCTGGTTGTACCCAAAAGTGGGATACAAAGGTATTGATGTTTAATTACTTAGGCTGTATATCATAATTAATACTAATGGTTGTGGAGTATACTGTTGAGAGAGATCATGTGGTCACCTGTTCTGTGTTCCGGATTAACATCTGTCATTTTTTATTGTGTTTGGTGAATAAAATAAAATGTATTAAATTAGTAAATTTGGATTTTTTGGCCTTACTCCTGGGGTAAGTGATTGGAATTAAATGTTGGCTTGGAGGGCCTTGTTATATAAGGGTGATTTCTCAAATATAATGTCTACACTATAGTATAGATTTGTGCATTGTTGAAATAGAGATTCAGTGTAATGTAATATTGGGCAGACATTAATAATATTTTATCATTGAGGTAGTAACAGTAAAGCACTATACTAAAGCTGTAGTCAGGAATCCAGTGCACCTATTCGGTGTCACTCATGGGCTGAGGCTGCAGTGTAAAGTACCATCACCCATCATGTATCAACTTTCATCTTAAAATATTGATTATGCCTCCTGTAAACTTTGAGCTCGCTAACCATATCTAATAAAGGTGCTTGATCTTTTGCTTAAAGCATATCTGTCATTTTATGTTCCTTTTCAAAATAACATTATTTATGATATACCGTATATACTCGTGTATAAGCCGAGTTTTTCAGCCCAAAAATTGGGCTGAAAAGTCTACCCCTCGGCTTATACACGGGTCATATACGGTATGTGATGTGGTGGGGGCTGTGGAGGCTGCAGGAGGCGGGGGGAGGCTGCTGTATGAGCGGCCCCGTCACATGGGGCCGCTCATTAAATATGCACTGCATCCCCCTGTCAATCAGGGGGAAGCAGTGCATATGGCCCCCAAACGCTGCCACTCGGCCCCCCCTCTGTGTCAGGGCCCCCCCGCTGCTGTAAGGGCCCCCCCGCTGCTTATCTTACCATCCGGTATTCTGATCAGCGCTGCTCCTCGCTGGTCCCATCTCCTCTCCGTCCTCGCGGCTTCCGGGATCCCCGGCCGTCGCAGGTATGACGTCAAGCAGCAGGGGGGCGAGTGCCAGCATTTGGGGGCAGCAGTGTGCCCCTGGGGGCGGCTATATACCCCTGGGGGCAGCTGTGTACCCCTGGGGGCTGCTATATACCCCTGGGGGCGGCTATATACCCCTGGGGGCTGCTATATACCCCTGGGGGCGGCTGTGTACCCCTGGGGGCTGCTATATACCCCTGGGGGCAGCTGTGTACCCCTGGGGGCAGCAGTGTACCCCTGGGGGCGGCTATATACCCCTGGGGGCAGCTGTGTACCCCTGGGGGCTGCTATATACCCCTGGGGGTGGCTATATACCCCTGGGGGCTGCTATATACCCCTGGGGGCGGCTGTGTACCCCTGGGGGCTGCTATATACCCCTGGGGGCAGCTGTGTACCCCTGGGGGCAGCTGTATACCCCTGGGGACGGCTGTGTACCCCTGGGGGCTGCTATATACCCCTGGGGGCGGCTATATACCCCTGGGGGCGGCTGTGTACCCCTGGGGGCAGCTATATACCCCTGGGGGCGGCTATATACCCCTGGGGATGGCTGTGTACCCCTGGGGGCGGCTATGTACCCCTGGGGACGGCTATGTACCCCTGGGGGCGGCTATGTACCCCTGGGGTGGCTATGTACCCCTGGGGGCGGCTATGTACCCCTGGGGTGGCTATGTACCCCTGGGGGCGGCTGTGTACCCCTGGGGGCTGCTATATACCCCTGGGGGCGGCTGTGTACCCCTGGGGGCTGCTATATACCCCTGGGGGCAGCTGTGTACCCCTGGGGGCAGCTGTATACCCCTGGGGACGGCTGTGTACCCCTGGGGGCTGCTATATACCCCTGGGGGCTGCTATATACCCCTGGGGGCTGCTATATACCCCTGGGGGCGGCTATATACCCCTGGGGGCGGCTATATACCCCTGGGGGCGGCTGTGTACCCCTGGGGGCAGCTATATACCCCTGGGGGCGGCTATATACCCCTGGGGATGGCTGTGTACCCCTGGGGGCTGCTATATACCCCTGGGGATGGCTGTGTACCCCTGGGGCTGCTATATACCCCTGGGGGCTGCTATATACCCCTGGGGGCGGCTATATACCCCTGGGGGCTGCTGTGTACCCCTGGGGGCTGCTGTGTACCCCTGGGGGCTGCTGTGTACCCCTGGGGGCGGCTGTGTACCCCTGGGGGCGGCTGTGTACCCCTGGGGGTGGCTGTGTACCGCTGGGGCTGCTGTGTACTGCTGGGGCTGCTGTATGCCCCCGGAGGCTGCTGTACACCCCTGGGGCTGCTGTATATACTGCTGGGGCCTGTATACCACTGGGGCTGCTGTATATACTGGTAGGGTCTGCATATACCACTGGGAAGGCTGCTGTATACCACTGGGGCTGCTGTATATACTACTGGGGCCTGTATATGCCACTGGGGAGGCTGCTGTATACTACCACTGGGGGGCCTGTATACCTGTGCTGGGGTCCACCCTCGGCTTATACACGAGTCAATAGATTTTCCCAGGTTTTGGGGGCAAAAGTAGGGGGGTCGGCTTATACACGGGTCGGCTTATACACGAGTATATACGGTAACTTGTATCGTGCATTTTTTCCAGTTTTCCTTTCCCCTCCTCTGTCATATTTTTAGTTTTCTCTGAGCTACTGTGTGAACACTAGCTGTAATAATGTCTCTGATTTACTGCACTCAGCTCTTCTTTCTCTGTGTATCATGTATTCAGGAGCAGCAACAATTTTGAAGGCAATATATGGCAGTACTCAGCTGTGTAGCTGTGATCCCAGAAAGATAAACTGCAGCACAATCTGTCTCTCCCTCCTCCCTTTCCATAGAGCAGTGTTCCACAACTCTAGTCCTCGAGCCAACAACAGTGCATGTTGTCAGGAGTTCAAGAATGATCAACTGTGCAATATGAAGCATGCCTGAAAACATGCCCTGTTTGTGGCGCCTGAATATCATATAGAGTGTAACCTGACTCCTCACTCTGCTGGCAGGTTTTTTTTTTCCTTTGATGAAGATAAGGTTGAACTAAGTTTTCAGAGCGGATGGTTAGTTCAGGAGGCACAGGGACAAGAATAAGTGTCATAAGTGGAGAGGAAAGCTTATCCTTTTGATAAGCTATATTGCAACATTTCTTATATTTGCTTACACTATTGATTTCATAGTTGGTGAACACCAGAGCAATTATTTACAATTATTAATATGTTCCACCAGTAAATTGTCTGCAAAACATGTATGAGCTTCATGATCAATACATGACTATCCCACTCATCTCTAGGGCAATAATTGGATGATAATGGGACAGTCCACTTCACTTATTTACTTAGTAGAAACTACTCAGGAGTTACTGTCCAAAAATAATTAAACTTTATTGATTGAAAGCACACATACAGGTAATGACACATATAGTAAATAAGTGGTGAGGAGATGCCACACCAGGGTAATAACAGGAGACAGGGTTAAGTCTCCGCTATTTCAGATGCACATACGGTATTAAGGGCAAAATAGTCACAGAGAAATTGCAGGGTTAGCAACCATTCATCCATCAGACTCACCCATAAGATTGTGAAGTGTGGCTGCTGATTCCGTGCCCAGTATCACTGCCCTAGTCCGTGGCGACCCCAATGCACATTTCGCGTAGATGCATTTTCGAGGGGTGTGTCATTACCTGTATGTGTCATTACCTGTATGTGTGTTTTTAATCAATAAAGTTTAATTATTTTGGACAGTAACTCCTGAGTAGTTTCTACTAAGTAAATAACTATTTACAATTATTGTTTTACTAAGATGTTAAAGGGACTCTGTCTGCAGATTTCACCCCTCAAATTATTTATAAGTGCATGTAGCCTTTTCAAAGTAAAATCCAGCAATAATTTTCCGTGGCCAGTCTATTCTTCCATTACTGAGAAAATGGTGTTTGAATTGGTATGCAGATGAGTCTGAATAACTATTTGTAGATCTGAAGCTCTATTTCCAGCCCAGTGCTGCCTCCTCTTGCTTGACTAATAGTTCTTTTGTCTGAAGTCACCCTGCATAGTATGTCAGTCAAGCAGGAGGAGGCAGTGCTTGGTGGGGAATAGAGCTGGAGTGACAAATGCTTAAAATCTACAACTTCGTTTGCATATCCATTCAAACGCTGATTTCTCAGTAGCAGAGAAACTGACTGGCCATGTAAAGTATTGCTGGATTTGTCTTTGAAAGTGCAACAAACATATATCAGATATAAATTATTTTGGGGTGGGGGTGATTTCCTTTAATGACAGCCCCTTTAATAAGGTACACTGAAAGATGCACCATAAGATGGAATTACTCACACTTAAGATTTGTTGTCTTTTACATTTATGGCATTATCTGTGACAAATTTGCCACCGAAACTGGCAGCTCTTTAGCACCTCCTATTAAACTCAGGACAATCAGGGAACTGCCTAAGGATAAAAGAAGGACTGCATCTGCCCTGTCAGTGCTGATTTATTAAGGTGCTCTCAAGTGAATGTGGTATATGCCTTCTAGTCCCTGGCCAGAAGCACATATTTTAACCGCCACCCTGTCGCTGACCGAGGCCCTGAATAACGCAAGCAACAATTGTTGCCACTAGTTTCTCATTCGATATAAGTCAGTTCCGTGATCTGGATTATATCAGGGTCAGAAACAAACCCAGGTAGCGTATAATGTTAAACGAGCACATGGATATGGGAGATTGAGATAAAAGAGCAACCCAAGATTTATTTATATATCGTATATACTCAAGTATAAGCTGAGACTTTCAGCATACTTTTTTTGTGCTGAAAAGTGCCCCCCTCGGCTTATACTCGAGTCAGTGTACAGGCTCAGTGGGGGGGAGGGATCAGGCGCTGGAGGAGGCAGGGAGAGGTCACATAGGCCCGCTCATTAGTGCAATGCAATATGCATCAGCAATGTCCATCAGCGGCAGGGGGAGTGGTGCATATTACATTGCACTATGTATACTCGTCTTCCTGCTTGTGCCGGCGTCATGTGACCAGCGCAGCAGCGGTGACATAGCGACAGAGGGTGAGAGATCAATGGTTTATACTGTGATGATAGGGGGGTGAGTATACCAGTGATGGGGGGTATATACCAATGGTGGGGAGTTATAGATCAGTGATGGGGCTATATACCAGTATTACCAGGATGGTGGGCGATATACCATTGATTGGGGGCTATATGCCAGTGATGGGGGGATATGTACAGTGATGGGGACTATATACTAGGCTGGAAGTCTATATACCAGTGATGGGGGCACTATATACCAATGATGGGGGAATATGTACAGTGAGGGGGGTATATACCAGGATGAGAGCAATTTACCTTGATGGGGGCACTATATACCAGTGATGATTTCTATATACCAGTGATGGGGGCACTATATACCATTGATGATGGGTTATATACCAGGATGTGTGTCTGCTGCTTTTCCCACCCTAGGCTTATACTCAAGTCAATAGGTTTCCCCAGTTTTTGGGGTAAAATTAGGGGCCTTGGCTTATACTCAGGTCGACTTATGCTCGTGTATGTATGGTATTTAAACGCCATAGGGGGACACTAGAATAATATTTACAAGTATTATAAAGATATTTGAGAGGTTACAGTTATGCAAATAAAAGATAAATAGAAATACACACAGATTTACAGGCAAATATGATCAGTTACCAGTTCCTTGATGCTGGTGGCGCCGCATGGAGGCAGTGTTGGGCCATCGGGTTCCCTTGGGTATACTCTGCCACGTGATGTAATGGGGGTCCTCCTCAAAGTAATGCAAAAATCCATCAGAGGTCGGATATTCTTATTCTGTAAGTTGCCGGCCCTCTCCTGCCCAGGGGCTGTCCTGCAGTTCCCACCCCATGTTGTGATATGAAATACTTAAAAGCTACTATGGGTCATAAACTTGGCCTGCAAGCATTGTAGGTGGAAGATAATGCTCTCATATTTTTGGTTATGATTTTAGCTTTCCAATGGTAGGACACGCAGCCTGTTTGCGGTTGTTCCACTGGCTAATATTAAGTTTGGGGTAGTTAGGAAGAGCGCACAACAATATACAAAATATACAAAAATATGAGTTATGATCCTGTAGCTCTCTAGGTGTCATATTTATGGGAGTAATGTGTAGTGAAATATTAAGACTTCTCTCCCTGGCTTCAAAGTGTCTGCCACAATTAAAAGAAACCTCCTGGCAAAGGAAATGGCTTCTCACCTCTCTACAGACTTATGGGGGGTCTTCGTTTTGTATCATTGTCTCTGGTCCCAATGTGTCACCTAGCTCCATTTGTTATTGAGCCTTCTTTGTATGGCAACAGTTGGCCAGGAAATTAATATCCTCAGGTTAATTAACAGATCCAGGAGATGAGTGAGGTGACAATGCTAAAAGCTCAACAAAATGGCTGCTATAGGAATATTTCTTGATACCTGTGTTCCTTACACCATCTATCTTGAGAACATGACCTAGGCGATCACTGCCACAAATCCTGGATATGCATGCACCTCTCGTACTCCATTCACTTCTATTGAAATTCCAAATATTGCCAAGTGAGCAGCCCATTTATGGTAAATCCTATCAATATGCCATGAACTATATACGCTTAGTATTAGTGCAATTCTATCTTATGTCAATCTTTTAGTGTCCTTTATTAAAAGGGTATAATTTTAGTGATTAACTGAAGGTAAACTTTAACCACTTCTTGGCATCTACCGTACATTATCATACTTGATTGGTTTCTTGAGGAAAAAGTGAGGAAAGTACTTTCTAAATGCTTCAAATAAAATCACCAATGATTTATATACTTTTTAGCCCTTCGTTTTATCATACAGCAGCATGGATATCTCATCCACCTCGTATATCCAGTTTCCTTCTTACATCATGAATGGCACAAATCGGGAGTGGATGTCTAGAGCTATTTCATTCACTTGCATACACTTGAGAGAGGTGGCGTATCCATGGAGCAGGGCGGCTAAGACCGCAATGTGCAGACCCCCATATGACCCAAACAAGAAATTAGCACACAACACAGGACAGATTAAAAGTTGTTTTCTGAGGTATGCAGGGGCAGGTCTGGGGATATAAAGGGGTTACAGGAACCCCAATTACATAATGTTAAACGTGGTGAGTAGGGTTTAGAACCCCAAAATAGGTTACAGGTTCACTATAACTTGTGCCTGGGCAGAATCCCACTTTGCTATTTGTTGTCTGTATTGTACCATCTTCTGTGCAGTACTAAATTACTACTAATGATACCGTGTATATGTGGAATTACTACTGATAATGGGAGTCATTGACATCTAGGGCAAACAATTTAGAAATGCAGGATATAGTGTTGTAAAGTATTTATTGGATTACAGAAAAGCCATTTTCCAGTGGAAATTCAACGTTCAGCAATACAATTGATTGGAATCTTCATTTCCAAATGCAGTGTTACATAAGCTTTATTTTTTCTTGTGGCTTCCTCGGGTGTTTTTATTTTTTATTTTCTTTTGTACATTATTCATACAACTTGTATATAACCTGCAGAGATTTCAACATTTATCATGTGGCTTTTGTGGTGGTTATAACCGTCCTGATGACACAAGATTGCACGGTTTCAAAATATCTCAGCTGACATGAGACATTGTAAGAGTGTGTGATTTATGTAAGTTAGATGCATTAGATCATTTATGCCATAAACATGCGAGGAAGTCACTTGGTTTTGTTATATATGTGTGAATGACATTGTGGAAAGAAAAGACCTTCCTAAGCTCGCCTCACATGTGAAGTAGTCGTCCATTTGTAATGGATTTATTACTAAAGAGAATAGACACTCCATTTTTTTATTGATGGCTTATCCTTAGAATGAATCATAACTATCTGATCAGGGGAGCTGCAACACCCATCACCCCCTCTCGCCCCCATTTTTGTCCTGTTTGTACTTGATCTGTTTTTCAGTCTCTGAATATTGCTACTATTTTGGAAATATTCATTCCTAAATAAAAGATCTGTTACCAGATAACATAACAAATGACTATGTAGAAACAAGTCATCACTCTGCAACTAAGCAAACTTCTGCTTGAGGAAAGAACCAGCAGTCCTGTATGGTAAAAAAAATCATGAAAAAATGGAAGTAGAAATTCTGGTTGTAAATATGGTTTTATTATAATAATCCGGCACCAAAGCTGAAAACAGAAATTAGTGAAATGTTGATCATTTACCCTCCGCCCCCCTCCAACCCATGACGTAACATAAACGGCATGGGTTTCGGGGCCTTCCCGACCCATGACGTTGTGTAACGTCATGGCGGGATTGGGGACCCGCAGCACCGGTGACCGGGGCCGGTGAAATGTCACCGGTGCTGCGGGAACGTGAGCCCCACATCGTTTTTTTTTTCTGAAATTACGTCTATAAATAAAAAAAAAATGGGTTTCGCTATATTTTTGGTTGCCAGCCAGGTACACCTTGGCTGTTGGGGGGCTGGAATCCTCAGCGTGGAGAGACCCAAATGTTGTGGCCCCCCATGCTGCGAATTGCAACCCACAGAAACCACAGAAAATAGCGCTTTCATTAGAGGCGCCATTTTCTGGTGCTGTACCCCAACTCTTCCATTGCCCTTGTGCTGGTGGCAATGCTGGTAGCACACAGGGGCTCCAATGTTTAGGCACACAGGGGCTCTCCATACGCGATATAGTGTCCGCTAAAAATTTGATTGTAAAATTAGCTCCAATCATTAGTGGACACCATGTCACGTATGAACGATTTGAATGGAAAATTAGCTCCAATTGTTAGCGGATACCATGTTGTATGTGGCGAGCCGCTGTGTGCCTAAACATTGGAGCTCCCCACAAGTGACCCCATTTTGGAAACAAGACATTGTTTCCAAATGGACATGGACATGGACATTTTAATTTTTCCAACAAAAATGTTCTTTTAGCCTCAATTCTTTCATTCTCACATGGGCAGCAGGATAAAATGGATCCTAAAATTTGTTGGGCAATTTCTCTTGAGCACACCGATACCTCATATGTGGTGATAAACCACTGTTTGGGCGCACGGCAGGGCTCAGAAGGGAAGGAGCGCAATTTGACTTTTTGAATAGAAAATTAGCTCCAAAAGTCAAATTGCGCTCCTTCCCTTCCCAGCCCTGCCATGCGCCCAAACAGTGGTTTATGACCACATATGAGGTATCGGTGTGCTCAAGAGAAATTGCCCAACAAATTTTAGGATCCATTTTATCCTGCTGCCCATGTGAGAATGAAAGAATTGAGGCTAAAAGAACATTTTTGTTGAAAAATTAAAATGTCCATTTTTTCCTTCCACGTTGCTTTAGTTCCTGTGAAGCATCTGAATCTTCTTGAATGTAGTTTTGAGTAGCTTGAAAGGGCAGTTTTTGGAATGATGTCACTTTTGGTGTTTTCTATCATGTACGCCCCTCAAAGGGACTTCAAATGTGATGTAGTCACTAAAAAAAATGTTTTTTTTTAAATTTTGCTGGAAAAATGAGAAATTGCTGATGAACTTTAAACCCTTAACTTCCTAACAAATTTTTTTTTCCCAAAATTGTGCTGATGTAAAGTAGGCATGTGGGAAATGTTATGTATTAACTCTTTTGTGTCACATAACTCTCTGGTTTAACAGAATAAAAATTCAAAATGTGAAAATTGCAACATTTTCAAAGTTTTTTTTCTTTTAATTTTTGATTTTTTTCACAAACGCAAAAATTATCGACTAAATTTCCTACCAACATGAAGCCCAATATATCATGAAAAAACAGTCTCAGAATCGCTAGGATCCGTTGAAGCGTTCCAGAGTTATACCCTCATAAAGGTATACTGGTCAAAATTGCAAAAAATAAAAAATGGCAAGCTCTTTATAGAGGCTGGATGGTGAAGAGGTTAATGGTCTTTACAAGGGGACATCTATATAAGGTGCCGCCGTATATACAGTAGATAAAGATGACCGCTAAATTACAGTCAAGTGGACGATTTTTTATGTTTAATCTGTTTTTATTAAAGAAAACATGCGAGAAATCAGCCATACATTGTCTGGTAATATCTAAACCCATCGTCAGAATAGTAGGAGTGTCTTGTATAGAACTCAGGGTACCCTATTCAGGCCCGTTTACGGGAAAACACTACAGAAGAAATATACTTATCGGGTATTATGCAAACCGGTCCAATGAGTGCCGCCTTCTTCTTTCTTTATGGATGAACATGACAAGGCTCTCTTCTCTCAGAGCGAAGGTAGTTGGTTTATTCTTAGGGAATGGAAAGATTTAGAGAGTCTTGGCTAAGTGGACGATTTTTAGGCCATTTTGGTACAGATTCAAATCATTCTGTATATCTTCTGTACTCTATCCCTACATTGTAAAGCGCTGCGGAATATGTTGGCGCTATATAAATAAAGCTTTATTATTATTATTATCATTCGATTTCCATATTTGTCATTCCAAATTAGATCCGGAAAAAGAAGCGTCTACCTGAACATTGTCTAGTTTGCTTACATTCACATAGTTTTGCTTACATTCACATTTGCTTACATTCACATAGTTTTTGTATGACTTGTTACAGAAAAGTATCCTAGATGCCATTAAATAGTAAAACTAATATACGGCAACGGATTGAGGACCAGGATCCCACTGTGCTTTTTGCAATTCTTTATCAGAGAATAGACCCTACCTATTTTTGTCAAGTTATTGTATCTAAAAGGGTGTGAGGCTGCGTTCACACATCGCGTATTTTGCGCATTTTTTTACGCGCGTATTTGCTCCAAAAACGCATGTGCGTCTGCGTTTTACAGCAAAGTGAATGGACATTCACTTTGTGCCTTGCAGACATCGCGTAATTAAACGCAGCGTTTTTGGAGCAAAAAACGCGCGCGTAAAAAGAATGAACATGTCAATTCTTTGCGGTTTTTTACGCGCGCGTTTCCATAGGCCCCAATATGTCAATATAGGCTGCGTTCACACATTGCATATTTTGACGCGTTTTTTTACGCGCGCTTTTCAAAATACGCAATGTGCCTTTTGTCTGCCAGCAAAGTGAATGGGAAATTCACTTTGCAGTGCAGACATTGCGTAAAAATACGCAGTGCGTTTTCCGGGAGAAAACGCAGCTCCGTAAAGAATTGATATGTCAATTCTTTACGCAGCTACTTCTGCGTATTTTCCCAGAGGGGAGGAAGAATCCTGCTCTCCTCCCCTCCGTGACAGCTGTGGCCGCCCATTAGATTCCACAGTGTGTTAATACACACTGTGAAGTCTAATTAAACTAAAGCAAGTGTGTGAAAAATAAAAAACAATGAATACTCACCTTCCGACGCCTTCTCCCGGTGTCTGGTCTCCGGTTCTAAGTCAGATCTCGTCTGACAGGACCTGTGGTGATGTCAAAGGGGGGCGTTCCCGGGGCGGTCCCATCGCTGATTGGCTGCTCGCGGTCATGTGGTATCACATGACCGCGAGTGCCCGGGAACGCCCCCCTCTGACATCACCATAGGTCTTGTCAGACGAGATCTGACTTAGAACCGGGAATCGCACAGCGGCAGAAGGCGTCGGAAGGTAAGTATTCATTGTTTTTTATTTTTCACACACTTGCTTTAGTTTAATTTAGACTTCACAGTGTGTATTAACACTGTGAAGTCTAATGGGGCGGCCACAGCTGTCACAGAGGGGAGGAGGAAGTTGGATTCTTCCTCCTCTCTGTGACATCACTGCGCTTTCTGGGGGAAAGAAAGCGCAGTGTGTGAAAGCCCCTGCGTATTTTGCTGCGCTTTTTTGCGCGGCTGAAAAACGCGGCAAAAAGCGCGCGCAAAAAAACGCAGCAAAATACGCAAATGTTGTGAACGTAGCCTTAAAGGTGACCTACTCACAAATTTGGAGTGCAGCTTTAAAATATGCGACTCCTTCATTACCCAAAATTTGGTATTATCTAGAAATTATTAGGAACAGGACTCTTCTTGTAATATAGAGAAGAAAGGACAGCGCCTCACACGTTGATGTTTGCTTCAAGTGATCTTTAATCCATGTCCATACAAGCTTGTATGGACATGGATTAAAGATTACTTGAAGCATACATCAACATGTGAGGTGCTGTCCTTAATTCTCTGTTATATGGCTTGGTCCAGGTGGGACTCCCTGGACGAGACTTGCGCCTCACATATTGGGTAAAGTACAAACCCAGCTGAAAAGGTCACTTGGTGCTGTGCCCCTGTTTGTGTTTGAGGACTCTTCATGTAGTCTTGATCAGGATGACTTGGCATAACCATGTTCACAACTTATCTGTAATAGGGCGTAAAGTAGTACATTGCTGATGAATTGTGGGCACACCATTGCTGGACTCTGGCAATCAGCTTAATACTGAGATGAACTTCATTAAAAAAGGGGGCTTGAAAGCTGAGATTCCAAGTAGAGATAAGCAAAGCTGTTCGTGGTGGGCGTTCAGGGGATTCAATTCGTCAAAGTGCAGCCTGGATCGCTGTGCTCCGGTATGTTGGGTGGTTGGGCCAGTGCGAGTTGCTTGCTATGTGATCGTCTTTCGCTGGCCCTAAAAGACGAGTAATCTTTCATAATGTTTTGGCTAAATGAAAAAAAATATGGAAATCTCCACCCTCCCATCCCCAGAAGTGTTATGCTTACGGCTGGCTGTATGTGGGTGGAAAGCCCGACCAGCCAACCAGTGACTAGCGATAACCTACGGAGTCATGTTCGGTTCCCGAACATGCAACTCCAGTACCCGAACCTCCAGCGGTTTGCTCATCTGTAATTGTGAGAAATGGCTAAATCCTGCATTTTTTTTTAACTTTAATTATTAATATTTAGTTTTTTTCTGATTGGTAATTTGTTTGTTTTTTAAGTTGTATTTGGTTTTGTAATTTTACACATTTTTTCATTGTAAATAAGATTTTTTTTTTTCTCTTTTTTTTTTTTTAGTATTTTTTACACTTTTTGCCAACTGTTAAACAATAATCTCTTTTTGATTGTTGTGTATTGATAATATAACTTGATACAATGAATACATAGCCGCACCGTGTTTTAGATATGGAAACATTTGGATCTACTGTTTTATATAAAAGATATCTGTAATCTGCTGTGTAACTTTCATTTTATTGCATTTTCCCAATGACTGAGAGTAATGTCTGTTATTTCATTCATGCCATATTTGATCATGCTATGAAAAGGATGCCCTCTGTCACACGAAGACATGTTTTAGATGTCTGTAGATCCTTACTACAGTTGTTGAACATGCCCAGCGTATTTCAGCCAAGCAAAGGAAGATTGCTGACATTCATTCTAGTGTGCTGTACTAAGCCAAGAACGACAGATGCTATATTACAGCTGAAATCGGGAGCTTCATGCAGTCACTCACCCAGTAGTTTCATCAGGGCGATACAATAGACTGCGTACTGTCCTCTACACATGCCCGGGGGTAAAGATAGTTCTAATACCAATGCCAGATTCATTAATTATGTATAGAATTGCTTCTAAATGAGCACTGGCTTCATACTACTTAATATTGTTGCTAATATCACCCTGTACAAAACTGTGGTGGTTACAATTCCTTAGCCCACGCATCGTGTAAGTGATAGCCAAGCATAAAATAAGGATGGTTCACGGAAGGAACTGTAGGAACAGCAAAAGGCTTGAAATTCCACATTTATATATAGAATATGTGACACATGACAAATTATTCCCATGTTTGCTTTACAAGTGTATTAGATATATCGGGCTGGTATGTAGTATCAATAGAAATACAGGAAAGAATGTTATCATGTTGCAAAAATGTACTAAATTAAATTGTGCCTGTGCTAATTAAAGAAATCCCACTTAGGAAGAATATACTGGAGTTTCACAAAAGTAAAGAACTTGTTCATCTGTCATCCAAGTCACTTGTGTGTTAGTGTGAGAGATGCTAGATCACCCATAATAGCTGAGGAGGTAATCCAGCTCTGAACAAGTGAAAACTACAGCCTCCGCTCTGATTTATATTGGGGTCTTCTAGTTGCAGGGTTTATTCTGATCTGCACATTGGGACAGTGTGTAAAATGTAAAGAAACAAGAATGCAATGATTTGCAAATCTCCTATAGCCTATATTGTTCACAACAGAACATGGAGCATAGATCAGATGGTGAAAGTTAGACATTTTTCCATTTCAGTTAAAGAAAAAAAAAACTCATTTAGAAATTAGTGGCTGGAACACATCTCAAAACCCCATCCACCATTGTGTAACATCACCTGTTCTTTTTACAACAGGCTGTAAACATCTGGGAAGTGAGGAGACCATTTGCAGATATATTGCAGATATATTGTAAATATTGTAGCTATTCAACATTTCTGGTTGTTTCTTTGTTTTTCATTTCTTTGTGCACCAACATTTTTACTCTGGCAGATTAATAGTTAACTCCCTGAAACCCTCCCTGTATAAAGGACCTGTGTGATGTAACAATCATGTGACCATAGTGGGCGGAGCTAAGCAAGCAAAATCATTATGGGTTTTGGAAACTTAGCACGGCCTATTATAGTTACATGATCATGCCATCACACAGGTCCCGCAGCATCTTCTGACATTTGGCATAAAAACTATAAACCTGCCGGAGTGACTAGATCCTCCAATCTCTCTACACACTGCCTCATTCACATAAAGCTCGTTTTTCACCTTTAACATTACACTGTGAGCTCAGACAGGGATGGTTAGAGTAGTACTATTAAGCTGCTGGTACAGTGATAACTGGGGAGGCATAAATGACCCGACAGGTTCCCTTTAAGTCCATTTTAAATGTGCTTTACCCAGATAGATTGACAGTGTCTCTGAATTGTGTTGATATATGGCTTTTTCTTTGTATGATAGAGCTTTAACTTGCGTTGGTGTATTGCACAGCCTTCTATGCTTGTGAATAGAGTTTTCTGGCAGTTTGGCCATGCAATAATTTGCATGGGCAAATCATGGCTATTTTTAATGCAGTGTCACCTGGTCCTGTGGATCAATATTCACCATCTACATTGTCCACTCTGATTTTTCTAGAATCTCTAAAACGTCTGTTATTATGTATTGTAGATAGTGGAATAGTCAATATCTTCACAATGTTATCTTAAGGAACATTTTACTAAAATTGTTCCTCAATTATTAGACTCAGTTCTTCATAGATTAATGAGCCTCTGATCATCTTTGCTTCCGTGAGACTGTGCCTCTCTACCATGCGCTTTTTATACAGTAATGTAACATATATTAAAATCAGCAAAAAGGCCAGCACCATCAAAAAATAGCTTGCAATAATATTGTGAAATGCATATATTCCTTCTAAACTCTACAATATTATAAAATTGAGATATTTGGCAAACTATTGATCAATCTTTTGAGCCACCCTGCACGTCAAGGCAGTCTCATCAGGATGGTCCTACTCTCTGATTTTATTTGTGCCATGCAGCCTCCAACATGCACATAAAGTGGACCATGGAAAGCAGCATTTACCTGGTGCATCTTGGAGACTCTCTCTCTCATGGTGCCAGACTGGTGCAAAAGAATAAAGGAAACTCAGGCCCCTGCACCTACAGCTAATTCCACATATGCCTGAGCTTTTCAGACTTATCGCTCATTGCACCAGGCCAGCACTCATGAATAAAGGCAGGGCAGGCCCAAGCAAATGGAGCTTGAAATAAATTTAGCCTGAGGGTTTGACATGGCTCAAAAGATTGATCAATTATTTGCCAAATATCTCAATTTTATAATATTACACAGTTTGGAAGGAATATGTGCATTTGCACGGTTTTTATTGCAAGCTATTTCTCACGACCGACACCTCCCGCTCCTACTGTATCCCCACCCACCTCTAATAGACTGTGAGCCCTCGCGGACAGGATCTTCTCCCCTATTGTATCTGTATGTTAGAATTGTCCACAGCCATTGTTACTTGTATTGTTACTATGTTACTTGTCCTCGTCTGCCCTCTTAACATGTAAAGCGCCATGGAATATTATGGCGCTATATAAATAAATAGTAATAATATAATAATAATAATAACAACCTAAACTTGCATTTCTCTTTTCCATAACTTTATCCATGACCTGTCTGGTGTGTTTATTTGTTTTCATGATGCTGTTTGATCCCTAATGTTATCAAAGA
Organism: Allobates femoralis; assembly: GCA_033576535.1. Taxonomy (NCBI): domain Eukaryota; kingdom Metazoa; phylum Chordata; class Amphibia; order Anura; family Aromobatidae; genus Allobates; species Allobates femoralis. The sequence continues at coordinate 565,148,090 of JARQOC010000002.1, read as the reverse complement.
AATCTAAAAGGTCTTCACAGAATAGCTGTAGTTATACTGAGAATAAATAGCACACAGGTGAACCCAATTTACAAATAATGATGTCCTTTTTAGAAATAAATGATCACTCAGGATTTTATATAGGTGTATTGGTATATCACATGAAATCCCAATAAAATATATTTAAGCTTTTGGGTGTAACATGAAAATAAATATAATTTTTTTGTAAAAAAAGAATTATCAACATGACTGGTGTGTGAGCACAGACATCAACATCGCTCCAAAAAATTGGGTTAGGAAGCATTGACTATATTAGTATTTATCAAAAAAATATGTAGCTATTGATATATCAGATCACACGAGTACTATTTAATCTATTCTTATATGTGCAATGTATCATAAGACAACATAATTTAAAACAAATCTAGCATATTTTTATATCCGCTAATGAAAGGATAAGATGTCCTTATTGATGTCATTGAACCGGAATAGTCTTTGTCATTTCTAAAATATGTTCCAGTTCTACATGAATGCTTGTGAGGTATTGTATTTCCTTCTTTGGGCTGACTCATAACTTATATGATTGCATAATTTTATAGATCAATATGTTCATGTCTGAGAACAATACATGGATTCCAAACGCAAAATGTGAACGTCTGTGGTGTTGTGGAATGAAGATGGTTTTCTTACAAGCTCTTGTTTGCATCTGTGTGGGATTTTTTTGCAGTGTGTTCTTTAATTTTTAGTGCACTGGTGTAGTTTTCATAAATACACTGTGTAATGGTTGTGTCTGACCGTACAGGAACATGATCTGATCATACCACATCTCCTGGGCTGAGGAAAAAGTAAAAAAAAGTATACAGACATTACAGCATCTGTTCACAGCTGAATCTTTCTGTGAGGATAAGCTTTTTCCCTGCCTGTTTTTTAAAAACATTTGCACCTAATAATTATTTGCGATCCCATGCTGTAATGTCTGCAGTATCTCTTTTGCGTCATCCCCGGTCCAGGAGACATGGGTAATATCAGACCACATCCCTGTACAGTCAGACACGGCCATTACTCAATACATTACATGGACATCTATAGAATATCATCTCGGCACACAAAATGTGGTATGATCAGACCATGTCCTTGTACAGTCAGACACAGCCATTACACAGTACATAGCAGGGGCATATAGAAGATTATGTCAGCACAGGAGATGTGGTATGATCAGACCATGTTCCTGTACGGTCAGACACATCCATTACACAGTACATAGCAGGGACACATATATAAGATTATCTCAGCACAGGAGATGTGGTATGATCAGACCATGTCCCTGTACAGTTAGACATGGCCATTACACACTACATAGCATGGACACATATTTAATGTCTCAGCACAGGAGATGTGGTATGATCAGACCATGTCCCTGTATGGTCAAACACATCTATTACACAGTACATAGCAGGGACACATATATAAGATTATCTCAGCACAGGAGATGTGGTATGATCAGACCATGTCCCTGTACGGTCAAACACATCTATTACACACTACATAGCAGGGACACATATATAAGGTTATCTTAGCACAGGAGATGTGGTATGAACAAACCATGTCCCTGTATGGTCAGACACAGACATTACACACTACATAGCAGGGACACATATATAAGATTATCTCAGCACAGAAGAAGTGGTATATCAGACCATGTCCCTGTACAGTTAGACATGGCCATTAAACACTACATACAGGGACACATATGTAAGTTTATCTCAGCACAGGAACATTTTTTTTTATAACATCTAATTGTGGAACTTACTATTATAATTTCAAGATCTATTGATAAAAATGGGTTGTTTGTGGTACAATCCCTTTAAACCTTTCCATAGCCTGAGGAAGGCCATTTCTTTGTAGAATTGGCTCCGCCATACTCTGGAACTTTCTCCCCCAGCACGTCAGACACTCACCTACCCTTGGGAGTTTCAAAAAGAACCTAAAAAACTCATCTATTCCATCAAGCCTACAACCTATGATGAGTTCCAGCGCCGCTCCACCACACTCTTGGCGCTTCCCTCCTATTGTGTCCTCTCCCACCCCTGTAGACTGTGAGCCCTCGTGGACAGGGCCCTCTCCAATCGCGTATCAGCAAGTCTTCATTGTTCATATATACTGCATTTGACCTCGTTACCCCCACTTCTAATGTACAGCTCCATGGAACCAAAGGCGCTATAAAAATAAATAATAATAATAAAATTGTTGCTTTGGTTCCACACTTACCAGCTTTAATATTAAAGTTAACAAGTATTTAAAAAGAAATCTGGATGGTCCTTTTAATACAGCCCATCTTATTGAGGTGCTTCCAAGATTCAGATGATTCACATGCAGATCTCATAGTAGTTCCGTCAATACCTTAGGTCTGAAAAAATGAAAATAGCCTTATGTCATTGGATAATATATTCCAAAGTTGCCTCAGCAGAGCTAGATATGTGAGTAAAGCACACGTTTCTTGTTTTATATTATACCTAAAGGTGTTAATCATGAATAACCTGTGAAGCAATACCTATGTACAGACTTAGAGGTCAAAGAGTTCATAGTCATTACATGTTCCCTTGACATTTTCTACTCTGTTGATTGTTTTTGCACCAATCTATTAATTATTCTGACTTTTTTATAGCTTGTTTAATGGTATAAACTGATTATTTAGTAATAATTCTTTCCAGACTTGTCATCTTCTCTAAGCACCGATAGGCCCTTTCATAAGAATTCAGTAAAAATAACGTGTCATGAATTTATTTTAGCTTTTTCTATCAGATTTTATTTAAAGGATTTTTCCAGCCAGAAAAAAAACCATTGTTGAAATGCTAATTTCTGTCATTTACTTTTCTGAAGAAATCAACCCCAATGTTTTAATTTCACAATTTGACACAGAAATGTAGCTGGAAATGTACCTCAAGGGCCAGCTGCTAGACACTGTTGCTGCAGAGACAGAGAAGGGGGCTGGTTTAGTTATTACATCAAGCCCCCTTAAACCACATTACTGGTTGTGTGTAGAGATGAACAAACCATTCAAGGTGCGATTCAGGATCGCCGAACTTCAACTTTGTTGAGTAAACCTGTTTGGGTTCAGAGTTTAAGTGATTTACATTTGCAAATCTCTGGAGCGAGCATCGCTATGGTCAGTTACAGTGCTTGGCCCAATGTGAGCCGCATGCAGTGTTTGATCAGCTTGCACTGGGCTTAAAAGCACAGGATGTGGGTGTAGTGTATGTCCAAAATTAATTTGACAGAAAAAAAAACCCGCTCTCCCGCTTCCAAAAATGTTTTATTTCTGGCTGACTGTATGAGGGCAGAGACCTGACTTCCATTGAGGTTCTTCTTATGTTCTGGGTCACGAACAGTGTGGCATAAAGGTTGACTGTCCTGACCCAACTCAAACTTCAAAACATTCACTCATCTCTAGTCATGTGTGACACAAAGAAGAGGGTGAGCACTTTTTGGGTCAGACCCAAAAGTGCAGTAGGAGTAAATGTGGTGGTTAAATCGGCATATTGGGTATGATGTCATAATGAAATTATATCAGTAAATGTATTTATCTGCATTTTGAACACTAACAATTGTTTCTGGCTGGATGACACTTTTAGGTGCATGGATTGGTAGCGTCCATCAGAGTAATGTTTAGAGATTGTCAGTCTAGATAGCGATGATTAAGTCTCTTTTCTGAAGACTGGAAAGATGCATGCAGATCCTTATCTGTGTCGGTTTTGCTTTCCCTTCTTTGTCTAGGCCTCCACCATTACAGTAGGTCCTCAGCTGACCCTGTTATAGGCTACAAACCAAATTTGACAAATGGGTGGAGGAAAGTTAAAGTGCACCTGTCACTATTTTTGGGAGTTCTAAACCCTGCCCACCACTTTAAACTTGATGCAATTGGGGTTCCTGAAACCCTTTTATATCCGCAGTCGTCTCCCTGCATACCTCAGAAAACGAGTTTTAATCTGTCCCACACCATATGCTAATTTCTTTTATCGGTCATACGGGGGTCTGCACATTGCGTTCAGCGCCACCCTGCGCCATGTCAACACCGCCCCTCCTGACTGGCGGAGGGGCCACCGCCCCGCCCCTCCATGCAAGATGACATAGTGACGTCATCAACCCAATTCCCACGTTTCGCACCTGCCCAGTGACGCAGCTCACTGTGCCCTATTGAAGAGCCATGGAATAAAACGATGTTTGGGTGAGCGCTGGGATATGAAGACAGCTACACTTCAACAAGTATTTTACCTGTAAGTTTATTGTTCAAATCACACTAGGTCCTCTCCCACAACATGTTTCGACGCTCAGGGCGTCTTCCTCAAGTGGATCACTTGAGGAAGACGCCCTGAGCGTCGAAACATGTTGTGGGAGAGATCCTAGTGTGATTTGAACAATAAACTTACAGGTAAAATACTTGTTGAAGTGTAGCTGTCTTCATATCCCAGCGCTGACCCAAACATCGTTTTATTCCATTGCCTGCATATCCATCTCCCTATGGGGAGAGCGGTGGAGCAGCTCCGGAGGAGAAGACAAATCTAACAGAGGAGAGGAAAACACGTGACGGATCACGTGCAATTACACAGGCGGACACCGAGGAAAAAGGGAAAGAAATCCACACCGTCCAGAGAGAGACCCCGTGCACTCACTACGTGAGCCCCCCTGTTGTGCGGACAGCACAACAGGAAAAGGTGAGTGTAACGGTGATTTAACAGAGGGTGGATATAAAACATAAAGCAGCGTGGCGCAACCAATTTCTATATCTCATTACTATTGAAGAGCCAGTGATTCCACTGCGAAGGTGCAAGATTTCGCATTCACATCAGCTGCAGAGAGGAATCACTGGCCCTTCAACTCTTCACAGTAAGGTGAACCACTGCGCAGGCGGAAGACTTCAGCACTGCGTGGCTGATGCATGACAGGTCAGCAACCAATGTGAACACTACAGTATTTATTGTAATATTAATAGTCAAAGAAAAAATACACCATGCAAATATAAGGATCTTATAATGAAACTGGAAGCAACAAAAATTAAGAAGTACCAAATTAAATAGAACAAGTATGTTTCTGAAACTCTTAAGTCAATCAATGCGTGAATAATAACCTTTGTAGAGTAAGTTCAGAATATGAATTTAATTTGAAGACTGAAGAGTAAATACAAGTGTTGATAGAATCCATAATTCTAAGCTAATTCCTACACTCTAAACTTTACATGTCCTTCTCAGTCTATAAACCTAATCAGCTGCATGTTGTTTTCCCTTCACAAGACTCTACTCAGGATATAAGTAAAATGAAATGCCCAGGGGCTGTTTAATAAAAAAAAATTAAGGGGGTTGTCCACTATTCTGTACAGTGTGTCTTGCTGGTCTCCTGGCATCATCTCATAGCTGGGAGTGAGTGGAGGTAAGTGGGCGTCAGGTGACCACTGCATTAGCTGCGGTGGTCGCTTTTCTTCCAACCTGGTAAACTCACTTCCTACTCAGACAAAACATGATTGCTGCAGCCAGTCAACGGCAACTGATTGGTTGCAGTGCTCACCTAACAAGTCGCGCAAGAGAGGGGGAGACAGTACGGAGAAAAAAGTGCCGATCCAGTAGGTGTGCCATTTTTTTTTTACCACCCCATTGACTCCATATAAGCATTAACCATGATTAAGACTCTATAGAGTCGGAACGCATAGGATTGCCTCCCTGTCCTGGGGTATCCACTGCTTGAACTGTATAATTTTAATATGAAAGAATAGAGTCTGGTTTCTCCTTCACATCATCGGGGGACACAGGACCATGGGTGTATGCTTTCCTGCCATTAGGAGGTGACACTAAGTAGAGATATAAGTTAAGTCCTCCATCCTGCAGTATACACCTATCAGTAGAAGTAGTTAATCAGTTTTAGCTTAGTGTCGCAAGGAGGCACACATGGTCTGTCTGGCAGACCACATTTACCCTTTTTATTTTTAATTTTTACTTTTTATTTTTTCTCTTTTTAACTTTTGTTATTTGTTTTTGCCTTTTTCATCAGGCAATGGCTCCCCTGAGGGCGCTTTAAACATTGGGATTGCGCAAGGCACGCATCTCCCTTTTGGGGCGACGGATCCCTTAAGGGCTCCTCTCTCCCCACTGGACAAAAGGACCAGCCCTGTGGTCCATGGGCTCCCCTGCTTGACAGTATCTTCGGGGATTGAACCCCAGGGGATCCACAGACATGCAGCCATCAGCTGCCCACATCTCACTGCATCCCCCTGCATAACAGCGGGGATGCAAGGAGTGCACTTTAGCTTTCTCACCTCTTCCACTCAAGGAGAAGATGATTGAGAGCATGGCACATAGCACCACACAGTGCTCAGTTAAAGGATTCAAGCCCATCCCAGGGACACACTCCCACCGCGCCACCCATAGGTGACACATCCCGCTCTCTGTCATCCAAAAAACAGCCCGAGCTACTCTCCGAAGGGGAACTCTCAGAGCCAGAATTGCCCCAGAACTTGGAGACAACAGACATCCAGGGAATGGTTGACAGCCTCATTGAGGCCGTTAACAAAACACTAAAAGTCAATGACGACCCTACCACCACCCCAGAGCACAGTGTCCTTTAAAAAGGCAAAACACTTCCGTTGAGTCTTCTCAAATCATCCCGATTTTAGGAACATAATCCGAAGACATTGGGAGCGCCCAGACAAGCGCTTCGCAGGTCTCAGACCTATCGAAGCTAAATACCCCTTCACGTCAGACCAACATAAGGAATGAGCTGAGTCGCCAGCCGTCGACCCTGGAGTATCGCGCCTAGCTAGCAGAACCTTCCTTACACTCTCAGATAGCTCATCTATCAAAGACCTCCAACAACCGCCAAATAGGTAACACAGTGCGCTCTGTCTTTGAAGCCCCTTTCACCCTCGTTCGCGACAGCATGGGTCGCAAAAGCCACAGTATCTTGGATAGATACACCATGTGCAATCTTACAAGATCTTGACCCCCACAAGAGGCAGCTGACCTATTCAACCTCCTCTCAATGGCCAGAGAGTACTTCTTGCTTGTGTCCTTAGACACAGGCAACTTTTCCATGTTGACAGCATTGAATGCTATCTCCATTCACCGAACTCCATAGCTCAGAGGATGACACGCGGACTCCACATCTAAGAGACCCCAACTGCTAACACAGGCGCAATTCCACCTGGAAATGCCGCCCGAAACAAACTCGCTCTAAGGGCACTAGACCTTAAAGATTCAACGCATGACTCCCTCCCCCACCCGCTCGACATCAACACAATAGGCGTATGTCTCCAACACTTCCGCCACTCATGGCTCGCTGTCGTGCATGACAGTTGGGTCACAGAACTGGTGTTGTCATGTTACAAGATAGAATTCTCATCCCGGAACCCAACTTGCTTTTTTTTCTCACGTCCCTCCAAACCAAACGTGCGCCCGTTCTTCAAAGCCATCAGTTCACTACTCAAAACCGGTCTCATACCACCAGTACCAGAGACCAAAAGGTTCAAAGAATACTACTCAAAAGTTGTTCCTAAAAAAGACAAAACAGTACACCTCATACTAGACCTCAAGCTCCTCAACTAATTCGTGAAAGTCTGCAATTCAGAATGGAATCCCTACGCTCAGTAATCACGTCAATGGAAAAAGGGGAGTTCTTAGCATTCATCAACATCCAAGACACATATCTCCACATTACCATTTTTACCCAGCATCAAAAGTACCTGCGGTTTGCCATTCAAAAATGCCACTTCCAATTTGTCGCACTGCCCTTCGGCCTCGCAACCGCACCCAGAGTCTTCACAAAAGTCATGGCAGCCGTCCTGACTATTCTCCATTCGCGGGCAGTGGTCATCCTCCCTTACCTAGACGACCTGCTAAACAAGGAAAAGTTTTGCACCTCTTTATAACTGGACACCCATATGTCTGGTATTCAGCATGGTATATCATAGGCTTAGCGATGCAGGGACGGAAAACCACAGAGCTGTACTGAGAGGACATCAGCCATTTCCCGCAGACACCTGCACTTCTACAGGTCCACACAAAGTATGGTCCATCCCTGCATGTGATTTTAAAGGACCTTAAAGTCGGTGATTTTATGGCAAATGGTGAGTGCAGCCTGTTGATTTTTTCTTTTATCTTCAATGGTCTGGAAGAACAGTAACCAAGTGCTATTGGATGCATGAAAGATGTGGAGACAGATGTATCAGAGGGACCAGATTATGATGAAAATTTAGTAAAAGGGAACAGGAAAGATTTGGATTAGTAACACGGAGTGATAGGCCTGTGTTAACGAGTTGTATTTTTAAAACACGCTTACAAATGTCAGGACTAGGTATTGATCTAATATATTAATTGCTGGTCCAGTTTAACCTCTCTACGTGAGATTCATGTGATTTGCAGTTAATTATTGCTAATAAGAATCCTTGTTCTGAATCTTCGGTAGGTATAGACAGTTACAGCTGGGTACAGAGAGCAGAATGTCTGAGCTTCTCCATCAAGCGAAGATTAAGTCTTTTGAGGCTGAACGTGCCCATATGGTGCTGGAGGAGACGACGGACAATTTACACAAGTGCCAACAAGAGTGTGAGAAGTATCAGAAAAAGCTAGAGGTATGATTGGTGTAATCCAGATTATTCAATTTCAGTTTTCTATCAGTTGGTTTCATACCTTTCAGTTTTTCTTCGTCAGCAGACCTGATAAGACTCTCTGTCTTATACCTGAGACATCAGCACACCTCTGTGCTTTGTCATCTCTGTGTATTGTGACTTGTCTTCTGTCCTTGCTTCACCTCTTTGCCCCTAACTACCGTGCTCCCTGTCTTTCTTGATTTGGAGTATTTATTGCTTAATTTTATTTCTCGACAAATCTGCTGACATGCCACAAAAATTCTCTGCAAATGTTCAAAGCAAGTCAGTGTATGTTCAGACATGTACTTTAACCATGTCATTTCTAGCAAACTTTACAGATACTTTAAAAAAAGGTCATTATTTTATTGTGCTGCCTATTTTCAGTATTTTACTTTTTATTCTGCAGTTAATACTATATGAATGATGTGATAAAACTGAGTTCTGTAAAGCTCATAAATCCTGTCAATAATCTAGTTTAAAAGCAAAGCAAAATATTGTTACTGCTCCGAAATGGTCAAAATTGGGATATTCCCCTGCTGAGTTTGTCGCATGAAAACACTGATGGGCCTGTTTGCTGATTTCAATATTTTGCCTGGACGTCCACCTCTTGTGTTTTGAATGGATGGACTTTTTCATATTAATCCAGCTGTCATGGCACTCACGTGATACAGTTTGCCAATTTTGTTGGCCAAGAGACTGCTTTCAGTGGGCTGGATGATATTTCTCTTTTATTGGGAATCTTTGTCATGACAGCGCCATCGATTCAAATCAGTGACCTTTCGCTTGGTAATCAACCGTTTAACCTACTGAGCTGTTAGGGAATTTGACAACAGGTTGTAATTTGTAGTATACTGGAAGAAAAAGATTTTCAAACATCAAGAGCAAAACATTAAAGGGACTCTGTCAGCTCATTTTTCAGTATGATACTAATATTACCCTTGAATAGTGCCTGGGCAGACTTTTTAAAACCATGTAAAATCATTATTGTACCATTTGTAGTTTCCTTAATATAAGCATTTTCAGACGCTGCAGAGAGCTGGTACATTAGTCCTGTCCATTACTTTTACAGAGAATTAGTCCGACTGCTGTATAAGTCTTATTTAAATATCCACACCCACCTAAGCTGGTCTTCTGTCCCTCCCCTCTGTGCTGGGGGAGGTGTTTTGGCCTGCACTGTGTGCACGGTGTAAAGGATTTCTATTAAGGTACCTTTACACGCGGCAACATTTCTAGGAATTTCACTGGCAGCTTACTGGATGTAGTGAAATCATGGAGACATTGTTCCATTTGTACACAGCAACAAGATAGAACAATGTGTCCATGATTTCACTGCAACCAGTAAGTTGCCAGTGAAATTCCTAGAAATGTTGCCGCGTGTAAAGGTACCCTTATATGAACATTGGTTTTCCTGCATATATGTAATATGTGTATCTGCTGAGCAAATAATCAAATGTTCTTATAATCACATAGAAATATCTCAGACTGCACGCACTACACGTGTCTCATACACACAATGACATGAATAGCTCAGAGCTTCAGCTAAGCACACACCTCCACCCTCCTCCTTTCTGCTGTGTTTGCAGACTCTGCAATGATGAGTCACACAGCAAACAGATCAGAGAGGAGGGCAGGACAGAATAATGATGCATGAATATTCATTGCTTGAGGATTGGCCAGCAGAGAACTCACTGTCATTGGCAGATGGAATTAATCTTTTATTTTGAAGTTTACAGAGGATAGGAGGGAAACATAAATAATAGAAATACGTGAAAAGAGAGAGTTTAGAGAAAGGAATTAGAAAATAATAGCAGTTACATATGGATTTTTGACTTGACAGATTCCCTTTAACAATGCAATAACATGACAAGAATCTGCATTAGTAATCATATGCTAAATAGTTGGAAGTCAAATTTATGTATAGGATACCCAAGATGATTGTCTATAAAATTAAGGGAGTCTCCTGCTCAAAGCTGTAGTGGATGGTGAGATATGGAGCCTGAAAGTAAAAGTTCAAAGCCTTGTTACCCTTTTGCACATCAGTTTTTCTATATTGGGGGCACTTAGTGACTTTCTAATCTGTTTTTAACTTCTTTGGAATAGAGGCCAGGATTTTGTAGATAGACCAAATTTTGGATTGCTGAACTTACTATAAATATTAATTCCATGGATACACAAGTTAGAGGCACTTTCCTATGCTCTTTTGTGCTCTGTGTCACTAAAGACGCTTCTTTTTTTAATAATAATAATAATAATAATAATAATAATAAAGCTTTATTTATATAGCGCCAATATATTCCGCAGCGCTTTACAATGTAGGGTTAGAGTACAGAAAATATACAGTAAGTAATTACAGTAGAGAACAAATAAAGTACAATAATTGGATACAAAACAATAGGCATGGATTCAATGTAAAAAAAATACAATAAATAAAGCAAGAAATGAAGGTGACCCTGCTCAAAAGAGGTTACAATCTACAACGGGATAGGGGTTGCACAAGGTACAGGGGCTTATTGCACTGATGGTCCAGGCATCTTGAGGAAGTGGGGCATAGGACTAAGCTTACATGGACGGTCATTATACAGTCTGTGTAGACCTTTTTGGTTTGGTGGAGTTTGTAGAAGAGTAATGTCCAGAGGGATAGCCCATTCACTGTTTTAGGTATTTAATGAGGATAAACGCTGTGACCGATATCTGTTTTCTGGTATTGTAATCCAAGTTTCCATTTCATCAAGACCGGTAATTTTCTTGCGATCTTGATGAGGGGTTATGATGAAGTCAGGCGATCCTGATTCATGACGATGCCTTTGTCATTTCATCAATCTGAATTGTCTGACGCATGGTGTGTGTCCCCATGTGCCACACCAGAAATTTAATTCCAGTCCTTGATTTCTCTACTTGATGATTAGTTGTGGCTTCGCATCCTCTCAGTGCCCCATCCCTGTTTTGGCAGCGTTTGGTAAAAATGCCAACAGTCACAGAACTTGGGCGCAACAAATTTGCATCAAAACGTTGCAATGTTTCAAGATAATTTAGGTAAGAATTTTGGCAAAATTGCTTTGACAAATCAGGACTTAAGTGTTACATAAGCCGGTACACGTGGTATTTGTCAGCCCTATGAAGAAAAATTAAAACTGCTTAACATGAATAATCGTCACAATTTTAGTTGAATCACAGATATATCGTAGGCCCACCCTGTTAGGTTATGGTCTAAGAGGACGTGTTTTGCTACGTTTTTTCTGCAGCATAACCTGATCTCTTGGCAGTGCAAAAACTGTTTGTGCTACACAAAAAAAATGCACCAAAAATGCAGCTATGCATTTCACTCTTCAAATGCATTCAATGGTGTAAAGAGCTGCAAAAACCCTGAAATAACTGACAAGCTGCTTCTTCTAAAAATGCAGCAAAAACTAAGCTGTTTTCCATTTCAGTCAGGAACAAAAGCAAGTCTGTGTGCATGGGATTTCTGGAATCTTCTTGGTTTTGCTGGTAATGTAAAAAGCAGCTTTTCATTTGCATGGATTTACATAAAACCTATGAATAAAGATATGCAAAAAAAAACAGGAAAATAGGCCTGTTTGAACATGGTCCTAATTGAAGTCTGGTTAATTTTCTGGATGATGAGCTTGGTGACACCACTGACAGTCTACATTACCGGAGGTAAATACATTGCAGTTCTGTTAATATGAAATATATTTATTAAAATTCATCTTTGCTCTCTCCCAGGTTTTAATAAAGGAATTTTACGCTCTTCAAGCATCTACAGAAAAGCGAGTTACAGAGGTTCAGACTCAGAATTCTGAACAACGGGCAAGACTGGAGACTTATGAAAAGTTGGAAAAGGAATTAGATGATGTCATAATTCAGTCTGCACAAAGTTAGTGTTCATATTTTATTTTTTCTTTCATCCACACATTCATATACACAATAGGGGAATTGGAGACATTTCTATGTTATCTATATAACTATATGATGCGACCAGGGCAAGGGGTACTCGGACACCGCGACTGATGGCAGCTTGGGTGGGGGATCACGGGTGGTCGTGATCCCAGTTCCGCGTCCTGGTGATCATTTGAATAGAAGTTGGGGGAGAAGGGAGTATTTAGAGGGGATCGCGATGCCACCTGTAGTTCCCGGTAATATGGTACCGGCGCTGCAAGCCAGCCGCTGATGATGGTGCATGCAGCAGAGTGTGGAGCAGCTCCCTACAGGTGGAGCTATTACCTCAGGGCAGTAGTTAAGGACTGTGGATGCGGGGAGTTGTGGTAGGTGTTGGTGTTGCAGTTCTTACCCCTCTGCTGAGCAGCTGCTGGTGCTGAGCCCTCCGGGCACCGCAGTAAGGATAACTGAGTCCAATTCAACTTTACTCAAGTTTAATGGGTACTGGCAGATGGTGATGGTATACGGTACAGTCTGGTTTACCGGGGGACTGTCACCATTTCCAGGTTTCCCGTTATGGATGTTCTTCCTTCTATGGCTTTTCTGGTCGTCATAATGGGAGACCCAGACAATGGGGTTTAGGGCTCTGCCCTCCGGAGGTCACACTAGGTACTACAAGTTTGTAGACACCGCCTCCTCCGCTTATAAACCCCCACCGTAGGAGACATCCTCAGTTTTAAACTTAGTGTGCTCGGAGGATCACGCTTTGCTTGCACTTCACTGCATTCTCACAGCTTACGTGATGGCGTATGAAGACAAGGTAAAATGGTCCCGCTCGGGACCCCCGACAGCCTCCCCGCTCACCCTCTGCGGAACACGCTGGTGGAGGTACCGGAGGGCTTTTTAGCCTGGACACTCGCTGTTCTCCCGGTACGCTGTCGCGCTCCTTTCCTTTCCATCCCTCCATGGAGGCTCTGGTAAGGGGGAGCCTGGAGCCTTGCACAGCTCCGCTCCGTCCGAGGCCTCCCTAAATGGTGCTTACAGACCGGACGGAGCCAGCCCAGTCCGAGGCCTCCCTAAATGGTGCTTACACTCCGGACTGGTGCTGTACCCCCGTCCGAGGCCTCCCTAAAGGTGCTTACAGACCGGACCGGCACTGAGGCACCTGGTGTGTCTCCTGTGTGCCTGGGGGTAGTGTTGTCACTTGGTGTCATGACACTCAGACCGCGCGGTTACCCTCGGGTCCGCGGTTCTGGCGGTGACCCTGTGCTGGGGTCTCCCTGGCTGACCGCCCTGTGTTTCACAGGGGCTGAGGCTGTAGACTGCGGGTGTTTTGTGTGTACATGCAGTCTGAGTGTGTGTGTGGTGATATTTCACACTCTTTTCCCGCGCTGCGGGCTCCGGCACCTCCATTGCTGAGGCAGCCTGGAGGAGGAGGAAGCAGCCCTTGTGGTGACATCACCAATGGGCGTGTTGTGTGTTCTTCCCGCGTGTTCCTGGCTCCGCCCACGTCTTCACTGTCGGCGGCCATCTTCTCCCTCACTTCCCAGCTGGGATCTGGCGGCAGCGCGTGTCTGCACTCACAAGGGAGACCGGAACTCGCGGAGGTCACACACACACACACGCTTCCTCCTACCGCTTTACTGCGGTCGGTAAGCCACCGGGATTCCCGGTTTTGTTTGTGAACTTTGGCTTATATTCCCCTTACTGTGGAGATGTCCTCAGTTGGGAAGCATGCTGCTAAGGCGGCGGTGGTCTCCATTGCCTGTACTACATGCAACGGGACACTGGTGGAGGGGTCCTGCAATAACTGCGGACGCCCAGAGGCCCGGTCTGCTATTACTGAGTCTGCAAATCCGGGATTATACCCTGAGGTTCAGGTGATCCCAGGGCCATGGGAAACGCAGAATAAGATCAATGAATCTCTGCTGTCCCAGATGTCCTCCATGTCGCAAACCCTGGAGGCACTGCATAGGAGACTGGAGAACCCAGCTACTCCTCCTAGTTACCCCCGGGTGTCTCTTACTTCTGCTGTAAGACCCCCTAAGCGAGCTCGTGAGGCTTCTCCTGAGCTCCAGACTCTCTCTGAGGAGGAGCGTTCCTCTGATGGTGAGGAGGATGATGGGGGTTCTACTCTTGGGTCTATGTCTGAACCTCCAGATGGGGTGGAGGATCTGGTGTCCTCCATCAATGAGACATTGCGTCTTGTCACTCCTCCTGAGGAGGTGACTGTACACCCCAAGGAGGTCTATCAATGGCTGCGGCCAGAGGCTAGACCAAGTGGCTCCTTCATGGACCACACTAATTTCGGAAGGGTGATTAAAGCTCCCAGGTTGCATCCTGGGCGGCGTTATGTCCGTAAAACTAAGGACAATCGCTTTCCCTTTCCCCAGGAGGCGCTCCAGGAATGGTCGCAGTCTCCCAAGGTGGATGCTTCCATGACTAGGATTGCTGCGCGCTCCTTGTTTTCTGCCTCTGATAGCTCCTCATTGAAGGATGCTACTGATAGACAGGTCGAGCAACTCGCCAAGTCTTCCTATGAGGCTGTGGGGTCTTCGTTTGCCCCTAATTTTGCCGCGGTCTGGACCCTACAAGCGATTACTATTTGTTTGGATGGTATCACTGATCTAGCTAGGTCCAGTCCAGAGGTCCTGGCGCTTACCGAAAGGGCAAGAGCTTATGCGGATTACGCCAGGACGGCATCTTTGGAAACTGCCACTCGCTCTGCTGTGGCCTCGGCCAATGCAATTGCGATCCGCAGGCTGTTGTGGCTGCGTCTTTGGGACTCAGATGCCACATCTAAGAAGATTTTACAAAATCTTCCGTTCGCTGGTGACAGGCTTTTTGGCACCGAACTGGACAAATTGATAAAGGATTCTGCTGAGTCTAAGATCCCGCAGAATAAGCCTAAGCCACGGTACACCGTGAAAAGGAACCCTAAGCAGTGGTCCTTTCGCTCCGGTTCACAGTCATCAACGACGTCCACTCGCTCAGACCGAGGGGGCAAGCCTGCTACTCAGTGGCGTTCCAAGAGTCGTCAGAAGAAGCCGGCGGGGGCAGCGGCTGTCACCCCCAAGCCCGCCTCGACATGACTCGCTCTCTCATCCTGCCTCCCCACAGGTGGGGGGCCGCCTGTCTCGCTTTCAGGACAAGTGGCTTCTTCACATTCAAGATCAGTGGGTTCGAGACGTAGTCTCAAGAGGTTACAGGATAGAGCTGACGTCAAGACCAATACCCCGATTCCATCGGTCGGTTCCATCTCCAGAAAAGGCTCAGGCTTTTCACCTGGTGTTGGAGGGGCTCCGCAGAGACGGAGTAGTGGTCCCTGTGCCCACGGAAGAGAGGTTCAGGGGTTTTTACTCCAACCTCTTTATTGTCCCAAAGAAGGACGGCTCTTTTCGTCCGGTTCTGGACCTCAAGTTGTTCAACCGTCACGTGTTGGTTCGGAAGTTCCGCATGGAATCCCTGCGCTCAGTGATCGCGGCTGTGTCACAGGGAGACTTCCTAGCGTCCATCGATATCAGGGACGCTTACCTTCACGTCCCCATTGCACCAGCTCATCAGCGCTGGTTGAGATTCGCAGTGGGGGAAGAGCACTTCCAATTTGTGGCACTGCCATTCGGGCTAGCCTCAGCACCACGGGTGTTCACAAAGGTGATGGCCTCCATGATGGCTCTCCTGCATACGCAGGGACACGCCGTCATACCCTATTTGGACGACCTGTTGGTCAGGGCGCCATCGGAAGACCTTTGTCGGGTGAGCCTGGAGGCGACCATGAAGTCCCTGGAACGGTTCGGGTGGCTTATCAACATTCAAAAGTCGACCCTGGTTCCGACTCAGTCATTGACATATCTGGGCATGGACTTCCACACGGACTCGGCCCTGGTGTCCCTACCTCAAGCCAAGCAGCTTGCGATCCAATCAGGAGTGCAGAATGTCCTCCTGTCTCCACAGTCATCCCTACGGGTATTGATGAGACTGGTGGGTCGCATGGTAGCGGCGATAGAGGCGGTGCCGTTCGCACAGTTTCGCCTCCGTCCTCTCCAGCTGGAGATTCTTCGCAGATGGGACAAGAGGACGATCTCTCTGAATCGGCTGGTGACACTGTCACAACCAACCAGGGACTCTCTACAGTGGTGGCTCCAGCCACATCACCTGTCACGGGGCCGGTCCTTCCTGAAACCGTCGTGGTTAGTGGTGACCACCGACGCCAGTCTGAAGGGCTGGGGGGCGGTGTTCTTGCACCACAGGGCTCAAGGCCTCTGGACTCAGTCGGAGTCGGCGTTGCAGATCAACGTGCTGGAGATCAAGGCGGTCTATCTGGCGCTACTGGCGTTTCAGAAATTCCTGTCAGGACAGCCCATTCGGGTACAGTCCGACAATGCGACGGCCGTCGCCTACATAAATCATCAGGGAGGGACCAGAAGTGCTCAGGCCCTCGCCGAAGTCCACCGCATTCTACTCTGGGTGGAGGAAAACGGCTGCCTGATCTCCGCAGTTCACATCCCAGGGGTCGAGAACTGGGAGGCCGACTATCTGAGCCGACAGGGGATGGACGCCGGAGAGTGGTCCCTACATCCAGACGTCTTCCGGGACATCTGTGGCAGGTGGGGCACTCCGGACGTGGATCTGATGGCCTCACGGCTGAATCATCAGGTGCCCCAATACATGGCGAGATCTTGGGATCCCCAGTCTCTGGGGGCGGACGCCCTGATCCTGAGCTGGTCCAGCTTTCAGCTGCCATATGTGTTTCCGCCTCTGGCTCTGATTCCCAGGGTCCTGTGGAAGATCAGGACAGAATGCAGAGTGGCCATTCTAGTGGCTCCAGATTGGCCCAGGAGGTCTTGGTACCCGGACCTGTGGCAACTGTCAGGCGGACACAGGTGGGCTCTTCCAGAACGCGCAGATCTACTCGCGCAAGGCCCATTCTTCCACCTCAATTCCAGGGCCCTCAGATTGACTGCATGGCTCTTGAGGCCTGGCTGCTGACATCCAGAGGTTTCTCTCCTACAGTGGTTGCCACTATGAATCGGGCAAGGAAACCTGTTTCCAGGAAGATATACCACAGAACGTGGAAAATCTTTTTTACCTGGTGTGCCTCTGGTGGCCGCTCACCGTGGCCTTTGTCTATCCCGACATTGTTGGCCTTCCTACAGTCGGGGTTGGAGTTGGGATTATCCCTTGGCTCTCTGAAAGGTCAAGTATCAGCCCTTTCAGTGTTGTTTGACAGGCGCTTGGCGCTCCTCCCAAAGGGTTTTCGCCAATTTCTGCAGGGGGTGTCTCGGGTGGTTCCGCCCTATAGACGACCTCTGGACCCTTGGGACCTAAACATGGTCCTGGCGACACTGCAGAAACCGCCGTTTGAGCCACTGAGAGAAGTCTCTCTCTCTCGTCTGTCCCAGAAGGTGGTCTTTCTGGTGGCGATTACGTCTCTGAGACGGGTCTCAGAATTGGCTGCACTTTCGTGCAAGTCTCCCTTTCTGGTGGTTCACCAAGACAAGGTGGTGTTGCGCCCACGGCCTGAATTTCTGCCAAAGGTGGTTTCAAAAGTTTCACCTAAACCAGGAGATTGTTCTCCCATCATTTTGCCCGCTCCCGTTCATCAGGTTGAGCGCGACCTCCATACTCTGGATCTCGTGAGAGCTGTACGCATTTATGTGTCCAGGACCGCCTCCTTTAGGAGTTCGGATTCCTTATTTGTCCTCACGATGGGTCGCTGTAAGGGGGCCGCGGCTTCGAAGTCGACCTTGGCCAGATGGATCAAGGCTCCCATTCAGGAGGCGTACCGGTCTTCTGGTTTGCCTCTCCCGGTGGGTTTGAAGGCACACTCTACGAGAGCTGTAGGTGCCTCCTGGGCCTTGCGACATCGAGCTTCTGCTCTACAGGTGTGTCAGGCGGCCACTTGGTCCAGCCTGCACACTTTCTCTAAGCACTATATGGTGCATGCCATGCCTCTGCGGATGCAAGTTTGGGCAGGCGGGTTCTCCAGGCGGCGGTTGCCCACCTTTAGAGGGAACCATGTGTTATCCGTCTTGTTGAGGAACTCTTCCCGCCCTGGGGTATTGCTTTAGGACATCCCCATTGTCTGGGTCTCCCATTATGACGACCAGAAAAAAGAGAATTTTGTTTACGTACCGTAAATTCTTTTTTCTTTAGTCATCAATGGGAGACCCAGCACCCACCCAGTTGTTCCGTTGCATATTTTGCACTTGTTCTGTTCTCTGTTGAGACAGTGTTTGCCGGGTTGTTGAACCGTCTGTGCACGGCATTCTTCCCGATGTTTCGGGTGTGGTTTAATTTCTCCTCGCAGCTTATGGACCCAAACTGAGGATGTCTCCTACGGTGGGGGTTTATAAGCGGAGGAGGCGGTGTCTACAAACTTGTAGTACCTAGTGTGACCTCCGGAGGGCAGAGCCCTAAACCCCATTGTCTGGGTCTCCCATTGATGACTAAAGAAAAAAGAATTTACGGTACGTAAACAAAATTCTCTTTTTCTGGGTTAAACTTATTCTTTTTTAACTTCTACCACCCTCGCAGAGCTCTCCCGCCAGTCCCTTGATCTCCCACGGTGGGGCACAGGTGTCCTTTCCTGGATTAAGAGGAGACCCGTCACTCCCTCGACGTCGGTACTCAGGCCGTTACCCCTGTGATCTTGGACCTAATGTGGTCCTGAGGGGTGAGGTACCTTGTGGTGCTGTCAGATACCCCTTTAGTGATGGGCCTGCAGCTCGTCGGTCTGCAGGCAGGGATGAACGTCTGACTGCCGATGCTTCCCCAATGCGACCAGCCGGCTCCAACCAGTCCTGGCCGTTGCCCTCTGTCCTGGTTCCCCCGGTGAACGTTGGGGTTCCTCACAGCAGAGTTTGCTGTCAGGCTAGTCCTCTCTGACTGCCTTACCAGCATAACTGTCTAAACTGAAACTTTCCCTCCCACTACTCTATCCTAGCCTCCACCCCCACCCTTTTGGGACAACTAAATTACGGCCCCCTTATTCTAAGTGGTGTGGTCCTAGGAGGGTGTAAAAACAGACTCCATAAGGTGAACCTTGAACTGGCAACTTTACAGGGTTAACACATTATTATTAAAGTGCAATACTACCCTGTGGCGCCTAGTCACAAGGGCGCCACACATACAAAATCATAAAGTTACATCAACAAGATAAGAATGACTGAGCACCAGCGTGTTATAATCAATAGCTCCCACTCTCTCACTGAAAACCAATCCTGTGGGGGACACTCGCTCTACATTGGCGGTGCACGCTGAGGCACCACACTATATATAGTCAAATCGTGAAAAGAAAGCTGCCACTCACCAGTGATGAATCAAAGTTTGTTATAATGTGCGGCTTTTTGGTACATGAATTGAGGTCAGGGATAGTGTTCGGGAACCTAGGACTACGGTGACCGTTTCACACGCTCTGGGCCTTCATTGTCTCTAGGACCAGTAGAAGCTCCAGATCGTGAAATGGTCACAGTTGATAATTAAACCATTACACAGTGATTGTCAGTACTGATACTCGATAAACCCTGAGGGACTGCCAATGTGTAAGGGCTGCCATCAGATATAAATATTACACTTAGGAGTTCTAATCCAAGCTTTTCAAGGCTAAGCATGTAAACCCTTAAAAAACCCATTAATAGACTTTGGAGCTGTTACATGTCTGCCTTTTTTTTTCTCTGTGGACTGTGTGTACTGCAACAAAACACGATGGCACTGTCCTATTTTGATTCAGTTTTATGGGAAGAGAAACTCACTCAATGCAAGACTATACCACGGGTGTTCACAAAGGTGATGGCCTCCATGATGGCTCTCCTGCATACGCAGGGACACGCCGTCATACCCTATTTGGACGACCTGTTGGTCAGGGCGCCATCGGAAGACCTTTGTCGGGTGAGCCTGGAGGCGACCATGAAGTCCCTGGAACGGTTCGGGTGGCTTATCAACATTCAAAAGTCGACCCTGGTTCCGACTCAGTCATTGACATATCTGGGCATGGACTTCCACACGGACTCGGCCCTGGTGTCCCTACCTCAAGCCAAGCAGCTTGCGATCCAATCAGGAGTGCAGAATGTCCTCCTGTCTCCACAGTCATCCCTACGGGTATTGATGAGACTGGTGGGTCGCATGGTAGCGGCGATAGAGGCGGTGCCGTTCGCACAGTTTCGCCTCCGTCCTCTCCAGCTGGAGATTCTTCGCAGATGGGACAAGAGGACGATCTCTCTGAATCGGCTGGTGACACTGTCACAACCAACCAGGGACTCTCTACAGTGGTGGCTCCAGCCACATCACCTGTCACGGGGCCGGTCCTTCCTGAAACCGTCGTGGTTAGTGGTGACCACCGACGCCAGTCTGAAGGGCTGGGGGGCGGTGTTCTTGCACCACAGGGCTCAAGGCCTCTGGACTCAGTCGGAGTCGGCGTTGCAGATCAACGTGCTGGAGATCAAGGCGGTCTATCTGGCGCTACTGGCGTTTCAGAAATTCCTGTCAGGACAGCCCATTCGGGTACAGTCCGACAATGCGACGGCCGTCGCCTACATAAATCATCAGGGAGGGACCAGAAGTGCTCAGGCCCTCGCCGAAGTCCACCGCATTCTACTCTGGGTGGAGGAAAACGGCTGCCTGATCTCCGCAGTTCACATCCCAGGGGTCGAGAACTGGGAGGCCGACTATCTGAGCCGACAGGGGATGGACGCCGGAGAGTGGTCCCTACATCCAGACGTCTTCCGGGACATCTGTGGCAGGTGGGGCACTCCGGACGTGGATCTGATGGCCTCACGGCTGAATCATCAGGTGCCCCAATACATGGCGAGATCTTGGGATCCCCAGTCTCTGGGGGCGGACGCCCTGATCCTGAGCTGGTCCAGCTTTCAGCTGCCATATGTGTTTCCGCCTCTGGCTCTGATTCCCAGGGTCCTGTGGAAGATCAGGACAGAATGCAGAGTGGCCATTCTAGTGGCTCCAGATTGGCCCAGGAGGTCTTGGTACCCGGACCTGTGGCAACTGTCAGGCGGACACAGGTGGGCTCTTCCAGAACGCGCAGATCTACTCGCGCAAGGCCCATTCTTCCACCTCAATTCCAGGGCCCTCAGATTGACTGCATGGCTCTTGAGGCCTGGCTGCTGACATCCAGAGGTTTCTCTCCTACAGTGGTTGCCACTATGAATCGGGCAAGGAAACCTGTTTCCAGGAAGATATACCACAGAACGTGGAAAATCTTTTTTACCTGGTGTGCCTCTGGTGGCCGCTCACCGTGGCCTTTGTCTATCCCGACATTGTTGGCCTTCCTACAGTCGGGGTTGGAGTTGGGATTATCCCTTGGCTCTCTGAAAGGTCAAGTATCAGCCCTTTCAGTGTTGTTTGACAGGCGCTTGGCGCTCCTCCCGAAGGTTCGCCAATTTCTGCAGGGGGTGTCTCGGGTGGTTCCGCCCTATAGACGACCTCTGGACCCTTGGGACCTAAACATGGTCCTGGCGACACTGCAGAAACCGCCGTTTGAGCCACTGAGAGAAGTCTCTCTCTCTCGTCTGTCCCAGAAGGTGGTCTTTCTGGTGGCGATTACGTCTCTGAGACGGGTCTCAGAATTGGCTGCACTTTCGTGCAAGTCTCCCTTTCTGGTGGTTCACCAAGACAAGGTGGTGTTGCGCCCACGGCCTGAATTTCTGCCAAAGGTGGTTTCAACGTTTCACCTAAACCAGGAGATTGTTCTCCCATCATTTTGCCCCGCTCTCCGTTCATCAGGTTGAGCGCGACCTCCATACTCTGGATCTCGTGAGAGCTGTACGCATTTATGTGTCCAGGACCGCCTCCTTTAGGAGTTCGGATTCCTTATTTGTCCTCACGATGGGTCGCTGTAAGGGGGGCCGCGGCTTCGAAGTCGACCTTGGCCAGATGGATCAAGGCTCCCATTCAGGAGGCGTACCGGTCTTCTGGTTTGCCTCTCCCGGTGGGTTTGAAGGCACACTCTACGAGAGCTGTAGGTGCCTCCTGGGCCTTGCGACATCGAGCTTCTGCTCTACAGGTGTGTCAGGCGGCCACTTGGTCCAGCCTGCACACTTTCTCTAAGCACTATATGGTGCATGCCCATGCCTCTGCGGATGCAAGTTTGGGCAGGCGGGTTCTCCAGGCGGCGGTTGCCCACCTTTAGAGGGAACCATGTGTTATCCGTCTTGTTGAGGAACTCTTCCCGCCCTGGGGTATTGCTTTAGGACATCCCCATTGTCTGGGTCTCCCATTATGACGACCAGAAAAAAGAGAATTTTGTTTACGTACCGTAAATTCTTTTTTCTTTAGTCATCAATGGGAGACCCAGCACCCACCCAGTTGTTCCGTTGCATATTTTGCACTTGTTCTGTTCTCTGTTGAGACAGTGTTTGCCGGGTTGTTGAACCGTCTGTGCACGGCATTCTTCCCGATGTTTCGGGTGTGGTTTAATTTCTCCTCGCAGCTTATGGACTAAACTGAGGATGTCTCCTACGGTGGGGGTTTATAAGCGGAGGAGGCGGTGTCTACAAACTTGTAGTACCTAGTGTGACCTCCGGAGGGCAGAGCCCTAAACCCCATTGTCTGGGTCTCCCATTGATGACTAAAGAAAAAAGAATTTACGGTACGTAAACAAAATTCTCTTTTTCTGGGTTAAACTTATTCTTTTTAACTTCTACCACCCTCGCAGAGCTCTCCCGCCAGTCCCTTGATCTCCCACGGTGGGGCACAGGTGTCCTTTCCTGGATTTAAGAGGAGACCCGTCACTCCCTCGACGTCGGTACTCAGGCCGTTACCCCTGTGATCTTGGACCTAATGTGGTCCTGAGGGGTGAGGTACCTTGTGGTGCTGTCAGATACCCCTTTAGTGATGGGCCTGCAGCTCGTCGGTCTGCAGGCAGGGATGAACGTCTGACTGCCGATGCTTCCCCAATGCGACCAGCCGGCTCCAACCAGTCCTGGCCCGTTGCCCTCTGTCCTGGTTCCCCCCGTGAACGTTGGGGTTCCTCACAGCAGAGTTGCTGTCAGGCTAGTCCTCTCTGACTGCCTTACCAGCACTAACTG
The DNA here is from genome assembly GCA_033576535.1 of Allobates femoralis. Taxonomy (NCBI): domain Eukaryota; kingdom Metazoa; phylum Chordata; class Amphibia; order Anura; family Aromobatidae; genus Allobates; species Allobates femoralis. The sequence goes on along the minus strand of JARQOC010000002.1, from coordinate 565,124,561 downwards.
TCTAAACGGAAACTTTCCCTCCCACTACTCTATCCTAGGCTCCACCCCCACCCTTTTGGGACCAACTAAATTACCGGCCCCCCTATTCTAAGTGGTGTGGTCCTAGGAGGGTGTAAAAACAGACTCCATAAGGTGAACCTTGAACTGGCAACTTTACAGGGTTAACACATTATTATTAAAGTGCAATACTACCCTGTGGCGCCTAGTCACAAGGGCGCCACACATACATATCATAAAGTTACATCAACAAGATAAGAATGACTGAGCACCAGCGTGTTATAAACAATAGCTCCCACTCTGCTCACTGAAAACCACTCCTGTGGGGGACACTCGCTCTACATTGGCGGTGCACGCTGAGGCACCACAATATATATAGTCCAATATCGGGAAAGAAGCTGCAACTCACCAGTGATGATTCAAAGTTTGTTTAATGTGCGGTTTTTGGGTTACATGAATTGAGGTGCAGGGAGAGTGTTCGGGAACCTTGGACTACGGTGACCGTTTCACGCTCTGGGCGCTTCTATTGGTTCTAGGACCAGTAGAAGCGTCCAGAGCGTGAAATGGTCACAGTTGATAAATTAAACCAGTACACAGTGATTGTCATGTACTGTACTGATAAACCCTGATGGACTGCCAATGTGTAAGGGCTCCATCAGATATACATTTTACACTTAGGAGTTCTATCCAAGCTTTTCAAGGCTAGAGCTTGTACCCATTATAGTCTTTGGAGCTGTTTACATGTCTGCCTTTTTTTTTTCTCTGTGGACTGTGTGGTCTGCAACAAAACACAGTGGCATGTCCTATTTTGATTCTAGTTATGGATGAAACTCACCAATGCAAGACTATGAGTCTGTGAAAAGATTAAAGAAATAGGACAATGTCTTAAGGCCGGATTACACAGAACGATGTGCCAGCGACCCGACCAATGATCGGGATCACTGGCACATCGCTATGTGATCGCTGGTGAGCTGTCAGACAGGCAGACTCACCAGCGAATACCCAGTACTGCGCCGACACCTGACGGTCGTCGTTATGATCGTTCAGGGTCTCGGGCGGTGACTGGGGATCGCTGGTCGTTGCCCCTGTCACACCCCTGTCACGCATACCGATGCATGCGTGACAGCGGCAGACCAGCGACGGAAAAATGGTCCTGGCCATTCCGCAGCGATCAGCGAGCTACCGATGTCGCTGCATGTAACGGGCCCTTTAGTGTTTGACTTTCCTGCTTGTTTGACAAGAAATAATTAGGAAGATTTGTACGCAAAAATGTGTGATGATAAAAATTGACACTCTGGGGCCAAACGGTGATGAAATTCTAATCCAAAATATTAATGAAATCTGTCAACTTTTATTGCATACAAAAAAAGAATACTGATGTTTGAATGAGTCGTAAGTGTGAGGACCCTAAGTGGCACGGGTGGCACGGATGACAGGGTGGAGGCCACGCGCAGACGATCCCAGCGTGTGGCCCACCAGCCATAATGGTGGAGGATGGTCCGTCTCTTTCAGGGGCATTTACCTTCTGTGTAGATGGAGAGAGGGTGTGATGGGATCTCGCTGTTATGGGGGGACGGCTGTGGAGGTCTTGTGCTCGGTCTGGTTTTATCCACCAATATTGTTGGTCACTAGGACCCAGCGGATTCCTTCCACTTTTATAAGGAGGTTCATTACCCTTCCTCGGTGCAGGTGATAGTTCCTTGTGCACTCATTATCCTTGCTCCAGCAGACGCGGAGGTTGTGGAGGTTGCTGAGTTCTGCTGTCAGATAAGTGTTTCCTTTTCCCAAATGTCTGTCTTCCCTGGTGTTTGTCTTTAGTTGATAGTGGAGGGGTCTAGTGCACCTCTCCCTCTGATCCTTAGATAAGATAGTGCTAGGATCAGAGAGGGACGAGGTTCGTGGTCGGCGACAGTTGAGGAGACTGTATAGGGACGTTAGGGCAGACAGGGTCAGCTCTAGGAAGTCTAGGGGTCACCGTCTCCTTCTTGTGCCCTTAGCGTTAGGGACTCCTTATTCCCCCCCGTCGTTATCCTACGCTGGGTGTCTTCCCCACTCCCAGCGTGACACTAAGTCTGGCAGTAGGGTGCAGAATGTTTTTTTCTGATCTGGTTGGCAGTCTTAATTTCTTTGAGTCTCCCAGCCAATTACCCCATGTCTGACTTTTGTGCCGAGTAGAAATGTAAATAATTCGGGAAATGGTCCAAGTACCAGCCAATATAGATAGGCCTGCAATCACCTTACCAACTAGTAAAATGTTTAAAAGCAGCACAGCATTATGTGAAAACAGGAGATTTGCTATCAATAACATGTTGTTCTATGGGCCCATAATTGTTTTAAAGGAGTTGTACCAAATTTGGAAATTATCCTGTATACATGGGATAGGGCATAACGTCCAATAACTGGGGCTCTAACCATAGAAACCCAAACCAATCCTGAAAACAGTGTTCCCAATCTTAATCGGGGTAGTGCTGAAGACCATCTGAATGTTATGCTTAATTACCCCTGTTAAGTCCCATGAAGGAACTATTGGATGGAAGTGTGCATGTACAACAACCACTCCATTCATATGGGGCTCTTCAGAGCCCCATTCTCGGGATCGTTGGGGGTTCCAGTGGTTGGAATCCCAGGGATTGGGAAGTTATCCACTTTGTGTAGGAGATAATTTACAAAGTTAGTGTAACTCCTTTAATAGTCTAATCAGGCCAATAAAGAGCAGGCAATTAGTTTGTATATATTTGATTGGTTTTCCAGTAATAGCCTGGATTGTGCCATGCAAAGTATGTGTTAAGAACAGTAGAATTGCTCAGTTTAGATATTTTCTATTGTATTATCGTTCAGTTTTTCTCTGAGATAAGTGGTGTTAGATGTGGTTGGCTATGCCAGTATATCACAATTTAAATAAAGGATAGGTAGGTAGGTTAGGTCAAAAGATTGTAGCTATCCTGGAACCTACTGCATCACATATAGCAGTATTAATATACCGTATATACTCGTGTATAAGCCGAGTTTTTCAGCCCAAAAATTGGGCTGAAAAGTCCCCCCCTCGGCTTATACACGGGTCATACGGTATGCTGTGGGGGGTAGCTGTGACCGGGGGCTGGAGGAGGCAGGAGGGGGCCGCGGTGACCGCAGGCGGTCACGTGGGGCCGCCTCATTAGTGCAATGAATATGCACGGCATCCCCCCGTCCATCAGCGGCGGGGGGATGCCGTGCATATTGCACTACACAGCCCCCTCTCCTTAATATGCGTCCCCCAGTATTAATAAACAGCCCCCCCTGCTTATCATGTCCCCCCCCGGCTGCGGCAGCTGTTAAAATAACAAACAGTTTATACATCACCTTCCGACGCAGCTCTCCGCTCCTCCGGTCCTCGGCGTCTTCGCTCGCGGCTTCTTCTTCCTTGTTGTGCCGGTGTCATGTGACCGGGCGCAGGAGATGACGTCATTTCCTGCGCGCGGTCACAAGCCGGCACATCAAGGAAGAAGAAGCCGCGAGCGGAGACGCTGAGGACCGGAGGAGCGGAGAGCTGCGTCGGAAGGTGATGTATAAACTGTTTGTTATTTTAACAGCTGCCGCAGCCGGGGGGGGACATAAGGAGGGGGGCGGGCTGTTTATTACTATTGGGGGACGCATATTAAGGAGGGGGGCTGTGTACTACCACTGGGGCTGCTGGATACTACACTGGGGCTGTATATACCTCTGGGGCTGCTGTATACTACCACTGGGGCTGCTGTATACTACCACTGGGGCTGTATATACCTCTGGGGCTGCTGTATACTAACTACTGGAGCTGCTGCTGTATATACCACTGGGGCTGCTGCTGTATACTACCACTGGGGAGGCTGCTGTATACTACCATTGGGGGGCCTGTATACCACACTGCTGGGGGCTGTATACCTGTGCTGGAGTCCACCCTCGGCTTATACACGAGTCAATAGGTTTTCCCAGGTTTTGGGGGCAAAAGTAGGGGGGTCGGCTTAACACGGGTCGGCTTATACACGAGTATATACGGTATCTACTTTGGATCTTCTTGCATTTCTTCTTTAATCGACAATATAAGAATCCCCTTATTCCAGGCGTCTGACATACAGCCTCCACTTGTGTCATCTCGTCTACACAGGTGAACATATTGTCAACTGTGACTTTCCTTAATATAGTCCCTTCTTCCACATATCACATTGCATTGGACACAGTACTAAATAGCTCATGTATATTTGTTTTATTTCTATTTTATTATCTTAACACACAAAGGCAGCGAGTGCATTATTTCATGCAGCTTTTAATACTTATCATATTTTTCAAACTATAAGATGCACTCTTTTCCCCAAAGTTGCGTCTTCTAGTTTGGATTTACAGTACCTGGCTGTGTTTGTGTGACAAGAGACAGGAACAGGCTGCAGCAGTGGCTGCCAGTGATCATGTGGACCCCCTGTTCAAGAAAATCCTGCTCCGAGAGGTGGGTGGGATGAAGGACGAGGGGAGCAGCACATATTAAGTTTATAAAATAGCGGCCAGGCACACACTATCACTTGGTCTGGATGCACGGTACCTTGCCTTGGGGTAGGAGGGGGCGGTGTCAGTGGAGCAGGTCACCGGAGGCAAGAAAAAGCCTGCTGAGTGATCATGTGTGCCGACTGTTTAAATAATTTTATATGCACTGCTCCCTCCGCCCATCATCCCTGCACACCTCTCGGCACTGAAGCCAACTCTGTGAAGTAGGCAGGATGATGGGCGGGGGGAGCAGCACAAATAATATTTCCTAAACAGTGATCACCATGGGCGATCACGCAGCCCGCTATTTAAAAAAAGTGGATATTCACTGCTTCCCACATACATGATCCCTGGCATGGGAGCAGTGAATATCCCTGCAGCTTATGGTGAATGTGGGGATGCGGTGCATATTTGTAATGTCATACGCTGTGTACTTACACATCAGTCAGCTGCTGGCATGAGAGGGGATTTTGCATTTGGGGGAAGCAATGGACGATTAGTATAACTGTTTATTTTTTTGTGTGTGCGCTGTGTGGTAGGATCATATATACCAGGATGGGGGAATCGCATATACCGGATGGGGCCATACATAGCAGGATGGATGATCATATATACCAGGATGGGGGCCATACATACCAGGATGGAGGATCATATACAGTTGTGCTCAAAATCTGACATACCCCGGCAGATTTTTTCCTTTCTTGGCTTTATTTCAGAGAATATGAATGACGACATAAGTTTTTTTCCGCTAGTGGTTCATGGTTGCGCGAAGCCATTTATTGTCAAACTACTGTGTTTTCTCTTTTTAAATCATAATGACAACCAAAAGCATCCAAAGGACCATGCCATGATTTAATAAAACTTCACTGCAATATTTTATGTACATTTTAAATCACTTATTAGATTGTTTTACTTAATGTTTGCAAATTCAAAGTTATATTTTCTCTATTACAGTGGAAGATGAAGCTGAAGCTGAAAGAGTTTTATTCTCATATGGATATGGAGCCAATGTCCCTACTACAGCTAAGCGAAGGCTGAAGCAAAGGTAAAAGAATGAAGAATGAATATGGTCTGTTCTTCAATTTTATGCATCAACAAAGATAAGATGTGTGTAAGAGTAAAGAAGATGACAGAGCACACTATCACTCTGCCTGCATCATTATGTCAATGGCGTATATATGCCCAAATCCCGTTGTGCGCAGGTTTGGCTGTAAACCCTGATGGAGCCACTGATCATGAGAGAAAATGCTATGTGAACCCTGTCTAACTACACACACAGTTGTCTGCACAGATCAGACATGGTGTCTTGGATAAGTCAGCATCACTGTATATATAAATTCAATATAAGCTAGATTGACCACAGTAAAAGGCGTAAAAATGCTAATTTTACTAGCATAAAGATTTTTTGTGTTCTTCAATTTTTGCTTATTGTCATTTAGGACCAGATCATTAGGTTTGCTGATTCCAGTCTTGAGGAGCATCTACCCTCATGTACATTCTCCTTTCTTCATAGATTTCAGGCCATCAGAGGCAAAGGTCTGTTCTCCTTCTGTCACTAGGGTATCTGACACCATGTCTATGTCTCTCTTTTTGAGGCTGCATCACATGTTCTTGCAATAGTTTTCATGAGCAGTACAAGTCTACTGCAGTCGACCACCTATTTATGAGCTTCACGCTTCTCTTGCCACTGATTAACAGTTTATTTCCCATACTACGTCAAAGGAGAAAGCTGTCAATCAGCAGCGAGTGGGCTGTGGGGTCAGCAGATTCTGGACATTGAAGACTACTTAGTTTGTGCTCATTATAGAGAGGACGATGGCGCTGGGTTTGAACTGCAAGTGCTAAACTGATTTTAAGTGACAGTACTAGAATTGCGATCGTCCTCTACACTTTATGCTGCCCTAACATGTGGCAACATTAGCCTGGTGACCGATTCACTTAAAGGGGATGTCTAATATATGAGTATACATAGTAAAAACTACAGCATCACACTGTTAAAACCAAACATGCAGCTAAATGTGTTTGAATGGAATTAAAAAGGTTTTTTTCTTTTAAAAAAAAAAGAAAAACTTTTTTTTTTTTTTAAATTTTATTATAATTTATACACTTATAAGGTTCTTAGCGCATATATTGGCCAATAGATGCCTGCAGAGGATTGCAAGCTCTAGCCATGTAGCCAGTGACTCCATATATACTGGAAAAGAGAAAAAAAGCCAGACAGCACTTCCTACAAGATTGCAACACAGGTGCAATGTTATACTACTGGAAAGTATTAAATGAAAAAAAAAAATACAGCACCACACTGTTAAAATCAAACATATGCTACTAAAAGTGTTTTCACATGGAATTAAAAAAGTTTTTCCATGGCTAGACTTTGCACTCCTCCCTTCTCATCAAGCCACGGAGTGCCATCTGATGAGTTTGTATCCTTCTACTCCAATGTAACAAAGGCCTTAAAGGGATCCTGTCACCCCCAAAACACCTCTAAACCTATTAAAAGCTGTCCCTACAGCATATTAACACTTTACCTACACTCCTTTTACCTCCTAAATGCACCAAGTGACATTGAAGAAAAACGTTATTCTAGTACCTCATTACTGATGATAATGAGTGACTATGCTATTCATAGTCACTCATCCAGCCTGCCCCTCTTCATCATATCACGCCTGAATAGGCGTGATCTACAGCACTGATTCAAATTGCCGCCTCCCTGCGCGCCTCCCATCTCTCCCATTGCGTCCGGGCTTCAGTATGGGGCTGTATGACGCAATCCGCGTCATTCCCGGCGCCGGGTGACGTATTTCCACCAGCGCCGCGCTGTCAGCTTCAAAATGCGCACTGCGCATGCCCATGCGCATGCGCAGTGCGCATTTTGAAGCTGACAGCGCGGCGCCGGTGTAAATACGTCACCCGGCGCCGGGAATGACGCGGCTCGCGTCATACAGCCCCATACTGAAGCCCGGACGCAATGGGAGAGATGGGAGGCGCGCAGGGAGGCGGCAATTTGAATCAGTGCTGTAGATCACGCCTATTCAGGCGTGATATGATGAAGAGGGGCAGCCTGGATGAGTGACTATGAATAGCATAGTCACTCATTATCATCAGTAATGAGGTACTTATAAAACGTTTTATATTCAGTTTACTATCTGCATTTAGGAGGTAAAAGGAGTGTAGGTAAAGTGTTAATATGCTGTAGGGACAGCTTTTAATAGGTTTAGAGGTGTTTTGGGGGTGACAGGATCCCTTTAAATAGGACCAACCAGCAGGTTTTAGGGCTATAAAGTTAAACCAGAGCCTTACAAGCACTGATATACTGAGTGCAATCATACTTTTACTTCAATGATTACATGTATTGGTGAGATAAATGTTATAAAGTCCTTAGAAAGTGTGCAGCTGGGGAATGAAGTGTGCAGCACATTAGCATAAGAGGGGCTGGGTTTCTTTGTATTAACCCCCTCCCCCCCCCCCTTCTCTCCCTCCCTCCATCTCCCTGCTTTTGATCTCACAAACGGTGGAAGCCCCTGCCCCCTCCAGTCACTACTCATCCTGATATTTCTCCTCTCACAGATCAGGACAGATCCATGCTATTTTCATCACAGATCACAGATGGGAATCTGTGTATAGAGCATGCTGGGGGTTGTAGTGTCTCTGGATGTGCAGACTGTGTGATGGTGCATTCTGAGAGTTGTAGTGTCTCTGGATCTGCAGATCCTGAGCCAGTGACATAACAAGTCCCAGCATACTCCATCACAGTCTGCACATACAGAGACACTGCAACCCCCAGCATGCTCCATAGACAGATCCCCATCTGTCATCTGTGATGAGGATAGCAGGGATCTGTCCAGGTCTGTGAGAGGAGACAAATCAGGATGTATAGAGACTGGAGGGGGCGAGGGCTTCTCCTGCTCACAGTGAAGCAGGGAGGGAGGAGGGTTCGCTTAGAGAAAACAGGGCAGTAATACAAGGAAACCCAGCCACTCTCATGCTAATTGCTGCACACTCAGTCCCCCTGCTGCACACTTTCTTAGAACCTCTATAATGTTTATCTCCACAATCATACATATAATCATTGAAGTAAAGGTATGATTGCACTCAGTATCCCAGTGTCCACTGGCTTCACTTTATAGACCTAAAACCTGCTGGTTGGTCCTCTTAAAGATGTCAGAGAGAGGTTTTATGTAGTGTTGGTCCCATCAGATTTATGGTCACCTTGCCACGGTTGATGGGCAGGTATCTATTGGCCAATATATGTGCTAAGAAGCATATAGGAGTATAAATAAAAAAAAAAAATTATATATATTCTATGAAATGGTATTTAATTAAGTTTTTTCTTCCCCCTGGCTCAGTACACAGTGGCCTTGTTTTAAGATCATAGTGGGTCCGATATGATATCACAGTGGACAACCCTGTATGTGCACAGGACTGTTTATGATGCATGTTATATACTTAAACCAAACCTTACAGGGAACCTGTCCCCCCTTTTGGGCATTTTAAACTGTGCCCACCAGTTTACACATTATGTAAATGGGGTTCAAGTAACTCCTGTATGTGCCCAGACGTGCCACACATACCTCAGAAAATAACTTCTATTGCTTCCAACGCTGGCCCCCTATTGAGACCGGGAGGCTGCTATTTAGTCCTGATGGATGATGTGCTCACCGCTCCTCCGGTGTGTCACGCACTTAGATGGTGCTGACATTGCTGGATGCTGCTGGGTATGTTGTTTGTCTTTGAGAGCTGCATGAGGTATTGGTGTGAAGGTCTTGCCTCCTGTGTTGTGCTCTAGAGCTTCACTCACTATTATGTTTAGCTGCTGGTTGAGTGGTTGAAGTGTGACTCACCTGGAATCCCCCCTCCCTTTGGCTTTCAATAGCATTCCCTCTCCTCTGTCTGCTGATAGTTATTTGCTCTAGGTCTTGGTGCTATGCTGTTACTTAGCTACTGGGCTGAAGTCTTTCCTTGGGAGTAGCTGTGATCCTGGATCCGTGAGTGGAGGTGGGGCCCTCAGCCTAGGGATATTGAGAAGCCAGGGAATAGGACAGAGACTCGGACCTCCTCACCATCAGAGGTACCTCCGAGAGCAGTGCGAGCTAGGGACCCCCAGGGTAAGCATCAGATTAGCTCCTCCTGATCCCTTCACCCATTACACCTACCTGTTACCTGATTCCCTTTCCTCCCAAACGTGACATCCGGACTGAAAAACCCGCCCTGCACTTTTTAAATTTTCTACTCCTTCTTTGGCAGGCGCTTGAGTGACCACGCCTGCGCAGTGGAGCGGGTGTCCATGCATAGTGCCGATGTCTCGCGAGATTCGTGAAGTCTTGATAGACATCGGCACTGTTCAGTGAGTGAGTACACCCACTCTACTGCATCGGCACGAGTGCGGCTGTCACTCAAGCGCCAGCCCGGAACGGCGGCGAGGACAGCATCCATCAGGACTAAATAGCAGCCTCCCGGTCTCAATAGGAGGCCAGTGCTGGACACAATAGAAGTTATTTTCTGAGGTATGTGGGGCACGTCTGGGCACATACAGGGGTTACTTGAACCCCATTTACATAATGTGTAAACTGGTGGGCACAGCTTAAAATGCCCAAAAGGGGTGACAGGTTCCCTGTAGGGTTTGGTTTAAGCATATAACATGCATCAGAAACAGTCCTGTGCACATGAGATTAACAGGGTTGTCCACTGTGATATCATTGTACTATCGGACCCATTATGATCTTAAAACAAGACCACTGTGTATGACCACTGAGCCAGGGGAAAAAAATCTTCATTATATACCATTTTGTAGAATATATATAATTTTTTAAAAAAATGTTTACTCATATAAGGTTCGTAGCGCATATATTGGCCAATAGATGCCTGCCCATCAACCGCGACAAGGTGACCATGAATCTGATGGGACCCAAACTACAAAAAACCTCTCTCTGACATCTTTAAGAGGACCAACCAGCAGGTTTTAGGTCTATAAAGTGAAGGTGACATGGGTCCCTTCAAGGGGAGATTCCTGCTGACTACCTCCTCCCCTAGACTGGCAGGTTTCCTTATGTGTTTGCATAAAGAGTGATCTGTCAGTCAAAGGCTACGAGACAGAAAAAAAACACCTGCTTCAAACTAGTCATATCCTAAAAGGTACACAGGCAGCATGAGTCTTCTGTCAGGTTCCCTTTAAAGCTTTTTTCTTTTTACATGTTCAGACTCTTTTTTTTTTTTTGTTTGTTTGTTTTTTTAATAAATAATATAGAACAAATTTGGCAGAAATATTCTGTGACTGATTTTTGATTTAATGATTGATTGATTAATTGATTGAAATTATTCATCTTTTACTGATAAGACTAAACAATTAGAAAAAGTCAATGTATGCGAGTTTCCTAGTGACCCCCTGTATTTATTGTGCAGGTATTTTTCCAGCCTCAATGCCACTAATGGGCTTGTCAATCTGAACCTCCTAACTTTCATTACTTGTTTGCTCTGTTCCAGCCATACTGGCTTTCCTGTTTTTTTAAGACCTGTTTGGTCTAGTGACCTCTCATCTTCTCCATGTGTCCATCACCACTTTGTGTTTAGCTTATTTAGAAGTTGCTAATGCATGATGCTAGATAGGATTTTTTGTAGAACACGCGTTCTCTGACCTCCTTGTCCACCTCTAAGTATAAGTGTATCTTACAGATTGGTTACTGAGATGTGTATGGTTAAAAGTAGAGGAGAAACTGTTAGGACCTAGACCAGGGGTCTCAAACTCAGCAGGGTATGTGGGCTGTACTTTAAGACAATTTGTATTTGGGGGGCTGCATTCCTTGGAAGACAGAGACATTTTTATTGATACCATATTTTTATACACCTTTTTGATCACTTTTTTGAACATTTTTCATTCAGTTATTTTATTATTTTAAATGGCATTCATCGTATGAGTTATAGCAGTTTTATAGCTTGAGTCGTTATTGATGTGGCGATAACAAATGTTTATATATAAAATGGCATTTCTAGTGGTTAAAAAAAGTCATGCTTTATTTTGAATTTTTTTTTACAATTTTTTAGTTTTACATTTATTATATTTTATCTCCTTCTTGTAAGTAATATCGTCTTACAATTAGCACCAAATAGTAATTTTGGACAACATCTTGTAGTAATGTGCTCAATTCTGACCCCATCTTGTATTAATGTTTCCCATCCTGGTCCTCATCTTGTAGTAATGTTCCCATCCTTGTCCTTAACTTATAATAATGTCCTTATCAATGGTCCCCTTCTTGTAGTAATGCCCTATTCTGGTCCCCAGCTTGTAGTAATGTGCCCATATTGTAGTAATCAAGAAAAAAACTGCGGCTTTCCATAATGCAATGTATATAGGTGCAATGCTGAGCACAACACATTGTAACAAAAAGACAGCGGCACTCCAACACTAAGACATGCTATCTTGAATATGTAACAGCATTATAGCTAAGGAAATGTGAAAAAATGAGGCACTTAACTTATAAATATTACAATATCGATAACTGCTCAATAGCCACGCTGAGGTGTACCTTTTACCGGGTCCTAATCTATTTTTTTTATCTGCACTTACAGTTACAGTCTCTCTCTGGGTTATCGATATGGCCATATTTATAAGCCAAGTGTCTCATTTTTTTAATATTTCCTTAGCTATTATGCTGTTCTATATTGAAGATAGCATGTCTTAGTTTTACATCTAGTAGTAATGTCCCCATCCTGATCCCCTGTTTGTAGTAATGCCCCATCCTGGTCCTCATCTTGTAGTAATGTCCCCGTCATTGTCTTCATATTGTAGTAATATCATCATCCTGATCCCCTTCTTGTAATAATGTCACCATCCTGATTCTCTTCTTGTAGTTCTGTCACCATCCTGATCCCCTTCTAGGAAGAAATGTCCCCCATCCTGGTTCCCTTTCTATAGTAATGTCCCCATCTTGCAGTAATGTCTCCTTCCTGGTCCCCTTCTTCTAGTGTTGTCCTCATCTTGATTTCTTGTTGTAGTAATGTCCCCTTCTTGTAGTAATGTCCACCATTTTGCACCCCTTCTTGTAGTAATGTGGCCTATTGTGCCGTTCTTCAAATGCATATATAAAAAGATTCTTCTCACCTGTCCTCCGTTCTATGAGCGTCATCTTATCTGAACCTGCAGCCTGCAGGCACTGTAGACCTACTATTCCTAGCACTGCGCAGAGACAAGCCGCCAGCCAATCAGAAGACAGCAACTGACGTCATACACACCATTCCCTTTGGTGATTGTAAATTGTGAACTTCTTTCAGCTTGGTGATAGTAGTGCATGTGTATTTGCTGATGTTGAAGTTTGTATCTTTTGAAGATATTCGGCCTATCCCACTGAACATATACATTTCTGTACCTATCACGGTCATAGTGTATACACTTATTACTTAGGTGTTTCTTCAGCTCTTGTGATATTCCCAGTTTATTTTATGCATTTTCATCTACCTTAACATGTCCCTTTTAGTAATTTATCAGCTATATAAAACATGGTTTCCTTTGTGCTCTGTCTTGTTGCTACAGGAAAACCTTTGGCTGGTGCTGGTGTTGTGAGTCAGCATCTGGAAATGTGTTGGTTTATGCCCAGGAAGCACGACATTGTAGAATAAGGCACTAAGCCTGGGATTCTGTCAGACATCTGTAGAAATCGTGTTTTGTAAACCACAGTCTAACGTGTAAAGGGCATTTGTCATCCACCTGCAGTCAACACCAAGTATACTCAATATCCTGTATGCAAGGTGTTCTTATGGCCTCTGTACACTCACAGTTGGTTGCAAGGGCAGATTACTCAACCGCTGGATCAGAGTTTATGGTAGCTGTGCCCAGCAGCTATGGTCCTAACTGTACATGTAAAGGGGTTAGTTATAGGGATAACGTTTATTCATTATTCCAGTTGGGATAATCAGCCTAATGAGGCTGACACTGCTGAGGATCCCTGGAAGATCAGTGATAGTAAGCAGTGCAAATGTTTAACCCTTCCCAATCAGGGCTGTCTCCCAGCTAGATGATGGGGGTGATGGTGGTGTAGTGGAGTAAGTAAATAGCAGGAGTCAGTCTTTGCTTTACCTTTACACTGCAAGTCTCTGTAACACGTCCAAAGTTGTACATCCACCACCAGGTGGGTGGTCTGGCCTGTCTGATGAGAACTATAGTCTGCTCTGCTGACTTTCCTTGAGCTTTAAGTTTTTTGGTGCCTTAAGCTTCCAGTAATCCCTTCAGGTTACTGCAGGTTACCTCTTGCAAGGCTGGTAGTGCAGATCCTACGGGTATCCATTCCTACAGCAGTTACGTGAACCTATGTACAACTGACACCTTGGAGTGCTCCACTTGAGTTGCTGATGGGCTTGAAACACTGCCACCAGGCTCTCGAAGCCTGGGTGACCTAGGGACTGGTACCTTGCCTGCAGTGTGTCCCTTTGGAGCAGCTCCTGTTGCCTCCTCACCAGATGACTCCTTTGCCTACCCTCCCTACTACATGACAGCTAACCTCTCCCTCCGACCAGAGGCTAAGTCACAGCCGAACCCAGGCTTCAGTGCTCGGCTTCCTGGTTAGCGATGAGGCAGTGTGTGTTCGACCCTCAGACATCCAGTAGAGGGACCATAATTCTCCTCAGACATGGCATCACATGAGAAGTTGGAGCAATACCATTTTGTGGTGGCCAGATGCAGAGGCGCCACAGAAGCCTATCGGGAAACGTATCCTCATATGATACCCATGTAATATATATTATATGATGGATTTCTGTGTATTGTATATAGTATGATGGATACCTGTGTAATTCAAATTGTATGATGGATATGTGAGTAATGTATATTATATGATGAATACCTGTGTAATGTATATTGTGTGATGGATACCTGTGTGATATATATAGTCTGATGGATACCTGTATAATGTATATAGTCTGATGGATACATATGTAATATATATAATCTGATTATGCCTGAGTAATGTATATTGTATGCTGCATACCTGTGTAATCTACAGCTCTGGCAAAAATTAAGAGACCACTGCAAAATTTTCAGTGATTTTTCTCTTTCTAGGTATATTTTTTAGCAAAATGTACGTTGTTCTTTTATTCTGTAAACTACTGACAACATGTCTCCGAAACTCAAAGCTAATATTTTGGTATTTATTTGCAGCAAATGAGAAATCGTCAAAATAATAAAAAAGAAACATTGCTTTCAGACCTCAAATAATGCAAAGAAAACAAGTTCATATTTATTTACAAACAACAATACTAATGTTTTAACTCAGGAAGAGTTCAGAAATCAATATTTGGTGGAATAACCATGATATTTAATCACAGCTTTCATGTGTCTTATCATGCTTGCCACCAGTCTTTCACACTGCTTTTGGGTGACCTTATGCCACTCCTGCCATAAAAATGTAATCAGTTCTTTTTTGTTTGATAGCTTGTGACCATCCATCTTCCTCTTGATTACATTCCAGAGGTTTTCAATGGAGTTCAGGTATGGAGATTGGGCTGGCCATGACAGAGTCTTGATGTGGTGCTCCTTCATCCACACATTGATTGACCTAGCTGTGTGGCATAGGGCATTGTCCTGCTGGAAAAAACAGTCCTAAGCATTGGGGAATATTGCCTGAGCAGAAGGAAGCAAGTTTTTTTCAAGGATAACTTTGTATGCGGCTTGATTCATACGTCCTTCGCAAAGATTAATCTGCCCAATTCCAGCCTTGCTGAAGCATCCCCAGATCATCAGCAATTCTCCACCAAATTTCACATTGGTGCAAGACACTGTGGCTTGTATACCACTCCAGGTCTCCCGTCTAACCATTAGACGACCAGATGTTGGGCAAAGCTGAAAATTAGACTTATCAGAGAAGATTACCTTACTCCAGTGGTTATTGTCAAATCCTTATGCTCTTTGGCAAACTTCAGCCTGGGTCTCCTTTGCTTTTCATTGATGAAAGGCTTTTTTCTAGCCTTACATAACTTAAGCCCTGCCTCTAGGAGCCTGTTACGAACTGTTCTTGCCGTGCACTTCTCCCCAGCTGCCATTTGCCATTCCTTTTGTAGGTCACTTGATGTCATTCTGCGGTTGCTGAGTGACATTCAAATAAGATGACGGTCATCCCGTCAGTTGAGTCGCTTTTAGCCTCTGCCTGTCTGTAGCTTTGTTGTCCCCATTGTCTGCTTTTTGACCTTATTGTAATGGATTGCGGTCTTCGAGATTTTAAGGATGGAAGCAACATGACGCTCACTGTATTCCGCTGCTAGTAAAGCCAGAATTGAGCCCTTCTTTTTCTCATTTAAGACTTTTTCTTTTCAACTCCTTTGGCATGGTTAAAAGTTAATTTTTCATTCAAATTACTTTTGGGCTATTCCTATCATTTGTTTTGCTATCCAGTTCGTCCTATTGCAAGAGGATTGTGAAGACCAGAGCAGTGTTTTTTATACTTTCCCTCGTTAAATAAGATTTGGTTCAGGTGATCACCTAATCATAAGCACAGTCAATATAAGAGATGAGACCGGGCACTACAAAGGATCCACGAAACTTGCACCTTTACTTATATGTCGTTCAGTCTGGCAGTGTGCGAGTGCACTAGGGAGTGCTCACTTTGGTTAAAGGGTGTCAATCAGAGTCCTATCATATTAGGACCAGTTGAAGTGCCAGATAGGCACAAAATGGGCCATTGTTCACCGTCCTCCACCCCCCTCCTGGCTTGATGTGATATTCCACCAGAATAAAAGCGATATTCAGCACTAAAATGGGTGAGGGCCCTTTATCTTTATGGATGGACTCTAATCAGAATCACATTAAGTAGAATGAGGTGTATTTTGGTTGGAATTACACTGACATTGAAATGGCTATCGGGTATGTAGAGGTGGTGATTTTTTAGAAAACTGCAGTGGTCTCTTAATTTTTGCCAGAGCTGTATTTTATATGATTGATACCTGTGTAATGTATATTGTATGATGCATACCTGTATAATGTATATTGTGTGTGTTGTATACCACTGTAATGTATATAGTATGGATACCTGGGTAATGTATATAATCTGATAGATACCTGTGCATGGAATAAATAGTCTGATTGATACTTGTGCGTTGTATATAGTCTGATGGATACCTATGTCATTTATATTGTGGGGGTGGATACCTGTGCGATGGACATGTACTGTGATGTACTGTGTTTTCCCCCTTCCTGATTTCTTATTCTTCCTGATTTCTTATTCTTTTGCATTTATGTTACACGTTAATGTTTCATATCACCAAACAAATTTAGACAAAGATAACACAAGTTATCACAAAATGCAGTTTATAATGAAGGTTTTTATTATTAAAGGAGAAAGAAATCCAAACCTACCGGACAATATGATTGCCCCCCAAAACATAAATTAAGTGTGGTTTATCACATTTTTGGGAAGATTAGTTCAATTTACCCAGCCACACACAGGCATAATTACTGCCACACCTGTTCTCTGTCATGAAATCACTTAAATGCTACCTGTCTGACAAAATGAAGTAGACCAAAAGATCCTCAAAAGCTAGACATCATTTTGTGATCCAAAGAAATTCAGGAACAAATGAGAAACAAAGTAATTGAGTTCTATCAGTCTGGAAAAGGTTATAAAGCCTTTTCTAAACCTTTGGTACTCCAGCGAAACACTATGAGAACCATTATCCACAAATGTCAAATACATAGACCAATGGTGAACCTTCCCAGGAGTGGTCGGCCAACCAAAATGACCCAAAGAGCACAGCGACTCATCCAAGAGGTCACTAAATACCCTACAACAACATGACAAGATCTGGCAAAACTGATACGAGCCTTTATGCTCTTTTCGCTCAACAGTGATTTTCATCTTGAAACTCTGCCATGCAGGCCAATTTCTTTCTTATGGTGGGGTATTGAACACTGACCTTACCTGAGGAAAATGAGGCCTGCAGTTCTTTAAATGGTGTTGTGGGGTCATTTGTGACCTCTTGGATGAGTTGTTGTTTTGCTGTTGGGGTAATTTTAGTCGGCCGGCCGCTCCTGGAAGTGTCCACAACTGTTCCATGTTTTTCCATTTGTGGATAAGGGATTTGTGGTTCGTTGAAGTCCCAAAGCTTTAGAAATGGCTGTATGACCTTTTCCAGACTGATAGTTATCGATTACTTTGTTTCTCAATTACTTTGTTTCTCAATTGTTCCTGAATGTATTTGGATCACTGCATTATATCTTGCTTTTGAGGATCTTTTGGTCTACTTCACTTTGCCAGGCAGATCCTATTTAAGTGATTTCTTGATTGAGAATAGGTGTGGCAGTAATGAACTCAGCCTCCCAAGGATGCGATATACCACAGTTAATTTATGTTTTTGGGATGGTGATCAATCACATTTGCACATAGGGCCCTGTGGGTTTGGATTTATGTTTCCCTTAATAATAAAGACCTTAACTTAAAAACTGCATTTTGGGTTTATTTGTGTAGAAGAAAAAGTTTTGGTACCATGTTAGCCAGTTGAGAAAATGTTGATTGCTCTCAGTGGGAGAAACAAGATAACAATCTTGTAGTTGTGATACCTTTTAATGGCTGACAAAAATAAAATAAGTGATGTTATAAGGCGAGCTTTCGAGACGTCTTAGGTCCCTTCATCAGGCATGGTATGACAAGATATTGGAAGAAACTAAAATATATTCATGTACAACCAGAGCAAACTAAAGGTATAATGAATGGACATTTGACTAGAAAAGCAAAGGCTGGAGAGGAGCATCAATCTGACAGGCTTAGTGGTATCCAAGTGTTTATGACTCTCATTTATAGGAAAACCTGGTGTCTTAAGACTAGGTGCCCTTGAACAACATCCTTCAGATGTCCTGAGAAGAGGGGGGCCTTTTTGTGAACTATTCTGACTAATACTAATATGTGTAGTAGACTATTTATTTTTGTTAACTCTGTCTAATATTTAAATTTATTTGGTGATCTGAAACACTTAAATGAGACAAACATGCAAAAGAATAAGAAATCAAAGACTGCGCCTCACTGCAATCTTTGGGAGGCAGAATGAACAAATCCACAGTTGTTGAAAAATTACTCTCGTTATTTTTTACGCAGTTCACCTTGCGGTATAAGTCATTATGCAGCTTTATTTCTCAGGTCAGTATGATTACAGCGATACCAGAATTATATAATTTTTGTTGTGTTCGGCTACTATCGCGCTTAAAAATTTTTTTTGTTTTTGTTTTCTTTAAATCAAAATAAAGCTTTGTTGCATCACTGGATTTTGAAGGCTTATAGTCTTTTTAATTTGGTTTATTTTTATAATGTCAGGGCTTGTTTTTTGCAGGATGAGCTGGAGTTTTTATTATTATTTTGCACCAAATATTTTTTAATCGCTTTCTATTCCGTATTTTGTGAGACAGAATCGGGAAGAAACAGCAATTCAGGAAAGGTTTTTTGCTCTTTTTTTTACACTGTTCACCATGTTGTAAAAGTGATAAGGCCACTTTATTCTTTGGGTCTGTACACGATTACAGCAATACCACATTTATATAGGTTTTTTTTTATGTTTTGCTGCTTTTACCCCATAAAAACTCTTTTTGCAAAAAAAAAATAGATTTGCATTGCTGCAGTCTGAGAACTATAGCTTTTTTATTTTTTTTCACTGATGGATCTGTATGGCGGCTTTTTATATTGCAGGACAAGATGCCGTTTCCAGTGATACCATTTTTATTTACATAGAACTTTTTTATCGTGTTTCATCACCCTTTTTTGTTAGCTTTATAATGAAAATACATAGTTTTTGATACTTTTTTTTATGGTGTTCACTGAAGGGGTAAACTAGTGTGACAGTTTTATAGAGCGAGTGGTCATGGATGCAGCAATATCAAATATGTGTGGTTTTTGTTGTTTTTTTACATTAATATAACTTCATTAGAATTTATTTATTTTTTTATTCTTTTTTTTATTTTCATACATTATTTAAATTTTCCTTTTTTTTTTTTTTTTTTTTAAAAAAAGTCCTTATATGGGACATTACCTTTTCCTGCTCTGATCGCAGCTGCATTATATTGCAGTGCTTGATCATTGCAGCACAGTGCAGCTGTCCAGCTGTCAGAGCTGCATTGTCAGAAGCTTTAGGGATCATGCTACAGCATGATGCCTGAAGCTTCCTATAGTCTGGTGACCCCAAAGTCATAAGGACTTGCAAAGGCACCAACCAGGTGGGACAGGGAGCCCCATCCCTCTCTGAATCCCCTAAGTGATGTGATAAATATCAATTGCAGCATTTAGGTGGTTAAACAATCATGGACGGTGTGGGGACTATCCCTGGCTGTGAGAGCCGGGGCTCAGTTGTCAGGAGACTTGAGTTCCGGGGCGGAACTCGCACTGAGCAGAGCTCAGGGTCGGACTGGCCCACCGGAGCACCGGGAGAATTCCCGGTGGGCCCCAAGACTTTGTGCCCCGCCCCCCAAGCCCCGCCCCCATACAACCCCTGGGCCCCCCCCCCGGGTCCGGTAATATCGCTAATCATATCGGCAGCACTGCCGATATGATTAGCAATGCCTGTGCCCCTCTGCAGCTGCAAAGCAGGGAGACCGATCTCCCTGCTCTGCCTGCTGCCGCCGCTGAGCCTCTCTGACTCCTGCCGCACGTGCGCAGGACAGCAGTCTCAGGGCGATGACGTCATCGCCCTGAGACTGCTTCCCGTGCGGCACCACCTTACCAGCTCCAGAACCCCCTCCCTCCCTCCCTCCCTCCTGTGCAGCACACACACAGCTTGTAGTCGGTAGAGAGAAGAAGAAGGAGGAGGAGGGAGGCAGCTGAGGCACACTGACTGCTTACTGTGTGTGGGAGCCTCCTCCAGTATGGCCACTACACAGGGCCGAGGACTGCAGGGGAGACCCAGATCCTGCAGTCTACACATCAAGTGAGTGCACTTATCATATACAAGTATACATCTGTGTGTGCAAAGATAATGTATGTGCTATATAGGGAATGTGTGCATGTAGAATGTATGTGCAGTGCTATATAGGGAATGTGTGCATGTAGAATGTATGTGCAGTGCTATATAGGGAATGTGTGCATGTAGAATGTATGTGCAGTGCTATATAGGGAATGTGTGCATGTAGAATGTATGTGCAGTGCTATATAGGGAATGTGTGCATGTAGAATGTATGTGCAGTGCTATATAGGGAATGTGTGCATGTAGAATGTATGTGCAGTGCTATATAGGGAATGTGTGCATGTAGAATGTATGTGCAGTGCTATATAGGGAATGTGTGCATGTAGAATGTATGTGCAGTGCTATATAGGGAATGTGTGCATGTAGAATGTATGTGCAGTGCTATATAGGGAATGTGTGCATGTAGAATGTATGTGCAGTGCTATATAGGGAATGTGTGCATGTAGAATGTATGTGCAGTGCTATATAGGGAATGTGTGCATGTAGAATGTATGTGCAGTGCTATATAGGGAATGTGTGCATGTAGAATGTATGTGCAGTGCTATATAGGGAATGTGTGCATGTAGAATGTATGTGCAGTGCTATATAGGGAATGTGCGCTATTTACGTGTATTTGATATAGGTAATGTATGCATGTAGAATGTATGTGCTATATAGGGAATGTGCGCTATTTACGTGTATTTGATATAGGTAATGTATGCATGTAGAATGTATGTGCTATATAGGGAATGTGTGCAGTGCATGTATAATGATTGTGCTGTATAGGGTATGTATGCATGTACTGTAGAATGTATGTGCTGTATAGGGAATGTGTGCGTGTATAATGCATGTGCTGTATAGGGAATGTGTGCATGTATAATGCATGTACTGTATAGGGAATGTGTGCATGTATAATGCATGTGCTGTATAGGGAATGTGTGCATGTATAATGCATGTGCTGTATAGGGAATGTGTGCATGTATAATGCATGTACTGTATAGGGAATGTGTGCATGTATAATGTATGTGCAGTGCTATATAGGGAATGTGTGCATGTAGAATGTATGTGCAGTGCTATATAGGGAATGTGCGCTATTTACGTGTATTTGATATAGGTAATGTATGCATGTAGAATGTATGTGCTATATAGGGAATGTGCGCTATTTACGTGTATTTGATATAGGTAATGTATGCATGTAGAATGTATGTGCTATATAGGGAATGTGTGCAGTGCATGTATAATGATTGTGCTGTATAGGGTATGTGTGCATGTATAATGATTGTGCTGTATAGGGTATGTATGCATGTACTGTAGAATGTATGTGCTGTATAGGGAATGTGTGCATGTATAATGCATGTGCTGTATAGGGAATGTGTGCATGTATAATGCATGTACTGTATAGGGAATGTGTGCATGTATAATGCATGTGCTGTATAGGGAATGTGTGCATGTATAATGCATGGGCTGTATAGGGAATGTGTGCATGTATAATGCATGTACTGTATAGGGAATGTGTGCATGTATAATGTATGTGCAGTGCTATATAGGGAATGTGTGCATGTAGAATGTATGTGCAGTGCTATATAGGGAATGTGCGCTATTTACGTGTATTTGATATAGGTAATGTATGCATGTAGAATGTATGTGCTATATAGGGAATGTGCGCTATTTACGTGTATTTGATATAGGTAATGTATGCATGTAGAATGTATGTGCTATATAGGGAATGTGTGCAGTGCATGTATAATGATTGTGCTGTATAGGGTATGTATGCATGTACTGTAGAATGTATGTGCTGTATAGGGAATGTGTGCATGTATAATGCATGTGCTGTATAGGGAATGTGTGCATGTATAATGCATGTACTGTATAGGGAATGTGTGCATGTATAATGCATGTGCTGTATAGGGAATGTGTGCATGTATAATGCATGTGCTGTATAGGGAATGTGTGCATGTATAATGCATGTACTGTATAGGGAATGTGTGCATGTATAATGCATGTACTGTATAGGGAATGTGTGCATGTATAATGCATGTACTGTATAGGGAATGTGTGCATGTATAATGTATGTGACACAGGCACCACCTGATTCACCCTTTCCTGGGCCTGGCTGAAGACCTTCAGGGACACAGCATAGAGCACAGAGGAGAGAAGGTGCTGTGCAGGCTGTCTGTGTGCTGTCTGTCTGTGTGCAGGCTGTGTGTGTGCCCGCTGTGCAGGCTGTGTGTGTGCAGGCTGTGTGTGTGCACTGTGCAGGCTGTGTGTGTGCGCGCTGTCCAGGCTGTGTGTGTGCGAGCTGTGCAGGCTGTGTGTGTGTGCGCTGTGCAGGCTGTGTGTGTGTGTGCGCTGTTCAGGCTGTGTGTGTGTGCGCGCTGTGCAGGCTGTGTGTGTGTGCGCGCTGTGCAGGCTGTGTGTGTCTGTGTTTGCGCAGGCTGTGTGTGTGCAGTGTGTGCTAGTCCTGGTGCTGCACTGCAGGGATAAAGACAAGTAATTAAAAAATTTGAACCAATGTGGGGTCATTGGTCAGGATGCGAGACGGTGGAGGACTGTCTGGAACTACACAGGGCAAATGATGGTAAATACTGCTGCTGCACACTGTGCCCCATTGCCCCTCCATCTTGGATAGTCACATGTGAAATGCCCCTGCATGCTGTGTGTGCCCCTCTATGTATGTAAGACATGTGTGCATGGTGCCTGTGCAATGTACATGGTGCCTGTGTGGCGTGCGTGGTGCTTGTGTGATGTGCGTGCATGGTGCTTGTGCGTTGTGCCTGTAAGACGTGTGCATGGTACCT
This sequence comes from Allobates femoralis, assembly GCA_033576535.1. Lineage (NCBI taxonomy): Eukaryota > Metazoa > Chordata > Amphibia > Anura > Aromobatidae > Allobates > Allobates femoralis. Next base: position 565,101,378 of record JARQOC010000002.1, on the reverse strand, counting down.
TTGTGACGTGCGTGTGTGGTGCCTGTGCAAGGTGCATGGTGCCCGTGTGGTGTGCGTGCTTGATGCCTGTGCGGTGTGCGTGTTGCCTGTGCAATGTGCATGGTGCCCGTGTGACGTGCGTGGTGCCTGTGAGAAATATGTGCATGGTACATATGCAAATTGAATGGTATCTGTGTGACATGCGTACGTGGTGCCTGAGCGATGTGGGTGCGTGGTGTCTGTGCGGCATGCGTGTGTGGTGTCTGTGCAAGGGGCATGGTGCCTGCGTGCATTCGTGGTGCCTGTGCAACGTGTGTGCGTGGTGCCTGTGCAACGTGCGTGGTGCCTGTGCAACGTGCATGGTGCCTGTGTGGTGTGTGTGTGTGATGCCTGTGCGACGGGCATGTGTGGTGCTTGTGCAACTTGTGTGGTCCTGTGCAACGTGCGCTCTTGTGCGACAATATATACATACATACACTTCTGGTGCAGGTACGGCATACACTGAGGAAAGAAGCTCTTTCCTCAGCATCCAGCTAATCTTGGGTCTGATATCATGGGATAGCTTGTTACTCAGGGAAAGGGACGCGTGTTAACTTAATTTTTCTGGTCATCATAATGGGAGACCCAGACAATGGGGTTTAGGGCACTGCCCTCCGGAGGTCACACTAGGTACTACAAGTTTGTAGACACCGCCTCCTCCGCTTATAAACCCCTACCGCAGGGAACATCCTCAGTTTTTAACTTAGTGTGCTCGGAGGATCACGCTTTGCTTGCACTTCACTGCATTCTCACTACTTACGTGATGGCGTCTGAAGACAAGGTAATATGGTCCTGATCGGGACCTGCGACAGCCTCCCCGCTCACCCTTGTGGCACACGCAGGTGGAGGTACCGGAGGGCCTAGAGCCTGGACACTTTGTGTTCTCCCGGTACGCTGTCGCTCTCCTTTCCATCCCTCTCTGGGGGGCTCTGGAGAGTGGGAGATAGGAGCCTTGCACAGCTCCGCTCCGTCCGAGGCCTCCCTAAATGGTGCTTACAGACCGGACTGGAGCCAGCCCAGTCCGAGGCCTCCCTAAATGGTGCTTACACTCCGGACTGGGCTGAACCCCCGTCCGAGGCCTCCCTAAATGGTGCTTACAGACCGGACCGGCACTGAGGCACTCTGTGTCTCCTGTGTGCCTGGGGGTAGTGTCTGCCACTTTATGTGTCCTGACACTCAGACCGCGCGTTACCCGCGGGTCCGCGGATCTGGAGGTGTACCCTGTGCTGGGGTCACCCTGGCTAACCGCCCTGTGTGTCACAGGGGCTGAGGCCGTAGACTGCTGATCTTAGGATGTAATTGCAGTCTGAGTGTGTGTACTGTGTTTTACACTGTTTCCCGCGCTGCGGGCTCCAGCACCTCCATGATGAGGCTGCCTGGAGGAGAGGAGGCAGCCCTTGCGGTGACGTCACCGGGGGGCGTGTGTATGTGCTTCCCGCGTGTTCCCGGCGCCGCCCACGACTTTACTGGCGGCGGCCATCTTCTCCCTCACTTCCCGGCTGGGATCTTCGGCAGCACGTGTCTGCACTTCAGAGGGAGACCGGAACTCGCGGAGGTCACACACACACACCGCTTCCTCCCACCGCTTTACAGCGGTCGGTAAGCCACCGGGAATCCCGGTCTGTTTGTCTGTACGACTTGGCTTATACATCCCCTACTGTGACTATGTCCTCAGTTAGGAAGCATGCTGCTAAGGCGGCGGATGCCACCATTACCTGTGCTACATGCAATGGTATTCTGGTGGAGGGGTCCTGCAATAACTGCGGACGCCCAGAAGCCCGGACTGGCACTGCTGAGACAGCAGCTCCGGTGCTGTACCCTGAGGTTCGGGTGATCCCAGGGCCCTGGGAGACTCAGAATAAGATCAATGAATCTCTGTTGTCCCAGTTGTCCTCCATGTCGCAATCCCTGGAGGCACTTAATAGGAGGCTGGAAGGCCCAGCTACTCCTTCCAGTTACCCCCGGGTGTCTCCCTCTTCTGCTGTGAGACCCCTTAAGCGGGCTCGTCGTGAGGAGTCACCCGAGCTCCAGGCTCTCTCTGAGGAGGAGCGTTCCTCTGATGGTGAGGACGATGATGGGGGTTCAACTTTCGGGTCTGTGTCTGTGTCTGAACCTCCAGATGGGGTGGAGGATCTGGTGTCCTCTATCACCGAGACCTTACGTCTCGTGACACCCCCTGAGGAGGTGACGGTGCACCCGAAGGAGGTCTATCAATGGCTGCGGCCGGAGGCTAGACCGAGTGGCTCCTTTATGGACCATACTAATTTTGGAAGGGTGATTAGAGCCCCCTGGTTACATCCTGGGCGGCGTTATGTCCGCAAACCCAAGGACAATCGCTTCCCCTTTCCCCAGGAGGTGCTTCAGGAGTGGTCGCAGTCCCCGAAGGTGGATGCTTCCATGACCAGGATTGCTGCACGCTCCCTTTTCTCTGCCTCTGATAGCTCCTCACTGAAGGATGCTACTGATAGACAGGTCGAGCAACTCGCCAAGTCTTCCTATGAGGCTGTGGGGTCTTCATTTGCCCCTAATTTTGCCACGGTCTGGACCTTACAAGCGATCACTACCTGCTTGGATGGGATCACTGACCTGGCAAGGTCCAGTCCAGAGGTCCTGGCACTTACCGAAAGGGCGAGGGCCTATGCGGACTACGCCAGAACGGCGACTCTGGAAACTGCCACTCGCTCAGCTGTGTCTTCGGCCAATGCTATAGCGATCCGCAGGTTGTTGTGGCTGCGTCTTTGGGACTCAGATGCCACATCTAAGAAGATTCTGCAGAATCTTCCGTTCTCTGGTGACAGGCTTTTTGGCACAGAGCTGGACAAGCTGATTAAGGATTCTGCTGAGTCTAAGATACCGCAGAATAAACCTAAGCCACGGTATACCGTTAAGAGGAACCCAAAACAGTGGTCCTTTCGGTCCAGCTCACAGTCATCAGCACCGTCCGCTCGCACGGACCGAGGGGGCAAGCCCGCTTCTCAGTGGCGCTCTAAGAGTCGTCCAAAGAAGCCGGCGGGGGCAGCAGCTGCCACCCCCAAACCCGCCTCTACATGACTCGCTCTCTCTTCCTGCCTCCCCACAGGTGGGGGGCCGCTTGTCTCGCTTTCAGGACGAGTGGCTACTTCACGTTCCAGATCAGTGGGTTCGAGACGTAGTCTCGCGAGGTTACAGGATAGAGCTGACGTCAAAACCGATATCCCGATTCCATCGGTCGGTCCCCTCCCCAGAAAAAGCTCAGGCCTTTTCTTTGGTGTTGGAGGGACTCCGCAGAAACGGAGTGGTGGTCCCGGTGCCTTCCGGGGAGAGGTTCAGGGGTTTTTACTCCAACCTCTTTATCGTCCCAAAGAAGGACGGATCCTTCCGCCCGGTTCTGGACCTGAAGTTGTTCAACCATCACGTGTTGGTTCGGAAGTTCCGTATGGAATCACTGCGCTCCGTGATCGCAGCTGTGTCACAGGGGGACTTCCTAGCGTCCATAGATATCAGAGACGCTTACCTTCACGTGCCCATTGCACCGGCTCATCAGCGCTGGTTGAGATTCGCAGTGGGGGAAGAACACTTCCAATTTGTAGCGCTGCCGTTCGGGTTGGCCTCGGCACCGAGGGTGTTCACAAAAGTGATGGCCTCCATGATGGCTCTCCTGCACGGACAGGGACATGCCGTCATTCCCTATTTAGACGACCTGCTGGTCAGGGCGCCATCGGAACACCTTTGTCAAGTGAGCCTGGATGTGACCATGCGGTCTCTGGAACAGTTCGGTTGGCTCCTCAACATTCAGAAGTCAACGCTAGTTCCGACCCAGTCTTTGACATATTTGGGCATGGACTTCAACACAGCCTCAGCCCTGGTGTCTCTGCCACGAGTCAAACAGATGGCGATCCAATCAGGAGTGCAAGCAGTCCTCCTGTCACCACAATCATCCCTACGGGGGTTGATGAAGCTGGTGGGGCGCATGGTGGCGGCAATCGAGGCGGTGCCTTTCGCACAATTTCGTCCTCTCCAGCTGGAGATTCTCCGCAGGTGGGACAAAAGGACGATCTCCCTGAATCGGCTGGTGACCCTTTCCCAACCGACCAGAGATTCCCTGCAGTGGTGGCTACAGCCACATCACTTGTCTCGGGGCCGGTCCTTCATCAAACCGTCATGGTTAGTGGTGACCACCGACGCCAGTCTGAAGGGCTGGGGGGCGGTGTTCTTACACCACAGGGCCCAAGGCCTCTGGACTCAGTCGGAGTCGGCGTTGCAGATCAACGTGCTGGAGATCAAGGCAGTCTATCTGGCGCTCCTGGCGTTTCAGAGATTCCTCTCAGGACAACCCATTCGGGTTCAGTCCGACAATGCGACGGCCGTCGCTTATATAAATCATCAAGGAGGAACCAGGAGCGCAGAGGCTCTGGCCGAAGTTCACCGCATCCTATCCTGGGCGGAGAACAACAACTGCCTGATCTCCGCAGTTCACATCCCAGGGGTCGAAAACTGGGAGGCCGACTATCTGAGCCGGCAGGGGATGGACGCCGGAGAGTGGTCTCTTCATCCGGACGTCTTCAGAGAAATCTGCAGCAGATGGGGCACGCCGGACGTGGATCTGATGGCCTCACGGCTGAATCATCAGGTGCCGCAATACATGGCGAGGTCATGGGATCCCCAGTCTCTGGGAGCGGACGCTCTGATCTTGACTTGGTCCAGATTCCATCTGCCGTATGTGTTCCCTCCTCTAGCTCTGATTCCCAGGGTGCTGTGGAAGATCAGGTCGGAGTGCAGGGTAGCCATTCTAGTGGCTCCAGATTGGCCCAGGAGGTCCTGGTACCCGGACCTGTGGCAAATGTCAGGCGGACACAGGTGGGCTCTTCCAGAACGCGCAGATCTACTCGCGCAAGGCCCATTCTTCCACCTCAATTCCAGGGCCCTCAGATTGACTGCATGGCTCTTGAGGCCTGGCTGCTGACATCCAGGGGTTTCTCCCCTACAGTGGTTGCCACTATGAATCGGGCTAGGAAGCCCGTTTCCAGGAAGATGTACCACAGGACGTGGAAAATCTTTTTTACCTGGTGTGCCTCTGGTGGACGGTCTCCGTGGCCCTTGTCCATCCCGACGTTGTTGGCTTTTCTACAGTCTGGTTTGGAGTTGGGATTATCCCTTGGCTCTTTGAAAGGTCAAGTATCAGCATTGTCAGTGCTGTTTGACAGGCGATTGGCGCTCCTCCCGAAGGTCCGTCAATTTCTGCAGGGGGTGTCGCGGATGGTTCCGCCCTACAAGAGACCTCTGGACCCTTGGGACCTTAACATGGTCCTGGCGGCATTACAGAAACCGCCGTTTGAGCCACTGAGAGATGTTTCTCTATCTCGTCTGTCCCAGAAAGTGGCCTTTCTGGTGGCGATTACGTCTCTGAGGAGGGTCTCAGAATTGGCTGCACTATCGTGCAAGTCACCCTTTCTGGTGGTTCACCAAGACAAGGTGGTGTTGCGCCCACGGCCAGAATTCTTGCCGAAGGTGGTATCAACTTTTCACCTGAACCAGTAGATTGTTCTCCCATCATTTTGCCCCGCTCCCGTCCATCAGGTGGAGCGCAACCTCCATACTCTAGATCTCGTGAGAGCTATACGCATTTATGTGTCCAGGACCGCCTCCTTCAGGAGTTCGGATTCCTTATTTGTTCTTACGACAGGTCGCTGTAAGGGGTCCGCGGCATCAAAGTCAACCTTGGCCAGATGGATTAAGGCTTCCATTCAAGAGGCTTACCGGTCTTCTGGTTTGCCTCTCCCGGTGGGATTGAAGGCTCACTCTACCAGAGCTGTAGGTGCCTCCTGGGCCTTGCGACATCGAGCGTCTGCTCTACAGGTGTGTCAGGCGGCCACTTGGTCCAGCCTGCACACTTTCTCTAAGCACTATATGGTGCATGCCCATGCCTCTGCGGATGCAAACTTGGGCAGGCGGGTTCTCCAGGCGGCGGTTGCCCACCTTTAAAGGGAACCATGTGTTATCTGTCTTGTTGAGGAACTCTTCCCGCCCTGGGGTATTGCTTTAGGACATCCCCATTGTCTGGGTCTCCCATTATGATGACCAGAAAAAAGAGAATTTTGTTTACGTACCGTAAATTCTTGTTTCTTTAATCATCAATGGGAGACCCAGCACCCACCCAGTTGTTCCGTTGCATGTTTTTTGCAGTTGATCTGTTCCCTGTTGGGACAGTGTTTGCCGGGTTGTTGAACCGTCTGTGCACGGCATTCTTCCCGATGTTTCGGGTGTAGTTTATTTCCTCCTCGCAGCTTATGGACCAAACTGAGGATGTTCCCTGCGGTAGGGGTTTATAAGTGGAGGAGGCGGTGTCTACAAACTTGTAGTACCTAGTGTGACCTCCGGAGGGCAGTGCCCTAAACCCCATTGTCTGGGTCTCCCCCTGATGATTAAAGAAAAAAGAATTTACGGTACGTAAACAAAATTCTCTTTATCTCATGATATGCCCCAAAGTGTCTGTGCCCCTGCTGTGTGCCCCGAGTGTCAGCTCCCCTGCCCTGTACCCCCAGTGACAGCGTCATTATCCTGTACCCCCAGTGTCAGCGTCATTATCCTGTACCCCCAGTGTCAGCGTCATTATCCTGTACCCCCAGTGTCAGCGTCATTATCCTGTACCCCCAGTGTCAGCGTCATTATCCTGTACCCCCAGTGTCAGCGTCATTATCCTGTACCCCCAGTGTCATTATCCTGTACCCCCAGTGTCATTATCCTGTACCCCCAGTGTCAGTGTCATTATCCTGTACCCCCAGTGTCAGTGTCATTATCCTGCGCCCCCAGTGTCATTATCCTGTACCCCCAGTGTCATTATCCTGTACCCCAGTGTCATTATCCTGTACCCCAGTGTCATTATCCTGTACCCCAGTGTCATTATCCTGTACCCCCAGTGTCAGTGTCCTTATCCTGCGCCCCCAGTGTCAGTGTCCTTATCCTGCGCTCCCAGTGTCAGTGTCATTATCCTGCGCCCCCAGTGTCATTATCCTGCGCCCCCAGTGTCAGTGTCCTTATCCTGCGCTCCCAGTGTCAGTGTCCTTATCCTGCGCTCCCAGTGTCAGTGTCATTATCCTGCGCCCCCAGTGTCAGTGTCCTTATCCTGCGCTCCCAGTGTCAGTGTCCTTATCCTGCGCTCCCAGTGTCAGTGTCATTATCCTGCGCCCCCAGTGTCATTATCCTGTACCCCAGTGTCATTATCCTGCGCCCCCAGTGTCATTATCCTGCGCCCCCAGTGTCAGTGTCATTATCCTGCGCCCCCAGTGTCCGTGTCCTTATCCTGCGCTCCCAGTGTCAGTGTCCTTATCCTGCGCCCCCAGTGTCATTATCCTGCGCCCCCAGTGTCAGTGTCATTATCCTGCGCCCCCAGTGTCAGTGTCATTATCCTGCGCCCCCAGTGTCAGTGTCATTATCCTGCGCCCCCAGTGTCAGTGTCATTATCCTGCGCCCCCAGTGTCAGTGTCATTATCCTGCGCCCCCAGTGTCAGTGTTATTATCCTGCGCCCCCAGTGTCAGTGTCCTTATCCTGCGCTCCCAGTGTCTGTCATTATCCTGCGCCCCCAGTGTCAGTTTAATTATCCTGTACCCCATTGTCAGTGTCATTATTTCGGAAGGGGCCAGGATGAGGGACATATTTACTGTATGGGGGCCAGAATGCGGAAGATACATTAATAGTTTTTAGTGACAACTGAGGGACCTAATTGCTTTAAGGGCCAATTAAGGGATGAGTCCTTGCTGGAAGACCTGATAATAGTCTGTGTTCTATGAAGAGGAAAAGCAAAAATGAATGACTTCACCTAGAGATATCACTGGAAAGTCACGGTATTACCTGTACACTTATTCTATACACTATATATAGAACTCCTGTGTTTATTGTCACTGATGGTAATATTATTATTAGTATTGTTTCTTGTTAGTGACTGAATACTACAATACTGATCACTAGGTGGTCGGAAATTAATATGTGGTCTGTTCATGATATGGTATTTCTCCCTATGTGGTATTATTCGGTCACTGTGGTGGTAATAAGTGGTCTGGTCAAGGTGTGGTGGTCTTTCTCCCTTGTATGTGGTATTATTGGTCTTGGTATAGTGGATTGTGGTTGGTGAATTGTTATTTCTGGTATTAATAAGTGGAAGATTTTTTTTTTTAATTTCCAATAGAGATACTGGGAGTTGTTTAACCCCTCCCTGTCCTGTAACTCTAAGGGCCACTTTACACACACCAACTTATCTGTCCAACTTCTGAACAACTTACTGGTTGCAGTGAAATCATGGATACATTGCTCCATTTTGTGGCTGTGTACAAATGGAACAATGTGTCCATGATTTCACTGCAACCAGAGATCTGTTCAGAAGTTGGACAGATAAGTTGGTGTGTGTAAAGTGTCCATTACATAGTGTCAAATATGCACTTACAGAGGTTCTCCAGTGAAAACAAGTACCGTAGTCATCTAAGGCCAAGTTCACATGTTCAGTATTTGAGTTTTTTACCTCAGTTTTTGGAGCCAAAACCAGGAGTGGGTGGTAAATACAGAAGTGGTGAAATGTTTCTATTATACTTTTTCTCTGATTGTTCCACTCCTGGTTTTGGCTACAAAAACTGAGTTAAAAAACTCACTAAATACACAAGCGTGCACCTGGCCTTTGGATAAGTGATAAGTTATTGTTTGGTGGGGTCCGATTGCTGGAACCTGCACTGATTGTCAGAATGTGCAACTTTTATACCCATAAGGCTGCATGCACACAATCTGGAATATCAGCGTTTTGGATGCAGCGTGTTAGGGCTGTGACCAAAACTCTGCGTTGTAAAGTACAAGCAAAGTGGATGGGATATCTAAAAATCCCATACTCAGTGTGCTTCTCCCCTCCGCAGCGTTATCTTACCTGTGGTGGCGGTTGCTGGACTTCTGCATCTCTACAGCATGTTAATTTATTGCTGCAGAGACGGGAGAGGACTTCTGCAGGTGAATACAGGGAGAAGCCGCCCTGCACTGAACACATCGTGAGTACAGGGCGGTGGCGATCACGCAGCATTTCCCATGGGTTCGGATAGGTCCAGAGGTGTCCAACACGCAGAGCCTCTGGATAGTGTGCACATACCCTTAGACTAGAGCTTATGTACGACTCAACCACTCATCTGTTGATTCCCTCAGTGAATCTGACCCCTGCACTTGGCTTTTTCAGGCCGCCCCAAATGGAATGAATGGAGCTGAAGTCACGTCATTACCAGCCGCTGCATTTCATAATGGGGATAAAAGTGCCACATTCTTCTGATGGTGCGGCTCCACTGGTCGGATTCCACCAATAAATAGGTTATCACCTACCGAACCTGTGGATCACTGATAACTTGTTTTCATCAAAGAAATCTTTTAATGTAAACTACAGTAATAGTACATTGCACTTCTGGTGAGCGCACAGTGATGTGCAGGAGCTGCCACTATAATGGGTATAACGGCTAATAGGTATTTACATATAACTGAAGAGTGAGTGGGCCCCTGAAGTTAATTACCCTGGTGGGCCCCAGACAGCCCAGTCCGAGCCTGGCAGAGCTCCTGTGCTCACATGATCGCCGGGATGTATCTATACGTTTTAGGTTCTTAAATACTTGTGATCTAGGTAGCATCGATGCGTGAAGGGGTTGAGATAAACAAAATTAAGACTTTGGAGGGACCTAGTCAAAGTCATTTATTATTATTATTATTATTATTATTTATTTATATAGCGCCATTATATTCCATGGCGCTTTACATGCTAAAAAGGGCAGACTAGGACAAGTAACATAGTAACAATACAAGTAACAATAAATGTTGACAATTCGGTTGTACAGAAACAAGAGGGGAGAAATCCTGTCCACAAAGGCTCACAGTCTACGAGGGGCGGATGGGGATACAGTGGGAGGGGGAAATTCCAGTCATGAGGCGGTGTGGTTGATCGGGTCTTATTGCAGGTGGTAGGCTTGGCGGAACAGGTGGGTCTTCAGGCTTCTTTTGAAGGTTCCCAGGGTAGGAGAATGTCTGATGTGTTGGGGCAGTGAGTTCCAGAGTCTGGGTGAAGCACGGGAGAAATCATGTATGCGGTTGTGCGAAGAGGAGATGAGGGGGGAGTAGAGGAGAAGCTCTTGGGAGGATCGCAGGTTGCGTGAGGGCAGGTATCGGGAGACCATGTCAGAGATGTATGGAGGGGACAGGTTGTGAATGGCTTTGTATGTCATGGTTAATGTTTTAAACCGGAATCTCTGGGAAGTAGGGAGCCAGTGAAGGGCTTGGCAGAGGGGGGAGACAGGGGTGTAGCGGGGAGACAGATGGATTAGACGGGCAGCGGAGTTCAAGATAGATTGGAGAGGTGCAAGGGAGGTATTGGGGAGGCCGGTGAGCAGGTGGTTGCAGTAATCGAGGCGGGAGATGATGGGAGCGTGAATAAGGGTTTTAGCAGTGTCGTGGTCAAGGAAAGTGCGAATCCCATAGATGTTTTTGAGCTGGAGTCGGCAGGATGTGGCGAGGGCCTGGATGTGGGGCTTGAAGGAGAGGGAAGAGTCAAGGATAACCTCGAGGCACTTGGCATGGGGGACTGGAGAGAGAGCAGTCGTTGACGACGATGGATAGGTCAGGTAGTGAGGGGAGCGTCTTGGGGGAAGACGATGAACTCGGTTTTGTCCATGTTCAGCTTAAGGAAGCGAGCAGAGAAGAAGGATGAGATGGTGGACAGGCAGTGTGGAATTTTGGATAGAAGGGAGTCGATGTCAGGACCAGACAGGTAGATTTGGGTGTCGTCGGCGTAGAGGTGATATTGGAGGCCATGGGACTCAATGAGTTGCCCTAGGCCGAGAGTGTAGATTGAGAACAGTAATGGTCCAAGAACCGAGCCCTGGGGGACCCCGACAGATAGGGGGTAGGGCGAGGAGGATGTGTGGGAGTGGGTGACGTTGAAGGTGCGGTCCGTTAAGTATGAGGAGATCCAAGAGAGGGCAAGGTCCGTGATGCCAAGAGATTCCAGGATCTGTAGTAGAAGGGAGTGGTCAACAGTGTCGAAGGCGGCTGACAGGTCGAGGAGGAGGAGAACAGAGTAGTGGCGCTTGCTTTTGGCAGTCAGTAGGTCGTTTGTGACTTTGGTCAGGGCTGTTTGAGTGGCGTGGAGGGGTCGGAAGCCAGATTGCAGGCGGTCAAAGAGGGAGCAGGAGGAGAGGTGAGAAGACAGCTCAGAGTGGACATGCTGTTCAAGTAGTTCAGAGGCGAAAGGGAGGAGAGATATACGGCGGTAGTTGGAGACAGTTGTGGGATCGAGGGAGGGTTTTTTGAGGATGGGTGTGATCAAGGCGTGTTTGAAGGCTGAGGGGAAGGTGCCAGTGGTAAGTGATAGGTTGAAAAGATGAGTTAAGGCTGGGATGATAACGGAGGTGAGGTTGGGAATTAGGTGGGATGGGAGCGGGTCGTGAGCGCTGGTGGTGAGGTGTGATTTTGACAGGAGGGAGGAGAGCTGGTCTTCAGTTATAGGGGGGAAGCAGTTGATGGAAGTAGAGGGCAGTATAGGTGAAAGGGGAGGCTGTGGGGACAGTGGATCAAAGCTGTCTCTGATTCTGTCAATCTTTTCTTTGAAGAAGGAGGCAAAGTCTTCTGCAGAGATAAAGGTAGAGGGAGGGGGAGCAGGCGGGCGGAGTAAGGAATTGACGGTTTTGAAATGTTGTTTGGGATTGCGGGACAGGGAGGTTATTAGGGATGAGAAGAAGGTTTGTTTGGCGGCAGTAAGTGCCGTCTTGAAGGCGATGAGGGACTGTTTGAACAATGCAAAGTGCTCAGTGGAACTTGATTTTTTCCATCGCCTCTCGGCGGCCCTGGATGCCCGTCTCAGATGTTTAGTGAGGGTGGTGTGCCAGGGTTGCCTGTTAGTGCGTGGAGCGTGGTGTGTGAGGGGGCTGCTAGCTCGAGCGCCTTGGTTAATGTGGTGTTGTAGAGGGTGGTGGCAGTGTCTGTGTCACGTATAGATGTTATGTTGGCGAGAGGGAGAAGGGATTCTGAGAGTGAGTGTAGATCAATGTGTTTTAGGTTTCTGCAGGGATGATCAAGTTTGCGGAGAGGAGGTGATGTAGTAGGGGAGGTGAGGGAGGAGAAGGTCAGCAGATTGTGGTCAGACAGGGTGAGGGTTGAGTTTGTGAGATTAGTAAGGGAGCAAAGACTGGTAAAGATGAGATCCAGCGTGTTGCCATCTTTGTGGGTGGCAGAGGAGGACCTTAATTTGATTGAGATGCCGTGACATGACCTGAAAAAGGCGGTTCATGCTCGGAAACCCTCCAATGTGTCTGTGTTACAATTCTGTAAAGATGAGTGGCCAAAATTCCTCCAGAGCAGTGTAAAAGACTTATTGCAAGTTATCGCAAATGCTTGATTGCAGTTGTTGCTGCTAATGGTGGCCCAACCAGTTATTAGGTTTAGGGGGCAATCACTATTTACAAAGGGACCTGCAGGTTTAGATTTTTTTTCACTTAATAATTAAGACCTTCATTTATAAAGTGCATTTTGTGTTTACTTATGTTATCCTTGTCTAATATTTAAATTAGTTTAATGATCTGAGGCTGGTTTCACACTACGATTTTTTTTAAATCCGATGCTGTCCGATAGAATTCGAACAGCATCAGATCCAAATTTGGCCCCATGTAATCCTATGGGGATCGGACCGATTCGGATGTGCACTAAATGCCATCCGAATTGCATCCGATCCGATTTTTTCCGATTTTTTTCAGGTGCAAAAATCGGAGACTGCTCCGATTTTTGCATCCGAATCAAAAATCGGAAAAAATTGGATCTGACAGATCGGATGGCAATTATGCCAAATCCGATCTGATCTGATTCCTGTAACATGGGGCCCTATGGAGCAGCATGCTCAGTACACTAAAACTGCTCCTAACCTTCTAATTTTACTTCCGCAATGTATATACATACATTGCGGAAGTAAAATTGAGTAAGGCAGGTGTTAAAAATAATAAACCATCTATTCTCACCTGGCCACAAGTCCCCCGGCGTCTCCAGCGCATACTGCCTCTAGGACCTGCCGTGATGTCACAGTCACATGACCGGTTACCGCGGTAACTGGTCATATGACTGTGACATCACGCGAGGTCCTAGGATCAGAAGAAGACAGCTGGAGACGACGGGGGCTCGTGGACAGGTGAGAATCGATGGTTTATTATTTTTTATTCTGAAGGAAGGGGGAGTACCAGGGGAGAAGAGGGGAGATCAGCTGTCAGGTGACAAGAGGCAGAGAGGAGCAGATGACAGGAGGAGCCGGCCAAACTGATCCTGCAAAATGTCGGGATCGGATGCCTATTTGGCATCCGATTGCAGGAATCAGTTTGGATCCGATGCTGTCCAATTTATATCGGACAGCATCAGATTTAAAAAAATCGTAGTGTGAAACCAGCCTGAAACCTTTAAGTGTGACAAACATGCAAAAGAATTAGAAATCAGGAAGAGGGAAAACACTTTTTCACATCACTGCATATTGTATGATGGATACCTGTATAATGTACCACCCAAACTGCAAAAAAGATGGGTTGCTGTATAAAATGTTAAGAAAATAAGAATTTTAATATTTGGAAATCTCTCTTAGCCATATTTTTTTTTTTTTTTTCAACTGTAAATTTTTATTGATAATTTTCAATTTCAATGGTATATTCACTTAAACAATATATCCAATCGTAACAGTATAATAAGTAAAGAAAAAACATCCAGACATAGAGAGGGGAGAAAGAGAAGAGAAAAGCCGAGGGAAAGGAGATGAGGGAAAGGACGAGGACTAAGGGGGTGGGCAGAGTTAAATTCCCTCCCGTGCCGCAAAGTAGTCCCACGGAGCCCATACCATATTAAAGCGGTCTACGTTGGCATCCAAGAGAGCTGTCAGATATTCCAGTCGTCGTATGTCTCTGATTCGAGATATCACATCTCGATACGACGGGGGATCCAACCTTTTCCAGTAGAGAGCTATTAGACATTTAGCCGCAATTAGTATATGAGTCAATAATTTGGAAGCTGCCCTACCTATCCCCCCAAGTGTGCATGGAGGAGGTAAACCATGGGATCGAGATCTAAATCGACATAAAGCAACTTCAGGATCAAATCTTTAACTAAGGACCAGAAAGGCTGCAATTTGGGGCACGACCAAAAGATATGGAGTACCGTGCCAACATCGGAGCTGCACCGCCAACACGTGTCCGGAAGGAGGGGGTTAATCCCATGAAGAAATACAGGGGTGTGATACCATAGCATCAATAATTTATAATGAGTTTCTTTGTACAAAGTGCAAATAGACACCTTGCTTGCCCTCTCCCATATGGATTGCCAGATCTGAGGAGAGATCTGTCGGCCCAGCATAGCCTCCCATTTTCTCATGTAGGGTAAGCCCCCTGCAGATGCTCCTTCTGCAAGTGTAAGCAGTTGGTACAACTCAGATATTAAACCTTGGTATCCGTGCCCCTCTTACATAACCTCTCGAACTCCGTCGGTGCCTCCACCCCGGATGCGCCATACAAGGAGGTCGCAAAATTCTTAATTTGAAGGTATTGGTAGAATTCTCTGTTAGACAGGGGAGGAACTGCTTTCAGTGTGTCAAACGGTCGGATTTGCATGGTTCGACCGTCTATGATGTCAGCAAAGTGAAAAAAGCCAGCAGCCGACCATGGCCGAACCATAGCTGATTCCATCCCGCTGGGCAACAGAGGATGACATAAGAAGGATACCATTGGTGAGCGCCGAGTAGCCAGCGAGAATTTCCTCTGGCAGTAGTTCCAGACATCCCTAGTGAGTTGCATGGGTCCCAGCAACGGGACTGAAGGGCCCTTATGACCTATAGGCCATATTAGGGAGTTTGGGTGGATAGGAGCCATCCAGAGTTTTTCGATTTCCGTCCATTTATTAAAGGCCCGGAAAGAGGACCACGACGGAATCCTGCGGAGATGAGCCGCCCAATAATACCTGGCAACATCCGGGACCGAAAGGCCTCCTTGACGTCTATGGGCCGTCATAGTTGCCTTTGCAATTCTGTGGCGTTTGTCACTCCACACAAATTTCATGATGGCAGCCTGAAGGGACCTGAGCTCTCCCATTGGGACATGCACTGGTAATGTCTCAAAATTATATAATAATTTAGGTATCAATGTCATTTTAAACCGCTGCCACCCTACCAAACCATGATATGTGCAGCGGGGACCATTTATGTAGAAGGGCCCTCAGTTCCCTGAAAAGTGGGGGAAAATTAAATTTGTAAAGAGTATCAAAGGCCGCAGATATATTTACCCTAGGTATTTAATAAAATCCGGTTTCCACCGAAATTTAAAATTAAGTTTCAGATGATCCAAGACGTCAGGGGGGATGTTAATGGGCAGGGCCTCAGTTTTACTATGGTTCAACTTGTACCCTGATAGGGAGCCATATAATCTCAAGGAGGCCAGAAGGTTGGGCAGGGAGATGTGGGGGTTTGTAAGTGTGAGGAGGACATCGTCTGCGAACAGAGACACCTTGAATTCTTTGGAGCCCATCTTCAACCCTGAAATATTCACCTCCCTACGGATAGCCGCCGCCAGAGGCTCAATACAGATAGCAAAAATAAGAGGGGAGAGGGGACACCCCTGCCTTGTGCCATTTGAAATGAGGAATCGGGGGGAAGTGTGGAAGGGGAGTTTAATAGAAGCTGACGGGGATCTATATAGAGCCTGAACCGCGCTGAGAAATCTGCCCGAGATGCCAAAAGATCGCAAGGACGCGAATAAAAAGGACCAGTCAAGACGGTCAAAAGCCTTCTCGGCGTCCAAACTCAGGACTAACATCCGGTGACCCCTTCTGTTAGCCACATCGGTCAGGTCTATGACACGCCGGGTGTTGTCACCTCCTTGGCGGTATGGGATGAACCCCACCTGATCCTTGTGGATGATGTGAGGGAGCCACTGACTCAGCCTGACCGCCAGTATTTTGGCATATATTTTTAGGTCAGAGTTCAACAGCGCGATGGGCCGGTAGTTGGCACAGTCTACAGGGTCCTTCCCTGGTTTGGGCAGGAGAATCAGGTGGGAGTGGGACATGGTGTCTGGAATATCCGAACCCTCCATGAAGGAGTTGAAAAGGGAGGTCATATGGGGCGCTAGGTCCGTTGCAAATGTTTTGTAATAAAGGTACGTAAGACCATCCGGACCAGGAGATTTACCCTGGGGTAGCACCTCCAAAACCTCCCCCAACTCCTCAGAAGTGATCGGTTGGTTGAGGGCAGTGATAGCCTCCTGAGAGAGAGAGGGGAGCTGCAAACTGGATAGGTACCCCTCTATATCATCAATGCTCCGGGGGGATGCCATCCCGGTCGGGGGGGTCAGATTATACAATCGTTTATAAAAGGAAAGAAAAATATCTGAGATGGAAGCAGGGTTATAATGAAGAACTCCATTCGAGTCCCGTAAAGCCTGGGGGCAAGCCCCTGCTGTGCGTTTCTTAAGCTGGCGGGCCAGGAGGGTGTGGGCTTTGTTCCCCTTTTCGTAAAACCTCTGTTTGGAGAAGAGGAGAAGTTTCTCCACTTTTTTGATGGAGAGGTCTTTCAATTGCTCGCGGAGCCGTACAACTGTTTTCAAAGAAGGGACAGATGGGTGGTGGATCAGTTTGGCCTCTTCCAGCGAGAGCTGGGTGGTCAGCTGGGCCCGCTGGGCAGCCTCGTCTCTTTTAGCTCTCGCCCCCTCCCTGATACAGAACCCCCTCATCACAGCCTTGTGTGCCTCCCACAGAACAGAGGGGGAAGAGACTGAGCCCTGGTTGATCTGGAAGTATTCAACCAGATGACGGTGCAGGGTGGCCTTGATAAGGGGGTCCTTGACAAGGTACTCGTTTAGGCGCCAATGGTTCTTATTCCTAAGTATGCGGGTTCGTTTGAGATCTAAAATTATGGGGGAGTGGTCAGACCAGGTAATGGCCCCTACATCGGAACTTTCCATTAGTTGCAGAATAGAGCTGCTCACGAAGAAATAATCTATGCGGGTATGAGTTCGATGGGGGGCCGAGTAGTAGGTGAAGACTTTCTCCCCAGGGTGATCAACCCTCCAAGCGTCAAAGAGGACCTCGGCCCTGACTAGCTTTCTGAACTCTAGGGACAGTCTCTGCAAGCCGTCCGAAGGAGGATGTCCCCCAACCGAATGGCGGTCGAAAGACTCCGAAAAAGGAGCATTAAAGTCCCCCCCCAGCACCAAAGGCGCCGTAGGGAGACCTCTAATCAGAGCCAAGACCCTCCTGAGGAAATGAATCTGGCCACTATTTGGGGAGTAAATGTTGGCCAGGACTAGTGGTTTGTCTCCCATTTTGGCTTCGAGGATAACATATCTGCCTCCAGAATCGACATGAGATCGGAATACCTGGATAGGGCTTTGAGGAGAGAGCAAGATGGCTACGCCACCTTTCTTATTGGGAGAATAAGAGGAGTAAGCAGAGGGATAAAACCTTGCCGCAAAGGCGAAAGACCCCTTAGCATCATAGTGTGTTTCCTGTAAAAAGGCTACGTCGGCTTTGAGTAATTTCAACTCTTGGAGGGTCAGCCTGCGTTTGCGGGGGGAGTTAAGCCCCCGAACATTGAGGGATATTATACGCACCATGGTGGAGATGAAAAAGGCACAGCCTGTCCTTGTTTGTGGAATAAGCCTGCAGGCTCAGCGGGCTCCATGGGCGGCACAGAGAGGCCTCGGCCGACCCCCCCATCCCCGCCACATCCCCCAGAAGAAAGGAGTGGGATAGAGGGAGATAGAAGGCAGAAGAAGGAATAGAAGCATAGGGAATAAGAAGGGAAACAGACAAAGAGGTAAGAAAGACAACAAAGGAATACATAAACAAAATAACTATAAAACAGACCGAGTAATCGGTAAATTCCCGGGTATATTTCCGGCTGGACGACGACGCGGGTTAGTCCTCCGCCCCTCACAAATAAAAAGGAGGAAAACTTGAGGGGGGAGAAGGGTCCTACCGTCCCCTAGTCGAACACCAGTGTAAAAATGAGGGGGCGGTGTCCGAGAAAAGCCAATCCGGTGGTACGTGTAGCACCAATAGGGCCCTAATAGGGCCGCAAAGGGGGAAAAAAGTGAGAGTAGAACAGAAAAAAAAATCACCCCCAACTAAGGGAGAGTCACCCGCCTGTAAGGGAAAAGTTAGTGCAAGTCAGGCCTGTAGTGTTAGTACTAAGATGTAAGAGTAGAAGACATGCAACAAGAAAGGCCTGACTAAAATAAATGAGACAGTGTATGAGATTGTAGATACTTAATAAACCATGCTGTAGAAGTAAAAATTATTAGGCACCAGCAGCAAGAATGCAAAAAAAATAACTAGTTTAAGGATACAGTTCGTATAGACTCCACAAACGGTGAGGAGTCGGCCGATTGAAAGTCCGCCATATATGGGGAGACAAAAGTCCTTCAAGACGTCATGCCAGACGCCTGCTTGTTTCAGCGGGGACGGAGAGAAGAGGGATCCCGACGTCCCCGGCCCCCTCCCCGGGGGTTCCTCTTGGGGAGTCCTCTGGACCACACCGGCGCCGGGGCAGGGCCCGGCAGGACCAACTCCCAGTCAGGCAGCTCGATAACTGGAATGTCCACGGCCCTGCAGAAGGCTGGAGAATCCGCCGGCACATGGAGCACTGCTGATCTGCCATCACGTTGGACGATGAGCGCAAAGGGGTGCCCCCAGCGATATGGAATCTGGTGGTCGACCAAGGACTTAGTAAGAGGACGGAGATGTCGTCGTTTCTGGAGCGTAATACGAGATAAATCAGGATACAATTGTATTTCAGCTCCTGCGTAAGTCGTGGACTCTCTGTTTCTGGCGGCCACCATGATTCGTTCTTTTAGCTCAAAGTCGTGCAAACAACAAATCATATCTCTAGGTTGTTTAGAGGAGCTTTTTGGTTGAAGAGCCCTGTGTGCCCTGTCGAGCTTGATCTGGGCAGAGGGGGAGTCACCGAGTACCATATTGAAAATGGTCTGCAGGATCACTTTGGGGGACTCACGCCCCTCTGCCTCTGGGATCCCACGGACCCTAATGTTACAGCGGCGACCTCGGTTATCTAGATCTTCAAGGTGGGAGTGCATAGCCTCCAGGGATTGTTGTTGGGCGGTGACCACCCTCTGCAGCTCTCCCAGGTGGCGCCTAGTAGTGTCGTGGTCGTCCTCTAGTGTGTCCATCCGGCCAGAGAGATGCTGAATGGCCTGCTGGACATTAGCAATTTCAGCTCTGCAAGTGTCTTTCACTTCAGTGATCAGTGTTTTAAAATCATCCTTAGAGGGTATGCGCTCTAGTAAGTCTTGCCATGAAGAAGGGAACACAGGGATGTCCCTCTGCAGGGGTTTATCCTTCCCCATCTGTCCCCAGAAGGTCTTGGCAGCAGCTAAATTGATCTGGGAGGAGGGGGAACCATTGAGCTGTGGGAGCAAGCTAATATGCCTATTGTCAGACATCAGTGCAGCCCCGGGTGTCATGATCTCCTCCCGCAGTAAGAGTGCCCGGGAAGAGGGCGGGCCCTGGTCTCCCCCCGCATTCAGATCGGGACAGTCATTATAATAGTTTTGTATAGGTGTGGGGGGGAAGGGGCCCGACATCTGGGGGGCATCAAAGTCGAGAGCGATCCCAGGGACCCCCTCCCCCACCTGATCTGCTCCCACCTCAAAGCTGTCAATCTCCGCTTCTCCTGCGGGGGCTGCGTCCTCCTCTATGCTGTGTAGGGAAGATGGCGCCGGCCCCTCACGTGTCTCCCGCTCTCGGCCCTTGAAGGCGTCCAGGACCGTGCGCTGATCCGGCGGGGGCACCGGAGGTATCTGCTGGCTCTTGTGACGTTTGGGGCCCATGGTGGTGCGGTGGAATCGCTGATGGCTGCCGCTGGTGCCAATTTACACTGAATGCTGGCGGGAGCTCTGCCTGCGTGCGACCGCTCAGAAAGGCATCCGGGTACGCCCCCCTCTTAGCCATATTTTATTTACAGTAGAACTCAGATCAGAAGTTGAAAGTTTATTTTTTCAAATGCAAAGCACAAATGTCTTATTTTATATGCAAATTGCCTTTTCAAAGATCACTGGAGCTCTAATGCCACCTTTTGGAAGTAGCAATCCTAAAAGTCAATATTTACTCTTTAACGAGCCTTGTCATTTAATCAAGGATATAAGCCAAATTATATTCTCAGTCTGTAGACACAATGTTGCAGGGTGTTTGCCCCTCATCAGTGGAAAGTATAAGATGTGACTAGGGTAGGGGAGAAGCTAAACCTTGGGATCTAAGCTACACCAATTCTCCTTATGAAGAGTGATACGCCATTAAGAAATTGATGGCAGCAACACATCTAAAGGCCCAGTTACACGGCATGACATCGTCAACGACATCGCTGATACGTCACGGGTTTGGAGGCGTACCAGCGACCTCGTTGCGTGTTACTCTGGCAAGTTGCAATGATAAATCGTTGGATCCGAGTTGACCGGTTTACCAACATGTTGGATAACCTGACGATCTCAACTCCAGCAACCTGCTGTATCGTTCTTGTGACACAGCGATAACGTTGTCGTGGACGACTTCACCCATTCTCAGCAATGAGCAGGGATCGTTTGCTGGGCTGTGCGAACGATACTTGCTCGCAACATTGTTGGTAAGTTGTCCATGATATCTAGATGTGTGACATCTCACCAGCGATGTTGAAATGATGTAAAAAAACGACCGCGCGCCCCCGAGATCGTTGCCAACATCGTTTCAACGTCGTGCCGTGTAACTGGGCCTTAAGAAAGAAAGTTGGAAAGGACCATGTCTACTTTTGTGTCGAATGCCCTCTTCTTTTTACAACAGGCTGTAAATGTCTGGGAAGTGAGGAGACCAATTGCAGGAGTTTTAGGGGAGGATGTTCTCACATTCTTGTATGATATAGGATTCTAGCTGCTCATCTTGTTTACCAGAGTCTTCATTTCATAATGTACCAAATGTTTTCTATTGATGAAAGGTCTGGACTGCAAGTGGACAAATCATCACCTGGACTACTCTTCTGTGAAGCCATGCGGTTATAATGGTTTAAGTATGTGGTTTAGCATTATTAGCATTATCTTGCTGAAATATGCAAGGCCTTCCCTGAAATAGTTTTCTGGATTGGAGCAAATGCTGTTCTGAAACCTCTATATAGTGCTCAGCACTGATAGTGCTGTTGAAGATAGGTAAGCTGGTCATACTATAGCCACCAATGTAAGGCTGGCTTCCCATTTGCGTTTGCAAGTGCAGCGTACCGAACGCAGCCAAACGCTTGCGCACTGCTTTCCTATGTTTAACATGGGAACTCATGTGCCTGCGTTTGGCTGCATTCGGTTGCGCTTGCGTTCGGATGCACATAATTTGTGCGCCCTCCAAGCGCCCTCTGAACGCAGCATGTTGCATTTTTTGTGTGTTCGCTTGTTTTTTCAGCAAGCGCCCCCAAGCGCACAAACCATGCATTGAAGTCAATGGATCCGCAGTGTCCTCCGCATGACCGCGCAGGAGAACGCTGCGGATCTCATTGAAATCTCTCCCGGTGGTCGCCGGTGATCAGCGGCGGCCACTGGCAGATCAGCTAGATCCTCCACGGATCTCCCGCCGGTGTCAGCGCGGGAGATTTGAAGAAACAGCTCATCTGACAGCTGTTTAAATCTCCCACGCCGACAACGAATAGGTGAGGTCGGCGCGGGAGATTTGAAACAGTGGTCAGCTGTTTCTTATCTCCTGCACCGATATCGCCCTATTCGGTGTTGGCGCAGGAGATTTAAACAGCTGTCAGATCAGCTGTTTCTTCAAATCTCCGCGCTGACACCGGCGGGAGATCAGCTGTGGCCGGGAGGAGATCTCTGACACTGATCTCCTCCTCCCGGACGCCCCTGAGACAGCTGATTGGCTGGCCGGGGTGCATGTTAATGTGAATGCATGCGGAGATTCTCCGCTGCATTCACATCAGTATGGGCTGCGTTGCGTCTGCATGCCATACGCATGCAGACAAAACGCAAATGTGAAGCCAGCCTAATCCCATGCTATCGGATATGCAGTTCTTTCGGCTGTGCGCTGATAATAAGCTGGATGGTTCCTCTCCTCCACAGTCCGCAAGACACAACATCTGTGGTTTCCATAAAGAGACAGTAACTTTATCATTTTACATAGAAATAGAGATTCTGTACTTAAATTGTTAACATTAGTTATAACTCTTATTCAGCAGTTTTCTTGAGTTATCTTTACTAGGGGAATCTATTGTGTTTTATTCAAGTTTTAGTTTTGAACTTTCCATTGCTGGTGTATATTTCTTTGCTTCCTCCATTTCAATATAGGAAGTTGAGGACAGGTTCGACTTAATCACTTTAATTTGAACATTACAGAGACTTGATGAAACTTGAAAACTATCAGCATAATATTTTTATTTCACTCAAGGCTCATCTTGAAAGAAAAAAAACAAGATTTTCTGGTTGTGCATTTCTTGTCCTGACATTTCACCTTCTGTCATTAGCATTCATTATTAAGCTTTTCAAAGCAAATGAAGTGAAGATACATATTGTGCTTAACTCTCAATCCTTGACATAATGGTTTAGATTTAAGCCTTTTTTCTTTGCTTTCTTTGTACACCTATATAATGGTGGTGAATGTGTTTGCTTTGCAAAGGTTTTGTGGAGTCAGTTGCAAAGAAAGTTGTCACATGGAGACTCAAAATGTGCTTTGGACAGCTACCTTCTTACACACATCTAAAGGTGTACTATTATTATATATACTCAATTAATGGACATATATATGTACACAAGTATTTCTTAACATTAACAATGCAACACCAAGAAGAAAACATTGTGGAATTATGTAAAGCACAGGATGGTTAGACATGTTAATGATATGTAGATGATAAAGAAAACACAATTTTCAAAGCATTTTGATTTATTTAAAAGAGAGATCCGGGATTTTATTTAAAAATAAAATGTGCCTAAGCATTTTGTGCCGGGCACCATTCACCACCATTCATCCCCAGCGCAAAGCGGTCACACATCGCTCCTGCCAGGGACAGCATGGTAAACCGAGCAGAGGCAGCTTTTCCACTCTGCTCTGTGGAAGGTGCAGCTGTTCTCCTGCTGATTGACAGCCGGCCCCGCTTCCATGATTGAAGGAGCCAGCTGTCAATCAGCGTGACATCGGATATGACACTTGTCAACAGAGGGCACACGCCACCCCCCTGTGTACGTGACGTCAGTGGAAGCAGCAAAATCGCCGTCCGGAGCGGTTTAAGACTGATCCGTGTTGTACCGGGTAAAAACAGGCAGGTAGGTGGCAGCTACCTGCCTGTTGCTGCTTAGGCACAATTATTTTTATTTGTGAAATCCCAGATAACCTCTTTAAGTATCGAGTGCCACATGCAGAAATCCCTGCACTTAGAAAACTTTGTTGCTGAGGAATAGAAAGTGAAAGAATGGGGTATCTGAACCATCAGATACCTCTGTGATTTTTTTTCCTGAAGAAGGGGCTATACCCCCGAAACTCGTAGAAAAATAAAATCACCATCATTAATCCCTTTGTTGGATTGAATTTGCAAAGACGGGAGTGTGGTTCAGATACCCCATCTTTCACTTTCTATTCCTCGTTTACTGTGCCTTGGGGGAA
Source organism: Allobates femoralis (assembly GCA_033576535.1). Lineage (NCBI taxonomy): Eukaryota > Metazoa > Chordata > Amphibia > Anura > Aromobatidae > Allobates > Allobates femoralis. Next base: position 565,077,734 of record JARQOC010000002.1, on the reverse strand, counting down.
CGGCGGCATACCATCATCAGGAAAAATATCCATATGTCAGTCAGTGTGGTTGTGACTTGCACAACCCTTAAAAGGTGAGCAAAACCTTGTCATTTATTGTCCGCTGTGCACACAGGTATACCCTATTGTGCCTTCTCTGTTTCCAGATTCCACACAAAACTTTGTTTCTAACAGTAAGGGTATTAATGTTTATATGTGGAATGTTGTGCCAGGCTTGCACTTCCACAAGCAAATCATCAAGATCTGCTGCTGGCAGCTCTTTGCAATCACCAACTAATAATGTCCAGTTTTTCTTAATGGGAGACAAATCGAAAGATGCTGCAGACCGTGGTATCACGAATAGTCCACGCAGACTACTCACATTATTACAAGTTAAGAAACTGCTCCTTTAGAGAAATGGCTGTGCTACTGGTTACAACAACAATTCAGTGCAATACCGAGCTGTTAGTGTACCTGGAATCAAGACTAGAGGGGTCTGGCTACTGTACACTTTCAAATCCTAAGAAACAGTACCAACACTTCATTGAAAACACTCCCCATATACTTTAGCAGTGCTCAGCAATGAGAAATTGAACATTCAGAAGATAATTCCTATCATTTAGTACGATAATTTGCTGATCTCTCCAGTATTCAAAAATTCTATAAACTTTATTTGAAAAGCATTCAAATATAGATGGAAGGTATGAGAAATACTCAGAGTATATAAACAGCAGCCATTTCATGCCTGTGACACGCTTCGTCCTGGCCCTGAATGTACCATTCATCATTTTGCCGCTCCACACCATATTCTTGGGAGTAGAATCGGTGTGGCGTTCCCTCATGAAGGCCTCTTAACACTAGAAGTCCCAGAGACTGGTCATTTGACCTTTTTACCATTGAAAACCAAGGATCCTTTAAATTCCCGGGACTTCTAGTGTTAATGGCTTTGCCACTTGGTCTTGTCATATTAGAAGAATGACTTGTACTGATCCGTTTTGTACTTCAAGTGAAAGTAGATGTTACATACCAAACCTAAGTCGTCAAACAGTGTCTACATAAACCATCAGAAGGCAATTACATGACATTGGGTTATGGGCCAGTCGTTCATCTATAGGTGCTTCATCGACCTCAGGGTACTCCTACCAAAGACAATCTTTGTGCAGAGCAACATTTCAATTGAGGCTAGAATGAAAGTCTGCCTTCTTCAGCAATAAGTCCTGCTTTTGTCTAAGAAGCAATGATAGCTGAAGATTGGTCTAGCGAACAAGTGACCAACAGCATGAAGATTCTTTTAGAAGGGAAATGTGAAAGTGTCCTAAAAGCTGTTTTTCAACATGGCAATGCCAAAAACATGGACAAAAAGAAAAAATACAAAAATATTAACGCCTTTACAATGTGGTGCTTGAGAAGGATATTATTAATACTATGTATGGCAACAAGAACAAACCAATTTTGAAACAAATCAAGCCAGACTTGTCACTTGAAAGCAAGGATCACCAAGCTACGACTTGCCTACTTTGGACACATCATGCGAAGAGAGAAATCAGTGGAGAATGACATTATGGTAGGAATAATAAAAGTAAAAAGGTGAAGAAGACCAGCATCTTAATGGCTTGATACTGTTAACATAACGACGGAGAAGATTCTGGTGGACCTATCTAGGCTCGTACAAGGTAGATCTTCCTACAGAGGATTCATCCATCAAGTTGCCATGGCTCAAGATTGATCTGAAGGCTGATAAATAATAAAGCAAGACTGAATATTGATGGTGTTACTATGTGCATCCTGCATAGCCTATATGTACTGTATTTCCCGCAGCATTTCCAGACTTGCTCAAATGCCCTTAGCATGGCAAGACATTCCACATACAACCATTTATATCCTCTTTGATAGCAGCCAAGACATGTAATGCATGCAAGTATGCATGTGGTGCTCATACATGATAATGAATGATTCAAGATGTTTAAAAATTGTATTTCCATTTTTTTTTTCGTCATTTACGTGTTTATCATTAGGGATGGGCGAACAGTTCAGTTTTACCCAAGTTCGTGACCAGGGTTACTCTGTTAAAGTAAGCAAATAGTTAATACACTATATGTAGTTAATGTGTAGGCGCGCTCTCTCTTCCTGCTGTGATGCAGCGCTGCATCATTTCTGGGCCGCCCCTTCTGGGCATATGTGAATAGTTGTTGGAGCCAGACACGTGACTATTCCCCCCGTAAGTGATAATGCGGTCCCGTAAGTATAATCAGTATGGTTATTTACAATTTGCTTGCTTTAACATGGCAACCCCGTTCACGAACCAAGGTAAAACCAAACTGTTCGCCCTTCCCTAGTCATTAACACACCTATCGATCCTGTGATTTCTATAATTTTTCCTTGGTGTTGCAATTTCAATGTTGAGGAGTATATATGCACACTACATGGAAAGGAGTATATTGAATTTAGTTTTTTACTTCACTTCCATTTACTCAAGTATACCGCCATCATTGCTGAATACTAAGGTTGAAAACACTAGAGTTAAATAACATAGGTGGTAAAAGTCATAGTTGTTCACACTGTTCTTGATGAGGAGGATAAATCGTTCATAAACCTGGCATTCTTGCCCCAGCGATTAGGCTGTATCGCACCGTCTGACCGCAATAGCGATGTTGGCGGCGATACAGCCTATTCCGCACCATTGCTGGGGATCGCTCGCTGAGTTGATATCAGCCCGGCGAGTGATGGCTACGCCCACATCGCAGCGCCATCACCGGCAACATCTGCCTGTGTGACACCAAGGCTGCGATGTTTGAAGCGACTGCGCTCCCGTGACATCACTTCCGACATTGCAGTCTTGGTTGCTGTGTGTGACGGCCCCTTTAAGTGTCTAAGCAAAGGGTCTGAATACTTATAACCATGTGATATTTCAGGTTTTTTTTGTTTTTTTTTGAATTTGCAAAAATTTCTACATTTGTTTTTTTCAGTCAAGATGGGGTGCAACGTGCACATTAATGAGAAAAAAATGAACTTTTTAAAATTTACCAAATGACTGCAATGGAACAAAGAGTGAAAAATGTAAGGGGGTCTGAATATTTTCTGTACCCACTGTATGTGCTGGGGACATATATGTAAGATTATCTCAGCAGAGAAACAATTTTTTAAAACCCGTATAATTGTGAAACTTGTTACTATTCAAAGATATATTGATTTAAAAGAGCTATGTTCATGGGAAATATCATTTAAAGTAGTCTTCTAGGACCTTAAACTTTATGGTAAATCTTTGGGCCATTACTGTTAAATTATATTGAAGGTCCAAATACTGGTGAGCACAATGTAGGAGCACTGTGGACCATATGGCTGTCTAGTACTACTGCTCAACAATAGCCCCTCGAATAGATCGAAGTTCCAGCCACAAATGATTTTCGAGAGAAAAGGATTGAAAATGTTGAATTGCAATGCTTGATCCTTCTGTCACTGCTTCATCTCTCTGACATCTGTTTACTACACTCACTAATGGGTAGATAATTGGGAGATACCTGTCATCTGACTGTGATCTAAGTGTGTGTTCACACCAGAAGCCTTTATACAGAAGTTGGCTGTGGGCTGACCATTCAGCTGACACTCCCATATGCAGAAGTGATTGTTCAGCTGAACACTCCTTTGTTCTTTATGGATAATTCACCAACTAACACGACGATCAGTGGCTTTTGAGAAAAAATCTGATTTGTAGTCAGAAATCGGCAGACACCATATATCGACATGATCTCCGACCATCAGTTGACTGATGCCCCCAGGGCCGGCGTCAGCACCCGGCGTACCCAGGCAAGTGCCGGGGCCCGACTGCTTGGAGGGGGCCCACCGGGCCCCTGAGGGCTAGGGTCACACTTGCATTGTGACCCTAGCCTGACGCAAGTATTGTCTGCTGCAGCGCAGAGCGTTTAACGCTATGTGCTGCCAGCAACTGAGCCCATAGAAACCTGATATTTTCATTGACAACCAGTGGTTGTCAAGGTAAACATCGGGTTTCTATGGGCTGCCTCCAGCGCATAGCATTAAACGCTATGCGCTGCAACATACAATACTTGCATAAGGCTAGGGTCACAATGCAAGTGTGACCCTAGCCTCAGGGGCCCCTGAGCACTGCCCCCACAGCCAGAGCCATATCCAGGGGGCAGCTGGGGGGTCATTTTCAGGCTCCTGCAGCACCGGAGGTCTCCCTCCTCCCCCTCCACGGGAGCCGACAGAGCTGCACACTCTGGGCTCAGGCTGACAGGACCTGTGATGATGTCAATGGATGGGGAGGAGTCAGGGGTCTCATGATCAGCTCCTCAGTGTATCCAGGACTGTGCTGGCCACCATGAATGATGCTCAAATAAGGTGAAGTTTGTGTGTGGTCAGGAGGCATTTACAGTGTGAATGTAGCAGAGGTGAGTGTGTACTAGGTGTATGGCAATTAGGTGAAGGTTATGTGTGGGGTCAGGAGGGATTTACAGTGTGAATGTAGCAGAGGCGAGTGTGTACGAGGTGTACGGAGCGGAGCCGAGTGGGTACTAGGTGTACGGAGCAGAGCCATGTGTGTACGAGGTGTACGGAGCAGAGCCGAGTGTGGACGAGGTGTACGGAGCGGAGCCGAGTGCGTACGAGGTGTACGGAGCGGAGCCGCGTGCGTACGAGGTGTACGGAGCGGAGCCGAGTGCGTACGAGGTGTACGGAGCGGAGCCGTGTGCGTACGAGGTGTACGGAGCGGAGCCGAGTGCGTACGAGGTGTACGGAGCGGAGCCGCGTGCGTACGAGGTGTACGGAGCGGAGCCGCGTGCGTACGAGGTGTACGGAGCGGAGCCGCGTGCGTACGAGGTGTACGGAGCGGAGCCGCGTGCGTACGAGGTGTACGGAGCGTAGCCGCGTGCGTACGAGGTGTACGGAGCGTGAGCCGCGTGCGTACGAGGTGTACGGAGCGGAGCCGCGTGCGTACGAGGTGTACGGAGCGGAGCCGCGTGCGTACGAGGTGTACGGAGCGGAGCCGCGTACGTACGAAGTATGTGTACCAGTGGTAGCCCCCCGCGGATTCCGCTCCTATAGTCTCAGCCGCCTTTGCCAGCAGCATTCTTCTCCAGAGTCTCTTCTGCCGCTCTCTGCATTCTGCAGCTCAGCATGAAGGGGCACGATGTCATCACTGTGCTGATATGTGCAGAGCGACCGGAGCGGCAAGAAGAAACGTGAGGAGAAAGAGAGATCTGGACGGCCAGACACTCCGCTTGGCTGCGGTGCCACCATATGGCAGTGCGGCTCCATTGAGCTGCTTGCATTATTTGTGTGCTTGAGAATGCTTGTGTATATACCAAGCATCCTCAGATGCACAAAAATGCAACATTTTGCATTTGAAGGGTATTTTTAAAAAGCGCAAGGGAATGCAAACGCATTTTAGCCCGCTCCTAACAATGTGTAATATACTCACTGTCAGAAAAGCTCTTGCTGGTTTCAGCAGTCACTGTTCCTGTAAGGCTGCCTTCACATAGGAGTTTTTTAAAAAATGTGGCAGTTGCGGTAAAAAAAACCCCGCATCTGCCGCATTTTCCGTCTAGCGGCTGCACGTTTGCGGCAAGCCCCATGCATTGTCTATGGGGCTTGCAGTAAGTGTGCGGCAATATATATATATATATATATATATATAATATATATATATATATATATATATATATATATATATAATAATATATGTATATATATATATATATAGTCCGCGATATGTACTTAAAGGGGGCCCACTGAGACCTTTTCGCCCGGGGCCCACAGAAACCTGGAGCCGGCCCTGGATGCCCCCATATAAATTATCTAGCAATATTGATGGGTTTGGTTGACATTAGTCTAATGTGAATAAAGGCCTTAACAGACCAGTGTTTTATGTTCCAGAAAACACATTGAAGTGAAGTTGATAACTCTGCAAATCCCTCCACTGGCTCCCAGTTTCCCAACAAATCTAGTTCAAACTACTAACACTGACCTACAAAGCCATCCATAAATTGTCTCCTCCCTATGTCTCTGAACTAATCTCCCAATATCTTCACTCATGTAAGCTTCAATCTTCCCAAGACCTCCTCCTCTCCTCCACACTTAAATGTTCCTCAAACAACCGCCTCCAAGATTTCTTCGAATAACCCATCCTCTGGAATTCTGCACCCCAACTTGTCAGATTATCCATCACGCTCGGATCCTTCAGACGGAACCTGAAAACCGATCTCTTCAGGAAAGCTTACAGCCTGCAATGACTGAGCGACTGCCCCACTGCCACTGGAGCTGCCGCCTCACCACCACCAGATCTGCTGCACCCCTGACCTACTGTCTTCTCCCCATTAGATTACGTTCACACATTTGTGTATTTTGTTGCGCTTTTTTGTGCGCGCTTTTTGCTGCAATTTTCGGCCGCGCAAAAAATCGCAACAAAATACGCTTTCACACACTGCGCTTTCTTCACTCCACAAAATGCAGGTGATGTCACAGAGGGGAGGAAGAATCCTGCTCCCTCCTCCCCTGTGTGACATTTGCGACAGCCCCATTAGATTTCGCAGTGTATTAAAATACACTGCAAAATCTAAATTAAATAAAGGCAAATGTATGAAGAATAATAAAGAATCAAATACTTACCCTCCAAAGCCTTTTCTCCGGTCTCCGGTGCAGAGGTATCGTCCTGCCAGGGCCCGCCGTGATGTCAGAGTGACGTCTCGGGCGCTGATTGGCTGCTCGCGGTCATGTGATACATATCACATGACCGTGACGTCACTCTGACATCACCACAGGTCCTAGCACATCAATTCCTGTGGCGGCTCCCGGACACCGGAACACCGTCGGAGGGTAAGTATTTCATTCTTTATTATTTTTAATACATTTGTCTTTATTTAACTTTGATTTTGCAGTGTATATTAATACACTGCGAAATCAAATGGGGGGTCACAGGTGTCACAGAGGGGAGAAGGAAACAGAATTCTTCCTCCCCTCTGTGACGTCAGCTGCAGCAGCGCTCGCCCTTATAGGAAAAAGTGCCAGCGCTGCTGCGTAAAGAATTGACACGGTCATTCTTTTTACGCAGATGCTTTTTCCAATAAAAGCGCAGTGTATTTTTACGCACTGTCCGTACGGCAAAGTGAATTTCCCATTCACTTTGCCGGCAGACAAAAATCACATTGCGTATTTTTACGCGCGCTTTTCAAAATATGCAGTGTGTGAACGCAGCCTTATCCTGTTGAATGTAAGCCCGCAAGTACCAGTCTGTCATTGTTAATTTGTTTACTGTAAACTATATCTATAATTTTGTATGTAAGCCCTCTCATGTACAGCAACATGGAATTAATGGTGCTATATAAATAAATAATTATTATTATATTCAATAAGACTTAGGCCCCTTTCACATCAGCGGTTTTTTCAAATCGCGGCAGATGCTGTGAAAAAACTGCATCTGCCGCGATTAACGCATAACCGACACACTTGCGGCACAGTTGCGGCAAGCCCCATGCAATGTCTATGGGGCTTGCGGTAAGGGTGCGGCAAGTGCGGTTTCGGCACTTGCGGCAGGTGCGGCCGCAAAAAAAACGCAGTCAGCAGCGTTTTTTTTCGCGGCCGCACCTGCTGCAAGTGCTGAAACCGCACTTGCCGCACCCTCACTGCAAGCCCCATAGACATTGCATGGGGCTTGCCGCAAGTGTGTCGGTTATGCATTAATCGCGGCAGATGCGTTTTTTTCACCGCATCTGCCGCGATTTGAAAAAAACGCTGATGTGAAAGGGGCCTTATCTGTGGCTTTTGAGTGAGGGCGTTGACTATGTCAACATGTATTTGATGACATTGAAAAGTGCTGGCTACTTCTGAAATAGCATTTTCTCTGTGGCACACAGTGGAGGTTTACTGGTATCTGTCTCCATACCCTTAAAGCATGTCAAATATGTGCAAGCTCAAGATTACCTTAAAATGTGTGTCTTCCTGTCCACTTGTTTGTATTTTAGTAATTTACAGCTTTGGACTCTTTAGGCTACTAAAAATGTACTTTTAAAACCAATTTTTCCTATCATTTACCCTAGACACCTGGTCATTTACATCTAAGGGGCAGATTAAATAGTTCATATATCAAGCTGTCTGACATTTTTTTTAGTTCTAGCTTAGTAAAGCTTCTTTTATTGTCCCTGTTTTGAATGTTTTAGTTGAATGTTCACGTTAGTAGACAAGATCCTGATACTGGCAGATTCTGGATCATGGTTTTATATGTTGAACATTATAAAGTATATTTAAAATAATTTCCATGAAACCAAGTTAGATTTGCTGTTTAAAGGTGTGAAAAGAGGCAAAAAAATAAGCATGTAGTATTTGAAGAAATTGCTGTTTTCGTTCATTTATAGATTGACAGATTTACAGACTTATTCGAGATAAATCCTATTATGCGTTGGTTAGTAGAATTAGTAGACGAGCATAACTACATTAGGTGCAGCGGTTGCAATCACACCTGGCCCCTGGGACCTAGGGGGCCCAAAAAGTTCCTTTGGCCTATAGGAAAAACATTAATGCTATTAAAGATTTTCAATAATTGGGGGCCCCGTTGGACCTTTCGTATCGGAGAACATGAGCTTTAAGTTGCGCCACTGGTTGTAGGCCAGTCAATTAGAAGTATTTAGAAGAAGTTGTTAGGCTGTGTGCACATTGTGTATTTGGTTGCAGAAATGTTTTCACCAAATCTACATCTTCTGGCAGAAAAATGCACTAACAAATTCAATGAGTTTTTTTACGTGTCTTTGATGCATTATTTTGCATGTGTTTTTCATGCATTTGTGGTGGAAAAATGCTGCAGGAATTGACATGCAGTAGATTTATTTCTGCGCCAAATTTGCAAGCGAAAAAAGCAGCATGTGCACAAAACTTCAGAATTCTCATTGACTATGCTGGCATAAGGATTTGCACGCGGTTTTGTGACAAAACTGTATTAAAAACGGCATCAAAAACGCACTGTCTGCACAGAGCCTTACAATGCAGTTTTCTAAAAAGTAGAGTAACTTGACACTTTTGGATTCTGCATCAAATTGTCTTTCTTTTGTCCTCTACATATCCTGCAAGTTTGGTTACTGTATAAAAATCATTAAAGCTACATATTATTGTCTGATATCTTATTATTGTGTTATTACTGTGAAGTATTACCGTATTTTATTGTCAAGGGAGCATTTCTGGAATTCCCTCCTGTTTTTCCTAACCACGCATCTACAGTGAGGGAAATAAGTATTTGACCCCTTGCTGATTTTGTAAGTTTGCCCACTGACAAGACATGGAACAGTCTATAATTTTAAGGCTAGATTAATTTTAACAGTGAGCGATAAAATATCAAAAATAAAATCCAGAAAATCACATTGTTCAAATTATATACATTTATTTGCATTTTGCAGAGAGAAATAAGTATTTGATCCCCTACCAACCATTAGGAGTTCTGTCTCCTACCAGGGTGGATTTGATTTAAATCTAACTGATTTAAATCACTAGTCAGTAAGGCTTGATTTAAATCAGTGATTTAAATCAAAGTTTCTACCTAAACTAGTTCTTGCTACTTTAACATGCAAGTAGATGAAGATTTTTAGAATCACTTTTTATATTACTTTTTTCTCCCCAGTTTAATGGGTTAATCATTCATATTTGGACACCACTGTTCTGTTGTACTTAGGAAGGAGAAAAATAATCCTGACCTTAATAACAATTTAAATAGATTTATTCAACTGAAACAATAACAACATTACAGCATAAGTTATTTGCTTAAACAAACATCCATGTTTGTTAACTAATTTGGCTAAACAAAATATATATATATTTTAAGAAACTTAGACTGGCAGCCCAGCCGACACATGAAAAGCTTAAATACTACTGTCCCTGCTGTACTCTGTAGCTCACTTGTCGTCATCTTCATCATCATCTTCTTCTTTGTTCCTTTTCATAATCTGGAAAAGAAAAACAAGCTTTCCTGCTTTATTGGGTCCCAACCAATTTCTCAATTTAGAATGAATGAGTCCAAAGGAAGAGAATATTCTTTCAACGCCTGCAGAAGAAGCTACTGCTGTTAAAAGTGAAATCATTACTTGAACAGTCTCTAAATCCAAGCGCTTAAGTGACTTCCACCAGTTTACTGGTGTGACCTTCCTTAAAATATCTTCAGCAAACATATATTTCTTGAATGGTTCCCCCTTAGCTCTGAAGTTTATTATAGTTGGCATTAAAGATGAATGATTGCTGGATACCCATGTCATAGCTAACTCCTCTTCCTCAGCACTTAGGTTTTGACCCTGATATTGGATATTGACAATATTTGCCAAAAAATGAGCTGGAGTCAGTGCTTGTCCCATTCCTTTGTTTACTGCTTGTAATTTAATTCTGTCCATGTGTAGTTCTGTTTTTAAGTGTTCACTCAGTTCCTTCCAAATTTCAACAGCATCCGCAATAAAACAGCTATTTTTCTGTATTATGTTTAAAGCTTGAGAGATGGGTTTCAGGAAGCTCAGCATATATTCAACATTTCTCTTAAGCCCAATGTTGAGGATTTTGGCCGTGACAGTGCCATCTATTTTATCTCGATTTTCTTCACAAAGTGTCATCAGAATAGGCCAGTTTTTGATATACTGCTCAAAACAGTCCACCACAGAGTTCCATCCAACATCTTGTGGGAGCGTTAGCTTGGTTCCACCCATCCTTTTCAGAGCTGCTGCAGCAAAATGATTATTACGGAAGTATTTAGCAATTTCAACAACATTAGCCTTTATTTCTGCAACACTTAAGTCTTTGGCTAAGAGATGCAGCAAATGAGCACTGCAACCATATGTTATTAGCAGCTTTGTATTCCCTCCCTGCTCTTCTAAATCTCTTCTCGTCTTGGATACGTTTGCAGCATTGTCAGTGACCAAACTGCGTACTAGACATTTGAATTTTTGTTCACATGTCGTTATAGCTTTTACTGCCACTTCTTGTAAGTATTCTGCTGTGTGTGCATTTCCTGACGTATCAGTTGTTTGTGCAAGGTAGACTTTACCTTCTGTTGTTATACAAGCACATACAATAGGATCATTGTGGACATTACTCCACCCATCAATACTTAGGTTAACAATTTTACCCTCCAGAGCTGTTGCACATTGCTCCATTTCTCTGTCATACACTTGATCCAGCAGTTTCCTTGCAACATCAGCTCTGCTGGGTGGACTGTATCCTGGTCTCAGTGACTGAACCATATTAATGAAATGTGGGTTCTCAGTCAGACGGAAAGAAGAGTTCGTTGCATAAATAAACTGGGCAATTTTTTCATCAATCAACTCTTTTTCTAATCTGCTAGTTCTTATCACAAACCTATCTATGGTGGTTCCAGGAGGTAAAGGTTTTTTCTTCCTTTTGGGTGATGGTGATATGTGGCTGTGGGTGTCTGATGATGATGCTGCTGCTAATGAAGCACTATCCTGGATGGATAACTCTGAAACTGTAGAACAGGATGATGGTGATCTTGGAGGTGGATAGTTTCCAGAATCCATGAATTCCCCTAAACAAAAAAAGTCAATGCTGTTATTTTATTGTTTATTATACAATTTCTGCTTATTGTACACAACACATCACTGCCCCTGCCCCAAAAGGAATATTTGTTTTTCTTCATAACTGTACCAAATGACAGTAACATGCAGTAATAATAAGAAATATAATTTTTCTCACACATGACAGTTCAGTCTTTAGAAATAGGATTCAATAAAAATGTTTACCAGCCTGAAGATCCTGCCTGTTCAGAAGTGTTTCTTTGGTCATCTTCATCACCGCACTTCTCATGATGTTGCCTCATTCGCGCCACCAGGCCTTGCATCTCTTTGTTGCATCGTTTGCATTTTGCACGCATGCCTGCCTTACCGATAGGCGAAGGAGCTTCATTAAAATATTCCCAAACTGGGTCTCTTTTACGGCCTGCTGCCATTATAAGGAAAGAATGTAATAAACCTCAGATCGTACACACAAACAGATCCAGACTTGTCTGTCTGTGGCTATGCTGCAGTATTGTGCTCAAAGTTTCACTTTCATTTTCTTGTCTGCTTGCCCTTCCTCCTCCTCACACTTAGATTCACATTCTTCTTGTGTTGTGCAGATCTATTCCACTCCAAACAATCAGAAACATATTGTCTAACTTCTTGGACTTGGCACTGAAGGGGTTGATTCTGTATTCATAGGTTTGTAGAACAATAGGATTAAGGTCTTTTTCGCAACTCTGTTCATGTTGTAACATTTTTGCCGTGAAGAAGAGGCTGGGACCTCTGCGGAGTCAAATTCAGTTTTGAGAACTGTGTAAGGCTGGCTTCACATTTGCGTATGGGAAGGCAGCGTTTTGCTGCGTTCCCATACGCAGTTAAACGCATGCGCACTGCGTTCCTATGTTTAACATAGGAACGCATGGTGCCTGCGTTTGCTGCGTTCGGGTGCGGATGCGGACGATATCTGCTGCTTCCGGTGTCCAGCATCCGCACCCGGGACGCAGCATGTTGGGTTTTTTTGTGCGTTTGGGGAGCTTGGACAATCAGCAAGCGTCCCCAAGCGTACAAAAAAAGCATTGTCTTCAATGGGTCCGCAGTGTCCTCTGCATGACACAGCAGGAGAACGCTGCGGACCCATTGAAAAATCTCCCGGTGGCCGCCGGTGATGTCACAGGAGCTCACCGACGGCCACCGGGAGATCAGCTGACCCTCTGCTGTCCTCCTTCTCCCCGCCGCCTGTAATCTCATAGCGATGTCGGCGGGGAGAACAGCTGATCTGACAGCTGTTTGAATCTTCCCGCGCCGACATCTCCTCACAGTGTCGGCGCGGGAAGATTCAAACAGCTCTCAGATCAGCTGTTCTCCCGCCGACAGTCCCGGAGCTTACCGGCGGCCGGGGGGCGGAGATCTCCGGCGCTGATCTCCGCCTCCGGCCCGCCCCCGGACAGCGCCGATTGGCTGCCGGGCTCCATAGTGATGTGTCCGCAGGCGGACATTATCCGCTGCGGACACATCAAAGTGTCCCTGCTTCTGACAGCGTTTGTGTCTGCATGCCATCAGCATGCAGACACAAACGCTAATGTGAAGCCAGCCTTAGTAAAGCCAGCGTCTGTGATAATATAGGAGAGAAACTGCCCACTAATCCTACAGAAACCTCTGGAAGAGCATGGCATTGTGAATGTTACACATATACAGCCTTTATTCTACTGAGTTAAACAACTCAGCTTTATCTCATGATGTAAGAACCTTTGGATGGTAAAATATTTTCCTCAAAAAGCAGTTTATTGAAAAAAATCAGATTTAAATAAAAAAAATCCGATTTAAATAAAAAAAAATCAGATTTTTTTGATTTTTTTTAAAAAAACATTGATTTTTATCCACCCTGTCTTCTACAGACCAGTTAGACACTCCTAATCAACATGTTACCTGCATTAAAGACAGCTATCTTAAATTGTCACCTGTATCAAAGACTCCTGTCCACACACTCAATCAGTCAGACCCTAACCTCTATAACAGGGGCAAGACCAAAGCGCTTTCTAAGGATGTCAGGGAAAAGATCCTAAACCTGCATACGGCTGGAATTGGCTACAAAAGCATAAGACATTGGGTGAGAAGGAGACAACTATTGGTGCAATACTAAGAAAATGGAAGTAATACAAAATTATTATTTATTTATATAACACTCTTAATTCCATGGTGCTGTACATGAGAAGAAGTTACATACAAAATTATAAATATGGTTTACAGTAACCAAATTAACACTGACAGACTGGTACAGAGGGGAGAGAGGACCCTGCCTTTGCGGGCTTACAATCTACACAAAATGAGTGTCAATGGAAATCGATCTGGGGCTCCATGCAAAATCTTAGCTTGTGGGGTATTCAGGATCATGAGGAAGGTGAGAGATCAGCCTAAAACTACACAGGGGGAACTTGTTAATGCTCTCAAGGCATCTAGGACCTCTGTCACCAAGAAAACCATTGATAACATATATTGCACCGTTATGGATTAAAATCCTGCAGTGCCTGCAAAGTTGCACTGCACAAGAAGACACATGTACAGGCCCATCTAAAGTTTGCCAGTGAACACCATGGTGGTTCTGAGAGTGATTGGGAGAAGGTGCTGTGGTCAGATGAGACAAAAATTGAGCTCTCTGGCATTAACTGTCCGTGTTTGGAGGAAGAAAAATGCTGCCTATGGCCCAAAGAACATTGTCCCTAAAGTCAAGCATGGTGGTGGAAACATGTTTTGGGGGTGTTTCTCTGCTAAGGGCACAGGACTACATCATTGCATCAGTGGGACAATGGATGGAGCCATGTACCATAAAATACTGAGTGACAACCTCCTTCCCTCTGCCAGGACATTAAAAATGGGACGTAGCTGGGTCTTTCAGCACAACAGTGACCCAAAACATACAGCCAGGACAACAAAGGAGTTCCTCAAAAAGAAGCACATTAAGGTCATGGAGTGGCCTAGCCTGTCTCCAGACGTTAATCCCATAGAACATTTATGAAGGGAACTGAAGCTCCGAGCTGCTAAGGAACAGCCTCAAAATCTTAATGATTTAGAGATGATCTGCAAAGAGGAGTGGACCAAAAGTCCTCCTGACATGTGTGCAGACCTCATCATCAACTACAAGAAACGTCTGACTGCTGTGCTTGCCAACAAGGGTTTTGCCACCAAATATTACGTTTTGTTTGTCAGAGGGATGAAACACTTATTTTTCTTTACAAAATGCAAATAGCTTTACACAATGTATACAATTTTCTGGGTTTCATTTTTTATATTCTCTCACTGTAAAAAATTTACTTACCCTTAAAGAGGACCTGTCACCCCCCCTGCTGCATGGCAAACTAAATGCAGCATGCCTGCTACATTCAGGGAAGGGGTCCCCCATGTGTCTGGTGTGCTGTGTACCCCGAGATATACACTTTAGAAAGTTTAGAGATCAGGAGTCAGGAGGGTGTGAACTTATCTCAGAGCTCTGCTTGTCACACGTCCTCCCCTACTCCTGCCTCTTGTTCAGCCTGTGTTTTCAGCAGACTCTGAACAGGAGGGGGGCCACACACACAAGAGGAGGCAGAACACAGCGGCTGAACAGAGAGGCAGGAGGAGGGGAGGATGTGTGACAAGCAGAGCTGCGAGATAAGTAAAGTCCTTCCTGACTCAGTAAATGTAAGATTGATAAAGTGTATATCTCAGCGCACAGGGGGGCTAGAGCCATGAGGGAGCCCTTCCCTGAATGCAGCAGACATGCTGCATTCAGTGCTGCATTTAGTTTGCCGTGCAGCAGGGGGGTGAGAGGTCCTCTTTAAAATTATAGACTGTTCATGTCTTTGTCAGTGGGAAAACTTCAAAAATCAGCAAGAGATCAAATCCTTTTTCATCCACTGTAGCTGAAGTCAGTAGATGTGCTCTCAAGTGCTGCCAACACTCTTTTATTAATTAAAAAAAGCTGTGAGTGTATCACTTTATGCTCCATCACTGGCTGATTAATATTATTATTATGTCCTTTGTTGGGTTTCTGTTTGTATGCATTAATAAACCTTAAGCCAGTAGAAATGCATTATCTCTTAGTACTTCCTCTATTTTTTCAGTAGACCTTTGATCCATAATAGAGAACAAGTCAAAATCAAGAAATTTCGCACATAGATTTTCACTCTATTATGGCATGCTTATTGGTGTTGTATAATCAGAAGATTACCGTAATAGCCTGAATTTTCAGGAGGAAAAATATGCATTGTGGATGAAATATTAGAAAGTATCTTTCGCACAATGTGGAGAAAAATGGAAGTATAAATTGACCACCTATGTAACTTAATACTGCATTGCAAGGGGTAAAAAATAGTTTAGTGAATCCACATCAAAATCCGCACCACCTGGTTGTGGCTGGTGTGGGTTGGTACAGTGGACTTCCAAGTACCAGTGTAAATAAATGGTAAAATTTAATGTTTTTTTCCGATTTTAATTTTATGTTTTTTTAATGTATGTAAGATCCTTATTATGCATAGCTGATGTAAAAACTCTGGATAAGTTGGAACTGAAATTGGTTTACCTTGACTCTGCTTTGATACCTGACACTTAAGGTACCGTCACACATGGCAATTTTGTTAGCAATTTCACTGGCAATTTGATGGTTGCAGTGAAATCATGGACACATTATTCCATTTCTACAAGGCAACAAAATAGAACAATGTGTCCATGATTTCACTGCAAATTGCCAGTGAAATTGATAGCAAAATTGCTGCATGTGACAGTACCTTTAGAGATGCACAAAAACTATACACAGTAGTCAATCATGCTTTTTTGCCAACAGCCACCTCTTAACTCCTCTATACACATGCACACTTGGCTGTGTGTATAAGTGCTTTCAATAGAAAAAGTGGAATAATCTGCCAGTGGGAGTTGGAATTTTACACTCCAAATCCTTCTCTCCTTCGATATCAACAGTTCTCGGCATCATTTGAAGAACCCATGTATGAACTACATGGTTGTCCACAATTGGTGGGGACTTTAATATATATGGGGATTTCACAATCCTCTGCTGTCTGAAATTAGCTGAATGAAGAAGATACCATTTAAAATCACGGCAAAAAAAAAAAGTTAAAAAAGCAGTGTAGAGGGTGCCTAGTCAGAGTTTCAAGAGGCTATTAAGCCTTATAACGCTGATGGCTTATCCTTAGTAGTGATGGGCGAACCCGCCAATGCTTGGGATCGGCGTACTTGCCCAGACCTTTTTGTAAAGTGCGAATTTGGGGCCTGACGTAACTCAAACTTGCGTCCGAATCCTGAGCTTGGACTTTACAGTTATGGGATGGGGCGGGGGGGCAGTAAAAGAGAGCATATAATTAATAAACATTGTCATTATACCTACTAGGTCCCATGGCGTGCGTCCTGCCATCACCCTGTCCCGTTCGCATCTACTTCCAGGGCCGCTCATTAACTTCCGGAGATATTCACTGCACTGCCAAGAACCGCTTCAGTTCTCAGCAGTGTTCACGGTGAAGTCAGGGGTCACCCGAGTTCATGGCTCAGCTTTGAACTCGGGTGACCTTTCTCACGGCACCCAGCTCAGCATGAGTCAAGACAAGCGTCTGTCCACAGCGAAGAATCAGAGCTGAACCTGCTCTTCTGGTGAATTATATCAGAGGGAGGGTTTTCTTGTAATTGAAGGTGGAGTTCCTAAATGGTTTTTCTTATGTTTTATTTCTTATAAAAAAAATTTGTCTGTGTTGTTTTTTTTAATTTTTTAATGTTTACTAGAAATTCATGGTGGGTGGGTCTAATTTGGCCTGACACCATGAATTTCGGGTTTAGTACCAGCTGAAAATACAAAGCTAGTATTAAACCCATTATTATCCAGCGTGCTACCCCCTACCAGAGCCGCTGAAAGAGCCGGATAAAGCGCCTGGAACTGGCAATATGATAAATGTGCCACTTTCAGGTGTGGCTGCTTTTTTCTGCATGGGGGCCCCAGAATGCTTGGACCTTACCATAATGAGAATCCCAGCTGCCAGCTGCCTGGTTTTACCTAGCTGGCGATCAAAATATGGCTGCAGCCAGGCCGGCTGTATGTTGTTGATTTGTTCTTCTTTAAGATTTTCATTAAAGAGGAACTGTCACCAAACCAGGCATGGTAATCTAATTACAGCACTGGATGCAGCATGTCTGCAGCATGCAGACAAGGGGTCCCCCAGCACTTGAGCAGCCCTGTACCCCGAGATAATACACTTAGAAAACTTACATGCTACAGCCACTAAGGAGGTGGCTAGGGGCTGTAGCCAAGGGCAGATTCACACCCCCTGCATGTGTAATCTGCCCACCGCTGCCAATCATTCTCTCCCTGTCTGCAGCATTTAAACAGTGTTTTTTTTTTTTTCTCTCCGTTTAGCCCCTCAGGGGCGGGGCTAACAGACTTTCTGGGAGAGAGAAAAAAAACCTCTGTTTAAATGCTGCAGACAGGGAGAGAATGATTGGCAGTGGTGGGCAGATTACACATGCAGGGGGTGTGAATCTGCCCTTCAGCTCCAGCCCCTAGCCACCTCCTTAGTGGCTGTAGCACGTAAGTTTTCTAAGTGTTTTATCTCGGGGTACAGGGCTGCTCAAGTGCTGGGGGACCCCTTGTCTGCATGCTGCAGACATGCTGCATCCAGTGCTGTAATTAGATCACCATGCCTGGTTTGGTGACAGGTCCTCTTTAATAAAAACTTAATGTGGGAAAAAAAAAATGACTGGAGCCCAAACATTTTTTTCATTATTAATTTAAATAATTAAGAAAAATTGGGCTTCCCTGAATTTCTAGTAAACAGTAAAAAACAAACACAGAGAAAAAATGTTTTTATTAGAAATAAAACACATTTAGGGACTCCATCTTTAATTACGAAAAAAACCTCCCTCCGATGTAATCCAGGTCTTCTTATCTTCTTCAGCTTTGCTACATCTTTGCCAACAAAGATGTTTGTTGGCAGAGACGAGCAGGCACGGAATGATAGCCAGGTGCTGTGTGAAAGGTTATCAAGCTCACATGAACTCAGAAAACCCCAGCATCACCCGGAGCCCAGCCATAAGTGAGCGAGTGGAGCGCTCACTTACGTCCTGGCTCTAGGTGCTGTGTGAAAGGTTATCAAGTTCACATGAATTCAAATTACCCCAACATCACCCGGCACCCAGGGCATTCATTGTAGCATAATTTCCAGTTGCTTTACCCAGCTCTTCCAGCATCCCTGGTGAAGGGGGTGGCATGCTGGGTAATAATGGGCTTAATACCAGCTTTGTATTGTCATCTAGTACTAAGCCCAAAATTCATGATGTCAGGTCAAATTAGACACAGCTGCATTGAATGTCTAGTAAACATTAAAAAAAAAAACAACACAGAGAAAAAGTTTTTTTATTAGAAATAAAACACAAAACATATTTAGGGACTTTATTTTTATTAGAAAAAAAAACTCACTCCTATGTAATCCAGATCTTCTTACTTAACCTCTGCTACATCTTTGCCAGCAGACAAACACCGTCTGCTAGCAAAGAAAGCAGGGCACAGAATGACACAGCCGAGTGCTGTGTGTGGAGTAACCTGAAAGCAGCCAATATATTCTACTATACTGGTAGAATGGGCAGATTGCAGGGGCTGATTGCAGATTACTCAAACAGCCAATCACAGACGCCTAAGGGCGTCTGTGATTGGCCGTTGAAGCCACTGACGTGAATATTCCGGCAGTAGATGCAGCCGCGACAGCAGGACGCAGGCGGCGGGACGCAGTAAGTATAATAATGTTTATTAATAATGTGCTTTGTTATACAGCCCCGGATCTGAACAGTAACGTGAGTGTCCCAGGGAAACCAGTCTTCGAGATCTGTGCACGAACACGAGGTGTTTGGTACAGACCTCGAATTTTCCAGTTCGGGTTCACCCATCACTAATCCTTAGGACACTGATAAGTAGAAAAGGTACTTACTTGTATTTACTTTTTTTTGTCTTTTAAGCGTTCATCTGGCAAGACGACTTTTGCAGCTAGAGAGGCAAAATTCCTTATTGGCCGAAGATTTACAGCGCCAGAAAGAGCAAAATGCAAAAGTCTCATTGACAGTAAGTAAAAGTGCCCTAAATGTCTGCTTTACCTGGATGCACAGCTTTGAAGAATGCATACATATGTCAGAAATTCTCCACTGTATGATGTTTGTAATGGAAATGTATTTGAGATCAAAAGAAGAATTGCCCTGGGAAATAAGTCATATTTAGATTTCAGGCGTAAATGTGACATTCTTGATTAACCAGTTGCATATTGAGGAGTATGTAATGTGCACATGCCTCTCTTACTATTGTCATGTATGATTTGTGACTTATGTATTGTAGTTTTCATACCACATTTAACAAATAATTGGCAAGGATAAAGAAAAGTTGCACAAATATTTTTTGAGCAGATTTTTGGCATCAAGTTAAAAGTAAGTCTACGTATTTAAATTAAAAATTGCTCCAACAGATTTTGGATGATGTCAAATGATGGCATGTTACCCGACCTTACATAGTACGTCATGTAATTATATATTGGTATCCAGCACTGGATCCAATAACCATGCAGGCAGGTCAAATTGCAAAGAGTGGAGATAAAATCATAGTCACCTTAGATTCTAAGGACTATGAGAACTATTTGGATGCATTTTCACAGGGAGCATTGTCTATAAGACCCTCAACACCAGCTGAATTTCTTTTCAAGAGCTTCCTATAGTCCAAGTGGGTCTACAATATTTTATGGGCACTGTAAGATGCAATTTTTAGCAAGAAATAAAATCTTGCTAAAAAGTGGGTCTTATAGTCTAAAGGCATCTGCCAATAATTGAGGAGAAACTGACATAGCGTCTTTCCCAGTTATTGAGAGAACTATGGAGTAAGACCGATCTTTCTCCTCCAGCCCAACACTGGTCATCAGTGTGAGTGGTGCAGGAGAAGAAGCTTCCAGGACCTGCATCACTAAAGCTTCACAGATGCTTCAGATCTTGACTAGCTGAAGAACCTTTCAGGTCACGTGAAGAGACACATGCCTCGAAGCAAATGGGGTAGTATATATACAGCGTGTTTGTGTGGATGTTGATAGATAGATAGATAGATGTGTGTGTTGAGTTAGAATACCAGATTTTGGCTGGCATAAATGATCCATTTTATTGATTAACTAGCTCTCATTCACTGGATGATCACCATGTTTATATGAGCCAATCATCGGGAACACGTTTCATAATAACGACTGTTGTCTTGTCTAATTTTACCTCAAAGGGGTTTCCCAATGAACAAAGTTAATTTTAAAAATCATTTTAATCAATTTATTTTGCAATAGTAATAATTTCCACAATTGAATTTGTTTAAAAAAATGTTCCTATGCTGAGGTAATCTTATATATGTGTCCCTGCTATGTACTGTGTAATGGATGTGTCTGACTGTACAGTGACATGGTCTGTTCATACCATATCTCCTGTGCTGAGATCTTATATGTGTTCCTGCTATGTACTGTGTAATGGATGTGTCTGATTGTACAGGGACGTGGTCTGATCATACCACATATCCTGGGTAGGGGGGAGGACACAAAAGAGTATGCCGATATTACAGCATGTGATCGCAAATAATTTTTTCTTTGAGATAAAATATTTTTTTTAAATAGGCAGGAAAATGTTTTATTTCAAAAAAATATTCATTTGTGATCCTGTGCCATCATGTTTTTATGTTCTTTTGTGTCTTCCCTGGTCAAGAATCAAACCATGCTCTGTGTACAGTCAAACGACCATTACACAGGACATAGCAGGGACACATATATAAGATTATCTCCTCACAGGAGATATGGTATGATCAGGCCATGCCCCTGTACGGTCAGACACGACCATTGCACAGTACATAGCAGGACACATATAGAAGATTATCTCAGCACAGCAACACTTTTTTAAACAAATCCAATTGTGGGACTTATTATTATTTCAAGATGTATTCATTGAAATGAATATTAAAATCAACTTCGTTCATGGGAAAACCCCTTTAAGTTAATGTTCTGGTCTTCATTCTGAACACTTATGTGTTTCTCAGAGTGGAAAGCAGCCACCAAAAAAATCTGGAGTTCTGTATATCAAATACATATCACCAAATGTTAACTAATTGATGAGTGCTCAAAATTATCGGATGCTCAAAATCGGATGCCATTGGATGCCATCGGTCCGATTGTTTATCGAATTCGTTTATGGTGTTGGAAGAGAGCTGGGGGAGGTTTTGGGAGTGGTCTTGGAGTTTGAGCATGCTCAATACAGAAAATCGCATCCGATATCTGATCTGATTTTCCATCTGATCCCCGTAGACGCCCATATTATTTTAATCGGATCCAATGCAATCCGATTTTTGTAGCGGAGTCCAAAATCACAGCAGTGTACAATTTTGGCTGCTGCAGAAAATCGGACAGGATCGGATCGGAGGCAAATCAGATGCCATTATGGGCAAATCCGATCCATCCCCATAGGATGACATGGGGCCAAAATCTCAACCGATGCTGTCCGATTTACAACAGACAGCGTCGGATTGAAGAAAAACATGATGTGAAAGCAGCCTTAGCAGTGGGACACTTTGTGATTATTTAAATGAAAGAAGTTAGGAAACACTTGTAGAATACTGCTAATCCTAATTTTTCCAATAGTGCCAGGGATATTGCCAATTGCAATTATAATATACGTACATTAAAATATAGGTTATACAATATACTGTGTGTATACACAGTCATGGCCAAAAGTATTGACACCCCTGCAATTCTGTCAGATAATACTCGTTTCTTCCTGAAAATGATTGCAATCACAAATTCTTTGATATTATTATCTTCATTTAATTTGTCTTCAATGAAAAAAACATAAAAGAGAATGAAGCAAAACATTGATCATTTCACACAAAACTCCAAAAATGGGCCAGACAAAACTATTGGCACCCTCAGCCTAATACTTGGTTGCACAACCTTTAGCCAAAATAACTGCGATCACCCGCTTCCGGTAACCATCAATGAGTTTCTTACAATGCTCTGCTGGAATTGTAGACCATTCTTCTTTGGCAAACTGCTCTAGGTCCCTGATATTTGAAGGGTGCCTTCTCCAAACTGCCATTTTTAGATCTCTCCACAGGTGTTCTATGGGATTCAGGTCTGGACTCATTGCTGGCCACCTTAGAAGTCTCCAGTGCTTTCTCTCAAACCATTTTCTAGTGCTTTTTGAAGTGTTTTTTGGGTCATTGTCCTGCTGGAAGACCCATGACCTCTCAGGGAGACCCAGCTTTCTCACACTGGGCCCTACATTATGCTGCAAAATTTGTTGGTAGTCTTCAGACTTCATAATGCCATGCACACGGTCAAGCAGTCCAGTGCCAGAGGCAGCAAAGCAACCCCAAGACATCAGGGAACCTCCGCCATGTTTGACTGTAGGGACCGTGTTCTTTTCTTTTAATGCCTCTTTTTTTCTCCTGTAAAGTCTATGTTGATGCCTTTGCACAAAAAGCTCTACTTTTGTCTCATCTGACCAGAGAACATTCTTCCAAAACGTTTTAGGCTTTCTCAGGTAAGTTTTGGCAAACTCCAGCCGGGCTTTTTTATGTCTTGGGGTAAGAGGTGGGGTCTTCCTGGGTATCATACCATACAGTCCCTTTTCATTCAGACGCCGACGGATAGTACGGGTTGACACTGTTGTACCCTCGGACTGCAGGGCAGCTTGAACTTCTTTGGATGTTAGTCGAGGATCTTTATCCACCATCCGCACAATCTTGCGTTGAAATCTCTTGTCAGTTTTTCTTTTCCGTCCACATCTAGGGAGATTAGCCACAGTGCCATGGGCTTTAATCTTCTTGATGACACTGCGCACGGTAGACACAGGAACATTCAGGTCTTTGGAGATGGACTTGTAGCCTTGAGATTGCTCATGGTTCCTCACAATTTGGTTTCTCAAGTCCTCAGACAGTTCTTTGGTCTTTCTTTTCTCCATGCTCAATGTGGTACACACAAGGACACAGGACAGCGGTTGAGTCAACTTTAATCCATGTCAACTGGCTGCAAGTGTGATTGTTATTGCCAACACATGTTAGGTGCCACAGGTAAGTTACAGGTGCTGTTAATTACACAAATTAGAGAAGCTTCGCATGATTTTTCTAAGGGTGCCAATACGTTTGTCCACCCCTTTTTTATGTTTGGTGTGGAATTATATATCCAATTTGGCTTTAGGACAATTCTTTTTGTGTTTTTTTCATTGAAGACAAATTAAATGAAGATAATAATACCAAAGAATTTGTGATTGCCATCATTTTCAGGAAGAAACTGAGTATTATCTGACAGAATTGCAGGTTTTTTTCTTTACCTTTCTCACCAAGGCTCTTCTCCCACGATTGCTCAATTTGGCTGGACGACCAGGTCTAGAAAAACTTTTGGTGGTCCCAAACTTCTTCCATTTAAGGATTATGGAGGCCACTGTGCTCTTGGGAATCTTGAGTACTGCAGAGATTATTTTGTAACCTTGGTCAGATCTGTGCCCTGCCACAATTCTGTCTCTGAACTCCTTGTGCAGTTCCTTTGACCTAATGATTCTCATTTGGTCTGACATACACTGTAAGCTGAGATGTCTTATATAGACAGGTGTGTGCCTCTTCAAATCAAGTGCTATCAGTCTAATTAAACACACCTGCACTCTAATGAAGGAGTAGAACCATCTCAAGGAGGATCACAAGGAAATGTACAACATGTGACTTAATGTACCGTCATACGCTAGGATATAGGTGAACGAGATTGTTAGCTATGTCACGTGATCACGATCCTTCCGACATCATTAGTGCGTTGTCACACGCAAGGATATCATTAACGATCTTAAATTTGGCAATGTGCCAGCTACTTGGAGACGAGCGATTGAACGATGTTAAAAAGTGGCAGCAATAGGAGAATTATGAACGACATCGTTCAAAAAGGTGTCACATTGAACGATGTTGCTGCTTCCCAGAACGTTAATTTGACAATGAACGATAGATTTGAGTTCCGGATCTCGAATTTTTGATGAACGATCCAACAATTTATCCTTCCAACATCATGCGTTTACACACAAAGACGCACAAACGATATTGTTTGAACGATCACAAACCCGTGACGTTTCCACGATATTGTTAACGAAAACCTAGCGTGTGAAGCGGCCTTTAAATATGAGTGTCTGAATGGTCTGAATACTTATGACCATGTGATATTTCAGTTTTTCTTTTTTAATAAATTTGCAAAAACTTCTACATTTCTGTTTTTTTTCCAGTCAAGTTGGGGTGCAATGTGTACATTAATGAGAAAAAAATTTAACTTTTTAAATTTACCAAATGGCTGCATTGAAACAGAGTGAAAAATGTTAAGGAGTCTGAATACATTCTGTACCAACTGTACATGATACCCTGTATTACACTTACAGCCTGTGCCTCATACTGTATAGCCCCTATATTAGAGCCTGTGCCCACACATAGCCCCTGTAGTACACCAGGACCCCACACATAGGAACTTTATTACACCAGGAGCCCACACATATCCTCAATATTACACCAGGAGCCCACACATATCCTCTATATTACACCTGAAGCTCACACTTAGCCCTTGTATTACACTTGAAGCATGTGTATCTCAGTAAAGAGAAGCAAGACTTTGTTATCCCATTCTATTTTGTTATAGCTAAGAGCAGTTAGTTACCATCCCAGGCAACACCGGAGACTACAGCTATTAAAATATATATAGAAATATTAATATGTGTGTAATACATATGTTTTGTATGTCTGCATGGAACAGCATGTGCACATTTCAGACCTTTAAATAACAATTTGTCAATGAAAAGTGAACGCTGCACACATTCATTATGTTTGTTTTACTGGCATGGTCAGTGTTTTCAAGTTCCTTTGTCCCATAGAACATTGGTATTTGTTTGCTTTTACGTTACAGTATCTTGGAAACATTTAATTTAGTTACAACTGTCAAAACTTATCTTCCCTTTTTTTCCCATTTATTTCAGTGAATTGTAAGATACGATCTGTTAAGGTTTGATCCACTTCTGACTAGTTTCAATAGCTTGCTATATACTGTGGAGAGTTATAATAAGGAACATTATTGAGCCCTGTGGCAACCATTTTATCCTATTAAATTGTTTCCCAAAACTAGTGAAATTAAAATGGACTTCCAAGGAGGCGGTTAATCTGAGCCCCTTACATCGCCTGCATAAAACTTCATTACTGGTGACCTGCAACTAAAAGTATAGTATACTATCTATCTATATATATATGTATATATAGATTATATATATATATATATCTATATATATATAGATATATATATATATATATAGATATGCATGTATAGCTCTGGCAAAAATTAAGAGAGACCACTGCACAGTGTTATAAAAATCACCATGTCTAAATGTCTGACAGCCATTCCATTCTGGTGTCAGTTGAATTCCAACCAAAGTACACCTCATTCTACTTGATGTGTTTCTGATTAGGTGATCACCTGAACCGCACCTTATATAACGAGGGAAACATTGCTGGGGTCTTCACAATCCTCTTGCAGTAGGACAAGCTGGATGGCAAAATAAGTGCTAGGAATAGCCCAAAAGTAATTTGAATGAAAAAATAACTTTTAACCATGCCAAAGGAGTTAAAAAGAAAAGTCTTTAGTGAGGAAATATCGGGATTTAGTCCTCGCTGACCCAGGAGACAGAAGGATTTTCAATCTTTTATTCACCACCACACCATAGAACAACGAACATGCCGACGCATTTCGTAGCCAGATTGAAAAATTTTTCTGTCTCCTGGGTCAGCGCAGACTAAATCCCGATCTTTACTAATCTGTGCAATCTTCCCTGTCCATGGAATCTGCAGTGACCAGGCTCTCATAGTGGGTTGTGGCTTCTCACAACCTATAAAGGTGAGTGAACCCTTGTGTTAAATCCCCCGGATGTCCCTTGGATACTACACTATTGTGCGCTCCCCCTCCCCACTCTTGCATTTGAGTGAGGAAATGAAAGGGCTCAATTCTGGCTTTACTAGCAGAGGGATTCAGTGAGCGTCATGTTACCTCCATCTTTAAAATTTAAATATCGAAGACGGCAGTCCATTACAACAAGGTCAAGCAGCAGACATTGGGGACAACAAAGCTACAGACCGGCAGAGGGCAAAAGCGACTCCACTGACTAGGATGACCATCATCTTATTCGAAGGTCACTTGGCAACCACAGGATAACATCAAGTGACCTACAAATGGAATGGCAAATGGCAGCTGGAGTGAAGTGCACATCAAGAACAGTTCGTAACAGGCTCCTAGAGGCAGGGCTCAAGTTATGTAAAGCTAGAAAAAAAAGCCTTTCATCAATGAGACGCAAAGGAGAGCCAGGCTGAAGTTTGCCAAAGGCCATAAGGATTGGACCATATCGGACTGGAATAACGTAATCTTCTCTGATAAATCTAATTTTCAGCTTTGCCCAACACCCATTTGTCTAATGGTTAGACGGAGACTTGGAGAGGCGTACAAGCCACAGTGTCTTGTACCCACTGTGAAATTTGGTGGGGGATCGATGATGATCTGGGGATGCTTCAGCAAGGCTGGAGTTGGGCAGGTTAATCTTTGCGAAGGACGTATGAATCAAGCCGCATACAAGGTTATCCTTCAAAAACACTTCCTTCCTTCTGCTCAGGCAATGTTCCCCTACTCTGAGGACTAGTTTTTCCAGCAGGACAAAGCCCCATGCCACACAGTTAGGTCAATCAATGTGTAGATGAAGGAGCACCACATCAAGACCCTATCATGGCCAGCACAATCATCAGACCTCAACCCCATTGAAAACCTCCGGAATATAATCATGAGGAATAGTCAGAAGCCATCAAACAAAGAAGAACTGCTTACATTTTTGTGCCAGGAGTGTTATAAGGTCACCCAAAAGCAGTGTGAAAGACTGGTGGAAAGCATGCCAAGATGCATGAAAGCTGTGATTAAAAATCATGGTTATTTCACCAAATATTGATTTCTAAACTCTTCCTGAGTTAAAACATGAGTATTGTTTCTACATGAATATGAGCTTGTTTTCTTTGCATTATTTAAGGTCTGAAAGCACTTTTTTTTTTAATTATTGTGACGATTTCTCATTTGCTGCAAATAAATACAACATTTTTTGCTTTGAATCTCAACGACATGTCATCAGTAGTTTTTAGAATAAAAGAACTATGTAAATTTCACTCAAAAATCTAATATATAAAGCCGAATGTGGGTGTGTGTGTGGGTGTGTGTGTGTGTGTGTGTGTGTATGTATATCCGGGATTGGCATCTACACCGTCGCAACTACAGCCACAAAATTTTGCACAGTCACACGTCTGGACCCCGTGAGCATCATAAGCTATGTTGTGAGGCGAAATTTTAACCCTGAGCGTTCCCGTTCACGAAACAATTTTGCCTACCACATAATGGGGAAAAGTGAATGGAAAAGTGTTGTAGGAAATCGACAGCTGTCAGCTATAGCCACAAAATTTGCAAGTCACATGTCTGGACCCGGGAGCATCATAGCTATGTTGTGAGGCGAATTTAACCGCGCATTCCATTCACCAAACAAGTTTGCCCTATCTGCATAATGGGAAAAGTGACAGTTACCAGTTGACAGTTGTGAATGAGAGGGGCTAAATGATAGTGCCAAAGACTAACAGCACATACCAGCATATAGTCACTAAGGTGGGGCCCCAACATGAGATATTCACCACGCACGGGGACATGTATACACACCACACGCACGCAAAGAGTAACAGCAAGTGTATAGTCGCTAATGGTGCAGCCCCAACATATGATACTCACCATGCACCCGAACAAACACACACACCGCAAAGAGACACACACACACAGAGACACACACATACACCCCCAAGGGGACACACACACCCTATAGCGACACATGCACTCACCCCACAGGGGGACACACACCACAAAGAGACACACACAACACAGACTCACACACCACACAGATCCCCCCCCACAAGGACACACACACATAGCCACCCTATAGGGACCCATGCACTCACCCCACAGGGACACACACACACCACAAAGAGACACAAACACCACACAGACCCCCCCACAGGGACACACACATACACACCCTATAGGGACACATGCACTCACCGCACAGGGACACACACCACAAAGACACACACAACACATATACACAGACACCCCCCCACAGGGACACACACACATACACACCCTATAAGGACACATGCACTCACCCCACAGGGGCACACACACACCACAAAGAGACACACACAACACATATACACAGACACCCCCCCCACAGGGACACACACACATACACACCCTATAGGGACACATGCACTCACCGCACAGGGACACACACCACAAAGACACACACAACACATATACACAGACACCCCCCCACAGGGACACACACACATACACACCCTATAGGGACACATGCACTCACCGCACAGGGACACACACCACAAAGACACACACAACATATATACACAGACACCCCCCCCACAGGGACACACACACATACACACCCTATAGGGACACATGCACTCACCCCACAGGGACACACACATACACACACCCCAGGGACACACACACCACACAGACAGACACATATGTGCACAAATCACCTCACACAACTCGCCTCATACGTGTGCTATCTTTAATTTCCAAAAACATCTGGTTAAAAACAGCCAATGTGCAACACATGTGCCATATAGGGAATTAAGACAGATGTCAGTCACATGAGCTGTCTAATATGTGTATGTGTGAGGTAACATATACTGCCCTGCCAGGAGGAGGGTTTACTATTGGCTGGAGATTTATTAGGCTGCCTATAGCAATCAATCACAGCTCAGCTTCTATTTTCTTACAGGTCATTAATATGACATATTCAAATTCTATTTTGTTATAGCTAACAGCAGTTACCGTATATACTCGCGTATAAGCCGACTTTTTCAGCCCAAAATTTGGGCTGAAAAGTCCCCCCTCGGCTTATACGCGAGTATACAGCAGCAGCCCCAGAGGTATACAGGCCCCCCATCAAGATCCAGGGCCCCCCCCCTTGCGCGGCAAACCTGTAAAGTAAAATCATACTTATCACTGTCCTCCTGTCGCGCTGTCCCGCCGCTGCCGATATCACGATCCCGGGCTTCATTCAGCGTCTTCCCGCGGCTTCCTGTAGTCGCGGGCAATGACGGACCTGAAGTCACTTTGTCGCAGTCGACGAGCAAGCAGACATTGGCCAATGTGTGTACTAAGAACTTCAGATTTAAAAAAAAATAAGAAGAATTTTGAGTTTTTTGAAAAAAACGTAAGTTTTTAAATTTTTTCTCATATATATAGCTTGTCAGCATATGTACATCATTGGTAGTAGCTGAGTGCTGCAAGGTTTTTTTCTAGTATATTGACCCAGCATCCCTGCTGGCACCAGTTCACATTGTCTGTGAGTGCTGTGCAGTTTTTTTTCTCTTTTGTATCGTGTGGAGTGGCTGGCTCCATTACTGCAATGTGCACCCTCGTTGCACACAGGTGATCTAAGGTCTAGATGGTGTCCGCCCACTTAGTAGTGGGGTAGGGTGGACAAGGAGGACTTGGGTGTCAGCGATAGGACTCGTCGGACCTGAAGTCACTTTGTCGCAGTCGACGAGCAAGCAGACATTGGCCAATGTGTGTACTAAGAACTTCAGATTTTAAAAAAATAATAAGAATTTTGAGTTTTTTGAAAAAAACGTAAGTTTTTACATTTTTTCTCATATATATAGCTTGTCAGCATATGTACATCATTGGTAGTAGCTGAGTGCTGCAAGTTTTTTTTCAAGTATATTGACCCAGCATCCCTGCTGGCACCAGTTCACATTGTCTGTGAGTGCTGTGCAGTTTTTTTTCTCTTTTTTTTCTCTTTTATATATATATATATATATATATAAATGTATGTGTGTGTATATATATATATAATATGTAAAATATTGTATATTATTTTAGGAAATCTTGAATAAATCTGTCTTCAGCCCCTCTAGTATCTGTTGGTTCTTTTCATACAGGGAAAAGGACTTCACTCATGTTGAATATTTAGTTGACCTCTTCAGGATATTTTCAGTGAGGTCGTTAATATCATTAGGCGTACACTGACCATAAGAGAACCATGAAAAATCAAGGAATGAATAGATGCAAACTCCAAAACATTTGTCAGTCTTGCATGGAGTGTGAGTGCTATATTACATATTAATGTTGTGTCATTAATTCTTTATTGAGTAAGTTATACAACCACAATTGCAATATTCAGCAGATAATTTTCAACTGTACTTTTAAGAATCCCATAATGTTAAAAAATTTATCCGGGATTTTAAATATTTCATTGGTGGAATTTCAAATCCTCAGCGCACAACTGATGAGATGTTAGTAGGGTATAATGTGCTTATGAAAGTGCTGAACCCCCTTAGTGTGGCATATGCCAGTGTGAACCAGTATAAAATCCAGAAGAACCACGATTAAGAGCCCGAGGTTGAAACGTGTTGGTTTTATTGCTGTACATTGTTGTTTTATATTTACCTAAAATAAAAGCAAGCTTTTATGACCTGGAGTTGGGGTTCTGAACTTTATAATTTGTTGCTTAAGCTCCATGCTCAGAGAACCGTGCACCAAGTGGACGATGAGGGTTCATAGTGATAACTGAACTGACCGGACATGGTCTTTTGACTAAGCATGGAAAAGTTTGCAGGCTTGTCCAACAGTCACAACCACTTCAGCTTATCAGCGGGCCATGCCTGGAGTTGCACCCACACTGATCTATTATTGATGGTTTATTCTAGCAATGGGCTGCTAATTTAAAAGTCTGGATAACCCATTTAATAGCATGAATGAATATTTAATATACCGTATATACTCGCGTATAAGCCGAGTTTTTCAGCCCAAAAATTGGGCTTATACGCGAGTCACTGTATTAGGGACTCGGATACCCGCTGTCAGTAGCGAGTCTGAGCGAGTCTTAGCGATTCTGAGCGAGTCTTAGCGATTCTGAGCAATTCTGAGCGAGTCTTAGTGAGTCTACTGAGCGAGTTTACGAATCCGAGTCCTGTATACTGTATTCGGGACTCGGCTTATACACGAGTCAATAGGTTTTCCCAGGTTTTGGGGGCAAAAGTAGGGGGGTCGGCTTATACACGGGTCGGCTTATACACGAGTATATACGGTATATGACGTAGAAGAGCACATTAACTTACCAAATACACTAACGTTCAAACATTTGGGGTCATTTAGAAATTTCCTTATTTCTGATAGAAAAGCACATTATTTTTCAATGAAGCTAACATTAAATGAATCAGAAATAAGCTCTATGCATTGTTAATGTGGTAAATTACTATTCTAGCTTCAAACATCTGTTTTTTAATGCAATATCTACATAAGTGTATAGAGGCCCATTTCCAACAACCACCACTCCAGTGTTTTAATGGTACATTGTGTTTGCTAACTGTGAAGAAGGTTAATGAATGTTTAGAAAACCCTAAAAAACCCTTGCACAAGTATGTTAGCACAGCTGAAAACGGTTTGACTGATTAGAGAAGCTATAAAATTGACCTTCCTTTGAGAAGGAGGTTGAGAATCTGGAGCATTACATTTGTTTGTTCTATGAAACTCTCAAAATGGCCAGAAAAAGAGAACTTTCAAGTGAAACTCAAGAGTCTATTCTTATTCTTAGAAATGAAGGCTATTTCATGTGAGAAATTGCTCAGAAACTGAAGATTTCCTACAACGGTGGTTACTACTCACTACAGAGGAGAGCACAAACAGGCTCTAACTAGAGTAGAAAGAGAAGTGGGAGGCCCCACTGCACAACGGAGCAACAAGACAAGTACATTAGAGTCTCTAGTTTGAGAAATCGATGCCTCACAGCTCCTCAACTGGCAGCTTCATTAAATAATACCCGCCAAAGGTCTGCAATGCTGTGATTGCTGCAGGGGGAGCATTCTTTGACAAAAGCAAAGTTTTATAGAGAAAATTATCATTTCAAATACAAATCATTATTTCTTAACTTGTCAATGTCTGGACTATATTTTCTATTAATTTTGAAACTCATTTGATAAATAAAAGTATGAGTTTTCATGGAAAAACAAAATTGTCTGGGTGATCCCGAACTTTTGAACGGTAGTGTATATTCTCACCCGAGAATTGTGAATAGTAGGCGTAACGATTATTTTCATCTTTTTATGCATCTGGTAGTTGGAAAGAACAAACTCCCTCTTAAGTCAAGTTCACCAGCCGCAGCAATATCTCATTGAAACTGTGCGTCAAAGAGACACCCAAATAGACTCTCTCAAGGACCAGATTTCAACACTTGAAAAAGACGTCAGGTAAGCAGGTTTATCATTCATTTTTACTATCAGATGTCTGATGGAGAGTTCTATTTGATTATGTTCATATATCCAGTAATCTTTTGTTAGAACGGATCCAGCAGCAATCCATTGGCAAAAAAGGTTGTGCAGACACAATTTTATTGGTGTGTTTTTCTATAACTGATTTCAGCTGGATCTGATTTTTTAACATTGGCATCAATGGCAAATGAATCCATTAACTGATTGCCATTTGGCTTCGATTTTAAACTGATCCAGTAAACACAAAACGGATCTTTTACAAATGAAAGAAAGATAGATGGCTAAATAATGGATCAATTTTCCATAGACCTCAATGTTAAAAAAACAGAGCTAGCAGAAATCCGTTTTTTAAAAATGGGCAAAAAATTTGTATGTGCACAACTTTTTTTTGCCCACAGATTGCTACTGGATACTAAGTTCTAATGTGAACTTAGCATTTTACTGTTGTAGCCAGCATTATTGACACTCCTTATTGGCTTTTTAGAATATCCAATAGGGCAGATAAATCAAAATTTGTTTTAATTACTCGAAGTTTAGATTAGGCGATCTTACAAATATACTGAATTTGTTAGAGTTAGCATTTGATAAATTTACTTTGATTCCAGTCAGGAACTAGAGTAATATTTCTGGAGTAAGAAATGTCGCCGCTTACGAACATTTCAAAGTATTTTTTGCCAGCATAAACACTTTGGTGAGTTGAGGCATAAGTGTATACATCTATTATGTGGCTTAGGGCCACGTCTCACACACAGATATCTGTGCAGATATTGTTCGCAGATCTCTGGTTGCAGTGAAATCATGGACACATTGTTCATTTGTATACGGCCACAAAATGGAACAATGTGTCCATGATTTCACTGCAACCAGAGATCTGTGAACAATATCTGCACAATTATCTGTGTGTGTGACGTGGCCCTTACTTTGTGTCAGAAATGTGCACCACAATTTTGTTGCATTTTTTGGCACATTGTGTTAAGCCACGCACCTTACTCGGGGAGACACGCTTCTTTTTAGCAAGAAAATGATAGTCGCACAAGTCTTAAAAACACATGATAAATCTGGTACAAGCCACGAATGACAGTTGTTTGCCACATTTATCATCATGAATATTCCTCAATATTGTCATATGTAAGTGTATATATTACAACAGTATATCATTAGGATATTTTAATAGCAAGTCCAAATACATGCAAGGAAATAGTTGACCGCTCTACTGAATATTGACTCTTTAGTGACCCAAGAATTTTTTTTATTTTTGCCCTTTTGTTTTTTTCCTTCGTTTCTTCCAGTAGGGATGTCTTTTTTTTTTTTTTTTTTTCACTCAATCTAACTGTATTAGGGGTTGGTTGCCTTTTACCAGACTGCTTTTGAATGACCCCATTTGTTTTACCATGTAATTTACTGAATTAATCTGGTGACCACATACTATGGTACTAATGTCATAATGGTATGTCATGGATCGCGGGATCTCCAGTGGTCACCTGATAGCTTCCAGGTTCACACCAGGACCCAGGGCTATCAGGGATCGCTTCCTGTCAGTGGTTGGCAAGTGCTACCAACCACTTAAAATGAAACCAAGTGACATGTCCCGATATGCTGCAGCTCATTGGGATATGGCACAAGGGATCGGATGCTGCAGCACTGTGGTTTTCTATGGGGCAGTGTAAAATCAAGAATTAATTTAAAAAGTTTTAAAAAATATGAAATAAAACAAAAGTTTAAATCACCCCCCTTTCCCCCATTCAAAATAAAATTATTTTGAAAAAAATGCAAATATTTGGTATCGCCGTATTCATAAATGCCTGATCTATCAATATATAAAATCAATTAATGAGAGCCGTAAACTGCGTAACATAAAAAAAGGTCTAAACACTAAAATTACGTTTTTTTGGTTCCTGCAACATTGCTGTAAAATGCAATAACGGGTAATAAAACAGCGCATCCACCCAAAATTAGTATCATTAGAAACGTCAGCTCAAACTGCAAGGAATCCGCTATCAAATAACCCAGATCCCAAGAAATGAGGACGCAACGGGTCACAGAACATTGTGCAAAAAGTGCAATTCTTTTTTTTTTTTTCTCAAACTTCAGAATTTGTTTTCACCACTTAGATAACAGTAAAAGTATTCATGTTTGGTATCTACGAACTCATGCCGTCCTGAAGCATCACACCGTCATGTCCGTTTTACCATATAGTGATCATGGCAAATAAAAAAATCAAAAACAAACGTGTAATTGCACTTTTTTTTAAATTTCACCACATTTGGAATTTGTTTCCCATTTTCCTGTACACTATATGGTAAAATAAATGATTGCATCTGAAAGTACAACTCGTCCCGCAAAAAGCAAGCCCCCCATATGTGTATGTTGATGGAAAAATAAAAAAGTTATGGCTCTTAGAAGCAGGGGAACAAAAAAGAGAAACGAAATGTCTCTGAGTGGTGAAGTGGTTAACCCCTTCCCGACCCTTGGCCCTACGTTTGGGCCATGAAAACAAAGTCATTCCCGACCCTTGGCCCTAGGGGTGGGCCATGGAATGATCGGGCTCCTGCAGGCCGAGTGAGGGTCTCACTGACCTGTCACTCGGCCTGCAGGTACATGGGGAGTTGTACAACACCCCAGGGGGGGTCGATTTTCCCCCACCCCCACCCCCACCCCCCCGGCTACAGGCGCGGTGATTGGCACTCGAAAGTGAAAATCACCGCGCCTGTCATGCTTCCCTGCCTGCCCCTGCTCTCCCTACCCTCCGATCTTCTCCCCTGTCATAATCTAAGTGCCCCCTGTCCCCCACCTCTCTATTCTGCCCCCTCTTCATCTTTCTTACCCCCCCCCCCCGCTTCCTGTCCCTGCGCCCGCTTCCTGTCCCTGCCGCGGGCTTCCTCTTCCTGCCGCCCGCCTCCTCCTCACTGCCCCCGCTCCCTGTAAGTGCCCCCCATCTCCTGTCACCCCCCCTCTTCCCCCTGCCTGCCCCCCCCGATCACCGGAGCGGCGATCGCCTCTCCCACTCACCCCTCCGGCGATCGCGCTCCATCCTGCTGCACGGCTGCGTCCCGCTCCTCCTCCTCTTCTCTCCGGCCGCTCGCATCTGACAGCTCTGTGCTGGAGCTGTCAGATGACTTCTACAGCTAGATCCTGAGGATCCAGCTGTAGGAAGTGATCTGACAGATCCAGCACAGTGATCCACAGTGACCATTATGTGATCACTGTGGATCACTGTACTGGATCTGTCAGATCACTTTCTACAGCTGGATCCTGAGGATCCAGCTGTAGGAAGTGATCTGACAGATCCAGCACAGTGATCCACAGTGACCATTATGTGATCACTGTGGATCACTGTACTGGATCTGTCAGATCACTTTCTACAGCTGGATCCTGAGGATCCAGCTGTAGGAAGTGATCTGACAGATCCAGCACAGTCATCCACAGTGACCATTATGTGATCACTGTGGATCACTGTACTGGATCTGTCAGATCACTTTCTACCGCTGGATCCTGAGGATCCAGCTGTAGGAAGTGATCTGACAGATCCAGCACAGTGATCCACAGTGACCATTATGTGATCATTGTGGATCACTGTACTGGATCTGTCAGATCACTTTCTACAGCTGGATCCTGAGGATCCAGCTGTAGGAAGTGATCTGACAGATCCAGCACAGTCATCCACAGTGACCATTATGTGATCACTGTGGATCACTGTACTGGATCTGTCAGATCACTTTCTACCGCTGGATCCTGAGGATCCAGCTGTAGGAAGTGATCTGACAGATCCAGCACAGTGATCCACAGTGACCATTATGTGATCACTGTGGATCACTGTACTGGATCTGTCAGATCACTTTCTACAGCTGGATTCTGAGGATCTAGCTGCAGAAAGTGATCTGACACCCCGGGCGCAGTGACCCACTATGTGCATCACTGCGCCTGGGCTGCCAGATCGCTTTCCGCAGCTCGATCTCCATGCATGGGGATCGAGCTGCAGGAAGCTATCTAACAGCCCGGGTGCAGTGATGCACATAGTGGGTCACTGCGCCCAGGCTCTTAGATCGCTGCTCTGCAGCCCGATCTCCCTGCATGGGCATCGAGCTGCAGAAAGCAATCTGACAGCCCGGACGCAGTGATGCACATAGTGGGTCAATGCGCCTGTGCTGCCAGATCGCTTTCCGCAGCTCGATCCCCATGCATGGGGATCGAGCTGCGGAAAGCGATCTGGCAGCCCAGGCGCAGTGATGCACATAGTGGGTCACTGTGCCCAGGCTCTTAGATAGCTGCTCTGCAGCCCGATCTCCCTGCATGGGCATCGAGCTGCAGAAAGCAATCTGACAGCCCGGACGCAGTGATGCACATAGTGGGTCAATGCGCCTGTGCTGCCAGATCGCTTTCCGCAGCTCGATCCCCATGCATGGGGATCGAGCTGCGGAAAGTGATCTGGCAGCCCAGGCGCAGTGATGCACATAATGGGTCACTGCGCCCGGGGTGTCAGATCACTTTCTGCAGCTCGATCACCATGCTGGCGGATCGGGCTCCAGAGTAGCGATCTGAAAGCAAAGGTGATCGAGCGTCGTGGGACCTTCGTTGTGGACTACGTCGGAGACAATCAAACGTCGTGGGACCTTCGTTATGGACTACGTCGGAGCGATCGAGCGTCGTGGGACCTTCGTTGTGGACTACGTCGGATCTTTTTATAATAAAGATGGAGTCCGAATTGTGTCTGTGTTTTTTTTTCAAATAAAAAGATTTTTCTCTGTGTGTATTTATTGACTATTTACCGTACTAGAGATTCCTAATGGCGGGTCTAACATTGGCCCTATATTATGAATCTCGGGCTTAGTGTCAGCTGCCAATAAAAAGCTGGCATTAACCCCTTTATTACCCAGTTAGCCACCGGCACCAGGGCAACTGGAAGAGCGTGGGTACAGCGCCAGAAAATGGTGCTTCAATGAATGCGCCATTTTCTGGGGCGGCTGCGGGCTGCAATTCGCAGCATGGGGGGCCCAGAACGCTTGGGCCTCTCTATGCTGAGGATTCCAGCCCCCAGCTGCCTAGTTGTACCTGGCTGGACCAAAAATATGGCGGAGCCCTATGTAATTTTTTTTCTAGAAATATTTCTAGAAATAAAAAAAAAATAGGCTTCGCTGTATTTTTGGTTCCAGCCAGGTATGACGAGGCAGCTGGGGGCTGGTGGCAGTCCGTAGCTGCCAAGTTGTACCTGGCTGGACCAAAAATATGGCGGAGCCCTATGTCATTTTTTTTCTAGAAATATTTCTAGAAATAAAAAAAAAATAGGCTTCGCTGTATTTTTGGTTCCAGCCAGGTATGACGAGGCAGCTGGGGGCTGGTGGCAGTCCGTAGCTGCCAAGTTGTACCTGGCTGGACCAAAAATATGGCGGAGCCCTATGTCATTTTTTTTCTAGAAATATTTCTAGAAATAAAAAAAAAAATAGGCTTCGCTGTATTTTTGGTTCCAGCCAGGTATGACGAGGCAGCTGGGGGCTGGTGGCAGTCCGTAGCTGCCAAGTTGTACCTGGCTGGACCAAAAATATGGCGGAGCCCTATGTCATTTTTTTTCTAGAAATATTTCTAGAAATAAAAAAAAAATAGGCTTCGCTGTATTTTTGGTTCCAGCCAGGTATGACGAGGCAGCTGGGGGCTGGTGGCAGTCCGTAGCTGCCAAGTTGTACCTGGCTGGACCAAAAATATGGCGGAGCCCTATGTCATTTTTTTTCTAGAAATAATTCTAGAAATAAAAAAAAAATAGGCTTCGCTGTATTTTTGGTTCCAGCCAGGTATGACGAGGCAGCTGGGGGCTGGGGGCAGTCCGTAGCTGCCAAGTTGTACCTGGCTGGACCAAAAATATGGCAGAGCCCCATGGGTCCCCTATGCTGCGAATTGCAACTACTAGACTAGTATGTTTTTTTCACAAAAAGTTTCTTTATTCATTAATACGTCTCAATTTGTGAAGCACATGGTGGATCAAAGTGCTCACTGTGCATCTAGATATGTTCCCTGGGGGGTCTAGTTTCCAAAATGGGGTCACTTGTGGGGGAGCTCCAATGTTTAGGCACACAGGGGCTCTCCATACGCGACCTGGTGTCCGCTAACAATTCCAATTGTTGGCAAACACCAGGTTGCGTATGGAGAGCCCCTGTGTGTCTACACATTGGAGCTCCCCCACAAGTGACCCCATTTTGGAAACTAGACCCCCCAAGGAACGTATCTAGATGCATAGTGAGCACTTTGAACCCCCAAGTGCTTCACAAATTGATCCATAATAATAAAAAAGTACTTTTTTTTCCACAAAAAAATTATTTTTTCATTTTACAGATCAATTTGTGAAGCACCTGGAGGTTCAAAGTGCACACTATGCATCTAGATACATTCCTTGGGGGGTCTAGTTTACAAAATGGGGTCACTTGTGGGGGAGCTCTAATGTTTAGTCACACAGACGCTCTCCATACGCAACATGGTGTCCGCTAACAATTCCAATTGTTAGCGGACACCATGTCGCATATGGAGAGCCCCTGTGTGCCTAAACATTAGAGCTCCCCCACAAGTGACCCCATTTTGGAAACTAGACCCCCCAGGGAACTTATCTAGATGGATAGTGAGCATATTGACCCCCCAGGTGCTTCACAAATTAATGGAAAAAAATTTTTTTTGTGGAAAACAAGTACTTTTTCATTTTTACAGATCAATTTGTGAAGCACCTGGGGGTTCAAAGTGCTCACTATGCATCTAGATACGTTCCCTGGGGGGTCTAGTTTCCAAAATGGGGTCACTTGTGGGGGAGCCCCAATGTTTAGGCACACAGGGGCTCACCAAACGTGACATGGTGTCCGCTAACAATTTGAGCTCATTTTGCATTCAAATTGTTAGCGGACACCATGTAGTGTTTGGAGAGCCCCTGTGCGTCTCCACATTGGAGCTCCTCCACAAGTGACCCCATTTTGGAAACTAGACCCCCCAAGGAACATATCTAGCTGCATAGTGAGCACTTTGAACCCCCAGGTGCTTCACAAATTGGTCCGTAATAATGAAGAAAGAAAATTTTTGTGGAAAAGAAAGTGCTTTTTCATTTTTATGGATGAATTTGTGAAGCACCTGGGGCTTTAAAGTGCTCACTATGCATCTAGATACGTTCCCTGGGGGGTCTAGTTTCCAAAATGGGGTCACTTGTGGGGGAGCTCCAATGTTTAGGCACACAGGGGCTCACCAAACGCAACATGGTGTCCGCTAACAATTTGAGCTAATTTTGCATTCAAATTGTTAGCGGACACCATGTCGTGTTTGGAGAGCCCCTGTGCGTCTCCACATTGGAGCTCCCCCACAAGTGACCCCATTTTGGAAACTAGACCCCCCAGGGAACATATGTAGCTGCATAGTGAGCACTTTGAACCCCCAGGTGCTTCACAAATTGGTCCGTAATAATGAAAAAAGAAATTTTTGTGGAAAAAAAGTGCTTTTTCATTTTTATGGATGAATTTGTGAAGTACCTGGGGGTTCAAAGTACTTACTATGCATCTAGATACGTTCCCTGGGGGGTCTAGTTTCCAAAATGGGGTCACTTGTGGGGGAGCCCCAATGTTTAGGCACACAGGGGCTCACCAAACGCAACATGGTGACAGCTAACAATTTGAGCTGATTTTTATTCAAATTGTTAGCGGACACCATGTCGCTTTTGGAGAGCCCCTGTGTGCCTAAACATTGGAGCTCCCCCACAAGTGACCCCATTTTGGAAACTAGACCCCCCAGGGAACATATCTAGATGGGTAGTGAGCATATTGAACTCCCAGGTGCTTTACAAATTGATCTGTGAAAATGAAATAGTACTTTTTTTTTCACAAACATTTTTTTTTAGCCTAAATTTTTTCGTTTTCACATGGCAACAGCATAAAATTCATCCTAAAATTTGTTGGGCAATTTCTCCTGAGTACACCGATACCTTATATGTGGTCATAAACCACTGTTTGGGCACACAGCAGGGCTCAGAAGGGAAGGAGCGCCATTTCACTTTTTGGATGTAAAATTAGCTCCAAAATTCAAATTGCGCTCCTTCCCTTCTGAGCCCTGCCGTGCACCCAAACAGTGGTTTATGACCATATATGAGGTATCTGTGTACTCGGGAGAATTTGCACAACACATTTTAAGATCCATTTTATCCCGTTGCCCATGTGAAAATGAAAGAATTGAGGCTAAAAGAACATTTTTGAGAAAAAAATTAAAATATCCATTTTTTGTTTCCACTTTGCCTTAGGTCCTGTGAAGCACCGGAAGGGTTAATCATCTTCTTGGATATAGTTTTGAGTAGCTTGAGGGGTACAGTTTTTGGAATGGTGTCACTTTTGGGTGTTTTCTGTCATGTACACCCCTCAAAAGGACTTCAAATGTGATGTGGTCACTAAAAAAAATGGTTTTGTAAATTTTGGTTGAAAAATGAAAAATTGCTCATGAACTTTGAACCCTTATAACGTCCTACCAAAAAATTTTTTTTTTTCCAAAATTGTGCTGATGTGAAGTAGACATGTGGGAAATATTATTTAATAACTTTTTTCTGTCACATATCTCTCTGGTTTATCAGAAAAAAAAATAAAAAATGTGAAAATTGTGAAATTTTCAAAATTTTTGCCATATTTTTGATTTTTTCACAAATAAACACAAAAATTATCAACTTAAATTTAATACTAGCATGAAGCCCAATGTGTCACGAAAAAACAATCTCAGAATCGCTAGGATCGGTTGAAGCGTTCCAGAGATATAACCTCATAAAGGGACACTGGTCAGAATTGCAAAAAATGCCAAGGTCTTTAGGGTCAAAATAGGCTGGGTCCTGAAGGGGTTAAATGCCGCTGTCAGAAATTGATAGTGGCCTTGAAGTTGTTAATGTGTTCTTTGGTTGCTGCATTTGCAGGCAGATGCTGGCTCTGTAACACAGCCAGCGCCTGTCTGGTATGAACCTGGCTAAGCTTTTCGGACTTCTTCATACATTCCTTACCAATCTGAACCAAAATTGTACATGTTAGATCGTCAGAGTAAACAGAGTCTGTTAAAATGTCTCCTGAAATAAAGGTCCCAATTCAACAAAGTGACTACGCCAACATTCTGCCTTATATCACTTTGAAAACTCGTATAATTTTTAGTCAATACAGATGTTCACAGCAATAATGCAACTTTTGGTGTTCTCATGCCAGTTTTTTCTAGCTTTGCCAAAATGGACAAGATAGTGGTATCACACCATGTCTCATGTAAGTCATGACCAGCTGTGGCATATCTTTGCGTGGGTTTCCTCCGGGCACTCTGGTTTCCTCCCACCCCACATTGTAAAGAAATACTGATAGGATATTTAGATTGTGAGCTCCAAGAGAGACAGCATTACTCATGTATGTAAAGTGCTATGGAATTAATAGCACTATAGAAATGAATAAACACATTATTATTATATATCTTACTCCAGAAATCTTACTCCAATCCAAAGGTTTGTGACAAGCCGCATTCCACCTAGTAGACTCTTAATGATTCTTACAAGTCTGACTCCAGCACTTCCCACTCATCAAGACTGGCGTGACCAACGTCATTCTTGATCAATTGAGGCCAAAGTCTTGACAAAGTGCTTGGATATATACATACCTACATCGATATGTTTGATATAAAATTCCATAACAGAGAAGATTAACAACAAAACCATGGCAATAAAAGAAGGTTCCAAAATTGAAGACAATGCCAGGACACAAACATTGGAGTCTTATGTTCAGTTTCGAACAAAAGACAAAATCAGACTAGCCTGTAAATAATTAGCAAATTAGACTCTCCTGTTGTCATCTTGTAAATACTCACATGACTTGAATTAACCCTTAATGGTGGCTTTGATGTTTCCTCAGATGTGACATGCATATATGTCACACTTTGGGTGCATGTGGTGGCTGTTATAAAGCCAGCACCTGCTGTTCAACTTCTTACAGCTGTATTTATAGGGGTTGTCTGGTCTAACTCCACAAGTCTGCAGTTACTCTATATGACTGCAGACCTGTGAATACTCAAATCGCACGCACTGTTAATAATGGAGATTCGCCGGTGTTACGGCTAGGAACAGTGTTCACCTTGCCACAAGTACATGCTATGCATACACATGGCCACGTTCCAACTAGATGTATGCAGCCTAACTCAATGC
Source organism: Allobates femoralis (assembly GCA_033576535.1). Taxonomy (NCBI): domain Eukaryota; kingdom Metazoa; phylum Chordata; class Amphibia; order Anura; family Aromobatidae; genus Allobates; species Allobates femoralis. The sequence goes on along the minus strand of JARQOC010000002.1, from coordinate 565,034,695 downwards.
AATAGAGGAGTTAGACAGGACATCTCCTTTAAGTGTTGTGTTCCCGGTAGGATGTCTGTTCCAGAGCCCTGTCTGAATGGATTGAAGGTCAAGAGTTTGCACCTTTGCTGGAATCATTTTTGTCAGTCCGCTAGATAAACAGTTTAATGTAGGTGTGCATGCCGACCTTCGATGCCTTCAATCTAGGCTCTGTAGAGCTCCATTCTCACTTTCAGTGGAGGTCCCAGCTGGTAGACCTCCAGAAATCAATCAGTTACTGCCTATTCTAAGCATTGGGGACAATCTTTGTAAAAATCCTTTTAGTATAATACCGTTCTGATAGACTTAAGGAAAGTTCTGTTTTCAGTCTCATGAGTCAGGAGTGTGAAGGAATCACAACCAGTAGAGACCTGCAACCTGGACCATTTTTCATCCAAACTTTTCTCTTTGTATATGGAGATACACAAATATATGGTAAAATTGTCTTAGTAAAACACTGTAAGCCTCACATTTATGATCAGAGATTATTCTTAACAACAAACACTGGATTGTTGGCGTATTTCCCAGAAACCTAATACTGCCAAGAAATACCTACATATTCTAGCTCAAAATAGAGACGGTAAAAGATACTGAATAGAATCTTGAAGGTATGTGTATTTTTTTAGTCTGTGTTGATCTACATTCATATAAAATGTTACTCCTGAGTGGTGTGCACAGCTTAGTACATTTCTACGGCTCTAACATCACATTTGTAGTGTGTGCTTTATGAAAAGCACTTACTGGCCAATGGGCTTTGGGTAGTCATCAGGATGTCATTTTTTTATCTGTACTGAAATGGATTCTACAAGAATGAGTATAGAAAACTTTTTTTCCCCAATGGCAGATGCATTCTACTGTAAAGGCACAATACTGCTGCATAGATCAGTAATATGTGTCCACTACAAGTGTATCAGATATGATGTGAATAAATTCTATGTGCATTACAATGGTTTTTTTACCAGTAGGCTGTGTGTCCATGATGAGTTTTTGATCAGTTTTACACACTGCATATTTTCGCTTTGTCAAACACGCAGCATCTTACAGTTCCAGTAAAGTGGATGAGAGTTATAGAAATGTCATTGACCACTGTGTGTTTCAAATCCACAACATTAAATTGCAATTCAATTTCTCTTGTGGGTACGCTGATTTTTTGTTGTACAGATTTTCCATATAGATTTGTATTAGATGCAAAAAAAAATTCACAGTTAAAAAAAGGTACATGTGTTTCCACTGTGGAAACACATAAACAATACTTGTAATCCGGACATTCGGTAGCTACATTAATAGAGTTTTGCAAAACCAAGTACAAGGAGGTTTCATAGACAAAGCAGCTTTATTTAAAACATGACATACCAACATGAGACACAAAATGCATGAAACCTAATTTACATAATACCTCAAAAGCTCATCGTGAGAACGTAGTCTTAATGAGTGAGCACATTCAATTAACAGATCCATCTTGATGGACCATTTTTCCAAACAGTCACATTTATTGCCAGTGTAGGCTTTGGATCATATACCGTATTTTTCGCTTTATAAGACGCACCTGATTATAATACGCACCCCCCAAATTTGGTGAAGGAAAAGAGAAAAAAAATAATTTTTAATGTTAAATGGGGTCTGTCTTATAATGTCAGTGTCTGTCTTTAAAATCATATATATGTCCATCCTGGTATATATATCCCCCATGCTGGCACACTAGCCCCATGCTGGCACACTAGCCCTCATGCTGGCACACTGCCCCCCATGCTGCCACACTGCTCCCTCCAGCCATGCTGGTACAGTAGCCCCCCATGCTGGCACAGTAGCCCCCCAGCCATGTTGACACAGTAGCCCCCCATGTTGACACAGAAGCCGCTATGCTGGCACACTGCCCTTTCCAGCCATGCTGGCACAACCCCAATTTTGGTACATAGAGCCCCCACCATTGCGCACAGTAAAAAATGATAAACAATGTGATACTCACCTAGCTTTAACACTGCCTTCTGTCCACTCTATCACCCGCTGTCTGTGCTGTGTCGGCATCTGGGTCCTGAGAGCAGCGCTGTGTGATGACGTCACTCGCAGCGACGTTAACAGGACCAGGATGCCTACTCAGCACCGACAGTGGGAATAGCGCGGTCAGCATGCAGCAGTGAAGCTAGGTGAGTATAACATCCCCGATAGAGTCAGTGCTTTCCACGCAATGCAAGCGTGGAAAGCACTGACTATTCAGACAGGCTGCAGCCGCTGGGCTGTGGACCCAGTGGACCCGGCTCCTGTAATATGGGCTGCTCCCGCTGGTGATTGACAGCAGGATGCAGTGCATATTACTGGAGATAATGAGCGTCCACACTTGACCACAGAGCGCAGCTGCAGCCTGCTCCTGGCCCCATCCAGCCCCCAGACACCGTTCCTGAGCCTAAACGTGTGTCTTATAAAGCGAAAAATACGGTATGTACCAACAATGGTCAGTACTATGAGAATTAAATGAACAAAAAAAAGCACAATCTGGTTGACTCCGCAAAACACATTGTAAGATAGAAAGACAGAGTGATGCTCACCTGGCGTGGTTGTGTAGGACACAACCACCATGGATCGCCTATGATCTAATCAGATTGTGAGATAAACGCTGTGGTCCAAGTATCCATGATACATAAACGCCAGATATTAATAGGAATGAGCTGCGCCGCTATCGAAGGATGACATATTCTTTCAATCACCAAATTGTGGATTATTCAACACGTTTCAGAAAAACTCTCCTTCAGGAATTTCATCACTTGTGATGAAATTCCTGATGGAGAGTTTCTCCGAAGGGCATTGAATAAATCACAGTTTGGAGACTAAAGGAATATGTCATCCTTCGATAGCAGCGTGGCTCATTGCTATTAATCTCTAACAATGGTCAGAAGGTAGTCAGTAGAGCCCCTTCATATGACAGTTTGTGTCCGACACTGTGAAATATTTTGGTACTACATTAAAAAAGTAAGTGAAAAAAAATCTACAAACCTTAACACATCATCATTTTATTATGCCTTTTATATTTACTGTAAAATATAATTATAAAAACTGATGGCTCCTAGTTCAATTAGGATTACCATAATTATTCATGTTTGCCAAATGCCAAAATATTGAGAGAGAGAGAGAAACGTTTTTAAGGCATCTTAATCACTTTCTGAAAAGTCACAAGTTTACATACTTTAAGATTACTATGCCTTTAAACAGTTTGGGACAGCCCATATGATGATGTCATGTAAATGGAAGCTTCTGATAGGTTTATTTGCAACATCTGAGTTAATTACAGATGGATGTATTTTAATGAACACTTGAAACACACTCCTTCTTTGTGTAGCATCATGGTAAAGTCTAAAGAAATCAGCCAAGATATTAGGAAGAGAATTGTGGACTTGCACAAGTCTGGTCATCCTTAAGTGCAAATTCCAGATATCTGGAGGTGTCTTGTTCATCTGTACAAACCATTATAAGCAAGTACAAACAGATGGGAATGTCCAACCATCATACACTCAGGAAGGACATGGGTTCTGTGTGATGAACGTGCTTTGGTCTGACATGTGCATATCAACCTAAGACCAAAAGCAAAATACCTTGTGAAGATAATGGCGGAAGCTGGCAAGATTTTTCCATTATCCACAGTGAAAAGCGTACTGTATCAACATAAGCTGAAAGGCCAGTCTGCCAGGAAGAGACCGTTACTCCAAAAGAAACATAAGAAAGGCAGATCAATTTTTGCATATGCACACAGGAACAAAGACGTATATTTTGTAGACATGTCCCATGGTCTCATGAAACTGTTTGACCATAATGACCATTGTTACATTTGAAGGGAAATGGGAGAAGCTTGGAAGCCTAAGAACACCATCCCAACTTTGAAACATGGAGGTGGCAGCATCATGTCTGTGGGGTTGTTTTGCTGTAAAAGGGACTGTTGCACTTCACAAAATAGATGGCATATCAGGAAAGCAAATTATTTGGCAATTACGAAGCAAAATCTCAGCACATCAGGCAAGAAGTTAAAGGTTGGGCGGAAATGAGTCTTCCAATATACAATGACTTAAAGCATACTGACCAACTGGATACAAAGTGGCTTAAGCATTACAAAGTAAGTGTTTTGGAGTGCCCATCATAAAGCCCTGATCTCAATCCTATTGAAATTATATGGTCAAAGCTGAAAAGGCAGGTGCGAGCAAGGCAACGTACAAACATGGCTCATTTACACCAGTTCTGTCAGGAGAAATGGGCCCAAATTCCTACCAACTATTGTGAGAAGCTTGTGGATATCCATTTGACCCAAGTCATACAGGTTAAGGGCAACGGCACCAAAAATGTCTTAAAGGGAACCTGTCACCTGGATCTAAGCCCCTACACTATCGCTACCTGTCCCTGCACCTTCCTAGCTGCTCCCTATCTATCCCTCTCTGAGCTAAATCCACCCTATAAAACTGCAGAAAAATAACTTATAACTTACAGAAGTCCCTGAGGCTGGGGACTGAGAAGGCGGCGCCAGGCTCCATTCAGCCCCTCCTCCATGCAGCAGCACACGCCCCACTGGGTGGCATTATTCTTTCTTCATCGCCGCCTCCTCCATTTGGAATCTGTGCTTTACACCTAACATGTTGTGGTGATGCGACCTCGATGTGTCCCCTGACCGAGACACAGCATATGGGAGATTGTATCTTCTGCTCGGTAGCAGCACACACAGGGTGAGCTGCTACTGGAGCTAAGTGCTGATTGAAAGCACTGACCCCCAGGTGTGCGGGTGAATAGGAGATGATATGAGCTGCCCTGGGCTGTGGGGAGGGGGTGGAGTGTGTCAGGACAGCAGCAGGAGCTGCTGGGATTGTATGAGGTTCTACTCGGCTGCGCCCCAGTGTAACAGGCCAGACTAACCCCCCCGACCAGAATATACTCGGGGTTAAAGTGGCCTAGGCCAGATTATACCCCTTCGTATACCACAGCAGCTGTAGATCAGGGCCCCGAGGCAGCACAAAGTAGCCCCAGGCAGCAGAAAGTGGCCCTACGCAACATACAGGGGCCCCAGGCAGTGCTAGGGCCCCAGGCAGTGCTAGGGGCCCCGGGCAGTGCACAGGGCCCCAGGGAGCACAAAGTGGCCCCAACCAGCACAAAGAGGCCCCAGGCAACATACAGGAGCCCCAGGCAGTACTAGGGGCCACAAGCTACACACAGGATCCCAGGCTACACACAGGGGCCCCATGCAGCATACAAGGACCCCAGGCAGTGCACGGGGCCGCAGGCAGTGCACAGGGCCCCAGGCAGCACAAAGTGGCCCCAGGCAACATACAGGGGCCCCAGGCAGTACTAAGGGCCCCAGGCTACACACAGGGTCCCAGGCTACATACAGGGGCCCCATGCAGCATACAAGGGCCCCAGGCAGCACAAAGGGATCCCAGGCAGCGCATGGGGGCCAGAGGCAGCACACAGGGGCCCCAGGCAGCACAAAGTGGCCCCAGGTGGCCCACTGCCTGGGGCCCCTGTATATTGCCTGTGGTCACTTTGTGCTGCCTGGGGCCCCTGTGTGCTGCCTGGGGCCCTTGTATGCTGCATGGGGCCCTTGTGTGTAGCCTGGGATCCTGTGTGTAGCCTGGGGCCCCTGGTACTGCCTGGGGCCCCTGTATGTTGCCTGGGGCCCTGTGCACTGCCTGAGGCCCCGTGTACTGCCTGGGGCCCTTGTATGCTGGCTGGGGCCCCTGTGTGTAGCCTGGGATCCTGTGTCTAGCCTGGGGCCCCTGTGTGCTGCCTCGGGCCCCCATGTGCTGCCTGGGGCCCCTAGCACTGCCTGGGGCCCCTGTATGTTGCGTAGGGCCACTTTCTGCTGCGTGGGGCCACCTTGTGCTGCCTCGGGCCTCATGCATTGCTTGGGGCCCTGATCTACAGCTGCTGTGGTATACGGAGAGTTATAATCTGGCCTTGGCCTGTTTATACCCCGGGGTATAGTTTGGGCTAGGCCAGAATATACCCAGGGTATATTCTGACCCAGGGGGGTATATTCTGGGCTAGCCCAGTTTATACCTCGGGTATATTCTGGTCGGGGGGTTAGTCTGACCTGTTACACCGGAATCTGGAGGTCTGTGAATACCTGAACTGTGCCATTAAACTGTGTGTTGTGTGAGTAAATACCTGAGTCACTGCCTTCTGTCGTGCCGATCCTAACCGCTACCTTACAGTGTAAAGTGGGTGGGAGATTCCAAATGGAGGAGGCGGCGATGAAGAAAGAATAACGCCGCCCAGCGGGCGTGTGCTGCTGCATGGAGGAGGGGCAGAATGGAGCCTGGGCCCGCCTTTTCAGTCTCCAGCCTCAGGGACTTCTGTAAATTATAAGTTATTTTTCTGCAGTTTTATAGGGCGGATTTAGCTCAGAGAGGCTTATATAGGGAGCAGCTAGGAAGGTGCAGAGACAGGTAGTGATAGTGTAGGGGCTTAGATCCAGGTGACAGGTTCCCTTTAAAACATTCTCTCTCGTTACTCTGTCATTTGGCAAATATTAATAATTATTGTAATCCTAATTGACCTAAAACAGGAAAGGTTTATTCTGATTTCATGTCAGATAGTGAGAAAACCTGCATTTTTTATATAGTTTATTATTATTTATTTATAGAGTGCCATTAGGTTCCTTGGCGCTTTACATGTGAAGAGGGGAGAATGAGGACAAATACAGTGTATACGAACAATCAAGTCTTGCAGATACAGGAGGGGAGAGGACCCTGTCCACGAGGGCTCACAGTCTATAATATGTACACTTCTGGTTTCAACTGTATATTGTCAGATGGAACCTTTTATCCTTGGCCAGAACAATCACTCTTGCAAAAATTCTGGCCAGCATATATGGCCAAAATGCACCATTAGATTTTCTTTTCCCAGTAGACTTGTAGTTGACTGTCCCACGTCTGCACTTTGAAATCTTCGGAGGCTTATTTGTAGATGGGCTTGCTGTTTTATCCAGCAGAATATGTTGCATACATTACTCTAACAATCCTGTGTACAGTGTGATAAATTGATTATTCATTGCAGTGTAGACAATCTCTCCACAGGATCTGTTCTGTGAAAAGAAAGGAAAATATTTATCACCTTCCTTGCGGGACACACTGTGCAGACATGATTTATTTACTGTATATATGCCTAGTTACCGATAACTTGTGATGGACGTGCTATTTTCTTTCAAAATATTTTTTATTCAGATTTTTTTTCTGGAGGTACAAGAAGCACAATAGAGCACTTTTGTCAGTATGCTAAGGATTACAGTGACATGTTATCCTAACGCTAAAAAAGACAATATATATGGCATGCTTCCCTAACACGTACAGTTGTAAAGATAAAATGCTTGCACACAGTGCTGGCATAACAGATGACGGTACAACTATAGAAAATCTTGAGAAAACAGCATTTCTTACCCTTGTAAGCCTCTGCTTTTGTTTTTTTCTGTGTGTGTATACTTACAGTTATATTGTAGAGAAATACAATACATACGTTAGTCCTACCATTGACACAATTTTAACGGATGTTTGCTTTGTTATAAGTTGCTGGGTCGACTTACTATAAAAGAGAGCTTTTTTTCTTTTTCTTTTGGGATAATGTATTTTCACGTTCTAATCTAATAAAAATCTCTACACTTGACTTGTTTTTTTTTGTCCTGTTCAGATTTCCCTTTAAGAAATGCAGTAGCCATTTCGGTTTACACTCAGAGGCATTTGAAGTTTATAGTATAGTTTTAAGCATGAAAGAAAACTGTTGAGTTCAAACTATAAATTAATTTATTAATCTACAGGACGGTAAAAACCCCATGAAGCAGCTGCTAATTTCCATAGTTTTCGCTTTATCCTGGTACAAAGCCTGCCCCCCCATACTGGTATATAGCCCCCTCATCCTGGTACATGGCCCCCTATCCTGATATATGTATCCCTCATACTGGTACATGGCCCACCCCAAGCTGTAACTCGACCTCTAGTGTCCAGACTTCCAGAAAATGGCTATGGAGGCGGCGCATGTGCAGATTGAGATTCGTAGCCTTGAAGTCTGGACACTATAGGTTGAGTCACAACTTGCATCAATATATGTAGACACATGGAAAATGGCCACCAGACTCCCCCCACAGCATCGGGCCCGAAACTTTGCCCCCACTGTCTGGGGACCCTGCAAACCTACCTTCGCTCCACCACTGCAACCACCGCTCGGTAAGTTTTTTAAAAGAAAAAAAAATACAATATTCGGATTATAAAATGCACCCCGTTCCCTTTTTCCCGTTAATTTGGGGCACCTGCAGCAGAACGGCTCTCAGTGAGGTGGAATGTATTCTCACCTGGGCCGAATTGACCAGGTCCGTCATCTAGGCAGTTCACGCTCCAGGAGTGGACAATTGGGATGCGCAGGAGAGTGGTTCCTGCACCCGGACGTGTTCCAGCAAATTTGCACCGCTGTGGGACACCGGACGTGGACCTGATGGCATCTTGACTGAAAGCCAAGGTTCCTGCGTTCATGACCCGCTCTCACCACCCAACTTCAGTCGGAGCAGACACACTGGTGCAATCATGGCACCAGTTCCGTCTCCCGTACATTTTTCCTCCATTACCTTTAATTCCGAAGGTATTGAGTAAAAAATCGGAACGAGTTCCGGTCATCCTCACAGTTCCGGACTGCCCCAGGCGTGCCTGGTACTCATGACCTCGTGCAGCTAGTCACAGACGTCCCCTGGCGCTTACCGGATCGCCCAGACCTTCTGACTCAAGGTCCAATTTGCCACCAGGGTTCGAGCGCCCTGAATTTGACGGCGTGGCCGTTGAGACCTGGGTTCTGACTCAGGCTGGTTTTTCACCTGATGTCATGTACCATGATTAGAGATGGAAAACCAGCTTCTGCACATATCTACCATCGTATGTGGAAAATGTTCTTTTCCTGGTGTAAAGACCGCGGCCACTTCCCTTTTACTTTGCAGTCCCGGTGCTCCTGAGTTTTCTCCAGTCGGGACTAGATTGTTGGTTAGCCCTCAGTTCCCTGAAAGGATAGATTACGGCTCTTTCAGTCTTTTACCAGTGCAGACTTGCGACACGTCCCCAGGTTAGAACCTTCATTCATGGGGTGTCTCGGTTGGTTCCCACTTACCGAAGACCGCTAGAGCCATGGGACCTTAACTTGGTCTTGGACACACTCCAGAGACCGCCTTTTGAGCCTCTGAAAGAGGTCTCGCTCATTGTCCTGTCCAGGAAGGTGGTCTTCCTTGTGGCAATCGCATCCATCCGACATGTTTCGGAATTTGCGGTGCTCTCTTAACGCGAACAGTTCCTTTCTTTTCATCAAGATAAGGTGGTGCTGCGCCCAGTTCCGTCCTTTCTTCCAAAGGTGGTCTCTTCCTTCCACCTCAACGAAGATATTGTCTTTCCATCTTTCTGTCCGGCTCCATTACACCGTGTTGAGAGCCCTTAGATACTATGTTTCAATAACAGCCTCCTTTGATTAGACGGATAATCTATTTGTCCTTCCGGAAGGTCACAGAAAGGGCATGGCGGTGTCTAAAGCCACTTTGGCTAGGTGGATATATTCTACCATCCAAGAAGCGTAACGGCTGTGGAACGTACCCATTCCTAGCGGCGTAAGGGCACACTCCACTCGTGCGGTGGGAGCATCCTGGGTATTCGGCACCAGGCATCACCTGTTCTGGTGGTAAGGTGGCTACCTAGTCCAGCCTACATACCTTTGCAAAATACTATAGGGTTCATACCCAGGCCTCTGCGGACGCAAGCCTTGGCAGATGTGTGCTGCAGGCGGCTTTTCCAATTAGGTGATTTTTGATGTACAGAGGCGTCATCCCTCGGGTTGCAGGTTATATTTTCCCACCCAGTGACTGCTTTAGTATGTCCCATGGTCCTGTGTCCCCCAATGAGGCACAAGTGAAAAGGGGATTTTTATGTATACTCACTGTAAAGTCCTTTTCTTTGAGCCACCATTGGGGAACACAGCACCCACCCTGTTGCCCAGTTTGGGCATTATTTCCTGGTTTATATTTTTGAGTTTGGTAAGTTAACTTTGGTTGCATTCTATTGTTTATACTTATTATCCTACTGCTTGGTCACTAAACTGGTTGGGGCATGGCCCAGCCAGGGGGTGTATGCTGCAGGAGAGGAGCCAATCTGTTTTATTTTTAGAATTCACTTAGTGTCAGTCTCCTAGAGATAACAGCATAACCCATGGTCCTGTGTTCTCCAATGATGGCTCAGAGAAAAGGATTTTACGGTGAGCATACACAAAAATCCTCTTTTATCGTATACTGCTCACCTTGCCTAGTTGTGTGACCCACAACCGGTGTATATGCCGTATACAGCTGCTGCTAGTTCCTCCATTTCACGTGGATGGCTACACAAACTTCAGATCCAAAGGATGAAGCATTCAAAACAATCCGTGCTACTGTATGAATGGAAATTAACCTAAATCTTTAAGAAAACTGTGTTTATTTCTATCCGTTTCAAGGCTGTCCCCGCCTCTTCTTCAGGAATACACCAATAAATAAACACCGTTTTCTTAAAGATTTTGGTCCATTTCCATTCATACAGCAGCGCGGATCGTTTTGAATGCTTCGTCCTTTGGATCTGTAATAATGCTTTTTAGATTCAGGGGTTGTCTAAAACAAAGAAGTTGGGGTCTGGATATATAGATTTTAGTCGGGCATCTTTTTGTATTAGTGTTTGTAGTTTCCATGCAGCTCCTCTTAACACCTCCAGATTTGGATTGTAGGTTGCTACGAGAGGGACCCAGTTATTCTCTTCTTTGGTTTTGTAATGTAGGAGATGATTTCTTGATATTCTGCATTTTAGACCACCCCAGAATTTAAAAAGCATTATTGTCAGAAACTCACTGTCCTCTCCATAAACAACAGGAATATATCCGTGTAATCAGAAAAAGTGCAAAACCTGTCCATTTCTAATGACAGCAGACAAGATAAAGGTTCCCTTCACACATCAGGACTACAAGATCCAAGGTAACTTCAGTTGCACCACAACTAATGTGGTGTACTTAATTATATGTACCGTATATACTCGTGTATAAGCCGACCCGTGTATAAGCCGACCCCCCTACTTTTGCCCCCAAAAACTGGGAAAACTTATTGACTCGCGTATAAGCCGAGGGTGGACTCCAGCACAGGTATACAGGCCCCAGCAGTGGGGTATACAGCAGGCCCCAGCAGTGGGGTATACAGCAGGCCCCAGCAGTGGGGTATACAGCAGGCCCAGCAGTGGGGTATACAGCAGGCCCAGCAGTGGGGTATACAGCAGGCCCCAGCAGTGGGGTATACAGCAGGCCCCAGCAGTGGGGTATACAGCAGGCCCCAGCAGTGGGGTATACAGCAGGCCCCAGCAGTGGGGTATACAGCAGGCCCCAGCAGTGGGGTATAGCGCCAGTAACAGCAGGCCCCAGCAGTGGGGTATACAGCAGGCCCCAGCAGTGGGGTATACAGCAGGCCAGCATGGGATACAGCAGGCCCAGGTGGGGTATACAGCAGGCCCCAGCAGTGGGGTATACAGCAGGCCCCCAGGGGAATACAGCAGGCCCCCAGGGGTGTAAGCAGGCCCCCAGGGGTATATACAGCAGGCCCCCAGGATACAGCAGGCCCCCGGGGGTATATACAGCAGGCCCCCAGTGTATACAGAAGCCCCAGTGGCACTCGCCCCCCCCCCCCATATTGAGAAGAGCCCCCAGACTTTGCAGAGCCCCCAAGTGTATACAGAAGCCCCAGTGGCACTCGCCCCCCCCATATTGAGAAGAGCCCCCACACTTTGCAGAACCCCTGAGTGTATACAGCAGCCCCCCAGTGTATACAGAAGCCCCAGTGGCACTCGCCCCCCCATATTGAGAGGAGCCCCCACACTTTTCAGAGCCCCCCAGTGTATACAGAAGCCCCCCCCAGTGGCACTCGCCCCCCCCATATTGAGAAGACCCCCACACTTTGCAGAGCCCCCCCGCTGCATAATCTTACCATCCAGGGTCTTCTTCACCGGAGGTCCTGCAGTCCATCTTCGCGCGCGCTGTGTTCCCGGTCTCTTGTGACCCGGCGGTCGCAGTCGAATGACGTCATCGCGCCGGGTCACGTGAGACCGGAACACAGCGCGATGATGACAGGACCCGCGGTGAAGACCCTGGATGGTAAGATTATGCAGCGGGGGGGCTCTGCAAAGTGTGGGGGTCTTCTCAATATGGGGGGGGGCGAGTGCCACTGGGGGGGGCTTCTGTATACACTGGGGGGCTCTGAAAAGTGTGGGGGCTCCTCTCAATATGGGGGGGCGAGTGCCACTGGGGCTTCTGTATACACTGCGGGGCTCTGAAAAGTGTGGGGGCTCCTCTCAATATGGGGGGGCGAGTGCCACTGGGGCTTCTGTATACACTGCGGGGCTCTGAAAAGTGTGGGGGCTCCTCTCAATATGGGGGGGGCGAGTGCCACTGGGGCTTCTGTATACACTGGGGGGCTGCTGTATACACTGGGAGCTGTATGCACGGCTCCCCCTGCCGCTGTGATGGGCGGGGGGAGCCGTGCATATCTAATGAGCGGCCCCACGTGACGGGCCGCTGTCAGCAGCCTCCCCCCCCCGCCTCCTCCAGCCTCCCCCAGCACCCGGACCCATAGGATTACCGTATTGACCCGTGTATAAGCCGAGGGGGTGACTTTTCAGCCCAATTTTTGGGCTGAAAAACTCGGCTTATACACGAGTATATACGGTACCAAATGTCCAATGTGGGTCTGTATGTAGGAGAGAGAGGACAGAAACTTAGAACAAGAATGAATTTTCATTGCCACGCAATAAAAGAAAGATGTATCCTGTAACTAAGCATTTTGCAGCCCTGATCACCGTACAATAGACATGAAGCTGCTAGTATAAAAAGGTCATTTCAAGTCTCAGAGAGACAGTAGAATTTGGGAATACAAACTAATGATGACCTTTGACACATTCAGAGCAGGAATGAATATTTCACATGGATTCATGTCTTCTTACATCAATTGAAATGGTATTTGGATGCATCATATCTATGAACAGACCCCAATTAGTGGACAATAAAACTTTCACACTTCTTATTAATGAACTGTTCCGATGTTTACTGGTATAACTGTAGCTCACTTGTCTTAAGAACTACACTATTTCGTGTTGTATATAAATATGTAGCACATCAGATTTTGTTTTACACTAGCCTGAAGAAGAGACCTGAATTGTCTCAAAAGCTTGCTATTTATTACTATCTTTTCAGTTAGCCATTAAAAGGTAAAACTCTATCCGGGACCAAGTGTCTCTAGGTCCGCGCCGCTGCTCCAAAGAAATATCAGAAACACCGGAATGTTTGAAACAAGTAATCTTCTGCTTTATTTTCCGACGCATTTCGGAGCCAATACCCAGCTCCTTCCTCAGGGAATGACCCTGAGGAAGGAGCTGGGTGTTGGCTCCGAAACGCGTCGGAAAATAAAGCAGAAGATTACTTGTTTCAAACATTCCGGTGTTTCTGTTATTTCTTTGGAGAAGCGGCGCGGACCTAGAGACACTTGGTCCCGGATAGAGTCTCACCCCCATGTTGTGGAAATGCGGTCCCTGCTGCGGCTGCTGTGTCTGAGCGATCAAGCTGGTTGTGGGCTACACAACCGAACCAGGTGAGCAGTTTTCATACTGTATGGGATTTGTCTCCTAAATTAGGATAAGACCCTATGCGCATTCTCATTTTTAGATATTAAAAGGTAAAAAACACTGAGGATTCTCAAATTTTAATATTTTTCTATCTACTGGCTAACATGGAACAGACATATATTTTACTGTTTGAGGTAACACATTTCCCTGCCTGAGGTAATACAGTAGTGAGTATTTCGCATTTCTAGTCCTCTGAACTCAATCAAGTCCGTGATGTAGGAGCTCTAGTGGCTCTTGAGCGTATATGTCACTGGTTTGATTTATGATGAACTCATAAAACTGGTCTTGCAGCTAAAACACTTGCTCCTGTGTTACCTCAGGCGAGGAAATGTCACCTCCCAGAATGCAGCAGCTTCATATATCTCTTACCATAAATAACTTAATATACCTCCCCCCTTTTCCAGGAGCTGTAGTTTGAGGAAACCATGAACTGAAGCTGCTCTGCATGGTCATACAGTCATTACACAGTGCATAGCAGGGGCCCATTTTTAAGATTGTCTCAGAACAGGAACATTTTTTAACACATCCTTTCGTGGAACATAAAATTTCAATATCTATTGTGTGCAATGTACTTTGTAGAACAACCCCTTTAAATCGAAAGGGATAATATGATCCAAAAATAAATCGAATTAGTACATTATGCAAATTTTTTTTGTTTTGCTTTGATTTCTGTGTTTGTTTTTACATGCGTTTCATTTGAGCTACCCCATTTACATGCTTTGGTCCATGTGTGATCTGTTTAGCATGCATAAAGCATATGGATTACGAGTTTAACGTGTTCTGGCCAAAACATTTACTAGTACCTCACAAAAAATGTTTTTGTTTATCATAAAATTTTTTTTTTACACGTTATCATTTTTGCGGGGTGCCACTGGGCCCCGGTGGGCATCATTCATCTAGTGGTGCAGAGGCATCGGACTGACTGCCCATTTGGTCTGGTGGTGGGACCAGTAGGTAGCATACAGACACTCTGCATTATATGCATCTGTGTGAATGGCGTCCTATGTAGGCAAACCTTATCTTGTGCATAGCAAAATCACCTCCCCCCATGTATTGGTAGGCTGAGTGTGATTGTATCTGTTCTGGGGCCCTGTGTTTGCCTTATTTAATGGGGTCTGACTACATTCTGCCAAGTGTTTTGTAAGGCCGGCTTTACACTGCGTATGTGATCCGATCCGTAGCTGTCCGCTTGAGGCAGACAGCCGCGGACCGGATCAGCACACAGGACTGAGGGGCTACTATGCCCTCTGATCCTGTGTGCAGAGCACGCAGCTGCAGCCGCTGAAAGGTCAGGACCGCGGCGCCCGCGGTCCTCACCTATCAGCAGCAGGAACTGCGTGCGCTGCACACAGGATCAGAGGGCATAGTAGCCCCTCAGTCCTGTGTGCTGATCCGGTCCGCGGCTGTCTGCCTCAAGCGGACAGCTACGGATCGGATCACACACGCAGTGTGAAGCCGGCCTTAGATTTTTTTGGCTGCAAGTGCTGAGTTTGTTTTTTGATAAAGCCTATGAACCAAAAATAATCTTGTCTGAATGATTCCTAACTCTGGCTGTGAAGTAAACAGTTAGAAATTAGCACAATGATGTGTCACAGGGGGAGGCACACAATCTAGATTATTATTCTGTGTCCCTGTTACCATGATCATCTCTCAGCATGGCTGCCAGAGTCTACCACTCACTCTCAATGACAATCACTAAATGCCTCTTACTGTCCCCACAGGCTATACTGGTGGAGAAATTCGTTGACACAACAATAAGATTACAGGACTGAAAATATATTGATCTAACAGATTGCTAGCTAATTAGCGAACTGTATGTTCTCTTCTATTTGTAGCTTTGCAAACAGTTTTTTCACTGCATTTCTACTTTATTAGTGTAATTTAGAATGATTTATTAAGCTAGTTAGCCAACTAATATATGACTTTATGGCAAGTAGAATCCAAGCTGAGTTATAATTTATTTTATTTTTTTTTACCTCTCACATATTTTTTCCATTTTTTAGGCTTGCAGTATGTATGTAAAAATAACAAAATCAGGTGTAGTGAGCAGCATGCTGGCTCAGTTGTTAGCACTGTTGCTTTGTAGCATTACGGTCCTGGGTTTAAACCCCACCAAGGACAACATCTGGTAGGAGTTTGCAGGTTCTTCCTGTGTTTGTGTTGGTTTCCCCCCACACACTCCAAAGACATACTTAGAGAGATTTAGATTGTGAACCCTATTGAGAATAATCATGACAATCTCTGTAAAGCCCTTATGGGCGTGATAACATGATTTCCATGAGTTGGCATCATTGCCAGCTCCTGCAAATCTCACGCATGTGCATGGCTCATTTTGGCGTTATTACTCCGCATTTGAAGCCAGATGCACATGTCATGGCTCTAGAGAGGCGCACTGCACATATTCAGAAAAACATCTTCTGCATTCCGATCATGTCCAGTTAGCCTCCCTGAAACTGGGACATGTACACTACCGTTCAAAAGTGTGGGGTAATTTAGAAATTTCCTTATTTTTGAAAGAAAATCACTTTTTTTCAATGAAGCTAACATTAAATGAATTAGAAA
Organism: Allobates femoralis; assembly: GCA_033576535.1. NCBI lineage: Eukaryota > Metazoa > Chordata > Amphibia > Anura > Aromobatidae > Allobates > Allobates femoralis. The sequence goes on along the minus strand of JARQOC010000002.1, from coordinate 565,018,448 downwards.
TACACTCTATACATTGTTAATGTGGTAAATGACTATTCTCGCTACAAACGTCTGGTTTGAAATGCAATATCTTCATAAGTGTATTGAGGCCCATTTCCAACAACCACCATTCCAGTGTTTTAACCCCTAGACGACAGCCTAACGTCTACAGACGTCCGAAAAACAGGGTACTAAAGCCCAGCCTTACGTCTGTAGACGTCGGGCAGGAAATAGCCCTGTAGCGCCGCCCCTGGAGCTAATACCTCTAGGGTGTCAGCGTACCGATTGTAGCTGACACCCTAGAGAGTAGTAATTAGCTCCTTTTGTACCCGCACCTGTAATGTGATGACCGGTAAACACCGTTTACCGATCATCACATTACAAAAGTGAAAGTGCTTTGTACAAAATGCTTTCACTTTGATCCGACATGAAAACACATGTCGGATCAAAGTGATCCATTAACCCCTAAGGCCCCTAAGACCCCCTGTGCCTGAGATTACCCCCCTTACCCCCCCACCCCTCCCCCGGGCCATCTCAAAATGGCGGCGCATGTAAAAACGCGCCGCCTCCCCTGCAGCTGCATGCGATCTGACATGTCACAAGTCAGATCGCATGACTGACATATCCCCCTGTGCCCCCCAACACTTTCTGCAGCCTCCAGCCCCCCATCTCCAGCTCTTCCAGCCTCGCTCCTGCAGCCCCCTCCTCGCTCCTACAGCTTCCCTCCTCCGGTCCTCCAGCTTCCCTCCGCTCCTCCAGCCCCGCTCCTCTGATACCCACAGCCCCCTCCTCGCCCCTCCAGCCCCGCACCTCTAACCCTCTCCTCCGCTCCTCTTACCCGCTCCCCCGGCTCCCCGGCTCCCCTCCTCGCTCCTCCGGCCCCGCTCCTGCAGCACCGCTCCTCCAGCTTCCCTCCTCCTCTCTCTCTCACCTGCTCCTCGTTCCTGGGGTCCCGCTCCTGGATCCTGGAGTCCCGATCCTGGGGTCCCGATCCTGGATCCTGGGGTCCCGCTCCTGGATCCTGGAGTCCCGATCCCGGCACCAGCAGCAGTCTGTCTCCTCTTCTGTGCGCGCAGCTGTGTGAGCTGCGCGCACTCTCAGGGAATGATAGGTCATGAACTTACAGAGTTCATGACCTCATTCCCCTGGGGTCACACAGGGGTTAAGTGATCTTCATGGTGATCTGCTTTAGAGATCATGAAGATCAGTTACCCCTGTGTGGTCCCTGGATTGTGATGGGCCATGACCTTAGAGTTCATGACCTATCATTCCCCTGAGGTCAAACAAGGGTTAAGTCATGAACTCTAAGTTCATGACCCATCACAATCCAGGAGTCACACAGGGGTACCTTTACACGCCGTAACCGTTGAGAGAAATATTGACGGCGATATGTCGCCTTGCAATAATCGCCGTTCAAAATCTCTCCCAATTGCGGCATGTAATTGGGAAATTTGGCGGCGATCTGTCGCCTCGCCACGGTCGCCTGATCTCTGTGCACTGCTCTGAAATCAGGCGACCGTGGCGAGGCGACATATCGCCGCCAAATTCCCCAATTACACGCCGCAATTGGGAGGGATTTTGAACGGCGATTATTGCAAGGCGACATATCGCCGTCAATATTTCTCGCCGCGATTGCGGCGTGTAAACGTACCCTTAGAGATTATTATGAAGATCCGTTAATCTCTGTGTGACCCCAGGATCATGATAGGTCATGAACTTACAGCGTTCATGACCTATCATTCCCCTGGGAGAGTGCCTTATTATAGCATATGGGGGATGCCCCCATATGCTATAACACCGAGAAACATCGCGGGACCGCCCACTGGACTACGTCGGACATCACCGCCCACTGGACTACGTCGGACGCCACAGACAAATAAAGATGGGGTCTAAATTGTGTTTGTTTTTTTTTCTAATAAAAAAATCTTTCTCTATGTTGTGTCTTCTTTACAATTTACTAGAGATTCCTAATGGCGGGTCTAACATTGGCCCTATATTATGAATCTCGGGCTTAGTGCCAGCTGCCAAAAAGCTGGCATTAACCCCTTATTACCCAGTCTGCCACCGCTACACGGCAGCTGGAAGAGCTGGATACAGCGCCAGAAAATGGCGCTTCTATGAATGCGCCATTTTCTGGGGCGGCTGCGGGCTGCAATTCGCAGCGGGGGGGGCCCAGAAAGCTTGGGCCTCCCTACGCTGAGGATTCCAGCGCCCAGCTGCCTAGTTGTACCTGGCTGGCCCAAAAACATGGCGAAGCCCACGCCGTTTTTTTTTAAAATTATTTCATGAAATAATTAAAAAAAAAAAGGGCTTCCCTATATTTTTGGTTTCCAGCCAGGTAAAACTAGGCAGAAGGGGTTGGTGGCAGCCCGTAGCTGCCTGCTGTACCTGGCTGGACCAAAAGTGTGGCGAAGCCCCACGTCATTTTTTAAAAAAAATTTAATAAAGAACTACTAGAAAAAAATGCAGGAGAGGAGACGACCAGGACACGGTGTCTCCGGATCTTGTGCACATGCTCTAAGGCTGCTTTCACATCAGCAGCTTTTGCCGATCGCGGCAGATGCGGTGAAAAAAAAGCATCTGCCGCGATAACCGCATAACCGCTGCACTTACGGCAAGCCCCATGCAATGTCTATGGGGCTTGCGGTAAGTGTGCGGCAGGTGCGGCAAGTACGGTTTCGGCACTTGCAGCAGGTGCAGCCGCGAAAAAAAAAACGCGGTCAGCCGTGTTTTTTTTGCTGCCGCATCTGCTGCAAGTGCTGATACTGCACTTGCCGCACCTGCCGCAAGCCCGCATAGACATTCTATGGGGCTTGCCGCAAGTGCAGCAGTTATGCGGTAATCGCGGCAGATGCGTTTTTTTCACCGCATCTGCCGTGAACGGCAAAAACCGCTGATGTGAAAGTACCCTAAAAGTGAGAAATTGTGTGAAAAAAAGAAAATGTTCAATATGACGTTATCAAATTCTGTGAAGTAGCTGTAGCTTCAAAATGCTCACTATACCACTAGACATAATCCGTGAGGCGTCTAGTTTCCAAAATAGGGTCACTTGTGGGGGAGCTCCAATGTTTAGGCACACAGGGGCTCTCCATACGCGACATGGTGTCCGCTAACTATTGGAGCTAATTTTCCATTCAAATTGTTAGCGGACACCATGTCGCATATGGAGAGCCCCTGTGTGCCTAAACATTGGAGCTCCCCCACAAGTGACCCCATTTTGGAAACTCGACCCCCCAAGGAACATATCTAGATGCATAATGAGTACTTTCAACCCTCAGATGCTTCACAAATTGATCCATAAAAATGAAAAAAGACAATTTTTGTGGAAAAGAAAGTACTTTTTCATTTTTACGGATCAGTTTGTGAAGCACCTGGGGGTTCAAAGTGCTCACTATGCTTCTAGATAAGTTCCTTGTGGCGTATAGTTTCCAAAATGGGGTCACTTGTGGGGGAGCTCCAATGTTCAGGCACACAGGGAGGGGCTCTCCATACGCGACATGGTGTCCGCTAACAATTGGAATTGTAAGTTGATACTATGTCGTGTATGGCGATCCCCTGTGTGCCTAAATATTGAAGCTCCCCCACAAGTGACCCCATTTTGGAAACTAGACACCCCAAGGAATTTATTTAGATGCATAGGGAGCACTTTGGACCCCCAGGTGCTTCACAAATTGATCCATAAAAATGAAAAAGTACTTTTTTTTCACAAAAATCTTCTTTTATTTTCATTTATGGACTAATTTGTGAAGCACCTGGGGTATGAAAGTGCTCACTATGCATCTAGATATGTTCCTTGGGGGTCTAGTTTCCAAAATGGGGTCACTTGTGGGGGAGCTCCAATTTTTAGGCACACAGGGGCCCCCCATATGCGACATGGTGTCCGCTAACAATTTGAATGGAAAATTAGCTCCAATAGTTAGCGGACACCATGTCGCGTATGGAGAGCGCCTGTGTGCCTAAACATTGGAGCTCCCCCACAAGTGACCCCATTTTGGAAACTAGACATCCCCTGGAATTTATTTAGATGCATAGTGAGCTCTTTGAACCCCCAGGTGCTTCACAAATTGATCCGTAAAAATGAAAAAGTACTTTCTTTTCCACAAAAAGTTTCTTTTTTCATTTTTATGGTTTCATTTGTGAAGCACCTCGGGGTTCAAAGTGCTCATCACCCATCTAGATAAGTTCCTTGGGTGGTCTAGTTTCCAAAATGGGGTCACTTGTGAGGGAGCTCCAATGTTTAGGCACACAGGGGCTTTCCATACGCAACATGGTCTCCGCTAACAATTGGAGCTAATTTTCCATTCAAATTGTTAGCGGACACCATGTCGCATATGGAGAGCCCTCGTGTGCCTAAACATTGGGGCTCCCCCACAAGTGACCCCATTTTGGAAACTAGACACCCCAAGGAATTTATTTAGATGCATAGTGAGCACTTTGAACCCTCTGGGCTTTACAAATTGATCCGTACAAATGAAAAAGTATTTTTTTTTTCACAAAAACTTTCTTTTGTCCTCAATTTTTTAAATTTCACATGAGCAACAGGATAAAATGCATCCTAAAATTTGTTGGGCAATTTCTCCTGAGTACACTGATACCTTATATGTGCTCATAAACCACTGTTTGGGCGCACGGCAGGACTCGAAAGGGAAGGAGCGCCATTTGACTTTTTGAATGGAAACTTAGCTCCAAAAATCAAATTGCGCTCCCTTCCTTCTGAGCCCTGCTGTGCGCCCAAACAGTGGTTTATGACCACTTATGAGGTATCGGTGTACTCAGGAGAAATTGCCCAACAAATTTTAGGATGCATTTTATCCTGTTGCCCATGTGAAAATTAAAAAATTGAGGCTAAAAGAACATTTTTGTTGGAAAAATTAAAATGTCCATTTTTTGTTTCCACTTTGCTTTAGTTCCTGTAAAGCACCTGAAGGGTTAATAATCTTCTTGAATGTAGTTTTGAGCAGCTTGAGGGGTGCAGTTTTTGGAATGGTGTCACTTTTGGGTGTTTTCTGTCATGTACACCCCTCAAAGGGACTTCAAATGTGATGCGGTCACTAAAAAAATGGTTTTGTAAATTTTGCTGGAAAAATGAGAAATTGCTGATGAACTTTGAACCCTTATAACGTCCTAACCCCAAAAATTTTTTTTCCCAAAATTGTGCTGATGTAAAGTAGACATGTGGGAAATGTTATTTATTAACTATTTTGTGCCACATAACGCTCCGGTTTAACAGAATAAAAATTCAAAATTTGAAAATGGTGAAATTTTCAAAATTTTTGCCAATTTTTTTATATTTTCACAAATAAACGCAAAAATGATCGACCTAAATTTACTACCAACATGAAGCCCAATATGTCACGAAAAAACAATCTCAGAATCGCTCGGATCCAATGAAGCTTTCCAGAGATATTACCTCATAAAGGGAGAGTGGTCAGAATTACAAAAAATGGTCCGGTCATTAAGGTGGAAATTGGCTCCGTCACTAAGGGGTTAATGGTACATTGTGTTTACTAACTGTGTAAGAAGGCTAATGAATGTTTAGCAAACCCTAGAAAACCCTTGTACAAGTATGTTAGCACAGCTGAAAATGGTTTGGCTGATTAGAGAGAAGCTATAAATTTGACCTTTTTTTGAACTAGTTGAGAATCTGGAGCATTACATTTGTTTGTTCTATGAAACTCTCAAAATGGCCAGAAAAAGAGAACTTTCATGTGAAACTCGACAGTCTATTCTTCTTAGAAATTAAGGTTATTCGATGCAAGGAATTGCTAAGAAACTGAAGATTTCCTACAACGGTGTGTACTACTCCCTTCAGAGGAGAGCACAAACTGGCTCTAAGCAGAGTAGAAAGAGAAATGGGAGGCCCTGCTGCACAACTGAGCAACAAGACAAGTACATTGGAGTCTCTATAATGAAATCGACGCCTCACAGCTCCTCAACTGGCAGCTTCATTATATAGTACCCGCAAAACGCCAGTGTCAATGTCTACAATGAAGAGGCGACTCCGGAATGCTGGCCTTCAGAGCAGAGTGGCAAAGAAAAAGCCATATCTGAGACTGGCTAATAAAAGGAAAAGATTAATATGGGCAAAAGAAAACAGACATTGGACAGAGGAAGATTGGAAAAAAGTTTTATGGACAGAAGAATCAAAGTTTGAGGTGTTTGGATCACACAGAAGAACATTTGTGAGTCGCACAACAACTGAAAAGATGCTGGAAGAGGCCTGACGCTATCTGTTAAGCATGGTGGAGATAATGTGATGGTCTGGGGTTGCTTTGGTGCTGGTAAAGTGGGAGATTTGTACAACATAAAAGGGATTTTAAATAAGGAAGGCTATTACTCCATTTTGCAACGCCATGCAGTTCCCTGTGGACAGCGCTTGATTAGAGCCAATTTCGTCCTACAACAGGAGAATGACCCAAATCACACCTCCAAATTATGCATGAACTATTTAGGGAAGAAGCAGGCAGCTGGTATTCTATCTGTAATGGAGTGGCCGACACAGTCACCAGATCTCAACCCTATTGAGCTGTTGTGGGAGCAGCTTGACCATATGGTTACGCTAAAAGTGCCCATCAAGACAATCCAAATTGTGGGAGGGGCTTCAGGAAGCATGGGGTGAAATTTCTTAAGATTACCTCAGCAAATTAACAGCTAGAATGCCAAAGGTCTGCAATGCTGGAATTTCTGCAAAGGGAGCATTCTGTGCCGAAAGCAAAGCTTGAAGGAGAAAATTATTATTTCAAATAAAAATCATTATTTCTATCCTTTTCAATGTCTGGACTATATTTTCTATTCATTTTTCAACTCATTTGATAAATAAAAGTATGAGTTTTAATGGAAAACACAACATTGGGTGACCCCAAACTTTTGAACAGTAGTGTACACCTTGCTGAACAGGCTCAACGTGAGTGAACAAAGTTGCGCGCATGCTCAAGATTTCAAGGAGTTGCCAGTAACACCGACTAGGGAAATCATGTTATCATGCCAATAGGTGCATTATAACAAGGAAAGAGGGATGACTATTCTCGAGAAACTAACGTCCGATCAACTAGTCAAAGCCCTCATTAGAATAGAGAAAGCAAAGATTATAAATCCATTTTTTTTTCTTTCAAATTTTGTTAAGTGAATAACATTTGATGGAGCTAATTAGGCAGGGAATTTACCTGAACCCAGATATCTTCTACATGTCCCCAATGTTGGTGCATACTGGTTAACTCACTAGTGTACAGTGGGTATGGAAAGTATTCATACCCCTTTACATTTTCACTCTTTGTTTCATTGCAGCAATTTGTTAAATTCAAAAAAGTTCATTTTTTTCTCATTAATGTACAACCTGCACTCCATCTTGACTGACAAAAAACACAAATGTAGATATTTGGGAAAATGTATTAAAAAAGAAAAATTTAAATATCACATCGTCATAAGTATTCAGACCCTTTGCTCAGAATTGAGTATTAACCTTGGCCAAATCTGTGCCTTTCCATAATTCTGTCTCTGAGCTCCTTTGGCAGTTCCGTTTACCTCATGATTCTCATTTGGTCTGACATACACTGTGAGCTGTGAGGTCTTATATAGACAGGTGTGTGCCTTTCCGAATCAAGTCCTATCAGTTTAATTATACACAGCTGGACTCAGTGAAGGAGTAGAACCATCTGAAGGAGGATCACAAGGAAATGTACAGCATGTGACTTAATTTTTTTCCTCATTAATGTACACTCTGCACCCCTTCTTGACTGATGAAAACCAGAAATGTACAAATTTTTGCAAATTTATTAAAAAAAGAAAAACTGAAATATCACATGGTCATAAGTATTCAGACCCTTTGCTCAATTTACCTAATGACTGCAATGAAACAAAGAGTGAAAAATTAAAAGCTCTATGAATACTTTCCATACCGACTGTGTGTATATAGTTTTTTTTTTTCAAGTCTACCCACGTGTTGGATTGGTTTGAGGTTTGAGGACTGTGCGGGCCAATCTTTCTACCTTAATGTCATTAAACTATTTCTTTGCCAATATCGACATTTGCTTTGGGTCGTTATCCTGCTCAAACACCATGTCTTCCTTTTCATAATTTGTCTTGTAGGATCCTCCATGTAGTTCAGCATTGAGACCACCATCTGTCCTAGTCAAGTATCCAATGCCTTTGGCTGTGAAACAACGCCACATCATCAGGCTTCCTCCACCAAACTTGCCAGTACTTTCAATTTCTCGATCTGTTAGCCCCTTTTACCTTGTTTCTTTTAAACTTATTCGCACCCATCAGAGTCTAATCTATTGACTTTCATCTCATCGCTCAAAATCACTATTTCCAATTTTGTACTGTTAACTTTTCCTACTTTATTGCAAACTCTAGATAAGTAGTTGAGGCTTCTTCACCTTTTATCAGACCACCATTCCATACTTGTGTAATGTTCATCACACGGTTCTTGCACGGACATCTGAAGTCTCACCATTACAAAGCATATGACCCAGAAGTGGTCATCCTTGTGATGAACCGACTTGTTTACGACGATATTTTGTCTGGACATCCACCTCTAGGCTTTGTTATGGATGGAAAGAATTAATTTCACATTCTTCCAAATTTCAGGTCACTCACATTATATAGCTTGGCAAGTTTCTTGGCCAAGAGACCGATATCGGTGAGCTGAAAGATGCTGTTTTTCTTTTCATGGGAAAAATTCGAACCAGTGACTCTTTACTTTGTAATCAACCTAATAACACACTGACCTATTGGGGAATGTGAGTACAGGTTGTAATTTGTAGTATACAGAAAAGAAAAGATTTTTCGAACACCAGGAGAAGACAGTAACAATGCAGTGACATGACAAGAATCTGCATACCGTATATACTCGTGTATAAGCCGAGTTTTTCAGCCCAAAATTTGGGCTGAAAAGTCTCCCCTCGGCTTATACACGAGTCAATACGGGTGGGTGCTGTGTCCGGGGCTGTGGAGGCTGCAGGAGGCGGGGGGGGGGGCTGCTGTATGCAGTGCATATAGCCCCCAAATGCTGCACTCGCCCCCCCTTGTAAGGGCCCCCCCCCCCTCCCGATGGTTATATTACCATTCCGGACTTCTGATCCGCGCCGCTCCTCGGTGCTCCTCGCTGCTCCGTCCGTCCGTCTGCTACATCCGGGATCTCCGGCCGTCGCAGGCAAATGACGTCATCGTGCGACGGCCAGGGATCCCGGATGTAGAAGACGGACGGACGGAGCAGCGAGGAACGCCGAGGAGCGGCGCGGATCAGAAGTCCGGAATGGTAAGAGAAGCTGGGGGGGCCCTTGCAAGGGAGGGCGAGTGCCAGCATTTGGGGGCTGCTGGGTACCCCCAGGGGTGCTGTGTACCCCAGGGGTGTGGACCCCCAGGGGCTGCTGGGGACCCCCTGGGGGCCGCTGTGTACCGCCAGGGGGCTGCTGGGGACCCCCAGGGGGCTGCTGGGGACCCCCAGGGGGCTGCTGTGTACCCCCAGGGGGCTGCTGTGAACCCCCTGGGGGCTGCTGTGTACCCCCAGGGGGCTGCTGTGTACCCCCAGGGGGCTGCTGGGGACCTGCAGGGGGCTGCTGTGTACCCCCTGGGGGCTGCTGTGTACCCCCTGGGGGCTGCTGGGTACCTCCTGGGGGCTGCTATATGTACCCCTGGGGGCCTGCTGTATACCACTGGGGCTGCTGTATACTTATACACGAGTCAATACGGGTGGGTGCTGTGTCCGGGGCTGTGGAGGCTGCAGGAGGCGGGGGGGGCTGCTGTATGAGGGCCCCGTCACGTGGGGTCCGCTCATTAAATATGCACTGCTTCCCCCTGTCAAAACAGCGGCAGGGGGAAGCAGTGCATATAGCCCCCAAATGCTGGCACTCCGCCCCCCTTGTAAGGGCCCCCCCCCCCCCGATGGTTATATTACCATTCCGGACTTCTGATCCGCGCCGCTCCTCGGTGCTCCTCGCTGCTCCGTCCGTCCGTCTGCTACATCCGGGATCTCCGGCCGTCGCAGGCATATGACGTCATCGTGCGACGGCCGGGGATCCCGGATGTAGAAGACGGACGGACGGAGCAGCGAGGAGCGCCGAGGAGCGGCGCGGATCAGAAGTCCGGAATGGTAAGAGAAGCTGGGGGGGCCCTTGCAAGGGGGGGCGAGTGCCAGCATTTGGGGGCTGCTGGGGACCCCAGGGGGCTGCTGGGGACCCCCAGGGGGCCGCTGTGTACCGCCAGGGGGCCGCTGTGGTACCCCCAGGGGGCTGCTGGGGACCCCAGGGGGCGCTGTGTACCCCCTGGGGGCTGCTGTGTACCCCCTGGGGGCTGCTGTGTACCCCCTGGGGGCTGCTGGGACCCCCTGGGGGCTGCTGTGTACCCCCAGGGGGCTGCTGTGTACCCCCAGGGGGCTGCTGTGTACCCCTGGGGGGCTGCTGGGTACCCCTGGGGGCTGCTTATGTACCCCTGGGGCCTGCTGTATACCACTGGGGCTGCTGTATACTACCACTGGGCTGCTGTATACTACCACTGGGGCTGCTGTATACTACCACTGGGGCTGCTGTATACTACCACTGGGGCTGCTGTATACTACCACTGGTGCTGCTGTATACTACCACTGGGGCTGCTGTATACTACCACTGGGGCTGCTGTATACTACCACTGGGGCTGCTGTATACTACCACTGGGGCTGCTGTATACTACCACTGGGGCTGCTGTATACTACCACTGGGGCTGCTATACTACCACTGGGGTGCTATATACCACCACTAGGCTGTATACCACACTGCTGGGGGCTGTATACCTGTGCTGGGGTCCACCCTCGGCTTATACACGAGTCAATAGGTTTTTCCAGATTTTTGGGGCAAAAGTAGGGGGGTCGGCTTATACACGGGTCGGCTTATACACGAGTATATACGGTAACTAATCATATGCTAAATACTGTAGTTGCAAGTCAAATTTATGTATGAGATAACCAAGATAATTGTCTATAAAATAAGGGTAGTCTCATGCTTAAAGCTGTAGTAATGGTAATATATGGCACCTAAAAGTCTAAAGTTCAAAACATTGTTAACGTATCTTTTTATGCACACTAATACAGGTAAACCCATGAATCACTAATTAGAACTGCCACATGGATTTCAGTGAATAAAGTACAAGTTATAATTAATCTTTTACAACAAATCTATAGTAAGGGGTACTTCACACACAACAACGCTGCGATATTGCTGCAACGTCCAGTTTTGTGACTAACAGCGACCTCACCAGCGACCTCGCAATGTGAGATTACTGATCGTGACAAACCGTTCTGGACCATTTCTTTATCGTCCGTCTCCCGCTGGGAACGCTGCATCGCTGTGTTTGACAGGAACAATGACCAACGATCTCAATACTACGCTCGAGAGTGACAGGTTCCCAACGACCGCCGTATCGTTCAATATCGTTGCTGCGCGCTGGTGAGATCTGACTGTTTGACATCTCACCAGCGACCACATAGGACGCGCTAGCGATCCCTACCAGGTCGTATCGTTGTCGTTATCGCTGGAACGTTGCTGCGTGTAACTGGGTAAGTCTACAGCAAACATTTTAAGTGTGTGTAAAAAAGTTGCAAATTAAGAATGTTTAAAAAAATAAAATAAAAGTGTTAATGGTTTATTCTTAACAATTGACAAAATGTAAAGTAAATGACAAAAGAATAATCTATATCAGATCAAAATTTGGTGTGTCCACTTTTTGTCTGTAAAATAGTATCAATTCTTTTAGGTAAACTTGCACTCACTGTTTGAAGAAATTCTTCAGGGAAGTTGTTAACCAAAGTTGACCAAAGACGCTCAGACTTGATAATGATGAGATCAGGGCTCTGAGGAAACAATATTTTCACTTCCAGGCCTCCTTGTGGTTCTTTATGCTAAAGATAGTTTTTAATGATATTAGGTATATTTTTGGAGTCAGTTTCCTGCTGCAGAATAAATTTGGAACCAATCAGTTGCCTCCCTGATGGTATTACATGATGGATGAGTATCTGCATGTTACACTCAGCATTGAGGACACCATGAATCCTGACCAAATCCTCAACTCTATTTGCTGAAATGCAGTAACTAAATTTGCAAGGACCCTCCACAATGCTTCACTGTTGCCTGCAGACACTCATTATTTGACTGATCTTCAGTGTTTAAGCAAACAAATTGCCTCCTTTTACAGCAAATAATTTGAATTTGGACTAATCAGCCAGGAGCACATGCTGACATTCTTCTGCACCCCAGTCCCAATGTATTTGTTTACAGTTGTTCTAAGAAGAACCATGAGTCCTGCATGTGGTCATATGGCCACCACAATGACCTGATCTCAACATCAAAGGACCTGTCAGGGACTACATGAAGAGACAGAAGGATTTGCACAAACCTACATCCACAAAATATCTGTGATTAGTGTTTCAAGATGTTTGTAACAACCTACCTGTCAAATTCTGTTAAAAACTGTGTGCAAGTGTAGCTGAGAGAATTGATGCTGTTTTAAAGTCAGAGTGGTCACACTTAATATCAATTTTTTTTTGTTTATTCACTTTGCATTTTGTTAATTGCTAAAAATAAGCTATTGAAAATGCACTCTGAACATTTCCTAATCTTGCCTATATGTAAATGTAGCGTTGTCTGTCACATTAATATACTTAACGATTGTTTCTCCAATTTCCAACGTCACTCTTATCCTCTTCTAGGTTATGTGAGTGCTCCTATTTTTTGCCGTCTTAACCAGTTACTGTTATGTTGGTCAGTATGTCTCTCTAAATGTTAAGGCGGCGTCACACGCATCAATATCGTGAGCGACATCGCCGAAAAGTATGTTAACTTGTGACTGTTGAATTAAAAAAAAAATGCCTTAAAACATTCTCACTCTCTCTCTCTCTCATTGTTCTGGTATTTATCAAATATTAATAATTATGGTAATCCTAATTGACCTAAAACCGGAAAGGTGTATTCTGATATCATGTCAGATTTTGAGAAAAACATGCATATGTGTCTTTTCATATAGTGTATGTAAACTTCTGGTTTCAACTGTGTATCCTATCAGGGCTATAAACTGGATTCTCTTCTACAAAATCTAAGAACCCCCCCCCCCCCCTTTTTTTTTTTTTTTTTTTTTTTTTTTTTTTATTAATAAATAAACCACTACCAAGAATAACAACTTTATTGAAATAAGCATGATATAGCGGAGTTCACACATTTGGCAATTTCAGATGTGTCCCTTCATAGTTACCATCTACCAATGCAGCTGCCATTGTACATTACTTATATCTATGTACATTTACTTATCAGCCTTAGATAAGTGTAGCAAGTCACAGGTCTTGACTTCATATGAACTAAGCATTTTTACTACTTCCTACGTGAATTTGTCAATTCCTGTGTTTGATTCAATAAGCCCATATAGTGTATGCTGATGTGTCATTAGGCAACAAAAGCACTAAGCCTGACACCGTGTACCTGATCCACGTGATTTTTACTAAAGCTTTCAGGTTGCTTGTTTAGTGAATCATGCCCAAGTACACTTAATAGCAAAAAGACAGTTTCTGCTATTGTGAAATGTATGTATTCAATGAAGTATAATTCATTGACTAATTGTCTACACATACAGGAAGGACTTGAAATGCGTCATGACTCGTCAATTATTCTATGTTTTGAATACAGACATAAAACCATAAAGGTAAAAGTTATTCACATCCACTGCAAAGCTGAAGGCTTCAAGTCACCAATGTGTATATCACAGTACATGCTAAATAAAAAAATCTCGTCAAATCAATTAACATATTTACTGTTTTTGCTGCATCTGACGTTTTCAACACAACTTATTAAGACGTCCGTACTTTTTTTACATACTCCAAAAAATGGTACGAGTGTCATTGGGGTTTTGGATCTCAATATCAATAGTGTCTGTCCAATTTTTATCATCCCAATCTTATAGGGGATCTTCACAGTTAAATAAATAAATGACACAGCTTATCCTATACATTACAGTACTGATCACGGACAGCACACTAAGGGCGTCTGTGATTTTCACTGACACTTATAATTCTATTACCGTAGTATTTTTCATCCACGATGCCAGTTAGATATAGTTACCTTCATGATTTTTATGCTGGATTCAAATTGCGTATTTTTTCCTGTCCGTGGGATCCTACACTTTGTAGGACCCCACGGACAGGAACGGATCTGATTTGGCTCCCATGTTATCCTATGGGCCACGGATCACATCGGATTTGGCCTCATTGCCATTCGATTTTTGTAGGATCTGATTTGGTCCAATTTTTTGCTGTACCAAAAATCAGAGACTGCTCCGTTTTTGGGCACAGCGGTACAAATCGGACCGAATCGGATCCAACATGATCTGTGGCCCATAACATGGGGGCCTATGGAGCACAGGTCAGAGAAAACATCGGATGGTTTCTCGGACCCAATTTTAGTGTACTGAGCATGCTCAGTACATTAAAATTGCTCCTAACCATCTAATTTCACTTCCGCAATGTATATATACATTGCGAAAGTGAAATTTAAGTGAAAGCAAGGGTTAAAAATACAAAAAATCGATTCTCACCTGTCCTGTGCTCCACCGCCGTCGGCATCTCAGGATGTACAGGACCTGACATGACGTCACAGTCACATGAAAAATGACACTGACGTGACAATTGGTCAAAGGTGACTAATGACGCTGAGCGGGTAGCCCCGCCCAGCCAGGTCCTTTCAGCATCCGGAGCTAGATGCCGCACATCGGGGGATCGCAGGACAAGTGAGGATCGATTTTTTTATTTTTAACCCCTGCTTTCACTGAAATTTCACTTCCGCAATGTATATATACATTGCAGAAGTGAAATTACCTTGCACAGCTCATTCTGTGTCCGGATTCGTGATAATCACGGACCCGGACACAGAAATAGGTCACCCCCTGTGGTGTCTGTTCCTCTCTGTGGGATCCTACAAAGAGTAGGATCCCACGGACAGGAAAAAATTTGCAATGTGAACCCAGCCTTACATGAATACATGGTCTGCAAAAAAACATAAATATGTGAACTGCCTCATATACTATATTATATTATATCATATACTATATAGCACGTGTTCTTTGTGTGAAAGTCAAGGATAAAACATGTACGTCTGAATAAGGCCTTATTGAATCCTTCTAAAGGCAAAATAAAACATAATTACCTTTAAAAAAATTATTTCATTATTTATCCCAGAAAATCTCCTAGTTTTATAAATCCCATTAACTACAAAATTGGGTCATGTGGCAAATTTTGAGTATTGGTTGTACAGAAAGTGGGAATGTTTGATTAGGTGAAATGATAAGCCGGTTTCGTGTGTGCTCATTCCCACTATTCACCATGATAATGCACTTCCAGTGTCATGACTTGTGGATGTAAACTGTGTTAGGCTGCCTTCACACTTAAGGCCCTGTCTCACATAACAATATCGTTAGAGAGATCGTTGTAACTGTGACGTTACAACGATCTCTCCAGCGATGTCGTTCTGTGTGACACTTTGCATCGATCAGGCCCCTGCTGTAAGGTCGCTGATCGTTACAAAGTGCTGCGGGTCATTTTTTGATAGTTGGTTTCCCGCTGGTCAGCATGCATTGCTGCGTGTGACCGCGAGAAACCAGCGATCAGTGACCTCACAGGGCTGGTAACCATGGTAAACACCGGGTATCTAGGCAGCGCGCGCTGCCTAGATACCCGGTGTTTACCATGGTTACCAGCGATCTCCCTGCTTAGCCTTGCCTGTAAGCAGGGAGAACGCTGGTAACTATGATAAACAGCGGGTATCCAGGCAGCGCGCGCTGCCTGGATACCCGGTGTTAATCATAGTTGCCAGCGTTCTCCCTGCTTAGTGCTGCCTATAAGGCAGCGCTAAGCAGGGAACGATGTGGGAGGTGGCTCCCATGGCCTGATCGCTGGGGAGATCTGCCTGTTTGACAGCTCCCCAGCGATCAGGTAACGACGCTTCAGCGATCCCGGCAAGTCGTTATCGCTGTCTGGATCGCTGGAGCGGTCGTTCAGTGTGACAGGGCCTTTATACAGCCAATATCTTTTCTAAAAGCAGGGGATCACTCTGATGTCGATCATTTAATCCCATAGCTAACAGCATATATGTGGCTAGACATAAGGGACGGGGCAACAATGAGCTGCCAATCGGTTGCCATAGGAATCTTAACATTGGTATCTCTGTATGTGCAAAATCTTATCAGCCAGATATCAAGCCTAATCAAAAAACTTGTATTGGTACTTTTAATCTGTGTTGTTGACAGCAATCAACATGTCTCTGTGATTTTTGCACAGGATTGTAATTAGGGATTTTAGTTTTTAGATGTTTTTAAATGTTAAACTTACACCAGCAGGTCATCATCTACTTCTGTCTATCTCTGGCTCCTTCCCGAACCATAAACTTTTATGAGCACCAATTGTTACTTTATCTTCCAGTGGGCACATATCTGTCTTTCGCCGAAGACAGATTTCACCAGTGAGTTGAGTGAATGATCAGTTCAAGTATAGATTAGAGTATTAGAATTAGAGTAATTTTTCTGCTACAAGATGTATTAAAAAGTTTTTTATCTTCACTTGTACTGTTAAAAGGGGTATTCACATCTTCAAGATCCTATCCCACTATGAAGTAGGTTAATACAATATTAGCAAATATCTCCAATTAGAAACATAGTATAGTTTTCCTGATATATCTATTTATCATCTGTAGGGCATTGCAGGACCTTAGGTATCCATGGTTATGACCACAAGCAACTAACTAACTGACTTCCCATATATGCATGGTGGTTGTTATTAAACCTACTCCATATTGGGATAGGATCTTGGTGTGGGCGTACCCCTTTATTTCATGAAAAAAAAAAAAATTAAATGACAATTGACCATTACTCTTTAAAGTGGAGCCGGAGTTTAAGGTAAAGTTTAAAAACAAGCTGTTTTGTGTGTACATGAGGAATATTACCATTTCTGTCCATTACATGACTATTGTATGTATTTTGGTGCAAATATACACTTGTGTGCAAGAGCCGTTATACTTTTTTGAGAGGTAGAATGAACTCGCCAAAAAATTACCAAGTAAATACCCATTGCACCTAGCAGCGGCTACCAGCTCCCCTGAGAGGCAACACAGGTGTCTGTATACCAGTGCTCAATCACCTGCAACCCACAGTGGGGGCGGTTGTGGCACCAGCGTCCGGCCATGCTGTCAGGGGGGTGACAAGTGGCATTTAAAGACACATGGTTACCATAGGGCTCTGCCACTCACGGTGCATGCAAGGCATAGTCTCAGAGCAGCCTATTGGTCACGCCTTGCTATTAGGTCGGACGGGCTGCTCCGCACTGATTACATGCCTCACAAAATGACAGACCCCCCAGAGGGCCCAGCCTCAAACTGCAGATAAAACAAGGTGCAACAAAACACTATGATGAAATGTGAGGTGGTAGTGGGTATTTTGGGCCAAATACGTAAGCTTGTAATCCATCGTCAAGGGCCCTCAAGCTTACGAGTCCTAACCATATGCTTGTTGCCATTCACAAAATGACAGACGCCCCCCCGAGGGCCCAGCCTCAAACTGCAGATAAAAAAAGGCTGGGCCCACTGGGGGGCGTCTGTCATTTTGTGAGGCATGTAATCAGTGCGGAGCAGCCCGGCTGACCTAATAGCAGGGTGTGACCAATAGGCTGCTCTGACACTATGCCTTGCATGCACCGTGAGTGGCAGAGCCCTATAATAACCTTGTGTTTTTAAATTCCACCAGTCACCCCCCTGACAGCATGGCCGGACGCTGGTGCCACAACCGCCCCCACTGTGGGTTGCAGGTGATTGAGCACCGGTATACAGACACCTATTTTGCCTCTCAGGGGAGCTGGCAGCCGCTGCTAGGTGCAATGGGTATTTACCTGGCAATTGTTTGGTGGGTTCATTCTACCTCTCAAAAAAAAGTATAACGGCTCTTGCACACAAGTGTATAAATTGAATGAGTGCAATGCAAGAATTAAATCTCTGGATAAATGTTATTCTATGGGGCAGTTCCAGTCTGCAGTTTTTCTCAGCTCTATTCAGAGAAAGCAATGCGATTGGATGCATGTGTTACATCAGACTGCACTCAGATGTCATCCTGGTGCAGTCCAATATACACCGAGATAGACAATAGAGAAATTAATCTCTCCTCCTTTTTCTTACCTGTGATCCAATTCCTGCATGCGAGAGAATCGGAGCACAGTAGATGACACTCCGCTCATGCTCGCAGCAGTGTCATTAGCATATCGCATCCACTGCTCTCGCAGTGTATGCCATACGCTCATGTTACCCCGGCCTTAGGCTTGGTAAACATGTAAACTGTGCTCTACACTGAGAATTTGCCAGATGTTTTCAATGTAACTCCTCAAAAATTGCTATTCATTGTTATAGAGCTAATGGAGTCACCATGGACTCCATCTGGCCTTTGTTCCTGCAGTATCATATCTTTTTAGGTGTTTTTATTAGAGCACAATGTTTTAGACCATAGCTGTGTGCATGTCTAAAAGATTGAAAACCGGAACGAAGGCCAGATAGAGTCCAAAGGGTCTCCATCTGCTATATTATAGTTAATGATTTCATCTCAATCTCAATTTTTGGAGATTTAGACAGAAACCAAGGATATAAGTGTGCAACATACTAATACTAATAGGATAAGTTTTCCAATAAAAAAACAATCCTCTCAGATTCATTGTATGTCAGTGGGAAAATAATGGGTTCCCACGTTACTGGTAACTAAAAGGCTCTGGAATCACAACATTGTCCTCCCAGCCCTAAATAAAAATGACACATTTTGGGCTAAATCAATATTTTAGTGGGGAAAAAAATCATTATGATATTCCACCTTGCATTAATTCCTGTGAAGCACCTAAAGTGCTTTAAAAAATAAATCCCTGACAGCAGTTTTTAATAAATTTAATTTGTGTAATTTTTACTTCTGGGGTGTTTCCAGTATATAGGCCCTTCAATGTGACTTCAAAACTGTGTAGGTGCATAAAACAAAAATCTGATTTTTAAAATTTCCTTTAAATTTTTTCTTTACAAACCCCGCAGTCACTGGGATATGTGTAAGCCTTTCAGGGTTACTACATAAATTGCCTATTGTATTTAAATTGTCACTTCAGTGAGGAAGTAAAAAACTCTAATGCCACCCAATAAGGGTAGCAATCCTTGGAGTCATAATCGACTCTTTAACAAGACTTTTAATATGATTTAGAACTTGTGCCAGATCAGAACCCCAAACTGCAGATGCTGCATTTCGTGGGTGACTGCCCCTCATCAGTGTAGTGTGTGGGAATTCTGACCTGGGTGTATGAGAGGCTGAGACAAGGTCTGGGGGACTAGCTATTCTCTTCATGGAGAGGAATCTGCCTGCCGAGACAGATAAGCTGATAATTAAAAATTAAGGACTCGGTTCTTAAGGTAAAAGTTGTCTTGTTACTAAGTTGTTAAATTGTGATTTTATGGTGACAGACTCCATTTAAAAATCATTTCAAAAGTTGGTGCTGATCTTAAATCTGTATTTCTTGTATTTTGGGGCTTGTTGATTGTTCTACATCAGGGTGTTGCCTATGTCTCAGCCAAGTGAGATTGCAGCTTTCACAGCTCGAGCCAGCTGATAAATGTCACCAGGTTCATGGTTTAGTCATACTTGAAATTCATGAACATTTCTCCCTTTATTAATTCCATATAGAAATGCTATAGAAAATGCTGACATCCGATGTAATAGCATAGCTGCCTTCAGGTCTGATGTTACTGAGCTGAAGTTACTCCACCAAAACCTTCCGCAAATGTTTTTGATAAAAACAGAATGTTCACAATTAAGATTGCAATAACGAGCTAGGAAAATCAAACACTGTGCATGAGTGTTAATAATTATTAGTGAGATTGTATATGTGCAATTTGCTATACTTTCATTAAAACCCCAATTCATTTCTGGGGTCTTTTATTTGTCTTTCTTTTTTTGGCTTCTGGTATCCGTTTTTGGCACCAAATTCTTTAAAATGATGTACGTGATTTAAGAATATGGAAACAAAAGTCTATTTTCTGTCTTGAACTGTTTTTGCTACTTTTTGGCACCAAAAGTCATACTATTAGCAAAATGGTGAATAAATTGCACCAAAATACTGATGTTCTCAAAACTACACCGAAGGAAACCTGAATGGAATTGTACCAAATATTGTAACTTGATAAGTTAATCAAAAACATTTTAGTTTGTTAGGCACTGTTTTCCTTATACCATCTCATCTTTGTCTTAAAGAGAACCTGTTATGTCCTTTTTTATTTTTAAACTGCCCCCAATGTTATTTAGATCATGCATTGTGCATCACTAACCGGATATAAAAAAAATCTATGTATTTAACATAAATTTAAGCATCTTAAGTATTTTTTTTATGTTCACAAAACAGCCCTTGGGGTGGCTCTTCAGCTGATAAAGCCCCCGGCACACTAAGCGAGATTGCTAGCGAGATCACTGCTGAGTCACGAGTTTGGTGACGCAACAGCGACCTCGTCAGCGATCTCGCTATGTGTGACACTTAGCAGCGACCAGACCCCTGCTGTGAGATCGCTGGTCGTGTCAGAGTCGCCTGGACCATTTTTTGATCGTTGGGCTTCCGCTGGGCAGCATGCATCGCTGTGTTTGCCAGGGACAACAACCTCAATACTACGGTCTGAGAAACAGGGTCCCAACGACCTCCGTATCATTCTGGATCGTTGCTTCGTGGCTGGTGAGATCTGCCTGTTTGACATCTCATCAGCGACCACATAGCGATGCACCAGCGATCCCTACCAGGTCGTATCGTCGGGATCGCTGGTGCGTCGCCAAGTGTGACGGTACCCTTACAGTCACATCAATCCACGTCTGTCATAAAGTCATTAAAGCGTAGTCGCACCCCTTTGATTTTAATATATTCACATCACTAAGTGCAGAAATACACATGATGTGGAAGGACCATTCTGTGGTGAAGTCACAATCATGTGACTGAAATAGGTGGAGCTATGTCCAAAGGGTCTTTGCTTTGACTTTGTCTTGGACCTGCTTAGCTCTGCCGATCACGGTCACATGGTCGTGACATCACAACAGGTCCTTCCACATCTTGTGTTTTTCTGCACTTATTTTTTTTTATAAATAAATGGATTTTTTTTAAAGCCAGGTTAGTGATGCACAATATATGATTGGGTCAGTTTAAAAAACAAAAAAGTCAAAAGTGTAGATGTAAGTACAAAATGTTTCTAAAAGAATAATAAACTTCATGCCGGCCATGAAGTAATTTGTGCCAGCTGTGACTAAAAAATGAATTTGTCATTAGACTCTTTACACTGCAGTTAAAGAAAATAATCCAACAAAGTAACACCTGTTACCTTCTACTGGACAAGTTTTTAAATCTTATGTATCACTACTGTATTTCCCCAAAAATAAGAACTAGTGGGTGTTTTGTCAGGCTGCTAAATGTAAGCCCTCCCCTGAAAATAAGAAGTAGCCAAAACATTTTTTTTAAAGGCATGCCTGTAGACCACTGGAGCAGGGCATGCAGCTATGATGGATACTGTACGGTACCACTATTGCTGGAGCCCGCCACTTTATTCATTCTTACACATCCTCCTGTATGAACGTTAGCCGGGCGCCTCTCAGTGTAGATATACGGTATTAAACTGCCGGCCAATCAGATGGCAGCTGCTGCCATCTGATTGGCTGGCACATTACCGTACATCTATGCTAAGCAGCGCCATGATATCGTACATACAGGAGGACGTGGAGGAATGAATCAAGTGGCGGCGGACTGGCTCCAGCAATAGCTGTACCGTGTGTGTTTGTCTGCAGATGGATGATGAGGGCTGCAGGGGGATATTGATGGATGATGGGGACTTCAGATGGATGATAGGGGCTGCAGAGGGATATTGAGAGATGATGGGGATATTGGGAGATGATGGGGCCTGCAGGGGGATGATGGGGGATGGAGATGGATGGATGACACAGTTGGTCTGGTTATGTTGGTTTGTGATGACAACTACTGTACAGTATATAATAATGGATGATGGGGATGGGGATATTGGGGGATGATGGAGGCCGCGGATGGATGGAAGACACAGTTTGTCTGATTATGCTTGTTTGTGATGACAACTACTGTACAGTATGTAATAAATGCTAATTTTTTTTCGTTCAACAATAAATGTGAATTCTTCTTCAGTGAAAAAAGACATCCCCTGAAAATAAGACATGGTGCATCTTTAGGAGCAAAAATGAATATAAATGAATATAAAGGCCACGTCACACGCTTCAATCTCGATCACGATATTGCCTGGAAAGTCACGTGATCGAGATTGTTAGAATAATTTTCCGATATCGCTTGTGCTGTGTCACAACCATAGATCTCGTTAAAGATTTTTCATTTGGCAACGCGCCAGTGATCCGGCGCACAACCCAGCGATCGAGGCCAGTCAGTGTCAGGAATAGGTGAAATCATCAATGAGATCGTTTGCACGATGTCACACAGCACGATGCTGCGGATCGTTCCCACGACCATCGCTTGATTTGAGGTCCTGCTCACAAATCTTCAACCAAACAAACGAATTTTCATTGGAAAATCACTCGGTGACACGAAACAACGCACAAACAATATTGCTTAAGCGATTAAAAAACCATGTCGCTTAAGTGATATAGTTAACGATATTGAAGCGTGTGACGTGGCCTTTAGAACGCTGTCTTATGTTTGAGGAAACACGGTATATTTGTAGTATGTTCAGTATAGCCTTTATTTCTTATTAGACTCTTGCCTTAAAGACAGTAATGGCTTGGGAGCATGATTAGTTCACATGACTACCATTCACTTTATCATATAATGTAAAGAAAAATAGGTGAAAAAAATGTCAGAGTGGGTCAAATTGTGAGAAAAAGTAATTACAGCAATTGTTTTATTTTGTTTGTAGAGCTTTCATCCTGCAGTAAAAATGACCTGGTAACATGAACAATTACAGCAATATAGCCAAATGTATGCAATTTCTTTTATACTTTATTACTATTAAACAATTCAGAGGTTTGTAAAAAAAAAAAAAAATATATATATATATATATATATTGGTTTGTCTCCATTTCTATAGCCATATCCATTCTTTATTTGAGGGTTTTTGTGCGGCGAGTGGTAATTTTTATTGCTTTGGGTTCATGACTTCATGATCACTTTTTACTCCATTTTTTTCGGAAGATGAGAGGATCAAATAACTGCAATTTTTTATTTTCGATGTTTTCTTTTGCCCACGATCAGGGTTCAGTAACAGTCTGGATGCAGGGTGTTTTTTATCCGCTGCGTTCTCCTGTGCGCGAAATTGACATTCTGCTTATAGGAACTCCGAACCACTTGTCAGTTTATGCAGCATTAAAAAAGAAGCACAGTAGGCATGGGATTTCTATTACCCCATCCACTGTGCTTGTACTGTGCTACACAGGGAAACTAAACTGTTTCCAAAACACTACGAATCCAGATCGTGGGCACATATTCTTATGAGAATGTCTTATCATGTTTTTGCTTCCTCATCTCAGTATTATTTAGGGGCTGGAGACACTGATTTCAGGGATTTGTTACACAGTTTTCTTTGCTGTTGATCTAGCAGTGCTCAGAATGTGGAGTCCTTTATAACTCCGCCCACACCACTGATAGGTAGAAAGCTGATAATTAGTGGTGGGGGCGGGGTTACGCAGATCAGTTGATTAGTTTGCATGAGACACCTAGTCCTCTAGTGATAATCTTCTGCTGATAAAATATTGATTTTATCACAACAGTAACATACCACCTGGAATCAATGGATATAGTCTCTGCCTTTACATTATGCTGCTCCCCGATTACACAGCAATTTAATGATGTTGAAGGGGACATCATAATTATGTATTCTCCTTCTATGCTAAACATGTCCCTCTATTGTTTAATTGTCTTACTTTTGTGCTGTGCATCACTGGAATACAAATATTGCTAACATTGTAAAAGAAAGACTACATGTATATGTCGACACTTTTCCCCCTCAACGTTTGCACTTTTTATTGTTCTTCCAGCTCTGGAGTTCAGGTATTACGTAGTTGGCTCTCTGAACAGATTATTGTGTGATTTTAGATCTTAGTGTCTTCATATATGTAAAATACGTCAGAAAGCTCAGCACCTGAGGAAATATGTGGCACAACAAATAGCTGTCACCATGACACCCAAACAAGCATTGTTATTTTTACCTGACAAGGTAAAAAAATCTATTTCCAGTAAAAGAAACTTGAGTTTGCTTCTTTTAGTCATAGAAAGGCTGTGCGTTTTCTCTTTCATGTGAGTCACCCTGCGAGTCTACTTGGCACATCGGTGTTAGAGTACACTTTAGCGCCTTGATGAAAAAGAATCTTCTATCCAGGGTTTCAGAGTTAAAGTCCCTAGGTGTTTGAAACTTTATTTTTTACAAATCTGTAGACTGCTTTATAAAGAACCAGTCATATTGATTCTGATGTCTGGTCTATAGAAAGGGTGTTACAGAGCAGAAGTAGCTGAGCAGACTGTAGTATACAGTAGTTTTAGGAGACAAAAATCAATATAATTTCCTGTCATTCATTATAACCCTGTTCCTTCTATGCTGATTTCCAGGTTCAGAAAACCCTTCTCCGCCAGCTGCCGTTTGTTTTTAAATATTACTCCTTGATTCACCCTCCCCATGTCCAGCTCTGAGTCTCCATCTGTTATTGTCATGTTGACAGAACCGCTGAGCGCAGTCATTGGCTGTAGTCACTATGTAGGAGCGTCTACTGGACCTAAGCAAAAAAACAAGTTATATATGTTACTATATATCAATCTACTCAGCTTCTTCTGCTTCATATCATATCACCCACAAGTGAAACTCCATGTATAATGTAAATAAAGAGGAAGGGACAAATACTGGTCGTGCTTTATGCTATATTGAGCACCGTATTGTCTAGAACTGTGGAGTCGAAGTTGGTGCCCACATTGGGTGGAGTCGAAGTGAGGAGTCGAATGTTTGGTTTACAGACTTCACAGCCACGGTTGTGGAGTCAGAGTCATGGAGTCGCTGTCCATTTTAGGGGGAGATAGAGTCGGATTCAGGGAAATCGAAGAGTCAGATTCAGATGTTTACAGGAAAAAATAGTTTGTTTTTTTATCGGTTTGTGGAGCGCTAAATGAATCACAAGCAGAGCATCAACTAAAATCAGACCTTTATTGGCCCCTTGTGCAGCCACAACATGTTTCAACAGTACTCTACTGTCTTCCTCAGGTGGTACATAAATTCCATAGGAGGCTTTATCCGGGGTTGTGCGGGGTTGCACAACCCCCAAGGTGAGCGGCCTAACAGCCCCCTTAATTCTTATTCGTGGAAGGTTCTTTCACAGGGAGCGCTCACTTTTCTCTTTTCTGGCTAGATTCAGATGTTTGGCTTACCGTCTCCACAGCCCCGGTATTGTCTATGCTTTGCATTGGGTGCAGTATCTGGTGCTTCAAGGAGAAAATATGAGATACAGATACCAATGGAGCGCATTGCAGTTTCTTAAGTGAATCCTAAATACAACTGAATATATATATTTACACCTTTGTGTATATTTGAACATGGGTGTACATATGAATGTATATATAAATATATATATATATATATATATATTAGTTTTATCATTGCTAGTGACACATTCACATTTCTACTTGCCAACAATTCATAGGTCAAGAAGGTGACCTGAGTTTGACGACATTTTGTGAATGGCATTCATTTTTTCTTTTCAGAAGTATCTCCTTATATGAACTTCAACCTTTACCCGTCATACATTAATTATCTACTTTTTAGCGGTGAGCAGAACACAGGCATTGGTAACAAAACATGGCATATTTTAAGCAATTGCTACCTATTACATTTTTTTAATATTGATTAGAAATATCGAAATTTACATATTCCTTGTTAGTTATTAGGTGTTTGTGAAAAATATATATTATAATCTGAGAGTCCTCAGTGGTTGATACCTTTTAATGGCGAACTGAAAAGATGGTAAGAAATAGCAAGCTTTCGAGACACTATGGTCT
Source organism: Allobates femoralis (assembly GCA_033576535.1). NCBI lineage: Eukaryota > Metazoa > Chordata > Amphibia > Anura > Aromobatidae > Allobates > Allobates femoralis. The sequence continues at coordinate 564,992,416 of JARQOC010000002.1, read as the reverse complement.
CTTCATCAGGCTTAATAATGATAGGTGTTTGTGTTCTTTTTTGCTTTTATTGCTTTTCTGTTGATGTAAAGTAATGCAGCCCTCAAAATACAAGACAATGGTTTTATAGTGTCTTTTGTTTTTCAGTAAGATTAATAGAGAAAAATCTTCTCTCCTGCGTGTCAAAAACCAAATGGCGTCAGATTTAGAACAGCTTCTCAATCACCAAGAGGTAAGTTTTCTGCATTTTATAGTAATCTCTTTGTGACGGTGCTGCTCATTCCCACTTCAGTTTTGTTATTCTGATATCTCATATGTGATGGAAATGAAACACAAATACAATTTTCCAGTTAGCAATAGTCATTGTGCAACCGTCTCAACTTAGATATAGATCTCTTGTGTAATCCCATAGCTGATATAAAAAAAATAATAATCTGAATTCCTTACTTGTTTTGATTCATTTAACTCTTTGAGTTTCTGAGACACTAAGATTATCAATATATTCTACGGTATGTTGGGGTTGTATCCTTCTTGTGCATGTAGTGGCTGAAAATAGATTTTGCTGGAGTGAATTTCACATGTTCTCAAATGACAACTAAACTGAAAGTAAAAAGCAAGTGAAGGAGTCTTCAGTAACATTGTGAAATATTCCCATCACTGTTTATTATGCTGCAGATAAAGATCAGATAAAACTCTGATTGTACCTGTTGATATCACCTTTGTCTCTTGTTCCTGGATGTCTGAATAATCTGGTTATGGATGCACAAATCAGTTCATGAGCTTCATAGTATGGACAAGACCCTATAAGGGCCCGTTACACGTAGCAACGCTCCAGCAATAACGAGAATGATACAACCTGGTAGGGATCGCTGGTGTATCGGTACGTGGTCGCTGGTGAGATGTCAAACAGTCAGATCTCACCAGTGACGCAGCAGCGATATGGAATGATACGGCGGTCGTTGGGAACCTTTCACTCTCGAGCGTAGTATTGAGATCGATGGTCGTTGTCCCTGTCAAACACACCGATGCAGCATGCCCAGCGGGAGACAGACGATGAAAAAATGGTCCAGAACAATTTGTCGTGATCAGCGATCTCACAGCGGGGGCCTGGTTGCTGCTACGTGTCACACATAGCAAGATCGCTGGGGAGGTCGCTGTTACATCACAAAACCTGTGATGTAACAGCGATATCGCTAGCGATATTGTTATGTGTGAAGTACCTCTAAGGCCCCTTTCATACTAGAGGTTTTTTCAAATTGCAGCAGATTTACCGCATCTGCCGCACTTGCGGCACACTTGCAGCAAACCCCATGCATTGTCTATGGGGCTTACGGCAAGTGTGGTATAGCTGCGGTTCCGGCAGTTGCGGCCGCGAAAAAAAAACACTGCTGACCGCGTTTTTTTAGCAGCCACAAGTGCTGTAATTGCGGATATAGTGCACCTGCTGCAAGCCCCATAGACGATGCATGGGGCTTGCCGCAAGCCCGCTGCAAGTGCAGCCGTTAGGCGGCAACTGCGGTAATTCTGCTGGATCTGCCGCTACAACACATGTAGCAATATTGTACTTGTCTGGAATTTTTGGTTATTCCTGTGTAATATTGGGTTTAGGTTTCTTCTACCCATAACAATGTAATAGCCTCCCACCATTCTAATAATAATAATATTATTATTATGTAATAACCTCCCACCATTCTTATACACCCCAATCTTTACAATGTGAAAATGTTGAGAGATTTTGGAAAGAGTAAAAAAAATTTTGACTAGCTTACTATTCTTTAGGCCATGTACACACTGGTCATTTTTGGTCCGTTTTTGATACTGTTTTTTTCCTTCAAAACTGGATCACTCACTTTGTCTGCCTGCAAAGTGAAAGGGATTTTCAACTTACTGTGCAGATGTCAGCGTTTTTTTACTGCTGTGTTAGGGTCCTTTCACATCAGCGTTTTTCGCTGAATGCGGCAGATCCAGCAGATATACTGCATCTGCAGGTTCTGCCTCCTAATGACTGACTTGTGGTACACCTCCGGCAAGCCCCCATTCATTCTCTTTGGGGCTTGCGGCAAGTGCAGCTTTGCACGATCCGGTAAATCCGGCAGTTGCGACCAGGCAAAAAAAATGCGGTTAGCTGCGTGTTTTTTTTTTTTTTTTTTGCAACTGCAAGTGCCTGATCGCGGCAAAACCACTCTTGCCGCACCTGCCGCAAGCCCCATAGAGAATGAATGGGGGCTTGCCGCGGGTGTACTGCAAGCCAACCGTTAGGCGGCAGATGCAGTAAATCAGCCGTATCTGCCACATTCAGCGAAATCGCTGATATGAAAGGACCCTTAGTGGTGCAGAAAGTGCATCAAGAAAATAATGAGGATGTCAATTATTGCTCCATTTTTCTTCTGCTCTTTCTCATTGAGTCCATCCTATTATAAAAAAGCATAACAAATGGATTGGTATTCACACAGTCCCTTTATAATGCTTTTTACTCCGCTTTCCAGTTCCACACCAAAAGGATGCATATTGTGAACCCCAAACAAATTGTAGCTTAGTTTATTTTAGGTTTGCATGTTAAATCATACTAAAAGTTTGATGTTCCCTCAAGGATTCAATATATTGGTGGTCACTATGCTTAGGAACCCAGCACTAGCTAGAAATACATTGAAGTCTATCTGCCCTTTTACACTAAAACTGATTTTTTTTTTTTTTTATCAAATCATTTTGATTTATTTTCAAAGAAAAGTCAGGACAAATACAATGCCATTGTAAACAGTGGTAACACAATCACATAGATCAGCATAACCTCATAATGTATCCTAACATAAAAACCATCTGCAAAACAACTTGCATCCCTCTCCCCAAACTGCGTAGCACCCCCCATCCGACTAGGATGACCTAATTTCAGAGTTGTAAACGTTTAGCCTCCCCGATGTGCTCTGAAGATCATTCATTAAGTACCACAAATGGTGTCATTATCCGTTGTATCTCATCCCGGGAGCATTTCTGTTCAATTAACTTCCGACACTTATTGAAAAACCGTTCCGTTGGTTTGGTTTTGTCCCTTTCAGCTTGCAACTTCTCCAGATCTAACAACTGTTTAATATTATGCAACAACTCATTGAAGGATGGGATCTCAGCCGAGACCCAGTGCCTCAGGATTAATTTTTTCGCTAGAATCGCTATGTCATGTAGGAGTGATTTCTTACCTTCCCCTTCTCTCCCTCCCGTTACATAGTGAAAAATCCATGACATTGGTTCCAAGTCCCAAATTCCCCCCCCCACCCCCCCCAACTCTCGCTCTAAAGTGATGGACCAGTTTCCAAAATCTTTGTATGGCACTACAAACCCACAAACCATGGTACATATCTGTGCGCTCAGCCCCACATTTCGGACATTTCTGATCGTGACCTGGGTTAGTCGACCTGTATGGGACATTGAAACCATATATGGCTCTGAACTGAATCTGAACTGAGTGTCTCTCCAGTTCTCATTAATAACATTCTTCCTAAATACACTCCAGCCCTGCAGGATCTTCTCCATTACGTCCGGGTCTCCCATCTGCCTCATCCATGCTTTCGCACATGACTGCTTACCTACTGGTGTCAACCATTCTCTCAGGATACCATAAACCCTTGACACATTGAAGCTAGATATATCACATTCCAGCAACTCATTAAATTCATTTTTACGCACTTCTCTAGAGACATCCTGCAAGTCTCGCAATATGAACGCCTTTATTTGTGAGTATTGCAGGCTCTGAAATGCATTAATTCCGAATTTCTCCACCACTTCCACTTCCGTCATCCATCGCCTTCCATCCTCATATATCAGATCTTTCATTCGCCTCACCCCCCTCTCCTGCCACAATATAAACAGTCTATTCTCCCTACCTAGCCGAAAGTTCAGGTGGGCCCATGGTTCAAATATTTGGACACCTTCCACGGCAGTCCTAGTTTTTTCCGGATTGCTTTCCAGGATACAATTGTGTCCCAACATACCATCGAGTTAGGTATAGCTGGGCTCAAACATGCTAAGGAAGAATGCAATAGAGCACCCAAATCACAAGGCTTGCAGAACACACTTTCCAAGCCTATGTCCGAATATCGACTAGTCCCACGCAACCAATCAAATATATGCCTAGCCAAACAGGATAAATTATACCCCCTGAGATTAGGCAGTTTAATTCCCCCTCCGTCCGGTGAAGACATGAGAGTGGCCAGTTTTATTCTAAGTTCTTTCCTTCCCCACAGAAACCCAGTGAATGCGCTATTCAACCTGGAAACGTCACCTCTTTTGAGCAGATGGGAATCATCTGTAGGGGATATAACAGCCTCGGAAAACACATCATTTTTATTAAGTGACCTCTCGCCAGTAGTGACAGTGGCAGACCACTCCAGCCCCTCAGTTGTGACTCTATTTTGGAGATCAGGGACTGATAATTCAGGGTATATACCGACTCTGTGGTCCAACCAAGCTGTATGCCTAAATATTTGATCGACACTTTTGCTATCGGGATTCCCAACAGCTGTTGGCTATACCTTATTGTCTGGTCGTCTCCCTTCAAGAACCTAAAACTGATTTTAATGCACTTACCTGTCTAATATATCCAGAGATGTTCTCATGCTCTGTAACTTGTAACTGAGTGGGTGGTTCCTTTTCATCAGAATTCTGTTTGCACCATAGGAGCTGGATCTTCCTTTACCTCACTATTCATCATGTAATGCTGTATCATCTGCTCTTAACTGAAAACCTGCCTTTCTCCTTCGCCTCATTGGGGGACACAGACCGTGGGTGTTATGCTGCTGTCCACTAGGAGGCGACACTAGGCAATATCTGAAAAAGAGTAATTGACTCCTCCTCTGTAGCATACACCCCCTGGCTGGGCCCTTACCCGACCAGTTTTTGCTTAGTGTCTTAGGAGTGCAAGACCTCTTTATTTTTCTCTTCTCTTTTTTCTTTACTTTTTACTTTTTATTTTCCTCTGAAGAGGACATAACATTAGGAGGGAGTATTGCAGCCTCCATACTCTCCAGATAGTATCTCTCTGGATGCGAGTCGAGGCTGCTCCTCCATACTCCCTCCTCATCTGCACATGGTCAGGAGACCATGTTGGAAGCTCATGGGAGAGCTAACCTCCCCGGTCGGGTCGAGGTTCCAGGTATGTGGCCACAGGTTCTGGCCTGCCACAGGGTCCTCCGGAGGCTGCAGGGTTCCTGGCCTGCCACTTAGCCCTCCGGAGGCTGCAGCAGGCTTACTGACCGGTGGAATCCGGTCACAGAAGGGGAGTGCGGGGCTTCCAGATGGAGCGCACAAGGCCCACAGGGCTCCTTAATAGTCTCATCCCCCCCTCCCCCTGCTCCTGCATGTTCCCTGCATTTCCCTGTCTGTGGATGCAAAACGAATCGTAATGCATCCACAGCTCCTTTGTGGCCTCGCCATCAAGGACCGCCCTTTGGGGTCCACGCTTCCCTACTGCTCCCCCCTGCGGCGGATGCGGCGATTTTTAGTCCTTCCGCGCCGTCCCGCACACTTTTTCGGGTCCTAGTATTAATCTAGGCCCCGGCTTCGGCCTAGCGCCGGCTGGCACGCCCCCGGCACGCCCCCCGCACGCCTCCATGTTTACAACACAGCGCGCGTCATGCGGGAGGCGGGCCTGTGATTTGCTCTCCTCGCTCCTCGCGAGATTTTCTGCGTCTAATCACGCCCCCTTCTTCCCCTTCTCCGGCACTGAATAAGCGCCGCTCGGAGCCGCTCCCCTCGGGCCGCAGTTAACTAAGGGGGCTCTGAATAGCAGCACCGCTCATGTAGGTGCTGAGCCGAGCGGCTAAGGTGCCGGTTTACAGTTCCAGCATTCCCACCGCTGCCATCTTAAGGGGAAGCCTGAGGGAACAGCCCAGCTACAACAGGAGCCCTACAAATAGGGCTCCTCCGGGAATAGCTAATGCATAGCTCCTGTTAATGCACAGTGTGTCTCACATGTACTCATGTGAAGACCAGTCCTGCACATGTTACTGTGCCATTTTTTCCTACTATTTTTTCTTCTCCCCAGCACTGCAGTACATATCAGCAGCTGCTCCCTGCTGCTCCTCACTCACCCCCCTCCTCTCAGTCTGTGTATGCTTACACTAATAAGTCTTGCAGGCTGCAGGAGATTAAGCTGGAATTAGCTTATTCCCATAGTCCAAACCTCTATTACAGGGGACATATATCAAGTGAGGACTACTGTTGAGGATACTGTGCCTTTAGAATAAGGCAATGTGGTTTAATCAGGAGGTCTATGAAGTAATGACGTATTATGGAAACCTTGTCCATGTCTCATAAGGCTTTGTCCCTATTTCCATCTCAAGGCGTTCTTTGGTCGACCCATCTCACGGTGGCCCGACATCCTCCTTCCTAGACCGTCCACAGTGGGGTTCTCAGACTATGCCGAGATTCCCTTCAGCTGCCCGACATGTTTCTTCTAGGTCCTCCTCAGGTGAGGATGCTGGGTTAAAGTGGAGATTCTTCTCTTCTCCGTCATACTCGCCCCCGCAGTTGAGGGTGCTGTTGCAGTCGTCCTATTTCAAGACCGCACGACTTTGTCACGTTCTTCCTTTGTCACCTGCGTAGAAGTTAAAACTTCTCTTGACTGTCCAGCTTTCTTCCTCAGAACCAACAGTTGGGCCTCTGAGTGACAGCAACAACGCCGGGTCTCCGGACCGCTAGGCGGTAATCATGGACCCCAGCTGCCCCCGCTATCTCACCAATATTCCTATTTCACAGGGATCACTCTCAGGGGCATCTGTTTGACGGTCTTTACCGTTGGTAGGACGACAGGGACTAGGTGTGGTTCCTTCACCATTGATTTCCACGACTTTGGGTCAATCACCCGGCCTTCAAACACAGCTGATCTTCCTGCAAAGGACCTGTACTCAGCTCCTGCAAGAGGACCAAGCGTTCTCACAATGGACGGTTCCTCCTCGGTTCTGGACACCTTCCTGACTCCAGAGACGCAGGGTTTCGAGGATCACTATCCCCTCTCACACAGAGCATTCAAGGTTAGTTCCCTGGCACCTTGCATGCCTCCCCTCTGTTGGGGTGCAGTTATGACATTAAACCTCCTGGTTAGATACCATCTCCTTACTCAGCTCCCCTCAGGCGGGGTGCTGGGTCAAGGTTCGGAGTACTGTATGTTTTTTCTTCTTCCTCCGCTCCTTCTGGTGGAGACTCTGGTCGAGGTTGAGACATCAGGAGCCTTCCCAGTCTACCTCCCCAAACTACAAAACATCAAAATGCTGGACTGTAGGACGCGGTTCAAAAGGAACTGCGGCCACTCGCCACACCTGTCATAGCAGGTGAATTAGGAAAACATGTGCAAGTGCTATGCAAGGTCCGACCTGGAGCAGGATCTACCAGTCTCCGTAATCTACTCAGACCCAACTCTGCCCGCATGAATCTCAGGTGGGCCGTCCGGTGCACGACATGGCCGTATGTACGGTCCCCGCTTTTCCTCACTCGGAAGATCCTTCAACAGTTGCACAGCACAACTGGGTCGCTCTATCCCTCAGCACCCGCCCTACGCGAGCGAGGCCTGGTCTCAGATCTACTAAATTCAGCACGCACGTCCTCATTCATGCAGCAAGCATTGTACGGCCGTGATGACTGTGAAAGCTTTACCTTCAGGATGGGCGCTTGGCATGCATGAGTAAGGCAGAACCTGCCCCTACGGAACCCATCACGGGGTTTTTGTTGTTTGTATGCAAACTGAGACTTCAGGATGCAGAAGCTTCTCCCTTGCACTGACTAGCCGTTTATTCTCCACGTGGAACATAGGGTTTAAGGCTCCTAACACAGCCTTTTTCACCCAGTTGTCTCGCCATCCCCGGAAGTTGCGTCTACTAAGGACGATGGGCCTTGGCGTACTGATTTCCCGCAAACCACAACAAGCGGAAACGCGGGGTGTTCCTTCCTCGTACCTCCTCCGGCCACATTGGATGAAGCCATGGGCGACGGTTCCTATGCGTTCCGATCTCCCCCTGTGATGATGGATGCAGTCGTGGGCGACGGTTCCTCTGCGTTCCGATCTCCCCCTGCCATGATGAATGCAGTCGTGGGCGACGGTTCCTCTGCGTTCCGATCTCCCCCTGCCATGATGACTGCAGTCGTGGGCGACGGTTCCTATGCGTTCCGATCTCCCCCTGCCATGATGGATGCAGTCCTGGGCGACGGTTCCTCTGCGTTCCGATCTCCCCCTGCTATGACGGATGCAGTCCTGGGCGACGGTTCCTATGCGTTCCGATCTCCCCTATGGACGACTTGCCACAGACGCTTCAACATCAAGCTCTTCACAATGGATATCTGAGCTTGCTGCGCATAGCCTAGCTCCGGGCCAATTTTCGATCTCCCCCAGTCGTCTCCGGCTCCTGGGTTGCAGCATACTGTTGGCCATCGCAACAGCTGAATCAATGCCACAGACTACATGGCACAGTTCCTGATACAACTGCAGTCTCCCCAGCCGCCAATGGGCCCTGGGTTGTAGCGCACTAACGATCGCCGAACCAGCTGGTTCACACCAGGCATACAGAGTACAGCTCTGCCACCCGGAACGAGAGTAGAATATCGGCGCGCCTCTCAGGACCAGTTGTATTCCATACACCTTACTATAGTCAGAGAGGCTCCCTTCGTTCCAGATCGCTTGAAGAGCTATCCACTGGAGCTACGATGTTGCGCTTGAAACCAATATATAGCTGCCGTGACCTAGTGGTAAGCACAGCTGTCTACCAACGCAAAACTGCCCGGGTACAGACATCTTCTTAATCTTCAGTCATAGTGACTCTCGCCTATGGTTTTTTTCCTGGATTACGGATGGTTCATCAGTTCCATCTGACGAAGCTGAATACATCTTCTTTGTCACATGTAATCTCCAGTTAGGCTACTTCAACAGTCATGTGATACTCTGGGCAGATCTTTTCCCCAGTGGGGCCGTCCTTATCCTGTCTGACTGTCTTTAGTCAGAGGTTTTTTCTTTCAACGGGTCTTGGCTTCCTCGAGTTCTCTAGTCTGAGCACGGATATGATAATCCGCTCCTGAATACAGTTCTTTCCCTGGTATGTTTCTATCTGCATACCCTTCTCGGATGCACGCACAATCATATCCATCGGAGTGCCTTCTCTCCTTTGGGCCCACTTTCCACCCAGACAGTCCAGGGGTTTCATCTACCTCGACGTGTCGCTGACAGCAGTCGTCGCCTTGTTCTCTGTCTAGGTTTACTGTTCATGGTTTATTACTACCAGACGTTTGATGTCCTGTCCTCACCGGCAGACCCCATAGGTTTGGGGGTTTTCTCCTTCACATTCTGTGGTTTTGGGCATCCATGGGCATGGATGTTTATGTATGTATGTATGTATGTATATATGTATATATATTGGTGTGTATATGACAAAAGGCCTATTTATCACTTGCAGTGGTTTTCCACGCATCATGGTTTACCTTCCTGGGTATACCCTTGGTTTTTAGCCACCCTTGCCGGGACGTTCACTGGTGTTCTTAGGTAAGTTTCACTCTGGTCCGGTTACCAGAGAACAGAGTTTTTTCTCCAGCTGCCATCGCTGTATGCACCTTAGATGCTGGTTCTGCGTCCTCTTGTGCTTCCGGCTTCGGTTATCTCTTTTTTATTCTCAAGTACCTTGCTGTTTTCTCGAGGTTTTCATACGCTGTTCCCAGAACTATGTGTCTTCCGGAGACACTTCCATTACCAGTACCAGTTCATACTGTTCGGCTGTGGCATTTCCTAGTTGCAGCCTTTCCTCCACCCTTCACGGTGCTTTGACCTACGCGGTCACCCTTATGAAGGTGGTCTTTTCATCCCACCTGCAAGTCTTTTTCCTTCCATCCCTGTGCTTCTTACCAGGGCATTGAGTGACGTTGGGTACATTCTGTCTCTCTGCCACACCTTTGTGCCTGTTTGGACGTTTCCACACATGCAGAGGCCGGACTCTCTAGGTCATTTCTTTCTTCAGAATGATACCAAGGGACTATGCCAGGTTCCCCGGTCACAGGTCTACTGCCTTAGAACTGCTGGCTAGATATGGTATAGTTTTTCGATCATTGAATACCGAGGTTCTCTACTCCTTGCACAGGAGTATTCTAGATCTTTGGCGCCAGGGCTATGTACACACAGGTGTGCTCGCCAGCCGTCTGAGTTAGTCTTATTTTTGGTGATCATTTTGACGCCTATACTCAAGCGTTAAATAACGCAAATCCGGGTATGCGTATTCCCTAGGCGGCAATATTCCACCTCAGTAGTGCGTTTTTTACAAGAGTTTATAACAATATTCTCTCCCACCCAGGGACTGCTTTAGGACGTCCCACGGTCTGTGTCCCCCAATGAGGCGAAGGAGAAAAGGAGATTTTTGTGTACTCACCGTAAAATCCTTTTCTCTTAGCCTCTAATTGGGGGACACAGCTCCCACCCTGTTGTCCGTATCGGGCTTTGTTGGTATTGTTTCTATCTTAAATGCTTTCCTGTATACATGCCTTTTCTTTAGGCTTTATTTTCGTTGAGCTCATATTGTCTTTCTGTTCGGCTCTACGGTCCTTTGGCGTCATATATAGTCGCCCTTGTCTGGCCTATTTCTTGTCACTGTCGTCTTCTCCTACTGCTTTAGCACAAAACTGGTCGGGTAAGGGCCCAGCCAGGGGGTGTATGCTACAGAGGAGGAGTCAATTACTCTTTTTCAGATATTGCCTAGTGTCGCCTCCTAGTGGACAGCAGCATAACACCCACGGTCTGTGTCCCCCAATTAGAGGCTAAGAGAAAAGGATTTTACGGTGAGTACACAAAAATCTCCTTTTCTGTTATGCATGTGAAACAGGAGAGCAAGGGCAAAAACACAAAGAACCATTGCTACTTTCTGTAATCGATTTTAGCATCTTTGCTGCTGGGAATGGATTAGACTTAACAATCGGCAGTGGACAGTAAAGGGCCTGTCACACGTGTCAATGTCGCCCGCGATATCGCTCATGCGTCACAAATTATTAATCGCCTGGGCGATGTGGAATTATCGCAGGTAAGATGTCACACGCGTCAATATGACCCAGTGATGCGGTGATGTCGCCATCTTGCGAGCGATTTTATTTAGTCGCTTGTACGTTGTCAAAATAGAAAATACGTCGCTGAGTTTAGTGTCACACGCAGCGATGCACAAGGTCTACTGAGCGATGAGCGACAGGTTTTACATCTGGCAGTGAAACCTGCGATCAGCGACATATCGCTGGTTGCATTGCTTGGTCACACGCTTCAATGTCGCTCCTGCGTCACTTTTACGTCGCTTGAGCGACTGAAAATCCGTGACGTACGAGCGACATTGACAGCGATATCGACGCGTGTGACATCCCCTTAAGTTAGATGGGATTAAACTTTGCACTTTTAAGTGTTTCTTTCCAGGGTAAGACAATATACATTTTAAATAGTTATTTGTGGGTTATGACATTATCAAAGGGAATCACCTTTTTTCGGATTGCAGCAGCAATATTTTACTACATAAAATGCTTTATTATGTTTAATGATGTTAGGAATATGATTCAAAAGCTTGTATTATTTTGGTCAAAATAGTGGTTGCCGCCATTACAAAAATTAGGTAAATACTGCTCATGAAGTACTCATACTTTAAAGCTACCACCTGACTCCCCATTAAAGCTTAACATAACCTATACAGTTAAAGTATCTCATCTCATTTAGAGTAATGCTAGCAGCTCTACAGCAAAGAGCTGGCGAGTGCTCTTTTCATTGAACACTGGCCACTGCTGATGGATTGCAGTGGTGGCTGACAAGCAGCAGTACACAGTATTATAAATCTTTCCATTCATAAGTGTGAAGATCTGAAGTTGTAGGTTGTAGTAATCACCTTAGCAGATTAACAATGCAACAATTTCTATTTGTATCCGTACATGGTATTTCAGCAACTACAGGTGGATGTTCACAATGCGATGCCCCCAGTCCACAAGATCAGAAACCAACTGACAACAATAGTACTTAAGTTCCCACAGATAACACAACTATAGTGTGTTTATCCAGGTACAGTCAGCAAGAATTGTCCTTAAAATAGTTCCTAAAATCCAGAAGGTAGCTATCATGACCGTAGCACGTAATTCCAACTCCAGTTTCTACAGTCCATCCATGGGTTTTAGGAATGGGCCTAGCAACATATCCTCGCGTTTCTGATTCACAGCACCAACTGACTAATTTTAACATGTATAAAAGAAAGGACAGAGGGGCACTCCTGGGTGATATCTGGTGGTCCAGTCGTGCAGCTAAAAGGGCAGATGTTAAACTGACAAATCTTCAGAACAGAAAACTAGGCACTACACTGCAGACCGCACAGTTAACCTTTGCAGGCTGCCTCAGTTGAGTCCTGCTGGAGACATCTGAACGGCTGTGGTTCATGTCCTGAGGATCACAACATCAATAGAACGAAAAAGGAGAGGAACGGCACTCACCAGTCTTGTGCAGATTATTATTTGTGAAAACGCGTTACAGTGGTGCAGGGTGGGGAACAGAGGTGCCGGACAATGGATGTCCAGCACCTCTGCTCCCCTTCCCCGCACCGCTGTAATCCGTTTTAACAAATAAAAATCTGCACAACACCAGAGAAATCCTGAGCTATAGACATCTACCGGAGACTGCAGGTCCACTCTAAACTTTGGGTCCTAGGTAGTCACATGGTAAGGATGATGTCAACGCAGGACGTTGAATGGTAGACGTAAACTCCACAGTCTGTTGCAACTCTTGCCGCCGTACCCTCAGAGAGAGAGCGGAACATAAAACAGAAAATAATGCAGTCTAATGGAGAGAGTTAATGGAGAGAGAAGGAGAACAAGGTTTTAGAGCGCGGTGCAGAGCGGCGACGGCGACAGCGACAGGGATAAGTATAATGATGTATTACTTTACAGGTGTGCGGCAGCAAGGGGGGGCCCTGTATACCACTGATGGGGGGGGCGCCTGTATACCACTGGGGCCTGTATATACCACTGGGGAGGCTGCTGTATACCACTGGGGCCTGTATATACCACTGGGGCCTGTATATACCACTGGGGAGGCTGCTGTATACCACTGGGGCCTGTATAACCACTGGGGAGGCTGCTGTAATACTGCTGGGGCCTGTATATACCACTGGGGAGGCTGCTGTATACCACGTATACCACTGGGGCTGCTGTATATACTGCTGGGGCCTGTATATACCACTGGGGAGGCTGCTGTAATACTGCTGGGGCCTGTATATACCACTGGGGAGGCTGCTGTAATACTGCTGAGGCCTGTATATACCACTGGGGAGGCTGCTGTATACCCCTGGGGCTGCTGTATATACTGCTGGGGCCTGTATATACCACTGGGGAGGCTGCTGTATACTACCACTGGGGAGGCTTCTGTATACTACCACTGAGGAGGCTGCTGTATACTACCACTGGGGAGGCCTGTATACCACTGGGGGGGCCTGTATACCACACTGCTAGGGGCTGTATACCTGTGCTGGAGTCCACCCTCGGCTTATACACGAGTCAATAAGTTTTCCCAGGTTTTGGGGGCAAAAGTAGGGGGGTCGGCTTATACGCGAGTATATACGGTAACCTCTTAAGACTTTTTAGTGCTTCTGTTAAAGAGAACTACAATGAATTAGATAATCAAAAGTTGTTTTTTTTCAGTAATGCAATGCAAAAAGTGAAATGCATATTATATAGTCATTGCAAGCAGAGTGATCTATTTGTTTCAAGTGTTTATTTCTGTAAATGTTGATGATTATGGCTTAGAGCTAATGAGAACCCAAAGGTCGTTATCTCAGAGAATTAAAGTAGTGAGGATATAAGGCTAAAGATTGTCCTGCCATATTCCACGAGATATCAAAGGGTGAATATAATATTGATTTATTAGTCTTCGCATTTCAGGGCTAACTGAAACATGGCAATATGATATTGATTTGTCTTGAGGAAGGAACCAGGGAGCCTTGAAATGCGTTGACTAATAAATCCATGTTATATTCACATTTTAATGTCTCGTGTAATATGGCAGTGTGGTTTTTAACCTTTCATTCTCCCTACTCTATATGTACCACCCTGCAGACTGCAGCAGCCATGATATGCTTTTAAAGTAGTTGTGACTTTCACAACTACACATGGTGAAGCCTCTGATACCTACATAGATAATATTTTCTCAGATCCTTCATCCTCCCTGCTTTAATTTTCTCAGATAAAGACCTTTGTGTTTTCATTGGCTCTAAGCTATGATCATCAACATTAACATAAATAAACACTTAAAATATATCACTTTGTAATGACTCTATATAATATATACCGTATGTTTCTCTGTATGTATTGACTTACTGAGACAAATAACCTTCTTGATGATATTCTAATTCATTTAAATACACCTGTATATATTTCTTACCAGGTAAATCTAAAAAACAATAAAGTTGGTTGAAATTTAGAAAGATGAGTATCATTAGACTGTATGTAAAATAAAATTGCCACTCACACTGTAATTAAAGAAATTTCTATAACTATAAATAAATACAATTTATAATAATTTGTATTCATATCTGTACTTCTTTTATATTTATTTTTATTTTCATATTTTTTTCGGGTTATCACTTGTATTTCTAGAATGTTATCACAGTGTGGGTGGCAATTTTGTTTTACATACAGTCCTATCATACTCATCTTTCTTAATTTCAACTAACTTTAATTGTTTTTATATTTATCTGGTGATGTAAATATATAGTTCTCTTTAACTGAAGCACTAAAAAGCTCTCGAGGTTACATGCTTCATTACGGTGTTCATCTTATGGGTTGGACTTTCCCTCTATATAAGGCCTACAAAGTGTAATACCCTTTATTAGGATGCTTTCACACTGACAAATTTGCAAATCTGTGTCCATCCGTTTTCAAACTGATAGCCACGGATCCGTTATGGCCTCCCGTGTTATCCTATGGGCACAGATTGGTCCTAAGTGGCCATCCGTGTGTGTCAGTTTTGTCACAAGATCCATTGGTGTCAGCTTATTTTATGTACCCAGAAATGGAGACTGCTCCGTTTCTGGGCTTTTTTGGAAATCGAGGACACCAACTGACAGATATGGATCCGTTGGTGTCCTAATGAAATTATAATGGAGCTCTATGGAGGATGGATCCGTGAAAAAAACAGATCCGTGAAACAGATCCGTTTTGGTGTACTGAGCATGTTCAGAGGCAAGGCACAGCCCCTCCCACCCCTCTCTCTGGTAACTGATGACTGATTGGTTAAAATAACGTTCCGTGGAGAACCGTTGGCATCCTAACATGGGGGGCCATACCGGATCAGTGGCCATCATTTTCAAAACTAATGTACACGGATTCACAAGTTTGCCAGAGTGAAAGCTGCCTTACCTGAAGAAGGTTGCTTACCACCGCCAAAATTCGTGATTAGTTTGTAATAAAGGTTTGTTCCTAAAACCTGATTCCCCCTCCTCTCACCTTTAACTCGACACTTTATTAGACTGCATTATTTTTGGAATTAACTTTAACATGTGGCTTATTATTCCAGAATCCCAGTCTCTTGCACCGTATGCTGGATGTTTACTTGGAAACCCCCTCAGAGAGGGGTAAATATGCACCACCTCCCACCACATGTAGGATGTTGAATGATAATGTAGACCTGACTGCATTATGGTTTATGAAAACAGGCTGGAAGTGATACTCTGATACATCCCCTTCCCTCTTCAACTTGTAAACAGTAAAATCAATGTAACTTGCATTCCATGCTGTATACTGATTGGGGGGGCGCCTGTATACTGATGGGGGTGGCGGGCGGGCGGCCTGTGCCGTATGACTCGCGTATAAGCCGAGGAGGGGACTTTTCAGCCCAATTTTTGGGCTGAAAAACTCGGCTTATACGTGAGTATATACGGTATTTTGATCGAAGTTACCTTTTGAAATGGTCCATCAAAGACTTGCCAAAATAGTGCACCCCTTTATTTTAAGAATCAAGAGTGTTACAGGCTCTTGATCCCTTTGAAAAATGAAGCACTCTGTGCATTAATAGTTGTCTGGCTGTCATTACTGACCTGAAGGAATATGGTGGTATTAAATTAATAAAACTGTTTTCTTTTACATGTAAAGAAGCGCTCCTAAACCTTGTCAGATCACCGCCCAATGAAAATATTTTATGAACAAGATCTTTTGAACATATTTGGCATTTATTTTATTTGTGTCAGCCCTAGAGCTGTTATTTTCTCTTCATTCTTTTCATTACCTTTGCATTATAGTTATGCTAACTGTATGTACAGAAAGTAGGCAAAAAAAAAAAAAAGGATCTACAATAAACCAAAATTGTACTGCACCTCAGTGTTGATAGCTATTTCTACAGCTGACTGTTCATTTTATAGACAATCAAAAGGAACTTTAAAGGCCACATACACATTGAACTAATGTCATCTGACCCCGCTAATATCGACAGGTTCGGCCAACCATCTAATGTGTACGGGTAACCTGAATAACTGATTGTCAGGGAAGATGTGACTTGGGCATGTCCGATTTCAGACTGTCAATCACTTTTGTACTCCTGGAGAGACAGAAATGTCTGACGACTGCTTTCTCATAGAGAACACAGGAGTGCTAAGCTGAATAAGTGCCCCCTGTATATGGGAGATCTGGCCAAGATGGCTGACTGACAAATAATCGGCTGAAGCATCGATTAATTGACAGCCATCTAATGTGTACGACCAGCCAAAATCTGGTCACCCAAGATAATTAATCCTTAAAGCGTAACTGTCGTTTTAATATTTATTTCATAAATCAATGAAAATAAGCAACTTTTTAATATATCTTTATCATAAATTTTATTATCTACTCTGCCAGAATTGATCCATCATTGTTAAAATTCTTAATTCTGGGTTAAAATCTGAAGAGTTTCCCATTAGTGACCTAGGAGATGGCAGTTGTTACTGATAAGTTTCTATGATGATGGAAGAGGGAAGGATCTAGAAGCAAAGGCAGGAGCTTGAGGGGGAGGAGCTAGAGGAAGAGCTCCACCCCCTCCTATCGATATAGAAATAAAAATGAAAGTGCTTTAAGGCAAGAACTCCTGCTGTCCTGTAATCATCTATATGTAAATGATTTTGACTTTCTTTAGGGCTGGAACTTTGTGATGACGTGATCATGAAGACCGACAGATAATTGGATTTACTATCATTAGTAGATATTCAGCTATTTTATGCCCCATTCAACAGGATATTCCAAAAATGTGTGATGGATTAATTTATCTACCATACATTTGTAGGATATATCATGAACGGGACCCATTTAAGAACAGTGATGAGGTGGCTGCTTATGCGCAATTGCTGGGACCCTCATCTATCAGATTTTTGGGGCCCTTAGGCTGGCTTCAGACTTGGATCCGCAAGCTGACCGCAGCCCCTATGTTTATAATGGAAACGCACAGTCATGCGCAGGTCTGCTCATGACCGTGCGCTCCCATTCACTGCAATATGTGATTTGTACGCAGGCGGATGCCCGTGCACAAATCACACACAATCACACACTCTCATCCGCACCAGGAACCATGTTGCGCCATGTCGCATCCCGTTGCGGACGAGAGTGTGTGATTTGTGCGCGGGCATCCGCCTGTGTACAAATCACATATTGCAGTGATTGGGAGCGCACGGTTATGAGCAGACCTGCGCATGACCGTGCGTTCTCATTATAAACATAGGGGCTGCGGTCAGCTTGCGGATCCCCTCCGCAGGACGCTGCGGAGGGTCCGCAAGTCAAAAGCCAACCTTACTGTAGATATGCCATAAATGTGGGATATAGGAATACAAGAAGTGAACATTATTTTGCAGGCCATTTTGAAATATGGTGAAAATTAATCAAAGATCAACATAATTTTTTACTTATTTAAAAGTCCCGAGCATTTCACATACAAGTCGATGATTTGTAATGTGTCGGTTTGTGCAAAAAAAAATAAATAGAAAAAACACATTTGCAACTTGATTTGCTAGACGGCACGTCATTACTCATTAGGCACGGCTGTCTGTGCAATATAGCTAAAGGCTTATACTGAAGGGGTCACATAGGGATTTGAAGAAAGTGAGCAAAATTATCAGTTATCTTTATGATGAACCGTGAAGAATGTGAAAGTGAAAATGCAATAATGGCAGATAATGGAAGGTGTAAGAAACAATGGTTATTAGATCATTGTGTTTAGGCAGAAATAGAATAAATCACGATGCAGTGTTAAATATTCTGGAAAGTGCTCTTTGTCCAGACATTATGAGTAGGGGAAAAGGAAATCACTCTTGCCACAAGGGAAGTGAGGCCAGAACAGACTTGGCTTTGGTAAAATGGTGCAATCTGTGTGATGCAGTCAACAGGCTAAAAGTGGAATGGAAATTATTTGTGTGAAATGACAGATGTCCATGTTATCCGAACAGTAAATGTAATTTATAGGCAACTTTACTTTTTGTGTCTCTTGTTTATCAGCATGCACGAAAACTGTTTAGTAGAGTAGCTGGTGTTTTCAATTTTTTTTATTTTTATTACATTTATTTAGATATCGTTATTATTTGCACCGCTCTTTACAAACATCATCATACATAATGCCTGTACACTACAATAAGATAATTGCATTGAATTGGTTTACTGGTAATAATACACTTGTTAAATACAATCTATATTAACTATTGGTTAGATTTACTAATCCAGTTTAATAGAGAGCGTAATTTTAGTATTAGATTAGACAGTCTTAAAATTCACTGATTATATCACAGTGGCTCATGCTGCATGATCAGTCTGGTGGCCAGTTCTTTTTAGTCTCTTTGATTAATGACCTTGTGGCCATATTGTGACGTCGTTCAGTCACGTTTACTGAAAACGTCCTGTCAGTCACAGTGTCACCTACTTCAGTCACGTTTACTGAATACCTTCTGTCAATTACAGTGTGAGTACAGTCAGTTTTGTCTCTTCTGTCAGTTCTGTCACTTACAGTGCCACATATTTCAGTCACGTTTACTGACCACGTTCTGTCTGTCACAGTGCCACATATTTCAGTCACGTTTCCTGACCACGTTCTGTTAGTCACAGTGCCACATATTTCAGTCACGTTTCCTGACCACGTTCTGTTAGTCACAGTGCCACATATTTCAGTCACGTTTACTGACCACATTCTGTCAGTCAAAGTGCCACATATTTCAGTCACGTTTACAGCTGAAGAGATGGGTGGGACGGCTGTTCACCACATCTCCATCTCAAAGTGTGGTCTATACACATAGATAGATACATAGATACAACATGCATAGAGAGATGATACATAAATATAGCATACATAGATGATAGACACATAGGTAGATGATAGATAGATATTTAAGTATATAATTGTCTAATTCTGTCAGTTTGTCTGTCTCTCTGTAACGCAAATCCCACATGGCTGATTGGTTGCATCCATTCATGTAATGGTTTATATATATTTTGATAATCTGTTTAATAATTTCATTCAGTTGTATTAAGTTCTATGAGCAATAACATTTAATGATAATGTATATATTTTACCTGGAAAATCCTGTGTATTCATTGCATTATTATTAAATCTTCATAAATAAAATGCATACATATCCTAGAATACCCGATGCATTAGAATCGGGCCACCATCTAGTGTATTTATAAATACATATCAAATTTTAAAAAAAATTATTGGAATGAAAGTATATGCATGCAGTATGTAGGTGCATGTTCACACAAGCACAAAACAGCAAAACCAAAGAAAAGACACAAAAATGAACTGATACCCTAAAATAAGTAAATATAAATAAATTGCAATAGTGCGTGAAAATAAAAATAGGGTACTTGGTAACATTATTTGATCAAAGAAACGTAAAATACATCCCACCATGTCAAGGTGACCCCATCTGGACAGTCCTAATCTAGCATCAATTATTTAAAAACCTTACCTGATGTCAAGTGATGTAACTATGATGAGGACTGAGCAGGGCCCGGGGCCCCAACAGGTACACCCAGAAATGGGAAGCTATATATAATGTCCATCTCCAAGAAAGGCAGGCCACACCTTAGTTTGCATTGACTGTATAAATACATGTGTGATCAATACAGAGGACTGACACATGACTTATTCCTTCCAAAGACTTTACAAAGGACCAGAAAACATTCATTAAGGCTGCCTTCACATTTGCGTTTGGAGCGCAGCGTACCAAACGCAGCCAAACGCTTGCGCACATGCCTTCCTATGTTTAACATGGGAAAGCTTGTGCCTGCGTATGGCTGCGTTTGGCCGCATTTGCGTTCGGATGCGCATAATTTATGCGCCCTCCGACCACACTCCAAACGCAGTATGCAGCATTTTTTGTGTATTCGCGGCGCTTGTTCTATCCGCAAGCGCACAAAAAATGCATTGATCTCAATGGATCCGCAGTGTCCTCTGCATGACACTGCAGGAGAACGCTGTGGATCTCATTGAAACCTCTCCCGGTGGCCCCCGGCGGCCACCGGGAGATCATGCAGAGCCGCCGCTGATCTCCCACCAGTGCCAGCGGGTAGATACAGCTGATCTGACAGCTATTTAAATCTCCCGCGCTGTCACCGAATAGGTGATGTCAGCGCGGGAGATTTGAAGCAGCGATCAGCTGTTTCTTATCTCCCATGCTGATATCACCCTATCCGGTGTCAGCGCGGGAAATTTAAACAGCTGTCAGATCAGCTGTATCTCCCCGCTGACATCGGCGGGAGATCAGCTGTGTCCTGGGAGGCGGACATCTCTGCCGCTGATCTCCTCCTCCTGGCCTCCCCCAGAGACAGCTGATTGGCTGCTGGGGCACCATAGTAATATGAACGGAGATTCTCCGCTGCGTTCACATTATTATGGGCTGCTTTTGCCTGCGTTTGCGTCTGCATGCCCTCTGCATGCAGACACAAACGCAAGTGTGAAGGCAGCCTAAGTGCAGAGGAAAGGTGATTGCAGCAGTTAAATAGGAAAGGGTTCTTTACAGATATAGCATTTGGACTGTAGAATACCCTACCACAAGAGGTAATAATGACAGGCACTGTAACGGCTTATATAAGAGTCTGGATGCTTTTCTCACAACAAATGTCATTGTAGGATATAGGTATTTTCACAAAAGAGAATATTGACCTTGAAGGACCAAATTTTTTCTTTTTAATCATTGCAGCAAGGTTACTGTGTGTATTTTCAGACAGTCTAGTCCAGGGGTCTCAAACTCGGCTGGGTTGGTGGGCCGCACATAGAAAAATATTGATATCGGGGGGCCGCATTGCTTGTAGGACTAAGGGTGCTTTCACATCAGCGGTAAATGCTGATCGCGGCAGTTGCGGTGAAATAAACGCAACTACCGCGATTACAGCATAACGGCCGCGATCGTGGCACACTTGCGGCAAGCCCCATACAATGTCTATGGGGCTTGCGGTAAGTGTACAGCAAGTGCGGTTTCAGCACTTGCGGCTGCAAAAAAAAATGCTGCATACCGCGGTTTTTTCGCGCCCGCACCTGCCGCAAGTGCCGAAACCGCATTTGCCGCACACTTACCGCAAGCCCCATAGACATTGTATGGGGCTTGCCGCAAGTGTGCCACGATCGCGGCCGTTATGCGGTAATCACGGCAGTTGCGATTTTTTTCACCGCAACTGCCGCGAACAGCGCAAAACGTGATGTGAAAGCAGCCTAAGTGACATTTTTAGTAATACCAGATTTTTTTGCTCAATGTAGTAATGTCAAAATCCTGACCCCTCTCTTGTAGTAATGTCCCCATCTTGGTCCCTTTCTTGTTGTAATGTCCCATCCTGGTCCCCATCCTGGTCCCCCTCTTGTACTAGTATCCCCAACCTGGTCCCCTTTTGCAGTAATGTTCCCCATGCTGGTCCCCTTTTGTAATAATGTCCTCCATGCTGGTCCCCTTTTGTAGTAATGTCCCCCATCCTGGCCCCCACAGTGTAGTAATGTCCACATTCTGGTGCCTTTTGTAGTGATGTCACCATCCTCACCCCCATAGTGCAGTAATGTCCCCTATGCTGGACCCCTTTTTTACTGATGTCCCCAACCTGGTCTGGATTCTTATCACACACACTCACACTCACTCACACTCACTCATGTGGAACAAAAGGGGGGGGGACCACAACCGATGAGCGGTACCTGGTGGTCTAGTGGGGGCGACAATAACAGATATGGGGGGTTCGCATCTCACCTTTGGAGGTTCTGCAACCCTGCACACCCTCGGCGTATCACAGTGGATGGCTCCGGACTCCAGCGGTCGGGGTTTCCTCCATGAGCAGCTCCTTCTTCCAGTCAGTTGACTCGAGCAGCCGATCACCTGCCCCTGTGACTTTCTCGGTTACGTCACCGCAGGTCCTTTGGATTCTGTTAGCGGAGACTCTGGTTCACAGCTGCTCCTGCTGCAACCCTAGGATGGGGATATGATATTTGTACAGAAGTCTGAGATTATAACAGAAGCGCAAGAGCACAGGAGGCACACGTTTAATTACCTTTAATAAACCACAATGCGTTTCCACGGCGGTCCGATGTCTTCATCACGTAAATCCACCTGATGAAGACTGCGGACCGCCAAGGAAACGCGTTGTGGTATATTAAAGATGATTAAACGTGTGCCTCCTGTGCTCTTGTGCTTCTGTTATAATCTCACACTTCTGTACAAACTCGCAGGCACGCTCACAGGCAGGCTCACAGGCAGGCTTACAGGCAGGCTCACAGGCAGGCACACAGGCAGGCACACAGGCAGCACACAGGCAGGCACACAGGCAGGCACACAGGCAGGCTCACAGGCAGGCTCACAGGCAGGCTCACAGGCAGGCTCACAGGCAGGCACACAGGCAGGCAGGCTCACAGGCAGGCACACAGGCAGGCACACAGGCAGGCAGGCTAACGGGCATGCACACAGGCAGGCACACAGGCAGGCACACAGGCAGGCACACAGGCAGGCTCACAGGCAGGCACACAGGCAGGCTCACAGGCAGGCTCACAGGCAGGCACAAAGGCAGGCACACAGGCAGGCAGGCTCACAGGCAGGTACACAGGCAGGCTCACAGGCAGGCACACAGGCAGGCTCACAGGCAGGCACACAGGCAGGCACACAGGCAGGCACACAGGCAGGCTCACAGGCAGGCACACAGGCAGGCTCACAAGCACTCACATTAACACTCACATTAACACACACATTAACACACACATTAACACTCATATTAACACACACATTAACACTCACATTAACACTCACATTAACACACACATTAACACTCACATTAACACACACATTAACACACACATTAACACTCACACACACACACACACACTTTTTTGCTATGTTAACCATGCTGACCGCGGTCCCGTGCTGACCGCGGTCTCTGCTATAATCTTACTTCCGCCTGCTTCACTCTGCCGCTCGCTTTGCTGATGTTCCAGTTCAATGCAAGCCGCAGTCAGCCAATGAGAGGCCCGCAGGTGACCTCGGTGTATGGCGTCACCTGCGGGCCTCTCATTGGCTGACGGCTTGCATTGAACTTACAGAGGGGCAGAGAGAGCGTCGGAGTGAATCGGGCAGCGGCCGGAAGTAATATTATAGCAGAGACCGCGGCGGCCCCATGCACTGGACCGCGGTCAGCATGGTCAATTGTCCAAGGTGCCGGGGGCCGCACAGGGAAGCCCCAGGGGCCGCATGCGGCCCGCGGGCCGCAAGTTTGAGACCCCTGGTCTAGTCCAAGGTTACACCACCTATTAGAGTCTTTTTCACCACATTTTAAACTACAAAAGTAGAAGCACAACTTTAGTAAGTTCTAATTTTTAAAATTTTCTTTGCAACATCTTCTTGTCATGACAACTTTATATAGGTGTTAGTAAGGCGCAAAAGGTGTCTAAGGGTACTTTCACACTAGCGTTATTTGAAATCGCGGCAGATGCGGTGAAAAACATCTGCCGCGATTACGCATACCGGCTGCACTTGCGGTACGGTTGTGGCGCGGTTGCGGCAACCGTGCCACAGTGCAGCGGTATGCGGTAATCGCGGCAGATGCGTTATTTTCATCTCATCTGCCGCGATTGAAAAAACGCTGATGTGAAAGGGGCCTATGGCTGGCTTCAGACTTGCATTCGCCTCCGCACTGTCTTGTGGACAGCGAACACAAGCTGAGCGTAAGCACCTCTCATCCCTATGTATATCATGGGGACGCACGGTGATGTGCTCGGCTGCTGATGGGCGTATGCACTGATAGATTTCAACGTGTGATTTGTACACATGTGGATGCTTGCATACAAATCATACATTCTCATCTGCACCCTGAACGCAGCATGTCGCGGTCAGGGCGTGGACGAGAATGCATGATTTGTACGCAAGCATCCGCATGTGTACAAATCACACATTGAAGTCTATTAAACCCTTAAAGGGAACCTGAACCCTAAAAATCACCCCCAGGCTATTAATACCTGTCTCTGCACCATCAGTATTGTATTCTAGCCATCCCTTTGTGTATAAATTGCGTATTTATCAAGTTTATAAAAGTGCTTTTTATACCTGCAGATCTGCGGCTTCTCCTCAGTTCTTGAGAAGTCACACAGGGCGTTCCCTGTGGCTTCTCATCGCCGCCTGTACTTCAATTATTCATGTCCTGAAGGGCGTGCTAAGCCATAGTGATCCTTCCCATCCCCCTACATAGGCGGTATAGTCGGTATGACACTAATCGCGTCATACCCGGCGATCCTGACGTCAGTACACACATTTGGCCATGGGTACACCCATTCCCTTTAGGTAAAAGTAGCACATAGTAGGCACTTCAAAGAGTTTGACTCCATTTAGGCTGGCTTCACAGTTGCGCTCCTAAAATGCTAACAAATCATACATTCTCGTCCACACCCTGAACACGACATGACGCGTTTAGGGTGCGGACAAGTGTGTGTGATTTGTACGCATGCATCCGCCTGTGTACAAATCATACATTGCAGTGAATGGATGCGCACGCCAATCTGCATCAGAGCGCCGGCACCTGCGTCCCCATGTTAAACATAGGGACTTGCGGGGCCTGCGCTCAGCCTACGGATCCCCTCCGCAGAACGCTGCGGAGGGGTCCGCAAGTGTGAAGGCAGCCTAAGTTAGCCATCCCCCTCCCCCTACTATTAAAACTAAGGGCTTGCAAACTAAAGAAAATCCATAGAATACAAGCCTACAATATCTCAACTCAAAAGTACATTTTCTATGCAAGTACATTTACCCCTAAGATATAAGGCTTTCCTGGGTCTAGTGAATACAGTTTAATAGGCAGCAATCAAAAAGAAGATAAGAGATGAAAAAGAAAATATCTAAGGTACATTGTGCTTTATCTCTAGAGGAATTATTCACACTGGCTGCCTCAGGGGTTGTAAACTAATGTTGTCTGATATGTGCAGGAGACATCTATACATTTCCATTTATCAGATACGAAAGCTGGACAGTCAAGTAAGAGAAAAATCCGCTGATTTCTTGTCTGTCCCCTAAAGGCAGATTTTAGGGAAAAGATCTTTTGTTTCTATGGGAAATAGCTCTGCTGCCAGAAGCCTCTTAATGATGCTTATTCCACTTTCTTGGTCAGTTGATCATTCTCAGCCAATCGTTCACTTGTATGGTAGAAAATCTTATCGGGCAAACACTTCAGTGACCAGATTTATTCTCAAAATTAGCTAACATTGCATATGGTCTAGGCCGCATAACTGTGGTTGTACATACTTGTGACATATCTGAAGGATGCATAATGGATTTGTTTTATATTGGATTCTGTTGGGTCCCATTGACTTTTAATGATCTGTTATTTTTCCATCTATTTATTATTGGGTGGACTGAGGCTAGGGTCAGACCAACGTTATGCATTGCGTTCAGGGGGCTCCGTCTAAAACTTAGAATTTTTCAGCAGTAGCACAGTGTTACCGGAAAGGTAAGACTGCTTTAACGTTGCCAATGCAATCCTATGGCAGACGGAGCCCAAGCGCATTGCAAATGCCATCTTCTCACTGCCGGAGTTTCAAATCTTGCGTTTTTTCCAAGCGCATCACATGACACGGAAGAGTGCGTCATGTGATGCGCTTGGAAAAAGCACAAGACTTGAAACTCCGGCAGTGAGAAGCTGGCGTTTACAATGTGCTCAGGTTCCGTCTGCCATAGGATGCAGGATTCTTACCTTTCCTGTAACACTGTGCTAATGCTGACAAATTCTAAGTTTTAGACGGCACCCCCTGAACGCAGTGCATAACGCTGATCTGACCCTAGCCTGACAGAGTTGACTTGTCTAGAGCCTTAAGCCCCTGTTACACATAGCGAGATTGCTAACGAGATCGTTGATATGTCACAGGTTTTGTGACACAACAGCGATCTCGCCAGCGATCTCGCTATGTGTGACAAGTAGCAGCGACCTGTGAGATTGCCGATCGTGTTGGAATGGTCTGGACCATTTTTTTGATCATCGGGCTCCCGCTGGGCAGCATGCATCAGTGTGTTTGATGGGGACAACAACCTCAATACTACAGGTCTGAGTGACAGGGTCCCAACGACCGCCGTGTCATTGATTCGTCGCTGAGTAGATCTGACTGTTTAACATCTCACCAGCGACCACGTAGTGATGTTCCAGCGATCCCTACCAGGTCGTATCATTGTCGAGATCGGGAGTGTCACCAAGTGTGACGGAGCTCTTAAGGCGGCGTCACACGTGTCAACCAAGGCTGCCATGTCTGAAGTGATGCACGGGTCTGCGCTCGCTTCCAACATCGCAGCTTTGGTGTCACACGGCAACATGTTGCCGGTGACGCTGCAGCGATGTGGGCGGAGCCATCGCTCGATGGGCTGGGATCAACCAGCGAGCGATTCGCAGCAATACTGCGGTACAGGCTTGATCGCCGCCAACATCGCTATTGCAGTGTCAGACGGCGGGATCCAGCCTAATCGCTGGTTGCAAATTGACAGGTTTACGTTCATGCTCGTAAACCTGTCGACCTGCGACCAGCGATAAATCGCAGTTGCGTTGTGCTGTCACACAGCACGACGCACTTGCTATATCGCGAGCAACATCGCTGATGCATCACTTTTCGGCGATGTCCCTCGCGATATTGATACGTGTGACGCCGCCTTTAGAAACTTGATTAGAACAGAACCAAGATATCTGTTGTCTGCTTTAGTAGTTTGCTATGATAAGGTAAATGCATTAGCCTAGATTGAAGTTTACAAAGAATTGCATAGAATGGATATACTTATGCAGGTGGCTTATTGTACGGTAGCTGTACCTCTGTAGTCTTCATTCCAGGTGCACTATTGACTCGGCTTTACATTGATCTGGTTGTGAAATGAGTGGTACAGACATTTTCCAAATATCCCCGGAACCATTTTTCAACACACCAGGTTTCATGCTCTTGAGAATTCTATGAGCAGCTCTCATTGCCCAAACGTGCTACTGACGCACCCCAGGGCCGGGTACTCGGATCCCGGGCGTAGCTTTAAGGAACTGTCACTAGTGGTCGGTGCCCGAATCCGTGGCCCTGGTGGTCACGAAAAAGTGGTTTAGTAAAAATAGAACAATAAAAGTTTTTTTTTACGTGACGCCACCTGCAGTATCTAGTGATGGCACCAGCGCTGCCAGCAGACCTCCGGGGACAATGGGCAGACAGCCGGATGATGTTGCTCCCTGCAGGCGGAGCAATGTCCCCAGGGCGGTGAGGTAAAAAATAGTTTCACACAGGGAGAGGCGCAGTCTTCTTCTTAAGACTGGAACACAGGTGACAAACTTAGTAGAATTGAGACACTGGAGACCTTCTTGCTCTGTACGGGTATTTACTGGCAACTTGTCAAGGCAGTTCTCATCGATACACAGTCATACAGTAGCTACCGGGTAGCTGGCCGGGTAGTCACCAAAGGATGTCAAGTCTCTTTGAGGCCCTCTACGATGTTCCTTCTGGTAACAATTCTTGTCCTTTTCTCTCACTCCGCTCTCCTTACTATCCGTATTAGGCCCTGCACGGAGCCCTCTTCCTAGCTGGCCCGTTGGGTAAATAGAGGTTAGCCTTATCTCTCTAAGGTGCTCAACCCGGTTTGGAGCTCCTGGCGGGGCTATTTGAAAGGCCTACGACCCACCGGGTTTGGCGGCTCAGAGCTAAACTTTCTTGCACCACACTCGGAGCCGGTACTACGTCTTGGACTGGGTTCCTTCCGGACCTGTTATCAGGACGGTCTGGCATCAGACTTGCTCAAGCCAGGGATCCCCCTTCTGTCTGGGTTGTCTTCATTTTTCAGGCACCCTCACGGTACTCTCCTCACGTTCTCACTAACTGTCACTCCCACTCCTTTCACTACACCTTAGCTCCTCCCACCAGGACTGGTTCCCTAGCAATGGGTTAACTAAAAGGTCCCCTGACCTAAGTGTATGAATACAGGGATGAGGCCTTAGACTAACATTATCATCCTCTGGTGACCGGGATACTGCACACGCTAGTCTGGGTGTAGTGCCCCTTCTGTGGCGCACTGACCAGTGGGGCGCCACACTACTATGGCCTGCAGCTTCTACAGGTATGTTCAAAGTTGACTCCAATCGAGCACATCTGGGATCTTATTGGGTGGCCACTGCAAAATTAGCTACCAGCAGCCGATCTTGATTTGTGTGCATTCAGCCTGGCTGAAAGTTCCTCAGACAACGATTAATAACTCATTGACAGCAGCCTAGGCATGTAAGTGTGTGTATTTCTGCATGTGGGGCTCCTACTTTATACTGAATAAATCGGGATTCTTTGAAAACTTTGCTTCCATTTTTTCATCCTTTCCATGTCATTACCATATCTATCCATCCTGTGATTTCCATAATTTCACAAATTTTCCTTCTTGCTTGCAATTTCAATGTTAGAGTGTATGTGAAGAAGATAAATTGGTGCAGAATGTTATGGTGCAATATGAAAATGATAAAGATGAATAACGTCATTGAACATGCTGTAGAGCAGGGGTCTCAAACTCCAGGCCTCGAGGGCTGCACACAGTCCAGGTTTTCAGGATTTCCTTATGGTGCTGTCATACAGCACGATCTGGCCAGCGATGTCGGAAGCAATGCGCGGGTGCCCGCTCGCTTCCGACATCGCTGGCCAGCTGTCACACAGCATCGCTGCGGCCGGCGATGCCGCAGCAATGCGGGCGGTGACATCGCTCGCTGGGCTGGGCTCAGCCCAGCAAGCGATCCGCAGCAACGCTGCGGTATAGGCTGGATCGCCGCCGACATCGCTCTGGCGATGTCACGTGGCGCGATCCAGCCTTATCGCAGGTCGCCGGTTGACAGGTTTACGGTTCTTCCCGTAAACCTGACAACCTGCGACCAGCGATAAAACGCTAGCGACATCGCAAGGTGTGACAGCACCATTAGAATTTGACAGTTTGTCAGTTGATTACCAACTGTCAAATACTATGGAAATACTGAAAACCTGCACTGTGTGCGGCCCTCGAGGCCTGGAGTTTGAGACCCCTGCTGTAGAGGATTTTCCATCTGAGGTCTTTACCTGCTTTTAAATTCATTAAGTCTTATGATAGCAAAGAACATAACTTCTGAGAGCCTTGTACAGATAAGGGAGTCGTAAGGAAAAATTATTCTGCCACTTAATAAGAAAAAAAAAATTCTGAAACCTTTCTCAGGGAATTGTTTAGATTAGCGGAATTAAGTGGTATGCCCATTACCAGGGAGGAGAGTCGCCCTCAATAGGTGGTCGGAGATTGAGTGCATCTCACTATATGAAGTCATATAGGCCATGTTGGCAGAGTATCAGGGAGTTAAACGAAATTTTATAGAGTTGCAGCTGTGTAAACTCTGAAGTCATTCTGCACAGGAGTGCTTCTTGATGTAAACACTGATAAGGATATAATGTATTAACAAAGCTTTGGGAATCCTCGGTGCTATTATTTCAGAATAAAAGAACGTTTTAAGTACACTAACAAACTTAGCCAGGTAATCTTGGAACGGCAGATGGCATGGTCGTCTAAATCGAGTCCAACTTACATAGGAAATGTGAGTAAACAGGCTGCATGCGGGTAGGAAATATGGTAGTAAATCCTTTATTGGTGAGCTTATTAAAGTCTGAACTCTGCTTCTCAAACTTTATGCAGAACATCAGAAGGTTGAAAAGGATCTCATTAAATTGGTTTTAAAAGTTTTCCTTAGAAAACCTCAAATATGTCAGCACATCTACGACTCTAAGGCCTCAAATTCATCATTTGCAAATTCTTGAAGTCACTTTTCTTTCTTTTTTTCCTTTAGCCATTCAGTTTTTGCGCCAATTTCTTCAAACTGGTGCATACAGTTAATGAACTTAATGCAAAAACATGGACTTTTTTCTAGATGGTCTTGTTTCTAGATAATTTTTTGCAACTTTTAACCCCTTAGTGACTGAGCCAATTTCCACCTTAATGACCAGACCGTTTTTTGTAATTCTGACCACTCTCCCTTTATGAGGTTATATCTCTGGAACGCTTCATTGGAGCCGAGCGATTCTGAGATTGTTTTTTCGTGACATATTGGGCTTCATGTTGGTAGTAAATTTAGGTCGATCATTTTTGCGTTTATTTGTGAAAATATTAAAAAATTGGCAAAAATTTTGAAAATTTCACAATTTTCAAATTTTGAATTTTTACTCTATTAAACCGGAGCATTATGTGACACAAAATAGTTAATAAATAACATTTCCCACATGTCTACTTTACATCAGCGCAATTTTGGGAAAAAAATTTTTTTGGGTTAGGACGTTATAAGGGTTCAAAGTTCATCAGCAATTTCTCATTTTTCCAGCAAAATTTACAAAACCATTTTTTTAGTGACCACATCACATTTGAAGTCCCTTTGAGGGGTGTACATGACAGAAAACACCCAAAAGTGACACCATTCCAAAAACTGCACCCCTCAAGCTACTCAAAACTACATCAAAGAAGATTATTAACCCTTCAAGTGCTTTACAGGAACTAAAGCAAAGTGGAAACAAAAAATGGACATTTTAATTTTTCCAACAAAAATTTTCTTTTAGCCTCAATTTTTTAATTTTCACATGGGCAACAGGATAAAATGGATCCTAAAATGTGTTGGGCAATTTCTCCTGAGTACACCGATACCTCATATGTGGTCATAAACCACTGTTTGGGCGCACAGCAGGGCTCAGAAGGAAGGGAGCGCAATTTGATATTTGGAGCTAATTTTCCATTCAAAAAGTCAAATGTCGCTCCTTCCCTTTCGAGCCCTGCCGTGCTCCCAAACAGTGGTTTATGACCACATATGAGGTATCGGTGTACTCAGGAGAAATTGCCCAACAAATTTTAGGATGCATTTTATCCTGTTGCTCATGTGAAAATTAAAAAATTGAGGACAAAAGAAAGATTTTGTGAAAAAAAAGTACTTTTTCATTTGTACGGATCAATTTGTGAAGCACCAGAGGGTTCAAAGTGCTCACTATGCATCTAAATAAATTCCTTGGGGTGTCTAGTTTCCAAAATGGGGTCACTTGTGGGGGAGCTCCAATGTTTAGGCACACGGGGGCTCTCCATACACGACATGGTGTCCGCTAACAATTTGAATGGAAAATTAGCTCCAATTGTTAGCGGAGACCATGTTGCGTATGGAGAGCCCCTGTGTGCCTAAACATTGGAGCTCCCTCACAAGTGACCCCATTTTGGAAACTAGACCACCCAAGGAACTTATCTTGATGGGTGATGAGCACTTTGAACCCCCAGGTGCTTCACAAATCAAACCATAAAAATGAAAAAAGAAATTTTTTGTGGAAAAGAAAGTACTTTTTCATTTTTACGGATCAATTTGTGAAGCACCTGGGGGTTCAAAGAGCTCACTATGCATTTAAATAAATTCCATGGGATGTCTAGTTTCCAAAATGGGGTCACTTGTGGGGGAGCTCCAATGTTTAGGCACACAGGGGCTCTCCATACGCGACATGGTGTCCGCTAACTATTGGAGCTAATTTTCCATTCAAATTGTTAGCGGACACAATGTCTCATATGGGGAGCCCCTGTGTGCCTAAACATTGGAGCTCCCCCACAAGTGACCCCATTTTGGAAACTAGACCCCCCAAGGAACATATCTAGATGCATAGTGAGCACTTTCATACCCCAGGTGCTTCACAAATTAGTCCGTAAAAGGAAAAAAAAGAAGATTTTTGTGAAAAAAAAGTACTTTTTCAGTTTTATGGATCAATTTGTGAAGCACCTGGGGGTCCAAAGTGCTCCCTATGCATCTAAATAAATTCCTTGGGGTGTCTAGTTTACAAAATGGGGTCACTTGTGGGGGAGCTTCAATGTTTAGGCACACAGGGGATCGCCATACACGACATAGTATCAACTTACAATTCCAATTGTTAGCGGACACCATGTCGCGTATGGAGAGCCCCTATGTGTCTAAACATTGGGGCTCCCCCACAAGTGACCCCATTTTGGAAACTATACGCCCCAAGGAACTTATCTAGATGCATAGTGAGCACTTTGAACCCCCAGGTGCTTCACAAACTGATCTGTAAAAATGAAAAAGTACTTTCTTTTCCACAAAAATTTTCTTTTTTCATTTTTATGGATCA
The DNA here is from genome assembly GCA_033576535.1 of Allobates femoralis. Taxonomy (NCBI): domain Eukaryota; kingdom Metazoa; phylum Chordata; class Amphibia; order Anura; family Aromobatidae; genus Allobates; species Allobates femoralis. Next base: position 564,959,862 of record JARQOC010000002.1, on the reverse strand, counting down.
ATTTGTGAAGCATCTGGGGGTTGAAAGTGCTCATTATGCATCTAGATATGTTCCTTGGGGGGTCTAGTTTCCAAAATGTGGTCACTTGTGGGGGAGCTCCAATGTTTAGGCACACAGGGGCTCTCCATATGCGACATGGTGTCCGCTAACAATTTGAATGGAAAATTAGCTCCAATAGTTAGCGGACACCATGTCACGTATGGAGAGCCCCTGTGTGCCTAAACATTGGAGCTCCCCACAAGTGACCCCATTTTGGAAACTAGACGCCTCACGGATTATATCTAGTGGTATAGTGAGCATTTAGAACCTACAGCTACTTCACAGAATTTGATAATGTCATATTGAACATTTTCTTTTTTTCACACAATTTCTCACTTTTAGGGTACTTTCACATCAGCGGTTTTTGCCGTTCACGGCAGATGCGGTGACAAAACCGCATCTGCCGCGATTACCGCATAACTGCTGCACTTGCGACACATTTGCGGCAAGCCCCATAGAATGTCTATGCGGGCTTGCGGCAGGTGCGGCATCAGCACTTGCCGCAGATGCGGCCGCAAAAAAAACGTGGCTGACCGCGTTTTTTTTCGTGGCTGCACCTGCCGCAAGTGCCGAAACCGCACTTGCCGCACACTTACCGCAAGCCCCATAGACATTGCATGGGGCTTGCCACAACTGTGCCGCAAGTGCAGTGGTTATGCGGTAATCGCGGCAGATGCGTTTTTTTCACCGCATCTGCCGCGATCGGCAAAAGCTGCTGATGTGAAAGCAGCCTTAGAGCATGTGCACAAGATCCGGAGACACCGTGTCCTGGACGTCTCCTCCTCTCCTGCATTTTTTTTCTAGTATTTCTTTATTAAATTTTAAAAAAAAAATGACGTGGGGCTTCGCCACACTTTTGGTCCAGCCAGGTACAGCAGGCAGCTACAGGCTGCCACCAACCCCTTCTGCCTAGTTTTACCTGGCTGGAAGCCAAAAATATAGGGAAGCCCTTTTTTTTAAAATTATTTCATGAAATAATTTAAAAAAAAACGGCGTGGGCTTCGCCATGTTTTTGGGCCAGCCAGGTACAACTAGGCAGCTGGGGGCTGGAATCCTCAGCGTAGGGAGGCCCAAGCTTTCTGGGCCCCCCCCGCTGCGAATTGCAGCCCGCAGCCGCCCCAGAAAATGGCGCATTCATAGAAGCGCCATTTTCTGGCGCTGTATCCAGCTCTTCCAGCTGCCGTGTAGCGGTGGCAGACTGGGTAATAAGGGGTTAATGCCACCTTTTTTGCAGCTGGCACTAAGCCCGAGATTCTAAATGTCTGGCCAATATTAGACCGGGCCATTAAGAATCCCTAGTAAATTGTAAAGAAGACACAAGACAGAAAAAAATATTTTTAATAGAAAAAAAACACAGACACTACTTAGACCCCATCTTTATTATTCTTTGGCATCCGACGTAGTCCAGTAGGAAGGTCCGACGTAGTCCAGCAGAAAGGTCCGACGTAGTCCAGTGGGAGGTCCCTCGATCATTTCCAGACTTTTACAGCATATGGGGGTGTCCCCCATATGCTATAAAAGCTGGCATTCTTCCAGGAGAATGACAGGTCATGACCTCAGTGAGGTCATGGCAGGTCAGGATCCTTGGTTCACAAAGGGTTAATTGTGATCTCATGATGGGATCACAATTGACCCTTTGTGAACCAAGGATCCTGACCTGCCATGACCTCACTGCGATCATGAGCTGTCAGTCTAATCGCAGACAGAGTAGTCTCTGCATAGACTGACAGCTCATGATCGCAGTGAGGTCATGGCAGGTCAGGATCCTTGGTTCACAAAGGGTCAATTGTGATCCCATCATGAGATCACAATTAACCCTTTGTGAACCAAGGATCCTGACCTGCCATGACCTCACTGCGATCATGAGCTGTCAGTCTAATCGCAGACAGAGTAGTCTCTGCATAGACTGACAGCTCATGATCGCAGTGAGGTCATGGCAGGTCAGGATCCTTGGTTCACAAAGGGTCAATTGTGATCCCATCATGAGATCACAATTAACCCTTTGTGAACCAAGGATCCTGACCTGCCATGACCTCACTGCGATCATGAGCTGTCAGTCTAATCGCAGACAGAGTAGTCTCTGCATAGACTGACAGCTCATGATCGCAGTGAGGTCATGGCAGGTCAGGATCCTTGGTTCACAAAGGGTCAATTGTGATCCCATCATGAGATCACAATTAACCCTTTGTGAACCAAGGATCCTGACCTGCCATGACCTCACTGCGATCATGAGCTGTCAGTCTAATCGCAGACAGAGTAGTCTCTGCATAGACTGACAGCTCATGATCACAGTGAGGTCATGGCAGGTCAGGATCCTTGGTTCACAAAGGGTTAATTGTGATCCCATCATGGGATCACAATTGACCCCTGTGGGAACCAAGGATGGTGACCTGACATGACCTCACTGAGGTCATGCCCTGTCAGTATGCACAGGCAGAGCAGTCTCTGTTCTGCCTGCGCATGCCGGCAGACAGAAAGATGAAGAGGCCGGAAGAAGCAGCGGGAGCCGCACGGGATGATGGTAAGTATCAGGAGACCTCCGGGGGTGGGGGGGAGGGAAACTGACGGGGCAGGGGGGCAGAGCGGGGGAATACTGATAATCTCCCTCCATCTGAGCTGTCAGATGGAGGGGAGATGATGGCGGCGGGGGCTGGAAGGAGCCGCAGCTGCTGCAGGGCCACAGGGGACATGTAGAGCATGGGGGGGGATGACCGGGGGTGGGGGCCGAGTGACCGGGAAGGGGGGCAGAGCGGGGGAGTACGGATCATCTCCCTCCCATCTGAGCTGTCAGATGGGAGGGAGATGATGTCGGGCAGTGAGGGAGATGTCGGGCAGTAGCTTCTGACGCGCTGCGGCGCCATTTTAGGAGGAGGGGAGGGGGTGGGGGCTGAGTACCGGTACCGGGGGCTGTGTACCGGTACTGGGGGGGGGGGGGCAGATGTTTTCTCTTCATGCCACAGGTTTGATCCTGTGGCATGACAGAGAAATCATTGTTTTTACCGGCGGTTCGCTGTATATTTATGTGATCACGGTTATACACCGGTAAACGGTGTATAACCGTGATCACATGGCGGGTACCGGTAAAAACCGTCCCGATTCATAATCTGCAGGGTCTCAGCTACCCCCGGTAGCTGAAACCCCGGAGATTTTTGACCACTGGGGGGCGCTAGAGCACTTTCCCTGGCTGACGTCTACAGACGTCAGCCAGGCATAAGTACCCATTTTTTCCGACGTCTCTGGGCGTTAGGCCGTCGTTATGGGGTTAAGCAATAAGGCTGGCCTCAGACTTGCGGACCCTCCGCAGCGTCCTGCGGAGGGGATCCGCGAGCTGACCGCAGCCGCTGCCAGCCCCTATCTTTATAATGGGAACGCACGGTCATGCGCAGGTCTGTGCATGACCGTACGCTCCCATTCACTGCAATATGTAATTTGTATGCAGGCGGATGCCCGCGCACAAATCACACACACTCATCCGCACCAGGAACGCGACATGGTCGCGTTCCTGGTGCGGATGAGAGTGTGTGATTGTGTGCGATTTGTGCGCGGGCATCCGCCTGCATACAAATGACATATTGCAGTGAATAGGAGCGCACGGTCATGAGCAGACCTGCGCAGCACCGTGCGTTCTCATTATAAGGATAGGGGCTGCGGTCAGCTTGCGGATCCCCTCCGCAGGATGCTGCGGAGGGTCCGCAAGTCTGATGCCAGCCTTAATGTCACAAAACCTGTAAAAAGTTACACGTTTGTCTAAACAACACACCAAATTGCAAACTGATTTGAATAAGAAAAAATATAGTGAATTAATCAGTTCACCTATCTGGAATGAAAAAAGTTCCTGGCAGAATGGGCAGCTACGTACGGTTCAGGCTGTAGTACTGGCAGGAAAATGAAAAAATAAAATCTAGCGTAAACTATGTCATCCCAGGAAAATGTATAAAACAAAGCCTTTATTGCAGCCATATAAAACATTTCTATAACATAAAACTGGCAAAAAGGTGAACTGTTAGACCTACGCATTTCGGCTAAAGTGCCTAACTCGTGAAACAGCAGCAGAAAATAGTGTTTGTTGAAAATCTCTTCCTATGATAGGCATTTATTAATAAGGCTTGTGAGGTCTTTAATCAACCCCACAGAGACCAAGCCAATTTTGACCTTAATGATCCAGCCACATTTTGGAAACCTGACCGGTGTCACTCTATGATGTAATAACTCTGGAACGCTTCAACGGATCCCAGTGATTCTGAGATGTTTGTTTTAGTGACACTTTGCTAGCATTACATTTAGGTTGATATATTTTGTGTTTGTGAAAATATTTAAATTTTGGCAAACATTTTGCAATGTTCAAACTTTCAGTTTTTATATCCTTAAACCAGTTAGTCATGCCATACAAAATAATAAATTACATTTCTCATATATCTACTTTACATCTGCATAATTTCTAAATGTTATTTTATTCTATTAGGATGTTAGAAAGGTGAAAGATTTAGCATAAATTTCTCATTTATTTAAGAGATTTACAAAACCTGTTTCATTATTGACCTATTCAGATTTAAATGGACCTCGTGTGGCAGTGGCATAGCTAGAGTCCAATGGGCTCCAATGCAAAATTTGGCATTTGAATATATATATCTCCATGCTGGTATATATGTATTTCATCCATCCTGGTATATATGCTCCTTGTCTTGGTAAATATGTTTCCCATCCTGGTATTTTTATGTCACCATCCTGGTATATATTGTCCCCATCTTAGTATAGATACGCCAATCCTGGTATATGGGTCTCCATCTTAGAATATACATCCCAATGATGGTATATATGTCCCCATCTAAGTATATATGATCTCTTTCCTGGTGCAAATGGTCCTCATCCTGGTATATATTGGGCATCCTATTATATATGTCCCCATTCTGGTATATATGAGGGCATCTTTTGCCAATTCAGGTATATATGTTCCCCATCCTGAGCCCAGTCTGGTATTTATGTCCCCCATCCTGGTATGTATGATCCTTTTCCTGATATATATGTCCCTATCCTGGTTTACATGGTGACCTCATAGTAGACGTGTTCCCGTTCTGTCCCTAACACATAATTTAAAAACATATTATATATATATTCTACTCACCTTTTTCACCGCTCCCATGTCGTCCAGTGTCCAATGGAGCCAATACACAGCCCAGCCGCTGACACAGGAGTGCACGTAAAGGCGGATGATGTCACTATCATGCTCGTTCCCTGTTGCTGCACCTTCAACGTCAGCTCAAAACTGTTGTGCTGTGCTGGTAGCGTTTATCACGTGCAGGAGCCTGACAAGTCTCTTCACTAAAATACATTCCATCCGGATCTGTGTCCTTCAACCGCAGTTGTTACGCCGCTGTCGGGACGGGACAGTGCTGGAACAGAGATCTGATGGAGTCAAAAGTATCGCCTCATTATAGTGAGTGGTTCAGTTGGGGATTTTAATTAACTAGCTGTGAGCCCGATTCTAAAGAATCGGGTAGTCTAGAATCTATATATAGTTTATTTAGTAATAGTTAGGGGAGTGCGGTAAAATTAATTGTGTGTATACAGGCGGCTCAGTGGGTAGCAGAGTATACGGTGGCTCAGTGGTCAGCAGTGAGTGCGGCGGCTCAGTGGTCAGCAGTGAGTGCGGCGGCTCAGTGGTCAGCAGTGAGTGCGGCGGCTCAGTGGTCAGCAGTGAGTGCGGCGGCTCAGTGGTCAGCAGTGAGTGCGGCAGCTCTGTGGTCAGCAGTGAGTGCGGCGGCTCAGTGGTCAGCAGTGAGTGCGGCGGCTCAGTTATCAGCAGTGAGTGCGGCGGCTCAGTGGTCAGCAGTTAGTGCGGCGGCTCAGTTATCAGCAGTGAGTGCAGCGGCTCAGTGGTCAGCAGTGAGTGCGGCGGCTCTGTGGTCAGCAGAGGACGGCGGGTCTGTGGTCAGCGCAAGACGGGGGCTCTGTGGTCAGCGCAGGACGGGGGCTCTGTGCAGGACGGCGGCTCTGTGGTCAGCGCAGGACGGGGGCTCTGTGGTCAGCGCAGGACGGGGGCTCTGTGGTCAGCGCAGGACGAGGGCTCTGTGGTCAGCGCAGGACGGGGGCTCTGTGGTCAGCGCAGGACGGGGGCTCTGTGGTCAGCGCAGGACGGGGGCTCTGTGGTCAGCGCAGGACGGGGGCTCTGTGGTCAGCGCAGGACGGGGCCTCTGTGGTCAGCGCAGGACGGGGGCTCTGTGGTCAGCGCAGGACGGGGGCTCTGTGGTCAGCGCAGGACGGGGGCTCTGTGGTTAGCAGTGAGTGCGGTGGGTGAGTGGTTAGCAGTGAGTGGGGTGGCTCAGTGGGTAGCAGTGAGTGGGGCGGGTCAGTGGGTAGCAGTGAGTGCGGCGGCTCAGTGGTCAGCAGTGAGTGCGGCGGCTCAGTGGTCAGCAGTGAGTGGGGCGGCGCAGTGGTCAGCAGTGAGTGCGGCGGCGCAGTGGTCAGCAGTGAGTGCGGTGGCTCAGTGGTCAGCAGTGAGTGCGGCGGCGCAGTGGTCAGCAGTGAGTGCGGCAGCTCAGTGTTCAGCAGTGAGTGCGGCGGCTCTGTGGTCAGCAGTGAGTGCGGCGGCTCTGTGGTCAGCGCAAGACGGGGGCTCTGTGGTCAGCGCAGGACGGCGGCTCTGTGGTCAGCGCAGGACGGGGGCTCTGTGGTCAGCGCAAGACGGGGGCTCTGTGGTCAGCGCAGGACGGGGGCTCTGTGCAGGACGGCGGATCTGTTGTCAGCGCAGGACGGCGGCTCTGTGGTCAGCGCAGGACGGGGTCTCTGTGCAGGACGGCGGATCTGTTGTCAGCGCAGGACGGCGGCTCTGTGGTCAGCGCAGGACGGGGGCTATGTGGTCAGCGCAGGACGGGGGCTCTGTGGTGAGCGCAGGACGGCGGCTCTGTGGTGAGCGCAGGACGGTGGCTCAGTGGTCAGCAGTGAGTGCGGCGGCTCAGTGGTCAGCAGTGAGTGCGGCGGCTCAGTGGTCAGCAGTGAGTGCGGCGGCTCAGTGGTCGGCAGTGAGTGCGGCGGCTCAGTGGTCGGCAGTGAGTGCGGCGGCTCAGTGGTCGGCAGTGAGTGCGGCGGCTCAGTGGTCGGCAGTGAGTGCGGCGGCTAAGTGGTCAGCAGTGAGTGCGGCGGCTCAGTGGTCAGCAGTGAGTGCGGCGGCTCAGTGGTCAGCAGTGAGTGCGGCGGCTCTGTGGTCAGCAGTGAGTGCGGCGGCTCTGTGGTCAGCAGAGGACGGCGGGTCTGTGGTCAGCGCAGGACGGCGGCTCTGTGGTCAGCGCAGGACGGGGGCTCTGTGGTCAGCGCAGGACGGGGGCTCTGTGGTCAGCGCAGGACGGGGGCTCTGTGGTCAGCGCAGTACGGGGGCTCTGTGGTCAGCGCAGTACGGGGGCTCTGTGGTCAGCGCAGTACGGGGGCTCTGTGGTCAGCGCAGGACGGGGGCTCTGTGGTCAGCGCAGGACGGGGGCTCTGTGGTCAGCGCAGGACGGGGGCTCTGTGGTCAGCGCAGGACGGGGGCTCTGTGGTCAGCGCAGGACGGGGGCTCTGTGGTCAGCGCAGGACGGGGGCTCTGTGGTCAGCGCAGGACGGGGGCTCTGTGGTCAGCGCAGGACGGGGGCTCTGTGGTCAGCGCAGTACGGGGGCTCTGTGGTCAGCGCAGGACGGGGGCTCTGTGGTCAGCGCAGGACGGGGGCTCTGTGGTCTGCGCAGTACGGGGGCTCTGTGGTCAGCGCAGGACGGGGGCTCTGTGGTCAGCGCAGGACGGGGGCTCTGTGGTCAGCGCAGTACGGGGGCTCTGTGGTCAGCGCAAGACGGGGGCTCTGTGGTCAGCGCAAGACGGGGGCTCTGTGGTCAGCGCAGTACGGGGGCTCTGTGGTCAGCGCAGTACGGGGGCTCTGTGGTCAGCGCAGGACGGGGGCTCTGTGGTCAGCGCAGGACGGGGGCTCTGTGGTCAGCGCAGGCTAGGTGGGCGGAGCCACGGCGGGAGTGACGCGAGGTGGGCGGAGCCACGCCGGGAGTGACGCGAGGTGGGCGGAGCGACGCCGGCGAGGTGGGCGGAGCCACGCCGGGAGCCGTGTAGCGGGATGGCGGCGGGGTAAGTATACTGGAGTGTGGGTGTGTGTGTTTGTGTGGGTGTGTGAGTGTGTATGTGTGATGTGGTTGGGTTGGTGTGTGTGTGTTTGGGAGGACTGTAGTGAGAGGCTGTGTGAGTGTGTGTATGATGAGACAGTAGTGAGGGGGGCCGAGCGGAACGTTGAAACGCCGGTGCCTGTAGCTGCAGGGAAAGTTCCGCGCGGCTACCCTGCACTGTGACGTCAGCAGCATGGTCGGAGGCCGTCACGGAAGTAACCCTTCGGGTTCTCCGGAAGTGGCCTTCGGCTTTTATATAATAGATCGTTTTTGGGATTTACATGATTCTGGTTTTTGGGAGTTAGAATGATCTAATAGACAGCAGTACAGGAATAGTTGTGCGGTTCCCTTTGCGATATTGGTGATAAGACCGCATTATTCGTGTTGGTGCGATTACAACTATACCATATTTATATCAGATTTTTTTATGTTTTGCTGTTTTCACAGAGTAAAAATTATTTTTCATAATAAATATTTTTAGAGCTGTAACCTTTTTTTTTTGAGGCACAGGGCAGTATTAGAGCTTACTTTTTTGTGGGTCAAATTGAAGATTATTTGGGTACCATTTTGGGGCATACAAACGTTTTTTGAATGCTTTTCATTCAGATTTTTCAGATGAAGAATTAATAAAAACCAGCAAATAAGTTTTTATTATATTTTTATTTTGGCAGCTTACCATGTGATAAAAGAAATAAGACTAATTTTCTTCTTCAGGTCAGTAAGATTACAGCGATACCAGACTTATCTTGCTTTTTTTCATGCTTTGCTACTTCAGGACACTACAAACAATGTTTTCCAAAAATGAATTTGTTATTGTATAGCCATATTCTGAGAAATATAACTTTTTTAATTTTTTTGAGACTGACTTGGACATGTTTATTTGCGGGACAGTTTGACGTTTTAATTTCTACCATTTTTTTTTATATGTATGACTTTTTGATCGCTTTTGATAAGTTTTTTTGGTGTGATTATGATGAATAAGTGACATTTTTGGCTTGTTTTTTTGTTGTTATTTTTTTTTACGGTGTTGGCCGTATGGAATAAATAGCATTAAAGTTATATAGGGTCGTTCCAGACGCGATTATACCAATTACGTGTACTTTTTTTGTATTTTTTTTCTTTCAACACAAAGACTGCATTTTTGGTGGTGTAATGAGTTTTTGTGATTTGTGTGCGCTCTATTTTTGTGTATTTTTTTTTTCTTTTTTACATACTTTATTCAAGTTTTTTTTTACTTTTTCACTTAGCCCTCCTATGTAACTTGAGCATTTTTTACTTTGAATACTGATCTTATGTATTGCAGCACTCTTGTACTGTTGTACATGAGACCTGTCAGTGATTCACTAACACAGACTTGTAGACTCTGCTTATAGCAGGATCTAACAGGCCACTGTACCTTGTGGTCATCCACCTGTAATTCTGATGTCAGGAGGAAGTTCTACCAAAGGAAGTCTTTTAAACCCCTTTTAACCTCTGAGATACTGCTGTCGCAATTGACAGCGCTATTTAAGGCAATAATTGGCTCTGATCAGTTCCTAAAATGATAAGGGGCTGATGCCTGCATATGTCAGCTGTCATGTACAGTTGCCACCTGCGTGATTGTCGGCCGCTGAGGAGGGTGGGCACTATATTGCCTAACACAGTTTTCTAAATGGTGATGAGGGAGTTAGACCGCTTAACGAATGCCGTTTTTAAGCATATCGGCATTCCTTAATGGGGTTAAAGTATCATGATTTTCTTGTTTTATCTTTTTAATTAATAAATAGTACACATGAAAATAACAAACTGATTATTTATTCCCAAAAGTCTCGATTCTTTGGTAAAATCCATATTCTGTGAATACAAATTTTCCCATTAAAGCCTTAGACAAAAAAACAAGAAGGGCACTCACACGTACGAACGTTCTTCTTTCATTTCTTCATGACATACACTTTAAGGCCTTGTGCACATGCAGCCTTTTTTGCAGTGTTTTTTTAAGTGTTTTTTGAGAAATCTGAATCCAAATCTGCATGTTTATTCTGAAGCCAGCAAATTCTATGAGAGTTCAGAAATGTTGTGCCTACGTTGTGTTTTTTTTTACCTTGTGTATTTGGTGTAGATTTTTGATGCTGACAAATCTGCAGCATGTCAATTGTTGATCCATATTTTGATGCGTTTGTG